>OY998168.1:62128907-63567241 GCA_963921995.1 Oxystoma pomonae | reverse complement strand
CATTGACACGTAGATAACTTACTGGCAGATTCCCCAGCTTTGCGATTAATTCCGATGTGGGGAAAAAGTTCAAATTTACATGCACCTTATCCCCTTTAAGTGATACATTTTGCACCTTATATCTGTAACAAAAATTAAAAATAAGATTAAATAGTTATCTATAGTATAAGTATTCTTTCATTAAATTTACAAAAAGTTATATTTTGTTGCAGGATTAAAAAACACTTTAGTCCTACGATTGATATACTATTTTATGCACGTTAGGATACGAGAAAACTAAGTTGAAGGAAATAATAGTGAACTACATAAATCCCTCTTAACGTTAAATTTTTACTTTTTTTCCTACTGATTAAAAGATCCATTTTACTTCCCAAAAGCAGGGGTTAAAAGTGTATTTTTATTCCCTATAAAACATTATAAATACACAGTCAGATAAAGAAACTAAATATTTACATGGTAAATAATTGACAAATTAAAATACTTACTTAAAACTATTCTTCATCACGACATATAGCATTTGGGGTGGACATTCTACCTTGTCTAGGCTTGTAATTATTAACTTGGTTTTTTCGCTCGACATTGTGTTTTTTTTTTGTGTTTAATAAAAAGAAAAGTTCTTTACTGATTTTAAACCTCTGCTCTTAAAATATTTATATGGATTTATGTGGAGATAAAACCCCGAAAGATCGTTAATTATGACCTTAACAACCGATTAATTTATTTTTAGCATAGAAAATCATATTTATAATGAAAGGTGATCAAATTTAACCCCAACTTTTGATTAAATTATTTTGATAGATATGTAACTCATAAGGGTCAAACTCGTGTCTTTTTCATAGTCCCACTGGCGCTGTTTAAAAGTGTTTGACGTCAATCTTGTTATTTTCATAATAAGACACACACACACAACAAAATAAGAATTCTTTTTATTTTATTATATAGATACCTACTAATGTCTATTTCTATCATGATAAACAAAGCTTTAAGGAAATCTACTACCTAATTATTTATATAAAAAAACACTATTTTTTGTTGTGAATTCTGAAGGAAAATTGTAGAAGAAAGTATTCGGTCGCCAGAGCGACATATAGCGTTTTATTGGAAGTGTCAGGTGGCGAATTTCCAATTAACAATTTCAGCCAAACATATTTAAAAAATGAAGGAAAATTTAGCGCCCTATTAAATTTACAGAAAAAATTTGTGGCCTAAAGGGCAAAGGGAGAGGGAATAAATCGGAAAAAAGTTTTTCCTCGACCAGGATTTGAACCCGGGACCTCTAGAATACTAGTCTAATGCTTTACCGACTGAGCTACCGAGGAACTGCGGTTTTAACTGGCTATTCGGAAATCTTTTCCTCTGATTTATTTGTTAGTAGTGGGGTAGCTCAGTAGAGCATTAGACTGGTATTCTAGAGGCCCCGGGTTCAAAACTTGGTCGAGGAAAAACTTTTTTACGATTTATTTTCTTTCTCTTTGCCCTTTACGCCACAAATCTTTCCTGTAAATTTAATAGGGCGCTAAATTTTCCTTCATTTTGTAGATATTACTATATTTTTAGAAAATTTTCGCCCACGGCGCAATTATGACATTATTTTAGCCGCAAATATAGGTACAAAACGAGTTCCTAGCCCAGTTTTTAATATGAGTTGAGCCGATTTTTTTCATACTGCCCCCCCCCCAAGTAAAAATCGCATCTACGCCCTTGTAACTTTCGAAGTAAAAAAATATCTAACAACTTCAAATTGAATAGAGATTTTACTCTCTGCACGGGTGCGGGAAAGTGAAGCTTTTAAAACTAAAATACGTTTAGGAAAGTAGGTAAATATGGGGTGTTCACCAAAAAACCTGACATTCGGATACCTTATTTTTTTTAAATTAGTATTGTTGTTAATATTATTTGTCGAACTTGTTTAATCATATTGAGTTTTATATCAGCTCCAATTCGTGGTTGAGCTTAATCTTTAATATTTTAAGAAAAAATTGTGTTGACAAAAGTAAGAAATGTATTAACAAAACTGAGGTTTTGTTAAAACGCTTATGTTATTGTATGA
The DNA here is from genome assembly GCA_963921995.1 of Oxystoma pomonae. Taxonomy (NCBI): domain Eukaryota; kingdom Metazoa; phylum Arthropoda; class Insecta; order Coleoptera; family Brentidae; genus Oxystoma; species Oxystoma pomonae. Next base: position 63,565,191 of record OY998168.1, on the reverse strand, counting down.
TGTCTGATTTTATGATGATGCTAAACTATTTTCATTTAAATTTCCCCCCTAACTTTCTTGCAGAGAAAACGTCTCCCGTATTTTATTGTCTTTTTTGAAATAGGAAAAGAGAAAAGATATTTTTAAATAAGGAGTTTTCTTTCTTTTTTCAAATTAACATAAGTGAGAAATTATGCTCAACACACTGTACTTTTCAATTTTTAAACTAAAAATATAGCATAACAAAGCCACCAAGCTCTGCTTTCACTGGCTGTGGTCAGGAAGAGTCGATTCTTTTTTAAAAATATTCAAGATGCGCGTCCTCTAGGTAAGATTTGTGAATTTTGATTTATTAACGAAAGTGAGGCTTGGATCGAAGGACATCACTAAACAAATTATAAAGCATTGGGTATTTGCGTTAAAAATATGGTTTGTTAAATTTGTTATAATTTTTTCTTTGAACACGTTTTGTAAATACTAGTTTCGCTTTACCAAGAAACTCTCGTGTTATTAATGGTTTTAAAACATCAAAAAAAAATAGTAAAAAAAATGTGTTGACCGGTATGCGCCAAAGCGTATATTTACTGATTATTAAACTGATTATTAAATTCATGCAAATGCGTGTTTATAGGAAAACTCAGAAGCTTCTAAAATCTACAAGTTCAACCACTACCACTTCTGAAACTGATACTGCCTCTGAAAATCTTTCATTAGAGACATAAAGCTATCTGTAACTCATCGCGGTATACGTATCCGCATTTAGCAAGAACCAAGCACATTTATTGGTCAGAAACTTGTAGCACGTTCGAAAAGAGCAGATATATGTGCTAATTTAAGGTGTTTCTGATACGTGTGCCGCAACGATACGTGATACATAACACATCTTAACACTTATCGCGTTCAAGAACACCTTAGATTAGCACTTCAGAGACTGATACTGCTTCAGAAACTAAAAGGATGTTGCTGAAAATGGCCAAGGAGTTACCGAAGACAGCGGTTAGACCAGAAAGTGGATTCACTGGAAAATTGTCATGACTTTCTGTTCCAAAAAAAAATTTATTTAAATCTGACATAATATTTATACCTGGCAGTTTTAATTTGGTGGGTCATATTAGAGGTCCTGTATACAATTTTTGGGTCAACGGCAATTGTTAAATGTATAGAGGGTCTCTAGGTAAGCCTTGAGATAGTCAGAGAATTATTCCCAATGCAATGAGGAGAATTTTAGGGGATTTCTTGCTTCCGATTTATATATTTTTGTTTAATGTTTATTTTCCTTTTTATTATTTATCTTAAGAGTATATAGTGCACTCGAAAGTCTTATCGTTGCAAAGGCTTTTGGTTTGACTGTTTTGGGTAGTTTTTGTTGAATTTCTAGACATTTTCAGTCCAGACTTAAAAATCCAACTCCAAGCGCAAAAAATTAGTTTTTCCTGTCCGGCAAACCAAAATTTCACAAAAAAATATTGGTTTTGGTAGTTGAAAACGTCAAACCGTTTACACTTGCTAGCTAAAAATTTGGATGGAGATTCAGAGGAGTAAATATTTTTTTTATTGTTTGTACATATCTGAAATCTTATATTGATCATATTATTGGGAAATCAATTTAATCATATCATTGCATTTGTTTTCCATGGCAACGCGGAGAGTTTATTTATTTTTGTCCACAGTAGGACACCAGAGCTTTTTTTGCACCGGGTTAAAAATTTGGGGATAGTTTACTTATTTTGATTTCGCATTCCGCGCCGCTAAAGCACATAAGTTTTTTTTACTTTCGCTTCCGTGTATCTCATGATGCGTTGCTGTAGCCCGAACTTGCCTTGCTATCATCATTACCGCCGCTGTACGGTACCACCGCGCAAATAAACCTTTAGGTCCATGTGACTGCGTGTTTATTTTTCAGACAAAAAAAATAAGTTTTTCTGGTTGTACCTCGGTTTTTGCTAATGTAGTACATTATTTGCCTCTTGGTGTGCTTAAAGACTCCGAAAATGTGCAATGGATCAAGAAAAAATAAAAGAAAGCAAATTCCTAAGGTAAGACCTCGGGTTGACTATACATTTTTTGAATAAGTATTGTTGTCTTTATAAGGGTTTCTCCCTTGGTTTTTCCTTGAAAGATAATTAAACACTATACGTTTTTCTGCCATTTTTTATTTTTTATGAAAAATTTTTATGGGGGCACCTACTAGGGTCCCTGCGCTGCGCCCGATTTTTTTTTAAAGGGAAAAAAGGGTGCCTTAAGAGTGGTTGGAATGTGTTTTTTTCATTGTTTAGGGTTGGACTGTGTTGGATTGGTTTGTTTTGGTGAAAAAAAATTAAAAAAAAGAAAAAACCAACGGACGCAGGCGGATTTGGGGTCCTAGGGACCCTAGTGATTAGAAGTGAGTCCAAAAACTTTAAAATTTGTAAATATTTTTTGTTAAGATAAGTTGTGTATCAGAATTTTCACGTTTTCTTAATTTGCAAAAATTTAAAATTATTCTGTTTTTTTGTAATATCACATTTCAATAAAGAGCTTAAACTTATTTTATACTATTATAATTACATGCAAAGAATGTCAAGTCTTACAAACAGGTATTTTGTATCTATCTATGTAAGTAAGTAACGTGAATTATTACTTTTCAATTTTAGTCTATCTTTTGTACTATTACAGAGCCTTTTAAAACCGCTATGCTAAGCTTTAATAATATTTTATAGATAATGTGATAATCCTGCATTATGAATTATAGCCATCTAAGTGAAGAAACTTCCAATATCTCAAAAGATATAAGCCACTCTATGTTTATATCGTAAATTTTTTAGATCTAAAATTATATTTCTTTTAGTTCCGATTTTCACATTATCTAAAAAAAACCTCCACATCAGTTACTTCAACCAAATCGTTACTCTTTTCGCTTTGATCTTTTGAGTGTTCCTTGTGGGATGCTCATTCAAGTTTGAATGTTCGTTATTTCCACCCAAGATCTTTTGTTTTTTAGTTTCTTTTCGGTTGAAGTATCTGATTTGGAGGATTTTTAACTTCTTTTAAGATATATCTTCTCATGTACAATTTTTTCTTGGACAATAAAGTATATTTTCACTCACATTCATTCACTTTCCCAAGTTACCTGAAACTTTGAGATTTTTTTTATTGTTGTTTGAAGAAATTAGAAATAAAAAATGTTTTGTAAAATGTACTTAAATTTCCCAACTGAACCTTCATATTTCCCAACAACAAGAACTGGAAAGAGGCATTGGGGGAGCACCCCCCCCCTTCCCCAAGAGATCGCCGGTGCAAACAAAATATTCAAGACCAGAATCGAACTTTTCGTTAAGCATTCTGCTTAACATGCAAGTTCTATTTATTATTACAACAATAATAGATATTTAAAAAGCGTCTCTGTCAACCTGAAGTCACTATTTTACTGTAGAACTTTTTTTGATGCCGGGATTATTTTCTTCATAATAGGTATTATAATACCTATAGAAGCCAAAGTGATAATGAGGATTGTTTTGTGACGTCAATATATCTATCTACAAAGTTTAATTTTACAGAAAAATATACAGGGTACAAAAAAAATTGCCAACGCTTTTTTAGTGTTTAGCTTTTTTAGTGTTTAGCTAAAGTTTTGATGTTTTTACTAAAAGTGAGTTTTGGCCACTTTCAACCAAGCCTACCTACCTATTTGGGTAGTAGTGTAGTGTAGAAGATACAAATAAAAAATGATATTCAATTACTTAGTGACCAAATGATCACAATGACCATAGTAACTTTAGTTTGACACGTGTTTATCAGTAACTACACCACACAAGTGGAAAGACTCAATATTCCATATTGACAATTTATTTGACTACCGGTTACATAATTTCTTTAAACCAGCATCAGCATGGCGAAAGTTTTATTTTGAATTCAAAGTACACATTTTTACTTTTTTAAATTTCAATAGTAGCACTTTTAATATGTTTAAAAAAAATTTTAAAAAGTACAAGGTTATAATAAATTGGTCACTGCACCATTAAAAAAATTTAATATTCAGGTAGTCAAAAAAATTGGTGAAGTGGTTAATTCTTTCATAAAACTTGATTGTTGTAAAAATTAAGAAAATAAATTTCTGAAAGGTTTAAACCCTAACATTTAACACCATTTCTTTTTTTCTATTTCAGATCACCGGTACCCAAGATATTCAGTAAATATGAAAGCAATTGATGACCAGTAAAATGTAACTTAAAGTAAATTTACTTTTAAATTTCAATAAGATTATATGTAAATATTTGGAAATAAATAAAATAAACTAAATAAATATTGTGTTTTTGAGGTTTTTTTTACTAATTCCAGAACAAAATAATTTTGTTTGATGTTCAAGTGGTGAAAACCAAAGTAAAATAGAAAAAAACAATCTTAAGGTTTACTTAAAATTTAAATGAAACGTTGATTGTATCAGATACCTAGAATAGCTACTACTAGTTTTGTCCTTGAGAAATATCAGGTTAACGTGTAGCTTGAAATTAAGCTATTCCCTTTTCTATGCGTTTAGGAGAAAAATTTGGGAGGCCTTTTAGATCATACTCGTTATAAACTTGCAGGAATCCCCAATACTGAACGAAATGTTGTGTCAGAAAATTTGTCGCTCTATGAACAAAATATGGCAACACCGGAAAGGGCCAAAAATCGTCATGATACCGTTCAAAAATCGCACCGGCTTCTCGTGGGCTCAAAATATTACGCAAATTTCATTTATAAAAATTCTAGTAAATCATAAATTTAAGTATATAATCATCTCTAGCATCATTTACCTTTTTTTCTCATTTTTGTAACACCTATCTTAATTCGAGAACAATCGACAATTTGGAGACTGCAGAAACAAACCCCAAATAGATGACATTTGATATCACAAGCGGTCTAAAATATGGCGAGTGGAAATGTTTTCATTTGAAAATCTTTATTAAACCCCTTAGAGTTGCACTAAAATCATTTGTGCTCGATGAAAAAATGTGTAACCAAGTACAACGAATGAAAATTAGGCTATATGTATCTCAGGTAATTTAGTACTACTGTGAAATAGCTTAATATCTTTTGTCCCCTTTACAATTATGAGCAGAAAATTTGTCGTTTTGCCTAAGAATCGGCCCCCTTGGTCGAGATTCTTTAGAAACGACCGAAAATCTCACCCGTCAGAATTCTGGAAAGCGCCGATTTTTACTTACTGCCTCATTTAAAATAAAAACCCTACCTCCTTAATATTTATCCTAACGTTTTTTCAAAACGTTAGGATAAATATTTTAAAGATATTCTGCAGAATAAGTTTTACGGCGGAGCTAATTTGCTACTATGTGTACCAATAGACGTTAAAAATGTCGAAAATTCTCACCATGTAAAAGGAAAGACAGAATTTGTGTGACTTTTCTGAGCAGTGGCAGCGACATATTCCATAACTATCTATGGTTTTGTATGTTAAAAGTTTTAAAGGTTTGTTTACACGCAAAAATACGATTAATAAATTTTTTTATTTAATGGAACAGCATTAAAAACTTAATTTTAAGAAATATTAAGGACTTATCGGTACATAAAGTCGACGTGGTTGTCGTCGGCACTATTTGTGACAGTTCCACACGAAGGTTGAAAGGTTTCTGACATTTTTGTCACATAAACATGTCATCTAAACATGCTCATATTGTGCCATTCTTAAAGATGACAAAGTGAAGTTAATACCGTCATTTATTAAAGGCAGGCCAAACATTATGAAAGTCGACATTATTTTGATAACAAAGATGACATACTTAGACAACAACCATATCAGAATCCTTTTACACTTCGTGCGGAATTGTCAAAAATAGTGCCGTCTTTACTGAGGTCAGGCTATGCCGACTTTATGTACCCATAAGTCCCTATTAGCAAATAAGTTCTAACCAAAAAGCAGTTAGTGTAAACTTCTGTTTAAAAATCGTCAGATTTTCTAAAAAGAAATTTCTTTAGACTACTGAAATAGAAGAAAGCAGTTGTTTTAATCACTGTTTTCTTCGGAGTGATCGGGAAAACTTAAGGTTTTTGATATTTTAGGTTCCCACATTTCTACCATTACTATCGATTAGTTTCGAATTTTAAAGTTTCGTTTGTAAACTTCCTGAGCCACTTGAAATTTAACCTTTCTGCGGCGTAAGTTGTAGTTAGAGTTAAAAGCGCCAGTCAGCTTTTCGGTTTTTTAGAACCTCGTAATGATGGTAGTCTAAACTGCCGAAACATGTGAGGTTTTTGACAGATAAGAAATAAAATGTAGTGGAGAAAAACCATAGTTGTTTGCCTGCAAAACTTTTCGGTTCATTTTACTAAAAAAGGCCGTTTCATTGAAAGCTCATAAAAAAACACCGCAACAAATTACAATTACACGCAGTTGACTTAAGTAATATGAGTTTTTTTACACAGGTATCAATGAGAGCTTTTTGCAACACTGTATGTTTTGTCTGTTCAACCTGTTATTTATTTAGAAATCAATAATACATCGATAACCTACCAAATAACAAAAGTTGATTATTGATTGGCTGCCTTTGGACTTGCTATGAGATTTCTGTGTATTTTGTAATTTTAAAGAGGCCTCGTACCTACATTTTGCATGAACCAAAAAAATACAGGAGAAACTGTTTCTAAATTGTTTTCGTCATTTTCCCTTACTTAAGATTTTCCAATTATTAATAAAATCCACGTGTTAGGTCTTTAAATAGCTTTCAACGAATTTGCCAAACATAAATTATTAACAAAATCAATGAATAACGAGTTTTCCCTCAAAAAAGGTAATGGTAACCGTAGATTCGGATTTGGCACTTGTGGTGCACATCAGTACGGTGCTAGGAATTAGGAGATGAAACTATGATGAAAAAATGTGACACAGGATTTATGTAAACCATCTGTCAAATTGCAGAATCGGCAGATGTAACTTCAATTTGAAGGAAAATTAGGCGTCTCTACGGAGATCTTTACAAATATCCTAAGCTCTGGAGTTGATAAATCTAAAAAGGGATTTAGCGAGGGTGAATAAATAACAAAATCAATGAATGGCATAATGTACTCTTTGATTTTGATTTGTCTCAACAGCAACTTTAGGCCTTGAATTTCCTGACGCTTACTTAGCTTATTCTATCTCTTGATGTGTCTCTTCCTAAAAGGTTTGATGACCTCACGAGGAGCAGCAGCCCCTTTATTAGGTTTCTCTGTCAGTTAGTTTTTCTGGAGGGGTCGTCCTCCAGGAGGTTTTGTGTTCTGCAGAAGGTTAGTGTTAGGCTCTCATTATTATTCAGTATAAGGATTTCACAGGTGAGTGGTGTAGAAGGGGGTGCCAACATTCTTTTGCTGAGGTTTTGCTCCGATATTGAATGTCAGTGTTTTCGATGTTCTTCGTGCACCCATCGCTTGATATAGGCACGTATCGAGGTTTTTGGAATTCAAAATACAGGTTCAGGTCTTATAAATTTGATCTCAACCCATCTCCAAAATCGGCAAATTGTGGTATAGTCGAATTTTTTGATGAGCGCACTGACGTACGTCATTTTTTCCTGTGAAAACGTATTTCTTTGTTGTCAACAGTTCGCATGTCAAATAATTTGTTGTTGTCATTTTGACATATGTGCGATTTGTCACAAATAAAAACGACTTTATTTGTTTGAGTCTATAATATGTTGATAAATTAAGGATACTAATAGAAAAGTTATAATTTACAAGAAATAGAAAAAATTAAAAAAAAAGTATTAAATAAAAATTATTTACTAAATAGCAAATTGTTTATCGATACAGGCTTTAATTTCTGTTCAATAAAAGTAAAACTTTTGTTGCAGAAGAAACTCTTTCGAAAACATTTCCAACATCCAGGGGGATTCCCGCAGTGATTTGTCTTTTTTTAAACTCGAAAAACGCCAGTAAATTTAACATTATTAATTGACTCTGATTACTTAGTCTCTTCGCTCCCATTTTTACGCCAATGTAAATTGCAAAAAGTGACGCCTTCAAAATATAACCGTTGAAACAAACAACGACAGGACTTTTTTTACATATTTTTTGTCGCTGTCTAAAACAATGTATCAAATAGAGATCAAAAAAAATGACGTCAGTACGCTCATCCAAAAATTGGAGTATACAGTATGATTGTCGTAGCTTTATGCCTCATTTACCCATTTGATGAACTGTTATATTTACTATCTAATCCTAACCATTTAACAAACACTTTATTTTTAGAGCGTTTTAAGATTTTTTCCATCAGGTAGACATCAGGATACGTTACTTTTTGCAGCTGAAGTTCATAAAATCCTCCCTTAATTTCATTTTTCTTGTCATCTTCCAATATGTATGTGATGGGATTCGTAAGCTGAATTTTCTTTATAGTAAAGATTTCCGTCGACCAATTACTAATTAAACATTTTATCAAACACACCACGAATTTTTGAAATGCGCACATGATCTCCAATCATATATTTAGGTTTTAAAGTCATTTTTATATGACTATAGGCGGTATTTAACAACATTTTAAATAATAAATAAATTTACTTTAAGTTACATTTTACTGGTCATCAATTGCTTTCATATTTACTGAACATTATGGGTACCGCTAATCTGAAATAGAAAAAAAGAAATGGTGTTAAATGTTAGGGTTTAAACCTTTCAGAAATTTAATTTTCTTAATTTTTAATACAATCAAGTTTTATGAAAGAATTAACCACTTCACCAATTTTTTTGACTACCTGATATATTAAATTTTTTTAATGGTGCAGGGACCAATTTATTATTACCTTGTACTTTTTAATATTTTTTTAAACATATTAAAAGTGCTACTATTGAAATTTAAAAAAGTAAAAATGTGTACTTTGAATTCAAAATAAAACTTTTCGCCATGCTGAAAGAAATTATGTAACCGGTAGTCAAATAAATTGTCAATATGGAATATTGATATGCCAGTCTTTCCACTTGTGTGGTGTAGTTACTGATAAACACGTGTCAAACTAAAGTTATTATGGTCATTGTGATCACTTGGTCACTAAGTAATTGAATATCGTTTTTGATTTGTATCTTCTACACTACACTACTACCCAAATAGGTAGGTAGGCTTGGTTGAAAGTGGTCAAAACTCACCTTTATTAAAAACATCGAAACTTCAGCTAAACACTTAAAAAGCTAAACACTAAAAAAGCGTTGGCAATTTTTTTGCACCCTGTATATTTTTTTGTAAAATTAAACTTTGTAGACAGATATATTGACGTCACAAAACAATCCTCATTATCACTTTGGCTTCTATAATACCTATTATGAAGAAAATAATCCCGGCAGCGAAAAAAGGTCTACAGTAAAATAGTGACTTCAGGTTGACAGAGGTGTTTTTTAAATATCTATTATTGTTATAATAATAAATAGAACTTGCATGTTAAGCAGAATGCTTAACGAAAAGTTCGATTCTGGTCTTGAATATTTTGTTTGCACCGGCGATCTCTTGGGGAAGGGGGGGCTCCCCCAATGCCTCTTTCCAGTTCTTGTTGTTGGGAAATATGAAGGTTCAGTTGGGTTTAAGTACATTTTACAAAACATTTTTTATTTCTAATTTCTTCAAACAACAATAAAAAAAATCTAAAAGTTTCAGGTAACTTGGGAATGTGAATGAATGTGAGTGAAAATATACTTTATTGTCCAAGAAAAAATTGTATCATATCAGTTACTTGAAATAAACTAAAAAACAAAATATCAAAAAATATCTTGGGTGGAAATAACGAACATTCAAACTTGGATGAGCATCCCACAAGGAACACACAAAAGATCAAAGCGAAAATAGAAACGATTCGGTTGAAGTAACTGATTTGGAAATATTAACACGCCAGAACGAATTCGTATCAGGTAACTTGGATAAGTGCCAGTGAGAAACGATGCCTATTTGTGAGTGGTTTAAGGTTGGAAATCAAAGTGTATGATGGTGTTTAATGATGTATAGTGGAAGGTGATCAGTGAAACTACTGATGAGACCCCGCTGGTTACCCAGGGTGAAACATCGTTTAATCGTTTCTCTTTTCGTTTTAATCTTTTGTGTGTTCCTTGTGGGATGCTCACTCAAGTTTGAATTTTCGTTATTTCCACCCAAGATCATTTGATCTTTTGTTTTTTAAGATATATCTTATTAAGAAAGCATTAAGGTTACGAAATAAAAAACGAAATATAAAGTAATGATATAAAAATTAACAGATAGTAACATACAAAAGTAATATTATACCATAATAATTTTTAAAAAAATCGAAGAAAAAAAATCATCAAAATTCATCTCAAAAACAAATATAAAAGTTATTAAAATTTGAACCGTAAAAGGATACATAAATTTGTAAAAATCTCGTCACATATTGGAACAAACAAAAGTGTAAAAAGACTTTTACGATAAAACAAACACAAGAAAAATGAACAAAAAAAAAAACAAAAATAACATTCTCGTTCAAAGAACTCGTCTACAGAATAAAATTCCTTTCCTATTAAAAACTATTTTAATTCTTTTCTGAAGCATTTTAGATCTTGAACATTTCTCAACTGCAGGTCAAGGTGATTGTACACTTTAATGCCATTTTACATAGTAGAATTTCTTACTAGACTTGTGTGACGAGTGGTGTATACTTGCTGGTGATTAGAAAAGTAAAGTTTATTTTTATGGATTAAGTAAGATGTTTCCAAGATAAATAAAGATGGCAAAGCTAAAATGTTGTGTTCAATGAAAAGTGGGTTACAATATGTTGTAGGAGGTTCGTTAGACAAACTTCTGACTGCCCGTTTCTGTAAAGTAAATACAGATTGAAAATTAAATTGTGACCAAGAGCCCCAAAACGGTAAAGCATATCTGATATGAGACTCAACTAGGGCAAAGTAAACATCACGCGCAACCTCCCTGCCAAGTTCATGAAAAGTAGCACTCACACAGTAGCACCCTGAGGATAATTTTTTATTCAACTTAACAAAATGAGAATAAAATTTTAAATCTTCATCAATAAACAAACCAAGATACTGGTATGATTAAAGTCCTTTTTTGTAAATAAAAACAAACATTTACACACAATACTAAAAGAACTTTATTTTTCTTCGTGAAAGCAAGTGGACTGTTTGAAAATACAAATATAAAAATTGTACTTCAACTGAAAATAAACTAAAAAACAAAAGATCAAAAAATATCTTGGGTGGAAATAACGAACATTCAAACTTGGATGAGCATCCCACAAGGAACACACAAAAGATCAAAGCGAAAATAGAAACGATTCGGTTGAAGTAACTGATTTGGAGGTTTTTTAACTTTTTTTTTGTTTTCATTGCCTTAGGAGCATTATCCCACTGGAAATATTAACACGCCAGTGTCTCTCCCTTTATATTAGAAAATATATTTATGACTTCGCACAGGCTAAATATTGTAACGTCTTCCTAAAGTTGTTGCGAGTCGGAGATTTTGACGGAGAGTTTCTTCGGCGGCACGACCGCTTGCTTCGCCTTCCTGGAATCTTCCCTTTGTTTATTCAAGGGACCGTGTGTTTAAGTGGCACAACACTTTCATCTATTTTTAAATCTAACCAGATACTTTGAATTATCTAACGTTTTAATAAATTTATTAACGGCACAATTAAATCCAATAAGGTGAGTTTTTGACATATTTACACAGAGCCTATTTGCATCACACCAAACTTTAATTTTTGCAACATCGGAAGCAATGTCCAACATCAGCTGTTTAGGGTCTTTTGTGTGCCAGAATACCGTTGTATCATCCGCAAATAAGGTAAAGAAACCTGTTATTTCGATTTGTGTTTAATCGTTAATATAAATTAAAAATAAAACTGGTCCCAAAACAGACCCTTGCGCGACGCCACAGGTAGTACGCCGTTTGTTGGATGATGCACCGTTTATATACACAGTTTGTTCACGACCATTTAAATAGTTTTGAACTTTGCCTCGAAACTCGTAGGCATACAGCTTCCACAGCAGAACTTCATGACTGACGCAGTCAAAGGCTTTTAAGAGATCACAAAACACTGCCGCAGAAGCTTCCTTTTTGTTTATAGCTTGAAATTCCTTCGCCAAAAAGTCAAACATTGCATCGGATGTGCTTTTCTTGGCTTGAAAGCCATATTGATTTTTATTTAGAATATTATATTTATGTAAAAACAATAACAGACGGTCTTTGACTAAGCATTCTATAAATTTAAAGAGAGTAGATAACAATGAAATTGGCCTGTAATTGCATTTGAATTATGACCACCTTTGTATAATGGAATTAATTACCTTAGCAATTTTTAAACAAGTAGGAAAACATCCACATTGAAAAGAAATATTGATTGCTTTGGATAGAGTTGAGATGGCATTATTTGGAAGATTTGGTAAAATTTTTAAAGAGATTCCATCATCTGTTGCTGCATTTTTATTTTTAATGGAGTGCAAGGATTTAATAATTTGTTCGGCAGTAGTTGGAGAGAAAATGTCGTAAGTTTCCGGAATATCAACGTTTGAAAGGTAACTTAGTGGATTTGTATTAGAATGAATATTTTTGTTGGTTTATCAGCGACTGACCAATAAAAATTGTTAAGAGAGATGGTGTCAATCTTTATGTCAGAAGGTCTATTTCCTCTATGACTAATTTCATTTACAATAGCCCAAGACTCGCGCTGTTTAGTGCGGGAATTTAAAATGCGGTTAGAGTAATAAATTTTTTTGGCATTACGAATTACCAATCTATAAATTTTCCTAAAAATGGGGTAATACCTTGGAGAAATAACAAACTGATGGATAGTGCATTCCCATTAAAAACAAGCATTGTTTACTAATCAGACAACAAGTCACAGTATACGATGAAAATCGGTACGGGTGTACCCAATGGCAACGCTGTAATGTTTATTTTGCTTGATCGCTGCTTTGAGCCAGTAACGTGCCGTTTATAACTAAAAATAATCCAGTCAAGAAACTGAAAACCTATTAAGATATTTAAATTACGTTAAGGACATTGTTATTATGAAGCATAATTAAAAAAGTATTGAACTAATTAATTCTTTTAGTGAAAAAATCTATAGTTGGTAATTTTTTTCATACAATATCACTTTAATTATTAGTCTGTTTCATAAAGCTTTCGGAGATAAGAATTCAAGTGTATATAATAAGTACTTACAAAACTACCTACTATAAGGAATGGGAAAGAGCTTAACTTTTTTGTTGAGAACGTTTCATCGGTTCAGAAAATGAATACTAGGTACTTATTATAAAGGTTCTGACAACCCCTATATACCAATTTCATTCATTTATTTTGAAACCAATGCAATGAAAGCGAAAAAATTAAACAATATCTTCACACAAATTCTTTATTGCAAACCACAATCTATGAAATAGGTAGGAACATGGAAGCATATAATATAGTTAGATTATTATAATTACCTTAAAGTACAGGGCGTTTCGTTATAAATGCCCCCCCCCCCCTCCAGTTATATATGTTAATATTTAAGGCAGAAAAATATTTTAAATACAACAGATATTTGAATTATAAAGTTCTTCAAAAAGGAGTAAAAAAAAGTTTTATATAAAGTGTCAAATATTGATAGCAACTTTCTTATTATATATAATTAGTTTATTATAGTTTATTAAATTATTATATATAATTAGAGACTTTTGCATTTTTGAATTATTTTTTCCTGATTTCAGAAATGCATACCTTATATGCAGTGGGATCTATATTTTTGAGATATTGGACTCCCAACATGTATTTCTATTAAAAAAATTATAAACATCCTGCATTATAAGTCATAGCCACCTATATCTCAAAAGATATAAGCCATTCTGTTTATAGCTTATAGCGTAAATTTTTTAGGTCTAAAATTATATTTTTTTAGTTCCGATTTTCATATTACCTATAAAATATTATTAAAGCTTAGTATAGCAGTTTTAAAACGTTCTATAATAATACAAAAAATAGACTAAAATTGAAAAGTAATAGTTCAAGTTATTTACTTAGGTAGATACAAAATACCTGTTTTGAAGACTTGACATTTTTGCATGTAATTGTAATAGTATAAAATAAGTTTAAGCTCTTTACAAAATGTTCTAAAATACCATTACAAAAAAAGCAGAATAATGTTAAATTATTGTAAATTAAGGAAACCTGAAAATTCTAATACACAACTTATATTAAGAGAAAATATTTACAAATTATAAAGTTTTTAGACTCACTTCTAGTCAATTTGCAAAAATATATACCGGGTGCATAGCGCCCAATCAACAGCAATTTAACAGCTAATTTCTTGCAGTGAAAATAATTTTGCAGCTACAGCCGTTTTCGAAAAAATAGAACTTCCATGAAAAGGCTGGTTGCAAAATTATATTTTCCATGATAAATTTGCAAAAAACTAACGATACCTAGATCTGAAGCAGTGTAAATGTATCTTATTGTTGAAGTAAGTTATTTTCCGCATGGTATTATTCTTGTTTATTACATAAGATGAAGACTATTTTATGTTTCACCCATTTTACCTGTCGTCGTATATAACAAGTTATTAATTTTTTTTAGGTAGACGTCTTTTCATAACAAATTACATTTTATATCTTCAGCTTTATTTTTATAAAATTATACTCACATGCCAGTTTTCTAGTTAACATGTGTCCAACAGCATAAGTGTTAAATACCACTAGAGGTCTGCGGGTTTTTTCTACTTTTATTTTGAGATATGTAGAACATATAAAATGATGACGTAGGCGCCTGAACCGAAAAAAATCAACGATATGCCATAATTTTGATACGTTGTTCATGATACGTACGTCTAGACGTGAAATTTGGCATTTAATTCTCTCTTTTTCTCGTCTATAAAAAGACAAGTAGTTTCACTTAAATGGGGATATTAGAATCCCGCTTTTATGGTGCAACGGAGTATTTTTATCAAGGTTATTACGACGTCTTTTACATTAGGAGCCGACGTTAGCTTACGTAGTATAACGTCTCCATATTCTTAACCACTAACACAACGAGTGTTACCTAAGGAAAATCGAAGAAGAATGAAAGGAATACTGGCGCTGAATATAAAAGAGAAAGATGTCCGATCCAATAAATTTCACGTCTACGTTTATGTATCATGACCAGCTTAAACTCCCTAATAACTAACCTTTATGCTATCGCTAGCACACGCTATATAGATAAGGTATTTACAATGCAAGAATAGTATAATATTATATTGGTAATTATATTATTATTACTTATCTTGCTTACAATGTAAAATAAAATTACAGACGTAGGTACAAACAATAACTAATAATATAAAATTATAGATGAATACAAACAATTGGGAAATCAAAATAAGCAAAGCGCTCTCTAACCTAAAGCCCACAACTATCCTAAAGCCCCCGATACCATGGCAACTGCAGATGTTTTGTCAACAAGGCCCACAGTAGGCAGAAGGGTATTTTTACGTTTTCTGACAGAAAACCATTCGAGGTTATGTTTATCTTTCAAAAATATTTTTTCAAAAACGAATATGAAACCACTCCGCGTGTGCGGTCGCCCGCCGAAAATGACCTAGCGCTCCGCGAGCATTACCCCGAGTTTATCAAAGAACCAAGAGAACTTTACTTGCTCGCTGCAATTATTAGGAATTCGCCTAGAAACATTCCCATAACTTCCATAATTTTGATTTTATTTTGATTCAATTTTTTTTTAATTTAAATTACTGCGACATAAGTTATGTGCAAGTTTACTAGTGAAATCTTAGAGGCCTAAGGATATATTTTAGATCCCAACAGCAGTTTCAAAAACACACGGATACTTGAGTATTAACAAAACAGGTCATTAAAGCTCCATTTATAGGTTGAAGAGACTCTTGCTAGTCGTTGATGCTCCTGTTTAAAATAGAATATGATTATTTCGTTTAGCGTCAGCAGCCGAATTTTAAATTTGCATGATTTTAAGTTAACCTGTTGTCCTTAAATCAGTGCAGCAGGAGTGTTTCAAATTCAATTATAAATGCACTTGTAATGCAACCTTAAACATTACACCCAGTTACTTTAATATGTAGTTGGATAGCGTCTTTTTAGTAAGTAATTCTGCAGTAAATGTTTTTTTTTTTATTTTAGTATTTTACTCGGTTTTTTTTATGAAAAAAATCTTGTATCTGGTACTGACTAGGGTCCCTAAAGAGTTAAAATTTATGAGTGCTGGAATTGCTAAAAAGTGCTGGGTTGGTTTGAGTTCAGGATTTGGTTGGTTTAGTTCCCGCTTTAGTTAAAAAAAATGAAAAAAGTTTCATCACTGGTAAATTTGAACTTCTTAGGGGCTCAGGTAAGTGCTAAATAGGTATCTAAAGAAAACTGTTTACTACACTAATACCGTTTAGCCTTAATATATTAAGTGAGCAGCATAAAATAATACTGTGGAAAATTTTACTGATAAAAAGTTATTCTTAGGGTCAGTTTCTCAATAGCGGATTATCAGAAACTTAAAGTAACTCGCGAGCTATAAATCCCAGTTTTCTTGCTGTTTTTAAGCCAATATTTTTTTTAAGTTAACCCTGAGGTAAGGTAACTTACCCTCACCTTGAATCCCTGGCTATCCTGGAGTTAATTTTAATCTGATTTTTAAAGATTTTTACTAGGTTATGTTGCTTGAGTTAACAGAAACTCGCTTTTGAGAAACCGGCCCTTAGTCTCTCTTGTTTTTTGAATAAAATAGGTTAGTGACTTGAAAATTGGAGAATATTAATCAGGAAAAATTCTTTAAAATATAAATAGTTGCTCATTCATCTTTCAAATAAATTAAATACACAGGATCAAATACTATGTGTTTATGTCATAACTGGTGGTTAGTGAACACTTCTATGAAAGTTGAATCATGCACTGTGAACCTGCTTAGATTTTGAAACTCATATAACACAGGAAAATAAAACAGCAGATTACAAAACTTGATTTACTTTGGCTTGATACTTTTGTCCCTAACTTATAACTTAAATAACAAAACCAAACCTCTGCTTCTGTGACTAAAAAATGATTATGCAAAAAATATTTTAAACAGTTTATAAACATGTGCCACTCAAGAGAAAATTTTTAAGAAACATTGGTTGTCTTCGGCTAAAGTGCAAAATATAGAAACAAAATTTAGAGATAGAATATTTCTTGTTATTTTTATTATTCTTTTAGGAGCTGTATATAATAACAAAACATATGGAGCAGTGGATATTTAGGCAACTACCTAAAATGAAAAAGAAGAAGATTCTAAAGTGCCACCACCCAGAGAAGAATAATAATCTATAAAGTAAAAAGTCTACAATTTGTACTCAAACATACAGAGCAGTGAATATTTTGCCAACTAAAATGTATAGCAAAACCACCAAACAAAGAATAATAATCTATAAACTCAAAGTAAGTTTTTGCTTCTGATTTCACTTATATTTGGTAAAACTTCCCTAAATAAACAAAATTTATTATAGTCTAGATCCGATATCAAAAAGTAATTTAACTCTTATTGTTTATTGCAAATTTTCAAAACAAAACAGAAAAACTATACACAAAGAACAAAACAGAGAACAATTTTGAAGGGGGACCCTCACAGATACTTTCTGGCTCTGTTGGAAATTTCATAGGGTAATTTTGATCTCTGGAATTTAAAAAGGGAAAGGTCTTTTAAACGTTTTTACTATTAATTATGTCAAAATTTTAAAAAGCTAGGATGACTGGTGTTTAAAATATTTGCTTTTAAATTTGGTATGGAATGAAGAAAAGGTTTGAACCTTTTTAGGGGATCAGTTTTTCCACCAAAATTTAAAGAATAAAAGTAGGCTTATTTGGATGGTATGTTTGAGAAAACAATCAGAAAAAATCATGAATTGTTTATTCCCTTTTTTATTATGAAAAATGTAACTTTTAAATAACGTTTTTTCCTGACTTTTGTGCAAGAAATTGTTTATTTGTCGCTCCTTGACAAATCTTGGATGGATCTTGCATGTTTGTAAAGCAACTTTTTTTATATAATTTCTCCTGGAAAAACTCATATCCCTCAAGTCACCCCCAAAAAGCCTTATGGACTAAGGAAAAAAATATATTAAAAAGTAATTTCTAGAATACTAAAATTGTATAATGTTTTTCAAGTGTTCACCAAATACTCAAAAACACCTTATTTATGTTTTCGTTGAACATGAATTTGAATTATTTCAAGCATAAGTCAAGGTGCCAATGGGCTTTTTTCCATGTTTGAAGGGAGCGCTTGATAATAAAGATTTTTTGACGGATTTTGGTAAATAAAGGGGTCTATTTTACAAATCCAAGTGATGAAACTCTGGCTCCTTTGGGAGAACTCCAAAAAATATAATATAGTATAGGCACCATAAGGGTTCTAAGAACAGATTTAACAGTAAACATTTTTTTAAATAAACACATCAAAAATGGACTATATATAAATCCATTTTTGTCGGAATATATACTTTTTTTGACACCCCAAATATTCCAGATGGCGATGACGGCGACTTAAAAGCACAAAATTTTGATGAGAAAGTAGATCGAGTACACACGTATAATACATTAACCTCAGGGTTTTTAGAAAAACTGATTCCATTTTTTGAGATAAACTTTTTTTCGGAATAATATAATTAAGGTTCCTAGGGGCAAAAAGAATCGTAAATGACAAAAAAACTCAATTAAGAAATTTTTGGATCAGCTGAATTCATTTTTGGTGTAAAAAATTTTTTAGGGTAATTTAAGGGGCTTAAGGGTGAGTTTTAGGGGTAAAGTGGTAAAAACAACATACTATTGATAAAAAGACATCACTTTGGAGATTCTGGGGTTAACTAAATTCATTTTGGGGGTTAAACAGTTTTTAGGGGTAATGTAAGGAGCCTGAAAGGGTAACATAAAAAATTATTGGTGTAGAAGATATGTGATATATTGATTTTGGAGTTTTTTGGATCTTCCAAAATTAATTTTGATATTCCAATTAATACAATAGGGATTCAGATGAGGATTTAGAGGTAGTTTTAGGAAAATATATCGATTTGGATATTTTTAAGTCTTCTAAAGTTGTATATATGTTAAGAGGTAATATAAGTTTGGGCTGGATCCCAAAATTATGTCCTAAGATCCTTCTATTATCTCCAGAATTTTTTTTTATCCAAAGAATGATATCAGTGGATCCCAAAACCCTCAATTTGATATATCATCTGTCTGTATTTGATCTGGTTTCTTCTAAAATGTTTGTGTCCCATCTTAAATATTTTAAGTTTTACAAGGGTATCAGAGTGGCATTAATCGGATTCATAAAATGTACACCTGTACCAATTAAAATCAACTAAAAAAAATGAAATTAGTCAACCATGCATGCAAAATGTTTACTTTTAAAACTGCTACTAGAACCCTTAGATACTTCTAAGAATTTTTAAATCACATAAATGGATTACGGGAACCCAAAAACCCCTAAATTGATGTATCAGATGCCTATATTTTGTTTTATTTTTTTTATTAGTTATTTTAAAAAAATGGGCACCACCTTGAATATCTGGATTCAAGTTCCCCAAAATCAGTAAAAAAATATCTGTTATCAAGCTCTTTCTTCAATTTTGTTGTTTTCTCTAAAGAAAATATTTTTTCAGTTCATACACTTATACTTTTGTTTTTTTTTTTAATTTCAGAAGCTAATCACGTGAAGCCTGATATTTGAAACTACAGCTACTAGTTTGCGGTTCCAAAGAAGGGAAAAATAACATGTTATTCTTTTCTTTTTTTAGTTAGATTTAATTTAAATGATTATTAATAAGTATTTTTGAGATAAGTTTTTTAATTAATTTATTTAATTGCATATCTATAGGTTTATAATGTTGTGGCCATAATCACCTCAACAAGTTGAGCCATGTGTGCATTTAGTTTTACGTCCAAGGACCAGATGCCCACCGGTGAACACAAATCCTCCGCTGTTTTGTGACCATCGGTAGGCACGTAGTCCTGAGACGTAAAACAGAAATGTCCACATGTGAGCATGGGCAATATGTGAATAGGAGGGTGTCACATTCTAAACACCAAATACATTTAATTATGTTTTACATTGAAATATTTATTACACTCCATTCCAAATTGCTGCAGACCAGTTTTTTGACACTGACAATGACAGTTCCATTTAGCTTCTGTGTTTAATTATCAGCCACCATATTGAAATGGGTCCAGAGAATTTATAATGAGGTGTATATGTAAAAAGGTAATTTTTCAGCATATTTTTTAAAATTTTATTATATATACTTAATTAAAATTGCTAAAAATATTTCTACGACACAAAAATGCTCTAGTATTCTATCCATATAGTTGTTAATGTTCTGTGAATAACTAAAAGGTATAAAAATTGTATTGTTCATTCTGGTAGTTTTCTTGCCTAAATTCCAAAATCTGAAAAAAAAAATAGAGGTAAACAATTGTCTAATTTAGCTACAACGCTTTTTTTAGTACTAGTAAGGAGTGCTTTAATAAATGTTCACTTACAACCAAAACAGAACTTCAGAAAAGAGAAAGTATTTCTGCAACCCTATCTTTGCCGCAGCCTTATCTTATGCATTGTTAACTACATTGGGAATTGGTAATTAGAGTTTTAGTTAAAGGATGTTTTACTAGGAAATTATAGAGATTTTTGGACCTGTAGCTTAGTAAAAAAAAAAGTAAACTTTGCCAGGTGGAGCAGCCTTCTTATTAGTATTTTCAGGAACCCTCCCTCCTAGACAGTTTCTTTAGGCCACTATGCTTATTCTTGAACAAATGTGAGGGGAATTTCGCTCAACTCACCTCACGGCCCTTAGACACCTTAAACTTACAAAAATATTCAGTTCCTAATTTTATTTTCAACTCTTAAAAAGTGCATAGAGGTTGCTATAGTTATGGAACTCTGAATACACCTCAAAAGAATCTAAAAGGAAGAAATTTCCTTAAACTAAAAATGAGTAACTAACAAACGTTGTCTAGTCGCTTGTAGTTATTTCAAGGGGTAATTATGCAGTATACTATATAATTTTTATCAAAAATTCTTTATGGGGGCACCTACTAGGGTCCCTAGGACCCCAAATCCGCCTGCGTTTGTTGGTTTTTTCTTTTTTTTAATTTTTTTTCACCAAAACAAACCAATCCAACACAGTCCAGCCCTAAACAATGAAAAAAACACATTCCAACCACTCTTAAGGCACCCTTTTTTCCCTTTAAAAAAAAATCGGGCGCAGCGCAGGGACCCTAGTAGGTGCCCCCATAAAAATTTTTCATAAAAAATAAAAAATGGCGGAAAACTGTATAGTGTTTAATTATCTTTCAAGGAAAAACCAAGGGAGAAGCTACACGTTTCAAATTTTTACACAATAAATGATTCACTAACAGAAAACACAAGTTTACATAAAAGATATATGCCAACAAAAATAAATAGGTAGTATTTCTGTGTGTGCAAGCATATTAAATATTAAGTTTTTGGATTTTATTTGAATTATTTATTTTTGAGTTTGCACAAGAAGTAATAATTTTGGGTAAGGGATTTAAATGAGGAAGGCATCAGTACGTGAGGTCAATAACAGAGTTTGTACAGAAAACCTTTAATTGGATTCTCTGATGTCTCTCAGTTTTTCCTAACCAATTGTAAAAAACTTATCATAATTTTTTCAAGAATTTTGTATAAAAGAAAACAGCTGCAAAATTTTATTTTGACAAATTTCATGATTCTAATTTGTTTTTAAATCAATTTTTTCCAGATGGGCTTCCAGATTTTCCTTGTTTTTGTATATTTTTTTGTCAAATTTCCTGACCTTTTCAAAGAATAAATTTCTCAACTTTTCTCGGTTTTTCAGTTCCATTTTGACTGATTAAAATTGTTACAATAAGAAATTTTGAATTTTATAAATATACCTTGAAGACAAGAAAAGCAGTGTCATTCCATCTTGATAGATTTCTTTCCTACAATAAGGCATGATTTAGGAAATCCCTGACAATGCAGCTAGTTTACTTATTGCAAGGCTTATTGTATTCCTCATTGAATATTCTTTTCTACTGTTCACATAGGTGTTTTTTTGCCAGGTGGAGCAGCCTTCTTATTAGTATTTTCAGGAACCCTCCCTCCTAGACAGTTTCTTCAGGCCAGTATGCTTATTCTTGAACAAATGTGAGGGGAATTTCGCTTATTTGAATTTTATAAATATACCTTGAAGACAAGAAAAGCAGTGTCATTCCATCTTGATAGATTTCTTTCCTACAATAAGGCATGATTTAGGAAATCCCTGACAATGCAGCTAGTTTACTTATTGCAAGGCTTATTGTATTCCTCATTGAATATTCTTTTCTACTGTTCACATAGGTGTTTTTTTGCCAGGTGGAGCAGCCTTCTTATTAGTATTTTCAGGAACCCTCCCTCCTAGACAGTTTCTTCAGGCCAGTATGCTTATTCTTGAACAAATGTGAGGGGAATTTCGCTCACCTCACCTCACGGCCCTTGGACACCTTAAACTTACAAAAATATTCAGGTCCTAATTTTATTTTCAACTCTTAAAAAGTGCATAGAGGTTGCTATAGTTATGGAACTCTGAATACACCTCAAAAAAATCTAAAAGGAAGAAATTTCCTTAAACTAAAAATGAGTAACTAACAAACGTTGCCTAGTCGCTTGTAGTTATTTCAAGGGGTAATTATGCAGTATACTATTTAATTTTTATGAAAAATTCTTTATGGGGGCACCTACTAGGGTCCCTAGGACCCCAAATCCGCCTGCGTCCGTTGGTTTTTTCTTTTTTTTAATTTTTTTTTCAAAAAAAAATCGGGCGCAGCGCAGGGACCCTAGTAGGTGCCCCCATAAAAATTTTTCATAAAAAATAAAAAATGGCGGAAAACCGTATAGTGTTTAATTATCATTCAAGGAAAAACCAAGGGAGAAACCCTTATAAAGACAACAATACTTATTCAAAAAATGTATAGTCAACCCGAGGTCTTACCTTAAGAATTTGCTTTCTTTTATTTTTTCTTGATCCATTGCATATTTTCGAAGTCTTTAAGCACACCAAGAGGCAAATAATGTACTACATTAGCAAAAACCGAGGTACAACTAGAAAAACTTATTTTTTTTGTCTGAAAAATAAACACGCAGTCACATGGACCTAAAGGTTTATTTGCGCGGTGGTACCGTACAGCGGCGGTAATGATGATAGCAAGGCAAGTTCGGGCTACAGCAACGCATCATGAGTTACACGGAAGCGAAAGTAAAAAAAACTTATGTGCTTTAGCGGCGCGGAATGCGAAATCAAAATAAGTAAACTATCCCCAAATTTTTAACCCGGTGCAAAAAAAGCTCTGGTGTCCTACTGTGGACAAAAATAAATAAACTCTCCGCGTTGCCATGGAAAACAAATGCAATGATATGATTAAATTGATTTCCCAATAATATGATCATTATAAGATTTCAGATATGTACAAACAATAAAAAAAATATTTACTCCTCTGAATCTCCATCCAAATTTTTAGCTAGCAAGTGTAAACGGTTTGACGTTTTCAACTACCAAAACCAATATTTTTTTGTAAAATTTTGGTTTGCCGGACAGGAAAAACAATTTTTTTGCGCTTAAAGTTGGATTTTTAAGTCTGGGCTGAAAATGTCTAGAAATTCAACAAAAACTACCCAAAACAGTCAAACCAAAAGCCTTTGCAACGATAAGACTTTCGAGTGCACTATATACTCTTAAGATAAATAATAAAAAGGAAAATAAACATTAAATAAAAATATATAAATCGGAAGCAAGAAATCCCCTAAAATTCTCCTCATTGCATTGGGAATAATTCTCTGACTATCTCAAGGCTCTCTATACTTTTAACAATTGCTGTTGACCCAAAAATTGTATACAGGACCTCTAATATGACCCACCAAATTAAAACTGCCAGGTATAAATATTATGTACAGAATTAAATAATTTTTTTTTTGGAACAGAAAGTCATGACAATTTTCCAGTGAATCCACTTTCTGGTCTAACCGCTGTCTTCGGTAACTCTTTGGCCATTTTCAGCAACATCCTTTTAGTTTCTGAAGCAGTATCAGTCTCTGAAGTGCTAATCTAAGGTGTTCTTGAACGCGATAAGTGTTAAGATGCGTTATGTATCACGTATCGTTGCGGCACACGTATCAGAAACACCTTAAATTAGCACATATATCTGCTCTTTTCGAACGTGCTACAAGTTTCTGACCAATAAATGTGCTTGGTTCTTGCTAAATGCGGATACGTATACCGCGATGAGTTACAGATAGCTTTATGTCTCTAATGAAAGATTTTCAGAGGCAGTATCAGTTTCAGAAGTGGTAGTGGTTGAACTTGTAGATTTTAGAAGCTTCTGAGTTTTCCTATAAACACGCATTTGCATGAATTTTAAATAATTATTTTTACTACGACCGTGCATGTGGGCTGTTCTCCAAAAAACTTAAAATTTGCGGTCCCCCGCGTAAAAAAATACAAAATAGTAAGTTAATAATTTGTTTTTGTTATAATCAGTAAATATACGCTTTGGCGCATACCGGTCAACACATTTTTTTTACTATTTTTTTTGATGTTTTAAAACCATTAATAACACGAGAGTCTCTTGGTAAAGCGAAACTAGTATTTACAAAACGTGTTCAAAGAAAAAATTATAACAAATTTAACAAACCATATTTTTAACGCAAATACCCAATGCTTTATAATTTTTTTAGTGATGTCCTTCGATCCAAGCCTCACTTTCGTTAATAAATCGAAATTGACAAATCTTACCTAGAGGACGCGCATCTTGAATATTTTTAAAAAGGAATCGACTCTTCCTGACCACAGCCACAGAAAGCAGAGGTTGGTGGCTTTGTTATGCTATATTTTTAGTTTAAAAATTGAAAAGTACAGTGTGTTGAGCATAATTTCTCACTTATGTTAATTTGAAAAAAGAAAGAAAACTCCTTATTTAAATAAATCTTTTCTCATTTCCTATTTCAAAAAAGACAATAAAATACGGAAGACGTTTTCTCTGCAAGAAAGTTAGGGGGGAAATTTAAATGAAAATAGTTTAGCATCATCATAAAATCAGACATCATACAATAACATAAGCGTTTTATTTCAACAAAACCTCAGTTTTGTTAATACATTTCTTACTTTTGTCAACACATTAATTCAAAAATTCAAAATTTTTTCTTAAAATATTAAAGATTAAGCTCAACCACGAATTGGAGCTGATATAAGTTCGACAAATAATATTAAGAACAATACTAATTTAAAAAAAATAAGGTATCCGAATGTCAGGTTTTTTGGTGAACACCCCATATTTACCTACTTTCCTAAACGTATTTTAGTTTTAAAAGCTTCACTTTCCCGCACCCGTGCAGGAGAGTAAAATCTCTATTCAATTTGAAGTTGTTAGATATTTTTTTACTTCGAAAGCTACAAGGGCGTAGATGCGATTTTTACTTGGGGGGGGGGGCAGTATGAAAAAAATCAGCTCAATTCATATTAAAAACTGGGCTAGGAACTCGTTTTGTACCTATATTTGCGGCTAAAATAATGTCATAATTGCGCCGTGGGCGAAAATTTTCTAAAAATATAGTAATATCTACAAAATGAAGAAAAATTTAGCGCCCTATTAAATTTACAGGAAAGATTTGTGGCGTAAAGGGCAAAGAGAAAGGAAACAAATCGTAAAAAAGTTTTTCCTCGACCAAGTTTTGAACCCGGGGCCTCTAGAATACCAGTCTAATGCTCTACTGAGCTACCCCACTACTAACAAATAAATCAGAGGAAAAGATTTCCGAATAGCCAGTTAAAACCGCAGTTCCTCGGTAGCTCAGTCGGTAAAGCATTAGACTAGTATTCTAGAGGTCCCGGGTTCAAATCCTGGTCGAGGAAAAACTTTTTTCCGATTTATTCCCTCTCCCTTTGCCCTTTAGGCCACAAATTTTTTCTGTAAATTTAATAGGGCGCTAAATTTTTCCTTCATTTTTTAAATATGTTTGGCTGAAATTATTAATTGGAAATTCGCCACCTGACACTTCCAATAAAACGGTATATGTCGCTCTCGCGACCGAATACTTTCTTCTACAATTTTCCTTCAGAATTCACAACAAAAAATAGTGTTTTTTTTTATATAAATAATTAGGTAGTAGATTTCCTTAAAGCTTTGTTTATCATGATAGAAATAGACATTAGTAGGTATCTATATAATAAAATAAAAATAATTCTTATTTTGTTATAGTTACTTATATCGACGGCTGGTGTAAAGTGGATCTAAAAAGTTATAATTATTCAATAAAAATGAAATAAAATGATATTTTGTTTAGATGAGGACATTCAGACGATGCCTGAGCAATGTTAGTGGTTCAGACTCCGGTAAAATGAATGTTGAAAGATTTTCTTGACAGATAGTAGATCAAGTAAATTTGTGAGATTTTTTTTTTAAACAAGGGAGAACAGAAGTGATCACAATATGGGTCAATTTTTTTTTATATAAAATAAGAAAAAAAAAATATTTTTTGGGAATGCCCTGTAGAAAGCTTTCCGAATTGAATAATTTGCGGAAATGCACCGTTTTCGAGAAAAATGGAAAAATTGGAAACTTTGGGTAAAAATGTGTTACAGAAAAAATTAGAGCGGAAATGTAGAAATGAAAATGTGCGAAAATTTATTTTTGAGGAAAAAAAAAGAATTTTCTATACAAATGAGTTTTTAAAAAAATTATTACGATTTTGGGATTTTAACATTCTACTGACTATAACTATATCATTTAAAATGGGGAGTAAGGGATAGTGATGCGAATATAATGTAACCTTCATATTTGCTCGTAACAGCTGGAGACCGTGCTTACCCCATTGGGCATGGGACCAGAGGTTTTCGCTCGGTATGATGCGAATGCAGCCAGCCTCTCATATCCAAATGCCAACCTCACCTTCTCATGGTGCTCCCTGTCTAAAACAGACGAGGCTCTGGCGACCGAATATGGCCGGTATAGCCCTATGGGGAACTAGAATCAACACTGTACAAACTCGTACAAGGGAGTAGAGTAGTTAAACTAGGATCAAAGGGTGTACAATAAGCCAGTAATGGCTGCAGTGCAGTGACTCTGGCCAGCCATCAGGTTGGTCGGAGCCACAATCGGGGGGTTTTAGTCGGTAGGAATCCGACACTACCCGGGCTCTCCTGGTAGAGGAGAAATTGCGGAGATGCACAATTTTCAAGAAAAACGGTTTTAGGATGGACATATGGACGTTAAAAAATATTACGATTTTGGAATTTGCCCATTCTCCTGAATATAACTATATTATTGAAAATTTGCGGAAATGTACCGTTCTTGAACTTCTTGTAGAAATGTGATATGAAAAAAATTGAAACGGCTGTAGATTTCACTTCTTCTCGTCAATACAAATATCGAAAAGAAAATCTGCGAAAATGCATTGTTTTTGAGAAAAAGTGAAAAAATGCCACTTTTTGTAGAAATGTGATAGTAAGTTTCCGAAAATTTTTGCTTTTATATTCAAACTCAGGGGTCCTATTATAGAAGACTCCAAATATTTCTTTTTATCACATTTCATGTAAACGAAAGTTGAGCCAAGTAAAATCTAGAGCTGTTTCAATTTTTTTTATATAACATTTCTAAAAAAAGTTACATTTTTTTCACTTTATTTCTTTATTTGCATTAAAGGGAAGAAGTGAAATCTAAAACCGTTTTTATTTTTGTCTTTATCGCATTTCTGCACAAAGTTTATATTTTTCAATTTTTCTGGAAAACGTTACGTTTCTGCAATTTTTTGCTTTTATATTCAAACTCAGGGGGTCCTATAGAAGACCCACAATCATTTTTTTTCAATATCATATTTCATGTAAACGAAAGTTAAGCCCATAAAATACTGGGTTGCTAAAAAACTGAAGTAACTCATGGAGTAAGATTAAAGTCTGAATCTTTCTTAGCTCTAAACGACGGATTTTAATGTGGTTACAGTAGTAATAATAATAGTTGAGATGAAATTTGCATTTCAAGACAGCATAAAAATAAAGTTTTAAATGAATTAATAAGGAGAAATCAAAAATATGTAGAATTGTCTTCTTCAATTTTACTTTGACACGTTGTCTCCAAAATTTAATAAAGCCTGGATTAGCATCAGATTTGAGGAACTGAATCCCATTCGGTTTGATATTAAATGATTGGAGCAGACAACAGAGTACTTAGCTAAATCATTATTTGTCATATTTATTTTTTTTAGTATTATCTAAAAATTTACCATAAAAAATAAAAATTATAAATGGTTACATTTTTTTAAGAAGCAAATGTAAAAATGTGTGAACAAAATATGTAACAAAGTGACCGTCAGCCATTCCAGGTAAATGTCCACAATGACCAATATACCAAAATTCGAATTTACGAAGGCATCAACCTAGTCTCTGTGACCACTTCCATATTTTATAATATATCTCCAGAGGCTGAAACTGTTTTTACTAAAAAAAGTCATTGTTGGGTCAAAAAAATTCCAAAAACATCAAATTTGGGTATTTTTTCATATTAAAAGGTCAGCCTAAATTTTTTCCTTTAAGATGTTTTTCCATGAAATAATTTTATAGAAAATAAATTAAGTAGGCTTGCTAGTATTGCCAGGATATATTATGTTTGCGAAAAAACCAAATGGCTGTAAATAAACATACATGCATGCCAGGACCTTACAGTAAAGGGCCATGCAAATTTGAAGAAAATAGAAACTTGAGTCTGTGTCTGTTCAACTTTTTGAAGCATCAAAGAAATCATATTGAATTTATGGAAATCTAGATATAACACAAAAATAACCATAAACCAACAAGTATGATAATGAAAAAACAATTTTTAAATTTACTAATTCAATAATACTGTCTAAACTAGTTGAAAATT
Organism: Oxystoma pomonae; assembly: GCA_963921995.1. Classification (NCBI taxonomy): domain Eukaryota; kingdom Metazoa; phylum Arthropoda; class Insecta; order Coleoptera; family Brentidae; genus Oxystoma; species Oxystoma pomonae. The sequence goes on along the minus strand of OY998168.1, from coordinate 63,536,379 downwards.
ATAATTCTTTCTATCAAAGGTAATGTATCAAAAGGTTTTCTTTTATATTTGCACTTTGTGAAAAAAAAGGTTTATAGTTGAAATTTACCGCCCAGATTTTTTTTAAATATGAAAATGGGTGAAAATATTTGAAAAAAATGTACCATCATCATTATTGAATGATGAAACCCCTCTCCCCCCAGAGTCGATTTCTGGCTACGCCACTGTCACTGTTTATAACTGTTTTCATTCTATTACAACCATACTAATATTTTTATCACTTTGGCTCCTTTTATTTTTCTTTTAACCCGACGTTTGCTGGGAAGCTTTCGCACGTCCTGTTTTTCCGTCTTTGTAGCTTACTCAACCCACATTTTTTAAAAATAATTTACGAAAAAACCCAAAAAAATTAAAATTTGTACCTTAAGTTTTAAAAAATTTTGCTTACGGCGCTATAAAGTTGTTGATTGTTGGAATTTTACTTTATCTTTGGTTTCACAGCAAATTTTGCCTTAGCGATACAACACATTGATTGATTGATTGACTGATTAAGTAAACCAATAGTAAATTTTTTTTAAATTATTGTCTGCGGCGCATTAATGACAAAATAATTGACATCTTAAAATCATAACATGTAAATGTACAATTTTGTAAAAATGCCGGTGAATATTATAATATTTATATACATAGTTACACACGAAACGTATATAATTCAATTTACACATAAAATTTAAATGATTTTGCGTTTTCTTACTTTCTCTTTAATATCTACAAACTACTATACCTTCATCAAAAACATGATTTTACTAACTACTAACTGTCTGCATATAACTAAAGCATGACTTTTTTGGTTACCGATGCGAAAAAACTTTTTTTTGATCACGGATGCAAAAAAAGATATCGGTTCGTTTTTTATCTAAAATTAAAGAGAAATAGCGGGAAATAGTAATATTGAAAAACTCTAATTATTCTTGCCAAAAAATTAAGTTTTCACCAAGTATTTACGAAAAAATCATTTAAAAGCATCGTCAAAATATCAAACTGTCAACGATTAAAATGTCGCAACAATGAACGTGACCGAATACAAAGGCATATCGCACTGGAAACCACCATTGTTATTTCATTTACCAGCCGCCTTGATTTATAGTGTAAAAATAGTGTGTTGCGAGAAGTGCTATTCGTTCGAGATTGTTAAAAGTATTTTCCTGTTTTTCTTGGATTTTTTTATAAAGGTATTAAAAGAATAGTGTTAAGAACTCGCGGCGAAACTGTGCTTTTTTTTTGCTCGCGTTTTTAAATACCTCGCTGCCCTCCTTATTTAAACCAACGCTTGTAAAAAAATGCACTATTTCAGCCACTATTGTAAAAAAAATTATTTGAAGTTCAGCCATTCCATAGAATTTGAAACCAAGGTATAAAAATTAAAGTTGTCCATATGCAATATATTTTTTACGGAATATAATTATTATTCCGAATTAATAATAATACGTAAATACTTGGTGAAAACTTAATTTATTGGCAAGAATAATTAGAGTTTTTCAATATTACTATTTCCCGCTATTTCTCTTTAATTTTAGATAAAAAACGAACCGATATCTTTTTTTGCATCCGTGACCAAAAAAAAAGTTTCTTCGCATCGGTAACCAAAAAAGTCATGCTTTAGTTATATGCAGACAGTTAGTAGTTAGTAAAATCATGTTTTTGATGAAGTAGTTTGATAGTAGTTTGTAGATATTAAAGAGAAAGTAAAAAAACGCAAAATCATTTAAATTTGATGTGTAAATTGAATTATATACGTTTCGTGTGTAACTATGTATATAAATATTATAATATTCACCGGCATTTTTACAAAATTGTACATTTACATGTTATGATTTTAAGATGTCAATGATTTTGTCATTAATGCGCCGCAGACAATAATTTTAAAAAAATTTACTATTGGTTTACTTAATCAGTCAATCATTCAACCAATGTGTTGTATCGCTAAGGCAAAATTTGCTGTGAAACCAAAGATAAAGTAAAATTCCAACAATCAACAACTTTATAGCGCCGTACGCAAAATTTTTTAAAACTTAAGGTACAAATTTTAATTTTTTTGGGTTTTTTCGTAAATTATTTTGAAAAAATGTGGGTTGAGTCAGCTACAAAGACGGAAAAACAGGACGTGCGAATGCTTCCCAGCAAACGTCGGGTTAAAAGAAAAATAAAAGGAGCCAAAGTGATAAAAATATTAGTATGGTTGTAATAGAATGAAAACAGTTATAAACAGTGACAGTGGCGTAGCCAGAAATCGACTCTGGGGGGAGAGGGGTTTCATCATTCAATAATGATGATGGTACATTTTTTTCAAATATTTTCACCCATTTTCATATTTAAAAAAAATCTGAGCGGTAAATTTCAACTCCTTATAAACCTTTTTTTTCATAAAATGCAAAAATAAAAGAAAACCTTTTGATACATTACCTTTGATAGAAAGAATTATAATTTTCAACTAGTTTAGACGGTATTATTGAATTAGTAAATTTAAAATTTTTTTTTTCATTATCATACTTGTTGGTTTATGGTTATTTTTGTGTTATATCTAGATTTCCATAAATTCAATATGATGTCTTTGATGCTTCAAAAAGTTGAACAGACACAGACTCAAGTTTCTATTTTCTTCAAATTTGCATGGCCCTTTACTGTAAGGTCCTGGCATGCATGTATGTTTATTTACAGCCATTTGGTTTTTTCGCAAACATAATATATCCTGGCAATACTAGCAAGCCTACTTAATTTATTTTCTATAAAATTATTTCATGGAAAAACATCTTAAAGGAAAAAATTTAGGCTGACCTTTTAATATGAAAAAATACCCAAATTTGATGTTTTTGGAATTTTTTTGACCCAACAATGACTTTTTTTAGTAAAAAAAATTTCAGCCTCTGGAGATATATTATAAAATATGGAAGTGGTCACAGAGACTAGGTTGATGCCTTCGTAAATTCGAATTTTGGTATATTGGTCATTGTGGACATTTACCTGGAATGGCTGACGGTCACTTTGTTACATATTTTGTTCTCACATTTTTACATTTGCTTCTTAAAAAAATCTAACAATTTATAATTTTTATTTTTTATGGTAAATTTCCAGATAATACTAAAAAAAAAATAAATATGACAAATAATGATTTAGCTAAGTACTCTGTTGTCTGCTCCAATCATTTAATATCAAACCGAATGGTATTCAGTTCCTCAAATCTGATGCTAATCCAGGCTTTATTAAATTTTGGAGACAACGTGTCAAAGTAAAATTGAAGAAGACAATTCTACATATTTTTGATTTCTCCTTATTAATTCATTTAAAACTTTATTTTTATGCTGTCTTGAAATGCAAATTTCATCTCAACTATTATTATTACTACTGTAACCACATTAAAATCCGTCGTCTAGAGCTAAGAAAGATTCAGGCTTTAATCTTACTCCATGAGTTACTTCAGTTTTTTAGCAACCCAATATTTTATGTGCTCAACTTTCGTTTACATGAAATATGATATTGAAAAAAAAATGATTGTGGGTCTTCTATAGGACCCCCTGAGTTTGAATATAAAAGCAAAAAATTGCAGAAACGTACCGTTTTCCAGAAAAATTGAAAAATATAAACTTTGTGTAGAAATGCGATAAAGACAAAATAAAAACGGTTTTAGATTTCACTTCTTCCCTTCAATGCAAATAAAGAAATAAAGTGAAAAAAATGTAACTTTTTGTAGAAATGTTATATAAAAAAAATTGAAACAGCTCTGGATTTTACTTGGCTCAACTTTCGTTTACATTAAATGTGATAAAAAGAAATATTTGGAGTCTTCTATAATAGGACCCCCTGAGTTTGAATATAAAAGCAAAAATTTGCGGAAAATTACTATCACATTTCTACAAAAAGTGGCATTTTTTCACTTTTTCTCAAAAACAATGCATTTTCGCAGATTTTCTTTTAGATATTTGTATTGAGGAGAAGAAGTGAAATCTACAGCCGTTTCAATTTTTTTCATATCACATTTCTAGAAGAAGTTCAAAAACGGTACATTTCCGCAAATTTTCAATAATATAGTTATATTCAGGAGAATGGGCAAATTCAAAAATCGTAATATTTTTTAACGTCCATATGTCCATCTTAAAACCGTTTTTCTTCAAAACTGTGCATCTCCCCAATTTCTCCTCTACCAGGAGAGCCCGGGTAGTGTCGGATTCCTACCGACTAAAACCCCCCGATTGTGGCTCCGACCAACCTGATGGCTGGCCAGAGTCACTGCACTGCAGCCATTACTGGCTTATTGTACACCCTTTGATCCTAGTTTAACCACTCTACTCCCTTGTACGAGTTTGTACAGTGTTGATTCTAGTTCCCCATAGGGCTATGCCGGCCATATTCGGTCGCCAGAGCCTCGTGTGTTTTAGACAGGGAGCACCATGAGAAGGTGAGGTTGGCATTTGGATATGAGAGGCTGGCTGCATTCGCATCATACCGAGCGAAAACCTCTGGTCCCATGCCCAATGGGGTAAGCACGGTCTCCAGCTGTTACGAGCAAATATGAAGGTTACATTATATTCGCATCACTATCCCTTACTCCCCATTTTAAATGATATAGTTATAGTCAGGAGAATGTTAAAATCCCAAAATCGTAATAATTTTTTTAAAAACTGATTTGTATAGAAAATTGTCTTTTTTTTTCCTCAAAAATAAATTTTCGCACATTTTCATTTCTACATTTCCGCTTTAATTTTTTCTGTAACACATTTTTACCCAAAGTTTCCAATTTTTCCATTTTTCTCGAAAACGGTGCATTTCCGCAAATTATTCAATTCGGAAGGCTTTCTACAAAGCATTCCAAAAAAATATTTTTTTTTTCTTATTTCATATAAAAAAAAATTGACCCATATTGTGATCACTTCTGTTCTCCCTTGTTTAAAAAAAAATCTCACAAATTTACTTGATCTACTATCTGTCAAGAAAATCTTTCAACATTCATTTTACCGGAGTCTGAACCAGTAACATTGCTCAGGCATCGTCTGAAAGTCCTCATCTAAACAAAATATCATTTTATTTCATTTTTATTGAATAATTATAACTTTTTAGATCCACTTTACACCAGCCGCCGATATAAGTAACTATAACAAAATAAGAATTCTTTTTATTTTATTATATAGATACCTACTAATGTCTATTTCTATCATGATAAACAAAGCTTTAAGGAAATCTACTACCTAATTATTTATATAAAAAAACACTATTTTTTGTTGTGAATTCTGAAGGAAAATTGTAGAAGAAAGTATTCGGTCGCCAGAGCGACATATAGCGTTTTATTGGAAGTGTCAGGTGGCGAATTTCCAATAAATAATTTCAGCCAAACATATTTAAAAAATGAAGGAAAAATTTAGCGCCCTATTAAATTTACAGAAAAAATTTGTGGCCTAAAGGGCAAAGGGAGAGGGAATAAATCGGAAAAAAGTTTTTCCTCGACCAGGATTTGAACCCGGGACCTCTAGAATACTAGTCTAATGCTTTACCGACTGAGCTACCGAGGAACTGCGGTTTTAACTGGCTATTCGGAAATCCTTTCCTCTGATTTTTTTGTTAGTAGTGGGGTAGCTCAGTAGAGCATTAGACTGGTATTCTAGAGGCCCCGGGTTCAAAACTTGGTCGAGGAAAATTTTTTTTACGATTTATTTCCTTTCTCTTTGCCCTTTACGCCACAAATCTTTCCTGTAAATTTAATAGGGCGCTAAATTTTCCTTCATTTTGTAGATATTACTATATTTTTAGAAAATTTTCGCCCACGGCGCAATTATGACATTATTTTAGCCGCAAATATAGGTACAAAACGAGTTCCTAGCCCAGTTTTTAATATGAGTGAAGCTGATATTTTTCATACTGCCCCCCCCCCCCCAAGTAAAAATCGCATCTACGCCCTTGTAACTTTCGAAGTAACAAAATATCTAACAACTTCAAATTGAATAGAGATTTTACTCTCCTGCACGGGTGCGGGAAAGTGAAGCTTTTAAAACTAAAATACGTTTAGGAAAGTAGGTAAATATGGGGTGTTCACCAAAAAACCTGACATTCGGATACCTTATTTTTTTTAAATTAGTATTGTTCTTAATATTATTTGTCGAACTTGTTTAATCATATTGAGTTTTATATCAGCTCCAATTCGTGGTTGAGCTTAATCTTTAATATTTTAAGAAAAAATTTTGAATTTTTGAATTAATGTGTTGACAAAAGTAAGAAATGTATTAACAAAACTGAGGTTTTGTTGAAATAAAACGTTTATGTTATTGTATGATGTCTGATTTTATGATGATGCTAAACTATTTTCATTTAAATTTCCCCCCTAACTTTCTTGCAGAGAAAACGTCTCCCGTATTTTATTGTCTTTTTTGAAATAGGAAATGAGAAAAGATTTTTTTAAATAAGGAGTTTTCTTTCTTTTTTCAAATTAACATAAGTGAGAAATTATGCTCAACACACTGTACTTTTCAATTTTTAAACTAAAAATATAGCATAACAAAGCCACCAAGCTCTGCTTTCTGTGGGTGTGGTCAGGAAGAGTCGATTCCTTTTTAAAAATATTCAAGATGCGCGTCCTCTAGGTAAGATTTGTCAATTTTGATTTATTAACAAAAGTGAGGCTTGGATCGAAGGACATCACTAAAAAAATTATAAAGCATTGGGTATTTGCGTTAAAAATATGGTTTGTTAAATTTGTTATAATTTTTTCTTTGAACACGTTTTGTAAATACTAGTTTCGCTTTACCAAGAGACTCTCGTGTTATTAATGGTTTTAAAACATCAAAAAAAAATAGTAAAAAAAATGTGTTGACCGGTATGCGCCAAAGCGTATATTTACTGATTATAACAAAAACAAATTATTAACTTACTATTTTGTATTTTTTTACGCGGTGGACCGCAAATGTCAAGTTTTTTGGAGAACAGCCCACATGCACGGTCGGAGTAAAAATATTTATTTAAAATTCATACAAATGCGTGTTTATAGGAAAACTCAGATGCTTCTAAAATCTACAAGTTTAACCACTACCACTTCTGAAACTGATACTGTCTCTGAAAATCTTTCATTAGAGACATAAAGCTATCTGTAACTCATCGCGGTATACGTATCCGCATTTAGCAAGAACCAAGCACATTTATTGGTCAGAAACTTGTAGAACGTTCGAAAAGAGCAGATATATGTGCTAATTTAAGGTGTGTCTGATACGTGTGCCGCAACGATACGTGATACATAACGCATCTTAACACTTATCGCGTTCAAGAACACCTTAGATTAGCACTTCAGAGACTGATACTGCTTCAGAAACTAAAAGGATGTTGCTGAAAATGGCCAAGGAGTTACCGAAGACAGCGGTTAGACCAGAAAGTGGATTCACTGGAAAATTGTCATGACTTTCTGTTCCAAAAAAAAAATTATTTAATTCTGTACATAATATTTATACCTGGCAGTTTTAATTTGGTGGGTCATATTAGAGGTCATGTATACAATTTTTGGGTCAACAGCAATTGTTAAATGTATAGAGGGTCTCTAGGTAAGCCTTGAGATAGTCAGAGAATTATTCCGATGCTTCCGATTTATATATTTTTGTTTAATGTTTATTTTCCTTTTTATTATTTATCTTAAGAGTATATAGTGCACTCGAAAGTCTTATCGTTGCAAAGGCTTTTGGTTTGACTGTTTTGGGTAGTTTTTGTTGAATTTCTAGACATTTTCAGCCCAGACTTAAAAATCCAACTCCAAGCGCAAAAAATTTGTTTTTCCTGTCCGGCAAACCAAAATTCACAAAAAAATATTGGTTTTGGTAGTTGAAAACGTCAAACCGTTTACACTTGCTAGCTAAAAATTTGGATAGAGATTCAGAGGAGTAAATATTTTTGTTATTGTTTGTATATATCTGAAATCTTATATTGATCATATTATTGGGAAATCAATTTAATCATATCATTGCATTTGTTTTCCATGGCAACGCGGAGAGTTTATTTATTTTTGTCCACAGTAGGACACCAGAGCTTTTTTTGCATTGGGTTAAAAATTTGGGGATAGTTTACTTATTTTGATTTCGCATTCCGCGCCGCTAAAGCACATAAGTTTTTTTTACTTTCGCTTCCGTGTAACTCATGATGCGTTGCTGTAGCCCGAACTTGCCTTGCTATCATCATTACCGCCGCTGTACGGTACCACCGCGCAAATAAACCTTTAAGTCCATGTGACTGCGTGTTTATTTTTCAGACAAAAAAAATAAGTTTTTCTAGTTGTACCTCGGTTTTACTGTGAACCTGCTTAGATTTTGAAACTCATATAACACAGGAAAATAAAACAGCAGATTACAAAACTTGATTTACTTTGGCTTGATACTTTTGTCTCTAACTTATAACTTAAATAACAAAACCAAACTTCTGCTTCTGTGACTAAAAAATGATTATGCAAAAAATATTTTAAACAGTTTATAAACATGTGCCACTCAAGAGAAAATTTTTAAGAAATATTGGTTGTCCTCGCCTAAAGTGCAAAATATAGAAACAAAATTTAGAGATAGAATATTTCTTGTTATTTTTATTATTCTTTTAGGAGCTGTATAAAATAACAAAACATATGGAGCAGTAGATATTTAGGCAACTACCTAAAATGAAAAAGAAGAAGATTCTAAAGTGCCACCACCCAGAGAAGAATAATAATCTATAAAGTAAAAAGTCTACAATTTGTACTCAAACATACAGAGCAGTGAATATTTTGCCAACTAAAATGTATAGCAAAACCACCAAACAAAGAATAATAATCTATAAACTCAAAGTAAGTTTTTGCTTCTGATTTCACTTATATTTGGTAAAACTTCCTTAAATAAACAAAGTTTATTATAGTCTAGATCCGATATCAAAAATTAATTTAACTCTTATTGTTTATTGCAAATTTTCAAAACAAAACAGAAAAACTATACACAAAGAACAAAACAGAGAACAATTTTGAAGGGGGACCCTCACAGATACTTTCTGGCTCTGTTGGAAATTTCATAGGGTAATTTTTATCTCTGGAATTTAAAAAGGGAAAGGTCTTTTAAACGTTTTTACTATTAATTATGTCAAAATTTTAAAAAGCTAGGATGACTGGTGTTTAAAATATTTGCTTTTAAATTTGGTATGGAATGAAGAAAAGGTTTGAACCTTTTTAGGGGATCAGTTTTTCCACCAAAATTTAAAGAAAGTAGGCGTATTTGGATGGTATGTTTGAGAAAACAATCAGAAAAAAATCATGAATTGTTTATTCCCTTTTTTATTATGAAAAATGTAACTTTAAAACAACGTTTTTTCCTGACTTTTGTGCAAGAAATTGTTTATTTGTCGCTCCTTGACAAATCTTGGATGGATCTTGCATGTTTGTAAAGCAACTTTTTTATATAATTTCTCCTGGAAAAACTCATATCCCTCAAGTCACCCCCAAAAAGCCTTATGGACTATGGAAAAAAATATATTAAAAAGTAATTTCTAGACTACTAAAATTGTATAATGTTTTTCAAGTGTTCACCAAATACTCAAAAACACCTTATTTATGTTTTCGTTGAACATGAATTTGAATTATTTCAAGCATAAGTCAAGGTGCCAATGGGCTTTTTTCCATGTTTGAAGGGAGCGCTTGATAATAAAGATTTTTTGACGGATTTTGGTAAATAAGGGGGTCTATTTTACAAATCCAAGTGATTAAACTCTTTCTAAGAACAGATTTAACAGTAAACATTTTTTTAAATAAACACATCAAAAATGGACTATATATAAATCCATTTTTGTCGGAATATATCCTTTTTTTGACACCCCAAATATTCCAGATGGCGATGACGGCGACTTAAAAGCACAAAATTTTGATGAGAAAATAGATCGAGTACACACGTATAATACATTAACCTCAGGGTTTTTAGAAAAACTGATTCCATTTTTTAGAATAAACTTTTTTTCGGAATAATATAATTAAGGTTCCTAGGGGCAAAAAGAATCGTAAATGACAAAAAAACTCAATTAAGAAATTTTTGGATCAGCTGAATTAATTTTTATTGTAAAAAAATTTTTAGGGTAATTTAAGGGGCTTAAGGGTGAGTTTTAGGGGTAAAGTGGTAAAAACAACATACTATTGATAAAAAGACATCACTTTGGAGATTCTGGGGTTAACTAAATTCATTTTGGGGGTTAAACAGTTTTTAGGGGTAATGTAAGGAGCCTGAAAGGGTAACATAAAAAATTATTGGTGTAAAAGATATGTGATATATTGACTTAGGAGTTTTTTGGATCTTCCAAAATTAATTTTGATGTTCCAATTATTACAATAGGGATTCAGATGAGGATTTAGAGGCAGTTTTAGGAAAATATATCGATTTGGATATTTTTAAGTCTTCTAAAGTTGTATATATGTTAAGAGGTAATATAAGTTTGGGCTGGATCCCAAAATTATGTCCTAAGATCCTTCTATTATCTCCAGATTTTTTTTTTTAGCCAAAGAATGATATCAGTGGATCCCAAAACCCTCAATTTGATATAACATCTGTCTGTATTTGATCTGGTTTCTTCTAAAATGTTTGTGTCCCATCTTATATATTTTAAGTTTTACAAGGGTATCAGAGTGGCATTAATCGGATTCATAAAATGTACCAATTAAAATCAACTAAAAAAACTGAAATTAGTCAACCATGCATGCAAAATGTTTACTTTTAAAACTGCTACTAGAACCCTTAGCTACTTCTAAGAATTTTTATATCACATAAATGGATTACGGGAATCCAAAAACCCCTGAATTGATGTATCAGATGCCTATATTTTGTTTTATTTTTTTATTAGTTATTTTAAAAAAATGGGCACCACCTTGAATATCTGGATTCAAGTTCCACAAAATCAGTAAAAAAATATCTATTATCAAGCTCTTTCTTCAATTTTGTTGTTTTCTCTAAAGAAAATATTTTTTCAGTTCATACACTTATACTTTTGTTTTTTTTTAATTTCAGAAGCTAATCACGTGAAGCCTGATATTTGAAACTACAGCTACTAGTTTCCGGTTCCAAAGAAGGAAAAAATAACATGTTATTCTTTTCTTTTTTAAGTTAGATTTAATTTAAATGATTATTAATAAGTATTTTTGAGATAAGTTTTTAAATTAATTTATTTAATTGCATATCTATAGGTTTATAATGTTGTGGCCATAATCACCTCAACAAATTGACAAGGACCAGATGCCCACCGGTGAAAACAAATCCTCCGCTGTTTTGTGACCATTGGTAGGCACGTAGTCCTGAGACGTAAAACAGAAATGTCCACATGTGAGCATGGGCAATATGTGAATAGGAGGGTGTCACATTCTAAACACCAAATACATTTAATTATGTTTTACATTGAAATATTTATTACACTCCATTCCAAATTGCTGCAGACCAGTTTTTTGACACTGACAATGACAGTTCCATTTAGCTTCTGTGTTTAATTATCAGCCACCATATTGAAATGGGTCCAGAGAATTTATAATGAGGTGTATATGTAAAAAGGTAATTTTTCAGCATATTTTTTAAAATTTTATTATATATACTTAATTAAAATTGCTAAAAATATTTCTACGACACAAAAATGCTCTAGTATTCTACCCATATAGTTGTTAATGTTCTGTAAATAACTAAAAGGTATAAAAATTGTATTGTTCATTCTGGTAGTTTTCTTGCCTAAATTCCAAAATCTGAAAATAAAAAAAAATAGAGGTAAACAATTGTCTAATTTAGCTACAACGCTTTTTTTAGTACTAGTAAGGAGTGCTTTAATAAATGTTCACTTACAACCAAAACAGAACTTCAGAAAAGAGAAAGTATTTCTGCAACCCTATCTTTGCCGCAGCCTTATCTTATGCATTGTTAACTACATTGGGCATTAGTAATTAGAGTTTTAGTTAAAGGATGTTTTATTAGGAAATTATAGAGATTTTTTGACCTGTAGCTTAGTAAAAAAAATAAGTAAACTTTGCCAGGTGGAGCAACCTTCTTATTAGTATTTTCAGGAACCCTCCCTCCTAGACAGTTTCTTCAGGCCAGTATGCTTATTCTTGAACAAATGTGAGGGGAATTTCGCTCACCTCACCTCACGGCCCTTGGACACCTTAAACTTACAAAAATATTCAGGTCCTAATTTTATTTTCAACTCTTAAAAAGTGCATAGAGGTTGCTATAGTTATGGAACTCTGAATACACCTCAAAAGAATCTAAAAGGAAGAAATTTCCTTAAACTAAAAATGAGCAACTAACAAACGTTGCCTAGTCGCTTGTAGTTATTTCAAGGGGTAATTGTATACTATATAATTTTTATGAAAAATTCTTTATGGGGGCACCTACTAGGGTCCCTAAGACCCCAAATCCGCCTGCGTCCGTTGGTTTTTTCTTTTTTTTAATTTTTTTTTCACCAAAACAAACCAATCCAACACAGTCCAGCCCTAAAAAATGAAAAAAACACATTCCAACCACTCTTAAGGCACCCTTTTTTCCCTTTAAAAAAAAATCGGGCGCAGCGCAGGGACCCTAATAGGTGCCCCATAAAAATTTTTCATAAAAAATAAAAAATGGACACTGGAAATATTAACACGCCAGAATGAATTCGTATCAGGTAACTTGGATAAGTGCCAGTGAGAAACGATGCCTATTTGTGAGTGGTTTAAGGTTGGAAATCAAAGTGTATGATGGTGTTTAATGATGTATAGTGGAAGGTGATCAGTGAAACTACTGATGAGACCCCGCTGGTTACCCAGGGTGAAACATCGTTTAATCGTTTCTCTTTTCGTTTTAATCTTTTGTGTGTTCCTTGTGGGATGCTCACTCAAGTTTGAATTTTCGTTATTTCCACCCAAGATCATTTCATCTTTTGTTTTTTAAGATATATCTTATTAAGAGAGCATTAAGGTTACGAAATAAAAAACAAAATATAAAGTAATGATATAAAAATTAACAGATAGTAACATACAAAAGTAATATTATACCATAATAATTTTTAAAAAAGTCGAAGAAAAAAAATCATCAAAATTCATCTCAAAAACAAATATAAAAGTTATTAAAATTTGAACCGTAAAAGGATACATAAATTTGTAAAAATCTCGTCACATAGTGGAACAAACAAAAATGTAAAAAGACTTTTACGATAAAACAAACACAAGAAAAATGAACAAAAAAAAAACAAAAATAACATTCTCGTTCAAAGAACTCGTCTACAGAATAAAATTCCTTTCCTATTAAAAACTATTTTAATTCTTTTCTGAAGCATTTTAGATCTTGAACATTTCTCAACTGCAGGTCAAGAAGATTGTACACTTTAATGCCATTGTACATAGTAGAATTTCTTACTAGACTTGTGTGACGAGTGGTGTATACTTGCTGGTGATTAGAAAAGTAAAGTTTATTTTTATGGATTAAGTAAGATGTTTCCAAGATAAATAAAGATGGCAAAGCTAAAATGTTGTGTTCAATGAAAAGTGGGTTACAATATGTTGTAGGAGGTTCGTTAGACAAACTTCTGACTGCCCGTTTCTGTAAAGTAAATACAGATTGAAAATTAAATTGTGACCAAGAGCCCCAAAACGGTAAAGCATATCTGATATGAGACTCAACTAGGGCAAAGTAAACATCACGCGCAACCTCCCTGCCAAGTTCATGAAAAGTAGCACGCACACAGTAGCACCCTGAGGATAATTTTTTATTCAACTTAAAAATATGAGAATAAAATTTTAAATCTTCATCAATAAACAAACCAAGATACTGGTATGATTAAAGTCCTTTTTTGTAAATAAAAACAAACATTTACACACAATACTAAAAGAACTTTATTTTTCTTCGTGAAAGCAAGTGGACTCTTTGAAAATACAAATATAAAAATTGTACTTCAACTGAAAATAAACTAAAAAACAAAAGATCAAAAAATATCTTGGGTGGAAATAACGAACATTCAAACTTGGATGAGCATCCCACAAGGAACACACAAAAGATCAAAGCGAAAATAGAAACGATTCGGTTGAAGTAACTGATTTGGAGGTTTTTTAACTTTTTTTTTGTTTTCATTGCCTTAGGAGCATTATCCCACTGGAAATATTAACACGCCAGTGTCTCTCCCTTTATATTAGAAAATATATTTATGACTTCGCACAGGCTAAATATTGTAACGTCTTCCTAAAGTTGTTGCGAGTCGGAGATTTTGACGGAGTTTCTTCGGCGGCACGACCGCTTGCTTCGCCTTCCTGGAATCTTCCCCTTGTTTATTCAAGGGACCGTGTGTTTAAGTGGCACAACACTTTCATCTTTTTTTAAATCTAACCAGATACTTTGAATTATCTAACGTTTTAATAAATTTATTAACTGCACAATTAAATCCAATAAGGTGAGTTTTTGACATATTTACACAGAGCCTATTTGCATCACACCAAACTTTAATTTTTGCAACATCGGAAGCAATGTCCAACATCAGCTGTTTAGGGTCTTTTGTGTGCCAGAATACCGTTGTATCATCAGCAAATAAGGTAAAGAAACCTGTTATTTCGATTTGTGTTTAATCGTTAATATAAATTAAAAATAAAACTGGTCCCAAAACAGACCCTTGCGCGACGCCACAGGTAGTACGCCGTTTGTTGGATGATGCACCGTTTATATACACAGTTTGTTCACGACCATTTAAATAGTTTTGGACTTTGCCTCGAAACTCGTAGGCATACAGCTTCCACAGCAGAACTTCATGACTGACGCAGTCAAAGGCTTTTAAGAGATCATAAAACACTGCCGCAGAAGCTTCCTTTTTGTTTATAGCTTGAAATTCCTTCGCCAAAAAGTCAAACATTGCATCGGATGTGCTTTTCTTGGCTTGAAAGCCATATTGATTTTTATTTAGAATATTATATTTATGTAAAAACAATAACAGACGGTCTTTGACTAAGCATTCTATAAATTTAAAGAGAGTAGATAACAATGAAATTGGCCTGTAATTGCTTTTGAATTATGACCACCTTTGTATAATGGAATTACCTTAGCAATTTTTAAACAAGTAGGAAAATATCCACATTGAAAAGAAATATTGATTGCTTTGGATAGAGTTTAGATGGCATTATTTGGAAGATTTGTTAAAATTTTTAAAGAGATTCCATCATCTGTTGCTGCATTTTTATTTTTAATGGAGTGCAAGGATTTAATAATTTGTTCGGCAGTAGTTGGAGAGAAAATGTCGTAAGTTTCCGGAATATCGACGTTTGAAAGGTAACTTAGTGGATTTGTATTAGAATGAATATTTTTGTTGGTTTATCAGCGACTGAACAATAAAAATTGTTAAGAGAGATGGTGTCAATCTTTATGTCAGAAGGTCTATTTCCTCTATGACTAATTTAATTTACAATAGCCCAAGACTCGCGCTGTTTACTGCGGGAATTTAAAATGCGCTTAGAGTAATAAATTTTTTTGGCATTACGAATTACCAATCTATAAATTTTCCTAAAAATGGGGTAATACCTTGGAGAAATACAAACTGATGGATACAAGCATTTTTTACTAATCAGACAACAAGTCACAGTATACGATGAAAATCGGTACGGGTGTACCCAATGGCAACGCTGTAATGTTTATTTTGCGTGATCGTTGCTTTGAGCCAGTAACGTGCCGTTTATAACTAAAAATAATCCAGTCAAGAAACTGAAAACCTATTAAGATATTTAAATTACGTTAAGGACATTGTTATTATGAAGCATAATTAAAAAAGTATTGAACTAATTAATTCTTTTAGTGAAAAAATCTATAGTTGGTAATTTTTTTCATACAATATCACTTTAATTATTAGTCTGTTTCATAAAGCTTTCGGAGATAAGAATTCAAGTGTATATAATAAGTACTTACAAAACTACCTACTATAAGGAATGGGAAAGAGCTTAACTTTTTTGTTGAGAACGTTTCATCGGTTCAGAAAATGAATACTAGGTACTTATTATAAAGGTTCTGACAACCCCTATATACCAATTTCATTCATTTATTTTGAAACCAATGCAATGAAAGCGAAAAAATTAAACAATATCTTCACACAAATTCTTTATTGCAAACCACAATCTATGAAATAGGTAGGGACATGGAAGCATATAATATAGTTAGATTATTATAATTACCTTAAAGTACAGGGCGTTTCGTTATAAATGCCCCCCCCCCCCCTCCAGTTATATATAATAATATTTAAGGCAGAAAAATATTTTAAATACAACAGATATTTGAATTATAAAGTTCTTCAAAAAGAAATAAAAAAAAGTTTTATATAAAGTGTCAAATATTGATAGCAACTTTCTTATTATATATAATTATATATAAATGCAAAACCCTGTATTTTTGCATTTTTGAATTATTTTTTCCTGATTTCAGAAATGCATACCTTATATGCAGTGGGATCTATATTTTTGAGATATTGGACTCCCAACATGTATTTCTATTTAAAAAATTATAAACATCCTGCATTATGAGTCATAGCCACCTATATCTCAAAAGATATAAGCCATTCTGTTTATAGCTTATAGCGTAAATTTTTTAGGTCTAAAATTATATTTTTTTTAGTTCCGATTTTCATATTACCTATAAAATATTATTAAAGCTTAGTATAGCAGTTTTAAAACGTTCTATAATAACACAAAAAATAGACTAAAATTGAAAAGTAATAGTTCAAGTTATTTACTTAGGTAGATACAAAATACCTGTTTTGAAGACTTGACATTTTTGCATGTAATTGTAATAGTATAAAATAAGTTTAAGCTCTTTACAAAATGTTCTAAAATACCATTACAAAAAAAGCAGAATAATGTTAAATTATTGTAAATTAAGGAAACCTGAAAATTCTAATACACAACTTATATTAAGAGAAAATATTTACAAATTATAAAGTTTTTAGACTCACTTCTAGTCAATTTGCAAAAATATATACCGGGTGCATAGCGCCCAATCAACAGCAATTTAACAGCTAATTTCTTGCAGTGAAAATAATTTTGCAGCTACAGCCGTTTTCGAAAAAATAGAACTTCCATGTTTTTAGAGTAAGTGTATATATGTCATTTTCTGGGAAAAGGCTGGTTGCAAAATTATATTTTCCATGATAAATTTGCAAAAAACTAACGATACCTAGATCTGAAGCAGTGTAAATGTATCTTATTGTTGAAGTAAGTTATTTTCCGCATGGTATTATTCTTGTTTATTACATAAGATGAAGACTATTTTATGTTTCACCCATTTTAACTGTCGTCGTATATAACAAGTTATTAATTTTTTTTAGGTAGACGACTTTTCATAACAAATTACATTTTATATCTTCAGCTTTATTTTTATAAAATTATACTCACATGCCAGTTTTCTAGTTAACATGTGTCCAGCAGCATAAGTGCTAAATACCACTAGAGGTCTGCGGGTTTTTTCTACTTTTATTTTGAGATATGTAGAACATATAAAATAATGACGTAGGCGCCTGAACCGAAAAAAATCAACGATATGCCATAATTTTGATACGTTGTTCATGATACGTACGTCTAGACGTGAAATTTGGCATTTAATTCTCTCTTTTTCTCGTCTATAAAAAGACAAGTAGTTTCACTTAAATGGGGATATTAGAATCCCGCTTTTATGGTGCAACGGAGTATTTTTATCAAGGTTATTACGACGTCTTTTACATTAGGAGCCGACGTTAGCTTACGTAGTATAACGTCTCCATATTCTTAACCACTAATACAACGAGTGTTACCTAAGGAAAATCGAAGAAGAATGAAAGGAATACTGGCGCTGAATATAAAAGAGAAAGATGTCCGATCCAATAAATTTCACGTCTACGTTTATGTATCATGACCAGCTTAAACTCCCTAATAACTAACCTTTATGCTAGCGCTAGCACACGCTATATAGATAAGGTATTTACAATGCAAGAATAGTATAATATTATATTGGTAAATATATTATTATTACTTATCTTGCTTACAATGTAAAATAAAATTACAGACGTAGGTACAAACAATAACTAATAATATAAAATTATAGATGAATACAAACAATTGGGAAATCAAAATAAGCAAAGTGCTCTCTAACCTAAAGCCCACAACTATCCTAAAGCCCCCGATACCATGGCAACTGCAGATGTTTTGTCAACAAGGCCCACAGTAGGCAGAAGGGCTTTTTTACGTTTTCTGACAGAAAACCATTCGAGGTTATGTTTATCTTTCAAAAATATTTTTTCAAAAACGAATATGAAACCACTCCGCGTGTGCGGTCGCCCGCCGAAAATGACCTAGCGCTGCGCGAGCATTACCCCGAGTTTATCAAAGAACCAAGAGAACTTTACTTGCTCGCTGGAATTATTAGGAATTCGCCTAGAAACATTCCCATAACTTCCATAATTTTGTTTTTATTTTGATTCAATTTTTTTTAAATTTAAATTACTGCGACATAAGTTATGTGCAAGTTTACTAGTGAAATCTTAGAGGCCTAAGGATATATTTTAGATCCCAACAGCAGTTTCAAAAACACACGGATACTTGAGTATTAACAAAACAGGTCAGTAAAGCTCCATTTATAGGTTGAAGAGACTCTTGCTAGTCGTTGATGCTCCTGTTTAAAATAGAATATGATTATTTCGTTTAGCGTCAGCAGCCGATTTTTAAATCTGCATGATTTTAAGTTAACCTGTTGTCCTTAAATCAGTGCAGCAGGAGTGTTTCAAATTCAATTATAAATGCACTTGTAATGCAACCTTAAACATTACACCCAGTTACTTTAATATTTAGTTGGATAGCGTCTTTTTAGTAAGTAATTCTGCAGTAAATGTTTTATTTTTATTTTAGTATTTTACTCGGTTTTTTTTATGAAAAAAATCTTGTATGTAGGCACTGACTAGGGTCCCTAAAGAGTTAAAATTTATGAGTGCTGGAATTGCTAAAAAGTGCTGGGTTGGTTTGAGTTCAGGATTTGGTTGGTTTAGTTTCCGCTTTAGTTAAAAAAAATGAAAAAAGTTTCATCACTGGTAAATTTGAACTTCCTAGGGGCTCAGGTAAGTGCTAAATAGGTATCTAAAGAAAACTGTTTATTACACTAATACCGTTTAGCCTTAATATATTAAGTGAGCAGCATAAAATAATACTGTGGAAAATTTTACTGATAAAAAGTTATTCTTAGGGTCAGTTTCTCAATAGCGGATTATCAGAAACTTAAAGTAACTCGCGAGCTATAAATCCCAGTTTTCTTGCTGTTTTTAAGCCAATATTTTTTTTAAGTTAACCCTGAGGTAAGGTAACTTACCCTCACCTTGAATCCCTGGCTATCCTGGAGTTAATTTTAACCTGATTTTTAAAGATTTTTACTAGGTTATGTTGCTTGAGTTAACACAAACTCGCTTTTGAGAAACCGGCCCTTAGTCTCTCTTGTTTTTTGAATAAAATAGGTTAGTGACTTGAAAATTGGAGAATATTAATCAGGAAAAATTCTTTAAAATATAAATAGTTGCTCATTCACCTTTCAAATAAATTAAATACACAGGATCAAATACTATGTGTGTATGTCATAACTGGTGGTTAGTAAACACTTCTATGAAAGTTGAATCATGCACTGTGAACCTGCTTAGATTTTGAAACTCATATAACACAGGAAAGTAAAACTGCAGATTACAAAACTTGATTTACTTTGGCTTGATACTTTTGTCTCTAACTTATAACTTAAATAACAAAACCAAACCTCTGATTCTGTAACTAAAATATTATTATGAAGAAAATCTTTTAAACAGTTTATAAACATGTGCCACTCAAGAGAAAATTTTTAAGAAATATTGATTGTCCTCGCATAAAGTGCAAAATATAGAAACAAAATTTAGAGATAGAATATTTCTTGTTATTTTTATTATTCTTTTAGGAGCTGTATATAATAAGAAAACATATGGAGCAGTGGATATTTAGGCAACTACCTAAAATGAAAAAGAAGAAGATTCTAAAGTGCCACCACCCAGAGAAGAATAATAATCTATAAAGTAAAAAGTCTACAATTTGTACTCAAACATACAGAGCAGTGAATATTTTGCCAAGTAAAATGTATAGCAAAACAAGATGGTTCTATAGAGCCAGCACCAAACAAAGAATAATAATCTATAAACTCAAAGTAAGTTTTCGCTTCTGATTCCACTTACATTTGGTAAAACTTCCTTAAATAAACAAAATTTATTATAGTCTAGATCCGATATCAAAAATTAACTTAACTCTTATTGTTTATTGCAAATTTTCAAAACAAAACAGAAAAACTATACACAAAGAACAAAACAGAGAACAATTTTGAAGGGAGACCCTCACAGATACTTTTTGGCTCTGTTGGAAATTTTATAGGGTAATTTTTATCTCTGGAATTTAAAAAGGGAAAGGTCTTTTAAACGTCTTTCCTATTAATTATGTCAAAATTTTAAAACGCTAGGATGACTGGTGTTTAAGATATTTGCTTTTAAATTTGGTATGGAATGAAGAAAAGGTTTGAACCTTTTCAGGGGATCAGTTTTTCCACCAATATTTAAAGAATAAAAGTAGGCTTATTTGGATGGTATGTTTGAGAAAACAATCAGAAAAAAATCATTAATTGTTTATTCCCTTTTTTATTATGAAAAATGTAACTTTAAAACCAACGTTTTTTCCTGACTTTTGTGCAAGAAATTGTTTATTTGTCGCTCCTTGACAAATCTTGGATGGATCTTGCATGTTTGTAAAGCAACTTTTTTTATATAATTTCTCCTGGAAAAACTCATATCCCTCAAGTCACCCCCAAAAAGCCTTATGGACTATGGAAAAAAATATATTAAAAAGTAATTTCTAGACTACTAAAATTGTATAATGTTTTTCAAGTGTTCACCAAATACTCAAAAACACCTTATTTATGTTTTCGTTGAACATGAATTTGAATTATTTCAAGCATAAGTCAAGGTGCCAATGGGCTTTTTTCCATGTTTGAAGGGAGCGCTTGATAATAAAGATTTTTTGACGGATTTTGGTAAATAAGGGGTCTATTTTACAAACTCTGGCTCCTTTGGGAGAACTCCAAAAAATATAATATAGAATAGGCACCATAAGGGTTCTAAGAACAGATTTAACAGTAAACATTTTTTTAAATAAACACATCAAAAATGGACTATATATAAATCCATTTTTGTCGGAATATATACTTTTTTTGACACCCCAAATATTCCAGATGGCGATGACGGCGACTTAAAAGCACAAAATTTTGATGAGAAACTAGATCGAGTACACACGTATAATACATTAACCTCAGGGTTTTTAGAAAAAACTGATTCCATTTTTTAGAATAAACTTTTTTTCGGAATAATATAATTAAGTTTCCTAGGGGCAAAAAGAATCGTAAATGACAAAAAAACTCAATTAAGAAATTTTTGGATCAGCTGAATTCATTTTTGGTGTAAAAAAATTTTTAGTGTAATTTAAGGGGCTTAAGGGTGAGTTTTAGGGGTAAAGTGGTAAAAACAACATACTATTGATAAAAAGACATCACTTTGGAGATTCTATGGTTAACTAAATTCATTTTGGGGGTTAAACAGTTTTTAGGGGTAATGTAAGGAGCCTGAAAGGGTAACATAAAAAATTATTGGTGTAGAAGATATGTGATATATTGATTTAGGAGTTTTTTGGATCTTCCAAAATTAATTTTGATGTTTCAATTAATACAATAGGGATTCAGATGAGGATTTAGAGGTAGTTTTAGGAAAATATATCGATTTGGATATTTTTAAGTCTTCTAAAGTTGTATATATGTTAAGAGGTAATATAAGTTTGGGCTGAATCCCAAAATTATGTCCTAAGATCCTTCTATTATCTCCAGAATTTTTTTTTATCCGAAGAATGATATCAGTGGATCCCAAAACCCTCAATTTGATATATCATCTGTCTGTATTTGATCTGGTTTCTTCTAAAATGTTTGTGTCCCATCTTAAATATTTTAAGTTTTACAAGGGTATCAGAGTGGCATTAATCGGATTCATAAAATGTACACCTGTACCAATTAAAATCAACTAAAAAAACTGAAATTAGTCAACCATGCATGCAAAATGTTTACTTTTAAAACTGCTACTAGAACCCTTAGATACTCCTAAGAATTTTTAAATCACATAAATGGATTACGGGAACCCAAAAACCCCTGAATTGATGTATCAGATGCCTATATTTTGTTTTATTTTTTTTATTAGTTATTTTAAAAAAATGGGCACCACCTTGAATATGTGGATTCAAGTTCCCCAAAGTCAGTAAAAAAATATCTGTTATCAAGCTCTTTCTTCAATTTTGTTGTTTTCTCTAAAGAAAATATTTTTTCAGTTCATACACTTATACTTTTGTTTTTTTTTAATTTCAGAAGCTAATCACGTGAAGCCTGATATTTGAAACTACAGCTACTAGTTTGCGGTTCCAAAGAAGGAAAAAATAACATGTTATTCTTTTCTTTTTTAAGTTAGATTTAATTTAAATGATTATTAATAAGTATTTTTGAAATAAGTTTTTGAATTAATTTATTTAATTGCATATCTATAAATTTATAATGTTGTGGCCATAATCACCTCAACAAGTTGAGCCATGTGTGCATTTAGTTTTACGTCCAAAACCAGATGCCCACCGGTGAACACAAATCCTCCGCTGTTTTGTGACCATCGGTAGGCACGTAGTCCTGAGACGTAAAACAGAAATGTCCACATGTGAGCATGGGCAATATGTGAATAGGAGGGTGTCACATTCTAAACACCAAATACATTTGATTATGTTTTACATTGAAATATTTATTACACTCCATTCCAAATTGCTGCAGACCAGTTTTTTGACACTGACAATGACAGTTCCATTTAGCTTCTGTGTTTAATTATCAGCCACCATATTGAAATGGGTCCAGAGAATTTATAATGAGGTGTATATGTAAAAAGGTAATTTTTCAGCATATTTTTTAAAATTTTATTATATATACTTAATTAAAATTGCTAAAAATATTTCTACGACACAAAAATGCTCTAGTATTCTACCCATATAGTTGTTAATGTTCTGTGAATAACTAAAAGGTATAAAAATTGTATTGTTCATTCTGGTAGTTTTCTTGCCTAAATTCCAAAATCTGAAAAAAAAAAAAAAATAGAGGTAAACAATTGTCTAATTTAGCTACAACGCTTTTTTTAGTACTAGTAAGGAGTGCTTTAATAAATGTTCACTTACAACCAAAACAGAACTTCAGAAAAGAGAAAGTATTTCTGCAACCCTATCTTTGCCGCAGCCTTATCTTATGCATTGTTAACTACATTGGGCATTGGTAATTAGAGTTTTAGTTAAAGGATGTTTTATTAGGAAATTATAGAGATTTTTGGACCTGTAGCTTAGTAAAAAAAATAAGTAAACTTTGCCAGGTGGAGCAGCTTTCTTATTAGTATTTTCAGGAACCCTCCCTCCTAGACAGTTTCTTCAGGCCAGTATGCTTATTCTTGAACAAATGTGAGGGGAATTTCGCTCACCTCACCTCACGGCCCTTGGACACCTTAAACTTACAAAAATATTCAGGTCCTAATTTTATTTTCAACTCTTAAAAAGTGCATAGAGGTTGCTATAGTTATGGAACTCTGAATACACCTCAAAAGAATCTAAAAGGAAGAAATTTCCTTAAACTAAAAATGAGCAACTAACAAACGTTGCCTAGTCGCTTGTAGTTATTTCAAGGGGTAATTATGCAGTATACTATATAATTTTTATGAAAAATTCTTTATGGGGGCACCTACTAGGGTCCCTAGGACCCCAAATCCGCCTGCGTCCGTTGGTTTTTTCTTTTTTTTAATTTTTTTTCACCAAAACAAACCAATCCAACACAGTCCAGCCCTAAACAATGAAAAAAACACATTCCAACCACTCTTAAGGCACCCTTTTTTCCCTTTAAAAAAAAATCGGGCGCAGCGCAGGGACCCTAATAGGTGCCCCCATAAAAATTTTTCATAAAAAATAAAAAATGGCGGAAAACCGTATAGTGTTTAATTATCTTTCAAGGAAAAACCAAGGGAGAAGCTACACGTTTCAAATTTTTACACAATAAATGATTCACTAACAGAAAACACAAGTTTACATAAAAGATATATGCCAACAAAAATAAATAGGTAGTATTTCTGTGTGTGCAAGCATATTAAATATTAAGTTTTTGGATTTTATTTGAATTATTTATTTTTGAGTTTGCACAAGAAGTAATAATTTTGGGTAAGGGATTTAAATGAGAAAGGCATCAGTACATGAGGTCAATAACAGAGTTTGTACAGAAAACCTTTAATTGGATTCTCTGATGTCTCTCAGTTTTTCCTAACCAATTGTAAAAAACTTATCATAATTTTTTCAAGAATTTTGTATAAAAGAAAACAGCTGCAAAATTTTATT
The DNA here is from genome assembly GCA_963921995.1 of Oxystoma pomonae. Lineage (NCBI taxonomy): Eukaryota > Metazoa > Arthropoda > Insecta > Coleoptera > Brentidae > Oxystoma > Oxystoma pomonae. Next base: position 63,511,946 of record OY998168.1, on the reverse strand, counting down.
TTGACAAATTTCATGATTCTAATTTGTTTTTAAATCAATTTTTTCCAGATGGGCTTCCAGATTTTCCTTGTTTTTGTATATTTTTTTGTCAAATTTCCTGACCTTTTCAAAGAATAAATTTCTCAACTTTTCTCGGTTTTTCAGTTCCATTTTGACTGATTAAAATTGTTACAATAAGAATTTTAATTTTGAATTTTATAAATATACCTTTAAGACAAGAAAAGCAGTGTCATTCCATCTTGATAGATTTCTTTCCTACAATAAGGCATGATTTAGGAAATCCCTGACAATGCAGCTAGTTTACTTATTGCAAAGCTTATTGTATTCCTCATTGAATATTCTTTTCTACTGTTCACCAAGGGGTTTTTTTGCCAGGTGGAGCAGCCTTCTTATTAGTATTTTCAGGAACCCTCCCTCCTAGACAGTTCCTTCAGGCCAGTATGCTTATTCTTGAACAAATGTGAGGGGAATTTCGCTCACCTCACCTCACGGCCCTTGGACACCTTAAACTTACAAAAATATTCAGGTCCTAATTTTATTTTCAACTCTTAAAAAGTGCATCTGAATACACCTCAAAAGAATCTAAAAGGAAGAAATTTCCTTAAACTAAAAATGAGTAACTAACAAACGTTGCCTAGTCGCTTGAAGTTATTTCAAGGGGTAATTATGCAGTATACTATATAATTTTTATGAAATTTTTTTTATGGGGGCACCTACTAGGGTCCCTAGGACCCCAAATCCGCCTGCGTCCGTTGGTTTTTTCATTTTTTTATTTTTTTTTCACCAAAACAAACCAATCCAACACAGTCCAGCCCTAAACAATGAAAAAAACACATTCCAACCACTCTTAAGGCACCCTTTTTTCCCTTTAAAAAAAAATCGGGCGCAGCGCAGGGACCCTAGTAGGTGCCCCCATAAAAATTTTTCATAAAAAATAAAAAATGGCGGAAAACCGTATAGTGTTTAATTATCTTTCAAGGAAAAACCAAGGGAGAAGCTACACGTTTCAAATTTTTACACAATAAATGATTCACTAACAGAAAACACAAGTTTACATAAAAGATATATGCCAACAAAAATAAATAGGTAGTATTTCTGTGTGTGCAAGCATATTAAATATTAAGTTTTTGGATTTTATTTGAATTATTTATTTTTGAGTTTGCACAAGAAGTAATAATTTTGGGTAAGGGATTTAAATGAGAAAGGCATCAGTACATGAGGTCAATAACAGAGTTTGTACAGAAAACCTTTAATTGGATTCTCTGATGTCTCTCAGTTTTTCCTAACCAATTGTAAAAAACTTATCATAATTTTTTCAAGAATTTTGTATAAAAGAAAACAGCTGCAAAATTTTATTTTGACAAATTTCATGATTCTAATTTGTTTTTAAATCAATTTTTTCCAGATGGGCTTCCAGATTTTCCTTGTTTTTGTATATTTTTTTGTCAAATTTCCTGACCTTTTCAAAGAATAAATTTCTCAACTTTTCTCGGTTTTTCAGTTCCATTTTGACTGATTAAAATTGTTACAATAAGAATTTTAATTTTGAATTTTATAAATATACCTTTAAGACAAGAAAAGCAGTGTCATTCCATCTTGATAGATTTCTTTCCTACAATAAGGCATGATTTAGGAAATCCCTGACAATGCAGCTAGTTTACTTATTGCAAGGCTTATTGTATTCCTCATTGAATATTCTTTTCTACTGTTCACATAGGTGTTTTTTGCCAGGTGGAGCAGCCTTCTTATTAGTATTTTCAGGAACCCTCCCTCCTAGACAGTTTCTTCAGGCCAGTATGCTTATTCTTGAACAAATGTGAGGGGAATTTCGCTCACATCACCTCACGGCCCTTGGACACCTTAAACTTACAAAAATATTCAGGTCCTAATTTTATTTTCAACTCATAAAAAGTGCATAGAGGTTGCTATAGTTATGGAACTCTGAATACACCTCAAAAGAATCTAAAAGGAAGAACTTTCCTTAAACTAAAAATGAGTAACTAACAAACGTTGCCTAGTCGCTTGTAGTTATTTCAAGGGGTAATTATGCAGTATACTATATAATTTTTATAAAAAATTCTTTATGGGGGCACCTACTAGGGTTCCTAGGACCCCAAATCCGCCTGCGTCCATTGGTTTTTTCTTTTTTTTTAATTTTTTTTCACCTAAACAAACCAATCCAACACAGTCCAACCCTAAACAATGAAAAAAACACATTCCAACCACTCTTAAGGCACCCTTTTTTCCCTTTAAAAAATAATCGGGCGCAGCGCAGGGACCCTAGTAGGTGCCCCCATAAAAATTTTTCATAAAAAATAAAAAATGGCAGAAAAACGTATAGTGTTTAATTATCTTTCAAGGAAAAACCAAGGGAGAAGCTACACGTTTCAAATTTTTACACAATAAATGATTCACTAACAGAAAACACAAGTTTACATAAAAGATATATGCCAACAAAAATAAATAGGTAGTATTTCTGTGTGTGCAAGCATATTAAATATTAAGTTTTTGGATTTTATTTGAATTATTTATTTTTGAGTTTGCACAAGAAGTAATAATTTTGGGTAAGGGATTTAAATGAGAAAGGCATCAGTACATGAGGTCAATAACAAAGTTTGTACAGAAAACCTTTAATTGGATTCTCTGATATCTCTCAGTTTTTCCTAACCAATTGTAAAAAACTTATGTTATGTGTGTTAGATCATATTTATGTAAATAACAATGGTATTAGTAACGTTTTAGAAAATTGTATTTCTGACCACAATTCAATTATATTCTGTGATAAAACTTCTTACATTAAACAAAATTTTGACATTGTGACTCAAAGGAGAGATTTTAGCTTTCAAAACATACAAAATTTTAAGGACGACATTTCAAAAGAAACTTGGGAATCTCCTTTTTTGGAATCAAACTTAAACCTAGCTTATGATAGGTTTCATAATACTTTTCAATGGTATTTTAATAAGCATTTTACAAAGAAAACATTTTATAACAAAAAAAAGAAAACTTGGGTAAATGGAAACATAAAAGAATCAAGTAAAAGAGTTAAAGAGTGGTACCAAATGTCTCAACAATATCCTGTATTAAAAGAAAATTATAAACAAGAAAAAAAACGGCATATGAATCTCATCAAAAATACAAAAAAAGGTTATTTTGAGCAAAAAATTGCAAAATCAAAAAATACAAACAAAACTGTGTGGTCCATTGTTAAAGAAATGAACGGCAAAATTGAAACTGGTAAAAGTAATTTAAAAATAAAAATAAAAGAAGAAACGGAGGAAAATCCTCAGTTAGTTGAAAATCATCTTAACTCATTTTTTAACGAAGCTCCTTTGCAAATCATAAATAAGATCAACAGACAGACAGATAGACAAAAAAATACACCACACACATTACGAACGGACGAAAAAAATGCAACAAAACTTGTTAAAGACGTTTTTTCCCTAACGAGTTTCACCGAAATTGAGTTATTATATTTACTAAAAAAAAGGCTTAAATCGAAATTTTCTTGTGGATTTGATGATGTTCCAAGCTATTTGGTAGTTAAGTGTTTGGATTTAATTATTTCTCCACTGACATGTTTGGTAAACAAATCTTTTGATTTGGGAGAGTTTCCAGAAAGGTTAAAATTAAATAAAATAATACCAGTGTTCAAAAAAAGTGATTCAGCCAATCCTGATAATTATCGACCAGCGTCTCTTACATCGGTGTTTTCCAAAGTATTTGAGTATAGTTTTCTATATAGACTGGAACCGTATCTAGAGAAGCATCAGATAGTTTCTTCGAACCAGTTTGGGTACAGGAATGGTGTTTCTACGATTGATGCAATTAATAGTCTCATAGAAAACATAACAACTTGCATGGAAAAAGGAGAATGTCCAGCAGGGATTTTCTGTGACTTGAGTAAGGCGTTTGATTGCGTTGATCATGTCCTATTAATTAATAAACTAGAACGTTTTGGAATAAAAGAATGTCCATTAAACTTTGTTAAAACATTTTTAAGGCCGAGAAAGCAATATGTATCGTTAATCGATTTTTCTTCCCAAATTAAAAAAGAAGTGGTGTCGACAAAACTTGAAGTCACCTCTGGAGTCCCACAAGGATCTGTATTGGGGCCAATATTGTTTATTTTATACATGGAAGATATTAATTTAGCTACGGGAAATACTCAACTGGTGTCTTTTTGTGATGATTCCACAGTCACGGTAAGTGACAAAGTAGAACAAATTGTAGAGTATAAATGCAACTTGGCGATGTCTGGTATTACGAACTGGTTCGACAGGAGCTCGTTGTTTATAAATCTAGACAAAACTCACTATTTAAGGTTTCATTTTCCCCAGAATAGAAGAAATTTGGATCTATCTATCTTAGTTAAGGATACTGTACTGGAAAATAAAGAAACTGTAAAATTTTTGGGTGTCCATTTGGATGAAAATCTGGATTGGAAAAATCACTGTGCTAAGGTAAATACCAGTTTAGGATCCTCATATTTTTTATTTAAAAATCTTAAAACTGTCTTAAATATCAACAAACTTAAAGTAATATATCATGGTCAGGTTGAATCACGTTTGAGATATGGCATTATTTTTTGGGGTGGATCAACAAATTGGGAGGAAGTTTTTATTAAGCAGAAAAGAATAATAAGATGCATGCTAGGACTGCCTCCTATGCAAACATGTCGTGATAGTTTTAAAAAGATCAAAATTTTAACTTTGTGCTGTCTCTATTTGTATGAATTGTGTAATTTTGTTTTTTCAAAAAAATCAACCCTAATTCGTAATATTAATATACATAATATAAATACAAGGCAAAAAAACCAATATAGGGTGCCCTTTCATAAAACCAAATTAGGTAACAATCTGCCCTTAACAGTAGGAATTAGGGTTTTCATGAAACTGCCAAAGAGAATACAGGAGATTGAGAAAAGACATAAGTTTAAAAATGATTTAAAGGCTTTTTTGATACATAACGCTTTTTATGACATGCAGGAATATTTTTCAGGTAGTTTTTAGTTTTAGTTTATAATTTTTAGCTTGAGTTATTGACGATACTATTTCGGATAATTGAGACTGTAAGAATTAAAAAAAAAATTATTTAATATTATTTTAGTCGATTTGTTTTAATTTTGTTACCTCTTTAGGATTTTTTTTTTTGACGTGTTCCATATTATTTGTAAAGTAATCTACGGAAAATAAAGATTTATTGTATTGTATTGTATTGTATTGTATCATAATTTTTTCAAGAATTTTGTATAAAAGAAAACAGCTGCAAAATTTTATTTTGACAAATTTCATGATTCTAATTTGTTTTTAAATAAATTTTTTCCAGATGGGCTTCCAGATTTTCCTTGTTTTTGTATATTTTTTTGTCAAATTTCCTGACCTTTTCAAAGAATAAATTTCTCAACTTTTCTCGGTTTTTCAGTTCCATTTTGACTGATTAAAATTGTTACAATAAGAATTTTAATTTTGAATTTTATAAATATACCTTGAAGACAAGAAAAGCAGTTTCATTCCATCTTGATAGATTTCTTTCCTACAATAAGGCATGATTTAGGAAATCCCTGACAATGCAGCTAGTTTACTTATTGCAAGGCTTATTGTATTCCTCATTGAATATTCTTTTCTACTGTTCACATAGGTGTTTTTTTGCCAGGTGGAGCAGCCTTCTTATTAGTATTTTCAGGAACCCTCCCTCCTAGACAGTTTCTTCAGGCCAGTATGCTTATTCTTGAACAAATGTGAGGGGAATTTCGCTCACATCACCTCACGGCCCTTGGACACCTTAAACTTACAAAAATATTCAGGTCCTAATTTTATTTTCAACTCATAAAAAGTGCATAGAGGTTGCTATAGTTATGGAACTCTGAATACACCTCAAAAGAATCTAAAAGGAAGAAATTTCCTTAAACTAAAAATGAGTAACTAACAAACGTTGCCTAGTGGTTTGTAGTTATTTCAAGGGGTAATTATGCAGTATACTATATAATTTTTATAAAAAATTCTTTATGGGGGCACCTACTAGGGTCCCTAGGACCCCAAATCCGCCTGCGTCCGTTGGTTTTTTTTTTTTTTTTTAATTTTTTTTCACCAAAACAAACCAATCCAACACAGTCCAACCCTAAACAATGAAAAAAACACATTCCAACCACTCTTAAGGCACCCTTTTTTCCCTTAAAAAAAAAATCGGGCGCAGCGCAGGGACCCTAGTAGGTGCCCCCATAAAAATTTTTCATAAAAAATAAAAAATGGCAGAAAAACGTATAGTGTTTAATTATCTTTCAAGGAAAAACCAAGGGAGAAACCCTTATAAAGACAACAAAACTTATTCAAAAAATGTATAGTCAACCCGAGGTCTTACCTTAAGAATTTGCTTTCTTTTATTTTTTCTTGATCCATTGCATATTTTCGGAGTCTTTAAGCACACCAAGAGGCAAATTATGTACTACATTAGCAAAAACCGAGGTACAACTAGAAAAACTTATTTTTTTTGTCTGAAAAATAAACACGCAGTCACATGGACCTAAAGGTTTATTTGCGCGGTGGTACCGTACAGCGGCGTTAATGATGATAGCAAGGCAAGTTCGGGCTACAACAACACATCATGCGTTACACGGAAGCGAAAGTAAAAAAAACTTATGTGCTTTAGCGGCGCGGAATGCGAAATCAAAATAAGTAAACTATCCCCAAATTTTTAACCCGGTGCAAAAAAAGCTCTGGTGTCCTACTGTGGACAAAAATAAATAAACTCTCCGCGTTGCCATGGAAAACAAATGCAATGATATGATTAAATTGATTTCCCAATAATATGATCAATATAAGATTTCAGATATGTACAAACAATAAAAAAAATATTTACTCCTCTGAATCTCCATCCAAATTTTTAGCTAGCAAGTGTAAACTGTTTGACGTTTTCAACTACCAAAACCAATATTTTTTTGTGAAATTTTGGTTTGCCGGACAGGAAAAACAAATTTTTTGCGCTTGGAGTTGGATTTTTAAGTCTGGGCTGAAAATGTCTAGAAATTCAACAAAAACTACCCAAAACAGTCAAACCAAAAGCCTTTGCAACGATAAGACTTTCGAGTGCACTATATACTCTTAAGATAAATAATAAAAAGGAAAATAAACATTAAACAAAAATATATAAATCGGAAGCAAAAATCCCCTAAAATTCTCCTCATTGCATTGGGAATAATTCTCTGACTATCTCAAGGCTTACCTAGAGACCCTCTATACATTTAACAATTGCTGTTGACCCAAAAATTGTATACAGGACCTCTAATATGACCCACCAAATTAAAACTGCCAGGTATAAATATTATGTACAGAATTAAATAATTTTTTTTTTTTGGAACAGAAAGTCATGACAATTTTCCAGTGAATCCACTTTCTGGTCTAACCGCTGTCTTCGGTAACTCCTTGGCCATTTTCAGCAATATCCTTTTAGTTTCTGAAGCAGTATCAGTCTCTGAAGTGCTAATCTAAGGTGTTCTTGAACGCGATAAGTGTTAAGATGCGTTATGTATCATGTATCGTTGCGGCACACGTATCAGAAACACCTTAAATTAGCACATATATCTGCTCTTTTCGAACGTGCTACAAGTTTCTGACCAATAAATGTGCTTGGTTCTTGCTAAATGCGGATACGTATACCGCGATGAGTTACAGATAGCTTTATGTCTCTAATGAAAGATTTTCAGAGGCAGTACCAGTTTCAGAAGTGGTAGTGGTTGAACTTGTAGATTTTAGAAGCTTCTGAGTTTTCCTATAAACACGCATTTGCATGAATTTTAAATAAATATTTTTACTACGACCGTGCATGTGGGCTGTTCTCAAAAAACTTGACATTTGCGGTTCCCCGCGTAAAAAAATACAAAATAGTAAGTTAATAATTTGTTTTTGTTATAATCAGTAAATATACGCTTTGGCGCATACCGGTCAACACATTTTTTTTACTTTTTTTTTTGATGTTTTAAAACCATTAATAACACGAGAGTCTCTTGGTAAAGCGAAACTAGTATTTACAAAACGTGTTCAAAGAAAAAATTATAACAAATTTAACAAACCATATTTTTAACGCAAATACCCAATGCTTTATAATTTTTTTAGTGATGTCCTTCGATCCAAGCCTCACTTTCGTTAATAAATCAAAATTGACAAATCTTACCTAGAGGACGCGCATCTTGAATATTTTTAAAAAGGAATCGACTCTTCCTGACCACAGCCACAGAAAGCAGAGCTTGGTGGCTTTGTTATGCTATATTTTTAGTTTAAAAATTGAAAAGTACAGTGTGTTGAGCATAATTTCTCACTTATGTTAATTTGAAAAAAGAAAGAAAACTCCTTATTTAAAAAAATCTTTTCTCATTTCCTATTTCAAAAAAGACAATAAAATACGGGAGACGTTTTCTCTGCAAGAAAGTTAGGGGGGAAATTTAAATGAAAATAGTTTAGCATCATCATAAAATCAGACATCATACAATAACATAAGCGTTTTATTTCAACAAAACCTCAGTTTTGTTAATACATTTCTTATTTTTGTCAACACATTAATTCAAAAATTCAAAATTTTTTCTTAAAATATTAAAGATTAAGCTCAACCACGAATTGGAGCTGATATAAAACTCAATATGATTAAACAAGTTCGACAAATAATATTAAGAACAATACTAATTAAAAAAAAATAAGGTATCCGAATGTCAGGTTTGAACACCCCATATTGACCTACTTTCCTAAACGTATTTTAGTTTTAAAAGCTTCACTTTCCCGCACCCGTGCAGGAGAGTAAAATCTCTATTCAATTTGAAGTTATTAGATATTTTTTTACTTCGAAAGTTACAAGGGCGCAGATGCGATTTTTACTTGGGGGGGGGGCAGTATGAAAAAAATCAGCTCAACTCATATTAAAAACTGGGCTAGGAACTCGTTTTGTACCTATATTTGCGGCTAAAATAATGTCATAATCAGTCTAATGCTCTACTGAGCTACCCCACTACTAACAAATAAATCAGAGGAAAGGATTTCCGAATAGCCAGTTAAAACCGCAGTTCCTCGGTAGCTCAGTCGGTAAAGCATTAAACTAGTATTCTAGAGGTCCCGGGTTCAAATCCTGGTCGAGGAAAAACTTTTTTCCGATTTATTCCTTCTCGCTTTGCCCTTTAGGACACAAATTTTTTCTGTAAATTTAATAGGGCGCTAAATTTTTCCTTCATTTTTTAAATATGTTTGGCTGAAATTATTAATTGGAAATTCGCCACCTGACACTTCCAATAAAACGCTATATGTCGCTCTGGCGACCGAATACTTTCTTCTACAATTTTCCTTCAGAATTCACAACAAAAAATAGTGTTTTTTTTTATATAAATAATTAGGTAGTAGATTTCCTTAAAGCTTTTTTTATCATGATAGAAATAGACATTAGTAGGTATCTATATAATAAAATAAAAAGAATTCTTATTTTGTTATAGTTACTTATATCGGCGGCTGGTGTAAAGTGGATCTAAAAAGTTATAATTATTCAATAAAAATGAAATAAAATGATATTTTGTTTAGATGAGGACATTCAGACGATGCCTGAGCAATGTAAGTGGTTCAGACTCCGGTAAAATGAATGTTGAAAGATTTTCTTGACAGATAGTAGATCAAGTAAATTTGTGAGATTTTTTTTTAAACAAGGGAGAACAGAAGTGATCACAATATGGGTCAATTTTTTTTTATATGAAATAAGAAAAAAAAATATTTTTTTGGAATGCCCTGTAGAAAGCCTTCCGAATTGAATAATTTGCGGAAATGCACCGTTTTCGAGAAAAATGGAAAAATTGGAAACTTTGGGTAAAAATGTGTTACAGAAAAAATTAAAGCGGAAATGTAGAAATGAAAATGTGCGAAAATTTATTTTTGAGGAAAAAAAAAGACAATTTTCTATACAAATCAGTTTTTAAAAAAATTATTACGATTTTGGGATTTTAACATTCTCCTGACTATAACTATATCATTTAAAATGGGGAGTAAGGGATAGTGATGCGAATATAATGTAACCTTCATATTTGCTCGTAACAGCTGGAGACCGTGCTTACCCCATTGGGCATGGGACCAGAGGTTTTCGCTCGGTATGATGCGAATGCAGCCAGCCTCTCATATCCAAATGCCAACCTCACCTTCTCATGGTGCTCCCTGTCTAAAACAGACGAGGCTCTGGCGACCGAATATGGCCGGTATAGCCCTATGGGGAACTAGAATCAACACTGTACAAACTCGTACAAGGGAGTAGAGTGGTTAAACTAGGATCAAAGGGTGTACAATAAGCCAGTAATGGCTGCAGTGCAGTGACTATGGCCAGCCATCAGGTTGGTCGGAGCCACAATCGGGGGGTTTTAGTCGGTAGGAATCCGACACTACCCGGGCTCTCCTGGTAGAGGAGAAATTGCGGAGATGCACAGTTTTCAAGAAAAACGGTTTTAGGATGGACATATGGACGTTAAAAAATATTACGATTTTGGAATTTGCCCATTCTCCTGAATATAACTATATTATTGAAAATTTGCGGAAATGTACCGTTTTTGAACTTCTTGTAGAAATGTGATATGAAAAAAATTGAAACGGCTGTAGATTTCACTTCTTCTTCTCAATACAAATATCTAAAAGAAAATCTGCGAAAATGCATTGTATTTGAGAAAAAGTGAAAAAATGCCACTTTTTGTAGAAATGTGATAGTAAGTTTCCGCAAATTTTTGCTTTTATATTCAAACTCAGGGGGTCCTATTATAGAAGACTCCAAATATTTCTTTTTATCACATTTCATGTAAACGAAAGTTGAGCCAAGTAAAATCTAGAGCTGTTTCAATTTTTTTTATATAACATTTCTACAAAAAGTTACATTTTTTTCACTTTATTTCTTTATTTGCATTGAAGGAAAGAAGTGAAATCTAAAACCGTTTTTATTTTATCTTTTTCGCATTTCTACACAAAGTTTATATTTTTCAATTTTTCTGGAAAACGGTACGTTTCTGCAATTTTTTGCTTTTATATTCAACTCAGGGGGTCCTACAGAAGACCCACAATCATTTTTTTTCAATATCATATTTCATGTAAACGAAAGTTGAGCCCATAAAATACTGGGTTGCTAAAAAACTGAAGTAACTCATGGAGTAAGATTAAAGCCTGAATCTTTCTTAGCTCTAAACGACGGATTTTAATGTGGTTACAGTAGTAATAATAATAGTTGAGATGAAATTTGCATTTCAAGACAGCATAAAAATAAAGTTTTAAATGAATTAATAAGGAGAAATCAAAAATATGTAGAATTGTCTTCTTCAATTTTACTTTGACACGTTGTCTCCAAAATTTAATAAAGCCTGGATTAGCATCAGATTTGAGGAACTGAATCCCATTCGGTTTGATATTAAATGATTGGAGCAGACAACAGAGTACTTAGCTAAATCATTATTTGTCATATTTATTTTTTTTAGTATTATCTGGAAATTTACCATAAAAAATAAAAATTATAAATTGTTAGATTTTTTTAAGAAGCAAATGTAAAAATGTGTGAACAAAATATGTAACAAAGTGACCGTCAGCCATTCCAGGTAAATGTCCACAATGACCAATATACCAAAATTCGAATTTACGAAGGCATCAACCTAGTCTCTGTGACCACTTCCATATTTTATAATATATCTCCAGAGGCTGAAACTGTTTTTACTAAAAAAAGTCATTGTTGGGTCAAAAAAATTCCAAAAACATCAAATTGGGGTATTTTTTCATATTAAAAGGTCAGCCTAAATTTTTTCCTTTAAGATGTTTTTCCATGAAATAATTTTATAGAAAATAAATTAAGTAGGCTTGCTAGTATTGCCAGGATATATTATGTTTGCGAAAAAACCAAATGGCTGTAAATAAACATACATGCATGCCAGGACCTTACAGTAAAGGGCCATGCAAATTTGAAGAAAATAAAAACTTGAGTCTGTGTCTGTTCAACTTTTTGAAGCATCAAAGACATCATATTGAATTTATGGAAATCTAGATATAACACATAAATAACCATAAACCAACAAGTATGATAATGAAAAAACAATTTTTAAATTTACTAATTCAATAATACTGTCTAAACTAGTTGAAAATTATAATTCTTTCTATAAAAGGTAATGTATCAAAAGGATTTCTTTTATTTTTGCATTTTATGAAAAAAAAGGTTTATAAGGAGTTGAAATTTACCGCCCAGATTTTTTTTAAATATGAAAATGGGTGAAAATATTTGAAAAAAATGTACCATCATCATTATTGAATGATGAAACCCCTCTCCCCCCAGAGTCGATTTCTGGCTACGCCACTGTCACTGTTTATAACTGTTTTCATTCTATTACAACCATACTAATATTTTTATCACTTTGGCTCCTTTTATTTTTCTTTTAACCCGACGTTTGCTGGGAAGCTTTCGCACGTCCTGTTTTTCCGTCTTTGTAGCTTACTCAACCCACATTTTTTAAAAATAATTTACGAAAAAACCCAAAAAAATTAAAATTTGTACCTTAAGTTTTAAAAAATTTTGCTTACGGCGCTATAAAGTTGTTGATTGTTGGAATTTTACTTTATCTTTGGTTTCACAGCAAATTTTGCCTTAGCGATACAACACATTGATTGATTGATTGATTGACTGATTAAGTAAACCAATAGTAAATTTTTTTTAAATTATTGTCTGCGGCGCATTAATGACAAAATCATTGACATCTTAAAATCATAACATGTAAATGTACAATTTTGTAAAAATGCCGGTGAATATTATAATATTTATATACATAGTTACACACGAAACGTATATAATTCAATTTACACATAAAATTTAAATGATTTTGCGTTTTTTTACTTTCTCTTTAATATCTACAAACTACTATACCTTCATCAAAAACATGATTTTACTAACTGTCTGCATATAACTAAAGCATGACTTTTTTGGTTACCGATGCGAAAAAACTTTTTTTTGGTCACGGATGCAAAAAAAGATATCGGTTCGTTTTTTATCTAAAATTAAAGAGAAATAGCGGGAAATAGTAATATTGAAAAACTCTAATTATTCTTGCCAAAAAATTAAGTTTTCACCAAGTATTTACGAAAAAATCATTTAAAAGCATCGTCAAAATATCAAACTGTCAACGATTAAAATGTCGCAACAATGAACGTGACCGAATACAAAGGCATATCGCACTGGAAATCACCATTGTTATTTCATTTACCAGCCGCCTTGATTTATAGTGTAAAAATAGTGTGTTGCGAGAAGTGCTATTTGTTCGAGATTGTTAAAAGTATTTTCCTGTTTTTCTTGGATTTTTTTATAAAGGTATTAAAAGAATAGTGTTAAGAACTCGCGGCGAAACTGTGCTTTTTTTTTGCTCGCGTTTTTAAATACCTCGCTGCCCTCCTTATTTAAACCAACGCTTGTAAAAAAATGCACTATTTCAGCCACTATTGTAAAAAAAAAATTATTTGAAGTTCAGCCATTCCATAGAATTTGAAACCAAGGTATAAAAATTAAAGTTGTTCATATGCAATATATTTTATACGGAATATAATTGTTATACTCTACATATTCCTCATTTTTAGGAAAAAATATTGACTACTTTTTTACAAAAGAAAAGTTATATATACACTTTATCAAAAATACTAAAAATTAGGTCAATCTTGTAAGCTTAGTTGTTGATGGATTCATTTATTTAACAGATGCCAATCATTTTATTTTGTTGAAATGTGAATTTCGTCATCTGGGCCATTATTCTTGAAATCTGACCTAGAGAGTAGTCCCAGAAATATGGGTGAAAGTAAAAGTTCGCATGCGTTCTCACCCGTTTCAGAGATCTCGGTTGGTCCGGACCCGACGAGATTTGAGTACTCCCTTCTCACTTGTTCAAGAATACTGGCTCTTTTCAGTGAAGTTTGTATATTAAAAATTAGGTCCGTCATAGAAAATTCATATTATTATTTTTTTCTAATAAAGCAGAGATCGGCCACTGCGATGTTGCAGTTATATTTCTTAAATTTAGTTTATCTTATTTATGTAACATCCCGTCATTGTTTTTTTTTAAATTTTTGTAGATGGTTTTTGTCCTGTATCAAGTGAACATTGTTAGTTATGTATAAAAACTGATTTCTAAGCTTATTGTTTTTTAATTCGTGGACTAAAGCAGAATTCTTTACACTAATTGCGTGGGTGAAATCAAGCCATTTGTTCCTTATTTTCGGCACACTGATCGAATGTGAAAGTGAACAAGATGAATACTGTAGACTGATTAAAAATTCGTGAGGAATCTAATTACTGGTATCATCGGGTAAAGTATCGGTGGAGTGGGGTAAAAGCTGACGTTTATCATCAATAGGACTCAACGTGATTTTTTTTTAACACTTGGTGTTGGTAGGATTTTATAAATCTTTGTGTGATATGTGTGTTTTTTTTTCAAAAATTCATTTTAAATAACCGTCAAATGTAATTTTTCTAGGTGAAGCCTTTTTCACAACTTTTACCCTCATCCTAACATTGAAATTTTTCTCTTATTTCCCCTTCAGAAAAACTATTCTTTCATATTTTTTTTCTTAGTTTCATGGATTTAAGCAGCTAAAAAGTCTTAAAACCGACAGACAGCAAAACTTAGTCCAGTGGATGTCGAGTGAACAATCAAATCCCAAAGAAATTTAGTCTACGACATATCCGTTAGATAATACAAATTTCAAAACGTTGTACGGTTCTAGGACATCCCAAAACGGTCTAAAAGCGACAATGATTTTAATTTATTATACTTTTTGTTCACTATAATGAATACAATTGCTATCCAGTGTTTGTCCAACAGATGGTAAATCCAAAAAATGCCTTTTTATGGTTCTGTGACCCAAAAATTATCCAATGACTGTCCGTTAAATCAAAAAAATAGTTCCATTGGATATAAAAACATTCCTAAAATGCAAACCGTTTGTTTTCAGCTAGAAATGGAAATCTTTTAGTCTTGGTTTTTTGTCAGTACCATAATTTTCATTAAAATAAATTATGTTTTTATTAAATAATGAATCATATGGGAAATAAATTGGTTAAAAAACACCCATCACACTTTAAAGACAAATATCGCTTGTTTCATGAAAAATGAACTCTCTACAAATCTAAATGTGGCTGATGTTGCGTTCTGGGAGGTATTTGTGTCCCTCCATCCATCCATCATAATCCATAGCGGGCAACTGAAAACTGCTACTGGTACATTATTTTTATCGATGTCTTTGTGTGTTTTCTTCAAACATTTTTATATTTTTGTATCGTAATATGGTGTACTGTTTTAATAACTATTTACCTCATTTCGTAAGATCCGTAGTTCTATACCTTAGCGTTAATGATTTTCAATTTGGGAAAAGCGCTATGTAGCGGTGCAAAAACTGAAAAGAAAATAACATTTTCTTCTTTACCGAGTAAAAATAATTAAGGCTATATTTAACAGAAATATAGCTCCTAATAAATGAATGCCAATATATTCAATAAATTTGGAAAAAAGAACTGACAATAGTTCAAAAACTGCTTAAACTTGACCCCTCAAGGTTATTCGTGAGGCGATTTTATAGATATACAGTTGTAGAAAGTTAAATTATGAAATATTTATTATATCTAGGTATGACGTCACTTGACCAGTGGCTGTTGAAATTCCAATGACGTCACTTGGCCATTGGCTGTTGAAGATGTCCAAGAGGGTTGCAAGGGGGTTGCAAGGGAATGCCATAAAGGCCTGTGCGAATAGGGGATGTTATCACGTGACTTATGTTCTACACAGTGAGTCTGCTTGGGGTTTATACAGGGTGCTCTAGTGACATGCACCTGTCATCTGTCATTTGTGCTCTCTAGCCAATCTGTCAAATGCCACAAGGTCTTAGACTACTTAGTGTTAACGTATGCCTGCTGAAATTCTCTAATGGTTGAAACTTTCTAATATTAGTTACCCATTCTCAGTCACAAGTGCCAATGTATGGAGTAGAAAATGGCGTCACGCATAGCATTGGGGCCTTATTATTTCAAGGGTGGCACTATTTGAAAAATGTTGAGATGAGAGTGCAGCTCGAGTTAAAAGGCTTTTATTTTTACGGTAAATAATATTATTATTATATGGATTTTAAAATGATCAAAATGTGTGCTTTTGTGAAGACAAAATCGAGTATACTCAAGATAACCCATGACCCTGTTTATCAAGAATTTAAAATAACATGTTTACGTAAAGCTTACTAATGAGCTAATTTAGAACAAAGACGGATAACCTATGAACTTGTTTTTCATAAATTTATCAGCGACAAAAAAAAAATAACATGTTTATTTGCTTTGATTTATTTTTAAATTATAATTAATTGTCCTCTGATCCCCTATCAGTATTGAAACGAAAAACAATGATGAAATAAAACAAATAATTGGTAAATCTTTTGATTTATTGAAATACCATTTTATAACCATAATTTTTAAGCAGTAATTTGGCACCCAGATTTCTCGTTTCAACGTGTTTGATTGCAAACTCCAACAAGCAGAACTTGCACATTTATTTTTACGGTAAATAATATTATTATTATATGGATTTTAAAATGATCAAAATGTGTGCCTTTGTGAAGACAAAATCGAGTATACTCAAGATAACCCATTACCCTGTTTATCAAGAATTTAAAATAACATGTTTACGTAAAGCTTACTAATGAGCTAATTTAGAACAAAGACGGATAACCTATGAACTTGTTTTTCATAAATTTATCAGCGACAAAAAAAAATTACATGTTTATTTGCTTTGATTTATTTTTGAATTATAATTAATTGACCTCTGATCCCCTATCAGTATTGAAACGAAAAACAATGATGAAATAAAACAAATAATTGGTAAATCTTTTGATTTATTGAAATACCATTTTATAACCATAATTTTTACGCAGTAATTTGGCACCCAGATTTCTCGTTTCAACGTGTTTGATTGCAAACTCCAACAAGCAGAACTTGCACATTCTTAAGCTGTGGTTTACGTTTCTACGACAAAAAAACACAGTCTTTGTGGATCTAAAATATAAACAAAAATTTATTTTTAGTATAAAATATATTTATTAAATAAAAAATTATGTTTAGGGCATGTCTTCAAAACAAAATAATTTTTTATATTCAGATTTGGCCTCACACATTTCTGTTAAATTTTTATGATGTTCAACTGACTTTTGACAAAAACAAAATATTTTATAGCAAACAGGGCAAAATCTGCAACCAACAGACTAACCAATTTAAACTTTTCCTCTTCCCTATAAAAACATTTTGTAATACTTTTTTTTGAATCGTCTAAAAATGAAGCCAAATCATCTAATTTTGAAGCCATAAAGCGATAAGAATCAATAAATCTAAATTTAACAGAGGTATTTTCTATATACTTTGTAAACGAAATATATTTTTCTTTATTAACAGGGAGAAATTGAATTCTACCCTCTGTCTTTAGCTAAAGATTTTATAAGGAAATGGCTATCATATCCGGACAAGTTATGGAAAAGTACAGGAACGCTGTGTGAATCTGTAAAATTTAAGTTACACCCCGCGTAAGCTGCACCCCGATACATTCCTGTCAAGTGACAATGGTCCAAATGTTTCACTTCATCCTTTTTCAGCGGTTGTTCACAGATATGGCAATGGGTTGCATTTTTAAAATCAAGTTTTTCCTCAGTGGTTAACGGTCTTAAAGGCACAATATTTGAAAAAATTTTATCCAATTCTTCTGCAATAATTTTAAGCTCCTGCACAAAACGTGAAATGCAGTCTTTTCCCACAAACTGATGGTAGTACGAGAGCGAGTCGTCATAAGAACATTTCACATAATATCCAATAGCAAACGGAATATGATGTTGTGT
Organism: Oxystoma pomonae; assembly: GCA_963921995.1. Lineage (NCBI taxonomy): Eukaryota > Metazoa > Arthropoda > Insecta > Coleoptera > Brentidae > Oxystoma > Oxystoma pomonae. Next base: position 63,494,064 of record OY998168.1, on the reverse strand, counting down.
TTTTTGTGTATTCGATAGCGTTAATAACAAATGGAACCTTCTCTTTATTTTTAAATTCTGTAAATTTTAAAATATTGTCCTCTTTCTTTGGCAGAGTTAGTTTACCAAAATTCAAATTTCTACAATCAAAATAATGCTTCTCCAAAACTGCCTTGAAAACAAACCAATTTAAGCACCTATCACATACCCATTTTTTATGCGTTTTATGACCAATATGTTTGCAAAGTAAACGTGATAGATTTTTTATGAGGGCAAAGTTATAGATGCGTTTTTTAGGGTTAACAATTTCAAAATCTACAGAATCCACCTCCATATCATTCTCGCTATCAATTACGTCATCAACATCATCATCACATTTTAAAATGAGCAGATTAACCCGTCTGGAAAAATTTGATTTACTCAAACTGAGAGGAAGAATTTCTCTCTTTTCACAAGTAAAAACATTAATTGATAAACTATTTAACTCTTCAAATTTAGAGATATCTTTTAACTTCATAGGAAACTCAAACTCCTCATATTTTAACCCCACCTGACTAAGGTGACAGGGTGTAAATCAGCCACAATAGACCTAAGAAAGCAATAGTTATCATTCTTTTTTACATTGATAACCCCCCTGGTGTTTTTAATCCACTATGGTAAATCAACGTAGGTCGAGTCACCACAGTTTATAGGTGTGTGCTAATTAATCTCTAAAACGAGATGGAGAATTTCATAGAGGGCCCATCCACTATCCCTTTCTTGAAAATCTTCCATCTTAGTAAGTATTTTTTGGGCAACATTTTCCTCATACCATTTTTTTAAATTTGTCGTTTGCCTTCACATCAGTCTGTATAGTGCCTTCATGCAACTTTATAAAATTTTCAGAGAAAATGACATTAACTTTTATCACAGATGATCGTAGGGCCTTTTTAATCTGAACAGAAAAACTTTTGAATGCTTTTTTTTTAATATTGGGTTCTTTGATGGTGAAATTCGTAATAATTCCTGTCCTAATTCGACCACCAAAGCAGGTTTCCACATCCTCCCACATTAAATTTATTTTTAAATATCTAACTTTTTTAGTTTTGCCAAAATTAATTCTTTTTTGATTTTTCGAGTAGTTTACGTAATATTTTAAAAGGGCCAAATTTGCTTCTAATTTAGAAAAATTTCGTACACATTCAACCTTATTTTTTAAACAAATTTTTATATTCGAAATTAAATTTATAATAAAACTGATCCAATAATTAAATTCCTCTTTTGTTTTAACCAATCTACATACCTTTTCAATCTTTTTTATGGATTAGAACACCATACCGTCAAACGTTTCTTGTTGAGAACTTTCTGAGGACGATGATGTCGTTTTTTTTGGTTGTTCTCAGGTGTGTGAAGAAAATAAGAATGACACAGAGCAGGCAATGCTTAACATTATGTATAGATAAAAATATATAAGACCTGTAACGTTTATATATAATATGAAATTAACAAGATTGACGTCAAACACTTTTAAACAGCGCCAGTGGGACTATGAAAAAGACACGAGTTTTACCCTTATGAGTGACATATCTATCAAAATAATTTAATCGAAAGTTGGGGTTAAATTTGATCACCTTTCATTATAAATATGATTTTCTATGCTAAAAATAAATTAATCGGTTGTTAAGGTCATAATTAACGATCTTTCGTGGTTTTATCTCCACATAAATCCATATAAATATTTTAAGAGCAGAGGTTTAAAATCAGTAAAGAACTTTTCTTTTTATTAAACACAAAAAAAAACACAATGTCGAGCGAAAAAACCAAGTAAATAATTACAAGCCTAGACAAGGTAGAATGTCCACCCCAAATGGTATATGTCGTGATGAAGAATAGTTTTAAGTAAGTATTTTAATTTGTCAATTATTTAGCATGTAAAATTTTAGTTTCTTTATCTGACTGTGTATATATAATGTTTTATAGGGAATAAAAATACACTTTTAACCCCTGCTTTTGGGAAGTAAAATGGATCTTTTAATCAGTAGGAAAAAAAGTAAAAATTTAACGTTAAGAGGGATTTATGTAGTTCACTATTATTTCCTTCAACTTAGTTTTCTCGTATCCTAACGTGCATAAAATAGTATATCAATCGTAGGACTAAAGTGTTTTTTAATCCTGCAACAAAATATAACTTTTTGTAAATTTAATGAAAAAATACTTATACTATAGATAACTATTTAATCTTATTTTTAATTTTTGTTACAGATATAAGGTGCAAAATGTATCACTTAAAGGGGATAAGGTGCATGTAAATTTCAACTTTTTCCCCACATCGGAATTAATCGCAAAGCTGGGGAATCTGCCAGTAAGTTATCTACGTGTCAATGTAGATAATGATAAGGAGCTTAAACTGTTGGAGGAGGCCTGTAAAAAATTTAGATTTAATGAACAGGATCCAATTGCTGGAACATAGAGATAACTTTTATTGAATCTCAAAGAGATTACTTTGTAAACTAATATTTTGCAGTATGAATATAAACCACATTATAAAATTATAGTTTTTTATTTTTAAACCAATTGTTTAACAACAAAAGTTCAAGCAATAGGCACCTACCTAATTTTTTAAAATTTGCCATAAGTTAAAATTAAAATTAAAATTAAAATTAAAATTAAAATTAAAATTAAAATTAAAATTAAAATTAAAATTAAAATTAAAATTAAAATTAAAATTAAAATTAAAATTAAAATTAAAATTAAAATTAAAATTAAAATTAAAATTAAAATTAAAATTAAAATTAAAATTAAAATTAAAATTAAAATTAAAATTAAAATTAAAATTAAAATTAAAATTAAAATTAAAATTAAAATTAAAATTAAAATTAAAATTAAAATTAAAATTAAAATTAAAATTAAAATTAAAATTAAAATTAAAATTAAAATTAAAATTAAAATTAAAATTAAAATTAAAATTAAAATTAAAATTAAAATTAAAATTAAAATTAAAATTAAAATTAAAATTAAAATTAAAATTAAAATTAAAATTAAAATTAAAATTAAAATTAAAATTAAAATTAAAATTAAAATTAAAATTAAAATTAAAATTAAAATTAAAATTAAAATTAAAATTAAAATTAAAATTAAAATTAAAATTAAAATTAAAATTAAAATTAAAATTAAAATTAAAATTAAAATTAAAATTAAAATTAAAATTAAAATTAAAATTAAAATTAAAATTAAAATTAAAATTAAAATTAAAATTAAAATTAAAATTAAAATTAAAATTAAAATTAAAATTAAAATTAAAATTAAAATTAAAATTAAAATTAAAATTAAAATTAAAATTAAAATTAAAATTAAAATTAAAATTAAAATTAAAATTAAAATTAAAATTAAAATTAAAATTAAAATTAAAATTAAAATTAAAATTAAAATTAAAATTAAAATTAAAATTAAAATTAAAATTAAAATTAAAATTAAAATTAAAATTAAAATTAAAATTAAAATTAAAATTAAAATTAAAATTAAAATTAAAATTAAAATTAAAATTAAAATTAAAATTAAAATTAAAATTAAAATTAAAATTAAAATTAAAATTAAAATTAAAATTAAAATTAAAATTAAAATTAAAATTAAAATTAAAATTAAAATTAAAATTAAAATTAAAATTAAAATTAAAATTAAAATTAAAATTAAAATTAAAATTAAAATTAAAATTAAAATTAAAATTAAAATTAAAATTAAAATTAAAATTAAAATTAAAATTAAAATTAAAATTAAAATTAAAATTAAAATTAAAATTAAAATTAAAATTAAAATTAAAATTAAAATTAAAATTAAAATTAAAATTAAAATTAAAATTAAAATTAAAATTAAAATTAAAATTAAAATTAAAATTAAAATTAAAATTAAAATTAAAATTAAAATTAAAATTAAAATTAAAATTAAAATTAAAATTAAAATTAAAATTAAAATTAAAATTAAAATTAAAATTAAAATTAAAATTAAAATTAAAATTAAAATTAAAATTAAAATTAAAATTAAAATTAAAATTAAAATTTTACGGATCTTACGAAATGAGGTAAATAGTTATTAAAACAGTACACCATATTACGATACAAAAATATAAAAATGTCTGAAGAAAACACACAAAGACATCGATAAAAATAATGTAACAGTACCAGTTTTCAGTTGCCCGTTATGGATTATGATGGATGGATGGATGGACACAAATACCTCCCAGAACGCAACATCAGCCACATTTAGATTTGTAGAGAGTTCAACTTTCATGAAACAAGCGATATTTGTCTTTAAAGTGTTATGATTGTTTGAAATTGAAATTGAAATTGAAATTGAAATTGAAATTGAAATTGAAATTGAAATTGAAATTGAAATTGAAATTGAAATTGAAATTGAAATTGAAATTGAAATTGAAATTGAAATTGAAATTGAAATTGAAATTGAAATTGAAATTGAAATTGAAATTGAAATTGAAATTGAAATTGAAATTGAAATTGAAATTGAAATTGAAATTGAAATTGAAATTGAAATTGAAATTGAAATTGAAATTGAAATTGAAATTGAAATTGAAATTGAAATTGAAATTGAAATTGAAATTGAAATTGAAATTGAAATTGAAATTGAAATTGAAATTGAAATTGAAATTGAAATTGAAATTGAAATTGAAATTGAAATTGAAATTGAAATTGAAATTGAAATTGAAATTGAAATTGAAATTGAAATTGAAATTGAAATTGAAATTGAAATTGAAATTGAAATTGAAATTGAAATTGAAATTGAAATTGAAATTGAAATTGAAATTGAAATTGAAATTGAAATTGAAATTGAAATTGAAATTGAAATTGAAATTGAAATTGAAATTGAAATTGAAATTGAAATTGAAATTGAAATTGAAATTGAAATTGAAATTGAAATTGAAATTGAAATTGAAATTGAAATTGAAATTGAAATTGAAATTGAAATTGAAATTGAAATTGAAATTGAAATTGAAATTGAAATTGAAATTGAAATTGAAATTGAAATTGAAATTGAAATTGAAATTGAAATTGAAATTGAAATTGAAATTGAAATTGAAATTGAAATTGAAATTGAAATTGAAATTGAAATTGAAATTGAAATTGAAATTGAAATTGAAATTGAAATTGAAATTGAAATTGAAATTGAAATTGAAATTGAAATTGAAATTGAAATTGAAATTGAAATTGAAATTGAAATTGAAATTGAAATTGAAATTGAAATTGAAATTGAAATTGAAATTGAAATTGAAATTGAAATTGAAATTGAAATTGAAATTGAAATTGAAATTGAAATTGAAATTGAAATTGAAATTGAAATTGAAATTGAAATTGAAATTGAAATTGAAATTGAAATTGAAATTGAAATTGAAATTGAAATTGAAATTGAAATTGAAATTGAAATTGAAATTGAAATTGAAATTGAAATTGAAATTGAAATTGAAATTGAAATTGAAATTGAAATTGAAATTGAAATTGAAATTGAAATTGAAATTGAAATTGAAATTGAAATTGAAATTGAAATTGAAATTGAAATTGAAATTGAAATTGAAATTGAAATTGAAATTGAAATTGAAATTGAAATTGAAATTGAAATTGAAATTGAAATTGAAATTGAAATTGAAATTGAAATTGAAATTGAAATTGAAATTGAAATTGAAATTGAAATTGAAATTGAAATTGAAATTGAAATTGAAATTGAAATTGAAATTGAAATTGAAATTGAAATTGAAATTGAAATTGAAATTGAAATTGAAATTGAAATTGAAATTGAAATTGAAATTGAAATTGAAATTGAAATTGAAATTGAAATTGAAATTGAAATTGAAATTGAAATTGAAATTGAAATTGAAATTGAAATTGAAATTGAAATTGAAATTGAAATTGAAATTGAAATTGAAATTGAAATTGAAATTGAAATTGAAATTGAAATTGAAATTGAAATTGAAATTGAAATTGAAATTGAACTTGAAATTGAAATTGAAATTGAAATTGAAATTGAAATTGAAATTGAAATTGAAATTGAAATTGAAATTGAAATTGAAATTGAAATTGAAATTGAAATTGAAATTGAAATTGAAATTGAAATTAAAATTAATATTTATTTAGTTTATTTTATTTATTTCCAAATATTAATATATAATTTTATTGAAATTTAAAAGTAAATTTACTTTAAGTTACATTTTACTGGTCATCAATTGCTTTCATATTTACTGAACATCTTGGGTACCGCTAATCTGAAATAGAAAAAAAGAAATGGTGTTAAATGTTAGGGTTTAAACCTTTCAGAAATTTAATTTTCTTAATTTTTAATACAATCAAGTTTTATGAAAGAATTAACCACTTCACCAATTTTTTTGACTATCTGATATATTAAATTTTTTTAATGGTGCAGGGACCAATTTATTATAACCTTGTACTTAACAACATTTTAACATTTCTTTTAAACATATTAAAAGTGCTACTATTGAAATTTAAAAAAGTAAAAATGTGTACTTTGAATTCAAAATAAAACTTTCCCCATGCTGATGCTGGTTTAAAGAAATTATGTAACCGGTAGTCAAATAAATTGTCAATATGGAATATTGATATGCCAGTCTTTCGACTTGTGTGGTGTAGTTACTGATAAACACGTGTCAAACTAAAGTTACTATGGTCATTGTGATCACTTGGTCACTAAGTAATTGAATATCATTTTTGATTTGTATCTTCTACACTACACTACTACCCAAATAGGTAGGTAGGCTTGGTTGAAAGTGGTCAAAACTTTAGCTATACACTAAAAAAGCTAAACACTAAAAAAGCGTTGGCAATTTTTTTTTGCACCCTGTATATTTTTTTGTAAAATTAAACTTTGTAGACAGATATATGGACGTCACAAAACAATCCTCATTATCACTTTGGCTTCTATAATACCTATTATGAAGAAAATAATCCCGGCAGCAAAAAAAGGTCTACAGTAAAATAGTGACTTCAGGTTGACAGAGGCGCTTTTTAAATATCTATTATTGTTGTAATAATAAATAGAACTTGCATGTTAAGCAGAATGCTTAACGAAAAGTTCGATTCTGGTCTTGAATAATTTGTTTGCACCGGCGATCTCTTGGGGAAGGGGGGGGGGGCTCCCCCAATGTCTCTTTCCAGTTCTTGTTATTGGGAAATTGAAGTACATTTTACAAAACATTTTTTATTTCTAATTTCCTCAAACAACAATAAAAAAAAATCTCAAAGTTTCAGGTAACTTGGGAATGTGAATGATTGTGAGTGAAAATATACTTTATTGTCCAAGAAAAAATTTTACATGACAAGATATATCTTAAAAGAAGTTAAAAAACCTCCAAATCAGTTACTTCAACCGAAAAGAAAATAAAAAACAAAAGATCAAAAGATCTTGGGTGGAAATAACGAGCATTCAAACTTGGATGAGCATCCCACAAGGAACACACAAAAGATCAAAGCGAAAAGAGAAACGATTCGGTTGAAGTAACTGATTTGGAGGTTTTTTAACTTCTTTTTTGTTTTCATTGCCTTAGGAGCATTATCCCACTGGAAATATTAACACGCCAGAACGAATTCGTATCAGGTAACTTGGATAAGTGCCAGTGCGGAACGATGCCTATTTGTGAGTGGTTTAAGGTTGGAAATCAAAGTGTATGATGGTGTTTAATGATGTATATTGGAGGGTGATCAGTGAAACTACTGATGAGACCCCGCTGGTTACCCAGGGTGAAACATCGTTTAATCGTTTCTCTTTTCGTTTTAATCTTTTGTGTGTTCCTTGTGGGATGCTCACTCAAGTTTCAATTTTCGTTAGTTCCACCCAAGATCTTTTGATCGTTTGTTTTTTAATATATATCTTATTAAGAAAGCATTAAGGTTACGAAATAAAAAACGAAATATAAAGTAATGATATAAAAATTAACAGATAGTAACATACAAAAGTAATATTATAGCATTACCCATTTTACCTGTCGTCGTATATAACAAGTTATTATTTTTTTTTAGGTAGACGTCTTTTCATAACATTTTATATCTTCAGCTTCATTTTTATAAAATTATACTCACATGCCGGTTTTCTAGTTAACATGTGTCCAGCAGCATAAGTGTTAAATACCACTAGAGGTCTGCGGGTTTTTTCTACTTTTATTTTGAGATATGTAGAACATTTTGATTGATGACGTAGGCGCCTGAACCGAAAAAATCAACGATATACCATAATTTTGATACATTGTTCATGATACGTACGTCTAGACGTGAAATTTGGCATTTAATTCTCTCTTTTTCTCGTCTATAAAAAGACAAGTAGTTTCACTTAAATGAGGATATTAGAATCCCGCTTTTATGGCGCAACGGAGTATTTTTATCAAGGTTATTACGACGTCTTTTACATTAGGAGCCGACGTTAGCTTACGTAGTATAACGTCTCCATATTCTTAACCACTAACACAACGAGTGTTACCTAAGGAAAATCGAAGAAGAATGAAAGGAATACTGGCGCTGAATATAAAAGACAAAGATGTCCGATCCAATAAATTTCACGTCTACGTTTATGTATCCTGACCAGCTTAAACTTCTTAATAACTAACCTTTATGCTAGCGCTAGCACAGGCTATATAGATAAGGTACTTACAATGCAAGAATAGTATAATATTATATTGGTAAATATATTATAATTACTTATCTTGCTTACAATGTAAAATAAAATTACAGATGTAGGTACAAACAATAACTAATAATATAAAATTATAGATGAATACAAACAATTGGGAAATCAAAATGAGCAAAGCGCCCTCTAACCTAAACCCCCAACTATCCTAAAGCCCCCGATACCATGGCAACTGCAGGTGTTTTATCAACAAGGCCCACAGTAGGCAGAAGGGAATTTTTACGTTTTCTGACAGAAAACCATTCGAGGTTATGTTTATCTTTCAAAAATATTTTTTCAAAAACGAATATGAAACCACTCCGCGTGTGCGGTTGCCCGACGAAAATGACCTAGCGCTGCGCGAGCATTACCCTGAGTTTATCAAAGAACCAAGAGAACTTTACTGGCTCGCTGGAATTATTAGGAATTCGCCTAGAAACACATAATTTTGTTTTTATTTTGATTCAATTTTTTTTAAATTTAAATTATTGCGGCATAAGTTATGTGCAAAATTACTAGTGAAATCTTAGAGGCCTAAGGATATATTTTAGATCCCAACAGCAGTTTCAAAAACACACGGGTACTTGAGTATTAACAAAACAGGTCAGTAAAGCTCCATTTAGAGGTTGAAGAGACTCTTGCAAGTCGTTGATGCTCCTGTTTAAAATAGAATATGATTATTTCGTTTAGCGTCAGCAGGCGATTTTTAAATCTGCATGCTTTTTAAGTTAACCTGTTGTCCTTAAATCAGTGGTAACAGCTAGCAGGAGTGTTTCAAATTCAATTATAAATGCACTTGTAATGCAACCTTAAACACTACACCCGGTTACTTTAATATGTAGTTGGATAGCGTTTTTTAGTAATTAATTCTGCAGTAAATGGTTTTTTTATTTTAGTATTTTACTCGGTTTTTTTTTATGAAAAAAATCTTGTATGTAGGTACTGACTAGGGTCCCTAATTTATGAGTGCTGGAATTGCCAAAAAGTGCTGGGTTGGTTTGAGTTCAGGATTTGGGTGGTTTAGTTCCCGCTTTAGTTTAAAAAAATTAAAAAAGTTTCATCACTGGTAAATTTGAACTTCCTAGGAGGTCAGGTAAGTGCTAAATAGGTATCTAAAGAAAACTGTTTAATACACTAATACCGTTTAGCCTTAATATATTAATTGAGCAGCATAAAATAATACTGTGGAAAATTTTATTAATAAAAAGTTATTCTTAGGGCCAGTTTCTCAATAGCGGATTATCAGAAACTTAAAGTAACTCGCGAGCTATAAATCCCAGTTTTCTTGCTGTTTTTAAGCCAATATTTGTTTAGGTTAACCCTGAGGTAAGGTAACTTACCCTCACTTTGAAGCCCTGGCTATCCTGGAGTTAATTTTAATCTGATTTTTAAAGATTTTTACTAGGTTATGTTGCTTGAGTTAACAGAGACTCGCTTTTGAGAAACCGGCCCTTAGTCTCTCTTGTTTTTTGAATAAAATAGGTTAGTGACTTGAAAATTGGAGAATATTAATCAGGAAAAATTCTTTAAAATATAAATAGTTGCTCATTCATCTTTCAAATAAATTAAATACACAGGATCAAATACTATGTGTTTATGTCATAACTGGTGGTTAGTGAACACTTCTATGAAAGTTGAATCATGCACTGTGAACCTGCTTAGATTTTGAAACTCATATAAGACAGGAAAATAAATATTATAACTTTTTAGATCCACTTTACACCAGCCGCCGATATAAGTAACTATAACAAAATAAGAATTCTTTTTATTTTATTATATAGATACCTACTAATGTCTATTTCTATCATGATAAACAAAGCTTTAAGAAAATCTACTACCTAATTATTTATATAAAAAAAAACACTATTTTTTGTTGTGAATTCTGAAGGAAAATTGTAGAAGAAAGTATTCGGTCGCCAGAGCGACATATACCGTTTTATTGGAAGTGTCAGGTGGCGAATTTCCAATTAATAATTTCAGCCAAACATATTTAAAAAATGAAGGACAAATTTAGCGCCCTATTAAATTTACAGAAAAAATGTGTGGCCTAAAGGGCAAAGAGAGAGGGAATAAATCGACCAGGATTTGAACCCGGGACCTCTAGAATACTAGTCTAATGCTTTACCGACTGAGCTACCGAGGAACTGCGGTTTTAACTGGCTATTCGGAAATCTTTTCCTCTGATTTATTTGTTAGTAGTGGGGTAGCTCAGTAGAGCATTAGACTGGTATTCTAGAGGCCCCGGGTTCAAAACTTGGTCGAGGAAAAACTTTTTTACGATTTGTTTCCTTTCTCTTTGCCCTTTACGCCACAAATCTTTCCTGTAAATTTAATAGGGCGCTAAATTTTCCTTCATTTTGTAGATATTACTATATTTTTAGAAAATTTTCGCCCACGGCGCAATTATGACATTATTTTAGCCGCAAATATAGGTACAAAACGAGTTCCTAGCCCAGTTTTTAATATGAGTTGAGCTGATTTTTTTCATACTGCCCCCCCCCCAAGTAAAAATCGCATCTACGCCCTTGTAACTTTCGAAGTAAAAAAATATCTAACAACTTCAAATTGAATAGAGATTTTACTCTCCTGCACGGGTGCGGGAAAGTGAAGCTTTTAAAACTAAAATACGTTTAGGAAAGTAGGTAAATATGGGGTGTTCACCAAAAAACCTGACATTCGGATACCTTATTTTTTTTAAATTAGTATTGTTCTTAATATTATTTGTCGAACTTGTTTAATCATATTGAGTTTTATATCAGCTCCAAGGCGTGGTTGAGCTTAATCTTTAATATTTTAAGAAAAAAAATTGAATTTTTGAATTAATGTGTTGACAAAAGTAAGAAATGTATTAACAAAACTGAGGTTTTGTTGAAATAAAACGCTTATGTTATTGTATGATGTCTGATTTTATGATGATGCTAAACTATTTTCATTTAAATTTCCCCCCTAACTTTCTTGCAGAGAAAACGTCTCCCGTATTTTATTGTCTTTTTTGAAATAGGAAATGAGAAAAGATTTTTTTAAATAAGGAGTTTTCTTTCTTTTTTCAAATTAACATAAGTGAGAAATTATGCTCAACACACTGTACTTTTCAATTTTTAAACTAAAAATATAGCATAACAAAGCCACCAAGCTCTGCTTTCTGTGGCTGTGGTCAGGAAGAGTCGATTCCTTTTTAAAAATATTCAAGATGCGCGTCCTCTAGGTAAGATTTGTCAATTTTGATTTATTAACGAAAGTGAGGCTTGGATCGAAGGACATCACTAAAAAAATTATAAAGCATTGGGTATTTGCGTTAAAATTATGGTTTGTTAAATTTGTTATAATTCTTGCTTTGAACACGTTTTGTAAATACTAGTTTCGCTTTACCAAGAAACTCTCGTGTTATTAATGGTTTTAAAACATCAAAAAAAAAATAGTAAAAAAAATGTGTTGACCGGTATGCGCCAAAGCGTATATTTACTGATTATAACAAAAACAAATTATTAACTTACTATTTTGTATTTTTTTACGCGGGGGACCGCAAATGTCAAGTTTTTTGGAGAACAGCCCACATGCACGGTCGTAGTAAAAATATTTATTTAAAATTCATGCAAATGCGTGTTTATAGGAAAACTGAGAAGCTTCTAAAAGCTACAAGTTCAACCACTACCACTTCTGAAACTGATACTGCCTCTGAAAATCTTTCATTAGAGACATAAAGCTATCTGTAACTCATCGCGGTATACGTATCCGCATTTAGCAAGAACCAAGCACATTTATTGGTCAGAAACTTGTAGCACGTTCGAAAAGAGCAGATATATGTGCTAATTTAAGGTGTTTCTGATACGTGTGCCGCAACGATACGTGATACATAACGCATCTTAACACTTATCGCGTTCAAGAACACCTTAGATTAGCACTTCAGAGACTGATACTGCTTCAGAAACTAAAAGGATGTTGCTGAAAATGGCCAAGGAGTTACCGAATACAGCGGTTAGACCAGAAAGTGGATTCACTGGAAAATTGTCATGACTTTCTGTTCCAAAAAAAAAAAATTATTTAATTCTGTACATAATATTTATACCTGGCAGTTTTAATTTGGTGGGTCATATTAGAGGTCCTGTATACAATTTTTGGGTCAACAGCAATTGTTAAATGTATAGAGGGTCTCTAGGTAAGCCTTGAGATAGTCAGAGAATTATTCCCAATGCAATGAGGAGAATTTTAAGGGATTTCTTGCTTCCGATTTATATATTTTTGTTTAATGTTTATTTTCCTTTTTATTATTTATCTTAAGAGTATATAGTGCACTCGAAAGTCTTATCGTTGCAAAGGCTTTTGGTTTGACTGTTTTGGGTAGTTTTTGTTGAATTTCTAGACATTTTCAGCCCAGACTTAAAAATCCAACTCCAAGCGCAAAAAATTTATTTTTCCTGTCCGGCAAACCAAAGTTTCACAAAAAAATATTGGTTTTGGTAGTTGAAAACGTCAAACCGTTTACACTTGCTAGCTAAAAATTTGGATGGAGATTCAGAGGAGTAAATATTTTTTTTATTGTTTGTACATATCTGAAATCTTATATTTATCATATTATTGGGAAATCAATTTAATCATATCATTGCATTTGTTTTCCATGGCAACGCGGAGAGTTTATTTATTTTTTCCACAGTAGGACACCAGAGCTTTTTTTGCACCGGGTTAAAAATTTGGGGATAGTTTACTTATTTTGATTTCGCATTCCGCGCCGCTAAAGCACATAAGTTTTTTTTACTTTCGCTTCCGTGTAACTCATGATGCGTTGCTGTAGCCCGAACTTGCCTTGCTATCATCATTACCGCCGCTGTACGGTACCACCGCGCAAATAAACCTTTAGGTCCATGTGACTGCGTGTTTATTTTTCAGACAAAAAAAATAAGTTTTTCTAGTTGTACCTCGGTTTTTGCTAATGTAGTACATTATTTGCCTCTTGGTGTGCTTAAAGACTCCGAAAATATGCAATGGATCAAGAAAAAATAAAAGAAAGCAAATTCTTAAGGTAAGACCTCGGGTTGACTATACATTTTTTGAATAAGTATTGTTGTCTTTATAAGGGTTTCTCCCTTGGTTTTTCCTTGAAAGATAATTAAACACTATACGGTTTTCCGCCATTTTTTATTTTTTATGAAAAATTTTTATGGGGGCACCTATTAGGGTCCCTGCGCTGCGCCCGATTTTTTTTTAAAGGGAAAAAAGGGTGCCTTAAGAGTGGTTGGAATGTGTTTTTTTCATTGTTTAGGGCTGGACTGTGTTGGATTGGTTTGTTTTGGTGAAAAAAATTAAAAAAAAGAAAAAACCAACGGACGCAGGCGGATTTGGGTTCCTAGGGACCCTAGTAGGTGCCCCCATAAAGAATTTTTCATAAAAAATCAAAAATGGCAGAAAACCGTATACTGCATAATTACCCCTTGAAATAACTACAAGCGACTAGGCAACGTTTGTTAGTTACTCATTTTTAGTTTAAGGAAATTTCTTCCTTTTAGATTCTTTTGAGGTGTATTCAGAGTTCCATAACTATAGCAACCTCTATGCACTTTTTAAGAGTTGAAAATAAAATTAGGACCTGAATATTTTTGTAAGTTTAAGGTGTCCAAGGGCCGTGAGGTGAGGTGAGCGAAATTCCCCTCACATTTGTTCAAGAATAAGCATACTGGCCTGAAGAAACTGTCTAGGAGGGAGGGTTCCTGAAAATACTAATAAGAAGGCTGCTCCACCTGGCAAAAAACACCTATGTGAACAGTAGAAAAGAATATTCAATGAGGAATACAATAAGCCTTGCAATAAGTAAACTAGCTGCTTTGTCAGGGATTTCCAAAATCATGCCTTATTGTAGGAAAGAAATCTATCAAGATGGAATGACACTGCTTTTCTTGTCTTCAAGGTATATTTATAAAATTCAAAATTAAAATTCTTATTGTATATTTCGGGGACTACTCTCTAGGTCAGATTTCAAGAATAATGGCCTGTAACCAACTTACAAGAATTTCTATTAAAGGTTCTTAATTGTCTTCAACTTGAAGAACATTGACCTCCTCTTGAATTTAAATATCATTTGGATCGTCTTGTTTGGCATTTTTTTCTTTGTCAAATTAAAAGTCAATTTTTGGTTACGGCACTTCTAGGTTTCCATGTATTTTTTTTTATTGACCAGCACGTCAATAATTATAAGGTCATCATCTGTAAATTCAGTTTTTGAAGGGCTCCCTCCCCCAGTTTTTTGACATTCAGGTTTTTGTAACTGCATTTTTTTTCATATCTGCCCAAGTCTGTAACAAAAATACTTGCAAATTGTCGGAACATTTCAAAACACCTTAATTATAAACTTTGGTTGCAATCTCTGTCTCTTTCTCTCTTACTAAGGGTAAATGATGTGTTCATATATTTACTCATAAAGAAAGGAATACTTAAAAAATAAATTTTATATATCCTTATGAATCATTGCACAGTTTATAAATTTGATCACCAACAAGCAAACAAAAAATCAAGGATTAAGGTAAGGTATCGTTTGGAAGTTTAAAACCTAAGCCTCATTTACTCATTTTAAAGAAAGGACAGATATACAGAATAAGCACCAAATTTATGCTGATCAAATGGGTAAATGAGGCATAAAGCTACGACAATCATACTGTATACTCCAATTTTTGGATGAGCGTACTGACGTCATTTCTTTGGATCTCTATTTGATACATTGTTTTAGACAGCGACAATAAATATGTAAAAAAGTCATGTCGTTGATTGTTTCAACTTTTATATTTTGAAGGCGTCACTTTTTGCAATTTAAATTGGCGTAAAAATGGGAGCCAAGAGACTAAGTGATTAGAGTCAATTAATAATGCGAACTCAAAATAATGTCGACTTTCATAATGCTTGGCCTGCCTTTAATAAATGACGGTATTAACTTTACTTTGTCAACTTTAAGAATGGCACAATATGAGCATGTTTAGATGACATGTTTATGTGACAAAAATGTCAGAAACCTTTCAACCTTCGTGTGAAACTGTCACATATTGTGCCGAGTCAGGCTACGTCAACTTTATGTACCGATAAGTCCTTAATATTTCTTAAAATTAAGTTTTTAATGCTGTTCCAGTAAATATAAAAATTTATTAATCGTATTTTTGCGTGTAAACAAACCTTTAAAACTTTTAACGTACAAAACCATAGATAGTTATGGAATATGTCGCTGTCACTGCTCAGAAAAGTCACACAAATTCTGTCTTTCCTTTTACATGGTGAGAATTTTCGACATTTTTAACGTCTATTGGTACACATAGTAGCAAATTAGCTCCACCGTAAAACTTATTCTGCAGAATATCTTTAAAATATTTAGGATAAATATTAAGGAGGCAGGGTTTTTATTTTAAATAAGGCAGTAAGTAAAAATCGGCGCTTTCCAGAATTCTGACGGGTGAGATTTTTGGTCGTTTCTAAAGAATCTCGACCAAGGGGGCCGATTCTTAGGCAAAACGTCGAATTTTCTGCTCATAATTGTAAAGGGGGACAAAAGATATTAAGGTATTTCACAGTAATAATAAATTACCTGAGATACATATAGCCCAATTTTAATTCGTTGTACTTGGTTACACATTTTTTCATCGAGCACAAATGATTTTAGTGCAACTCTAATAAAGATTTTCAAATGAAAACATTTCCACTCGCCATATTTTATACAGCTTGTGATATCAAATATCATCTATTTGGGGTTTATTCCTGCAGTCTCCAAATTACTTAAACTTATGATTTACTAGAATTTTTATAAATGAAATTTGCGTAATATTTTGAGCCCAAGAGAAGCCGGTGCGATTTTTGAACGGTATCATGACGATTTTTGGCCATTTCCGGTGTTGCCATATTTTGTTCATAGAGATCAAACTGGAAGAATTTTGGAGTCTATTAGGCCGTTTTCGTCAAATATTGTGTCGTTTATTTTTGGCAACAACAACAAAATATAACGAGTAAAGAACTATGATCTAAAAGGCCTCCCAAATTTTTCTCCTAAATGCATGGAAAAGGGAATAGCTTAATTTCAAGCTACACGTTAACCTGATATTTTTCAAGGACAAAACTAGTAGTAGCTATTCTAGGTATCTGATACAATCAAAGTTAGGTTTTTATTTAAATTTTAAGTAAACCTTAAGATTGTTTTTTTCTATTTTAATTTGGTTTTTACCACTTAAACATCAAACAAAATTATTTTGTTCTGGAATTAGTAAAAAAAAACTCAAAAACACAATATTTATTTAGTTTATTTTATTTATTTTCAAATATTAATATATAATTTTATTGAAATTTAAAAGTAAATTTACTTTAAGTTACATTTTACTGGTCATCAATTGCTTTCATATTTACTGAACATCTTGGGTACCGCTAATCTGAAATAGAAAAAAAGAAATGGTGTTAAATGTTAGGGTTTAAACCTTTCAGAAATTTAATTTTCTTAATTTTTAATAAAATCAAGTTTTATGAAAGAATTAACCACTTCACCAATTTTTTTGACTACCTGATATATTAAATTTTTTTAATGGTGCAGGGACCAATTTATTATAACCTTGTACTTAACAACATTTTAACATTTTTTTTAAACATATTAAAAGTGCTACTATTGAAATTTAAAAAAGTAAAAATGTGTACTTTGAATTCAAAATAAAACTTTCGCCATGCTGATGCTGGTTTAAAGAAATTATGTAACCGGTAGTCAAATAAATTGTCAATATGGAATATTGATATGCCAGTCTTTCCACTTGTGTGGTGTAGTTACTGATAAACACGTGTCAAACTAAAGTTACTATGGTCATTGTGATCACTTGGTCACTAAGTAATTGAATATCATTTTTGATTTGTATCTTCTACACTACACTACTACCCAAATAGGTAGGTAGGCTTGGTTGAAAGTGGTCAAAACTCACTTTCATTAAAAACATCGAAACTTTAGCTATACACTAAAAAAGCTAAACACTAAAAAAGCGTTGGCAATTTTTTTTTGCACCCTGTATATTTTTTTGTAAAATTAAACTTTGTAGACAGATATATGGACGTCACAAAACAATCCTCATTATCACTTTGGCTTCTATAATACCTATTATGAAGAAAATAATCCCGGCAGCAAAAAAAGGTCTACAGTAAAATAGTGACTTCAGGTTGACAGAGGCGCTTTTTAAATATCTATTATTGTTGTAATAATAAATAGAACTTGCATGTTAAGCAGAATGCTTAACGAAAAGTTCGATTCTGGTCGGAATATTTTGTTTTCACCGTCGATCTCTTGGGGAAGGGGGGGGGGGGCTCCCCCAATGTCTCTTTCCAGTTCTTGTTGTTGGGAAATTGAAGTACATTTTACAAAACATTTTTTATTTCTAATTTCTTCAAACAACAATAAAAAAAAATCTCAAAGTTTCAGGTAACTTGGGAATGTGAATGAATGTGAGTGAAAATATACTTTATTGTCCAAGAAAAAATTGTACATGACAAGATATATCTTAAAAGAAGTTAAAAAACCTCCAAATCAGTTACTTCAACCAAAAAGAAAATAAAAAACAAAAGATCAAAAGATCTTGGGTGGAAATAACGAGCATTCAAACTTGGATGAGCATCCCACAAGGAACACACAAAAGATCAAAGCGAAAAGAGAAACGATTTCGTTGAAGTAACTGATTTGGAGGTTTTTTAACTTCTTTTTTGTTTTCATTGGCTTAGGAGCATTATCCCACTGGAAATATTAACACGCCAGAACGAATTCGTATCAGGTAACTTGGATAAGTGCCAGTGCGGAACGATGCCTATTTGTGAGTGGTTTAAAGTTGGAAATCAAAGTGTATGATGGTGTTTAATGATGTATATTGGAGGGTGATCAGTGAAACTACTGATGAGACCCCGCTGGTTACCCAGGGTGAAACATCGTTTAATCGTTTCTCTTTTCGTTTTAATCTTTTGTGTGTTCCTTGTGGGATGCTCACTCAAGTTTCAATTTTCGTTAGTTCCACCCAAGATCTTTTGATCTTTTGTTTTTTAATATATATCTTATTAAGAAAGCATTAAGGTTACGAAATAAAAAACGAAATATAAAGTAATGATATAAAAATTAACAGATAGTAACATACAAAAGTAATATTATAGCATTACCCATTTTACCTGTCGTCGTATATAACAAGTTATTAATTTTTTTTAGGTAGACGTCTTTTCATATCAAATTACATTTTATATCTTCAGCTTCATTTTTATAAAATTATACTCACATGCCGGTTTTCTAGTTAACATGTGTCCAGCAGCATAAGTGTTAAATACCACTAGAGGTCTGCGGGTTTTTTCTACTTTTATTTTGAGATATGTAGAACATTTTGATTGATGACGTAGGCGCCTGAACCGAAAAAATCAACGATATACCATAATTTTGATACATTGTTCATGATACATACGTCTAGACGTGAAATTTGGCATTTAATTATCTCTTTTTCTCGTCTATAAAAAGACAAGTAGTTTCACTTAAATGAGGATATTAGAATCCCGTTTTTATGGCGCAACGGAGTATTTTTATCAAGGTTATTACGACGTCTTTTACATTAGGAGCCGACGTTAGCTTACGTAGTATAACATCTCCATATTCTTAACCACTAACACAACGAGTGTTGCCTAAGGAAAATCGAAGAAGAATGAAAGGAATACTGGCGTTGAATATAAAAGACAAAGATGTCCGATCCAATAAATTTCACGTCTACGTTTATGTATCCTGACCAGCTTAAACTCCTTAATAACTAACCTTTATGCTAGCGCTAGCACAGGCTATATAGATAAGGTACTTACAATGCAAGAATAGTATAATATTATATTGGTAAATATATTATTATTACTTATCTTGCTTATAATGTAAAATAAAATTACAGATGTAGGTACAAACAATAACTAATTATATAAAATTATAGATGAATACAAACAATTGGGAAATCAAAATAAGCAAAGCGCCCTCTAACCTAAACCCCCAACTATCCTAAAGCCCCCGATACCATGGCAACTGCAGGTGTTTTGTCAACAAGGCCCACAGTAGGCAGAAGGCAATTTTTACGTTTTCTGACAGAAAACCATTTGAGGTTATGTTTATCTTTCAAAAATATTTTTTCAAAAACGAATATGAAACCACTCCGCGTGTGCAGTCGCCCGACGAAAATGACTTAGCGCTGCGCGAGCATTGCCCTGAGTTTATCAAAGAACCAAGAGAACTTTACTGGCTCGCTGGAATTATTAGGAATTCGCCTAGAAACACATAATTTTGTTTTTATTTTGATTCAATTTTTTTTAAATTTAAATTATTGCGGCATAAGTTATGTGCAAGTTTACTAGTGAAATCTTAGAGGCCTAAGGATATATTTTAGATCCCAACAGCAGTTTCAAAAACACACGGATACTTGAGTATTAACAAAACAGGTCAGTAAAGCTCCATTTAGAGGTTGAAGAGACTCTTGCAAGTCGTTGATGCTCCTGTTTGAAATAGAATATGATTATTTCGTTTAGCGTCAGCAGCCGATTTTTAAATCTGCATGCTTTTTAAGTTAACTTGTTGTCCTTAAATCAGTGGTAACAGCTAGCAGGAGTGTTTCAAATTCAATTATAAATGCACTTGTAATGCAACCCTAAACACTACACCCAGTTACTTTAATATGTAGTTGGATAGCGTTTTTTAGTAAGTAATTCTGCAGTAAATGGTTTTTTTTTTATTTTAGTATTTTACTCGGTTTTTTTTTATGAAAAAAATCTTGTATGTAGGTACTGACTAGGGTCCCTAATTTATGAGTGCTGGAATTGCCAAAAAGTGCTGGGTTGGTTTGAGTTCGGGATTTGGGTGGTTTAGTTCCCGATTTAGTTAAAAAAAATGGAAAAAGTTTCATCACTGGTAAATTTGAACTTCCTAGGAGCTCAGGTAAGTGCTAAATAGGTATCTAAAGAAAACTGTTTAATACACTAATACCGTTTAGCCTTAATATATTAAGTGAGCAGCATAAAATAATACTGTGGAAAATTTTATTAATAAAAAGTTATTCTTAGGGCCAGTTTCTCAATAGCGGATTATCAGAAACTTAAAGTAACCCGCGAGCTATAAATCCCAGTTTTCTTGCTGTTTTTAAGCCAATATTTGTTTAGGTTAACCCTGAGGTAAGGTAACTTACCCTCACCTTGAAGCCCTGGCTATCCTGGAGTTAATTTTAATCTGATTTTTAAAGATTTTTACTAGGTTATGTTGCTTGAGTTAACAGAAACTCGCTTTTGAGAAACCGGCCCTTAGTCTCTCTTGTTTTTTGAATAAAATAGGTTAGTGACTTGAAAATTGGAGAATATTAATCAGGAAAAATTCTTTAAAATATAAATAGTTGCTCATTCATCTTTCAAATAAATTAAATACACAGGATCAAATACTATATGTTTATGTCATAACTGGTGGTTAGTGAACACTTCCATGAAAGTTGAATCATGCACTGTGAATCTGCTTAGATTTTGAAACTCATATAACACAGGAAAATAAAACAGCAGATTACAAAACTTGATTTACTTTGGCTTGATACTTTTGTCTCTAACTTATAACTTAAATAACAAAACCAAACCTCTGCTTCTGTGACTAAAAAATGATTATGCAAAAAATATTTTAAACAGTTTATAAACATGTGCCACTCAAGAGAAAATTTTTAAGAAATATTGGTTGTCCTCGCCTAAAGTGCAAAATATAGAAACAAAATTTAGAGATAGAATATTTCTTGTTATTTTTATTATTCTTTTAGGAGCTGTATATAATAACAAAACATATGGAGCAGTAGATATTTAGGCAACTACCTAAAATGAAAAAGAAGAAGATTCTAAAGTGCCACCACCCAGAGAAGAATAATAATCTATAAAGTAAAAAGTCTACAATTTGTACTCAAACATACAGAGCAGTGAATATTTTGCCAACTAAAATGTATAGCAAAACCACCAAACAAAGAATAATAATCTATAAACTCAAAGTAAGTTTTTGCTTCTGATTTCACTTATATTTGGTAAAACTTCCCTAAATAAACAAAATTTATTATAGTCTAGATCCGATATCAAAAATTAATTTAACTCTTATTGTTTATTGCAAATTTTCAAAACAATACAGAAAAAACTATACACAAAGAACAAAACAGAGAACAATTTTGAAGGGGGACCCTCACAGATACTTTCTGGCTCTGTTGGAAATTTCATAGGGTAATTTTTATCTCTGGAATTTAAAAAGGGAAAGGTCTTTTAAACGTTTTTACTATTAATTATGTCAAAATTTTAAAAAGCTAGGATGACTGGTGTTTAAAATATTTGCTTTTAAATTTGGTATGGAATGAAGAAAAGGTTTGAACCTTTTTAGGGGATCAGTTTTTCCACCAAAATTTAAAGAATAAAAGTAGGCTTATTTGGATGGTATGTTTGAGAAAACAATCAGAAAAAAATCATGAATTGTTTATTCCCTTTTTTATTATGAAAAATGTAACTTTAAAACAACGTTTTTTCCTGACTTTTGTGCAAGAAATTGTTTATTTGTCGCTCCTTGACAAATCTTGGATGGATCTTGCATGTTTGTAAAGCAACTTTTTTTATATAATTTCTCCTGGAAAAACTCATATCCCTCAAGTCACCCCCAAAAAGCCTTATAGACTATGGAAAAAAATATATTAAAAAGTAATTTCTACACTACTAAAATTGTATAATGTTTTTCAAGTGTTCACCAAATACTCAAAAACACCTTATTTATGTTTTCGTTGAACATGAATTTGAATTATTTCAAGCATAAGTCAAGGTGCCAATGGGCTTTTTTCCATGTTTGAAGGGAGCGCTTGATAATAAAGATTTTTTGACGGATTTTGGTAAATAAGGGGGTCTACTTTACAAATCCAAGTGATGAAACTCTGGCTCCTTTGGGAGAACTCCAAAAAATAAAATATAGTATAGGCACCATAAGAGTTCTAAGAACAGATTTAACACTAAACATTTTTTTAAATAAACACATCAAAAATGGACTTTATATAAATCCATTTTTGTCGGAATATATACTTTTTTTGACACCCCAAATATTCCAGATGGCGATGACGGCGACTTAAAAGCACAAAATTTTGATGAGAAACTAGATCGAGTACACACATACATTAACCTCAGGGTTTTTAGAAAAACTGATTCCATTTTTTAGAATAAACTTTTTTTGGGAATAATATAATTAAGGTTCCTAGGGGCAAAAAGAATCGTAAATGACAAAAAAACTCAATTAAGAAATTTTTGGATCAGCTGAATTCATTTTTGGTGTAAAAAAATTTTTAGGGTAATTTAAGGGGCTTAAGGGTGAGTTTTAGGGGTAAAGTGGTAAAAACAACATACTATTGATAAAAAGACATCACTTTGGAGATTCTGGGGTTAACTAAATTCATTTTGGGGGTTAAACAGTTTTTAGGGGTAATGTAAGGAGCCTGAAAGGGAAACATAAAAAATTATTGGTGTAAAAGATATGTGATATATTGATTTAGGAGTTTTTTGGATCTTCCAAAGTTAATTTTGATGTTCCAATTATTACAATAGGGATTCAGATGAGGATTTAGAGGTAGTTTTAGGAAAATATATCGATTTGGATATTTTTAAGTCTTCTAAAGTTGTATATATGTTAAGAGGTAATATAAGTTTGGGGTGGATCCCAAAATTATGTCCTAAGATCCTTCTATTATCTCCAGAATTTTTTTTTATCCAAAGAATGATATCAGTGGATCCCAAAACCCTCAATTTGATATATCATCTGTCTGTATTTGATCTGGTTTCTTCTAAAATGTTTGTGGCATTAATCGGATTTATAAAATGTACACCTGTACCAATTAAAATCAACTAAAAAAACTGAAATTAGTCAACCATGCATGCAAAATGTTTACTTTTAAAACTGTTACTAGAACCCTTAGATACTTCTAAGAATTTTTAAATCACATAAATGGATTACGGGAACCCAAAAACCCCTGAATTGATGTATCAGATGCCTATATTTTGTTTTATTTTTTTTATTAGTTATTTTAAAAAAATGGGCACCACCTTGAATATCTGGATTCAAGTTCCCCAAAATCAGTAAAATTCAATTTTGTTGTTTTCTCTAAAGAAAATATTTTTTCAGTTCATACACTTATACTTTTGTTTTTTTTTTAATTTGAGAAGCTAATCACGTGAAGCCTGATATTTGAAACTACAGCTACTAGTTTGCGGTTCCAAAGAAGGAAAAAATAACATGTTATTCTTTTCTTTTTTAAGTTAGATTTAATTTAAATGATTATTAATAAGTATTTTTGAGATAAGTTTTTAAATTAATTTATTTAATTGCATATCTATAGGTGTTTATAATGTTGTGGCCATAATCACCTCAACAAGTTGAGCCATGTGTGCATTTAGTTTTACGTCCAAGGACCAGATGCCCACCGGTGAACACAAATCCTCCGCTGTTTTGTGTAGTCCTGAGACGTAAAACAGAAATGTCCACATGTGAGCATGGGCAATATGTGAATAGGAGGGTGTCACATTCTAAACACCAAATACATTTAATTATGTTTTACATTGAAATATTTATTACACTCCATTCCAAATTGCTGCAGACCAGTTTTTTGACACTGACAATGACAGTTCCATTTAGCTTCTGTGTTTAATTATCAGCCACCATATTGAAATGGGTCCAGAGAAATTATAATGAGGTTTATATGTAGAAAGGTAATTTTTCAGCATATTTTTTAAAATTTTATTATATATACTTAATTAAAATTGCTAAAAATATTTCTACGACACAAAAATGCTCTAGTATTCTACCCATATAGTTGTTAATGTTCTGTGAATAACTAAAATGTATAAAAATTGTATTGTTCATTCTGGTAGTTTTCTTGCCTAAATTCCAAAATCTGAAAATAAAAGAAAATAGAGGTAAACAATTGTCTAATTTAGCTACAACGCTTTTTTTAGTACTAGTAAGGAGTGCTTTAACAAATGTTCACTTACAACCAAAACAGAACTCCAGAAAAGAGAAAGTATTTCTGCAACCCTATCTTTGCCGCAGCCTTATCTTATGCATTGTTCACTACATTGGGCATTGGTAATTAGAGTTTTAGTTAAAGGATCTTTTATTAGGAAATTATAGAGATTTTTGGACCTGTAGCTCTTTCAGAAGCTACACGTTTCAAATTTTTACACAATAAATGATTCACTAACAGAAAACACAAGTTTACATAAAAGAAATATGCCAACAAAAATAAATAGGTAGTATTTCTGTATGTGCAAGCATATTAAATATTAAGTTTTTGGATTTTATTTGAATTATTTATTTTTGAGTTTGCACAAGAAGTAATAATTTTGGGTAAGGGATTTAAATGAGAAAGGCATCAGTACATGAGGTTAATAACAGAGTTTGTACAGAAAACCTTTAATTGGATTCTCTGATGTCTCTCAGTTTTTCCTAACCATTTGTAAAAAACTTATCATAATTTTTTCAAGAATTTTGTATAAAAGAAAACAGCTGCAAAATTTTATTTTGACAAATTTCATGATTCTAATTTGTTTTTAAATCAATTTTTTCCAGATGGGCTTCCAGATTTTCCTTGTTTTTGTATATTTTTTTGTCAAATTTCCTGACCTTTTCAAAGAATAAATTTCTCAACTTTTCTCGGTTTTTCAGTTCCATTTTGACTGATTAAAATTGTTACAATAAGAATTTTAATTTTGAATTTTATAAATATACCTTGAAGACAAGAAAAGCAGTGTCATTCCATCTTGATAGATTTCTTTCCTACAATAAGGCATGATTTAGGAAATCCCTGACAATGCAGCTAGTTTACTTATTGCAAGGCTTATTGTATTCCTCATTGAATATTCTTTTCTACTGTTCACATAGGTGTTTTTTTGCCAGGTGGAGCAGCCTTCTTATTCGTATTTTCAGGAACCCTCCCTCCTAGACAGTTTCTTCAGGCCAGTATGCTTATTCTTGAACAAATGTGAGGGGAATTTCGCTCACCTTACCTCACGGCCCTTGGACAACTTAAACTTACAAAAATATTCAGGTCCTAATTTTATTTTCAACTCTTAAAAAGTGCATAGAGGTTGCTATAGTTATGGAACTCTGAATACACCTCAAAAGAATCTAAAAGGAAGAAATTTCCTTAAACTAAAAATGAGTAACTAACAAACGTTGCCTAGTCGCTTGTAGTTATTTCAAGGGGTAATTATGCAGTATACGGTTTTCTGCCATTTTTGATTTTTTATGAAAAATTCTTTATGGGGGCACCTACTAGGGTCCCTAGGACCCCAAATCCGCCTGCGTCCGTTGGTTTTTTCTTTTTTTTAATTTTTTTTCACCAAAACAAACCAATCCAACACAGTCCAACCCTAAACAATGAAAAAAACACATTCCAACCACTCTTAAGGCACCCTTTTTTCCCTTTAAAAAAAAATCGGGCGCAGCGCAGGGACCCTAGTAGGTGCTCCCATAAAAATTTTTCATAAAAAATAAAAAATGGCAGAAAACCGTATAGTGTTTAATTATCTTTCAAGGAAAAACCAAGGGAGAAACCCTTATAAAGACAACAATACTTATTCAAAAAATGTATAGTCAACCCGAGGTCTTACCTTAAGAATTTGCTTTCTTTTATTTTTTCTTGATCCATTGCATATTTTCGGAGTCCTTAAGCACACCAAGAGGCAAATAATGTACTACATTAGCAAAAACCGAGGTACAACTAGAAAAACTTATTTTTTTTGTCTGAAAAATAAACACGCAGTCACATGGACCTAAAGGTTTATTTGCGCGGTGGTACCGTACAGCGGCGGTAATGATGATAGCAAGGCAAGTTCGGGCTACAGCAACGCATCATGAGTTACACGGAAGCGAAAGTAAAAAAAAACTTATGTGCTTTAGCGGCGCGGAATGCGAAATCAAAATAAGTAAATTATCCCCAAATTTTTAACCCGGTGCAAAAAAAGCTCTGGTGTCCTACTGTGGACAAATATAAATAAACTTTCCGCGTTGCCATGGAAAACAAATGCAATGATATGATTAAATTGATTTGCCAATAATATGATCAATATAAGATTTCAGATATGTACAAACAATAAAAAAACTATTTACTCCTCTGAATCTCCATCCAAATTTTTAGCTAGCAAGTGTAAACGGTTTGACGTTTTCAACTACCAAAACCAATATTTTTTTGTGAAATTTTGGTTTGCCGGACAGGAAAAACAAATTTTTTGCGCTTGGAGTTGGATTTTTAAGTTTGGGCTGAAAATGTCTAGAAATTCAACAAAAACTACCCAAAACAGTCAAACCAAAAGCCTTTGTAACGATAAGACTTTCGAGTGCACTATATACTCTTAAGATAAATAATAAAAAGGAAAATAAACATTAAACAAAAATATATAAATCGAGAGACCCTCTATACATTTAACAATTGCTGTTGACCCAAAAATTGTATACAGGACCTCTAATATGACCCACCAAATTAAAACTGCCAGGTATAAATATTATGTACAGAATTAAATAATATTTTTTTTTGGAACAGAAAGTCATGACAATTTTCCAGTGAATCCACTTTCTGGTCTAACCGCTGTCTTCGGTAACTCCTTGGCCATTTTCAGCAACATCCTTTTAGTTTCTGAAGCAGTATCAGTCTCTGAAGTACTAATCTAAGGTGTTCTTGAACGCGATGAGTGTTAAGATGCGTTATGTATCACGTATCGTTGCGGCACACGTATCAGAAACACCTTAAATTAGCACATATATCTGCTCTTTTCGAACGTGCTACAAGTTTCTGACCAATAAATGTGCTTGGTTCTTGCTAGATGCGGATACGTATACCGCGATGAGTTACAGATAGCTTTATGTCTCTAATGAAAGATTTTCAGAGGCAGTATCAGTTTCAGAAGTGGTAGTGGTTGAATTTTAGAAGCTTCTGAGTTTTCCTATAAACACGCATTTGCATGAATTTTAAATAAATATTTTTACTACGACCGTGCATGTGGGCTGTTCTCCAAAAAACTTGACATTTGCGGTCCCCCGCGTAAAAAAATACAAAATAGTAAGTTAATAATTTGTTTTTGTTATAATCAGTAAATATACGCTTTGGCGCATACCGGTCAACACATTTTTTTTACTATTTTTTTTTTGATGTTTTAAAACCATTAATAACACGAGAGTCTCTTGGTAAAGCGAAACTAGTATTTACAAAACGTGTTCAAAGAAAAAATTATAGCAAATTTAACAAACCATATTTTTAACGCAAATACCCAATGCTTTATAATTTTTTTAGTGATGTCCTTCGATCCAAGCCTCACTTTCGTTAATAAATCAAAATTGACAAATCTTACCTAGAGGACGCGCATCTTGATATTTTTAAAAAGGAATCGACTCTTCCTGACCACAGCCACAGAAAGCAGAGCTTGGTGGCTTTGTTATGCTATATTTTTAGTTTAAAAATTGAAAAGTACAGTGTGTTGAGCATAATTTCTCACTTATGTTAATTTGAAAAAAGAAAGAAAACTCCTTATTTAAAAAAATCTTTTCTCATTTCCTATTTCAAAAAAGACAATAAAATACGGGAGACGTTTTCTCTGCAAGAAAGTTAGGGGGGAAATTTAAATGAAAATAGTTTAGCATCATTATGAAATCAGACATCATACAATAACATAAGCGTTTTATTTCAACAAAACCTCAGTTTTGTTAATACATTTATTACTTTTGTCAACACATTAATTCAAAAATTCAAAATTTTTTCTTAAAATATTAAAGATTAAGCTCAACCACGAATTGGAGCTGATATAAAACTCAATATGATTAAACAAGTTCGACAAATAATATTAAGAACAATACTAATTTAAAAAAAATAAAGTATCCGAATGTCAGGTTTTTTGGTGAACAGCCCATATTTACTTACTTTCCTAAACGTATTTTAGTTTTAAAAGCTTCACTTTCCCGCACCCGTGCAGGAGAGTAAAATCTCTATTCAATTTGAAGTTTTTAGATATTTTTTTACTTCGAAAGTTACAAGGGCGTAGATGCGATTTTTACTTGGGGGGGGGGCAGTATGAAAAAAATCAGCTCAACTCATATTAAAAACTGGGCTAGGAACTCGTTTTGTACCTATATTTGCGGCTAAAATAATGTCATAATTGCGCCGTGGGCGAAAATTTTCTAAAAATATAGTAATATCTACAAAATGAAGGAAAATTTAGCGCCCTATTAAATTTACAGGAAAGATTTGTGGCGTAAAGGGCAAAGAGAAAGGAAATAAATCGTAAAAAAATTTTGAACCCGGGGCCTCTAGAATACCAGTCTAATGCTCTACTGAGCTACCCCACTACTAACAAATAAATCAGAGGAAAGGATTTCCGAATAGCCAGTTAAAACCGCAGTTCCTCGGTAGCTCAGTCGGTAAAGCATTAGACTAGTATTCTAGAGGTCCCGGGTTCAAATCCTGGTCGAGGAAAAACTTTTTTCCGATTTATTCCCTCTCCCTTTGCCCTTTAGGCCACAAATTTTTTCTGTAAATTTAATAGGGCGCTAAATTTTTCCTTCATTTTTTAAATATGTTTGGCTGAAATTATTAATTGGAAATTCGCCACCTGACACTTCCAATAAAACGCTATATGTCGTGTATCGTTGGTTGATACATAAATGAAATTTCGTACAACTAATAATCGTGAATACATCCTTGTCTTTATAACATGTCTAGGTTTTTAAAGCCGCAGTAGGCTTCAAAGATCTTTCCACTACTAACAAATGAATCGAACGAAAGGATTTCCGAGTAGCCAGTTAAAACCGCAGTTCCTCGGTAGCTCAGCTCACAGCTACAAAGGCGGAAAAACAGGACGTGCGAAAGCTCCCCAGCAAACGTCGGGTTAAAAGAAAAATAAAAGTAGCCAAAGTGATAAAAATATTAGTATGGTTGTAATAGAATGAAAACAGTTATAAAGAGTGACAGTGGCGTAGCCAGAAATCGACTCTGGGGGGAGAGGGGTTTCATCATTCAATAAAAATTAACTACCTAGCTATATCTTGAACTGAAAGGAGGAGGGAGGAGCGGTTTAATAGGTACTGAATTAGTGTCTACGAAACCAAAATACTTACTTTTAAAAGTAAATCTAATTTAGTCTCATTTGCAGATATTTTTCAAAATTAACCCTTAGATGCGCTGCAGGAAAATTTGTGAAAAAAATTACACTAAAATGCTATTTTTTACGCGTTTCAAATGTTGTTAAAAAAATTGCTTATAAAATTAAACAAAATTTTTATAGCGCCGCAGGCGAAAGTTTTGATAAAAAAAAACATTGTTTAAAAATTTTTTAGGTTGTTTGTAAAATATTTTTGAAAAAGTGATTTGGGTTAGATGCCAAGAAGGAATGGGTTGCGGTGGTATGTATAGGTTTTTTGCCCAATCATAAATGCGACTGTTAGAGTAGAGAAAGAAGGGGCCTTATTACCAGACTAGACTATAATAAGTCATGGCTCTTGTATAAGAAGGAAAGAAAATTAAAGTGATTTACAACCAGACTAGTGCACTTATACCCCCTTGCCCCCCCCCCCTTATCTACGCCCTTGGAAAGTTATAAATATTCGTACAGTAGACTGTAGGTAATTAATCAAATATTAAATCTAATAAAATCTAGCTTTATACTTTCTTCTACAATTTTCCTTCAGAATTCACAACAAAAAATAGTGTTTTTTTTATATAAATAATTAGGTAGTAGATTTCCTTAAAGCTTTGTTTATCATGATAGAAATAGACATTAGTAGGTATCTATATAATAAAATAAAAAGAATTCTTATTTTGTTATAGTTACTTATATCGGCGGCTGGTGTAAAGTGGATCTAAAAAGTTATAATTATTCAATAAAAATGAAATAAAATGATATTTTGTTTAGATGAGGACATTCAGACGATGCCTGAGCAATGTTAGTGGTTCAGACTCCGGTAAAATGAATGTTGAAAGATTTTCTTGACAGATAGTAGATCAAGTAAATTTGTGAGATTTTTTTTTAAACAAGGGAGAACAGAAGTGATCACAATATGGGTCAATTTTTTTTTATATGAAATAAGAAAAAAAAATTATTTTTTTGGAATGCCCTGTAGAAAGCCTTCCGAATTGAATAATTTGCGGAAATGCACCGTTTCAGAGAAAAATGGAAAAATTGGAAACTTTGGGTAAAAATGTGTTACAGAAAAAATTAAAGCGGAAATGTAGAAATGAAAATGTGCGAAAATGCATTATTTTTGAGGAAAAAAAAGACAATTTTCTATACAAATCAGTTTTTAAAAAAATTATTACGATTTTGGGATTTTAACATTCTCCTGACTATAACTATATCATTTAAAATGGGGAGTAAGGGATAGTGATGCGAATATAATGTAACCTTCATATTTGCTCGTAACAGCTGGAGACCGTGCTTACCCCATTGGGCATGGGACCAGAGGTTTTCGCTCGGTATGATGCGAATGCAGCCAGCCTCTCATATCCAAATGCCAACCTCACCTTCTCATGGTGCTCCCTGTCTAAAACAGACGAGGCTCTGGCGACCGAATATTGCCGGTATAGCCCTATGGGGAACTAGAATCAACACTGTACAAACTCGTACAAGGGAGTAGAGTGGTTAAACTAGGATCAAAGGGTGTACAATAAGCCAGTAATGGCTGCAGTGCAGTGACTCTGGCCAGCCATCAGGTTGGTCGGAGCCACAATCGGGGGGTTTTAGTCGGTAGGAATCCGACACTACCCGGGCTCTCTTGGTAGAGGAGAAATTGCGGAGAAAAATGAAAAAAATGGAAACTGTGAAAAACGGTTTTAGGATGGACATATGGACGTTAAAAAATATTACGATTTTGGAATTTGCCCATTCTCCTGAATATAACTATATTATTGAAAATTTGCGGAAATGTACCGTTTTTGAACTTCTTGTAGAAATGTGAAAAAAATTGAAACGGCTGTAGATTTCACTTCTTCTCTTCAATACAAATATCGAAAAGAAAATCTGCGAAAATGCATTGTTTTTGAGAAAAAGTGAAAAAATACCACTTTTTGTAGAAATGTGATAGTAAGTTTCCGCAAATTTTTGCTTTTATATTCAAACTCAGGGGGTCCTATTATAGAAGACTCCAAATATTTCTTTTTATCACATTTCATGTAAACGAAAGTTGAGCCAAGTAAAATCTAGAGCTGTTTCAATTTTTTTTATATAACATTGCTACAAAAAGTTACATTTTTTTCACTTTATTTCTTTATTTGTATTGAAGAGAAGAAGTGAAATCTAAAACCGTTTTTATTTTGTCTTTATCGCATTTCTACACAAAGTTTATATTTTTTAATTTTTCTGGAAAACGGTACGTTTCTGCAATTTTTTGCTTTTATATTCAAACTCAGGGGGTCCTATAGAAGACCCACAATCATTTTTTTTCAATATCATATTTCATGTAAACGAAAGTTGAGCCCATAAAATACTGGGTTGCTAAAAAACTGAAGTAACTCATGGAGTAAGATTAAAGCCTGAATCTTTCTTAGCTCTAAACGACGGATTTTAATGTGGTTACAGTAGTAACAATAATAGTTGAGATGAAATTTGCATTTCAAGACAGCATAAAAATAAAGTTTTAAATGAATTAATAAGGAGAAATCAAAAATATGTAGAATTGTCTTCTTCAATTTTACTTTGACACGTTGTCTCCAAAATTTAATAAAGCCTGGATTAGCATCAGATTTGAGGAACTGAATCCCATTCGGTTTGATATTAAATGATTGGAGCAGACAACAGAGTACTTAGCTAAATCATTATTTGTCATATATATTTTTTTTAGTATTATCTGGAAATTTACCATAAAAAATAAAAATTATAAATTGTTAGATTTTTTTAAGAAACAAATGTAAAAATGTGTGAACAAAATATGTAACAAAGTGACCGTCAGCCATTCCAGGTAAATGTCCACAATGACCAATATACCAAAATTCGAATTTACGAAGGCATCGACCTAGTCTCTGTGACCACTTCCATATTTTATAATATATCTCCAGAGGCTGAAACTGTTTTTACTAAAAAAAGTCATTGTTGGGTCAAAAAAATTCCAAAAACATCAAATTTGGGTATTTTTTCATATTAAAAGGTCAGCCTAAATTTTTTCCTTTAAGATGTTTTTCCATGAAATAATTTTACAGAAAATAAATTAAGTAGGCTTGCTAGTATTGCCAGGATATATTATGTTTGCGAAAAAACCAAATGGCTGTAAATAAACATACATGCATGCCAGGACCTTACAGTAAAGGGCCATGCAAATTTGAAGAAAATAGAAACTTGAGTCTGTGTCTG
This sequence comes from Oxystoma pomonae, assembly GCA_963921995.1. Lineage (NCBI taxonomy): Eukaryota > Metazoa > Arthropoda > Insecta > Coleoptera > Brentidae > Oxystoma > Oxystoma pomonae. The sequence goes on along the minus strand of OY998168.1, from coordinate 63,461,079 downwards.
TTCAACTTTTTGAAGCATCAAAGACATCATATTGAATTTATGGAAATCTAGATATAACACAAAAATACCCATAAACCAACAAATATGATAATGAAAAAACAATTTTTAAATTTACTAATTCAATAATACTGTCTAAACTAGTTGAAAATTATAATTCTTTCTATCAAAGGTAATGTATCAAAAGGTTTTCTTTTATTTTTGCATTTTATGAAAAAAAAGGTTTATAAGGAGTTGAAATTTACCGCCCAGATTTTTTTTAAATATGAAAATGGGTGAAAATATTTGAAAAAAATGTACCATCATCATTATTGAATGATGAAACCCCTCTCCCCCAGAGTCGATTTCTGGCTACGCCACTGTCACTGTTTATAACTGTTTTCATTCTATTACAACCATACTAATATTTTTATCACTTCGGCTCCTTTTATTTTTCTTTTAACCCGACGTCTGCTGGGAAGCTTTCGGACGTCCTGTTTTTCCGTCTTTGTAGCTGACTCAACCCACATTTTTTAAAAATAATTTACGAAAAAACCCAAAAAAATTAAAATTTGTAGCTTAAGTTTTAAAAAATTTTGCTTACGGCGCTATAAAGTTGTTGATTGTTGGAATTTTACTTTATCTTTGGTTTCACAGCAAATTTTGCCTTAGCGATACAACACATTGATTGATTGATTAACTGATTAAGTAAACCAATAGTAAATTTTTTTAAAATTATTGTCTGCGGCGCATTAATGACAAAATCATTGACATCTTAAAATCATAACATGTAAATGTACAATTTTGTAAAAATTCCGGTGAATATTATAATATTTATATACATAGTTACACAAAAAATAATATTCGAAACGTATATAATTCAATTTACACATAAAATTTAAATGATTTTTCGTTTTTTTACTTTCTCTTTAATATCTACAAACTACTATACCTTCATCAAAAACATGATTTTACTAACTGTCTGCATATAACTAAAGCATGACTTTTTTGGTTACCGATGCGAAAAAACTTTTTTTTGGTCACGGATGCAAAAAAAGATATCGGTTCGTTTCTTATCTAAAATTAAAGAGATATAGCGGGAAATAGTAATATTGAAAAACTCTAATTATTCTTGCCAAAAAATTAAGTTTTCACCAAGTATTTACGAAAAAATCATTTAAAAGCATCGTCAAAATATCAAACTGTCAACGATTAAAATGTCGCAACAATGAACGTGACCGAATACAAAGGCATATCGCACTGGAAACCACCATTGTTATTTCATTTACCAGCCGCCTTGATTTATAGTGTAAAAATAGTGTGTTGCGAGAAGTGCTATTCGTTCGAGATTGTTAAAAGTATTTTCCTGTTTTTCTTGGATTTTTTTATAAAGGTATTAAAAGAATAGTGTTAAGACCTCGCGAGGAAACTGTGCTTTTTTTTTGCTCGCGTTTTTAAATACCTCGCTGCCCTCCTTATTTAAACCAACACTTGTAAAAAAATGCACTATTTCAGCCACTATTGTAAAAAAAATTATTTGAAGTTCAGCCATTCCATAGAATTTGAAACCAAGGTATAAAAATTAAAGTTGTCCATATGCAATATATTTTATACGGAATATAATTGTTATACTCTACATATTTCTCATTTTTAGGAAAAAATATTGACTACTTTTTTACAAAAGAAAAGTTATACATACACTTTATCAAAAATACTAAAAATTAGGTCAATCTTGTAAGCTTAGTTGTTGATGGATTCATTTATTTAACAGATGCCAATCATTTTATTTTGTTGAAATGTGAATTCCGTCATCTGGGCCATTATTCTTGAAATCTGACCTAGAGAGTAGTCCCAGAAATATGGGTGAAAGTAAAAGTTCGCATGCGTTCTCACCCGTTTCAGAGATCTCGGTTGGTCCGGACCCGACGAGATTTGAGTACTCCCTTCTCACTTGTTCAAGAATACTGGCTCTTTTCAGTGAAGTTTGTATATTAAAAATTAGGTCCGTCATAGAAAATTCATATTATTATTTTTTTCTAATAAAGCAGAGATCGGCCACTGCGATGTTGCAGTTATATTTCTTAAATTTAGTTTATCTTATTTATGTAACATCCCGTCATTGTTTTTTTTTAATTTTTGTAGATGGTTTTTGTCTTGTATCAAGTGAACATTGTTAGTTATGTATAAAAACTGATTTCTAAGCTTATTGTTTTTTAATTCGTAGACTAAAGCAGAATTCTTTACACTAATAGCGTGGGTGAAATCAAGCCATTTGTTCCTTATTTTCGGCACACTCATCGAATGTGAAAGTGAACAAGATGAATACTGTAGACTGATTAAAAATTTATGAGGAATCTAATTACTGGTATCATCAGGTAAAGTATCGGTGGAGTGGGGTAAAAGCTGACGTTTATCATCAATAGGACTCAACGTGATTTTTTTTTAACACTTGGTGTTGGTAGGATTTTATAAATCTTTGTGAGATATGTGTGGTTTTTTTTCAACAATTCATTTTAAATAACCGTCAAATGTAATTTTTCTAGGTGAAGCCTTTTTCACAACTTTTACCCTCATCCTAACATTGAAATTTTTCTCTTATTTCCCCTTCAGAAAAACTATTCTTTCATATTTTTTTTTAGTTTCATGGATTTAAGCAGCTAAAAAGTCTTAAAACCGACAGACAGCAAAACTTAGTCCAGTGGATGTCGAGTGAACAATCAAATCCCAAAGAAATTTAGTCTACGACATATCCGTTGGATAATACAAATTTCAAAACGTTGTACGGTTCTAGGACATCCCAAAACGGTCTAAAAGCGACAATGATTTTAATTTATTATACTTTTTGTTCACTATAATGAATACAATTGCTATCCAGTGTTTGTCCAACAGATGGTAAATCCAAAAAATGCCTTTTTATGGTTCTGTGACCCAAAAATTATCCAATGGCTGTCCGTTAAATCAAAAAAATAGTTCCATTGGATATAAAAACATTCCTAAAATGCAAACCGTTTGTTTTCAGCTAGAAATGGAAATCTTTTAGTCTTGGTTTTTTGTCAGTACCATAATTTTCATTAAAATAAATTATGTTTTTATTAAATAATGAATATGGGAAATAAATTGGTTAAAAAACACCCATCACACTTTAAAGACAAATATCGCTTGGTTCATGAAAGTTGAACTCTCTACAAATCTAAAAGTGGCTGATGTTGCGTTCTGGGAGGTATTTGTGTCCCTCCATCCATCCATCATAATCCATAGCGGGCAACTGAAAACTGCTACTGGTACATTATTTTTATCGATGTCTTTGTGTGTTTTCTTCAGACATTTTTATATTTTTGTATCGTAATATGGTGTACTGTTTTAATAACTATTTACCTCATTTCGTAAGATCTGTAGTTCTATACCTTAGCGTTAATGATTTTCAATTTGGGAAAAGCGCTATGTAGCGGTGCAAAAACTGAAAAGAAAATAACATTTTCTTCTTTACCGAATAAAAATAATTAAGGCTATATTTAACAGAAATATAGCTCCTAATAAATGAATGCCAATATATTCAATAAATTTGGAAAAAAGAACTGACAATAGTTCAAAAACTGCTTAAACTTGACCCCTCAAGGTTATTCGTGAGGCGATTTTATAGATATACAGTTGTAGAAAGTTAAATTATGAAATATTTATTATATCTAGGTATGACGTCACTTGACCAGTGGCTGTTGACATTCCAATGAGGTCACTTGGCCATTGGCTAATTTTGGTTTGCTGCGCAGGGGACAAAAGACCTTAGTAGTTTTCTGCGAATTTCTCGAGATCTAAGTGATCGATTTGAAAAATTATTTTTTTGTTGGATTTCCGTGTTGCAATGCTATTTATTCTTAGAGAGATGTAGAAGCCAAAAGGGCATTAAAGTGCTTGACCTTGGTAGTTTTTGCCAGATATCTCGCGTTATAGCGATGGGATTTGAAAAATGTTAGTGTTACAAAGGGGGAGGGCATGACAAAAGGGTTGTACTATGTGTGTGACCCAGCTGTGCAGCTCGAGTTAAAAGGCTTTTATTTTTACGGTAAATAATATTATTATTATATGGATTTTAAAATGATCAAAATGTGTGCTTTTGTGAAGACAAAATCGAGTATACTCAAGATAACCCATGACCCTGTTTATCAAGAATTTAAAATAACATGTTTACGTAAAGCTTACTAATGAGCTAATTTAGAACAAAGACGGATAACCTATGAACTTGTTTTTCATAAATTTATCAGCGACAAAAAAAATAACATGTTTATTTGCTTTGATTTATTTTTGAATTATAATTAATTGACCTCTGATCCCCTATCAGTATTGAAACGAAAAATAATGATGAAATAAAACAAATAATTGGTAAATCTTTTGATTTATTGAAATACCATTTTATAAACATAATTTTTAAGCAGTAATTTGGCACCCAGATTTCTCGTTTCAACGTGTTTGATTGCAAACTCCAACAAGCAGAACTTGCACATTTTTAAGCTGTGGTTAACGTTTCTACGACAAAGAACACAGTCTTTGTGGATCTAAAATATAAACAAAAATTTATTTTTAGTAAAAATATATTTATTAAATAAAAAATTATGTTAAGGGCATGTCTTCAAAACAAAATAATTTTTTATATTCAGATTTGGCCTCACACATTTCTGTTAAATTTTTATGATGTTCAACTGACTTTTGACAAAAACAAAATATTTTATTGCAAACAGGGCAAAATCTGCAACCAACAGAGTAACCAATTTAAACTTTTCCTCTTCCTTATAAAAACATTTTGTAATACTTTTTTTCGAATCGTCTAAAAATGAAGCCAAATCATCTAATTTTGAAGCCATAAAGCGATAAGAATCAATAAATCTAAATTTAACAGAGGTATTTTCTATATATTTTGTAAACGAAATATATTTTTCTTTATTAACAGGGAGAAATTGAATTCTACCCTCTATGTCTTTAGCTAAAGATTTTATAAGGAAATGGCTATCATATCCGGACAAGTTATGGAAAAGTACAGGAACGCTGTGTGAATCTGTAAAATTTAAGTTACACCCCGCGTAAGCTGCACCCCGATACATTCCTGTCAAGTGACAATGGTCCAAATGTTTCACTTCATCCTTTTTCAGCGGTTGTTCACAGATATGGCAATGGGTTGCATTTTTAAAATCAAGTTTTTCCGCAGTGGTTAACGGTCTTAAAGGCACAATATTTGAAAAAATTTTATCCAATTCTTCTGCAATAATTTTAAGCTCCTGGACAAAACGTGAAATGCAGTCTTTTCCCACAAAATGATGGTAGTACGAGAGCGAGTCGTCATAAGAACATTTCACATAATATCCAATAGCAAACGGAATATGATGTTGTGTTTTTTGTGTATTCGATAGCGTTAATAACAAATGGAACCTTCTCTTTATTTTTAAATTCTGTAAATTTTAAAATATTGTCCTCTTTCTTTGGCAGAGTTAGTTTAGCAAAATTCAAATTTCTACAATCTAAATAATGCTTCTCCAAAACTGCCTTGAAAACAAACCAATTTAAGCAACTATCACATACCCATTTTTTATGCGTTTTATGACCAATATGTTTGCAAAGTAAACGTGATAGATTTTTTATGAGAGCAAAGTTATAGATGCGTTTTTTAGGGTTAAGAATTTCAAAATCTACAGAATCCACCTCCATATCATTCTCGCTATCAATTACGTCATCAACATCATCATCACATTTTAAAATGAGCAGATTAACCCGTCTGGAAAAATTTGATTTACTCAAACAGAGAGGAAGAATTTCTCTCTTTTCACAAGTAAAAACATTAATTGATAAACTATTTAACTCTTCAAATTTAGAGATATCTTTTAACTTCATAGGAAACTCACACTCACAATAGACCTAAGAAAGCAATAGTTATCATTCTTTTTTACATTGATCACCCCCCTGGTGTTTGTAATCCACTGTGGTAAATACACGTAGGTCGAGTCACCACAGTTTATAGGTGTGTGCTAATTAATATTAACTTCGAGATGGAGAATTTCATAGAGGGCCCTTCCACTATCCCTTTCTTGAAAATCTTTCATCTTAGTAAGTATTTTTTGGGCAACATTTTCCTCATACCATTTTTTTTAATTTGTCGTTTGCCTTCACATCAGTCTGTATAGTGCCTTCATGCAACTTTATAAAATTTCCAGAGAAAATGACATTAACTTTTATCACAGATGATCGTAGGGCCTTTTTAATCTGAAGAGAAAAACTTTTGAATGCTTTTTTTTTTAATCTTGGGTTCTTTGATGGTGAAATTCCTAATAATTCCTGTCCTAATTCGACCACCAAAGCAGGTTTCCACATCCTCCCACATTAAATTTCTTTTTAAATATCTAACTTTTGTAGTTTTGCCAAAATTAATCCTTTTTTGATTTTTCTAGTAGTTTACGTAATATTTTAAAAGGGCCAAATTTGCTTCTAATTTAGAAAAATTTCGTACACAATCAACCTTATTTTTTAAACAAATTTTTATATTCGAAATTAAATTTATAATAAAACTGATCCAATAATTAAATTCCTCTTTTGTTTTAACCAATCTACATACCTTTTCAATCTTTTTTATGGATTAGAACACCATACCGTCAAACGTTTCTTGTTGAGAACTTTCTGAGGACGATGATGACGTTTTTTTTGGTTGTTCTCAGGTGTGTGAAGAAAATAAGAATGACACAGAGCAGGCAATGCTTAATATTATGTATAGATAAAAAAATATAAGACCTGTAACGTTTATATATAATATGAAAATAACAAGATTGACGTCAAACACTTTTAAACAGCGCCAGTGGGACTATGAAAAAGACACGAGTTTTACCCTTATGAGTGACATATCTATCAAAATAATTTAATCGAAAGTTGGGGTTAAATTTGATCACCTTTCATTATAAATATGATTTTCTATCCTAAAAATAAATTAATCAGTTGTTAAGGTCATAATTAACGATCTTTCGTGGTTTTATCTCCACATAAATCCATATAAATATTTTAAGAGCAGAGGTTTAAAAATCAGTAAAGAACTTTTCTTTTTATTAAACACAGAAAAAAACACAATGTCGAGCGAAAAAACCAAGTTAATAATTACAAGCCTAGACAAGGTAGAATGTCCACCCCAAATGGTATATGTCGTGATGAAGAATAGTTTTAAGTAAGTATTTTAATTTGTCAGTTATTTAGCATGTAAAATTTTAGTTTCTTTATCTGACTGTGTATTTATAATGTTTTATAGGGAATAAAAATACACTTTTAACCCCTGCTTTTGGGAAGTAAAATAGATCTTTTAATCAGTAGGAAAAAATGTAAAAATTTAACGTTAAGAGGGATTTATGTAGTTCACTATTATTTCCTTCAACTTAGTTTTCTCGTATCCTAACGTTCATAAAATAGTATATCAATCGTAGGACTAAAGTGTTTTTTAATCCTGCAACAAAATATAACTTTTTGTAAATTTAATGAAAAAATACTTATATTATAGATAACTATTTAATCTTATTTTTAATTTTTGTTACAGATATAAGGTGCAAAATGTATCACTTAAAGGGGATAAGGTGCATGTAAATTTGAACTTTTTCCCCACATCGGAATTAATCGCAAAGCTGGGGAATCTGCCAGTAAGTTATCTACGTGTCAATGTAGATAATGATAAAATGATAAGGAGCTTAAACTGTTGGAGGAGGCCTGTAAAAAATTTAGATTTAATGAACAGGATCCAATTGCTGGAACATAGAGATAACTTTTATTGAATCTCAAAGAGATTACTTTGTAAACTAATATTTTGCAGTATGAATATAAACCACATTATAAAATTATAGTTTTTTTATTTTTAAACCAATTGTTTAATAACAAAAGTTCAAGCAATAGGCACCTACCTAATTTTTTAAAATTTGCCATAAGTTAGTTAATTTTAATTTTAATTTTAATTTTAATTTTAATTTTAATTTTAATTTTAATTTTAATTTTAATTTTAATTTTAATTTTAATTTTAATTTTAATTTTAATTTTAATTTTAATTTTAATTTTAATTTTAATTTTAATTTTAATTTTAATTTTAATTTTAATTTTAATTTTAATTTTAATTTTAATTTTAATTTTAATTTTAATTTTAATTTTAATTTTAATTTTAATTTTAATTTTAATTTTAATTTTAATTTTAATTTTAATTTTAATTTTAATTTTAATTTTAATTTTAATTTTAATTTTAATTTTAATTTTAATTTTAATTTTAATTTTAATTTTAATTTTAATTTTAATTTTAATTTTAATTTTAATTTTAATTTTAATTTTAATTTTAATTTTAATTTTAATTTTAATTTTAATTTTAATTTTAATTTTAATTTTAATTTTAATTTTAATTTTAATTTTAATTTTAATTTTAATTTTAATTTTAATTTTAATTTTAATTTTAATTTTAATTTTAATTTTAATTTTAATTTTAATTTTAATTTTAATTTTAATTTTAATTTTAATTTTAATTTTAATTTTAATTTTAATTTTAATTTTAATTTTAATTTTAATTTTAATTTTAATTTTAATTTTAATTTTAATTTTAATTTTAATTTTAATTTTAATTTTAATTTTAATTTTAATTTTAATTTTAATTTTAATTTTAATTTTAATTTTAATTTTAATTTTTAATTTTAATTTTAATTTTAATTTTAATTTTAATTTTAATTTTAATTTTAATTTTAATTTTAATTTTAATTTTAATTTTAATTTTAATTTTAATTTTAATTTTAATTTTAATTTTAATTTTAATTTTAATTTTAATTTTAATTTTAATTTTAATTTTAATTTTAATTTTAATTTTAATTTTAATTTTAATTTTAATTTTAATTTTAATTTTAATTTTAATTTTAATTTTAATTTTAATTTTAATTTTAATTTTAATTTTAATTTTAATTTTAATTTTAATTTTAATTTTAATTTTAATTTTAATTTTAATTTTAATTTTAATTTTAATTTTAATTTTAATTTTAATTTTAATTTTAATTTTAATTTTAATTTTAATTTTAATTTTAATTTTAATTTTAATTTTAATTTTAATTTTAATTTTAATTTTAATTTTAATTTTAATTTTAATTTTAATTTTAATTTTAATTTTAATTTTAATTTTAATTTTAATTTTAATTTTAATTTTAATTTTAATTTTAATTTTAATTTTAATTTTAATTTTAATTTTAATTTTAATTTTAATTTTAATTTTAATTTTAATTTTAATTTTAATTTTAATTTTAATTTTAATTTTAATTTTAATTTTAATTTTAATTTTAATTTTAATTTTAATTTTAATTTTAATTTTAATTTTAATTTTAATTTTAATTTTAATTTTAATTTTAATTTTAATTTTAATTTTAATTTTAATTTTAATTTAAATTTTAATTTAAATTTAAATTTAAATTTAAATTTAAATTTAAATTTAAATTTAAATTTAAATTTAAATTTAAATTTAAATTTTAATTTTAATTTTAATTTTAATTTTAATTTTAATTTTAATTTTAATTTTAATTTTAATTTTAATTTTAATTTTAATTTTAATTTTAATTTTAATTTTAATTTTAATTTTAATTTTAATTTTAATTTTAATTTTAATTTTAATTTTAATTTTAATTTTAATTTTAATTTTAATTTTAATTTTAATTTTAATTTTAATTTTAATTTTAATTTTAATTTTAATTTTAATTTTAATTTTAATTTTAATTTTAATTTTAATTTTAATTTTAATTTTAATTTTAATTTTAATTTTAATTTTAATTTTAATTTTAATTTTAATTTTAATTTTAATTTTAATTTTAATTTTAATTTTAATTTTAATTTTAATTTTAATTTTAATTTTAATTTTAATTTTAATTTTAATTTTAATTTTAATTTTAATTTTAATTTTAATTTTAATTTTAATTTTAATTTAATTTTAATTTTAATTTTAATTTTAATTTTAATTTTAATTTTAATTTTAATTTTAATTTTAATTTTAATTTTAATTTTAATTTTTAATTTTAATTTTAATTTTAATTTTAATTTTAATTTTAATTTTAATTTTAATTTTAATTTTAATTTTAATTTTAATTTTAATTTTAATTTTAATTTAATTTTAATTTTAATTTTAATTTTAATTTTAATTTTTAATTTTAATTTTAATTTTAATTTTAATTTTAATTTTAATTTTAATTTTAATTTTAATTTTAATTTTAATTTTAATTTTAATTTTAATTTTAATTTTAATTTTAATTTTAATTTTAATTTTAATTTTAATTTTAATTTTAATTTTAATTTTAATTTTAATTTTAATTTTAATTTTAATTTTAATTTTAATTTTAATTTTAATTTTAATTTTAATTTTAATTTTAATTTTAATTTTAATTTTAATTTTAATTTTAATTTTAATTTTAATTTTAATTTTAATTTTAATTTTAATTTTAATTTTAATTTTAATTTTAATTTTAATTTTAATTTTAATTTTAATTTTAATTTTAATTTTAATTTTAATTTTAATTTTAATTTTAATTTTAATTTTAATTTTAATTTTAATTTTAATTTTAATTTTAATTTTAATTTTAATTTTAATTTTAATTTTAATTTTAATTTTAATTTTAATTTTAATTTTAATTTTAATTTTAATTTTAATTTTAATTTTAATTTTAATTTTAATTTTAATTTTAATTTTAATTTTAATTTTAATTTTAATTTTAATTTTAATTTTAATTTTAATTTTAATTTTAATTTTAATTTTAATTTTAATTTTAATTTTAATTTTAATTTTAATTTTAATTTTAATTTTAATTTTAATTTTAATTTTAATTTTAATTTTAATTTTAATTTTAATTTTAATTTTAATTTTAATTTTAATTTTAATTTTAATTTTAATTTTAATTTTAATTTTAATTTTAATTTTAATTTTAATTTTAATTTTAATTTTAATTTTAATTTTAATTTTAATTTTAATTTTAATTTTAATTTTAATTTTAATTTTAATTTTAATTTTAATTTTAATTTTAATTTTAATTTTAATTTTAATTTTAATTTTAATTTTAATTTTAATTTTAATTTTAATTTTAATTTTAATTTTAATTTTAATTTTAATTTTAATTTTAATTTTAATTTTAATTTTAATTTTAATTTTAATTTTAATTTTAATTTTAATTTTAATTTTAATTTTAATTTTAATTTTAATTTTAATTTTAATTTTAATTTTAATTTTAATTTTAATTTTAATTTTAATTTTAATTTTAATTTTAATTTTAATTTTAATTTTAATTTTAATTTTAATTTTAATTTTAATTTTAATTTTAATTTTAATTTTAATTTTAATTTTAATTTTAATTTTAATTTTAATTTTAATTTTAATTTTAATTTTAATTTTAATTTTAATTTTAATTTTAATTTTAATTTTAATTTTAATTTTAATTTTAATTTTAATTTTAATTTTAATTTTAATTTTAATTTTAATTTTAATTTTAATTTTAATTTTAATTTTAATTTTAATTTTAATTTTAATTTTAATTTTAATTTTAATTTTAATTTTAATTTTAATTTTAATTTTAATTTTAATTTTAATTTTAATTTTAATTTTAATTTTAATTTTAATTTTAATTTTAATTTTAACTTATGGCAAATTTTTAAAAATTAGGTAGGTGCCTATTGCTTGAACTTTTGTTGTTAAACAATTGGTTTAAAAATAAAAAACTATAATTTTATAATGTGGTTTATATTCATACTGCAAAATATTAGTTTACAAAGTAATCTCTTTGAGATTCAATAAAAGTTATCTCTATGTTCCAGCAATTGGTTCCTGTTCATTAAATCTAAATTTTTTACAGGCCTCCTCCAACAGTTTAAGCTCCTTATCATTATCTACATTGACACGTAGATAACTTACTGGCAGATTCCCCAGCTTTGCGATTAATTCCGATGTGGGGAAAAAGTTCAAATTTACATGCACCTTATTCCCTTTAAGTGATACATTTTGCACCTTATATCTGTAACAAAAATTAAAAATAAGATTAAATAGTTATCTATAGTATAAGTATTTTTTCATTAAATTTACAAAAAGTTATATTTTGTTGCAGGATTAAAAAACACTTTAGTCCTACGATTGATATACTATTTTATGCACGTTAGGATACGAGAAAACTAAGTTGAAGGAAATAATAGTGAACTACATAAATCCCTCTTAACGTTAAATTTTTACTTTTTTTCCTACTGATTAAAAGATCCATTTTACTTCCCAAAAGCAGGGGTTAAAAGTGTATTTTTATTTCCTATAAAACATTATAAATACACAGTCAGATAAAGAAACTAAAATTTTACATACTAAATAATTGACAAATTAAAATACTTACTTAAAACTATTCTTCATCACGACATATACCATTTGGGGTGGACATTCTACCTTGTCTAGGCTTGTAATTATTAACTTGGGTTTTTCACTCGACATTGTGTTTTTTTTTGTGTTTAATAGAAAGAAAAGTTCTTTACTGATTTTAAACCTCTGCTCTTAAAATATTTATATGGATTTATGTGGAGATAAAACCACGAAAGATCGTTAATTATGACCTTAACAACCAATTAATTTATTTTTAGCATAGAAAATCATATTTATAATGAAAGGTGATCAAATTTAACCCCAACTTTCGATTAAATTATTTTGATAGATATGTCACTCATAAGGGTTAAACTCGTGTCTTTTTCATAGTCGCACTGGCGCTGTTTAAAAGTGTTTGACGTCAATCTTGTTATTTTCATATTATATATAAACGTTACAGGTCTTATATTTTTTTATCTATACATAATATTAAGCATTGCCTACACTGTGTCATTCTTATTTTCTTCACACACCTGAGAACAACCAAAAAAAAGTCATCATCGTCCTCAGAAAGTTCTCAACTAGAAACGTTTGACGGTATGGTGTTCTAATCCATAAAAAAGATTGAAAAGGCATGTAGATTGGTTAAAACAAAAGACGAATTTAATTATTGGATCAGTTTTATTATAAATTTAATTTCGAATATAAAAATTTGTTTAAAAAATAAGGTTGATTGTGTACGAAATTTTTCTAAATTAGAAGCAAATTTGGCCCTTTTAAAATATTACGTAAACTACTAGAAAAATCAAAAAAGGATTAATTTTGGCAAAACTAAAAAAGTTAGATATTTAAAAAGAAATTTAATGTGGGAGGATGTGGAAACCTGCTTTGGTGGTCGAATTAGGACAGGAATTATTACGAATTTCACCATCAAAGAACCCAAGATTTAAAAAAAAAGCATTCAAAAGTTTTTCTGTTCAGATTAAAAAGGCCCTACGATCATCTGTGATAAAAGTTAATGTCATTTTCTCTGGAAATTTTATAAAGTTGCATGAAGGCACTATACAGACTGATGTGAAGGCAAACGACAAATTTAAAAAAATGGTATGAGGAAAATGTTGCCCAAAAAATACTTACTAAGATGGAAGATTTTCAAGAAAGGGATAGTGGATGGGCCCTCTATGAAATTCTCCATCTCGAAGTTAATATTAATTAGCACACACCTATAAACTGTGGTGACTCGACCTACGTTGATTTACCACAGTGGATTAAAAACACCAGGGGAGTTATCAATGTAAAAAAGAATGATAACTATTGCTTTCTTAGGTCTATTGTGGTTGATTTACACCCTGTCACCTTAGTCAGGTGGGGTTAAAATATGAGGAGTTTGAGTTTCCTATGAAGTTAAAAGACATCTCTAAATTTGAAGAGTTAAATAGTTTATCAATTAATGTTTTTACTTGTGAAAAGAGAGAAATTCTTCCTCTCTGTTTGAGTAAATCAAATTTTTCCAGACGGGTTAATCTGCTCATTTTAAAATGTGATGATGATGTTGATGACGTAATTGATAGCGAGAATGATATGGAGGTGGATTCTGTAGATTTTGAAATTGTTAACCCTAAAAAACGCATCTATAACTTTGCCCTCATAAAAGATCTATCACGTTTATTTTGCAAACATATTGGTCATAAAACGCATAAAAAATGGGTATGTGATAGGTGCTTAAATTGGTTTGTTTTCAAGGCAGTTTTGGAGAAGCATTATTTAGATTGTAGAAATTTGAATTTTGCTAAACTAACTCTGCCAAAGAAAGAGGACAATATTTTAAAATTTACAGAATTTAAAAATAAAGACAACAATAAGTATTGTTGTCTTTATAAGGGTTTCTCCCTTGGTTTTTCCTTGAAAGGTAATTAAACACTATACGGTTTTCTGCCATTTTTCATGAAAAATTCTTTATGGGGGCACCTACTGCGCTGCGCCCGATTTTTTTTAAAGAGAAAAAAGGGTGTCCAAAGAAGGGTTGGAATGTGTTTTTTTCATTGTTTTGGGTTGGACTGTGTTGGATTGGTTTGTTTTGGTGAAAAAAAATTTAAAAAAAAAGAAAAAACCAACGGGCGCAGGCGGATTTGGGCCCTAGGAACCCTAGTAGGTGCCCCCATAAAGAATTTTTCATAAAAAAACAAAAATGGCAGGAAACCGTATACTGCATAATTACCCCTTGAAATAACTACAAGTGACTAGGCAACTTACTCATTTTTAGTTTAAGGAAATTTCTTCCTTTTAGATTCTTTTGAGGTGTATTCAGAGTTCCATAACTATAGCAACCTCTATGTACTTTTTAAGAGTTGAAAATAAAATTAGGACCTGAATATTTTTGTAAGTTTAAGGTGTCCAAGGGCCGTGAGGTGAGGTGAGCGAAATTCCCCTCACGTTTGTTCAAGAATAAGCATACTGGCCTGAGGAAACTATCTAGGAGGGAGGTTTCCTAAAAATACTAATAAGAAGGCTGCTCCACCTGGAAAAAAAACTCCTATGTCAACACTAGAAAAAAATATGCAATGAGGAATATAATAAGCCTTGCAATAAGCAAACTAGCTGCAGTGTCAGGGATTTCCTAAATCATGCCTTATTGTAGGAAAGAAATCTATCAAGATGGAATGACACTGCTTTTCTGTCTTCAAGGTATATTTATAAAATTCAGAATTAAAATTCTTATTTTAATCAGTCAGAATGGAACTGAAAAACTGAGAAAATTTGAGAAATTTATTCTTTGAAAATGTCAGGAATCTGGAAAAAATTGATTTAAAAACAAATTAGAATCATGAAATTTGTCCAAATTAAATTTTGCAGCTGTTTTATTTTATACAAAATTCTTGAAAAGATTATGATAAGCTTTTTACAAATGGTTAGGAAAAACTGGGAGACATCAGAGAATCCAATTAAAGGTTTTCTGTACAAACTCTGTTATTGACCCCATGTACTGATGCCTTTCTCATTTAAATCCCTTACCCAAAATTATTACTTCTTGTGCAAACTCAAAAATAAATAATTCAAATAAAATCCAAAAAATTTATATTTAATATGCTTGCACACAGAGAAATACTACCTATTTATTTTTGTTGGCATATATCTTTTATGTAAACTTGTGTTTTCTGTTAATGAATCATTTATTGTGTAAAAATTTGAAACGTGTAGCTTCTGAAAGAGATACCTACAGATCCAAAAATCTCTATAATTTCCTAATAAAAGATCCTTTAACTAAAACTCTAATTACCAATGCCCAATGTAGTTAAAAATGCATAAGATATGGTTGCGGCAAAGATAGGGTTGCAGAAATACTTTTCTTTTCTGGAGTTTTGTTTTGGTTGTAGGTGAACATTTATTAAAGCACTCCTTACTAGTACTAAAAAAAGCGTTGTACCTAAATTAGACAAATGTTTACCTCTAATTTTTTTTTTTGTGATTTTGGAATTTAGGCAAGAAAACTACCAGAATGAACAATACAATTTTTATACATTTTAGTTATTCACAGAACATTAAAAACTATATGGGTAGAATACTATAGCATTTTTTTGTCGTAGAAATATTTTTAGCAATTTTAATTAAGTATATACAATAAAATTTTAAAAAATATGCTGAAAAATTACATTTTTACATATACACCTCATTCCAAATTCTCCGGACCCATTTTAGTATGGTGGCTGATAATTAAACACAGAAGCTAAATGGAACTGTCATTGTCAGTGTCAAAAAACTGGTCTGCAGCAATTTGGAATGGAGTGTAATAAATATTTCAATGTAAAACCTAATTAAATGTATTTGGTGTTTAGAATGTGACACCCTCCTATTCACACATTGCCCATGCCCACATGTGGATATTTCTGTTTTACGTCTCAGGACTACGTGCCTACCGATGGTCACAAAACAGCGGAGGACTTGTGTTCACCGGTGGGCATTTGGTCCTTGGACGTAAAACTAAATGCACACATGGCTCAACTTATTGAGGTGATTATGGCCACAACATTATAGACACCTATAGATATGCAATTAAATAAATTAATTTAAAAACTTATCTCAAAAATACTTATTAATAATCATTTAAATGTTATTTTTTCCTTCTTTAGAATCGCAAACTAGTAGCTGTAGTTTCAAATATCAGGCTTCACGTGATTAGGTTCTGAAATTTAAAAAAAAAACAAAAGTATAAGTGTATGAACTGAAAAAATATTTTCATTAGAGAAACATCAAAATTGAAGAAAGAGCTTGATAACAGATATTCTTACTGATTTTGAGGAACTTGAATCCAGATATTCAAGGTGGTGACCATTTTTTAAAAATAACTAATAAAAAAAATAAAACAAAATATAGGCATCTGATACATCAATTCAGGGGTTTTTGGGTTCCCGTAATCCATTTATGTGATTTAAAAATTCTTAGAAGTATCTAAGGGTTCTAGTAGCAGTTTTAAAAGTAAACATTTTGCATGCATGGTTGACTAATTTCAGTTTTTTTAGTTGATTTTAATTGGTACAGTTGTACATTTTATGAATCCGATTAATGCCACTCTGATACCCTTGTATAACTTAAAATATTTAAGATGGAACACAAACATTTTAGAAGAAACCAGATCAAATACAGACAGATGATATATCAAATTGAGGGTTTTGGGATCCACTGATATCATTCTTTGGATAAAAAAAAAATTCTGGAGATAATAGAAGGATTTTAGGACAAAATTTTGGGATCCAGCCCAAACTTATATTACCTCTTAACATATATACAACTTTAGAAGACTTAAAAATATCCAAATCGATATATTTTCCTAAAACTACCTCTAAATCCTCATCTGAATCCCTATTGTAATAATTGGAACACCAAAATTAATTTTGGAAGATCCAAAAAACCCCTAAATTTATATATCACATATCTTTTACACTAATAATTTTTTATGTTACCCTTTCAGGCTCCTTACATTACCCCTAAAAACTGTTTAGCCCCCAAAATGAATTTAGTTGACCCTAGAATCTCCAAAGTGATGTCTTTTTATCAATAGTATGTTCTTTTTACCACTTTACCTCTAAAACTCACCCTTAGGCCCCTTAAATTACCCCTATTTTTTTTTTTACACCAAAAATGAATTCAGCTGATCCAAAAATTTCTTAATTGAGTTTTTTTGTCATTTACGATTCTTTTTGCCCCTAGGAACCTTAATTATATTATTCCCAAAAAACGTTTATTCTAAAAAATGGCCATCTGGAATATTTGGGGTGTCAAAAAAAGTATATTTTCCGACAAAAATGGATTTATAAATAGTCCATTTTTGATGTGTTTATTTAAAAAAATGTTTACTGTTAAATATGTTCTTAGAACCCTTATGATGCCAATATTATGTTTTATTTTTTGGAGTTCTCCCAAAGAAGCCAGAGTTTGAGTGATAAAACTTGGATTTGTAAAATAGACCCCCTTAGTTACCAAAATCCGTCAAAAAACCTTTATTATCAAGCACTCCCTTTAAACATGGAAAAAAGCCCATTGGCACCTTGACTTATGCTTGAAATAATTCAAATTCATGAAACGAAAACATAAATAAGGTGTTTTTGAGTATTTGGTGAACACTTGAAAAATTTTACAATTTTAGTAGTCTAGAAATTACTTTTTAATATATTTTTTTTTATACTCCATAAGGCTTTTTGGGGGTGACATGAGGGATGTGAGTTTTTCCAGGAGAAATTATATAAAAAAAGTGGCTCGAATGACATCATATGTAGAAGATGCTTTAAAAACATGCAAGATCCATCCAAGATTTGTCAAGGAGCGACAAATAAACAATTTCTTGCACAAAAGTCAGGAAAAAACGTTGGTTTTAAAGTTACATTTTTCATAATAAAAAAGGGAATAAAAAATTAATGATTTTTTTCTGATTGTTTTCTCAAACATACCATCCAAATAAGCCTACTTTTATTCTTTAAATTTTGGTGGAAAAACTGATCCCCTGAAAAGGTTCAAACCTTTTCTTCATTCCATACCAAATTTAAAAGCAAATATCTTAAACACCAGTCATCCTAGCGTTTTAAAATTTTGACATAATTGATAGGAAAGACGTTTAAAAGACCTTTCCCTTTTTAAATTCCAGAGATAAAAATTACCCTATAAAATTTCCAACAGAGCCAAAAAGTATCTGTAAGGGTCCCCCTTCAAAATTGTTCTCTGTTTTGTTCTTTGTGTATAGTTTTTCTGTTTTGTTTTGAAAATTTGCAATAAACAATAAGAGTTAAATTAATTTTTGATATCGGATCTAGACTATAATAAATTTTGTTTATTTAAGGAAGTTTTACCAAATATAAGTGGAATCAGAAGCAAAAACTTACTTTGAGTTTATAGATTATTATTCTTTGTTTGGTGCTGGCTCTATAGAACCATCTTGTTTTGCTATACATTTTACATGGCAAAATATTCACTGCTCTGTATGTTTGAGTACAAATTGTAGACTTTTTACTTTATAGATTATTATTCTTCTCTGGGAGGTGGCACTTTAGAATCTTCTTCTTTTTCATTTTAGGTAGTTGCCTAAATATCCACTGCTCCATATGTTTTCTTATTATATACAGCTCCTAAAAGAATAATAAAAATAACAAGAAATATTCTATCTCTAAATTTTGTTTCTATATTTTGCACTTTATGCGAGGACAATCAATATTTCTTAAAAATTTTCTCTTGAGTGGCACATGTTTATAATCTGCAGTTTTACTTTCCTGTGTTATATGAGTTTCAAAATCTAAGCAGGTTCACAGTGCATGATTCAACCTTCATAGAAGTGTTCACTAACCACCAGTTATGACATACACACATAGTATTTGATCCTGTGTATTTAATTTATTTGAAAGATGAATGAGCAACTATTTATATTTTAAAGAATTTTTCCTGATTAATATTCTCCAATTTTCAAGTCACTAACCTATTTTATTCAAAAAATATTCAAAAAACAAGAGAGATTAAGGGCCGGTTTCTCAAAAGCGAGTTTGTGTTAACTCAAGCAACATAACCTAGTAAAAATCTTTAAAAATCAGGTTAAAATTAACTCCAGGATAGCCAGGGCTTCAAGGTGAGGGTAAGTTACCTTACCTCAGGGTTAACTTTAAAAAAATATTGGCTTAAAAACAGCAAGAAAACTGGGATTTATAGCTCGCGAGTTACTTTAAGTTTCTGATAATCCGCTATTGAGAAACTGACCCTAAGAATAACTTTTTATCAGTAAAATTTTCCACAGTATAATTTTATGCTGCTCACTTAATATATTAAGGCTAAGCGGTATTAGTGTAGTAAACAGTTTTCTTTAGATACCTATTTAGCACTTACCTGAGCCCCTAGGAAGTTCAAATTTACCAGTGATGAAACTTTTTTCATTTTTTTTAACTAAAGCGGGAACTAAACCAACCAAATCCTAAATAGTTTTGAACTTTGCCTCGAAACTCGTAGGCATACAGCTTCCACAGCAGAACTTCATGACTGATGCAGTCAAAGGCTTTTAAGAGATCACAAAACACTGCCGCAGAAGCTTCCTTCTTGTTTATAGCTTGAAATTCCTTCGCCAAAAAGTCAAAAATTGCATCGGATGTGCTTTTCTTGGCTTGAAAGCCATATTGATTTTTATTTAGAATATTATATTTATGTAAAAACAATAACAGACGGTCTTTGACTAAGCATTCTATCAATTTAAAGAGAGTAGATAACAATGAAATTGGCCTGTAATTGCATTTGAATTATGACCACCTTTGTATAATGGAATTACCTTGGTAATTTTTAAACAAGTAGGAAAACATCCACATTGAAAAGAAATATTGATTGCTTTGGATAGAGTTGAGATGGCATTATTTGGAAGATTTGTTAAATTTTTTAAAGAGATTCCATCATCTGTTGCTGCATTTTTATTTTTAATGGAGTGCAAGGATTTAATAATTTGTTCGGCAGTAGTTGGAGAGAAAATGTCGTAAGTTTCCGGAATATCAACGTTTGAAAGGTAACTTAGTGGATTTGTATTAGAATGAATATTTTTGTTGGTTTATCAGCGACTGAACAGTAAAAATTGTTAAGAGAGATGGTGTCAATCTTTATGTCAGAAGGTCTATTTCCTCTATGACTAATTTCATTTACAATAGCCCAAGACTCGCGCTGTTTAGTGCGGGAATTTAAAATGCGCTTAGAGTAATAAATTTTTTTGGCATTACGAATTACCAATCTATAAATTTTCCTAAAAATGGGGTAATACCTTGGAGAAATAACAAACTGATGGATGGTGCATTCCCATTAAAAACAAGCATTGTTTACTAATCAGACAACAAGTCACAGTATACGATGAAAATCGGTACGGGTGTACCCAATGGGAACGCTGTAATGTTTAAAAATCAGCTCAACAGAATAATGTTAAATTATTGTAAATTAAGGAAACCTGAAAATTCTAATACACAACTTATATTAAGAGAAAATATTTACAAATTATAAAGTTTTTAGACTCACTTCTAGTCAATTTGCAAAAATATATACCGGGTGCATAGCGCCCAATCAACAGCAAATTAACAGCTAATTTCTTGCAGTGAAAATAATTTTGCAGCTACAGCCGTTTTCGAGAAAATAGAACTTCCATGTTTTTAGAGTAAGTGTATATATGTCATTTTCTGGGAAAAGGCTGGTTGCAAATTTATATTTTCCATGATAAATTTGCAAAAAACTAACGATACCTAGATCTGAAGCAGTGTAAATGTATCTTATTGTTGAAGTAAGTTATTTTCCGCATGGTATTATTCTTGTTAATTACATAAGATGAAGACTATTTTTTGTTTTACCCATTTTACCTGTCGTCGTATATAACAAGTTATTAATTTTTTTTAGGTAGACGTCTTTTCATAACAAATTACATTTTATATCTTCAGCTTTATTTTTATAAAATTATACTCACATGCCAGTTTTCTAGTTAACATGTGTCCAGCAGCTTAAATGTTAAATACCACTAGAGGTCTGCGGGTTTTTTCTACTTTTATTTTGAGATATGTAGAACATTTTGATTGATGAAGTAGGCGCCTGAACCGAAAAAAATCAACGATATGCCATAATTTTGATACGTTGTTCATGATACGTACGTCTAGACGTGAAATTTGCCATTTAATTCTCTCTTTTTCTCGTCTATAAAAAGACAAGTAGTTTCACTTAAATGGGGATATTAGAATCCCGCTTTTATGGTGCAACGGAGTATTTTTATCAAGGTTATTACGACGTCTTTTACATTAGGAGCCGACGTTAGCTTACGTAGTATAACGTCTCCATATTCTTAAGCACTAACACAACGAGTGTTACCTAAGGAAAATCGAAGAAGAATGAAAGGAATACTGGCGCTAAATATAAAAGACAAAGATGTCCGATCCAATAAATTTCACGTCTACGTTCATGTATCATGACAAGCTTAAACTCCCTAATAACTAACCTTTATGCTAGCGCTAGCACACGCTATATAGATAAGGTATTTACAATGCAAGGATAGTATAATATTATATTGGTAAATATATTATTATTACTTATCTTGCTTACAGTGTAAAATAAAATTACAGACGTAGGTACAAACAATAACTAATAATATAAAATTATAGATGAATACAAACAATTGGGAAATCAAAACAAGCAAAGCGCTCTCTAACCTAAAGCCCACAACTATCCTAAAGCCCCCGATACCATGGCAACTGCAGATGTTTTGTCAACAAGGCCCACAGTAGGCAGAAGGGTATTTTTACGTTTTCTGACAGAAAACCATTCGAGGTTATGTTTATCTTTCAAAAATATTTTTTCAAAAACGAATATGAAACCACTCCGCGTGTGCGGTCGCCCACCGAAAATGACCTAGCGCTGCGCGAGCATTACCCCGAGTTTATCAAAGAACCAAGAGAACTTTACTGGCTCGCTGGAATTATTAGGAATTCGCCTAGAAACATTCCCATAACTTCCATAATTTTGTTTTTATTTTGATTCAATTTTTTTTAAATTTAAATTACTGCGACATAAGTTATGTGCAAGTTTACTAGTGAAATCTTAGAGGCCTAAGGATATATTTTAGATCCCAACAGCAGTTTCAAAAACACACGGATACTTGAGTACTAACAAAACAGGTCAGTAAAGCTCCATTTAGAGGTTGAAGAGACTCTTGCCAGTCGTTGATGCTCCTGTTTAAAATAGAATATGATTATTTCGTTTAGCGTCAGCAGCCGATTTTTAAATCTGCATGCTTTTTAAGTTAACCTGTTGTCCTTAAATCAGAGCA
Source organism: Oxystoma pomonae (assembly GCA_963921995.1). Classification (NCBI taxonomy): domain Eukaryota; kingdom Metazoa; phylum Arthropoda; class Insecta; order Coleoptera; family Brentidae; genus Oxystoma; species Oxystoma pomonae. Next base: position 63,438,454 of record OY998168.1, on the reverse strand, counting down.
GCAGGAGTGTTTCAAATTCAATTATAAAAGCACTTGTAATGCAACCTTAAACATTACACCCAGTTACTTTAATATGTAGTTGGATAGCGTCTTTTTAGTAAGTAATTCTCCAGTAAATGTTTTTTTTTTATTTTAGTATTTTACTCGGTTTTTTTTCTGAAAAAAATCTTGTATGTAGGCACTGACTAGGGTCCCTAAAGAGTTAAAATTTATGAGTGCTGGAGTTGCTAAAAAGTGCTGGGTTGGTTTGAGTTCAGGATCACTCTGTATGAAAAGTCTCCAGGCTATGCTGCTTTAAAACTGTTTAATGGTCTACCAAATAACATTCGAAACATAAGCAACAAAAATGTCTTTAAAAAATCTCTTAAATCGAGGCTAATAAACGTCTGTCCGTATAATATAAACGAGTTCATAAGATAGGCAAGCCTTTGTGTCGTATTGTTCTATATTTTTTTTAACTAATGCTTGATCTTGTGTCAGCATTGACACTATGTTGTCAAACTTGAAAGAACTGATTAAGCCTTGAATGTGATGCTGTGTCCTGTTTCTATTTGTTTGAATATTTTGATCAAGTCCTAAAATTGTGATACTTTTTTTTGAAAAACATATTTTTATATTAAATTTGTAAAACTAAATGTCTCAAAGTTTAACATTGTTTTGTTTTTATTATTATTTACTTTATTTTATTTAGTACTTTTAAATTTATTTATGTTTGGCTTTGCTGCTGTTTTGTATTTGCATCAACCAATTATGGGTTACATTTTAAATTTGTAAAATTGATTGTCTCAAAATTTAACATTGTTTTGTTTTTATTATTATTTACTGTATTTTATGTGTTTAAAAATTGACTAAACTTAGAAATGTAATATTATATAGTTAAGTATTTTTAAATTAATTTATGTTTGGCTTTGTTGGTGATTTTGTGTTTGTATCAACCACTGGAAGGTTACAGGTACATAATTTTTTAACAAATATTAGACCATATATCTTAGGATATCTAATTGTAAAATATTTATGTAGGTTTTTTTTATGTGTGTTCGTAAAACTCTTTTTTTTATATAAAATTGACTGACGATTTCCATATTGTAATTTTGTACAATCGATTTAAATCAGGAAATATAAGATATTCTATTCTATTCTATTCTTCTATTCTATGAATAACAAAACTGCAATCGGCATTATGTACTTACCCTGCAGTCCCCAAGAGATGTAAAGTTACCAAAGATGGTGGGAACAACCAACCAAATTTTTATCAAGTGTCCATCTGAAATAAAAAATGAAACCATACAACTTACATATTTGCTTTTAGAGATCTAATAGGAAAGAAGAAAAATAAAAGTTTCAAAAGGATTCTTCTTTATGATACACATTAATAAATAAAATCAAAATATAGGTAAATAACTTTAAAGTAATCAGCATAAAACTTTTATAAATGTACATTGATTTACGAGGTGATTTATCAGCTATCTAATTTAATATTTGGTAAACACAAAAACCAGTTTTTTTACATTTTCACAAGAAAACCAACCAATACAACCCCAGCAAACCCAACTTAACCCTAAAAAAGGTTGTTTTCGCTCTAGATATAACCGTCGTAACTTTAGACACTGTGAAACAAAAATGCAAAATACACTGCCTCCCATATAGGTCAATGTGTCTTTTAATTTTACAGTATAAACATAGCTTTAGATAACACAACACCTGCTGTTCCTGATTGACATTGACCCTTCTCTGTCTCTTTTTTACGCAGTGCGTGAACGTCGAAAAGCAACATATATTGTCAAGTTGAAATTCAGAAATTCAGCCATATATATAGATGAATTTATTTCATCTGACGCCACCATTTTGAGCCCACACGAATAAAACAACTTCAATCGCGTTTATCTACTTAACTGCAACAACTGGATGTAAGATAGCAATTCCCAAGGGGGTAGCCCATTGTAGTTTAATCCAACCGATAATAAAAAATATAGTTTTTTGCTACAAAACTTTAGAAAACGGCACAAATTCACTGCACACAACTCGATAAACAAGCCAAACAAACTTAGTTCCGTATTTAAAATATTTATTGCGCATTTATTAATCTCGTATCTGATTGGTTGAATTGAAACCACGTGGTACACGCGCTAATGCGTAGAGGAAAATCGAGCTTGCAGGGTCGTATACACCGCTAAGTGGTTAATATTTAAGGCTCCCTCACTAAAGGAATCCTTGAATAAATTTTATCAATTTAGTGGTTTTCGATTCACTGAGATAAGAAAATATATGTAAGACTAGCGACTATGTGCACCGACAAGTTTGGCCACTCGGAAAGAATGTGATTCGCCAAATTTTGGAAAAATGTTAAGTCACAATCTAACCCGCGTCAAAAATATGTTAACTATAGCAATATACCTACGATTTTTTAAAGATATATAAACAAGGAGGATATGGGTTAAGTACATTTTAAAAAAAAAAACAAGAAGGTCCCAAAACTTTACCACTCATAGTAGACTGCAAAATAAGGGATGGTGCCCACTGGCGCCAAAAAGATGCAGGATGGGAGAAAATTTCTCAGATCTTTAACAGCCAGTCAGAAGGAATATTCCGCTCTAAAAAAATTCTGGGAGAACGTGAAGCATAGTATAAAACAGGAAGTTGCTTCAGAAAAAAAAGCAATGCGGGGCACTGGGGGTGGACCACCAGAAAAAAAATTAAGCGTGACCCTATAAGTAGCAAAATTATTGAAATTGTCAACAAAAAAACTATCTATGGATTAAAAAGTCCATGTGACAGTGATTTGACTGGAGATATTGCAGAACACTCCTACAGCAGGAACACCGCACAGACAGATTTGATGGAGGACAAAGCAGAGCAGTCCTATAGCATCATGAAAATGGCACAGATAGTAAGTAAATATTTTGGCTGATGGTTTCAAATTTTTTTTCATATAAGTACACCCATTTAATATAATGCAAACCTAATAAGTGCTAAAAATCCATAGATGCAAAAACTTTATTTTTTATCTTTATTACAGCACAATCTTTAATAAAAATTCTGTTGGAAATTTTGGAAAAAAAAATTAAAATAAAAGCATTCAGTTTTTTATCAATTTTTAAAATTATGGTGAACAAAAAGGTTTTGGTGCGAAATTAATGATGGAATAGAAGTGGATGGTGGCAAAGTAAATGCGTTTGTGTTTTAGTTATAAAAAATAGTGTTTAATCCTCGCGGCTGTTTTTTTTGCTACTTGTAAAAAATATTATTTTACTCATGAAAACTAACTCACTGAATTAACTCTCTCTTTTTCAGATTTCAAAGCAAACAATACCACCCCCAAGTACATCTAAAGGAGCAAAACAGGTAATTTTTTGTATTTTTAACACAAAAAATGTATGTCAGATGACTGACTTAGTTATTGGTATTACCCATATAAATTAACATGGAATTACGGGCAATACATATACAAAGTCCTTGTTATTACTACCAAGTTTACATGACATTACTGGCAATACATGTAGAAATTTTAGGTCAGTTTTTACACCCTCAGACTTTGCGGCTCAACAGACAAATTTAGTATTTGAAAATTGTTGAGTTTACATTTTAACACAGATCTCATCACTTTTTTATTATTTTTCAGGCTAAGACCTTTGATGATGCTACACTAACTACTCAAAAGCTGATTGATATGAGTCTTTTAAAATAAAAAAAAAGACCTTATACATACATGGACAGAAAGAAGGCGACCCACAAAAGAAAAATCACATCTGAAAGAAAATTATGAAGAGCTGGACAATGTAAAAACAGAGTTATATAAATCTGAAATAGTTTGGCTCAAAAGAGGTGTGCGAGGGAGGCAGAACTTCATGAGTTGAAAAAACGAGCCTTGATCCTCGATATTAAAATAAAAAGGCATAAACAAGACTTTGACTCTGATGATGAATAGCTGAACAAAGAGGTGATATTTCTGCATAAACTAAGCAAGTATCAAGACTTATTTGACTCTGATGATGAATAGCTCTACAAAGAGGTGATATTTCTGCATAGAATGTTGAAAATATATTTATTAATAAAGTGAGGCTTTAAAATCTTGGTCTGTATTGATTTTTTACAAAAGACATCAAATACGAAAAATCCAATAAGACGGAAAAAAATCTAAAATTAGATCTTTAAAAATTTACGATGTTTCAAAGTACCCTTTTACTTTAGTTTCTAATGCCTAAAAATATTAAAACGTTTTTTTCTGTTTTCGATATCACATTCAAAACGGGTCATGTAATATCCCTACTTTTTGGAGTAAAATAAACATATCAGAATTGGCTGAACTTTATATGGAAAGCACATTTTGTAAAAACTAAGAAATGGCTTGGAGCACTTTTTTGCCGAATGAGTTAAAATTTCTTTTCTAGCCACTGATTCGAAACATTTAAATCGGTGGCCTTACAAAGAAATTTTAGCTTATTGGGCAAAAATTTTGCGTGCTGTGAGCTGTATCCTAGTTTTTACAAAATATGGTTTCCATTTAAAGTTCCAAAAAGTAGGGACATCACGACATGACCGGTTTTGAACGTCATATCGACATTTCCTGAGCTAAAGTCACTGACATCTGATTTATTAAAGACCTAATTTTATATATTTTTTGCAATTCTTATATTTTACACTTTCTTAACAAAAAATAGTAAAATTCGGTCTTAGCTTTTCAAATATAATTAGAAAATCTGGAGTCCAAGATTTTAAAGTCTACCCTTTACACGTTATTATTTACCTGGGTTTTACTGATTATAAAAGTTGTTTAAATGAAATGTTCATTTTTGTAAAAAATGGAAAGTCTTGTGTGTAAATTTTATTGCAAACAAAATATTTTACGTTAAATATAGGTTGTTTTTACTGCTGTATGTGATTAGAAAGTTATTTTATGTTTAATGATTTTTGTTTTTAGATTAAATGAAGGTACCGAATTCTTTTCTACTTTAATGAAATGGATTTCACTTCTTTTTGTATTTGTTGTTTTGACTGTTATACCTACATATAAATATGATTTTTGTAAAAAAAAGAACCGTAGTTATTGAAAAAACGTATTTGGACGGATTTTTTTTATTTCTAATAATAAATAATGCTTAAACGTTAATACATATAAATAGCTCTTAATTTTTACTTTTATTAATCGTCCAAAGTAGCAAAGTAATTGACCAACTGTTAATGAACTTGTATCCCTTGCAGCAGAGCAGGTGCATTTTCGTCAAGAGCTGGCACATGTGGCACTTGATCTTCCTCCATCTTAGAAATAGTTCCAAGTCTTCTGGGTCTGGAGGATTTAAATCTTTTGGATCAATGCATATATTATGTAGGACAGCGTAAGCGACTACAATTACTAATGTTGTTTCTAGTTTTAGACGACCTTCTTCTCAAAACCAGGTTTCTATCAGGACCCTTGTTCTTATATGGGCTTCATTGTATCGTTGCTCTGCACGATTGGCAAGATTTGTAATAGGTGTTACCAAATAAGTCTTTCGGAAATATTCATTGTCCCCTAAAAAAGTGAAATGATTTGCAGTTGTTAAATAGTTTTAGTTTAAAACATTCCCATAAAAACTTTTTAAAAGATGGGATAATACAACTTTAAGACCTGATTTTGATTTCCTGTTGTCAACAGTTTTCTTAAAATTTTCATAGCAACCGATTTTTTAAATTAAATGACCCAGATATTATTAGACTTACATAGGTACATCTTTTTTTTAAAAATAGTATTTATATTACTAAATAAGCTCTTTTTAAAAAAATAATCAGGCTTGGGTACTTAATTAGTGATCTGCCTTCTTAAAGGTCCTAGACTTCTTGGTCAATTGCGATCAATTATAGGATAAGTGCAATTAAAAACACTTACCAAGTAATAGATCAAATCGTTGTTTGATTTCGCTGTTATTGAAGATGGTGCTCTCATACACTGATCCAGGCCACCTAGCCACAATATCCATAGCTTTCAAATTTGGATCACCAATGACCTAGGTATTTTATACAGTAATACCCTTTATGGTTCCGGAATACTTCTGAATCATCACCACCTGAAAGTCAAACTAGTACAGTTTATCAACCATATTTATTTTTTTAAATGCTGGTTGGTAGAATATTGCTTACCATTAATTAATTAATTAATATAATTCGTATATGAGAGCAATCAATTACTCCCTCAACCCTTGGATATCGTGATTTTTCATCAAAGTATAGCATTTCTTTCTTCTTGGGTTTGATCCATCTTCACGAACTGTGGTCCTAGGTGGCCAATAGTAAATGCTACTTTTTTTACAATTCGGGAAACTGTGGAATCATGTAAACCACCAAAATCTCTTAATAAACAGAGGTGACTGCCAGTTGCCAGAGTTCTTAGAAAGGTCAACAGTTTTCAATCTAAATTTTCATATATATACTTAGGTATATGCCAACAGCAAAATTGGATTAGTTGTCAAATTCTCTTTCCCTGAACTCAACCCTTATCATCCCTCTATTTGTAGAGAGAATATTAACAAATTGTCCCAAATATTCGTACTTACTAGTCATAGGAACGCTCAATTTGAGCCTCGATCAAGTGGAGCACAAATAACGTGTTTTCTTTTGCAAGACGAAATGTTGTCCGAAAATTATCATCGTCGAAACTATTTAGCCCAAATAGTCATAGCGGACAAATCTATGTCTAGGTATCCCATTGATGACAAACAAAAGTTCGTCGTTCTCTTCGTCGTCCCGTACTAACTCCATTTCCTAAAAACTGCCTTCAGTAGCAATGCAAAACAATTTCCTATAGCATAAACCCAGCCTAAAATTCAAATATAAAATTTTCAGTACAAATGTAAACAAAAATCTTTATATAGGTTATGTGTCTATTTTCCAAATTTTCTTCCTGAGTTGTTTGGGCTGAGTCTTCGAATACTTCTTTTATAGTAAAAAAACACGATTCTAGGCCGAATAAACTTCAAAAAACACCAAAATAGGTTAAGTATTCAAATTTTACTACTTAAGACAAGGGTGAAAATTTGTTACTTAAGTGGAACTTTGACAGCACCTGCAACCGATTAACTTAAGATAAGTGTAACTTAGGACTTAAGTGAAAGGTGAGAAAGTGATTTGGTGATCTGTGCTTTAAATGGAACTTCTTCGGGATCACGAACAACATAAAGAATTAGACTTTGTAATTAATGGAATACCAAGAAAGATTTTTCAAATAATGGATTATTTTAACATTTTTAAAGAAGATACCTTTTACAAAAGGTTTAGAATGCCCAAAAAAACATATGTTTTTAAAACTTTACACAATACTTAAAAGCAAGCTTTTTTCGCTAAACGATTCACCTTTTTTTCCCAAGTTCGTTGCAAAGAAACTCAAAAAGGAATTGGGTTGATCTGGTGGTGTGATAATAAATGGTTATAGAGCATCAATTATAGTAGTTTTATTGGCCTCTTCCTCTATATAATCATAAATCATCAATCAAATTTGTTTTTTTTAAATAACCTGAAATTTTACGTTGTTGTTTCACAGCTGACAGGTACACCAGATAAAAAACACAAAATAATGCAAATAACTGCCACGTTGCCCATAATTTTCTCACTTTTTCGAAATGGAACCTATTCGGAACTTTTGCAAAGGAAGTAAATCTCAAGGGTCAACCTCAGTTCAAGCGGCACTGGAACAAGTGGAGGTAGTAAGGGAAAGTGGTGCACACGGGCATCAAACACTTAACTCAATAGGGATATTTTGGAACGCTTATTTGACACTTTGTAGTGGTTGTGGTAATTACTGCATTTGCGCAATAGCTAAACGTCATTCTGTAGTGGTAATTAGCCACTACCACTGCCGTAAGCTACGAATCCATTTCGTTGTGGTTGTGGTTATTTTTCTGGTTAGTTTTAGAGAATTTTGGGGTGGCTAATTTTAAAAATAATAAAATATTATCAGGTTCCAACATATAAAATACTTATTTTGTAAAATTAAGCCAAATTTTTTATTTTTTCTCATCTCTAAATTTTTTTGCAAGTGACAGTTTTTAATGCGTTCCAAAAACTCTGGTAAAATCGATGAGTGGAAGTGGTAGTGGTTGTTCAACACTACCACAGCGGCTGTCAAAGTTAAATTTACATAGGACATATGTCTGCCTCACTTATGCAAACAAAGTAAAGTACAGTAGTATAACCCGACGATGAAGTCGGCCAAACCTGTTGTATAAACCACAGAAAATATGGAACTTACAGGCTAAAAAAGCCCACAAAGACATGTGAAACTTACGCTTCAACTTTGGTGTGGCCCAGCTCTAAGAAAGTGACACTTGGGCCTCTAACAGGCCTCTAACAGGTGGGTTTTTTGCAAGGAAATTAATAACCATGGAATGGCCTCTAAGCACTATTGCAGAATGAGATGGACCTTATGGGCAAAATATTGAGAAAGAGTGACAAGAGCTATTCTGGACAAATGGGCAAAACTATTACTCTCTCTTCCTCTTAAAGGCAAACTTTGCCTGGAGTAGCTCCATCTCAGGTTGTCCGCACAACTAAAGCATGCGTTCAATAAGGAGGCCATTCCATGGTTATTAGTTCATTGGTGTTTTGTCAACTGACAAGTAATGAATAGCATATGGTTTGTGATAAAGTTGATTCTGGTATTTTCAGGACATAAATATAGGGAGCCCTTGAGCCCTACATGTGTAAATTTGAGCTCAATCTTTCACAGGGAATGTAAAACATCCAATATTAATGAGGATAGGAATTAAAAAACTCAACAAATGGACCAATACCAGTTTCTAGTAGGTTTGTACAGAAGACAGCAAAGCCTTTTTTTGTGTTTTCTGATAGGTACTTTTTAAATCTATTTTTGTCGTTTTTTTTTACTGGATTAATATATGATATAATATAAGGGCAGTTTTATGCAGCAACTTAAATTAGATACTTAATTTTTCATCCCTGTCTTTTTTTCATGCTATATAGATATAAAGTTAGGCACTAAATTTAAAAATTGTGCATTTATTTGCTGGGTAATCCCGCCTTTAGTCTATAACAAGGGGAAAACGACTCATGGCATTAGTTGGCATTACCCATATAAATTAACATGGCATTACTGGCAATACATGTTCAAATTTCTTGGAATTACTAACAGATTTACATGGCACTACTGGGAATACATGTACAAATTTTGGATCAGTTGTTACCTCCTCGGTCCATAACTAAAAAAGGGTTTTAAATTATGAAAGAGGTATGTCATGTTTCCTTGTTTATTTTAGGTTACTGAGGAGACCAGAAATAAATTATTTCTTGGTATTGCCTCTTTAAAATAAAATATAAATTAATACATTTTTACTTACAAAATACATTTAATAGAAAATTATTTTGTTTTGTTTTTGGGTCGGCAACAATACCAAATCACGTGACTGCTATAACTGTATTTCTGGTTTTAAAATTAACCTTGCAGATGGAAAATAAACGTATCAAATTTAAACTATAGGCCGCCTTTAATTAAATAAAAACGCATTTTATTGAAAACAATTTGTAATATCCACGTTTTTATTGTGCAATGGGGCAACAAGGCAAATTAAGTCTTGCAACAATATGCCGTGACGTATGCTGTATTAACCACACAGAAGCAGGGCTAATAGGGACTCATTGGGCGTTACTCTATAAGGTTTTACCATAATAAGGGAAAACCGTATTTTATTTAGGTTAAACCTTAACCATACTTTAAAAAAACGTGTTATTGGAAGTTGCATTACTTTTCCTTGTTCCTAACATAAAATTTCTAACCTTGTAGGGATTTTCCCTGATAAATTCTCGCAAAAGAATCATATTGTCAGTGTAGCTGAACCTTAACCTTGTAGGTTTCTCCAATTTATTCATTTTTTCACATAAATTTTAAAAATTCACAAGACTGTTGTTGTTTATAAACAAAAAACTAAAAATGCAAAGAATATTAAAAAATCGCGTCGAAAAACAAACCAACCATCACTATTATCCGTGCTAATTGAAGTTATGTTTAAAGATAAGGGACGTATGATAACTGTACCGAATTAAGGGAACACCGTATTTTATTACGGTTTCCTTAATTAAAACGCAAGCCACGCTCAGATGTCAAATGTCAATCAATTTTCCTTAATAAGGGAACGCAATAAGTCCCTGTTGTATAAAAAAGTGGGTTTTGACTTAAAATATAAAGGCGGGAAAAACTTTTCAGTGCCCCACGAGCCCTCGGAGCCGTTGCGGAAAAAGTTGCAAATTATCAATTTTCCAATGAAACACGAAAACTGAAAAGGTGCTCCCCAATGGAACAGCAGCAACATAGAAATATAATGGGTTAACAATGGGCAAAGACGACTGCGCATCCTAAAATCGAAAGACCTCATGGGACCATCCATTTTGAATCACAGCACAGATCGAGCGACTGGAAGTTGCCGCATCCGCAACCAACCAATGTCATTTTCTTTGATTTTGATAGAGGACGGATTGTTGTTTGTCGTTTGTTTTCATATTTTTCTCTTCGAATTTTTATTAAGCAGTTAGTGGATATTTATGTCGATTTAAAAGTAAATATAGTGATGTAGCCAAAAGAATCCTTCATAGTCACAGTGTTTGTTCTAATTTTAGTGTATTTTGGAAAGTTGAAAAGCTGTTTAAAATGGGAGTGCCCATAGAGTGATTATGCTTTGTATTTGCAATGAAACAAAGATTGCATCCAAGTCCTTTATTTCCATCTCACTTCACTGGTGCTGCTAAAGCAAGCTAGATGAGAAGAGACGACTTGCAATAAAACAAGAATTGCATGCAAGTCATCTTTTCTCATCTCACTTTATAGTAGTACCTGTAAAGTGACATGAAAAGAAAAGACTCGCATGCAATTGTTGTTTAATTGCTCTATGTCAAACAGGCCTTATTATGATTATCACTATTGCAAAAACAAAAATGTGCTTTTGCTATTGGTCTGAATCTGAAATTATGTCTTTCAGTTGTTTTGACTTATTTTTTTTTAAAGTTTTGTCTGTTTTTGTTGTTTGAAGAGTCCAGGCATTCATATTTTTATTAGGGGCATCCATATGAGGCTGACAAAGATGGAGATTCACAGTGAGTTACAAAAAAATTAACAGATGTTATTGCAAATAGGTAGTACGAGAAGTATGAACAGTGGTTATTTCTTAGGACTAAAATTAGAACAAACGCTATTCCAATTATGAACTACCTATACTTTATATTAATCCTGCTTGATAAACAATGTTCAACAGAATGAATAAAAACGAGCAATTGACTATAGTCAGATCAAATTAAAAAATTTATATATAAATACTTTAATAGGTGCGTTCATGAAAAAAATTTCATAAAATATCAAAAATGACAGAAAATCATATACTTAATAAATAATTACCTTATTTTTAAGCTGGAAAGTTTCTGTTTTTTTTTATTTGAAATTTTTTTAATCATTTATAAACACCTAGCTGCAGGTTGGTTCATGTAAAATTTCTAAAATCACATGGAAAGGCATAAGGTACATAACACATAGCATAAAATCTCTACAGTTCAGTGATTGAGATGCAAGTTTATGTGAGACGGCCTTAACTTCTCTTAATTTAACTTTACTTTGAAAAATACATTTTTGCAACTCATACCTCTTATATATATTGAGTTTCTGTTATTTATAAGGATATTTATTCACTTTTAATATCCCGAAATGAATGAAACAACAACCCAACACCGCTTCAATTCAAATATGCTCTTAGACGATTACTGCTGCATACAAGAGTAGGTTGTTTCGTTTTAAACATTTTGTTTTAAAACATGTTTTAAACATTTGCTTATGATTAAAACAGGTTTTGTTTAAAGGTTTAGGTTTAAAACATTTAACAACCATTTTTTTGTCTTTTTCATTATTAATATAATGAAGGAAAAATTCTCAAATACATTATATAAACTTTTTAACATACATATTATTTATTTATTGATGATAGGAACACAACAAAAATTAGAAAACTTAAAACATTTTGCAAACAAGCGTTAGTATAGTAATCTAACATCTAAGTCAAGTCATTAATCTAATCATTCATCAGTCACGTCATCACTGGTGGAATTAAGCTGTTTAAAATTATTAAAACTAAAACCACATCTTATCTTTTCATAAAAATACATTTTCGTTCTCAATCTCATGATCGCAACTTAAGATTCTCTGTTCCGTTCTCAATTCCAAGGCATCATAAAGAGCTTTTTAAACGCTCCTTTTCTTATAATGCAGCAACTCTTCTTAACAAATACAAAATTACTAATTTTTCCTACACAATAAACAGTTTTAAATTAAAATTGAAATCAATAATTTTTGATAAACAGCGAACGAACTTATAATTTATAATACAGTTGAATTTATAATATAATACAACTAAAATGACTATTTCTATCACTTTATCCTCGGGATAGTTTTATTTTATTTTTAAATGTTTAAAATCATGTTTTCTTTTTTTGTCAAATTTGTGATTTACTTTTTTTAATCTTTAAAATTTGTTGAAAATAGTACGAAATTTTTATTTTCCAAGACTTACACTTATGTAGTTATAGTAGTAGTAGAAAAACTCATATTGTAAAATGCTAGCTTTAAGTGCTTGTCATTAGATTAAGAAGTGCTTAAGTTAGAACAAAATTTTATATGGTTCTAACGGCTTAAAAAGCCCGGGAGACTGCCATAATAGCCAATTAATCTATTGTATTTCTTTTGGATTAATAAACGTCTTTAAATTAAATTAAATTAAATAAATTTAAAAATTGAAACCAACTTAGCAGCTTTGACATTGCCTAGCCGATTACGTAGTTTTCAATGGACTAAACCGTATGATGAAAAGAGTCTTTCTATGTTGGCTGACGATGCAATAGCTGTATGAAGCTGTTGAACAAGTTCCATTGCTGTCGTATTTATATTTTTCATAGAACGCCACCATGCCAATGGTTTTACATTTTCAATTAGATGTTTAGAAAACATATATGATTTAAAGGGTGCACACTTTACCTGGTAATTAATAATAATTGGCAATGCTTCTGGATGATAGGTTTCTACATATTCCATGCCAGTTTCAATTTGCTCTTGACGAAGTTTATTTTCTGTAAAGCGATGATCAAGCAAATTTACCAAAAAATGATCTGGGGTCAAAGCCATTCCCATACGCTCCTTGACTTTATTCATATCACTCACCGAAAATTCTCCATTTGCTTGTTCAGTCTCGAATGCTTCCAAAAGTTCTAGCCATATCTCTGCAGCCTCTCCTATAGTGCAAGTGTTTCTTTGGACTTTGTCCAAAGAAACTGCGATATACTTTAATTTTTTTAAATAGTCTTTGGCATTTGTCTTTAAATTGGTGTCGTTTACAAGCTTTATTATATCTTTATCAATACTTATTCTGTTGTTTGAGCAAACGTCGAATAATGTTGGCCAGTTTTTCAAATAACTTTCCAAGCAGTCCGATAAAGTATTCCAACGAACATACTGAGGCAATACAAGAGCAGAACCACCGCGTTGGCAAAATGTACATTTCTGAAATATTTACAATTTTTTTTGATATTACTCTTTATTCCTGGCACTTCTATATCATGAGCAAGTAAGTTCAATATATGGGCTGAACAACCATAAGTTATTAGATATTTTCTGTCTAATTCCTCAAACAGATCCCTTCTCATTTCGGTCACATTTGCAGCGTTGTCTGTGACTATACTAGTTACCTTATAATTATAATATTCTTCACATTTCTTAATTGAATTTTTAAGTGGCTGTAATAAATGCTCGAAAGTGTGTGTGTACGTGTTCACTTTCTATATCTGTGACACAGACGCTTATTATAGGTTCATTATGAACGTTGCTCCAGCCGTCAAGTGCTAAACAAACCTTCTTGTTGCATAAATTTTCTTTAATTGTTGTTTATACTGACTGAATTATGAACCTTATCGAGCAAGTCGGTTGAAACGGAATTCCTATTTGGTGTTTTATATCCAGGACGTAATGCATTTATCATCTTTTTAAATTCGGGATGTTCAACTGCACGAAATGATGTGTTTGTTGCATATAAATATCGGGCTATTTGTAAATCCAACTTATTCTTCTCTGATTGGCTGGTTCGAATAACAAAGCTTGAAATGCTGCTTTTAGAAGTAGACGGTTTTGGACTTGGGATCATCACAACGTCACTGTCATTTATACATAAAGTGCTATTAGTAACAGAGATTGTTGATGCTGACGCTGATACAGACTCTGAAAAAAAAAGATTTATTCAGTAGTTTTTTTCAAATCAAATCATGCTTCAAGGTTGGCCAATCCAGGGGTCTCTCACTTTCGCCCGATATTGATCGAAAGTAATTCTATTGGTCTTGACTAAGAGAATATCAATATCGGGCAAAAGTGAGAGAAACTGATTTTAACCGAAGATTTGGACCAATGAGATGCATAGTAGCGATTCAAGAATAGACCCACAGGGTGGCCAATTTTTTGTCCAAAGTCAAATTCCCTTACTTTTCCCGGTTTTCCAGGCGATTATTCAAAATTTGTTCCTGAATTTTTCACAAAATTTTTCCAGTTTTTTTTCAGCCTTCATTGGTAGTGATTAATGTAAATTTTGAAGGGGTAGAAGGTGAGAAAATAAAAAAATTCATATTTTTTGACACACCTCATATATGACTGGGAAATTTTGATGTGTCATTATTTTATTTTGGGTTTTGGACGATGCAACATTATGCAATCGGTTTAACCTAACCTAACCCTGAAAAATAAAAACAAAACTGTAATAACGAAAAAATAAAAATTTTAAATTCAAATTTACCTGTATTATTATCTGGGCCTTGAGTATTTTTGGGTTTTGGATATCTCATCTAGCGTTAAATCCTCTTCCGACTCGGAATCATAGATAGTTGATATTTGTAGCTGAGAATTTTCTGATGGAACACATTTTTGAATATGTTTCTTCATACGCAGTACTAGTCCAGCCATAATTACTTTACATTTTTTACATTTAGCAGTCACTGATTTTTTGTTATTATCTTTAACAACATTGAAATATGACCAAATGACATCTTTCTTTCTTCACGTAGATCAAATTTTTCAAAAAAAGAACACCACAAAATAATTACAGTAGACGTTACCCAACTTGAAATGTGAATGTGAATTTATAAATAGTCTCTGGTTCCCCCAGGCAGACAGAAAAAGGTAATTTTCTATGTCGCAGGCCAAGAATTCCTGATTGCAATTGGTTTTCTTATTTCGGGGATTCACCGGCAAAGCCTCACGGTGGCGGCGCGACGTAGTTCGCAACAGCTGATCGCGACAGTTTAGTACATAGTCGGACTTCAAATAAGGTAAGCCATTATTTAGGAGAATAATAGATCAGATCAAACATTTCAAATTAATATTATGTTTGGAAAAATATGATTTAAACAATGTTTTTTTCTAAGTTTTATTTGTTGAAAACGTAAAATATTAAAACAAAAAAAACATGTTTAAAATAAACAAAAATAAGTTTAAAACAAAAAAAAACATGTGTTTTTTGTAAAATTAAAAAATACATGTTTTTTTTTCAACCAAGGAGGAAACTGCAGGGTGATTAATTCAACTATCATATTGTCAGTTCCCAGCAAATCTGGCACGTCTGAAGAGGCTGTTGATATTTCTCTTGTGAGGAAATAAGGACTTTAAATAACCACTTTTTGGAAACTCCGCCTTTGGAACCCAATCACTCATTTATTCTAATTAAAAATATTGTTGCCTGTTATGTTAGAATAAGGTTTTTTAATTTAAGCAAAAAAATTCACTGCTATGTACAGTGCAAGGTAAAAATATAAGAAACAAATTGAATAAGTTGATACTATTCAATCATCAGTAATTGTGACTGTAACATTGAATAAATCATTTTACTTTGAATTTTGTCATTTCTCCATCCCTAGTGTATGTATTGAAACCCCATTTTTTCAATATTTTTTCAAAACAAAGGTGTTGTACCATAGTGTCAAAAAATGTTGTATTGTAAATAAATGTATCTCTTCTGATGCAGTTTTTCATATTTCTACCCCCCCCCCTTTTAACTGCTAAGCCATCACATACTTTAAATTTGTCAAGCCATCAATTTGTCATATATACAGCTGGTTTCAAAAAAATAGGACATATCATGATTTTACTTTGAGATTTAACAACACAAACATCAATGTTGTCCTTTTTTTTCAACCGGCTATACATACGACAAAATATCAAATATTTTTTTAAATGATTGATTGTGATTTGGCTGTTAATGCTCCCACACTACACAAATATTAAAGAATTGGAGAAAAACACATCAATTTTGTTTGTAAGGGGGAGAATTTTTGGCTATATCTCAAAAACTTGACACTTGACTTACTTTCCTTATTCAAAATATGTTTACCCCTTGAAGGGGATGCGCGCTATAAAAATTTCAAGATAGGTAATCAAAAAGTGTCCCGTTCACAAACCAAATTGATGTGTTTCTTCCAACTCTGAACAATTTTTGAAAAAATCCAGGTGAACCCTTTTAAATGGCCAACCCTGTATATATGGTGTCCTAAAAATCTGAGTCCACCCTAATATCTCCAGAACCAAAAGAGACAGAAAAGTTAAATTTCACACAATTAGATGGTTTACAAAAAATTATCTTTTTGGATGCTAATTGTGCCTAGAGCAGAGACAATACTTTTTATAATGGTTTTTAAATAAAATGACAAAAACTTTTAAATAAGAGCAATGATTTAGAGAAAGACTCCCCGAATATCTGTTTTCTTGTTTAACTCATTGGTTTTATGGAAATGATTTTCCCATTTTATTTAAAAACCATTAGAGAAAAAAGTAACATATTAGATTGTTAATGAAAGGTGCGATGATTAGCATCCAAAAATATGCTCTTCTGTCAACAATCTAATTATGTGAAATTTTACTTCTCTGCCTCTTTTGGTTTCGAAGACATTAGGGTCAACTCGAACTTTTGGGACACCCTAAATTGACCTGCAAAACTAAAAGTAAAAACATGATACAATAAGGTTTTGATTGACAAGTATGTAACTAAATAACTCTGTTTGACATCTTTGCATCCAACAAAGAATTAACCGAGGAGTTAACTATAAAAAAAGTAAGAATTAAGAGTATTTGTCTTGCTTGCAGCAATAATTCTTATTTTATATACATTCCCAATTACTTTTTATGTTTAAACCACTTACAGGGAATTTAATTTTGATGAAATAATATATTAAAAAATATTCGTTTACAAAAATAGCTAGATTTTAAAATAATTTTACACATTGAGGTAAGAGTGAATTAATGATTTCGTGTAAGAACTTTTCCCCTAATAAACTAATTTTCACTGAACATTCTCCATAAAGTATTAAATATACTCTGCATCAGTCATTTGTTTAAACATTCCAGTCCCACTATTGCTTCAATTTTGGAAAAAATTAGAAGGTTTCAGTTTTGGCTTGAGAGATATATCTAGCTAAAAGCGTATGTTGAACTAGCTTAAGGCACTTTTGTTCTCTATAAAACCTGCGTTAACGATAAGTAAACTCTTTTGAAGGTCTTTCACAGCATCGACACTTTTTGTCCAAATCTAGAAGGAACTTTAATTTAGTCTCAACCTAACAAAAAATTAGCATATATTATGAGATAACAACGTTAGTTTAAAATAATTAAATTATCTGCCTTTGTTTATTTTTGCAATCAGCTGATTTTACCATATGTTTACACACAGATTTTGAACCAGCTCAAAACATTTTTCTTTTTCATTAATTTCTCGGCAAATATCCTAATATATTAAATCAGCAAGGCAGCGAATATTTTTAAATTGATGCACTGACACTTATCTTTGGAGTACAAGTAAGATTTAATTTGAAATGTAAACGCAAACCGTATGTCAAGCTCAACCAACCATTTATTTAACTCTGCTGTGATTCAAAATAGATTCCCCCCTTGTTAGCCATTTCGCGCAGATTCTGGCCCATTCTTAACCCATTATATTTCTATGAGCAGCAACGACTCAGTTGTGCACTGGTGGTGCACCAGTTTTATCAATGGAAACCGCTATTAGAGACTACTCTTAAGGCCTGTTTCAGCCGGGTTAATACAGCATACCGGTATGGCAAAATTCATGACGTCACGGTATGTTGTTGCCAGACTTCATTCGCCTTGTTGCCACATTGCACAATAAAAACGGAGTCCCTATAGTTTGTAAAAAAATACAATAGAGAAAACATATTTCATAGAAATGAAAAATGGCACAATCGTACTTTGTAGAAATCGAACTTCGATTTCTACAAAGAAATTATGTTTTTCCATTGGCACAGCCATCTTCCGTTTGTTTTTTACTAAAAATGTCTATACTTAATAAACCATGTGTATTTACATTAATACAAAGTATAAACTTTTTCTAACTAAAGTTATAGTACCTAACGCCCAGTTCCCACCTATTCGCGCTGACTCAAGAAACGCACCACGTTACAGGACATAGATTTGCAGTTGTTTTAAATGTAGAATGGCTTGAGCATTTTTTGAGTCTGGGTCAGCACGCATAGGTAGAAACCACATGTAACCCTACTGTCAACTTTTCTTTGTATAACTTAATAAGTAAATTTATCCAATAGTCAACCTTTTAGCCGAAAAGTTTTTTCTGGCCTCTGCAGTAACCTAAAATAAACAAAAAAAACATATTTTATTTATTTATTTAATTCTCTCTCCATATGATACATTTTGTATATATATTAGATGTGTCAACCCAGCAACTTAATGCACAATTTTTAAATTTAGTGCGTAATTTTATATTTTTATCTTTTTCTAACATAGCATGAGAAAAAGACAGAGATGAAAAATTAAGTACCTGATTTAAGTTGCTGCATAAACCTGCTCTTATATTGTATCAAATAGTAACTCGGTCAACTAAAACAACAAAAATAGATTTATAAAATGCCTAGGTATCAGAAAAAAAAACTAAAGGCGGATTCATAGTTCCGTAAATAAGTATGAGGTATGACGCAAGGAAAATAAACTATAGCAATCACATGCTGCTGTTTATAGTGTTCTATAAGCCGCAAGTGATAAGCGGTAAGAGAAGAATGTGTTTCCCATTGTTTATTTTTCTTGCGTCTTACCGCATACCTCATACCACTTACCTTACGGAACTCTGAATCTACCTTTAGCTGTCTGGTGTACAAACCTACTAAAAGCTGGTGTTGGTCCATTTGTTGAGTTTTTCATTCCCGTCCTCATTAATCTTGGAAGTTTTACATACTCTGTGAAAGATTGGGCTCAAATTTACACAGGTGCTCAAGGGCTCCCTATTTATGTACTGAAAATACCAAAATACACAAAATCGCTCTACCTTTGTTGTCAGTTGACAAAACACCCACCTGTTTGAAGCCCAAGTGTCCTCGACTTTCTCAAAGAGTCTTACAGCGGGGCCACACTTTTTTAGCCTGTAAGTTCCATATTTACAATGGTTTATACAACAGTTTTGGTCGACTTCATCGTCGGGTTATACATATTTTAATTAATAATTAATAAAATTTAATTTCAGGACTTTACTTTGTTTACATAAGCGAGGCAGACATATGTCCTGATTAACTTGAGGTTGTGTGTTTCCACCACAAAACTTTTCAAATATTTAACAAAAATTACAAAATATTGTTTACAATTTATTTTCATATTCAGGATTGCCAACCAAAGAAATAAGCAATGTAACCATGACGTCACACCTAAGTTAAATGTGACATCATGATAAGGTGTAGTTACTCGCAAAAATACCGGTCACCCTGTTACTATACATACCGGTATGCTGTATGTGTGTATACTAAGGGCATCGCAAAAACACAAGTTACAGCGACTTTGGGGACTCGGTCTCGAACCTCACGAGACAAATCGCGTCGATGACATTTATCTTATGCCCGTGTGCACCACTTCCCCTTACTTCTTCAACTGGTTCAAGTGCTGCTTGAACTGAGGGTGACCCTTGAAATTTACTTGGTTTGCAAAAGTTCCGAATATGTTCCACTTAGAAAAAGTAAGGAAATTATTGGCAACGTGACAGTTATCTGCATTTTTTTGTGTTTTTTGTGTGGAGATCATGATTATTACCTGTTAGCTGTCAAAAAAACCACGTAAAATTTGAGGTTATTTTATAAAAACAAATTTTATTGAGGTGATTTATGATTAGATGGAGGAAAAGGCAAATAAAACTACTATAATTGGTTAACTATAAAACCTGACTATTTATTTAGTATATGTTTTCACATCGTAATCAATACGTACTGCCTTCTTTTTCTTTCATAGAGCATATTCTCTGTTCCGACAAAGAACGTGACATATGAAGAACAAGATGCTTGATTTTCGATACGCATTGAATACGATGTGAAAACAAATTATTACAGCACCAGACCAACCCAAAAACTCAACCCATTTTTCAGTTTCTTCGCAACGAATTTGCGAATTATTCGCTTAGTGAAAAAGACATGATTTTTTTTGAAAATTCTAAACCTTTTGTATAAGGTATCTTCATCTCATTCTTTCAAAAATCCTTGGTAAGCATTCCATTAATTACAAAGTCTAATTCTTCATCTTCTTCGTCATCCCAAAGAAGTTCAATTTTAAGCACAAACCACTATTATAATCACAGGAAGATTTTAAGGCAACGGAATAGTTTTATAAACTCATAAAATTAATGGATTTTGTTTAAAAATATTATTAAAAAATACATCTCATAACCTAAAAATGCGCTTAAGCCGAAGTAATTCTACGGCTTATCTTAACTATAGCTTAAGTGCCACTTACATGATATTCCAAACCCTTGCAAACTAAAAGTAATGCTTAAGCTCGGCTTACATGTCAAGCCGAACCCGTGCAAACCGGCATTAATCAATGTCCATCAATGTTATCAGGCGTGTTTCTGCGAGCTTAACACAGTTACTAATATTCTCTTTTTCTAAATGCATTCGTCTGAGAGAGACCCAGCATACCAGGAACATACCGCCTGTACACCCTTCGACCCCGCTGTCTAACTACCTTTTTGAGATAGTTATCCCCTGACAGATATGCGGGGTCGAAGGGTGTAAAGGCGGGTATTTTTTGTGATTGTGTAGTATGCTGGACCTCTCTTAGACGAATGCATTTAGAAAGAGAAAATAATAGTAACTATGTTAAACTCGCAGAAACGCGCCTATCGTCTTTTCGTTCTTTTCACGAGGTATCCATCAATATCATCGTCTTTTCGTTCTTTTCACGAGGTCTCTTTATTGAAGTTTTTTAGTTTTGTGGGTTTGTGGTCCTGTTTGAACTGTTTGTAATTTTTAGGATTTTTCTAATGAGTACAATTGAAAAACTATGCCCATGTATTGTGTCTCAGAGTGTTCCAGTGATCCTCTGATTCATCGTTTTCTACACCCTAGATATCAAGCTCGCCAAAGACAATGGTTTGCCATCTGAACCGTTTTACAGGTTTAGAGTATGCACCCGACATTTTAAACCATAAAACTATTCAAAAAACTGTAAATGAAGCCTTCTAATGCGACATGTAATTCCACCCTTGCATTTACCGCCAGAGTCTGAGACAGACTTTAATGGTAAGTACTGGACAAGGTTTCTACATACCAGAGGAGAAACAGCCTATTTAGACCACTCACAGACCACTAATTTATTTTTAAACCACAAAAAAAAAGTTAAGGCGGATTTACGCTGGCCAAGCAAGCAATTAAGCAAGCATGAAATTGACAGTTGTACATGGGAAATTGTACTTCTGCTTGACATATGACATTTGCGAGCGTAAACGATTGTGTGTGTTCCCGTATGATGAACTTTTCCGACTTGCTTGCTTGCTTGCTTACCAGCGTAAATCCGCATCTACAGTAACCGTATTCTTTTGCCCACATGCAAACTGCCAATGTAAATAGAATATAAAAAAAACAACAATTCCTGTTTTTGCAAATTTACCTTCACAAAAAAATTAAAAACCTAAACAAAGAAAACGAATTATCACCTACCAGCTGCAGCTTTTGCACAGAAATAAATCTGGTTGGTTACAAAAAGTAACCGAGCGAGTCCCGTTAAGCCTCCGTAAGTAACGTATTTCGGTTCGGTTATTTTTGGATACAGGAAAAAAATAACCGATTTTGCTTACGGTATCACCAATTTTGATTTTTCTTAATCTCTCTAATAGGGCATTTATTTAGCTTATTTGTTAATTAATTTTTTCTTAGTCCATTCCGTTCAAAAATGCCGATGGGTAACCAGTTACACCGATTTTTTTGAAAATGAAGAAAACTCGCAAGGCTTAAAACAAACTGCTGCTATTGAGGCCAACATGGGAAGCATAATAAATAGTTTAATAATAAATACAATAGTTTCGATATGTATATCTTCTTAAAATAATAATATAATATATTGAATACGACGCATTTGGTTTATTTCTTAAATTTATATTCATAAGAATCAACAATATTTGGTGCCGTTTGCAACATATACCTGAAAAATAACTGCTGGTTCAATTAGGTTTTAACAAATCTTGTATTACGAAATGTTCTTTACAGTAAAAAAAATGACGTAAAAAATTTACATTATAATAATGTCATAGTTTCGATCGTTGCTTCTTCCTTAACGTCTGGAAGGCAAGTCAGCTTCTCTCCCCTCATGACCTGCTATCTTTGGCCCCACACCTGCACGCCGACCAATAGCGAGCGCGTACGGCCAACATGCCCATATATGGTGATGCTTTTGAATTGACGGCATGCAATAAGCTATATTGCAATTTTATTTTTGTGTGGCTCTTGTTGGTGGCCTATCCATATCTCGCCCCTCTTGAAAGGGTGCAGTACTTGCAGCTTTCAAAACCATGACATGTGTCTCGTTCGGGTTATGTCTCGTTCGGGTTATATCTCGCTCGAATTATGTCTCGTTCGGATTAGAGTCTTCTTCGGGTAACTTTAGATTTGGTCTGGTAATGGTAAGACACAAATCTTGGCCGTTGGTCTTCTCATAATTCCGCTTTTGGTTTTTATCTTGACCACTCTAATAATCTTGTCTTCTCCTGGAAAAATTTCTGTTATTCGTCTTATCGGCTAATGTATGGGCAATGTATTGCCCTCTTTAACTATAACCATAGTGCCGACATCAACAGATTTGTTGTTTCCGGTTTTCCATTTAGTTCTTTGCTGGAGGCTCGTTAAATACTCGTTCTTCCAGCGCCGCCAGAATTGCTGGTACATTTTTTGAACCCTTTGATAGACAGCTGCTTTGCAGACGGTTCATGGATGTTTCGACGAAGTCATAATCAGGTATTGTCTTCAATGAGTCTCCGATAAGGAAATGAGCAGGGTTAAGTACTTGGAAATCATTAACATCCGAGGATAAGGGAATTAATGGCCGGGAGTTAAGAATAGCCTCTATCTCGACAACTAAAGTATAAAAAAGTTCGTAAGTTAAATGGGCTTCGCCGGCAACCCTCTTAAGGTGGTGCTTGGCAGACTTTACCGCGCTTTACCAAATCCCACCAAAATGTGGTGCTCTAGGTGGAATTAATTCCCAAGTAATGTAATTTTCCCTCAAAAAGTGTAAAATACTCACATCTTTGTGTAAATTTTGCAAAAATTGGAAAGTTTCACGAAGTTCACGACGAGCTCCAATGAAGTTACTTCCATTGTCCGATAGTAAAGATTGACAAATACCTCTACGTGATATAAATCTTTTTAAAATGGCTAAAAATGTCACACTGGTAAGGTCAGTGCAAATTTAGAAATGTACTGCGACGGTAACAAGACAGACAAAAATGCACAGGTAGGCTTTGATCATTTGCCGGTTTCTATTAATACTATTTTTGATAAAGAATGGTCCTGCCAGATCCACTCCGCTTTTCAAAAAGGCGCGCGCTGGTTTGACTCTACGTTCAGGCAAATCTGCCATTTGATTTACAACATTAGGTACGGGATTCGCTTTAAAACAGGCGATGCAACTTCGAATCAATTTTCTTATTGCGTTTTTGCCGTTTATGACCCAAAATCTTTGCCTGACAGCCGTCAAAGTGGCCTGAGAGCCTGAATGAAAATTTCGTGAATGTTCATACTGAATTTTTAATGTTGAAAATGGGTGTTTGTAACTAATAATGAGAATTTTTAATTCGTCAGCCTACGCGCAATAAAAGTGAATTTTATTAAAGCGTTTTTATACTCTTGCACTGATAAGGGTCCAAAAATCATTTTATCTTCTTGTTTTCGTACTTTACAGCAGAAATTATGAATAAAACGAAGTAAGTACGAGCATATACGCTGTAGTTTGGTAAATGATGAATATTTTGTAAAAAGATCAAAATTTTCAAACTTTTGTATCAACAATGACGATACCTCAATTTTTCTCTTTTCAGATAGGTCGATGACCTTCGTTTCGTTTGGATCTAAAGCTTTAGGCCAGTTAGTTGGCGCCAAAACCAATCACTGAAGACCTTTCCACCAAAGATTATTATCGAGAAGCGCACTTGCTGTCGCCCTCTTGAGATAATATCGGAAGAGTTGTCATGTGTTCTGACATGTCGCCACTGCTTTACTTTGGTCAGCCTCTGAATCTCCGCAATGCGATTTGCTACAAAACATTTTAAAGTCGAAGGTTCAGCATGCAACCAACCCAAAACAATAGTGGAGTCAGTCCAGTAAAAAATGTCAGATTCTGAAAAATTTATTTCTAATGCTTTGACAACCTTTTCGATTAATCGGCTCAAAATGACAGCTCCCATCAACTCAAGCCTTGGCAGCGTTTGCGTTTTTAATGGTGCGACACGAGCCTTTGCGCATAATAGGGACACCTTACAATCTCCTTGCAAATCGACTGATCTAAGCATCACGCATGCGCCATACGATTTTTCGCTACTATCGCAAAAGCCGTGGATTTGTATTTTAATCGCATTTTTAAGCACAGCCTGCCTGGGCACTTTAATATTTACGTCTGAAATCTTGACAAAAAGGTAGAAAATGATGTTGTATATCTGGGGGTAAGCGACAGTTTCCATAAATCTTGTACTATCAACTTTGCTTGGATGAGAACCGGACCAGAATCCAATATTTTGGAACATAAAATTAATTCATTAATTCAACCTTCGAGAGCGAGTCACTAGAGGCGCAACGGTAGCAAAAAACTTATAACAGGGCCCTAAGTCGTCAGATCGCCTTCTATACGCGTAGGTAGGGATGATCTGATACCCCTAAAGTATCGATACCTATTTATATAAATCGTTGTATGAACAGCTAATAGTATATCATTTTTGGACCAAATGGATATCTCACATAGAGGGCGTGGATAAGTCATGTTCCCATAATATTTACAATTGACTTGTTGTTCAGTGAATCGTTGGTTTGTAGAAGCGGGTGGCTTAGTTGCTATGAATGTGATTTTTTCGGTGGTTTTTTTATTTTTAATGTATTTTCTAAAGGATTATATTACTTCTGATTATTAAACAGGTAAGTTACAACCCTTTTACTGTCTGTCTAGGATACCTATCACTTTTATGTGAAATGAAATGAATTTTATTATTTTATGTTCATTTATTTGAGAAATTCTGTTCTAAAACATCTCATCTCTGTTTAATGCGTACTCCTATGAGAAAAGTCTTTTATTTCAAATCATTCCGGTTTGAAACATTTGCCCTTGCTCTCCAATAAAATAAATATAATTAAGTGGGTTTCCAGTATAATCGTAATTATAATTTTGCATATTTTTCTAAAAATTCTGGTAAAGCCATGATGGTAATTTAAGGCTTAAAATATTTTAGCATAATTTAAGGGTAACGTTTTTGTTTAAGCAATTTTTACTATGTTTTTCACGTTTTTATTCCATGATTTTGCTAACATCTTAACACTTTACTTCCAAAGTTTCGATTCCTAGAATAAATAAACACTCAAATTTTTCACTGTTTTTTTAGCGTTTAAAAAAGTACTGCCAAAAAACATTTTTTCTCAATTAAAATGAAAAATATTTAAGGTTGTTGAAGAGAGACAGTAGGCTATAAAAAAGTATTTTAGAGAAAGATGAAAATAATTTAAGGCAAAATTGTTTAATAAAAATTTTTGTTTTTTCATCTGTACGTCTGTTATCTTTAGGTCTGTTGTGAATATGATTTTTATTTTGCCAATTTTATCCATTTTTTAAAGCGTCAAGTGTATAAGACATAAGGTGCGTGGTATTAATTTCTCTCAATCAAAGTTCTTTACAGTCTAAATCAATCAACTATTTTAAGTGTCATTATATAAATGAAAAATATTTAAGGTTGTTGAAGAGAGACAGCAGGCTATAAAAAAGTATTTTAAAGAGAGATGAAAATAATTTAAGGCAATTGTTTAATAAAAATGTCTGTTTTCAACCGTCTTGAGTATTGTGCATTTGATTTATTTTGCCATTTTTATACAACAAAGTAATTTTTCAAAGTAGTAGTAGTAGTAGTAACTAGGGGGCGGCCCAAAATCTGGCAATTAGGCCCAATCGGTCCCTTTTTACCTTACCCCAGCCCAGCCCCCTAATCCACCATCTGTACCGCTTGTACAGTAGTGGGCTCTCCGGGCCTTGTTCTCTTCACAAAGTCCAGAGCTCGTAGGTCCTCTGTATCCAGGTTCGGTTGTCCGAGTACCTGATACCTCATCCTTAGGTATGCATCGCACTCCGCAACGAGGTGCCGGGATGTCTCCTCCGCCCTCCCGCTGGCACGGCAGGAGTCATTCTCGACCCCGATGTGAGTCAGATGCTTACTGAGTCGCTTATGGCCGGTCAGTATCCCTGTCAGTAGTCCAATATCTTTTCGTGTCCTTCCCAGGAGCCATTTGAGTCTCGCCGCGTCCGGTCCGTCGATGAATTCTTTAGACTGTCTGCATCCTAATTCGTTCTCCCAGGAGTCCGCCAGTGCATCGTTAGCCCATTTAATGAGTCGACTTTGCAGCTATCTCCTTGTTATACCTAAGAGTGGTTCCGGACCCACGTATTGAGTGCTGGCTCCGATCTGAGCGAGTTCATCCGCCTTTTCGTTGCCCGACACTCCCGTGTGCCCCGGTACCCACATCACTGTAACTTTTTTGTCTTGACTCAAAGATTCCAGTGCTTTTACGGACTCTTCCACCAGAGTATTGACAATTTTTGGCGCACTGAGTACCTTTAGGGCCGCTTGGCTGTCGGAACATATGTACACATGCACCTCCGGACCATTGCGAACCTCTTCTAGTGCTGCCGCCATTATAATGGCGTATACCTCGGCTTGGAAGACCGTAGCTTGCTCTCGTAGCTGCGGGTAGCTCATCCAAACTTCTTCTCGGTCTTTCACGTAGACCCCCGCCCCTATTGTCTGCCTCTCCGATAGGTTGGAGTCATCGGTGTATCATATCACAGCGTTCCTCTCGAACTGTTGGTTGAGGTTCTCCCTCTGCCAGAATTCCCTATCGGGAATTTCGACTTTGTAGCTCTTATTGAATCTCCAGGGAATTCGGGTTGCCTTGATCTCAAAGGACGCAAGTTGCATCTCCCTGGTGGCCATTTGGGCGACCCTTAGATGTCCAATGGCTTCCCCTCTTCCTCTCCACTGACCAGAGTCTCTCAGACGCAAATGGGTCACCATCGCTTCCTTTTTGATCCAAGTCGGTAGCGAAGGCAGTCCCAGAATGGTCTCGAGTGCTTGGATTGGTGTCGTCCTCATGGCGCCGGTTATTCCCCTGCACATTGGCCCTTGCAGGTTTCTGAGCTTTTGGGATATGGTGATCATCTCCACTGCCGGCCACCAGACGATGGATCTATATTGGATCCTAGGTCTTAGTATTGCCGTGTACATCCAGTGAAGGTTCCTGGGTGTAATACCCCAGGTTCGACCTACCACCCGACGTAATTGCCACATTGTTGCCTGGACTTTTTCGGTCATTTTGGCAACATGCGGCGTCCAGGTAAGCCCCTTGTTCAGGGTGACCCCCAAGTACTTTAGCTCTGACACCAAAGTCAGGGATTTCCCGTACATTATGGGTGCTCTGAATCTCTCCATTTTCCTCTTTTTGGTGAACACGATCATCTCTGTCTTTCCTGGATTAACAGAGAGGCCGTTCTGTTGGCACCCATTTTCTATGATTCGTACAGCTCGTTGTATTCTGCTGCAGACGGTATCTAGGAAGCGACCTATCACCTCCACAACTCCGTCATCTACATACGCTTGGGCGTCGAATCCTTCCTTTGTCAGCTTTTCCAGAAGGGTATCCATAATTAGGCACCTTAAATTCACCTAGTTTAGCTTGTATCTTCCTTTCTTTTAGTGCAGATCTTACCCATTCAATTATGAGGGGTTCTGCCCCATTCTTTTGAAGGGCGGATGTTATGACCTGCACCTGTCGAAAGCTTCCTCCACGCCAAAGAATACCGCGAGGGCATACATTTTGAATTGAATTGCTTTCTCTGCCTTGTGCACTATTGCATGTAAGGCTGTGTTGGTCGACCTGCCCTCTATGTAGACGTGCTGGTTCTTATGGAAAGGATTGTTGGAAAGCACTCCCCTTAGGAGGTGTCTGTCCACCATCTTTTCCATTGCCTTCATCATAAACGATGTTAAACTTATGGATCTGAAGGATTTCGCTGCAGTATAGTCTTTCTTTCCCGCCTTTGGGATAAAGACCACGGCAATCTTCCTCCATGCTGTCGGCACGTATCCTAGCGCGATAATTTTTTTTTTCAATTTTTTAAAGTATAAAGTGTGTGAGGTATAGGTAAGGTAGTATTAATTTCTTTCAATCAAAGTTCTCTATAGTTTTTAAATTTACCAAAAAACGTGTCTTACTATAGATGTATTTTAGTACATTTAAAAATAGGCTTCAAATATTTTTGCATAATTTAAGGGGTACTGTTTTTGTTTAACCAATTTTTTCTATGTTTTTCACATTTTTATGCCATGATTTTGCTTACATTTTAAAGTTTTCTTTCCAAATTTTCGATTTCTAGTTTTTACTGTTTTTTGGCGTTCAAAAGAAGAACTGCTAATAAATATTTTTTTCTGTTAAAATGATAAATATTTGAGGTTGTTGAAGAGAAACAGCAGACTATAAAAAATTATTTTAGAGAAAGATGAAAATAATTTAAGGCAATTTCTGTTATGCCATCTGTCTGTCATCTTGACTGGTGTCGTGCATATGATTTTTATTTTGCCATTTTTATGGTAAAGCCATGATGACTCTTAAAATAATTTAGTTAAATACCTGTTAAATGATTTTTAGATGTGCTTAAATACACTTATAGTGGAACACATTTTTTGGTAAATTTAAAGACTGTAAAGAACTTTGATTGAAAGAAATTAATACCAACTTACCTATATCTCTCACACTTTATACTTTGAAAAATTACAATTTTTGCTGTTGTTTGCCTTAAATTATTTTCATCTTTCTCTAAAATACTTTTTTATAGCCTTCTGCCTCTTTTCAACAAGCTTAAATATTTTTGCAATTCACCCTTCATTATCCCTCCATCTACCTCTAAAATTCTGCACTCTCTCTCTAAATATTTTTCATTTTAACAGAGAAATAATATTTTTTGCCAGTACTTTTTTTGAACGCTAAAAAAAGCAGTGAATACTTGAAAAATTTGTGTGCTTTACGTTACGTTACCCCTTAAATTACCACAATGGCTTTACCATTAAAATCATTTAAAAGAGATTTAAATAAATTATTTTTAGTGTCATCATGGCTTTACCATTTGACATGTGCTAATGAGGTTTTTAATTCCTTTATTATTTGTGTATTTTAATAATTTTTAGACAAATTTCTTGATTTCCAAATTGCTATGCTTGGATCCCATACATTAGAGGGATTTTTTTCCTGGCCATTGCTTGAGTTACAACAGTCACAGGACAGTCCCCTTTTTAACACAGGCAGTCGTGACTGTAGCAAAAATGCTAAAATTACGACAGCTGGTCTCAAAAAAAAAACGTTTTTTATATTTTCACAAGAAAACCAACCCAATCCAACATAACACAAGCCAAGGTCCATGGTGATTCAGTAGACTTGATAGGTTTGTCTATGCTGATAAAAACAACTAATTCTTGTTTTAAATTTGGAACTAGCTACTTACTCAAAATATTTTTATTAATTTAAAAATCGAACCTGTCTTCCCCTGTCTTTTTGGGAATTTTTTGGGATTGTTCATAAATTATGTGCCTATAACAACATTTTTGCCAAATTATGACGCGCTACCCCCCTACTAACAATTTTGCAACACCTCCCCCTAAAATTAAGTAGCACTTACACCTAATTTGAAAACCCCTCCCCCAAAAATCATTAAAAATACATATATCCTAATTCTTATTAAAAGTGTTACATATTACAGGTTCACCTACACCTCGGTCCCCCCCTTGGTGTGCTAGGTCATTTATGGACAGTTCATAAATAAAATATTAAAAAGCATATTTAAATATTTATGGTTAAATAGCAAGTTTTTTAAAAACAAATAATCTGTTCAAGAATCAAAAGTGTTATTCTACTAAAAATATTTTCTATTTTTTGGTGTTGTAGCAATACTTATTTTCAAATTATAAATATTATTAATACTTTAATTAATTAATTATCAATAGTAACATTATTTTTAATTAGCTTATTACATCTCAGGTTGGCTTAATACTCAAGGTTTATTCAAATGTTTTCACTGCATATTGTTGTTATTGTTTTTTGGTTTGTTTTTTTTTGGATAGCGATAAGAGAAGGTGAAATACGGTTGCGAGGGACGTGCTGAGTCAGGCAGTCGAATTGAGATATTATTGTTGTATAGTAGAAAGAATAAATAAAATAACAAAATTCTTGTTTTAAAAATTTAGCTTCTGATTATAATTGCGGTTCTTTTCTAACCCGGTAAAATAATGAATAATAGTGATAGCGATGTCGAAAACACTGGTCGATACAAAATGTCGGAAAATACGGGAAAAGCGCGGAGTGGAAAGCGATACACGATGAAAGCCGAAATACACAACGAAAAAGATGAGGTTGTAGTGGGTCAAAAAAGTGATACTAAAGATTCAAGAAAGAAAAGGAATAAACGAAAAAGGAAAAAGGAAACCAGTAGTAGTCGGATAGCGATTCGTCATACACAACGTGGAAATGAGAAAAATAGGAGAAAGCGCCTTAGCCAGAAAAAAACGAATAAAAAGAGGTGGTCATTTGAGAGTTTGGTCATGTAAAAAGTAAGTGAAATTCTTGGACAACAATTTAAAAACTGCAGTGGCATAATAAATACTAATAAAAACGACATTATACCCGTAGTCGACCCAGACAAAAGCGATATTACTAAATTAGCTAAAAATTGGTTGCATTAAATAGATCAATTAGGCAAAATCCATAATTAGATAGATCCAATAAAGTCCTATTTAATGCAAGGAAAATTACAGGGTAATAAAAGTATGGTGCAAGTTATGACAAGTCTTGGCAAGAGTGGAAACAGGCTCTTTTTAAAGCTTTTCCTTCCCACGAATATTTCATTGATAATTTAAAAGAAGTGATATCCCATGTAAAGTGCCCAAATGAAACAATGATGCACTATTATCATTCTAAGAAAATAATTGTTGGTAAATGCGAAATAAATGATTATAATGCCGTATCTTGCACCATTGATGGCCTTCCTAATGAGTTTAAAGGTGTTGCAAGATCCGGTAACTACAAAACTCTGTAAGAATTATTTCGCGGTTTTTTAAGTAAAATCGAATCGAAAAAAGTTCTTGAAAAGAAAAAGAGTGAAGAATTGTCCGAAACTTGGGAACTAAGCCGGAAAAACATTGTTTTAAGTGCGGAAAATCTGGTCATTTGAGTCGCTCCGTGAATAAAATATATTTTCCGCCAGTAAAGTTTCAACATTCGTTTAAAAAGTGTTCAATTTGTTTCAAGATTGGCCACACCAGGGATGAATACTGGCACAATAAGGCTGTAGCAAAGGTGAAAACAATAACAAGGTCAGTAATAAATGATAAATATTATACTGCAGTTAGTATTATGCCGACGAATTGCTTGCAGATTCTGAATTAAAATGAAGTAAAATCGCTATGATTGAAAAGACTGTGCTACCACCAAATTCCACTAGGTGGATTACAGGAAGATCTGAAATTTTCGGAAAGTCTTTAATACCTTTTTCTTATAATTTTACAGATTGCTTATTAGTAATGCCAAGAATTGTTGATGCATCCCCATTATGTAAATTACAAATTATAAATCAAGAAAATAAAAAGTTGGTATTACAGAAAAGCCAGAACCAAAAACTTTAAAACGGTAAACTCGATTAATTTTTTTAAATTGGTTTTTGCACACTTAAGCAAAGAAACGTCAAATAAATAATTTTTAGGCTTATGCTCTTACTTTAGAAAATTTATTAAAAACCACGCTCTACTGGTTAAACCTCTAACAAATCTTTTAAAAAAAAACTCAAGGTGGCTATGGGGTCTACAAATTTTCAAAAAATTAAAGTTTTACTTACTTCCAGACCAATTTTAAGTATTTGTAATTCCAAATTAGAGACTGAAGTGCATTGTGGTGCCAGCAATCGGGGTCTTGTTGGAATTTTAATGCAAAGTCATGATGTAGGCCTTTAGTCGAGTCACAAC
This sequence comes from Oxystoma pomonae, assembly GCA_963921995.1. Classification (NCBI taxonomy): domain Eukaryota; kingdom Metazoa; phylum Arthropoda; class Insecta; order Coleoptera; family Brentidae; genus Oxystoma; species Oxystoma pomonae. Next base: position 63,405,884 of record OY998168.1, on the reverse strand, counting down.
TCGTGAGGAAAGTGTGTATTATTCTTACGAATTAGAGACTATGGCCGTAGTAGAGTCAATTAGACGTTTTAAAATTTACCTGACAGGAATCATTTTAAAGTCATTACGGATTCTATTGCAGTAAGATCCACTTTTTCAAAAAAAGATATTTTGCCACGAATTGCGCAATGGTGGCTTACAATTCAGTACTACAACTTTGAGGTAGTACATAACCCAGGCGAGAAAATGCGTCATGTTGACGCTTTAAGTCGTAATGTCAATCCCGAAGTTGAAATTAAAAACATTAGTGTAGAAAATTGTATCTACTGCATACAGTCCCAAGATGACGAGCTCATTTAAATCATCATCATAATATCATCATAAACTTGTCATACCAAAAAGTTGCCAGTTTAGATTACTTAGAAAATTTCACGACGACATTGGGCATGTTGGTCACAAAAAGTGCGAAAATATTATTAAAAAGCAATTTTGATTTAAGGGTATGGCGAGATTTATTAGAAGATACGTTTACGCTTGTATGGACTGTGCATTTAGATGTGGCGATTATGGGAAGAAGCCAGAATATTTACATCCCATTGAAAAACCCACGTCGCTCATTCATACTTGGCCTATGGATCACTTGGGACCATTTGTAAAAAGTCATGGGTATTCTTATATTATTTTTGTTATTGTTGATTCATTTTCAAAGTATATTTTTGCTAGACCAACCAAAACCACGACTGCAAAAGAGAGTATATATCACCTATACGATCTGTTTAGTATGTTTGGTGTACCTAAACATTTAAATAGTGATTTAGGTAAAGCTTTCCGGAGCATTGCCTTTAAAGAGTTTTGTAATCAATTTAAAATAAAACACATTTTAAATGCAGTTGCTTCTCCCCGATCTAATGGTCAGGTTGAGCGATACAATTGCACATTGTTAAACGCTATAAATACCAGCATCGAAGACGAAGTAGAATGGTATAATAAGCTTCCAAATGCTGTTCTTGGAGTTAACAATACTATTAATAGTTGTACGTCTTTATCATATCATAGATTAATGTTTCGGTTTGAAAGCGAGATAATGGGAGATCTTGTCGAAGATCAAATAAAATATTACAATAGAGAACAAGATGCTGAAATTGCAAAAAGACAAATGGAACAACAGGCAGAATACATGAAAAATCGCTTCGATGCTTGTAGAAAAAAAAACATTAATTTTGAAAATAGTTGACTTTGTGCTTTGGTCAGGTTCTTTTGATGAACGAAAAAAATCTAACAGAAAAACGGGAATAAAATATGGGAGTCCATATAAGGTGACGCGAATTATAGGAAATGATCGGTATGAAATTTCATATCTTAAAAGCATAAAAGGATATAAAAGGTATAAAATTGTGGTACCAATTGGACAAATACGACATTGGACAGGGGGTATTGTTCAGGATTCAGAAACTGATGAATCGGTCAACGGTATCGATGAATTAATCGATCTTTTAGAGTTTGTCTGAATGCCGTCAGAGGCCGCACCAAACAAAAATAAAAAAAAGTATTAGTAAAGTAAAATAGAAAAAAAACTAACAACGCGGGAGAAACAATATTTTCGTCTGAATGCTCTACTGGAGATGCGCAATAAAAAAAATGCGGGCGAACTAATATGTTCATCTGAATGCTTTGTTAAAGCCGCACTAACAGAAAGAAAATTAGAAATATGAAAAAAAAAACATTGATTTAGATAATTGAAAAGATGCAGACATATTTTTAAAAAAAACTGCTCTTAAGGCGAAAAAAAAGATTTTCTTTCAGAAGAAAATGAAAAAACAATCATCATCTAGTGACGGATCTACGAGAGAAAACTTCAAGATCGTCTTCCTCAAAACCGGATCAAAATAAGTAAACGAAGACGTCTGCAGTTTGTAGGATGGCCAAATGTTATTCTACTAAAAATATTTTCAATTATTTTGGTGGTGTAGCAATACATATTTTCAATTATAAATAACATTACTTTAATTAATTAATTATCGATAGTAACATTATTTTTAATTAGCTTATTACATCTCTAGTTGGGTTTATAAGGTTTATTCAAATGTTTCCACTGCATATTGTTGTTATTGTTTTTTGGTTTGTTTTTTGGATAGCGATAAGAGAAGATGAAATACAGTTGCGAGGGAAACGCGAACGTGTTGAGTCAGGCAGTCGAATTGAGATATTATTGTTGTACAGTAGAAATGATTAATAAAATAATAAAATTCTTGTTTTAAAACTTTAGCTTCTGATAATAATTGCAGTTCTTTCTAGCAAAAGATAAATTTGAAACGTGAAAAATAGATTATTATTTATATTTATTAGATTACGTAATAGAGTCAAACACAGCTTTTATTAAATTGTCATTACTGCATCTAGGTTTCCTCAAATACGTTTAATTTATACCTATTTAAAACAGTTAAAAAAATCTCTATGCAAAATAAGGCAAAACATTTCCAAAAAATGCAGGTTCGATTTTAAGCTCACCAAAAAATATTTTCAGTAGGACCTCTCAAATTCGTGAGCAAATTAGAAACAGGCATTGGTTTTTTTGTCAGCATACATAAAATGACCTATCAAGTCTTCAGGAATATGGTGGTCATAACAATAAACAGAGCTTTTTTTTGGCTGACGAGCAAATTTTGTATTTTGACATAAAAGGTGCTTGGAAAAGTAAAAGAAAAGAACAAGAAAACTTAAATAATTTTTTTGTGTTTATTTAATAGAGAAGAGCATGTAAAGTTTTAATTTAGCCTGTTTTTTTTTTAAGCTTTTCATAGTTTTAAAAAATTGAATAAAAAAAAAGATAATATAACGGCCCTTGCTTTTCCCGATAAAAATACGTACCGATATTAACTCTCCCAATCAAGTTGGCCTGGAAAAAACACATAAACGAGGAGTGTAATGGGCAGGCGCGTCGATTGCGTCAGTAGTGAAACAAATGATAACCATCTGATAGCAAAAATGTAGGTTTATGTTTAATATTTTTATTTACTTTTGAAAAATCTATTAAAAGAGTGGACACTACCGTAAAAAAATGAAAAAGTGTTGTCTAGTGTTTCCCGTTATAATAACGTACGCAATCACAGAAAATACCGCCACCAAATTTGAAAACAAAAAAACTCCACAATAACAAAAACAAAATGGCAAAACCATACCTCGTCAAAAATGTAAACTTTTCAACAATGCCCAGTTTTCTCAGGAAGTGGGTTCGGCACTTGGGGCCATTTCCTTGTGTAACGGGTTTACCTTGTGTATTGAAACCCTCAAGTAAGCTTAAACTTGCGATTGGAGATGTTTTATCCATAATATAATAAATTCAATTAAATAAAATCAAATTTTTCGGACACTACGACACCAGGCATGAATTTTTTAGTTCATGCGCAGTAGATTTTTGGTTTATGGCCTGGTGGCCCAAACAGTTTAAAAACCAACCGCGATTTTGAATTTTCTTCTTTGTTTTTCAAAGTTATTTTCGTTACACATTTTGCGGCACTTGGGCCGTTATAGAATTTGTTATTTACTTATTTAGAGATAACTTGAAATTTTGTTGGATGGAATCAAATAAACAAAAACCAGGTTTCCGTTCAATGTTGACGTTTCGACTCGTTTATTGAGTCATCCCCAGGACACTAAAAATAATGATGTACAATAGTACCGGGTTAGTTTCTACCTAAGTATCTTATTTTTATAACAATTTTTACAATATATATATAGAAAGTAGTTAAGTTATTAATGAATAGATATTTTTTTTTAATTATAGATAAAACATAATAAGCAAAACGAAATAAGAAATGACATTATGTGTTTTTTTTTTAAATATAATTTTAACAGTACCTATGTAATAAAGATGATAATTTACGTTGGGGTACTTACTGAAAATTATTTGGTTTCCTCTGTTATGACTAAAACTTCTTGCCGTATTAAAATTAATATAAATAAAATGTGTTAATTTCTTTTTTTGTCGAGCCACCTTATCTGGTACCTACTTGAGAGAAAAAAAACAAAAGAAACAACAAACAACAAAACCAAAACAAACCAAAAAGAGCCCTTTGACAATTGAGACGAAGAAAATATTAATTTGAATACTTTTTATTAAAAAATGGGGTGAAATGAGACAAAAAGATATCTATTTTTATAGTCGATTTAGTAGATTAAAATAGGAAGTATTAGAGTTTTCTATGTCCTTTTTCTTATTGATATTATGTTTGTGTTTTCTAATTTCAATCATTTCTTTTGTTAGCCGTTTTTTGTAATTCGGTTGGTATGATAAAACTTCTGTGTTTTTAAAGTTAAAATGATGTAAGTAATTAAATGCGTGTTCGCTAAGCCCTGTTTTTATTGTTGTGATGTCATAGAGATGATATGGTTACCCCACTAAGTTTTTCTTTAGGTGTTTTTGATTTTAAGTTAGAGTAGTATTTTTTAATTGTGTTTTCATTTTTAAATGCTATGTTGGTGTTATCCATTGTTAGCACTTTTGCTACGTTCTCAGAAAGATTCTTTACGTAAGGAATTTTATTGTATTTTTTTTTGCTCTTTTGGTAAGTTTCAATTAATTGTGCATTCTGTTCTTAAAATGTTATCTATTAGTTTTTTTGGATAGTTATTTTTCAGAAGGATAGATGTGTGTGTGCTAAGTTTTTTTGGTGATATTTTGGGTGTGAAAGGCTTAGGGCTCGGTGTTTTAGATTTTTAATGATGCTTTATTTTTGTGTGAAAGAATGCTCTGACTGAAAATTGAGAAAACGTTCTGAAAACGTAGGTTTATGGTACCAGTCGGTTATTAAAGTATTTTCGATGGTTCTTTGGACTAAAACATCTAAAAATTAAATGCTATTATTATTTTCAAGTTCAACTGTAAATTTTAGTTTAGGGTGAAAGCTGTTAAAGATATTTTGTATAACTTCAACTTGGTTTTTAGGCACACAAATGATACTACACCCAACTCCCTTGCATTCCTACAAATGCCAAAAACTACCCCAAAATCTAAAACTAATATTTGATACGTAATTTATCTGCTAAATCTGTAGCTCCCAAACCAGGAACTGCCGAAAAACAATTTTTGGTACAACTGATCTCTTTAAAAAAAAACCCATAAAATGATACTACACCTAAGCCCCTCGAATCCCTATAAATATCAAAAACTACCCCAAAATCAAAAATTAATATATGATACCTACTTTATCTGCTAAGTCTATAGCTCTGTGATATTTTTGACTTTCATTTTAAAGTGTATTTAAATCTCGTCCTAATCCTTTTATTATAAAGTGTATTTGATTTTGTTATAAACCGTCTTTTATGAAACGCTTAAGACCAGTTTTTGAGGGTGTAGATGGGGTAGAACTATACATTGATGACTGTTTGATTTTTTCGAGATCCTTGGAGGAACATTTAAAGATTTTAGAGAGGGTATTTAAAATCGCAAGGGAAAACAATGTTAAATTCAATGTAAATAAATGTAAGCTCTGTCTAGAGTCTGTAAAATACATGGGATTCACACTTTCTAAAAAAGGGCTAGAATAAAGTAGAGGCTATAAAAAATTTACAAACACCTAAATGTCCTAAAGATATTGAGCGTTTACTTGGTTTTTTAAATTATGTAAGTAGATTTATACCAAATTTTTCTGAATTGACAGATCCGCTCAGAATTTTAATTAGAAAAAACACCACTTTTAATTGGGGTGAAAAACAAGAGCAATCTTTTTAAAAAATAAAACAGCTTTTAATGAATGCGCCAATATTGCAATTTTATTCAACAAAATTACCTATAGTGATATCTTGTGATTCTTCTCAAAATGGCTGTTTTACAAAATGATGCACCAGTGTCTTACGCATCAAAAGCTTTCACGCCTACTCAACAACGCTATGCACAAATAGAAAAAGAGCTTTTAAGCATTTGTCACGCCTGTACCAAATTTCATAATTACATTTTTGGTAGATCTGATGTAACAATAGAAACAGATCATAAACTTTTAGTAAACATTATAAAAAAAAACCACTTATGAGTGCGCCAGAGCGTCTACAGCGCATGCTCATAATGTTACAACCTTACAGTTTTAATTTAAATCTATAAACCAGGCAAACAGCTTTTTTTAGCTGATGCTTTGAGTAGAGCTTTTCAAGATAGCATTGATGAAAGTTTTGAACAAAAATGTAAAGAGTTTGACTATCACCTTCTTTTTCACATCACAAGACAGCCACTTACAAGGTTTAATAAAATTGATAATTAATGGTTTTCCAAAAAAAAAATTATTAAAACCAGAATATAAAATCTACAGGCCTCACAAAGATGAGTTATCTTTTTCAGAAAATTTAATTTTGAAAAACAATAGGATTTTTATTCCAAAAAGCTTAAGAAAAGAGATGCTTTCTAGATTGCATGTAGGACATTTAGGCATTACAAAAACAAAATTAAATGCTAAACAACTTATTTTTTGGCCTTTTATAAATAGTGATATAGTAAAAATACCACATGGAGTACCATTTGGTCCGTGGAAAAAGGTTGCTACAGATATTTACTATTTTAATCAAAACAGCTATTTTTTAACTGTAGATTATTTTTCAAAATTTGTTGAAGTGCAAAAGTTGCAAAATGACAAAAGTTGCTCGGTAATAAATGCTCTTAAAAAAGTATTTTCAACTCATGGCATTCCAGACATTTTAATGTCAGACAATAACACCTGTTTTAAATCTCAAGAATTTCAAGATTTTGTAAAAAACTGGCAGTTTAAGCACACTACCAGCAGTGCGCACAATCCACAAAGTAACGGACAAATAGAGAGATTTGTGCAAACAGTCAAAAACACTATGAAAAAATGCTTTGAGTCGAAAACAGATTTTCACGTAGCACTTTTAGATTTAAGAAATACGCCGATAGGTCCTAATTTGCCTAGTCCTGCGCAATTATTATACACTAGGATGTTAAAAACTACCATACCGGTTATGGATAAATTACTGCAACCAAAAGTACAACCTCTTTCCACAATTAGAAATAAATTAATAGAAAGACAAAATATACAGAAATCTTATTATGGTAAAAATAGTAAAATTTTAGAGGAAATAAAGCCTGGTACACAGGTGAAAGTGCAAAACTTTCAATTAAAAGCCAAAGAAAAATGGTTAAATGGCACTGTCATAGAGAAAAATGCAATTCCTAGATTCTATGTAGTAAAATTGGAAAAAACAGGGAATCTAGTAACTAGAAATAGAAAACACTTAAAAATTAGAAAATCTCAAATTAAAAAGAGAGTGAAAAGTGTAGAAGACAGAGTCGAAAAATTAGAAGACTCTAGTCAAAAAATAGATAAATTAAAAAATAGTAATTATAATCGTTTTAGATAGGATAGCATATCATCAGATAGCAGTATAAATTGAAATGCTAGCACGAGTGGTACTGGCAGTAGTAGTAGTACTAATCATAGTTTGAACAGTGAGAATGTCTCCAAATAGCTTTAACTTAAATAATACAGTTAATTATAACACTCCAACAAATTCTAGAGACAGCTCTTTTGATAGTTTTGACACACCCAGAGAGATGCCAAGACATTCTCCTGTTCACAGTACTAGATCAGGTCGTAGAGTTAAGCCTCCCATTAGGTTAAGTCTTTAGTTGATATTTGTTTCTAGTCATTTCGTTTTAAGTTAATGTTAAGTGTTGTAAAAGTTCAAAAATCTTTTAAAAAAAAAATGTTAAAAGGTTTCAAAAAATTTCTAAAAGTTTTTATTTAGTTTATAAGTTTTAAAGACTGCTAATTATAAGATAAAAGACTTTATAGTTATGGAAAAAATGTAATTTATGAACTGCTAAGTTTTAAAGTGTTAATTAGTTTTAGTGCCAACCCAATAAATGTGATAATCAAAATTTAAGTGCAACATGACTGTGATAAATCAAAAGACTGAAAAGTGAATTTTATTCTTTAAAAAAAAAGGAGGATGTGATATTTTTGACTTTAATTTTAAAGTGTATTTAAATTTCGTCCTAATCCTTTTATTAAAAAGTGTATTTGATTTTGTTATAAACCATCTTTTATGATATTTTGTATTGCGCATGTCTGTAAATGATCCTTGATAAAACTGTCAATAAATCATTCTTTTTTGGGTTTGGCTTGCACCTAGAACAATGGCTTTTCTTTCACTCTCCCTTTTCCCATAAATAAAATATCTTAAGTACTTTCAGTAATTAGTAAAATATATTAAAATAATTAAGACTAAAGTGTACACTTGATCTAAGAGAAATCAAGGCTCGTACAAAACTTTATAAGCTCCCAAACCAGTAACTGTCGAAAAACAATTTTTGGTACACGTGTTCTCCTAATACCTTCTTCACATAGGCCAGTCAACTCCTACCGTTTTAGTGTCCTTTTCTGGACCTTCGCCGCCATATTGACAGGAAACTAATGGATTTTCTGTCACTTTCTAGTGAAAATGGCGGCGAAGGTGGATTAAAGGACACTAAATCGGCAGGAGTTGATCGGCCTGTATGAAGAGGGTACTGGTTCTCCTTAAAAATATCTATAAAATGATACTACACCCAACCATCTTTCATCCCAATAAATGCCAAAAACTAGCCCAAAATCTAAAACTAATATATGATACGTACTTTATCTGCTAAATCTATAGCTCCCAAATCAGAAACTGCTGAAAAACAATTTTTCGTACACTTGTTCTAGTTAAAAATATCCATAAAATTATACTACACCCAACACCCTCGCATCTCTATAATTGACAAAAACTACCCCAAAATCTAAAATTAATATATGATACGTACTTTACCTGCTAAATGTATAGCTTCCAAACCAGGAACTGCCGAAAAACAATTTTTGATACAGTTGTTCTCCGTAAAAATATCTATAAAATGATAAGTAGGGTAGGTTAGCCACTTTCAAATAAAATGAGGAGGGTGGGCGTGGCCACCCCCCTTCAACCCCTCACCCCTGACCTTTGACCCTTGACCTTTGACCCTTGAACTTTGACCTTTGACCCTTGACCTTTGACCCTTGATATTTGACCTTCGACCTTTGACCCTCTCATATTTCCCCCTCTCTTCTTCTCCCCCTCTACTCCTCTCTTCATTTCCCCTACCATTACTCTCTTCGCCCCTCTCTATTTACTTAACCCCTCTAAGTTTCTCCCACCACTACTTTAGTTTTTAGCCAGGAGGGGATATCAAGTCGGTATTTCTACAACGGAAGAGTGATTTCTCCCCTCTCTTATTACATACATTTTTGGTGGGAGAGTATCGGTATATAAATAGCCGTGTTTTATCAAGTTATAAAATAGTTCGTTTTTGGGAGTATATAGTGCACGATACGAAAATGAATTTGTGTGAGTTTTGTGGAAAAAATTTTACTCGTGTCGATAATCTTAAGAGGCATCAACGCACGGCATGTAAAAATACACCAGTTACAACTTCCGATGCATCTCCGGCTAAAAGACTAAAATTAAAATAAAATGTGAAAATAGTGGACAGTCGACTATGATTGCGAATAGTTTGCCATCAACATCAACCGCTTGTGACCAGGATGTGCAAAAAGTAATGTGTCCAACATGTAATGTATATGTACAAAAACGTTTAATGGCTGCACATTGTAGAACACATCAACACCGCACAAATGCATGCGTTTCGCTATCGGACGGGGTCAGTTTAATAAGAAGTGCTTTCGGAAAGAAGATTGCTAATTACAGGATTCACCCTGAGTCAATGGGCACAAACTATAAACAATTTTTTATAGATGTTAAAAACAAAGTATGCGAATTGTTGCAGAGATCAATAGAAGAATACTATGTAATTAAAATTAATCTGGAATTATTTGCTCTATTTTTGATGCCCAAAAATGAAGAATGTGAAGAAAAGTCGTTTAACACACAAAATCAAATTGTGCATGAAGGCTCCGACTTAAATGAGATCTATAATGATTTTGTCGATAAATTGATGAACCAAACTTCAGAGTTTGAAGAACGTAATTCTGGTAGGTATTAATATTTTTAAAAATAATGTAAATTTAAATAGCTTTTTTTAAAAATTTTTTGGCCTACGATTACTTATATTTATTTATTTTCTCTTTTTAAGGATGGGCCTTACAACAAATTTCATATTTGGAGGTGAACATCAATAAATGTAACCCTGTTGGAGTGTCCTCATACATCAAGCTACCCAAACCCATTGAGAATAAGCACGCTGTCATAAATGTCAAAAATGAAGATCAAGCCTGCTTTGCCTGGGCGATAATATCAGCATTGCGACCCTCTCATCAGAATCCTAACCTAATTTCATCATACCCACACTATTCTTCGGTGATTAATGTGACAGGTATGGAGTTTCCAGTAAAATTACACGACATATCAAAGTTTGAGGAGCTAAATGATATCTCTATTAATGTGTATGGTCTCGAAAGTTTTTTCGAAAATGGTAAAATGAATTATGAAGTTGTAGGTCCTTATTATTACTCAAGAAAAAAAAAGAATTTTCACATTAACTTATTATTGGTTTTGCAGGATTGTCAGTCAAAAGATAAGAACCACGTTTGTGATAATTTCCAAAAAAGTCATTACTGTTGGATAAAAAATTTTTCGGCTTTAGTGTCTAAACAAATTTCTTCTAATGGCCACAAATTATATTTTTGTGATGGTTGTTTAATCCATTTTAGATCTCCAAAAAATCTTCATCAACATCAACAAAACGATTGCACACATATCTATACTGTCGAGCCTACAACCGATATGCGTATAGATAAGTTCGGGAACAGTGTTCCCTCAAATATTTTAAAATTTCAAAATATTCAAAAGCAAATGGAAGTACCCTTTGTAGTTTACGCAGATTTTTAATCCATCTTAGCACCAATACAAAGTTGTGAGCCCAACCCCAAAGGATCTTTTACGGAACGAAATTTTATACATAAACCATATTCATTTGCTTATATTATAATGTGTTCTTTTGATAGATCCATTTCAAAGTTTGTGCTCTATCGAGGCTCTGATGCTGCGAAAGTATTCGTTGAGCATATAGAATCTGACTTAAGAGAGCTAAATCACAAATATTTAAAGGATATAGTGCCAATGACACCTTTAAACGATCAGGAACTGATTGAAATGGAAAAAGCAAGTGAATGTGGTATATGTGAAAAACATTTTGAGACTTTTGATACAAAGGTAACTGACCATTGTCATATAACGGGACGAAAACGCTTTATTGCCGCACATAGTAAGTGCAATCTAAATTATAAAACGCCTAATTTTGTCCCCATTTTGTTCCATAATTTGAGCGGCTATGATTGTCACATGTTTATCAAGGAACTGTGTCGCCATGGCGATAAAATCGATGTTATTGCCCAAAATAAATAAAAATACATTTCTTTTACCAAATCCATATACATGCACGACTACACAAACTATAAGGGAGAAATAAAGAAAAAGTATTTAAAACTTCGATTAATTGATAGTTTTAAATTCTTAAGCACTTCGCTGGAAAACATAAGCATTTCATTTTTTGAGACTAAAAAGTATTTTCCCGACCCAGAAAAGTTTAATTTGATGAGGCAAAAAGGTGTTTTTCCTTATAGTTTTGTCACAAGTCTTGAAAAATTAGATGTTTGTGAATTACCAACAAAAAATCAATTTTATGATAATCTAAACGAACAACATATTAGCGATGAAGACTATGAAAGAGCAAAAAAAAAGTTTGGAAAACATTTGGATGTAGAAATCTGGGCGAATTTGCAAATTTTTATTTAACTGGGGACGTACTGACTCTTTGTGACAGTTAAGAAGCATTTCGCTTAAATTCATTAAAAGCCTATAAATTAGATCCAGCGCAATATTACACACTACCCTCACTGTCCTTTGATGCTATGCTTAGAATGACTAAAGTTCAATTAGAGCTACTAACCGACATCGATATGATACATTTCTTTAAAAACGGTATTCGGGGGGGGGGTGTAAGCCAATGTACAGATCGAAAACATATCGCGAATAATAAGTATCTTCCAGAGTTTGACCCCAATGTTGATTCATTTTTCATTATGTACTTAGACGCAACAAATTTATACGGCCGTAGCATGTCTCAACCTTTGCCCACTGATGGGTTTGAATGGCTTACAGAACAGGAAATCTTGCAATTAAATATTTCTGATATTTCAGAAAATAGTCCTATTGGATATGTACTTGAGGTTGATGTTTATTATCCACTTGATTTACACAATTATCATTCAGACCTCCCTTTTCTGGTTGAAAATTTAATTCCCCCTGAATCCCAGTCAAAAATTAAAAAACTTATCCCAAACTTAAACCACAAACAAAAGTATGTTGTTCACTATAGGACTTTAAAACAAGCCATTGAACATGGCCTTATTATTATAAAAACCCATCGAATATTAAAGTTTAATCAATCTCCTTGGTTAAAAAGATACATTGATTTTAACACGGATTTAAGAAATAAGGCAAAAACTCCTTTTGAGAGTGACTTTTTTAAGTTTTCTACAAACTCCATATATGGTAAGACTATGGAGAATGTAGAAAATCACAAGGACATAAAATTAGTCACAAGTTGGGAAACTATTGGTCGAAAAGTTGGTGCTAGAGCATTAGTTGCGCGACCCAATTTCAAGAACAGCTCAATATTTTCCGACGATTTTGTTGCTCTTCACATGGAAAAGCTAAAGGTTGTGTACGACAAACCAATTTATCTTGGTTTTTGTATCTTGGACTTGTCAAAAACAGTTATTTATGACTTTTTCTATAATGTTATGAAAAAACAATTCAAAGATAAAGCGTCTCTTTTATACATGGATACCGATTCATTAGTAATGAAAGTCATAACAAATGATTTTTATAAATATATGGTTTGGCATTATAAAAGGTCCTTCGGTGTTGGGAAAAATGAAAGATGAATTTCGTGGAAATCCAATAATGGCTTTTTATGGTACTGGCGCGAAGGTATATTGTATAAAGTCTCTTTTAAAAGAGACTAAAAAGGCAAAAGGTATAAAAAAATCGATTATCAAAAAACAAATGTCAATTGAGGATTATAAAAATATTGTAGAAAATGGCGGTTTACTTTTTCGTAAAATGAAAACATTTAAGAGTGAATTACATAATATCTACACCGAAACAAAAAATAAAGTAGCTCTGTTTTCCCACGATGACAAACGTTATTTAATACCGGGCACTAAGAGTTTTTACAAGTGCTATCTTATCTTAGATCTTTAAATGAAAATGGTTTGGCTAGAATAGAAAGAACTATGTTACCGTTCTAATGTTGTGTAGTAAACCATGTATATTAGCAATTGTTATTATTTGTGTAATAAAAAAAAATACATTTATGTATTTATTTAAGTGTTTTTTTTATTTACTACCTTAACCTAAAAAAAAAACAAATAAAAAGTCCATGTTTAAACTAGGCAGTATTACCATTTAATACATTTTTTAAAAATTTTACATTGGATAAAGCACATATAGATAAATTTTTATTGTTGTGATATAAACAGCTAGGATTTCCTTTGGGCAGCGGAGGATGTTCTGGAAGTTCAATAACATTGGAAATATATTTTCGGATAAAATTGGCTTTTTCCAGCCCTTTAACATACATAAATTCTGACAGACTTGAAATGTGCTGTATAATATCTTTAAAATCTTCAATATTGGTAAATCCATTAGACCAGTTTATGCAGTGGTGGTATTTCATAATCCAATTAGCTTGTTTCTTATATTTTAAATCCAATTTGCTAATGTTAAATGGAGGTTTTAAAACGTAATGAGCTATTTTTAAACCATCATAAGCCGCCAATTCTTTGGGTATAAATTTGTTATTGTGAGCCTTAAATCCTTGTACGTCAACAAACATATTTACAATAGAGTAGCCAGTAGTAAAGTGATGTGCAAAATTTTAAAACCATAAACTTTATACAATATCCGCAGCCTGGATGATGTAATAAAACAATTTTTTCAATTTTTTCGATTCTTATACGCAAATGTTGAAATTTGTACCATACCTCAGAATCTAAATCTTCAACTGTTGGTTTTTTGTTCTTTATAAATTCTTCTAAATTGGATTGAACAAGACTAACAGCTACTGTTATAGCTGCTTTTAAGTCTTCTACAATCTTTCTTAGACGGTTTTCCAAAAACTTCGAATTAACTGCATCGTTTTCATTTATCGCATCTCCAACGTTGCATAACCGCTTATTATCAATATCAAACTGTTGGTCTGAAGTCAATTTAAAACCGTTTCCATTCAGCCCTTTTATAATCTTCACTTTAGAACTATGGCCCAAGCGTCCGAACTTATCTATAGTGTTCACACCAACCATTTCATTTAACAACTAACACTAAATTAAAAATATTCATGGTTTTAAATGTTTTTTATTAAAATTAATATATAACACCTTCTTCTTTGAGCTCTTCAATAATGGACAGTATTTCACTATCGTGCCCTGTATGCCCAGCCATTTTAGAACTCCACAATAGTCGCAAGCGTGCAACCAACTCCTGCGCTGTATTCCAGTACACATACTCAACTTTTTTATTGCCAAGTAATTTATTTTTTAAATTTATGTTTTGTCGCTTTTTAAAACCAGATCCTGTTTTTTCAAAAATAAGTGGTTTAATAAAATTGGTAAATTTAGCAGATTTACTTTTATTTATTCCATTTATTTTATCGTATCGATTAAAGTAGGCATTAGAAACTTGAAGAATATCTTTGTAATCGCTGAGCACATTCTGATCAACTTCGTTTATGCTGGATTCATGCGGTTTCTTTAAAAACAGTAAGTCATATAATTGTCGAGATCCGATGTATTCTCCGAGTTTATGTTTTCCACGCCATAATGTTATATTACATCTCCTATATACATCTTCTTATTAGCAATATTATATCGGACTCCATCTCGTGTCGGACTCGTATCATACCTTGTTGGATTATCTTCTAACCCAGCTTGTGATTCTCCTCCGGATCTTCGCATAAAAGATATATCATTATCAGTCAGCCCTGTTGTATTAAGTGAACTATCGGTCAACTTTGAATTGTTTGAGGGCGTGCCTGTTAATGGCGGACTAATTGGATATAATTCTGAATTTTCTTTCCCAAATGATTTTTCGCTGACATTTTCAGTTCCCTCGTCTTTCTCCATATCATTAGTCCTTGTATTTGTTGATATTGAGACAGCTGCAGGATTTTTATTTTTCTTGATGCTCGCAACATTTTCTGAAATCGAAACTAGGGGTTTGAAAATGGGTCCATAAAATTTATCCAACCCAATTTTGTCATGTAACTGCTCACTTTTCAGAGCTTTAAACTTTTTCCTTACAGCGTCAGTCATTAAAACAAGTTCACGTTTTAAAGATATATCATTAATTGACATGATTATGATGTGTGCTTCCGTTCATTCAACTTGCAACTAATAAAGAATGTGAATATGTTATAAATATATGTAGTTGTCAAAACCTTTTCTATATCTTCCACTGTTTAAATCAGCGTCTTTATCAATCACCAAAAAATCATGTTTATCACTCCAACATTTTCCAGAAATTTCTTGAAACTGAGAAAATGTAAAGTCTGGTGAAACATGGTCGGAAAAAATGTGTTTGAGATTTATTTCATCTTGTTTAAACACTACAAGAAAATTTGCATTGTCTCGAACCAGTTGTTTTGGCACTCTAGAATACGTTTGGGCTAAATAAAAACAATCAATATTTCTATGTCTACCCATACTGTAATATGTTCTTATAATATCCTGATTATCACAAATTACATCATCGAATACAAAGACAGAATTTTCTTTTGCTTCGTTTGGATGTATGACGTTGGAGGTGTCTTCAAACGTGTAATATCCTAATCCGTTTATCGGAGTCAAAATCTTCTTTAGATATTCATATTTTGGTTGAAAAAGTGATTTAGAGTAGACATAAACATTTTCAAAACGTAAACCAAGAGGGTGTGTTAAAAGTGTAATAAGAACATTGGTTTTTCCACAGTTTGATGGTCCTATTATAAGACCTCGAATAGAATTCGGTAGTAGTTCTCCATGGCGAGACTTAATGCTACCATGGCCAATTTTTTCATCTAAATTAATAACAGAAATTTTATCTTGTTGTTGCACGAGACGCATGACGATAGAGACTAAAATTTGTATTTAAGCTAAGGTAGATATATAATTGTTTTCATTCAAATGTTGTTACCCGACCGCAAAAGACAGTGCGACAAAAAGAAAGGTTATGGTATTTTTAATTCTCTGATAAATAAGTTACCAGTTGAACTACACCTTCCTTTTTACCAATTCTGTGGCCCAGGCACTCGTCTAAATAAGAGATTAGCTAGGGGTGACCCTGGAATTAATCAATTAGATAAAGCTTGCAAAAAACATGATATCAGTTACGCAAATAATTTGAATAATTTAAAAGAACGACACAAAGCTGATAAGCAACTGCAAGACGCGGCAGAATAAATTGTGAAGTCGACCAATACAGGACTCAAAGAGAAGGCTGCTGCTTGGTTTGTTGCAAAAGCTATGAAAGTAAAGCAGAAGTTTGGAATGGGGCTGAAATACAAAATCACAGGAGGAACAAAAAACGGAAAGAATGTCAGAAAAGTAAAAAAAGGAAAATCTATGAAAACAAAGCAAACATTTGGAATGGGCCTTAAACGCAAAAAAACTAAAAGTGTTAAAAAAGGAAAGAATGTAAAAAAAGTGGCGTTGGGTGCTGCTGTAAGAAAAATTCGATCGGAACTTCAATCCTACCGAAAAACGAATAGACAAAAACATCAAAACGTATCAACTATATCAAAACTTGCATTGGCTGCAGCACGAAAGCATATAAAAGCATATGGTGGAAAAAAGTTTATTAGATCACCGAGAATTATTCCTATACCTCGAACAGACGGATTTTTAGCATTTGCGTTGCCTGCTCTTATTCCTTTATTCTCAGGGTTATCCGCAATCGGAAGTTTAGCAGGAGGTGCAGCAGGTATTGCGAGGGCAGTTAAAAGTGTGGCCCAAAATAAGGATAGTGTTATTAACAATAAAAAGCAACATACATTATCAGAAAGTAAAAATGGAAGTGGACTCTATTTGAAACCATTTCGCACCGGACTTGGATTGTATTTAAAAAACTCAAAAAACCACTAAAGCCCTTACCAAGAAGGGCTTTATCAAATTTTGATCTAGAAAAATATGCAAAGAAATATAAAATCGCCAATTTTAAAGGTATTTTTATGCGTGACACACTGCCCAAAAACGGGCCAAAAAAGGATGAATCCGGGATTATTAACTTGGAGACCTTCCAACAAATGGGCAGTCACTGGACCGCTTACAGAAAGAAAGGAGGAAATGTTGTATATTATGATAGCTTTGGAAACTTACCCCCACCCCTAGAGTTTGTGAGATACATGCGCACTGGCACACATTCTGCCACTGAGATTCGCTATACATATACAAAAGAACAGAACTACGACACAGTTTGGTGTGGTCACTTATGCCTAAAGTTTTTAATGAGAAAGAACCCTTTTTAGCAGTAGTAAAATGAATTGTTTTTCAAATCCAAAGTCGGAACGTGAAAATTTAAAGAAAATGCATAAATCTTTGCGGGCTTTTAGTATATGTGGAAGTTTACTGAAAATGACGAAAGAAGAATTAAGTGATATGCCGAAAGAAGTAATGATTGCCTGCGCTCCCAATGAAATAGCTTTAGTGTGGGATAGATTACCGGAAGAACTTAAAAGTGATATTGATGTGTTGAAGTTTCAGTATTGTACTGACCACTACTCGGTAAGCAGTTCCACAGAAGATCAGATAGATGGTCCACCTCCGAGGAAAATTTATTGTTGTTTGTGTAACATAGAAGGATCTAGAATTTTAAAGTCTGAAGAAAGTTTTGATTGTAGTCTACTGTCGACTTGTTGTAAAACACAAGAAATGTCGCACACCTTTACTTTACATAGCGACACAAGTGTGCTTCATGCAAATATTTATCCTCCTTTAGAATTGGACAAAAGAGAAAAATATGGATTAGGATTGGTGGGATTTTATTCCTACAATTCAATTTTTAATGTAGATGAAACAAATAATTGTTTTGGTTATAGCAAACAGCAATGGAAAGGACCAGTGTTGATAAAAATACCACCAGGGGCATATGAAATATCTGAAATTAGCAATGCTATGCTAAAGGCACTTCAAAAAGCAGCCAAAGACCTTGATGATACCATTTTTAGTTTAAATGCCAACAATAATACTTTGAAATGTGAAATTAAGTCAAAATACTATCTACATTTTAATCATCCCAACTCTATTGGAAAGATACTGGGATTTGGAATGGTGGAACGCTTAAAACCGAACGACAATCATATTTCATTATAAATGGTTGATATTTCTCGAGTAAGACTAATCCGAGTTGACTCAAATATTACGGCAGGAGCATTCTTAAACTCTCAACAAGTTCACACACTATATGAATTCGATATTGACGTAGAACCTGGATATAAGTTAAGTAAAGAACCAAAAAACATTATTTATATCGCCATTTTTCCAGAAGGTCGTCAGTACATCGACAACATCACACTAAGGATCTTGGATGATAATAATCAGCTGATAAATTTTCAACGAGAAAAAATAATTGTTAAATTGGAGCTCAAAAAAATTTCATAAATATTTTAAAAGAGAATGGGATTTTGTTACCATACCAAAATTCGATGTCATCAACACGAATCCATCCAGATAAACAGACAAATAAATAAAAACAAGCGTAAATTTAGAAATAAAGTCAGTTGTGTTAGAAACATAACGAGAGAACGTTCTAAACTATCAACTGAAGATAAAAAGTTTTTAACAGCTCTTGGACTACGAATAAAAAATCGATAAAATCAAGTGCAGACAAAAAAAAGTCTTTAACAGCTCTTGGACTACGAATAAAAAATCGACAAAATGACATCAACAAGTGAAAAACTGGAAGTTTTTGGAGAACCCATTTTTGAAACTTCAATAATAAGCCTGGAGGAATTCATCTACAAGCCGTTTGGTAGCCCATCATTTAAAAATTCTGATGAAATTCGAATTCCAATTCAATTTCAGGATTTAATATTGGATATTTCTAACAGTTATATCTACATCAAGGGAAAATTTACTCCAAATGATACCACTAAAAAATGTTACCTATCAAATAACGCACTGGCTTTTCTTTTTGATGAAATACGTTACGAGATAGGTAGTGAACAAATTTGTGTGGTTAGAAAGCCGGGTGTCAGTTCGACATTAAAAACGCTTGTTTCCTTTGGAAGTCGAAAAAAAAACTTTAAATATCTACGGATGGGGACTTAGTGAAAATGATCAATTTATTTTGGATAAGACAAGCCACACCTTTAGTGGTCGATTACCACTCAAATATTTAATGGGGTTTGCTGAAGACTATACAAAAGGAATTTTTAATCAAAAACATGAGTTAATTCTAGTTTTGGCACACACATTTAGCAACAGTTACATTGGTGAAGTTGATGGCGAAATATCCATTGACAAAATTGAATGGAGGATTAAACACATCATTCCAGGCGATAAGGAAAAGTTAAAAATTTTGTCCAAAGTAAATAAAGCTGTAAATATTAAATCTGCTTTTCGCATGTGGGATCTTTATGAGTTACCACTTTTTCAAAGTACCTCTTCAGATACGTGGGCGATAAGAAGTAGCACAAACTTGGAAAAGCCTCGATACATAATTGTTGCATTCCAAAATACCAATAATAGTAACAGCAAAAGCAAGGATGTAACAGAATTTATTTCTGCTGACATGTGTGACATAAGACTGTATATCAACTCATTAGTTTTTCCATACGAGAGACGGAATCTCGATTTTTCAAAAAAACTATGCGGGGCTGCCTTTTACGCATATGAGAATTTTCAAAAAAGCTATTATGGGAAAACATTCAGTGACCCAATGCTGGACTTTAAAAGTTTCATCGCCAACCCAGTATTTGTTATAGATTGTTCGCATCAACTAGATTCTATAACCTCATCCACGGTCGACATCAAACTGGAATTTAACACAAGAAAATCAAAGTTTCCAGACAATACTAAGGTGTTTGCATTAATAATTCACGATTCGCTTATTTCGTACAACATTGCAAACGGTACTGTTCAACGGGGATAAAGTTTTTTAAATTATTTTATTTTGTTAGATAAGTAGCGCCAGTATTTTTAATGTTTTTTTTTATCATGGTGTAAGTTTATAATAATTGTAGGTTTTACATCAGAAATAAAATGTATTTTTTAAATATTATAAGTATATAAAAATTGTATATATATATATATATTTTTTTTTTTGAAAAATAGTTTTACATAAGATATGAAGCGTAGTTTTTTATTAATAATCCAAAAAAAAAAAGATTTATATATTTATAGGGTACCATTAACTATTTCTTTGATTTGAATTTTCTTCCATCTCCGAGTCTGTGGATGACAGGAAACCATCAAGTTTCAATAAATTAGGAGGAGGCTCGTTTGAAACCGTCGTCCTTTCAAATAAATCCTGGCATTCCTCACAAACTCCAGATGCATTGAACCATTTTATTTGTTGATACGTCTTGCAAAATCCGCACTGCATACGGTCATTTATTATAAAGGGACTGCATACCGCTGTTGGTTTTGACATTTTTGATTTTGCTAAAAATAAAAAATTATTTTAATATTCGAAAAAATAGTAAAAACTAAGGGGGGAGGGGGTGGGGGGCACAGCGTTTCCCCCTTACAATTTTTTTAAATTTTATAACGTTATAAGATCGCGGATATTTCATTTGATAGCATTTAGAGCATGTTAAAAATAGTACCCATTCTGTTTGATTTTTTTCGAATGTTTTTTTTCTCAGGAACTAAAGCTTCAATCAACATTAATCTAGGGACAGCTTTTATTGTAAATATTATGGCAAGTTAAAGTTCGAAAGTTACATTATAATAGAGTGTTTTTGAATGATTTATGCTATAATCAACCTTATCCTCATAACGGGTTAGGATCAATATTTTTTTATTTGGATCACGTAGAAAAGCAAAAAAAATAATGCAACAAAAAGCCGATAATAAAAAAATTAATTTAAGGGTGAAAAGTCTTAAAGCCAAATTAGTACGGGAAATACCCATTTTTTTTAAATCAAAATGCGTGCGGGTTGTTTTTCGTACGCATTTAGAAAATATTTATTATTCTGATTAGTGCGGAAAGTTAAGCTTTCCCGCACGCGACTGCAGTTGACTTTATAATAAAAAGTCCGAGTGCGAAGAAAAACTCGGTGTAATCTTTCTGGCTTAAAATGCGTGTGGGAAAGTGGTGTTTCCCACACGTCCGTAGAAAATACTTATTTACCTAAACAATTTTTTTTTATCAATTTTCATTTTTATTGTGTTTCCAAAGTTTAAACTAGTTATGATGCTGCGTTGGACCTGTTATTCATTTATATGTTCTTTTTTTTGATTCCCCGACTATTTTAAATTTGAACATAATGAGTAAAAAAAAAACGTTTTTTATTCGTGACGTAACCTATGATTTGTTATGCTTGTTTCGGTCCCACCAAGGCATATTAGGCACGTATCTGGGTAAATTAATTGATACAGTTTTTCTTCACATATGGCACACGTCAAATGACTACAATTCATTTTGTCTGTGTAATGTAGATTGACGTGCTTATTGTGGCCCATAGGAGTGTTAATCCCTTGATTAAAATAACACTCACAACATAACGCAACAAATTGTTCCTTACCGATTTTGATTGCCACGTAAGACTGCGTAACACACATGGTCTTCTCACGGTACCCCGGTTTCACGGTTTTATCCGCTTTAATATCCCGCATTCTTACGAGACCGGATGTAGCACATGTGCTCTTTTCGAACATCTCATCATTATCGGAGTCTTCTTCCTCCAAGGGATTAATGAAACTATTGACATCCCTGTCAATCACCAACTCCTCTCTACATGTAACCATATCTTAATATTTCTTAAAGAAAAACATAAACACACCCGAAAGCAACTGAATAAAAGCACTCATTTTTGGTGCTTTTTTATTTAAATCAAAATCACTCATTTTATTTTTTAATTTAAATTAAAATCAATACATTCGTTAATACTCTAACAAATATAAAACTATAAAGAGACATTATTTTTTACTGCGACTTATATGTGCCGCATCCCCACCTAGCTCAAAAAATAGTGGAGGAGGAAAATGTCATCCCCTCCTCGCTAGAAACTAAAGTAGTGGTGGTAGAAAAGTAGAGGGGATAAGTAGAGGGGATAAGTAAAGAGCAGGGGGTGAAGGGAGTAGGTAAATAGAAGGGGGAGAAGAGGAGAGGGAATGAAGGGGAAAGGGGGGTGAAGGGGAAAGGGGGGTAAAGAAAGGGTGAGGGGTGAAGAGATGGTGGGGGTGAAGAGAGGGTGAAGGGTGAAGACAGGGTGAAGGGTGAAGAAAGGGTGGGGGGGTGAAGAGAGTGTGACGGGGGTAAAGGGGGTAAAAAGGGGGAAGGGGGGAAGGAGGGTTTGGCCACGCCCACCATCATCTCCTCATTTTATTTGAAAGTGGCTAACCTACCCTACTATGATACTACCCCCAACTACCTTTTATTCCTATAAATACCGAAAAAATACCCCAAAATCTAAAACTAATATATGATACGTACTTTACCTGTGTCTATAGCTCCCAAACCAGGAACTGCCAAAAAACAATTTTTGGTACACTTGTTCTCCCTAAAAATAGCCATAAAATAGTACTACCCTTAACCCTCTCGCATCCCTATAAATGCCAGAAACTACCCCAAAATCTAAAACTAATATATGATACGCACTTTATCTGCTATGTCTATAGCTCCCAACTCAGAAACTGCCGAAAAACAATTTTTAGTACACTTGTTCTCTTTAAAAATATCCATGAAATAACTCCCTCGCATCCCTATAAATGCCAAAATCTACCCCAAAATCTAAAACTAATATATGATACGTACCTTACCTGCTAATTCCATAGCTCCCAAACCAGGAACTGCCGAAAAACAGTTTTTGGCACACTTGTTCTCCTTAAAAAAATATATAAAACGATAACACACCCAACCCCCTTTTATCCCTATAAATGCCAAAAACTACCCCAAAATCTAAAACTAATATATGATACGTACTTTATCTGCCAAATCTATAGCTCCCAAACCGGGAACTGTCGAAAAACCATTTTTAATATACTTGTTCTCCCTAAAAATAACAATAAAATGGTACTACACTTAACCTTCTCGCATTCCTCTAAATGCCAGAAACTACCCCAAAATCTAAAACTAATATATGATACGCAATTTATCTGCTATGCCTATAGCTCCCAAACCAGGAAATGCCAAAAACCAATTTTTGGTGCACTGATTTTTCTTAAAAATATCCATAAAATGAACCTACACCCAACCCCCTTGCATCCCTATAAATGCCAAAAACTACCCAAAATCTAAAACTAATTTATCATACGTACTTTACCTGTGTTTATAGCTCCCAAACCAGGAACTGCCGAAAAACAATTTTTGGTACACTTGTTATCTCTAAAAATAACCATAAAATGGTACTACCCTTAACCTTCTCGCATCCCTATAAATGCCAGAAACTACCCCAAAATCTAAAACTAATATATGATACGCACTTTATCTGCTATGTCTATAGCTCCCAAACCAGGAAATTCCGAAAAACAATTTTTGATACACTTGTTCTCCCTAAACATAACCATAAAATAGTACTACCCTTAACCCTCTTGCATCTCTATAAATGCCAAAAATAACCCCAAAATCTGAAACTAATATATGATACGCACTTTAACTGCTATGTCTATAGCTCCCAAACCAGGAACTGCCGAAAATCAGTTTTTGGTACACTTGTTCTCCTTAAAAATATCTATAAAATGGTACTACATACAACTCCCTTTTATTCCAATAAATGCCAAAACCTACCCCAAAATCTAAAACTAATATATGATACGTACTTTACCTGTGTCTATAGCTCCCAAACCAGGAACTGCCGAAAAACAATTTTTGGTAAACTTGTTCTCCCAAAAAATAACCAAAAAAAGGTACTACCCTTAACACTGTCGCATCTTTATAAATGCCAGAAACTACCCCACCATCTAAAACTAATATATGATATCTACTTTACCTGTGTCTATAGCTCCCAAACCAGGTACTGCCGAAAAACAATTTTTGGTACACTTGTTATTCCTAAAAATAACCATAAAATGGTACTATCCTTAACCCTCTCGCATCCCTATAAATGCCAGAAAATACCCCAAAATCTAAAACTAATATATGATACGCACTTTATCTGCTATGTCTATAGCTCCCAAACCAGGAAATGCCGGAAAACAATTTTTGGTACACTTGTTCTCCTTAAAAATATCTATAAAATGATATTACAACCAACCCCTTTTTATCCCTATAAATGCCAAAAACTATCCCAAAATCTAAAACTAATATATGATACGTACTTTATCTGCTATGTCTATAGCTCCCATGATGCAACACCCAACCTCCTTTCATCCCTATAAATGCCAAAAACTATCCCAAAATCTAAAACTAATGTATGATACGTACTTTATCTGCTATGTCTATAGCTCCCATGATGCAACACCCAACCTCCTTTCATCCCTATAAATGCCAAAAACTACCCCAAAATCTAAAACTAATATATGATACGTACTTTATCTGCTAAATCTATAGCTGCCAAAACAGGAACGGCCGAAAAACCATTTTTAATATACTTGTTCTCCTTAAAAATGTCCATAAAATGATACTACACCCAATCCCTTTGCATCCCTATAAATGCCAAAAACTACCCCAAAATCTAAAACAAATATATGATACGTACTTTACCTGTGTCTATAGCTCCCAAACCAAAAACTGCCGAAAAACAATTTTTGGTAAACTTGTTCTCCCTAAAAATAACCATAAAGTGGTACTACCCTTAACATTGTCGCATCTTTATAAATGCCAGAAACTACCCCACCATCTAAAACTAATATATGATACGCACTTTATCTGCTATGTCTATAGCTCCCAACCCAGAACTGCCAAAAAACAATTTTTGGTACACTTGTTCTCCTTAAAAATATCCATAAAATAATACTACACCTAACTCCCTCGCATCCCTATAAATGCGAAAAACTATCCCACAATCTAAAACTAATATATGATACGTACTTTATCTGCTAAATCTATAGCTCTCAAACCAGGAACTGCTGAAAAACAATTTTTTTTCCTTTTTATCCCTATAAATGCCAAAAACTATCCCAAAATCTAAAACTAATATATGATACGTATTTTACCTGCTATGTCTATAGCTCCCAAACCAAGAACTGTCGAAAAACAATTTTTGGTACACTTGTTCCCCTTAAAAATATATATAAAATAATACTACACCCAACCTCCGTTTATTCCTATAAATGCCAAAAGCTACCCCAAAATCTAAAACTAATATATGATACGTACTTTACCTGCTAAATCTATAGCTCCCAAACCAAGAACTGCCAAAAAACAATTTTTGGTACATTTGTTCCCCTTAAAAAAATATATAAAATGATACTGCATCCAACCTCCTGTTATATTAAATGCCAAAAACTACCCCAAAATCTTAAACTAATATATGATACGTACTTTATCTGCTAAATCTATAGCTCCCAAAACAGGAACTGCCGAAAAACCATTTTTAATATACTTGTTCTCCTTAAAAATATTCATAAAATGATACTACACCCAACCCCTTTGCATCCCTATAAATGCCAAAAACTACCCCAAAATCTAAAACTGATATATGATACGTACTTTACCTGTGTCTATAACTCCCAAACCAGAAACTGCCGAAAAACAATTTTTGGTACACTTGTTATTCCTAAAAATAACCATAAAATGGTACTACCCTTAACCCTCTCGCATCCCTATAAATGCCAGAAAATACCCCAAAATCTAAAACTAATATATGATACGCACTTTATCTGCTATGTCTATAGCTCCCAAACCAGGAAATGCCGGAAAACAATTTTTGGTACACTTGTTCTCGTTTGAAAGTTTGAGACAATAATGTGTTTGAAATTAACTCTGTGTTTCGGACTTCCATTGTCTATATTTTATTATACCCGACGTTTCGATCAGTACAATCTCTGATCGTCTTTAGGTGCAAACTACTGAAGACGATCAGAGATTGTACTGATCGAAACGTCGGGTATAATAAAATATAGACAATGGAAATCCGAAACACAGAGTTAATTTCAAACACATCATTGTCACAAACTTTCAAACGAGAACAAGTGTACCAAAAATTGTTTTCCGGAATTTCCTGGTTTGGGAGCTATAGACATAGCAGATAAAGTGCGTATCATATATTAGTTTTAGATTTTGAGGTGCAAACTACTGAAGACGATCAGAGATTGTACTGATCGAAACGACGTGTATAAATAAAATATAGACAATGGAAGTCCGAAACACAGAGTTCATTTCACACTTGTTCTCCTTAAAAATATCTATAAAATGATATTACAACCAACCTCTTTTTATCCCTATAAATGCCAAAAACTATCCCAAAATCTAAAACTAATATATGATACGTA
This sequence comes from Oxystoma pomonae, assembly GCA_963921995.1. Classification (NCBI taxonomy): domain Eukaryota; kingdom Metazoa; phylum Arthropoda; class Insecta; order Coleoptera; family Brentidae; genus Oxystoma; species Oxystoma pomonae. The sequence goes on along the minus strand of OY998168.1, from coordinate 63,379,311 downwards.
CTTTATCTGCTATGTCTATAGCTCCCATGATGCAACACCCAACCTCCTTTCATCCCTATAAATGCCAAAAACTATCCCAAAATCTAAAACTAATATATGATACGTACTTTATCTGCTATGTCTATAGCTCCCATGATGCAACACCCAACCTCCTTTCATCCCTATAAATGCCAAAAACTACCCCAAAATCTAAAACTAATATATGATACGTATTTTAGCTGCTATGTCTATAGCTCCCAAACCAAGAACTGCCGAAAAACAATTTTTGGTACACTTGTTCCCCTTAAAAATATATATAAAATGATGCTACACCCAACCCCCTTTTATTCCTATAAATGCCAAAAACTACCCCAAAATCTAAAACTAATATATGATACGTACTTTATCTGCTAAATCTATAGGTGCCAAAACAGGAACTGCCGAAAAACCATTTTTAATATACTTGTTCTCCTTAAAAATATCCATAAAATGATACTACACCCAACCCCTTTGCATCTCTATAAATGCCAAAAACTACCCCAAAATCTAAAACTAATATATGATACGTACTTTACCTGTGTCTATAGCTCCCAAACCAGGTACTGCCGAAAAACAATTTTTGGTACACTTGTTATTCCTAAAAATAACCATAAAATGGTACTACCCTTAACCCTCTCGCATCCCTATAAATACAAGAAAATACCCCAAAATCTAAAACTAATATATGATACGCACTTTATCTGCTATGTCTATAGCTCCCAAACCAGGAAATGCCGAAAAACAATTTTGGTACACTTGTTCTCCTTAAAAATATCTATAAAATGTTATTACACCCAACTCTCTTTTATTCCAACCCAACTCAATCCAACCCAATTCCCTTTCATCCTTGTAAATGCCAAAAACTACACCAAAATCTAAAATACGTACGGTATTCAAATGTTTTCAGTTTTAATGCTTTGAATGTTCTTGTATACTGCCCAATCCTCTAACTAGAACATGAGTATTTAGATTTTATCTCAACCAATACTTTTTTATACCAAACTGTTTGGATTACATTTATATACCATAATCTGGATTCATGTTTTATAAATTTTAATACGTTTCAATAGCATGTCAAGGATATCCATTTGAATTACTTCGGTCTGAATTAATTTTTTATCTCTTTTAATACTTTTTATTACCTTCCTTTACTAATAAAAGTCAATCAACTTTCAAGGAATATTTTAAATCTATCCATTTGATACTTGTATGCGTATTAACTTTTTACCCCTTTAAATACATTTTTTATTAATCCATCTGAATGAACTTTTAACGATTCATTTTTTACAAATTTGAATACTTTCCAAAACCATTGTAAATCTATCCAATTAAATTACTTTTGGGTGAATTTACTTATTATCCCTTTGAATACCTTTTAATACCTTGTTTTATTAATACAAGGGAATAAACTTTCTTTATTAATACAACTGAATAAACTTTTAACGATTCACTTTTTATAAATTTGAATACCTTACAATACCATTTTAAATCCATCCATTTTAATACTTGTATGCAAATTAATTCTTTATCTCTTTAAGTACATTTTAATACCTTCCTTATTTAATAAAACTGAATGAACTTTTAACAGTATAGTACAGTTGAATACTATCCAATACCATTTAAAATCTCGTCAATTCTGGTGAATTCATTTTTTATCCCTTTAAAGACTTTTTAATACCTTCCTTTATTAATACAAGTAAATACACTTTCAAAGATTTCTTTTTTTATACATGGAATATTTTTCAATGCCATTCTAAATCCAAATTAATTTTTTATCCCTTTAAATACATTTTAATACATTCCTATATTAATTCCAGTGGATAACCTTTTAACGATTAATTTTGGATGCAGTTCATTCAGTTGTATTAATTTAGGAATGTGTTAAAATGTATTCAAAGGGATAAAAAATTAATTTGCACACAAGTGTTTAAATGGATGGATATAAAATGGAATTGAAAAGTTTGTATAAAAAATGAATCGTTAAAATTTTATTCAGTTGAATTAATAAAGGAAGTTCTTAAAAAGTATTCAAAGGGATAACACAATAATTCTCATAAAAGAATTAAAATGGAAAAGTTGAAAATGGTATTGAAAAGCATTCAAATGTGTATCAAATGAATCGATTGTATTAATAAAGGAAGGTATTAAAATGTATTCCAAAGTATATTAAATAAATTCACCCAAAAGTAATTTAATTGGATAGATTTACAATGGTTTTAGAAAGTATCGAAATGTATAAAAAATGAATCATTAGAAGCTCATTCAGATGAATTGATAAAAGAAGGTTTTGAAATCTATTTAAAGGGATAAAAAATTCATTCGTTTACAAGCATTTAAATGGATATATATAAACTTTTGTATAAAAGCAATCAGATGTATAAAAAAATAAATATTTCAATGTTAATTCACTTGTAATACTAAAGAAAATAATTAAAATATATTCAAAGAGATAATAAATAAATTCACACAAAATTAATTCAAGAGGATAAATTTAAAATGATATTGGAAAGTATTCAAATGTATACAAAATCAATCGTTAATTGTTCGTTCATTTGTATTAATAAAGGAAGGTATTAAAATGTATTTAAAAGAATAAAAAATTAATGCGCATATAAGTGTTCAAATGGATAGATTAAAAATGGTATTGAAAAGCACTCGAATGTATAAAAATTCATCCTTAAAAGTTGATTGACTTGTACCCAGTAAACACACTTGTGACTTTAACTTAATAGTTATATCAATCTAAGGTTCATATATTTATGTAAAATATGTTACATCATATTTACGTATGTCTCACATGTAAATTTAAGTCATCAAAATAATATGACTTTAAAAATAAATTCTTAAAATTTACCTAAATATTACGCAAATGGTGGGACCTTAATTTTACATAAAAAATATGACTTAACTATATATATCTATATATAATCTGATCTACGTAAACGTTACATAAAATGATTTACTTTAAATAAAGGTCATAAAATTTACATAACTATTATGTAACAATTTAGACATTACGTTTATATTTAAAATATTACATAACTATTATACAAAACATTTTTTGTAATAATTATATCATCTAAATTACGTAAACGCTCTATAACATTATTTACGGCACATTAAAATTTTGAAATTTACATAAATATTATGAAACAGTGTAAACCTTAAGTTTACATTTAAAATTTTACATAATTGTTATATAAAATTGTTTATGTATTAATTATGTCTTCTAAGTTATGTAATTTCCCTGTAAAATTATTTACGTCAAATTAAAGTCCTAAATACTACATAATTATTATATAATCATAGAACCGTAGGTTTACAATTGAAATGTCACATAACCATTATATAAAACATTTTACGCAGGATTTATATCATCTAAATTACGCAAACGCTCTATAACATGATTTACGTTACACTGAAATTTTGAAATTTAACTAAAGATATTCTAAACGTCAAAACACTGAAATCTATGTATTTCGCACTTGTCCAGTCATTACTAGAATATGGCATTGTTGGGTGGGGAAAAAAATTATAAAAACAATATTTAACTTGAGCGCAAGGTTCCCTAGCTTAGATTTATTCTATTTCATAAAGATACTGTCTGCAAAACAACTATTCTACAGGTCATCCATGGTACAGAACATTAAAAACAAATCTTTTACTCAAACAGTAATACCTCAACAATGTCACTATACTCGATTTCAAACTAGTGAAAATATCACAACTAACAAACTAAAAACTAGAGTAGGGCAACAAAAAATAAATCCGGCTACCAAAGTTTTAAGAAAATATTAACGCGGTGGTTATTGAAAATAAATATTCATTGTAATAAAAACAAATCAAAAATATTGCAAATCTTTTTAAGATATCATTATAATAGTAATGTAGTAAAGTTATTTCTATAATTTATTTTTTTGGCATGCTTCGTATTCTCGATTCACTTATTTTTATATAAATTTAGATTATTATTTTTTTTTGTTTCTGTTTTGGTTTTCTTGTTTGTAATTTCATTTCATTAATAAACTATATAGCTATAGTAGGTCTTTGGTAGTTATTAATATGTAATAAATAATTAATCTAAAAATAGGACCCTAATAGAATAGAATAATGTTCTTTGAACCAGACAAACAAGGAATTTTTGACCTTAAGTTAGTTCAAAGTTCATAAAAGTAACATTTTTCCACTAATATCCTTAAACTATGTACTATTTTTAAGCAAATCTGTAAAATTTCGAAATAAATTGAATTGAAATTGAATTGAATTTTTAAAATTATTATTTTACATAAATCATGCAGCTGCAAATCTAATTTACTGTGAAAACATTAAAAACGCGCATCAAATATTGGTTAGACAATTTCAAGTAATACATATTATTTTTCAAAGTTTAAAAAGCTGAGTTTGTAATACTACCTATAACGTGAAAAGTCATAATTCTGCGGATTGATTCACAATGAGCGGATGACACAAATCCCAATTGTGCAGGAAAGCGAAAAACAGGATGCCTTTATATTGATCCAAATGATACCCGGACATTCGATTTTTGTAAATTTTCTAATTTTTAATACCTACAGTAAGATTCCAGGGTTAAATTTATCTTAAATGTAGGCAGATCAATCAAGCCAGTCCAAATTTATAAAAAAATTAATTTTGCAAAAATTTTGACATTCGCCCTTGGCAGCAGTGCAGGAGTTAGATGACTCAAGGATTATCTACGTTTTCATAAATGGACTCTAAATTGCTGTTGAATAATTTTGATACAGATTCAAATGCAATTCAACCCCATGGTGAATTCATTTTACGTATTATTTTTGCACAAAAATCTTCAAGAATCAAAAAATGTACGGGCAACTAAAACAAATTAACCTAAAAAGTGTTGTCTGAAGTTAGTTCAGTGTACCAAATTCATCTATTTTTATGAAATATGCCCAGATCCGCAGTTAAATTTTAACAGCTGGTCATGCTAAGTAAATGGAAGTTAATCCACCAGTTTATTTTAAACTAGTAGTTATTTTAAACAGTAGTTTAAGCAAAACGGTGCAATTGGACATAAATTAATAAGTCGTAAATTTGAATTATGACAGAGGCATGTTATGTTTTCTTGTTTATTTTAGGTTACTGCGGAGGCCAGAAAGACCTTTTTGGCTAAAAAGTTGACTATTGGATAAATTTACTTGTTAAATTATACAATGAAAAATACCAGTAGGGTTATACCTGGTTTCCACCTATGCGTGCTGACCCAGACCCAAAAAATGCATTAAGCGACTCTACATTTACAGCAACTGCAAATCCATGTCCCGTTACGTGTTGCGTTTTTTGAGCCAGGCGTCCATAAATCCAGAAGCCCTCCATCAAAACAGCAGCCTCAAAAAAGGCCCCAGACGCCACAGCTACAGGACCACTTAGTGTCCCTAAATCAACAAGGCCACAATCACCAAAGCTACAGGACCACTCAGCGTCCCTAAATCAACAAGGCCTAGTCGCCACAACTACAGGACCACTCAGCGTTCATAAATCCAGGAGCCCGCCACCAAAAACAGCCGCCTCCATCGTAAATCAACAAGGCCCAGTCTCCACAGCTACAGGAGCATTCAGCGTCCATAAATCAAGAAGGACATAATGGCCGCCAACAAATCTAAACAGCAATTGTACAAAGCACAGAGTCACAGAAAAGAAACCTATACACACAGCTACAGAAGCCAGCTTCTACAGCATCAAGCTCAACGTGCCAACAGCACCCACCCGATCAAAACAAACGCATCAGCAACATCCACGCTATAGGAAACGTATCAAAACAAACATCAATAGTGCAAGAATCAATCATACAAAATGGAGGAATGCAATGAATTAGCCAAAATTCAGCAAAATCTGGCGCACGAACTAAAAACTCTTTTTTCCAACTCGAAAAAAGATTCATCAACAAGAAAAAATCAAACCTACATAATCCAACGGAATCAAGAAGCAGACAAAATATGGGAATTAGTTTAAGAAAAGGACAACGAACTAAAAGCACTAGGACAACCGGGTCACATCTATTTCACCATGAAGTACCTAGATCAAATCATGTGGCGCTTTAATCGTTAATAAATTAAACAAAAGAAAATTTAAAAAAATTAATCTTTTTTTTTCTTTCAAGATGGAAGATGAAATTTGTTTATCGATGGGAAAAGAGTAAACAATCAAGTGGTCCACTTACCTTTAAAAAGTAGGCTGTAAATGAAGAGTTTAATCGCTGTTTATCCCAATTAATCACTATTAATCATCATTAATCAACCCCAAATATCCTCGTTGGAATACAACCTAACTGATTTTGCCACTTACTATATGCTAAAGTAGAAAATGTTAAAGCTTTAGAGCTATTAATCACCTTGTATTAACGTTAATCAACATTAATCCTGATTCATGTTCATACAACTACCTCAATTTGAACCAAGCAACTAGTAAACTATTTTGAAGTAAAGCATTAATTGCTAAAAATAGCTTTAATCATGATTAATTAAAAATTAAGGTTATTCAGAACGCCATTGAAATCCTTATAAGACCTCTCAAGACAAAAGTAGTACAACCTTGGCTGCTGCCAGCATTTAAACAGGGAGACGGGATGAGTACAAGTTGTTCATAGGCAACACGTAATTAAAATCAAATTGTACAAAATTTTGAGGAAACGGTGAGGTACCTGAACAAAAGTAATTACGAACTATTGCACAAGGCCTTGAGAAATCTAAATTAAAAAAAACGAACTGTTGCTTGCTTATATTAAAGGAAATTATTTATCCTACTAGGTCACAGCCAAGTTACTAAAACCCGAGATAGTATTACGATAGTATTATCTAAATGAGATAAGAACGTAATCACTTATGTAACGTTTAACTATCACAGCGCTAAAATATATGTAGTTAAAAATACCGGTGGTCAAACGATTTATGACGTCATAATCCGCAGGCGCATCACGGTTTACAAATGTGTAAGTGTTATTAAAAGAAATATAATATATTATCCATCTTGAGGCAATGATAATCTAGCTAGCCAAATTACTATCAATGTCTAAATACTTGAAAAACCCAATAGTCCCATTACGTTTCCCCAATTATTTATATAATTGAAAAATATATATTCTTTTGTGCTAATTTTTTTTTAACTTGGTACTTAGCTGGAACTCAGTGCTACCATCTCGTACAATGACGGTCTACAACTTGACATCGGGCTATTTAGCTGATCAGCTTGACGACAGCAAGTTTTAGTGCAGCAACGTTGATGTGAGATGGTCTGATGCCTGCAGATGCTTCTAACAAGCACCCTAGAGAACTCTAGAGAAGACAACAATGTCTTAACACACAAGCCTTCAGCAAAAAAATAAGACTACATTTATTTCATCTTTCGGATATTATTTTTTCCCTAAAATTCCCATTAAAATTTATCTTAACCTTTCGTATTTGATACAGTTCCACAAAGACCAAATCAATGACCATCAAAAATAAACAAAAAAAAATATCCAAAAATATAAAAAAAATACAAAAAAAACTTTACCTCTTCTGACGGGTCACAAATATCATAAGTGTCGACTCGAGGTTAGTGCTATGTTCGGCCATCCTGCAGGTTTACACAGTTCAAATCTCGAGTTAGGTAACTGCTGTAACGGTGTACGCCGCACAGAGAGGGCTCCCCAAAGTGTGGTTCGAATCCTAAATGACAAGAAATGAGACCTGCCAACACGTGGTTCGACCATATATATATATACATTAAAAAAAATAATTCCAAAAGAAAATTGAAGAGCAGCCAAAAGGGTTATAATTCCATAAATCACAAAGAATCTTATGCAAAATAAAGCAGTAGAGCTTAGCAAAATTGAACTTGTTGTTGTTAATCACTCATGTGAGTCCAAGTCGTCTCTGGGTTGGTCCTAAGATGGTGGAAGTCCACGCGGACACTTCACTTTTATCCCCCAAAAATAGGGTGCAGGAATCCCTCCACAGTGAAGCCAAGTGCTTCTATCGACAGGATGCCTTCCCGCTAATTGAATTTGTATAATTCCCCACTGGGATCCAACTTTACAACAAAAATTGGAAAAAACTCAAGACATTTTCTGTAAGGTATGCCACTAACCCAATGTCCCAGTTGAACTGATTTCTGTTTCAGCGCCTCGAATCCACGGCCAAACTATACCTCTCTCACTCAATCTCGCAGAAAGTCCATATACAAAAAATATTCCACCAAACATCAGGTGATGGCTCTGCGCCCAATGTTGCAAAATTGTGCCAACATGCGACAGCTCGTCACGAGGTCCCAATACAATTCAAATGGACCGACTTATTTTGTGAAAATATTCAACAACGAATTATCAGACAAAACTGGACATTACGATCTTCTCCTCAGTATAAAAATATCCCCAAAGCTCCCCGTAATAACGCCAGGAAAATTAATTAAAAATTCAAAATTTCAAACATGGCAGTCAGCTGTTCAGAGTCACAGTGGACCAGCTCAAGTCGCACAAGCAATCCGGACTCCATTTCGGAAACTGACGAGATTCTAGTTTCCTATAACTATTTCAACACTCCAACACTTGCGTACGCGTTAAGAATAAAGACATTTTTCTCTTGAAAGCATTCACCATGCCCTTGAAAGGACGTGAGGGCTGACGGCAAGATTTATGCATTCTACTAAACCGCGCTTTACTTGCTTGGTGCACCCGTACATCATAACCATCTGATCCCAACTGTCAATACTTTGAAACTCAAAACAAACAGATTTGTTGATTGCTCCAGCAAGCAAAAGTAGAAAAAATCGTCAGAAAGAATGAGTACTAGTGAAAAAGAAAGTATACAAGGTAAGCCGGAGACCTTGCACCCCTGTTCCACCAGCCAAAACTCACTGACAAAACCCTAACACAGTCATATTTCTATATGGGTACTAATCATCTCTAAAGGCAATAACCAATATAACCAGAACAGATTAGCGAGCTTACTTATCACCTGAAAACTTGCTGAAATATTCCTCAAAGGACAAGTCGACAAACGTATTATCTAGTGCGACCAGGGAACCTATTAACGGAATTATGATACAGTGCAAATATTCCTATGAACATCATGAAAATGACCCTCAAAGTGCCATCAAAGTTATTGTTGACTGCATTGTTGCAAGTGAGTACCTAGATAAGAAAATATACCGTAACAATCAAGAAAATTTACGACGAGTTCAAACAATACTTAAAGACCTGCAAAAAAGCAGACGACACTGAGCCCGACGGAGAAAAAATTAGAAGAAAAAACACCGCCATCCGAGAATTTCTATACGCCGTACACGAAGCCCAAAAGGACCTTGACAGAAACAAGCCTATCACCCGATACGAGTTCCTCAAAGAGGATTTGCAAAAACACTGGAATACAGTCCAAAAAATACACACCGACATTATAATGAGTAGTAGCCCTGACGAAGACTATATCTCGAACCAACACGCCATAAAGAAAAATTACGAAAAGTTAATTGAAGAAATAGAAGAGAAAATCAAAGAATGCAAAATGAATTCCGCAGATATTCCCCTCCCAGCGATAAATATCCCAATATTTCCCAAATCCCAAATTAAACTATGAAGAATGGCCAACCTTCTACGATTTATTCAGAAAAGTTTTTCACCAAAATAACAAGATATCAAATGCACAAAAGTTACAACATCTCAAGTCACATTTGCGAGGAGACCCTCAAACTCTCATTCGGCACCTAGCAGTAACAGAAGGAAATTACGTCACAGCGTGGAACTTACTACAACAACGATATCAAAACAACCGTCTGATCGTTTCTAAGCTGGTAGACAAGATATTCGATTTACCAACAATAAACTACAAATCAGTTTAAAAGTTAAAACGGTTATACGACGTCATCAACGAGTGATTAGAAGGAATTAAAACGTTGGGGTTTGATACGTCATCATGGGACTCTATTCGTTAACGTTAGCTAACCCATTCGACGTGCCAACGCTTAAAGATATTTTTGAATTCCTGAAAAGAAGATTTCAGTCACTAGAGACACTCAGCACTGGAAAAAGTAACAAACAGATAGAAAGAAACAAGTGCCAAGTATGCCGAGGAGATCACATTATATGGAAATGCAGACAATTCCTAGCACTATCAGCAGTAGACCGAATTAAGACGATAAGGGACAAGCAACTATGTACAAACTGCATCAATCATCATTACAGAGACAAGGGTACTACAACAAACCGATGCAAAATTTGCAATCTACATCATCATACTCTGCTGCATCAAGAACGTCAACCCAACTCGAACCACAACGCAAGACCGACCAGCTTCCAAAACTCTAATTCAAGACCGAATAGCGTCCAAAACACGAACCCAAGACCAAGTAACTCGTACAATGCAAGAAACCCATCACGCATCCGAAGAAAGGCAAAACACTGAAAAAAAAGAAGTATTGCTTGCCACAGCACTAGTTCATGTTCATGCATATAACGGGACCTTACTGTCATTCAGAGTCCTAATCGATCAAGGATCACAATCATCCTTCATCACCGAAGAAGCCGCACAAATGTTAGCCATACCACCACAAAAGATAAGAGCAGAAATCACAGAAGTCGGAGACGCTGGAACAAAAATATCAAAGTGCAAAGTTACCGTCGAATTAAAGCCTCGCTTTTATAGCAACTACACGTTAAGAGCAGAGCTGTTGGTTCTACCAAAAACACCAAAAGTCCTTCCAAGCCAACCAGTACCCAAGATATGAAGCAATGGCAAAACACCAATTTGGCCGACCCAGCCTTTAACACAACTGGACCAATCGACATTTTATTGGGAGCCGAAGAGCATGGGAAAATCATTTTAGAAGGGCTCAAGAAAGATACCGGGCTAATCAGACAAAAAACAGAATTTGGATGGATAATTTCGGGCCAAATAACAAAAAACGATACTTAGAAATTGCCAAGTCAGGAGCATGGTATCATGCATAGAAGTAAATAAACAGTTGAAGAAGTTTTGGGAGAGAGAAGAGTTGCCTGATGTACAGCACATGCGCCAAGAAGATCAAATTTGCGAAAAATTCTACGCGGAAACAACCATAAGAAACGAAAATGAGAGCTACACAGTAAAGTTACCATTAAAAAAAAATCACCACAAATAGGGAACTTAAAGTCAAGAGCCGTCGCAAGATTTCTACAACTAGAAAGAAAATTCAAGTCAGACTCAAACCTCTACAGCCAGTATGCGAATTTTATGAAAGAATATTTAGAGCTTGGACATATGGAGAGAATTCCGGCCTACGCAAATAATCAAGGAAAATACTACATACCACATCAAGCCGTAATACGAGAAGAAAGTACAACTACAAAGTTAAGAGTAGTCTTTGATGCTTCATGCAGAACAATCGATAATCAGAGCCTCAATGAAGTAATGTTAAAAAATGATCTTGCTGACATCTTATTGCATTGGCGAAAACATAAAGTTGCGTTCATAGCAGATATAGAGAAGATGTACCGACAAATAAAAATAGACAACTAAGATCAATAAAAATGCATCACAAATTTTATTGGAAGATTTTTATGTAGACGACGTTTTATCAGGAGCAAGTAACTTAAAAGATGCCATTCAACTCCAAAAAGATTTAATAAAGTTACTGAGGTCGGAAGGATTTACCCTCAGAAAATGGGCCAACAATTCCAAAGAATTTTTACAACATATCCCAGAAGAATTAAAAGAAAAAAGCACTATCGAAATCAGTGAAGAAGAAACGAAAAAATCACTGGGTATACTTTGGTCCCCGTCAAACGAAAATTTTCACTTCAAGATCAATACATCAACAAAAATCTGCAACACAAAAAGGCAAATGTTGTCAGAGATTGCAAAGATTCAGCGCATAAGATATAAACAACAGACAGCGCATCAGTTAATAGGCGACCTACCAAAAGAAAGAATAAAAACGTCCGCACCATTTTCACATACAGGAATAGATTACGCCCGTCCCATACACGTCAGAGCTACAAAAGCGAGGGTCATAACACACCCTGGCGAAAATGGGTTAGTTCGAGTTGTCACACTACGAAAAGAAAAAACCGAATTAAAAAGAGGAATAACCCCTGCCAAACGAACAAGAAAACAATCAAGCGCAACAGTTACCGCACCCAGTTCAAGCGCATACAACCAGTACGAGAGGAAATCCAAAAGTACAACGTACCCAAAAACTACAGCCCAAGTTTACGCTAGCACATGCAATATTTTGGAGAATGCTAGTATTAGGCATTCCAAGTAGCAGTAAGGGAAACTATACCATAGAGCATCCCGAAAAAGGACTGTATATAGAACATCTCGGAGTTTCCAGAATACAAAAAGAAGAATTTAGGCTACAGTTACAAATCAACAAAACAAAGATCAGCAAAGACACAAGAAAAATGACACAAGTTATAGAAAAATTCGAGACGCTATGTGAGCAAGCAAAGAAATTATCAACAGAAACTGAGTGCAACTTTCTAGGTCATCATCTACGACAAAAAGAAAGTGCAAATTACAAAAAACATCACTACACCGAAGAAAAAGAGGACTTTTTGGTCAGTTTTTAAATTCAGTTTTTGGAGTAAATTATGAGGTATACAGAGAAGAATTAATAAGAGCCTCAAAACATAAAACAAAGCTCATGATATCCGCCATGCCAACAGTCAACGAAACAAAGATAAAAATAGAAAAGCAACTTCGCAAACTTCAGGAAAAACTAAACAAAGGACTTAGTGCAATCAACGAGATGCAATCATGGTATAGAGCAGCAGACATCAACGCAATCAACATCCACATTATGAGTGCATATCAGTTAGCTTCCAACTTCATATCCGAAATCATCAGTATACTCTAAAGTATTTGAAATTATATGGGAAAAAGGCTCAATTTATAAAATATTATCGCCAATTCATGTAGCATCCATCATCAAAGATGTGAACAAGAAGCTGCCATCACACCTAAAAATCTAGCATGTTCCGAGAAAAACAGCTGTGGAGTAGTCCGAAGGGCAATGGATACGAATATATGCATAGAAGTTATCTCAGAGTTCATCCTACTCAAGGTGGTTCCAACACTACTTACTGTTGGGCAATGGACATCACTAATGACATTTTGGCAGTTGACTATAACAATCAGCAATATTTTCAATTAACGCACAACGAGATTACATCATGCACACGAAGAAAACACACATATCTCTGCGCGACACCAGCTGTAAAAAATATGGAAACAAGTCTAAACTTATACAATCACTGGAATTACCTGGAATCAATTGTATACACCAAAGAGTTGGATGTATATCACGCCGCATTCAACAAACATCGCCATAACCTGCAACGGAAAAAAGCAATAAATCTTATTAAACACCACCGGTATTATCAATCTCACCGAATACTGCATAATCCAAACAAAACAGAAAATTATTATACCTAAGCGACTTGATACGGTTCCGGTCGTGTCGAGTTATTCCAAAGTGTCAACGGTGAATATTGACCTCACAGAAAAAAACTTTGGCAAAATCGTATTTTGTAGAAATCGAAATTTGGAGAAAAGTACATCAAAGAAATCGTAAAACAGATAAACCGTAAAACCTAAAAATTGGTAAGGCGAAATCTGTTCTCTGCCTGACAGATGTTTGCATGGGAGCTTAGAATAAGAAAAAGCGTAGAAAAGACATTTTTTTTAATTTTTATGCTAAATTTCAATAAGTAGTGGGTTGGTTTGGGTTGGGTTGCTTTTGTAAGTGTTTTGGATTGATCTGGGTTGAGTTGGGTTGGTTTAAGTTTTTGAAAGTTGGAAGAAGTCGGGTTGGTTTAGAAAAAAAAATAACTTTATCTACACCCTTTCTTATTGTAAGGGCACATACAAACAGCTGTCAGCCACAGAACAGATTTTCGCCTTACCAATTTTTACGGTTTCTCTGTTATACGAATTCTGCGATGTATAATTTCTCCGAAGTTCGATTTCTACAAAGTTCGATTTTGCCATTGTTCACGTCTATGAAATACGTTTTCTCTATTGTATTTTTTCTACAAACTATAGAGACTCCCTCATAACAAATAATAATGTAGTACCGGCGTCAAACCCACCCGTCAGCAGTTTTGAGGAAGAGCCGGTATTTACCATACAAAACGACTTGACCCACCTCAAGGTTAACGAGCAACAACTGGGTCAACGCCTTGAAAATAACATGTGGAAGAAAATGAAACATCACTCATACGTCACCAGTTCTATTACCCTTTTTGGGGCAATATGCGTCACCGTAATGCTATGGTTCATCTTTGAAAGATGTCCTTCCATAATTAGGCGGTCAGCTGTAACTATCTACTGTATAGCTACTCTATACAGTGGCTTACGAGGAGGCTTTGTTTTAGGGTTAGTGGAAATTATCAGAGGTAGCTGCCACCAGGGGTAATTTACCCCGAAAACTCAGTACTTCAGTATCCTCGGAAATCTTTCACTAACCCGGGTTCTTGCCACTAGGCTATCGGTCTTTGGTTTAATTCATTTCGGCTTATGTTCGTGCCCTTTTGTTTATTAGTTTAAATAAATCAATGCTAGGTTAAGTTAGTTGTTTCAATATATTACAAACGGAAGTCAGTAAAATTCAATATTACAGAAGAAAAATGGAAACTAAGTTGGTTTATGTATATAGAATTTTAACAAAAAAAAACATAATCATTCGTCACTATGTGATGATATAAAAAAAAGGACATTTTTAACAACAACAATAAAACACTTAAAAATTATAAAGGAAATCTGGAAATTAGAGAACTTTCAGAATTAACAAATGGGCCCTTTTCACACCGTATTTTAATTGTAAACGGAAGTTTGGAACAGTCGGTAAATTGTAAACGAAAAAAAAAACAGAAAAACAGAAAAATAAAATAGTAGCAAAAGTTACCTTGGCTCGGTCAGGATACACACACACACACAGTGGGTTAGGATTCAGGAGTACTCAGATTGAACTGGTTTCTGATGGGTCAATTTTGCTTTTTATATTGAAAAAATTAGGTTGACAAGAAAAATTGTTTGTTCCAAAACGGTCGCGAATTTCTTTGCAAGTCGGGGTTATCCGCGAGGTCAATGAAAATTAAAATATGGTGTGGCAAATAATTAAGAAATCTCTGCAGGCGGTAAAATGATTAAAACGTTATGAAACAACTGAAAATTTTACTGGATTTTTGAAAACACGAATAGGGCCATTTGTTACATTCCTCTCCGCTTAAGAGTAAACATGATTCTGAAATAAAGTGTTTACTCCTAAGTCGGAAAGCTCTCTTACCAATTATGACGTCCTTTGGTGAACTTCATATTCGGCAGTCGCAGGAGCGGATGAGCGGTAGCTGGAAAGTCGGGTGGAACGACGGGGAGAGTCAGCAATAGTTATCTCCGGCAGGTTCTGGTCAGTCACTTGGCGGGCATCGGAGTAGGCAACAGGAGTTTGCAAATATCGAGACATATCTATGTAGCTGGAAAAACTATACATGCCTGTTCTTCGTCGACTTTTCTGGATAATTTTAATCTGGCAGATAACGGTAATGACTACAATGATAAGAATGAGAATCGTTGTAGTGCTTATGGCTAGTCCAACCCATGGCATCGTCATTGACGGAATCGTTATATTTGGCAGGTGGTTAATCTGTGTATATAGTTTTTTAAATTCTTCGTCAGTCTGGTCGAAATCGTGACTTTGATATGGTTGAAGTTCTTCTGCACTGGTTAGTTCATACTTAGTTGAGGCATTTCGAATTGCAGGACTTAAAGGAACGGGTATAACAAATCGTTCTGAAGTAGGTTTAATAGATGAAACATCTTGGCTATGTGGTAATAGCGTGTGGCCTTCAATTTGAACACAACAGCTCTTACATAAGTGAATTGTCCCGGTATTTTGGAGGTATTGAGTGCCTTTGATTTCAAAACCACGTCTAGAGTTATTGTAGTTGATGCATTGGGTAACGGCTTTTAGCGGGTGAGTTACGCTGTAAGCCCATTTATTGTCTCCATCGGCTCGGAAAAAGGTATGTGTTGAGGAAATGTAGTGGTTGTCTTTACAATTCTGTTCGATGGCTTTAGTCTCGCTTCGGAATAAGGCTATACTGCAGCTCATCTCTGGTAAATGGTTTACTGGGCTGTTTGGTACGCATACTTTCCAAATTTCTCTGTGAAATCGGATGAGTTCGTGGTCTTTCATTTCGTAATAGGACATGGAATCATCGGTAACGGCAATAAGTAGTGAGGTTATTCTAAAACTTCTGGTTTTCCTGGTTCCTGGATTAAAATATGGAAATTGATTTAATCTATAGATAGTAAAAGTTCTCCCCAAGGTTTAAGTGATATGTCGACTAGAATACGTATAGTCTCTTGTTTAGCAAAAGCATGGGCATGCGAAGTTGCTTAAAAATTGTGTATGTCTATCATACGCACTGCATATAGGAAGGCATAGTTGCTTGGTAGACATTCCTCAACAGATGTAATCGTATTCTTTAATGTCGTTGGGTCTATTATAGAATTACTTAGTCGACCTTGAGCGACTTGATCTAAGGTGATCATAAGCTATTTGACGTCATGTTCGACGGAACTAATAACGAAGCCTAACAGTCGGTAGTTGGAATTGATCGTAAAGTGTGCGTCCAGGATTTGCAACGTATTATCGTGCTGTCTGCGCATCTGTTCTCGTAAATTTTTAACAGTTTGCTGAAGATGTTGGGTTGCTGTGGAGACTTCCTGCAGCGCTTCGGAGTTAACTTTTAACATCTGATATGTCCGGTTAAGCATGCTGACTTGCATTCTAATTGAGTGAACAATTTCAGTATTCGAAGCGGAGAGCTCTTTAAATGGTTCCTCTATGTGCGCTAAGTCATTGTCGTCAGCTGTTCCAAAAATATATTTTAAGGCAGTTCCTCCCACGTTTACCAAACCTCTTCTTTGTCTTTGGGTAGTAGTGGTTTCGATTATACCTTGGATGCTGTTTATTATCTGAGATAATCTTTTATTCATTAGTTCTCGTTCTTCTTTTAGAAATGACATTTGGTACCCTGATAAAGCATCGATTACGCTGGTACCAACAGAGTAAAAAAATTGCATTTGATGTTTTACTTGATTTGCTAGGTTTAAATAGTTATTTAAGTCAATATGTATAGCTAAGGTCCATCTTTCGTCAGTAAGGGTCATTCTCGCAGGTCCTGGGTCAAATCTGGGTTCTAGAATACGTATGACTAGTATGATCATAGCTCTGTGGTAAATATACATTTACTGTGGTAAATATACATGGAACGGCGTTAAATTTTCCGTTCTTATACCCACAGGAATTCCTTAACAGATCCCTTGCTCCGGGTTTAACAGCCTTCTGGTTCTGAGGATTGGTTACTTAGGTCGGGAACTAGCGTCTGCTTTGGACTTTGGCCTGGTGTACTATCGCTTGTCGGACTGTTGCTCGGCAAACTAATGCTTGGCGTGCTGTTGTTCGGCAAATTGCTGCCTGGCGGGCTGTTGTTTTCTAAATTACTGCTGTGTCGAGGAGCGGATGTAGGTGATTGGACTTGTAACGGAATATTCGGAAGGGAGTGAGTTGCAATTTGTGGGGAGGTAGGGGTTGGAGGGGTCGTCATGTCGGTCGGTCGGTCAGAGGTAACTTTGATACTACTACTATTATTATTATTATTCCCTGGACGGGTTCAGTGAATTCTACTTCTTCGTCGGAGCTATCGGTTTTTTCGGTCTGTTCCTCAACGATAGGAGGACCTTCTTAAGTAGATTGGTGTGCACTCTCATTTGCTTCTGTTTTCCCATTTCCTGAATAATAACGTTCACAGGCGTCGATATTTCGATTACTCTGTAAGGTCCTTTCCAACATATCTGTAGTTTTCGAGATTTCTTGATTGTTGGAGTTACGTTTTTCATGAGTACTAATTCTCCTATCTTAAAATTTGGTTTCTTTGTTTTGAAAATATGTTTTTTCTGTTGGGTTTCAACGGTTTCTCTGAGTTTGTCCTGTACTAGTTTGTAAGTATTCCGTAGTCGAGTCATTAGTTCGGCTGCATAATTTTCCGAGATATCGTACCTATCTCTGGTAGATGACATAAAATCTTCGCAGGGTATTGACATATCTCGTCCATGTATTAAGAAATAAGGAGTTTCTCCTTGTTGAGCTGTGTATCATATTTCTGTAAGCCATTGTCACATATGGTAACCATAAATCCCAGTCTCTTTGATCCTTGCTAATGAAGTGAGATAGCATGTCTTTCAGCGTAAGATGCGTTCTTTCAATCATGGCATTTCCACTTGGATGATATGGAGTTGTTTGTAATTTTTTAATGTTAAATATTTTGCATACTTCTTTAAAAACTTCTGAAAGAAAGTTGCTTCCTTGATCAGTTCTGGGGCTCCGTGTCGGCTAATGATATGTTCGCAGAAAGCTCGGGAAACGGTTGAAGCTTCTTGTCTGGGATTGGTATAGCTTCTAGCCATTTTGAAAAATAATCTTGGTAAGTCAGAATGTACTTATTACCTAAGTAGCTGGTAGTAATGGGTCCTACTATGTCCATTGCAACTCGTTGGAAGGGCTTGGTGACTTCTGGGAATGTCATTAAAAGTGCTGGTCTAAGATGGGGCGATGTCTTCCTCAAGTTGCACAATAAGCATTGTTCACAGAAACTTTTAATGTCGGCTCTCATTCTCGGCCAGAAGAATTTGGTTTTAATGGTCTGTAAGGTTTTGTCAAAACCAGGATGTCCTGCGTTGGGTGTATTATGATATGCATCCATCACTTTTGTTCGCATGGCTTGTGGCACGATTAGAAAATCATATCTTTGATCTAACTCTTTTTGTTTATATAGAAGTCCTTCTATATCAACCATAAAGTCTTCTTGATCAGCTCAGGCTTGGAGTTGGAGGTCTTGCAATTGTGCTTCTTTAATGGTCTGTCTGTCCCAGCAGGGTTCGTATGCTGTCGTTTTGAGAACAGCGATAATAGGATGACGGGAAAAAGCGTCGGCGTTTCCGTTCATTCTTCCTGGGCGATGTTTCCAGGGTAAGTGACCATCTTACCAATCTGTTACTTGGGTCTTTAACATTAAGTAACCATTGTAGGGCTGCGTGATCGGTAATAACTGTAAATTTTCTTCCATATAAGTATTATCTAAAGTGCTTTATGCTCCAAATGACGGCTTGGCATTCTTGTTCTGTGGTCGTGTAATTTCTTTCTGCTGTATTCAGTAGACGACTGGCATATTCCACAGGGTGGTCTGGTCCATTTTGTGTTTGACTTAAAATAGCACCTAAAGCGACACCTGAAGGGTCAGTAGTTAGGGTGAACGGTTGGCTGAAATCAGGATATTTCATTACGGGTCCACTGCATAATAGTTGTTTAAGGGTATCAAAACTATTTTTGGCGATTTCGTTTCATATAAAAGGTGTTTCTTTGCAAGTGAGCTTCGTCATAGGTTTAGCAACGTGAGAAAGAGAGAGAGAGAGCCTAAAAACGAACGTATATCCTTGACGCAGGTTGGTTGAGGATATTCTTGGACAGCTTTGATTTTTTCCGGGTCTGGTTTAACTCCCTCTTGAGAGATTATATGTTCCAAGTATTTGGTCTCTGGAGCTAAGAAAGTACATTTTGACGGTTTTAATGACAAGTTGGCTTCTCGGATTTGGTCGAAAACTTGCCGAAGTAGGGACATGTGTTCTGTTAGTCCGTTGGAAAAAATTACGAGGTCATCTAAGTATACCAAGCATTTGTCTTGGGCTAATCCACTTAGAACGGCGTTCATCAGTCTCTGCCAGGTAGACGGACTGTTAATAAGCGACCTGCCAATATCCGCTTTCTAAATCTAAGGTACTAAAGTAGGTGGAGTTGCCTAGACTGTCCAACGTTTCTTGAAGATTAGGTAAGGGGTAGTAATCCTTTTAGTGACCTTGTTAAGTTCCCTGTAGTCTATACAGACCCTTACAGAGGGTTCTCCAGTTGGTGAGTTTTTAGCAACCATCACAACAGGTGCCGACCATGAGCTTTGCGATTGGCGTATGATTTTGTTACTTAACATTTCGTCGATTTCTTTTTTAAGCACTTCTCGTTGATGGTATGGTACTCGGTAAGGTTTTCTAGTGGTAGGTGGTACGTCTTCAGTGATAATTCTAAGCGAGACTTGGATTATGGCTTTTAGGAACTTATTTTCGGTGTGGAAGATGTCCTGATACTCCTCGATTAATTTTAAGAGTGGCTCTCTCTCTTCACGGCTTAAGTGTTGGATTTTTATTTTTATCCGTAATTTCTTGACTTCTTGATTCTCGGTTCAATATAGTTCTCACAGTTCCGATATTATGGTACTCCCAACGGTCTTTCTTATGAGCTGCAAGCCCCGCTACGAGTGTAGCTTTTGATAAGGTCACGTCGGTACCAATAATATTTATCAGACGGATTGGAATCCAATTTTTCGGGTTTACCAAGTAACGTGCTACCATGACGCCATTGACGTGCACTTCTACTGGATGTATGATAGCGCATATGCAATCCTGTTCTTGGTTAATCTTTCCATCAGCAATAGTTTCGGAACGACCCGGTATCGTAACCGCGGTCATTAATCGGACGGGGATCCAGCAATTGTTTTCTAGTAACTCAGGTGGTGGCCAGGCACCTGTTTTGGATGCATCCTTTTCGGTATCGGAATCAGTATCAGCAGCAGTATCGGAATCGGTAGAACTGTGGAACTGGTAGCTGAGGTTTCGTAAACATTGGTTTAACGTCATTAATATAATGGTGTTATTTTTTATTTTAAGAAGCAAGTGTCCTTCAGAGAACTGCACGATAGCTTTATGATTTTGTAGGAAATCGGCTCCCAATATACCATGCTGTTCGAGGGGAAAGCTGTCCTTAACTACAATAAATTCTTGATAAATGAGCTCTTAGTTAAATTTAAGGGGTAATGTTGTGTAACCATGGCAAAATATGGGATTTCCTTGTACGTCGAACAGTTTTTGCCGTATGGGGTTGATTTTGGCCTGCCCTACTATTTATTTTTTAAGCAGCGATGCTGAGGCGCCAGAGTCTACAAGAAGGATACCTTTTTGGTTATTAATAATGACGTTGCGTGACGGTTCATTTTCTGTCGAATTACTATTAAAGTTTATTTGAATAATTTTCTTAGAAGTTAGAACCGCCTGGGGGTCCTCTCATTTTTTGGACAATCTCTGTTTAAATGTCCTGGTTCATGGCATCTAAAGCACCTTTGAGGAGCTTGGCATTTCATCTGGTTATGGCCGGTTACTCCGCAGTTAGGAGAGGGTCCCGTTGGATTTGTCCTCGGAGGTCTCCATTCTCCATCGTTTGAGGAAGACGGTCTTTCGTTGCGTGATCCACTGTTGGGTTGTGTTTGATGACGACTAGGACCTGCGGGGGTTGCCATTGAACTGCTTGTACTCTATCTTGTTTTCGCCATGTTTTCAGGTGACTTTCCATTTCCATTCCTACTTTAACAGCGTCATCATAATCTTGGGTACTCCGTAAGAGCAATTTTTCTCGTAAGTAAGGTAACATTCCGTTAAGAAGTTGAACATGCATATGCTCTTTCATTGAGGTTTCTAAAACCTTATCGGAGGCGTCATCTCCAGTTAACGTTATGTTCCTTCTGGCGGCTCGCTCGACGCGTAAGGCAAAGTCTTTTACTAACTCGCTTGGTTTCTGAAATGTGTTTTGAAAAATTTGCATAGCTTGGTAGGGGCTAAGTTTTGTTGTAAACTGCCCGATAATTTTGCTTTTTAAGTTTGCCCAGGTCCAATTTGCTTCAGTATTGATTACTTCTAGGGCTCTCCCTCTTAACTTGAGTCCATACAATTGTCCAGTTAGTTCTATGACGTCGATAAACTCGTGGGCATCACCCTGTCCATTGAATTTCTCAATGCCCTTCAATGCACCAGGTAAGTTTACAGGGGGTGTGGTTGAAGTCACGGTTCCAGTCGTGGGGTCGGTTACGGACGCAGTTGTGTTATTTGGCATGTTTGTTTCGTCAAACAACAGTGTATAATACAGATAGTTAAACTCAAAGTCCGATGCACCTAGCGACTCAGTTTCGGTTTCCGGTTCCAGCTTGGTAATGGCCGCTCTCATTTTCTTTCTCTACGAAAGAAAGTTAGTAAAACAGTTGGTACGCGGCACAGTATAATATCTTGTAGTAAAAAACATTACTAAAATAAAATATCCTATATATTTTTCTTTATAGGTTGACCATACTTACGGCCACACAGACTGACAGGCGGACAGAACGACTAATAGAAAGGAAAAACTATGTTTAATTTTTTTTTCTTTGCTTGGACTCTTTTCACTTTGGTACAATTTGTTTTAACAAAGTGAAATAATTTTTTGATTGTACCCCATTTTATTTCGAAAATAAAAATAAAACAATCAATTGACTCAAAAATACAAAAATTTATTTAATTTTAATTAATAACGATAACCGAATGATCGAGTTAGTAAGACGGTCTTTGAAATGTAATTTTTGTTTTGGATTTCGCGTGAAAGATTTTCTTTTACTAATTTTAACCTGATTCGGAATATAACAGCCGATTTAAAAGTCAAATAATTAGAAACCAGCTGTGGGTTTTTCGAAAGTTTTAAATTATTGCATGTGACCATTTATTATACGTTGGTTTTACTCAGAGATCCAATTGACGCAGTGTTATTAAAATCGGATAAGTAGTTTTCGAATTTTTGTAACAGGTTGACAGACAGACGGATAAGTAGTTTTTCAGGTTTCTTGAAACAAACTGACGGACAGACAGCCATGCAGAAAATGCAGTGTTGCAATTAAAATCGGATAAGTAGTTTTCGAATTTTTGGAACATATCGACAGATAGCCAGACATGCCAACAAATTTCCAAAAGCTGTCCTTTTTCATACTTTTGGCATTTATCTTGTTTCGTAGAGGGGCGGCGTTTAATAAATATTTACTTAATTTTTTGAGGTTAATTTGTAAATTCAAAAGACAAACCACTTTTATATATACATTTCTTTTATTTAAAATTCTATCGTTAACCGTCAAGAGTTAGTGATTTTCCGAGGAAAATTGAGTGCTTAACCTCTCAGGCGCGAAGCTAAAATCCTATCGTTAACCTTTAAGCGTTAGCGATTTTCCAAAGAAAATTTATCGCTAACCTCGCAGGTGCGAAACTAAAACAAAACCCTAGCGTTAACCTTTAAGCATTAGCGATTATCCGAAAAAAATCCATTGCTAACCTCGCAGGCGCGAAACTAAAAAAAAACGCTAGCGTTAACCTTTAAACGTTAGCGATTTTCCGAAAAAAATCTATTGCTAACCTCGCAGGCGCGAAACTAAAAAACTTAGCGTTAACCTTTAAGCGTTAGCGATTTTCCGAAGAAAATCTATTGCTAACCTCGCACGCGCGAAACTAAAAACCCTCGCGTTAACCTTTAAGCGTTACCAATTTTCCGAGAAAAATCTATTGCTAACCTCGCAGGCGCGAAACTAAAAAAACTAGCGTTAACATTTTAAATTTGCCACATTTTAAATTTGCCACTAAAAGTTACTATATTTTATGTATAGGTAGTTAAAAAAAATTATGGAATAGAAAGACTACAAACTAAAATAATAAGTAATATTTTGTGGTACGGTGGACGCATCATCTTTACTAGCGCATTCATCAAAAAGTAAAAATAAAAGAAACGAATTAACTTTATGCACTGTGATATGTAAGTATATTTTTATTGCTTAAAATGTCTAAAATAATGGTTACAATACCTCTGTTCGTATAATTACAGATTAATCATCTTACTAGTATATTTCTATTCTGGCCTATCTTTTGTTCCTCAGTCATAGCTCAGTTTACTCCACAATGACTTCTCTTGTCGACACATTCATTATCTTGGACCTAAGAGTAAATTTATATTACGTTAATTAATAAGAATGTATTTAATAATAAATAACTGTTTAATATCTCTGTCTATATTCTGTATTATAGTATTATTTACCATAAAACCCAAAGTAAAGGCTCCCAAAATGTTTCTATGAACATAATCCTTTTTTCTATGAACTTCTCGTCTTTGCTAGACCTAAAAAGCAATTATTTTATCATTAAACATTTATCTAGTTACCGATGTATCTATTATTTTCTTAAGGTTTAAACCGTCAATTACTCACCATATAGTCTTGTTTTCTTCGTGATATTCTTCTCTGTTCTATCTAGCTTTAGAGAAATTTTTCTATGATCTATTTTAGTACCTAGGAAACTGTATCTGCTCAACTATCTCCTCCATAACTAAGGCCACCAATTTTATAGTACTGACTGTCTTAAATAATTAGTAACGCTTGTTGTCCTAGAACATCACCTGAAATAAATACAAATAGTTAACTTACTTACCTATTTTTATTTTCTTTCTTATCAATAATGCTATTTTGATTAACCTGGTACTCACCTTATTATTATCCAAGAAGATTCACATTATAATAGTCTTTTAGCATTGTATGTCATTCGCTTCAAGTCTTGTTCTTGTGCTATCTTTACAAGTTT
Organism: Oxystoma pomonae; assembly: GCA_963921995.1. Classification (NCBI taxonomy): domain Eukaryota; kingdom Metazoa; phylum Arthropoda; class Insecta; order Coleoptera; family Brentidae; genus Oxystoma; species Oxystoma pomonae. Next base: position 63,354,781 of record OY998168.1, on the reverse strand, counting down.
TCTATGAACTATTATCTATCCGCCTAGAACTTATTTTGTCTATGAGTCCTCCACATCTTTGTTAGAGTTCGCCTATTACATAAGCACGACTTATCTAGTCCATAGACTAAAACAAGTAAATAGATTGTTATTTTTCTCCTAGTTTAACTATTTTTCTATCCTAGTTATTAGACTTACCTTGACTATTTCAATAATCCTCCTTCATTCTTTGTAAATAAAATGGAGCGCAGAGCGTGGGTTTGGTTGTTTTTATGGTTGTCATTATTTAAATTTTGCACCTATTGTAAATATTTCCAAAATAATTTCACACCTTTAATTCACGAGTACAATAAATATTAGAATAAAATAAATCGCAGTATGTTATTTTTGCCATTTCTCTTTTTGAGGTCCTAAATACGATGTTGCCAGTTCATTTAGTATAAAAGTCCTTAGACAAAATTTTATATAATATTTTTTTATACTTTTTTGGAATCACTCTGTAATTAGGATTTATGATGTATTTTTCTAGGAATAGGTTCTTACTTAAGAATTTTCAACATGTAATATCTCATCAGCTCCTTGCCTTATTACCTGTGAAATTTTTCTAATCTGGCAACTTGCTTTTAGCGTATTTCTTGTCTTTCTTTTTTTCTTACTTTCCACGTAAGTCTTTCTCTCTTAAATTGTGCGAACTTTTATGTGGGATTTTATTCCGCAGTTATTCTTTTCCACATGCGTGGAAAAGAAAAGGATAGTTATAATAATCATTTTTCCTTATTAGATTAGTATTAATCCACTTGAATTGAATCTTCCTTCTTCCCCTGCATTTAGGAAATGTACATAAGTGTGTAAATAGTTTTGGGAGATCATCCTGCCCAATTATTTGAGTCAAACGAACTCGATTTTAGTTTCTAAAACTCCCGTTGGTGTCGCTACTAATTTCCGTTTTAGGAGTTTGAAGCGCCTCTTCTGCTTCAAGAGTCACTTTTACGCAGTTGTTCCACTTATAGAAAGTGAAATTTAATATGGACCATTTTCTTGGTCATCTTAGCGGATCCATTTAAATTTCACTCAAAGTTGCAAAGAGCTTATTGTGATTTATACTTTGCTGTATTTATTTTTGTAATTTATTGGCGAATTGCATATCTTCGTGAGAAGGATTTTTGGAACACAAAACTGCATGTTAGCTGACGTGAGAGACTCAGCTCTTGACCCTCTGAACATCAAACGAGGGTTCTTTCACCTAGTGGTTTTTCCATCAATTTTACCACTCTCTTCTCAATTGGAAACTCATCGGAGCTGGACTTATTGGTTTACTTCCTATACCGACTTACAAAGGAGGCTTTGTGCAACACCTATTGTCTTATCTAATTGGCTAATAAATAGACCATCACAGAAAACTCGAAATGATGACGACATCAGGACACTAAGGAGCTTTTGGTATGATCTAAACGATTTGGAAATTATAGTTTTTGATTTTTTTTTTTGTATCCTCACTTTAAGTGGGTACATTTATTGCGTAAAAAAAAATATCAACCTTTTTTTAGGGTATTATTATTTTTTTTTTTAAATTATTTACCGAGTCTAAACTTTATTAAGTATTAATGCGCCCTGCGTTCGTCTGTAAGCCATTTAGTGATCACTATGCGGTAATGCGTACGGTAGTTTAGTTTTTTTTTTTCTTATAATTTTTTTTACGACCTTGGAATTTTAAGTTTACTAAACTTATAGAAATCCATGACCGATTAATTTAATTAACAAACTTCACCGAAGGTGCGTTGTACTTTTGTATAAAAATTTAAAGGTTCTCAAAAAATAAAACTCGGCCTATTGTTAAATATTGACTTTTTTTTTATTTTTAAAGTTAGTTAAAAAGAGAAAGAAAATAACTCGATTACTTTAAAAATGAATCTTTATTCACAAGTAATTATTTAATTTTGCCATTTCGTAACTGAGAGGACAATACTACTACCAACAACTTGTAGTTAATTACAAAAAGTAATCAAAGTTGACTGTGATTGGTTATATTGTTGCCTAAGAGGTAAGTGAATTATTCGTTCCATCTCGTGCATTTATTTATTCCAAAGCTGGTTTTATTTAGAGCGGAGTTCCTCTTATTACCTAAGGAGATTGGAGAAGGTCTGCTACTTCCTGGCGCCGTTAATTTTTTTTGTGTGCTCCTTTATATAACTTTATTTTGAACCCCCCCCACCGCTCTCAAACTCTGAGCATACGGGCAAACGCATCGCACGCACTTGGCAGCTCCTAACGTAATAAAATTCAGCAGAATTTGGAAGAATTGAAATGAAATAAAGTTCACTTTCAATTTAATTTTATAATATCTTGTGAACGAAAGAGCGTGTGGCAAGTACTCAGTACTTCAGTATTCTCGGAAATCTTTTACTAACCCGGGTTCTTACCACTAGGCTATCGGTCTTTGGTTTAATTCATTTCGGCTTATGTCCGGGCCAGTAAAATTCAATGTTACAGAAGAAAAATGGATTCAAAGAAATGGAAAATAAGTTGGTTTATGTATGTAGAATTTTAACAAAAAAACATTATCATTCGTCACTATGTGACTATATAAAAAAAAGGAAATTTGTAACAATAAGAAAATAAAACACTTAAAAATTACAAAGGAAATTCTGGAAATTAGAGAACTTTCAGAACTAACAAACGGGCAAGCCCTTTTCACACCGTATTTTAATTGTAAACGGAAGTTTGGGACAGTCGGTAAATTTTAAACGGAAAAAAAAAACAGAAAAACAGAAAAATAAAATAGTAACAAAAGTTACCTTGGCTCGGTCAGGATACACACACACACACACACAGTGGGTTAGGATTCAGAAGTTCTCAGATTGAACTGGTTTCTGATGGGCCAATTTGGCTTTTTATATTGAAAAAATTAGGTTGATAAGAAAAATTGTTTGTTCCAAAACGGTTGCGCATTTCTTTGAAAGTCGGTGTTATCCGCGAGGTCAATCGAAATTAAAATATGGTGTGGCAAATAATTAAGAAATCTCTGCAGGCGGTAAAATGATTAAAACGTTATGAAACAACTGAAAATTTTACTGGATTTTTGAAAACACGAATAGGGCCATTTGTTACACAGCCACTGAGCCGAAAAATTTTAGCAATGAAGAAATCTTTCAGCTGTCTCCGCTTCAAGACTTATCCACTACAGACACCGCCAGTGAGAGTGGGGAGCATGTCTAATCGACAGGAAATATTTTTAGGAAATTCAAATTTTTTTATTGAATTTTATTACGTACATTTATTAATTTTACTTAGCTATACGTTATAGTATATTTTAAACAATTGAAACAATAATGACCCTTCAGTCAAGGTTTATTCTTAACAATGTATAAGAAAAATATTTTACATTGCATGCTGTATTACAAAATTTAGGTGTTTTGAGATTTTTCATAAAATAGTAAGCTTGCCTTGGTTAATAAAAACTGGCGTGATCTTCCAGGGTTAGCGCAATGCTAGTTTATGTTAAAACTCATATATAAACTGTAACAAAATAATATCACTAAATATCACGATGCTAGCAATGTGAATTCCGAATTGAAAACGACGCTTAATAGGTCGCGTACTCACGTTATAAAATTAACATCAGAAACACATACGATCTCACATTAATAAAGCATTTTTTCGATGTACTTTAAAATGCTATAAAATATCAGTTTTTTATGTTATTTACATATCAAAAAAATATACCGTGTCACGTAAAAAAAAGTGCTGTTTCTTAGTAAGAATACCTGAAATGCTTAAATTTTATTTTTTCAAAAAATCAAAACGCTTTGAACAGTAAAAGTTTTAACAAAAATAATTTCAAATTTTGAAAGTGTGATTAGTTCAAAATACTCTTCTAGCGTGTGGTAAGGCGAACTTTTCTACACTCATTTGCGAGGGAAAAGTAGTACTTTCTACACCCAAATGGGAAAAAAAGTATATTTTAGTATATTGATCGTATTTTGACCTGACTAAACTTTTGAAATTATTATTGTTACAAACTTCAGTTTTTGAAGCGTTATGACTTTGCAGTTTTAACAAACGAGTAAAAAAAATTGAAGCATTTGAGATTTTCTTAATAAAAAATAAGCACTTTTTCCTCATTTATTAATTAAAGCATTTAATTTTAATTTTTTTTATTTTATTTAAAACATACAGAAATAAGCTTTCCATTAAAAAAAATTGTTCAGGTCAAACAGAGCACAGCAGTATATTAAGACTTGCAGGCACCATACTGTATCATTGCCATTACATACATATCTTCATGTCTATCTCTATTATTTTGGGGTGGTCGGTATCTGTCTCTATCTGCAGCATCCTTAATCAGTTTTCGATTACAGTAGGAAGCTTTGTATTCATGGTGGTACTTAAAGAAAGGGAATTTCTTTTTATTGCAGCTACATCTGGAAACAAAATATTTTTATAGATAGACAATAAGTAGCATATCCAAGACGGCGGATGAAGCTTGTCCCGCTAAAAAACTGCATCAAGTTTTTTAATCAGTGTTTTATGAGTTTTTATTCAGTTTGCTGATGGTACAAAACGTTTTATTTTAGGCGTTTGAATCCATAAAACAAAAATTTTAGAAAAAGTAATGTGCAACTTTAGTAACAGATAAACAAAAAAGTTATACATAATATTATACAATTTAAAAGTTTTGTAAAGATCCAAAAAAAAATAATTTTATGCCTACTTTCAGAGGAGATCTTTCAGACATCATCATTTTAGTTATTTAGCAAAAATATATAAAAGTTCCTGGCATTTTATACTACTTACCCTGCAAATTGTAGATGTTAAAATGGTCGCCAGGATAATTGTCTTTCTTCATATAAGACTTTTAAAGATATAATTTTTGTTGTTTCAAAATTGAGAAGCAAGGTAGAAACGACCCATATTTCCATCAAAAGTCCACCTGAAATATAAATTTGGAGATTAACCATAAGTATTGTCACCACTAGTGTGTGAAGATTCTGAGAACTGTAAATATTCTGAGCACTTTCAGAGGAGACCTTTTGAACACAAAAATATACAAAAAACTAAAAAGAACAGTCTCTATAAAAGGACATAAAAAAAATCTTATCAATGCAAAATTTGTTGAAACTCTAGCGTCTAAAGTTTTCTTTAAACTGAATTAAAAAAAAGTTCCTGGCATTTTATACTACTTACCCTGCAAATTGTAGATGTTAAAATGGTCGCCAGGATAATTGTCTTTCTTCATATAAGACTTTTAAAGATATAATTTTTGTTGTTTCAAAATTGAGAAGCAAGGTAGAAACGACCCATATTTCCATCAAAAGTCCACCTGAAATATAAATTTGGAGATTAACCATAAGTATTGTCACCACTAGTGTGTGAAGATTCTGAGAACTGTAAATATTCTGAGCACTTTCAGAGGAGACCTTTTGAACACAAAAATATACAAAAAACTAAAAAGAACAGTCTCTATAAAAGGACATAAAAAAAATCTTATCAATGCAAAATTTGCTGAAACTCTAGCGTCTAAAGTTTTCTTTAAACTGAATTAAAAAAAAGTTCCTGGCATTTTATACTACTTACCCTGCAAAGTGTAGATGTTAAGATGGTTGCCAGAATAATTGTCTTTCTAGAAACTACCCATATTTCTGTCAAAAGTCCACCTGAAATATAAATTTGCAGGTAAGGTCAGTTTTAATTTGACAAAAATGTGAAACTCGTCGTGTGAAACGTTAAAAAATCATTAAATTGTTGCTAATAGTAAAGAACTTTATTTGCTTATGTAGGGAATTTTATCACACAATTCAAGAAAATTAATTATATACTGCTAAAGTCACTTTATTTGGACAAAAATATAGAAAAAATAAAAATTTGGGCTTTGAAATAAGTAAATGTTATTTGTGGGTCTCCATTTAGGTAGAAACCTAAATTAGATATGATTACAAAAATGATCTGATTTTTGGCATGAAAAAAATGGCCACAGGAGCATATTTTGATTTCTGACCCCACCATTTATGAATAAAAAACTTTTATTGGCTTTATATACTTACCCTGCAGTCCCCAAACAGATGTAGAGTTTCCAAAGATGGTTGAAAAAACCAACCAAATTTTCGATCTGAAAAAAATAAAATAAAACAATAAAATTTAACTATGAAGAACAAAATATGTATTTCATGCAATGTTTTTTATTATGGTTTCAGACCGGTTTTGGCTCAAGTGTTAGCCATCATCAGTGAATTATCCCATTAAGTTGTCAAGCCAGGTGGTGGCATTTGGTTCATTCTAACAATAACGACAAGAGACTAATTTTCTTGCAGACAAACATTACATTCTTTTTGAAACAAAGTTATGATTGTTTTCCACAAACTACACTTTTTTAAACTCGACGCACGTTTCACTAACAACGTTAGCATCATCAGGAGACGATAAACAATGAACTAAACTAATCTACGCTCTATCTTACATACAATCCTTTAGTGGGCGGAGATAAGACTAATAATTTGTGATTGATCACAATTTTTAATCCTATCTCCCCTCAACCAACGTTTGGTCGAAATATTTTTTGTCACAATCCATACAACAAATTTCGTAAATTCCACTTTTTTTTTCTAGAACTGTAGTTTTATCCTTGGGATTTCCTAGTAAGCTTCTTATTGTGTTACCGGATTGATATACTAATTTAAGACCGGTGTTATTAAATACCTTTTGTAATCCTTTCGTATAATTAGGATTATAGGGAATTGATACAAATTTTGAGTCGCAGGTATCATTTCGTCTGAAAAAAGTGGAATTCCGAAAGGTCTTTTGAAAAGAATGTCTATTTATCAGCTTATTTATCAAGCCTTCGTAGTAACCGTTTTGGCCAGCTATATTCCTAATCCTATTCTTTTCTTCTTTAAATCTTTCTTTGTTTAAGGGGAAATTTACTAATCTATATGTTAAAAAGTGCAAACTTGCAAGCTTATGTTGTAAGGAATGAAAAGAGTCATTTGGAATATACCTGTTGGTGGCCGTTCCTTTTCTGTATAGGTCAAAGTTCAATTTATTTTTATTTCTTATAACTAAAGTGTCTAGAAATGGCAGTGTACCGTTGTTCTCTGTTTCATAACTAAATTTAATTGTGGGAAATTTGTTATTTATTTTTTCATAACATTTTAATCATTTTACCACCTGCAGAGGTTTCTTAATTATTTGCCACACCATATTTTAATTTCGATTGACCTCGCGGATAACCCCGACTTTCAAAGAAATTCGCAACCGTTTTGGAACAAACAATTTTTCTTATGAACCTTATTTTTCAATATAAAAAGCCAAATTGGCCCATCAGAAACCAGTTCAATCTGAGAACTTCTGAATCCTAACCCACTGTGTGTGTGTGTGTGTGTATCCTGACCGAGCCAAGGTAACTTTTGCTACTATTTTATTTTTCTGTTTTTCTGTTTTTTTTCCGGTTAAAATTTACCGACTGTCCCAAACTTCCGTTTACAATTAAAATACGATGTGAAAAGTGCCCGCCCGTTTGTTAGTTCTGAAAGTTATCTAATTTCCAGAATTTCCTTTGTAATTTTTAAGTGTTTTATTTTCTTGTTGTTACAAATTTCCTTTTTTTTATATAATCACATAGTGACGAATGATTATGTTTTTTTGTTAAAATTCTATATACATAAACCAACTTAGTTTCCATTTCTTTGAATCCATTTTTCTTCTGTAACATTGAATTTTACTGACTTCTGTTTGTAGTATATTGAAACAACTAACTTAACCTGGCATTGATTTATTTAAACTAATAAACAAAAGGGCCCGGACATAAGCCAAAATGAATTAAACCAAAGACCAATAGCCTAGTGGTAAGAACCCGGGTTAGTGAAAGATTTCCGAGAATACTGAAGTACTGAGTTTTCGGGGTAAATTACCCCTGGTGGCAGCTACCTCTGATAATTTCTCACTAACCCTAAAACAAAGCCTCCTCGTAAGTCACTGTATAGAGTAGCTATACAGTAGGTAGTTACTAATTGGTGTCTAAGCGGTGGGATTTTAGATTTTTTTTTCAGTCATACTTTTCCAGTGCTAAGTTATTATTTTTAATTTTCTCGAAATACGCGCTGAAAGATTTTCTAAACATAGTAAGTTATTAAAAGTTTTATCAATCATTTAAATAATTGCTGTAAGGTCAAGTTCGTTATCAATGCCATTACAAACTATGAGCCAAGAAACAGACGCTTTTTATGTTATCGGAATTTTACAGTGCATAGAACTTTATTCAGTTCAACCTAAAAAACCACTAGAGTATTTAAATTTATCCTGACAAAAGTATATAAACACAAAATTTCCTGTAAAATCTTATGTGAATCTAAATTAGCCGAAAATGTCCGTGTCTTATATTGCTTAAATACCAAAAAAATTAATCGTTGGAGAGGCATACTTATTGAGAAATGGCTCTCAGAAATCCACTTACCGCAAGGATTAGACAGGGTTTTAAAAACACGCGAGCGACTACGCATTTAAAGTATATATCGTCGAACTAAAAAAAAAGTGAAAATTTACAAAACAAAACCATAGGATTGTGAATAAACCCCAGTTTCCGGTTGTATGAGTTTTTTAGTTTTGCGCCTGCGAGGTCAGCAATAGATTTTCTTCGGAAAATCGCTAACGCTTAAAGGTTAACGCTAGTTTTTTTTAGTTTCGCGCCTGCGGGGTTAGCAATAGATTTTTCTCGGAAAATCGCTAACGCTTAAAGGTTAACGCGAGGGTTTTTAGTTTCGCGCCTGCTAGGTTAGCAGTAGATTTTCTTCGGAAAATCGCTAACGCTTAAAGGTTAACGCTAGGTTTTTTTAGTTTCGCGCCTGCGAGGTTAGCAATAGATTTTTTTCGGAAAATCGCTAACGCTTAAAGGTTAACGATAGTTTTTTTTTAGTTTCGCGCCTGCGAGGTTAGCAATGGATTGCACTTCGCCGCGGCTGCCGTATTCGGCAAGCAAGCGGCATTTCGGTAAACCGCGGGCGGGCCACCTATGGCTCGCAAGGTTTGTGTTTACTGGGGAATATAATTTAACCGATTATAATTGTCCCGAGCCTTAAAATATCAGAATTACAAAATTATCGAAAATAATTGTCTAGAAACGAAAAATATTCGACCCACAAAATGATAGAAAATAATATGCCCTATCCTTAAATGAGCAGAATCACAATTCATCCGAATCGCTATTGAGTATGCGGCAAATTTAAATCTCTAGAGCGCCGTAGGCCTTGGATTGCGGCGTTGCCAAGTTTCTCTATTTGAAAGATTACACGGGGATTTTTTTTATCAAACGATTTTATTTAACTTCACAGTTTCTGGCTGTCTAACTGTCTATCAAATCTTGCGATTCATTTTTGTAATGTAAGTCCGATGACAATACAATATTATGAAGAAATTTGGGGGTAGGGGGTGGTTAAAGAATGCAAAGGGTAAATTAATACAATATGACAACTTACTTCGACTCGCTCTTCCCTGCCGTAAGCTTAGCAACGTAGCAATTGAATTCGTGGCTATCGGTTCAAATCATTTTCGGACAGATTGGGGTTCTTGAATTTTGTGGTTCGGCATTATTATGTTTCTATCAAATTATTTTCGTTAAAAATATTTTCTAACATTGTGTGTTTCTATAAAAATATGTTTCGTTTAAATTTAATTCCATGCATATATTTTCTAGCGATTTGATGTTCCCTTCATTTAATTTTCGAGACAATTTTTTTCGGACCAATTATTTTCTTTTCTTTTCAATTCTGACAAATTATCTTTCTGTCAAATTTGGTTTCGGGTTTTTTATATTTGTTTTTGGTGAAAAAACTGTAAAAATATTCAGTGAAATCGCTATGGTCGACGACTTAGTATTTATTTTTTATCAACTGGATGAAATGATGACCACCAAGAAGACCAAAAATTATTCGTCCTATAACAAATAATCCTTTGAAGGAGTATGACGTACGATGTAGATTTGAAAGATGTGTAGATTATCTAAAGATACATGCGAAATTCTGCACGAGGAAATTCGACAAGTTTTATTCTCACTCCGAGCTCACCCCTATACTGTATATATATATCTTTGTGACAATTCTGAACATTTTTTGTTGTGGCACGTCTGGCTGTAGTATGTCTGGCTGTAACCAACGCTGATATCTCAAAAACTACTTGACTGATTTTATCAAATTTGTTGACTTTGCTGAGTTTGGGTCTAGTTGGTGCGATTTTAAAGATATGGTAAAAATAATGAATCCTACTTATATGCCAAGAAAATATATTTTTAAACTAGAAAGTGCTCCTAATCCTTCCTTTCTTCCGTGGTTTAACTGCGAATTATAAAACTGAGCAACATTGTTTACCTATGATTTAATCTAAGGATTATACAGGAGTTTTAGCTTTGGTTGTAAAATAAGCTCTAAATGCATTATTTTTCTCTCTTGATCCCTATAAATGAACAAAGAGGAAGCATGGATTAGCTAAACTAATCCGAATATTTTTACGATGCATCTGGGGGTAAGTGGCCTAAATACCTACTCGGTAGAAGAATCCGTTGTATGAACATCGGAATAACCTTACCCGAGGCGCCACTTGCGGGGTTAGGTTTTCTTTATTTTTAAATTTCTTCTTCTAAACACCTAGGAATGTTTTAAACGCACTCTGTTTCGAAAATAATTTCTTCTTTTCAACAAAATTGGTGAAGCCGAAAAATTTGACATTGGCATTTATTCGCTTGCTTGCGTGTTTGCGTCACAGAGTACCGAACAGTTGGTAGGTGATCCGTGCTTGCGTGCTTGCTTGCTTAATTGTAAATCCACAGTTTCACTTCTAGCCGCTACTTCTATTTCTCTCTTTAGGGAAATTTTGGAACACTTAAAATTTTGACAACTTTGATAGCCGCTGTGGTAGTGTTTAACCACCACTACCACTACCACGCATCGATTTTACCAGAGTTTTTAGAACAGCTTAAAAACTGTCACTTGTAAAAAAATTTAGAGATGAGAAAAAATAAAAAATTTGGCTTAATTTTACAAAATAAGTGTTTTGTATGTTGGAACCTGGTAATAATTTAATATTTTTAAAATTAATTGCGCCAAAATTCTCTAAAATTAACCAGAAAAATAACCACAACCACAACGAAATGGATTCGTAACTTACGGCAGTGGTAGTGGTTAATTACCACAACGGAATGACGTTTAGCTATTGCGCAGACGCAGTAATTACCACAACCACTACGAAGTGTCAAATAAGCGTTTCAAAATATCCCTTTTATCGAATATTCAAGTGACCCTGAGCAAATATATTTCCCTCTTTTTCTAAACGACGAAGAGGGAAATAGAAGTGACCCCGCTGCCTAACTACCTTTTTGAGAGAGTTATCCCCTGACAGATATACGGGATCGAAGGGTGTAAAGGCGGGTATTTTTTGTGATGGTGTAGTATGCTGGATCTCTCTTAGACGAATGCATTTAGAAAGAGAAAATAATAGTAACTATTTTAAGGTCGCAGAAACGCGTCTGTGTTTTCTTATTGTCGCGGTTACGGTTAACCTTGGTCCTAAAATTTCCCAGAACTATAAGCAAACGAAGGAAATCTCGATTGTGTAATTTATTTGAATATTGTTTCAATTTACAGATAATTGTTTATGTTTACATGTGTGTAGTATGCTTAATGTAGGATTCAGATTATAGTGTGAACGAACCTTAAGAATTATGTGCGTATGAACTACTTGTGTTATATATATATGAACGAATGTCAAATAAACACATTTCCCATTTAACCTGCTTTTCATTAAGACCTGACCTGGGGTTCCGCTCCTATCAAGCAATTATAAAACATGGCGCTGCGAACAGAAATCTAATTTTATTTTAGTCATTGTACAATAAAATTAGTAGAAACAAGAAGCACCGAACAGCAGTAACCGTAAGAAAAAGTTTTGCAACAATATTTTTCACATAACCTCAACGAGCACCTGTTTTTTTTTTAAATGAAATTTACCTAGAAGAAATGGATTTCAGAGGCATTCCCCCCATGCAGTTTGAAGGCAACCTAAGCGAGCGATGGACATTTTGGAAACAGAGTTTCGTGACATACTTGAAGGCAACAGAAATCAGCAAAAAGGATGATGCAACAAAAGTGGCTCAACTTTTAACCCTGATAGGAGAACAAGGTATTAGAATATATAATACATTTACGTTTACTGATAATGCTGATAAAGAAAAATTAGAGCCCGTTTTATTCAAATTTGATGATCATTTTAATCCCAGAAAGAACGTGACATTTGAAACATTTAAATTTCTCACTTGTGAGCAAAAACCAGGTCAAACCTTGGATCAATTTATAACAGAAGTAAAATCCTTAAGTATGTCATGTGAACTAGAGCCGTTACGAGAATCATTAGTACGGAACATTATTTTGATTGGTATTCAGAATGGGTCAGTTAGAGATGTTTGCTTTCAGAAAGATAGATTGACATTGGATGATGCTATTTCGATTTGTAAAACCAGAGAAATTACACAGGAGCATAACCGTCAAATTTCCAATGAAAACAACAGCCATCATGTGGATGCAATGGGTTCAAGACGACCAAATACATTCCAACAGCATCGCAGACCTCATAGTCAGCAAGTTGCTAGGATGCAGCCGAGAAGTCAGATGCCTGGCCGAGCTTGTAGCAGATGTGGTAGGATGCATGCTGTGGGACATTTTTTAAATTTTTGTAAAAATACTCGTAACAGAAATTCAAATAATTCTAACTTTCAATCAAATAGATATTCTTTTAACAAAAAATCTCAAAATTTTAATAATTCTTTTAAAAATAAACAAAGAAAAAATGTTCATTTTGTAAATTCAGACCAAAACTCTTTAGATAATTTTGACAATTTTGATAATAATATGTCAAATGAAGTTCAAGATGATTCATCCTTTGTTTTTTTAGATAGCATCGAATCCCAGCATCAGTCTGCACATGTCTGCGCCTGTGGTGATCCGCAACGACCCATGGGAGGCGCCTGGAGAGCAACGCTTAATTTGGCTGGGAACAATGGCAAACAGCACCCGGTAGATTTCAAACTAGATACTGGGGCAGCGGCAAACATTATCCCGGTAAGGGTTTTAAGACAAATTGGTTTTGATTTATCTAAAATGCAAACAAGCAATACAAAGTTAACTTCTTATACAAATCATACCTTGCCAGTGATGGGACAGTGTGTTCTGCCATGTAAAAACAAAAATTTTTCGTGTAATCTTCAGTTTTTTGTTGTTGATATGGAGAGCGTGCCAATTTTGGGGCTTGATTCTTGTATAAAACTAAATCTAGTGCAAAAAATTGATTCTTTAAGCAATAATGAAGGCGTTGAAGATATTTTAACTAAAAATAGAGATCTTTTTGAGGGAATAGGAGTTATGAAAAAAGAATATCACATTGAATTAAAAAAGGGGGCTATACCTGTAGTGTATCCACCCAGGAAAATAGCATTTGCATTAAAAGATAAATTAAAGAAAACTCTAGATGAACTTGAAAAGCAAAAAATAATCAAAAAAGTAATAGAAAATACAGAATGGGTTCACCCGTTGGTCATTGTAGCAAAACCAAATGGGTCACTAAGAATATGTCTTGATCCAAGCTCACTTAATGCTAATATAAAACGCCCATTTTTCCATATTCCCACATTTTCAGAGGTTTCCGCAAAGTTGGCGAGCTCAAAATATTTCAGTACACTTGACATGACGCAGGGTTTTTTGCAAATTCAATTAGACGCAGAAAGTTCTAAACTGTGCACTTTTAATTCGCCTTTTGGTCGATACTCTTTTTTAAGATTGCCGTATGTGTCTTGCTCGCCAGAAATTTTTCAGCAGAGAATGTACGAAATATTTTCAGACATAGAGGGTTGTGAGGTGTATATAGATGATATCTTTGTGTATTCAAAAACAATTTCAGAGCATAGGGAAATTTTGAAAAAAATAATGGATAGAGCGAGAAAATTTAACCTTAGATTTAACAAAAATAAATGTAACTTTTTAAAAATTGAAATTAAATATATGGGTCATTATTTTTGTCAAGAGGGAATAAAACCAGATGAAAGTAAAGTTAAAGCAATTAAAGAGATGCCATCTCCTAAAGATAAAAAAGATTTGCAGAGAATTTTGGGAATGATAACTTACTTGGGTAAGTTTTTAGAAAATCTTTCAGATTTAACAGCTCCTTTTCGTTCTCTTCTTAAAAAGGATGTTCTTTTCTATTGGGATCAAAATCTAGAAAACGCTTTTAACAAAATTAAAGACGCTATGACTAAGCAACCTATTCTTAAAAATTTTGACATAAAAGAGCACTCTGTGATCTCGGTAGATGCATCTTTAGGGGGTTTAGGGGCTTGTCTTCTGCAAAATGGCAAGCCTTGTGCATATGCTTCCCGTTCTTTGACGGAAACACAGAAAAGATATTCCCAATTAGAAAAAGAGCTACTAGGTTGTTGGTTTGGAATTACTCATTTTTCACAATATGTTTATGGTAAAAAATTCACTGTTGAAACAGATCATAAACCTCTTATAACTATTATCAAAAAACCGCTTTATTCATGTCCACCACGACTCCAAAGAATGCTCTTGCAACTGAAAAAATATGACTTTGAATTGATGTTTAAACCTGGGAAAAAATTAATAGTTGCAGACACCTTAAGCAGAGCATATTTATCAAAAACTTTTGATGAAAATATAGATTTAGAAATTGAAGCAAAAATTTGTTTAATTTCTCTAAATCTTAATATTAGCGATCAGAAAAAATAGGAAATTATAAATCTAACTGGGTCAGATCAACAATTAAAAATAATAAAAAAATATGTTACGCAGGGCTGTTGGCCTAAAAAAATTAGTGATTGTCCAGACAACGTAAAATTTTACTTTAAAATTAGATCAGAAATATCAGTCATGAATGATATGCTTTTTAAGGGTAATAAATTAATTGTACCAACTGCTTTACGTCAAGAGATTTTAAATAAATTACACTACACCCATCTCGGCATCAGAAGATGCATTGACAGAGCTAATTTGTCTTATTATTGGCCAGGTATGAGAAAAGAAATCACAGACATGGTGCTAGCCTGCTATGTTTGCCAAAAACACCAAAAGTCTCAGCCTGCCGAGACTCTGGTGCCTCATGTGGTTCCTAGGAAGCCCTGGTACAAGATAGGTGTAGATATATGTCATTTTCAATATCAATCTTTTCTTATAGTTGTAGACTATTATTCTAGATTTGTTGAAATTTCAAATTTAAACAAAAATTTAAGTAGCAAAAATGTAATTGAAAAACTTCAAAACATCTTTTCTCGTTTTGGTATACCGAATATTGTAGTGTCGGATAATGGAGGTGAATTTTCCAGCATGGATTTTGCCAACTTTTCAAAAAAGTATGATTTCAAGCATGTCACAAGTAGTCCATTATTTGCACAATCAAATGGAAAGGTTGAAAAAGCCGTTCAAGATGTCAAAA
Organism: Oxystoma pomonae; assembly: GCA_963921995.1. NCBI lineage: Eukaryota > Metazoa > Arthropoda > Insecta > Coleoptera > Brentidae > Oxystoma > Oxystoma pomonae. Next base: position 63,339,325 of record OY998168.1, on the reverse strand, counting down.
ATATTTTAAAAAGTCAATGTTAAGTGGTAGTGATCCATACCTAGCCATGCTGGAGCTTCGCAACACTCCAATTGATGGGGAAAACTCTCCTGCAAATGTTTTTTTTAACAGGGATCTTCGTGGAATATTACCGGTCATTGAGCAAAGATTTCAAAAAACAACTTTTAATAAGTCAAAATTTAATAATTTTATCAAAAACAGTCAAAAACAGCAAAAAATGTATTTTGATAGAAAATCAGTTCAAAATTTTAGAAACTATTGTAAAAATGACTTAATTTGGGTTCAAAAAATACCAAAAGGGCAGTGGGAACCTGGCTTAATTTTAAAAAAAGTTGGTATTCGTTCATTTTTAGTAAAGCTAGACAATGGTGGTACTTTACGAAGAAACAGCAGATTTTTAAAATTTCGTACTCCAAATAACTTGCAGGGGGTTCAAACTTCAACTTCTTTTAAAAAACTTAATCCGTCAACTTTTTATTCTCAACAAAATTTTAATTATTATACTAATTGTCAATATTTAAAAGTCTCTGAGGATAGTGAGGGAACTTCTGGTAATGGGGAATCAGTTTTCAGTAACGCAGGTCCTAGTAAAGACTGTAAAATTGTAGATAGTGACACTTCTACCTCGGTAGAAGAAAATATTGTAGAAGGCTTAAAAAATTTAGAAAATGTAGAGGTAATTGTACATAGTAGTAGTAGTAGTATTAGTAGTAGTGCTGACGACAAATTTGATAACTGTAATAGTTCTTTTCTTTCTGACAACTCACAAGGCTCTATTGAAAGTTCAATTTTAAAAACTTATGACACTCCGTCAAATAAAACTGAGACTAAGAATAAAGTTAGTTTGGCAGATACTTCATCTCGTGTTACGAGAAGGGGTAGGACTATAAATCCACGTTTACGATATGGTGACTATGATTTTAGTTTAGATCAAACACAGTAAACTTTTAAGTTTCCTACACAGGAATCTCTAGGATAGTTTTTCTAACTTTACATCTATATTTACATAAATATATTGTTATATTATTGGTAAAAGCTTTGTAAAAACATATATCTTAACTAATAATTAATGTCAGCAGTTCACTTCGAACTTCATAACATAATTAATAATTAAAAATAAACTACTACATTTTAGTAACACTACTACTAACTATTGTAAACAAAACTGATATTTTTATAGCCATATTTTAACCTAATTAATAACGTTTTTCTACTGTTAATGTATTTTCTAATATGATCTTTAATCCCTTATATCTCTTATTTTTACTGTAAAAGTGTTATATTTAAAAAAGTGTTTTCACTGCTAACATTAGCTAATTGGTAAAGTTGCATTTCAGCTTTTTAGTGTACCTATTATATTTCTTATTTTTAATGTAAAAGACTTAAATTATATTTCTTTCGTATTTCTAGTCAGGTCTTTTCTAGGTTTAAAGGTTTTAAATGTTGTTTGTTATATTATTATATTTATAAGCTAACTATATTTATATGGATTTAGGACTTTTAATAAAGAAAGAGGGATGTGTAGTATGCTTAATGTAGGATTCAGATTATAGTGTGAACGAACCTTAAGAATTATGTGCGTATGAACTACTTGTGTTATATATATATGAACGAATGTCAAATAAACACATTTCCCATTTAACCTGCTTTTCATTAAGACCTGACCTGGGGTTCCGCTCCTATCAAGCAAGTATAAAACAACATGTGTGTATAATCAAAAGTTTTTAATTTTTATAAATTTCCGGATTATACTTAAATTTTAATATCAAAAATACTATGACGTCGTGTATTAGCTGACATGAACAGAAAAAATCGGTGTAGACAGCGCATCCTGTCATGTTCGATGCCTTGAGAATCGGAGGATGTTAGGCGCGTTTCTGCGAGCTAAGAGAGATCCAGCATACTACACCATCATAAAAAATACCCGCCTTTACACCCTTCGGCCCCGCATATCTATCAGGTGTCATGGGATAACTATCTCAAAAAGGTAGTTAGACAGCGGGGTCGAAGGGTGTACAGGCCGTATGTCTTTTTTTTTTCGTGGTGTGAATGTGAACGTCCACGTGTAAATTTTTGTACTGTCCTTATTTTTTAAACTTTTTATTTAATAATTCAATTTTTTAACCCCCGTCCCTGGACAAAAGGGTAAGTGACTGATCTGTGTATCCAAATTAATGAAAAATACCGGAGAAATTTCCCAAATAATTGACAAAAAGCATCCAAACATGCAGCACAGCGGAAGTGATTAGCGCCAATTCGGCGGCCATCATGGATGCGAAAAAACCCCGGACAAAATTAACGAAATTATTTATTACGGAGAGAATAGACCCCACAAACAATGCCGGCATGGCAGAATTTGACGCACGTGCATTATAAATACCTTAAACACTCCTGTGTGAGCCACCGGCCGAGCGACGGCAACGAATACGTTTAAAATGATGGCAAATACACACTTAGCATGGTTTAAATGTAGAGGAGCACTGCATACTAAATACCGGCATTGCAGGCAATATTGGCAAAAAATGTATGGGGTGATTCACCATATTTTTCCCACTACATAGCTCATTTATTATTAGAGATAGAAAAATAGTTTAAATACAAAAGTTGATTATTTCTTCACAACTTTTAAGAAAATTCACTAAAAATTTTCAAAATGTCAAATTTAGACTTACGACATCAACTTTCTTATTGTAAATTGAACACCCTGTATATTTTTTAAAATTTCGGTAGATCTTGTAGGGTTTATCTTAAGCAGTTCTCGAGTGAAATAAAAAATAATTTACCATAAGGGCGAAGTAAACGTTTTTCTTGAAAAATATACAGGGTGTTCCGTTTGAAATAAGAAAGTTGATGTCGAAATTTGACATTTTGAAAATTTTGGTTAAAGTTTCTTAAAATTTGTGAAAAACTAAGCAACTTTTGTATTATTTTTTTTCCTATCTTTAAGAATAAATGAGTTATGTAGTTGGGAAAATATGGTGAATCACCCTTACCACTAAGTGCCAAACCCACTCAAAAATTAAAAGTTTAAAAGTGCACCTCCTTGATTGGTCGGCTCAATAGGGATACAGATGCAAATTCCGATACCACTGATAATTGGCTTTTTCTTTCTATTTAAAGTATTTATGCATAAAATAAAATTTGTAATGATTGTGGATTAAAAATAAAATAATGCACATAATTTATGAATGCATATTTATTTTATGTTATCCTTAAACGAACAAATATTCCTAGATAAACCAATATGTAATAAATAAATAAATGTTACTATAAACAAACACTTATACACTTATATTTATATTCTAACATGAAGACAGGAATGGAAACCATATGAATAATATTTGGCGTCTTGGTCATGCCAAAGATAGAGGAAAATTCTTTCATAAAATGATTTAAATATTTATTAAGAGGAGGTTTTCCATACAACAGTAAATTGCAACAGGGAAAATTTTATTTAGAATCTCTTTGATAGTAAATCAAAAAAATAAGGTTTGCTTCAGTTGCTTTATATAAAAATTCCTTGGCCAAAAATTTAAAAACTTAGTACTTTCTTCTTCTTGTTATAAGATAAGATGTTCTAGATGTTCTGCCCCCAGTCCAGTCACAGGCACCCCGTAACCAAGCCTTAGTAGCATCTTCAACGACAGAATGAGGAAAAGTTGGTTGACTTCTTAAAGGATTTTTTACAGAATCTAAAAAAGTTTAAATTGTGGTAAGTATAGCTGTAAATTATTTTTTTTTGATAAACCAGTATTTTGTTTTAGGAAACTTTGCTTAAAAAGTGACAAAATATCGGTTTCTCAAAAAAAAAATTAAAAACTTTAATCTAGTTGTTTTATTGGCAAATTTACGTTAAAATAAAAAAATAGTACCACAGATGAGTTTTTTCAAATTAATTTTAAAAAATATTTTAAGATATTAACTAAAGACAGCTCGGTTTCACAAGAAATTTAAGGGTCATCATTCTCTGGGTCAGCAAGAGAAATTTCAGTGTTAGAAAATGACTTGGACGTAGACTGACTTGATACCATAAGGGCGAAGTAAACGTTTTTCTTTAGATGGCTCGATCCAACACTTCAACTAAAAAGCCAGTTAACTCTTTTTTGATATAGTATCCTTTAGCCTACTATGGAGGCCATAGTGACACCAAACTGAGAGAAAATTCATGTTTTACCTGTCAATTTGGTTATAAAAATGGCGGCAACAGTAGGCTAAATGGCACTGAAGGCTGAACACAGGTAGGAGTTAACTGGCTTTTTAGTTGAGAAGGGTTTTGCTCGATTACAAAAGAAATTTGTAAATTATTAGTATCGCTTAAGCATTGTAGATCATGATGTGACCTTTGATTTTCTTGTAAAGTGGCGTCTTGATCACGATTTAATGCTGGGTTCATACAGGCAAATCAAAATAAAAATTAAAAAAAAATAATAATTAAAAAAGTTGAATGAGCTTATGAAGAACAGTGTAGGCATTTATACAGCATAAATAAAAAGATGAGTAACTCAACATTTATATTTATCTTAAAACGGATTTGAGCATGCTCTTTTGACGCACATAACCTCACTTTCATTTTTTTTTTGTAATTTAAATGGGGTTTTTTTGCAGTTTTTGGTTTGTTTTTAACAGATATTATTAAGGAAAACAGCATGATGGAGTTTAGTTTAATTATTTCAACTATTGGTGTCATTCACTTTTGTATACATGTGCAGAAGCTGTGTGCTGTTCGGTTCAAAGTTATTATTTTTTATTTTAATTTTTATATGCCTGTATAAACCCAGCAAAAATGACGATTTTTGGTCGCTTTACTGGTAGTTCTGAACATTTTTAAGTCCACTCTAGGCCGACCTTATTTAAGAACAAAAGAATATGAGTACTTACGCAGTATCGGCTTCCACATCCATGGTGACTTGAAACTCAAACTAAATTTAAGCCAATTTTAAAAGAAAACTTGCAAAACACAAAAAACAAACCACGAAAAAGGAACCCACATAGGAAGAATCCGCAGAATATTATTAAAATGGCATCGGCAAGTACGTCAAGTTGTCAACCGCACGACAGATGTCAATCGCGAGGGAAATTTAAAAAATGCGGCGTTCAAAATGCACGATATCCGGCAATGCGTTTGATCGGACCGGAAAGGTGGTTTAGAAATGCATGCAATTTTTAAAGGAACGATTGCGTTTCACTTGGAATGTAAAACACGTTTTTCAGTTATTGGCAAAATAACATAAATTTGCCAATACATTAGGCACTATCAATTGACGTCACGAGCTAAAAACAGTTGAGCATCGGCAGAAAATTATTTTTGCCCATCCCTACTTTAATTTTACCCATAGAAATTTAAAATGGTTCATTGATTGTCATGACAACCAAAATTTTATGCTAGGGTATTGACAGTTCAAGGTTATAACCTCTTTCAAGCATTTTGTGACCTACATCAGAAAATTTGCAAATTTTAGATTTTCTTAATTAAAGAACTGATATCTTGTGCTTTTAATGTTAAGAAACTACCGGCTAGCCCTTTAGTGTTCATTTAGTTTTTTAAAGAACTTTTTGTTGTCCTTCCAGTGTACAGTGTCTTAAGGAACTCTTTGTACTCCTGTTGTGTAGTGCCAGAAAACAATAAAGGTAGGTAGGTATATAAATAATAGCTTAAAATAGCAAAACAAATACCTCCTTTATATGGGCCCATTAAAACATTTAAAATAAAGGATTTTCTAAAAGAATGTGGGTAAAGTTATGACAGTCCCTATCTATTTGCAAAATCGCAAATGCTAAAGTTACAACAGTTGCAGAAAACCCGATTTTTTCACAAGAACACCAACAAAACTGAATCATATTTAGAAAAATCTGACCTAACCTAACTTAATCCAACACAAAAAAGCATGGTTATTATGCAGTATACAGTTCTCCGCCATTTTTGATTTACTATGAAAAATTCTTTATGGGGGCACCTACTAGGGTCCCTAGGACCCCAAATCCGCCTGCGCTGGTTGGTTTTTTTTCAATTTTTTTGTTTTTTTTTTAATTTTTTTCCACTAAAACAACCCAATCCAACACAGCCCAACCCAACCTATTCCAACCCAAAACAATAAAAAAAAACACATTACAACCCTCCCCCCCTCGGCCGACATAAATTAGGCAAAAACCAAAAAACTTCTGTAACCTAAGTTTTTCAGGGTTTCTTTGACATCAGAAATTCAAAGTAAAAATATCAAAAGCACAAAAAAAATATGAAAGAGGTTCTTTGCAAGTTTATTTGTTTGATTAAATAAGGTTGACAGGAACGGTTCTACAGTAAACAGCTAATCTAAAAGCATTTTTAATTTAACTAAGTAAGTAATTCAAATACGAGCTTAAATATTAATATTACCTAAGTTAAGATTAATTTTTATCAAGGTTCAAAACACAATAAATTTTTTAGCACTTAGATTTTAATAACAAGTACATCAAAAACACAAGTTTACTCTCTGTCTGCAAATAAAAAGCACATGTCATTTTTGTTTACTGTAAAACATTTTTTTATTGTTCAGAAGCATAAAGAAATTGTTTTTTGCACACGAATGTCAATAAAAACGGAGTAGCCATTGAAGAAGTAAATACTTTGTGTTCTAGTTTTTTGTATGTTTTTTCCATTTTTTTATGTTTACAACTCGTAGCTAAACTGTGATTTTTTAATTCATGATTTTAATTTACTCACAGCACTCATTCTTTAAAACCATGCTTGTAAAAAAAGTAATATTTTAGTCACTAGTATTCAAAACTACTATTAAATTTTGCCAGTGGTACTATTTTCTTCATTTTCTTCACAACTAACTTTTAAATTTTTGTTTCTTTTGGAAAAAAAACGATTTTTTTTGTTCGAGTTCTTCCCTTTCTTGGCATAATAAATTTTCTTGTGAGTTTTGAAAAAAATTTTGAAAATTAGTTATTCTAATACAAAAATGATTTGTTTTTATCTGTTAAAATGGGCAGGTATGCATACTTACTCGTAAGTATTTAAAACTGGTGGTTACTCCAAAGGCTGAACCGGGCACTACAGCTTTAAGAAGGCCTGTTGTGCCCAGGAGTCTACTGAAATTGTATAGATCATAATTAAAACAAATACGATCCAGAAAAATAAAAACTCTGCTTACTTTTCTTATATATGCACATTTGGCTTTCACTTAAGCTTCAACTGGTATAAGTTAAAGAAAAAATATTATTTTGTAGTCTGAAGAGGTTTTAATTTCCTGGTTAGTATGTGTTTTATTTACACTCTTCAAAATCTCAGTAGATTCCTGGGCATAATAGGCCCACTTGTTATTTTTATATAAATCTTCATATGCACATAAAAACCTTACTTTTTTACAGAAATACCTGCTATGTAAAACATTTGCCATAAGTACAAAACATCAAAGGCCAAAAAGACAAACAAAACATCGGAGGAAAATTTGAATTCTATAAGGCACTACCCATCAAAAATAAAAACAATAAAAAGTGGATCCTTGAAGAGTGAAGAGAAGAGAAAAATGGTTTAAAAACATTGGAGCAGATACTGGGCAAACAGTACATGTTCGTTCCAATCACTTTGTTACTGGTAATAATGTTATACCTACATTCCTGTGCAGAAAATTCTGCATCATAATACATATACCCAATTAGATATGTTACATGATATTAGTTTGGCAAGGATTATTTCATGACACTGAAAATTAATGTATCTCTTCATATATTAATTTGTGAATTTATTCAAGGCCATTTTTGTGAAGCGGTAGTGTAATACATCACCTCTTTGTTTGAATGAAACAAAAAACAAACCACATAAAAGGAAACAGTTTTAAACTTTATTGACCGTGGTTTTTGTATTCTTTGAAAAATTGATTACAAACTTGGTCAAAATTAATAGGAGCATGTTCTTTTTAGAGCATGTTCTTATTGAGTAAATTTCACAATTCTATTTGACTTCAACTTTTGTATCATATTGCTGAAATAAAGCTCAAACTTTTTGAACATTAAGAAATCCATGAATTAAATATTCATAAAATCATTGAAAAAAAATCGATGTTATTCACATTCACATGATTTTTTTTTATCTTGAGGGCAATGAGTAGGGGGTGCAAAACTTTTTGAACTTTGTAAATATACGAAAAGGTTTAAATTCTTGCAAAGTTACTCAAAACTAAAAAAAAGATTACAAAATCCGAGTGGTTCCGGAGAGAAAAAAATCGAATTTTTCATTTTTAGTTTTTATTTTGTTGCGCCTTTATTCTTAAAGATGTCAAAAAAGGCTTAAAACTTTCTACAGGCACTTTTTTACGATGTACCTGAATGACAGGTCTGTTTTTAAGATTTGACATTTCAGTGTGACAGAAGCACTGTAAAGTTCATTTTACCTTATAACAAAATCTGTCATTTTTAAGATATCAAAAAAGGTACTGCAAGCGTGTTCCCAAAATATCTTGAGTAAGTTAAAAGCAAAATTTGAATTTGGGCTGATGGTTAATTAATCCAAAAGTTCAGGTGACTTGTCAAAATAATTTTGCAAAATGTTATCTGTCATTCTTCATGAACAAACGGCAGGAGAAAAAAAACACGTGTCCATAAGAAAAAATGAACTTGGCACTGCCCTTTCACACTGAAATGTCCAACCTCAAAAACAGACCCGTGATTAAGTAGATCTTAAGAGTGCCTTTAGAAAATTTTAACCGTTTTCTGACAGCTTTAATAATAAAGGCGCAAACAAATAAAAACTAAAAATGAAGATTTCGGTGGTTCGCCTATCTCCGGAACTGCTTGGATTTTGTAAACTTTTTTAAAGTTCTGAGTAAAGCATTAAATTGCGCAACTTTCCCCTAATTTAAACCTTTTCGTACCTCCTACCGTTCAGAAGATTCCATGTTGAGCATCGAATTTGGAACACCCTGTATAGGTGATCAATAATCGAATTATAATGACACTGTTGCTAAATTTTATTATTTTTTTTTGTTTTATTTTAGGCAAACCTCAATGGGAAAACCAGTTGAGGATATTGATCACCCAGATTAACTGCCATCATTTAATATGCCATCTATCGGAGTTGAGGTAAATATCTTAGTAAATAAAATATATTCTTGATTTGCAATTTTTCCCTTACATAATTAGGTATAAATATTTTTTAAATGATATACTAAATGAAAATCATTATGAAACTAATATGCCTAAATTAGCAACATGTTTAAAAACTATTTATAGAAGTATTTACGTTAAATAAAAAAACCCTCAATAATATGCTAGCCTCAATAAAATCTGCTGTGCTAACTTTTTTTTAAAAAATATGTAAACCTAGCCACCCCAACCTGAAATAAATTCAGAAAATAAAGGGCACACATTTTTTTAAGAGGATATAATTAGTCCATGAGTAACACATTGTGAATTCCCTAATAAAAATTTTAATTTAGATTTTTTTATACCTATATTATAGGAAACCCATCAACAAGATTTGACAAATAATGCCATTGGAGAAGAAGTGAATGAGTTATGGTTGAACCTTTGCACTTCCCTGTGTGAAGAAAACTCATCACCTACTTACTTACCTACATTATTATTTATTGTATTTTTTAAAAATAACTACTAACAAGCATGCAATGTTTTTCAATCAAGTGGGCTTTTCTTTGCAAAGATGCATATTAAAGGACTAGCCCATTCAGAAAGCAATTAAATAATTTTAATTTTAGACGTTTTATGTATGGGGTAATTGTTTATAATTACGATAATGTGTTTCATTATATTTTTACACTCTAACATCGGCTTGAGAAAAACTTAGTAGGTAGGTTATAATAAAACGCAAAATGTTATTTAGCTACAAATATACTTTTTGGATATCAATTTTTTGCAAATTTTTAAGGAAATATGCATGTATATACCTATACCTCTTTAGAGTCAACCAATGAATCAGAAGCTTTATGTCTTCTTACACTGGATAGGTATATAAACATGCAAGATGATACTTAGTTTTCTCACATAACACCTGGTTCACACCTAGCCTGCCCACCCTGCATCAAAAAATGCATCGTGTGACTCTGCATTTAAAAGTGGAAATCCATCACGGTCCTTTGTTTATTCAAGGGACCGTGGAAATCCAGGTTCTTTCACATTGTGCGTTTTTTAAAGCAGGGTGGGCAGGCGTTGGTGTGTTTGGGGCTTAAGTAGTCAAAAGGAAAATAAATAATTTTAAAAAGTAACGTTTTATTACGTCAAGAATTATAGTACTTATACCTATCTAAGTTTATTCTGAATGTTGAAATTTTTTCAGCAAGTTTTTAAAATAAATTATTTTTTGCACTTCAGGGATAAACAGCTTTGCATTTTTTATTCCTCATGTTAGCAATAAAAGTTACTTTTCAAATTCAAACAGGGATAAAAAGTAAAGGTAAAGGGACAAAAAGTGACATTTTAAGTAAAGTGAGTAATTTGGACAAAAAGTTACATTTTCAATAAAGTGTGTAATTTATCCCCTTTGATATATTTTGTGGCATTAATATTTATTTATATTTAAATGAAAGACCCTATAGTAAATGTTTTTTTATAGGCTTATGGATTGGTATTACTTATGTTCCTTTAGATAAAATAAAGCACTTCTATACAAATAATAGTTTTATTTATTTTCATTAACACAATACAATTTTTTTTAATGATTGATAAAATGATATAATTTATCAAATAAATGTTAATGTCAATCACAGGTGATGAAACTCATCTAACGTAAGAGTAACAAAATAATAAAATTATCAGTTAATTGCCACCTTAGAACATTGAACTTCAATGTTCTAAGATTGCCATTGTATTTAATTAAATGGTCTATCTACGATAGAGGCAGATTTGTTAGTGGCAATTAATAAAAAATTTCATTTGCATCAGCATGTTTCCCTGAGCTTATTTTAGATTTTCGCGATGTAAGTATAAGAGCTAATATAGTTTTTCTTTTTGCGGTTAGCTTCATTTTAAAAAAAAGCCGTAGAGATAATAACTCTCAATTAAGTTAGTGTATAAATTCTTGTTGGCATGAGTAGATTTATTGTTACACATTTTGCGACACTTCGGCCATTATAGTATCTCATAGTTATATGGTTTTTGTCCTTCTCGAATAGAGAAAGTGACCAAAAAAAATTTGAACAGTCCTATTTTTTTCACTATTAAAGAAAGAGGAAATAAAAGCTAGGTGAAAAAATCAACACTGTGCCTCAAAAATTTGTAAAACAAATATACCCTAACTCTAACTAGAAGCTGTGCAAATGATCTTAAAGAAACAGTGCCTATCTATTGTTTTTTGTTTGAAGGTGGTGTATATTGCTCCTAACCCAGATACAGCAAATTTTTTCACAATTCTGACAAAAACATTGACCTCTGGGAATCTTAAAAGACCTGTGCACATCTTATAAAACCACTGGATTTTACACCAACGGTTATCACACTGCACCATTTTACTGCCATCATCAGGTTTTCTGCAGTACTACCCTTTCACTGCCATATTGCTTGTAATAGCAGATAATGTTGTAATGTTGCACGGGTATCTTCTTCTGGAACAGTTGATGTTGCTCCTGAAATAATTATATACAATTAATTTAAAATTCTACTCACAACTGAATCAATCCAATCCAAGTGTTATTTTCCTAATGCAATTACTAAGGGACCACTTATATTACCCATATAAATTAACATGTACATGTACAAATTTTAGATCAGTTGTTACCCCCTCGGCAGTTACTTATGTAATGAAATAACAAAATGCAGTTTTAATTTCGATTTTTCTACAAGTGTTGAAAATGGCATTACGACATATATTAAAAATTATTTCTTTCAAAAATCGCTTGAGGTAAAAAATAATAATACATAACTCTAGTTTTTAAGATATAGTATAAAATAAAAAGGCAATATAACTTACAATTTCCATGTACTCTGGTGCTGACTGGATGTTTAATTTCTAAAAATAAAAAATAGTATTTATTTTAGATGCCTAATTGTGCTGTTAGATATCATAAAATGTTTTAGGTTTGTAACTGTAACTGTACTTTATTGTTTTTAAAATTTACATTTTTATACAATATTGTTCTAAGCCTAGAAATTTTTATAGCGTTAAGAAAAAACCTTAAAACAAAAAAAAAGGTTTGTATTTGCAATGATCCAACAAACAAAATTTTATTCTAGGGCAGGGTCTTCAAGTTAACTTTATTGATTAACAAAACAACTTTTAGTAGCTTTTCAATTTCTTTAAATTTTCGTTCTGTAAATATGTTGTTTTATTCTTTATTTAAGTTAGCCCCAGCTTATTTAAAAAAAAATATTTCATCAGTGTTCAGCCAAAATTTATTAAAAAATTCCTGGTGTTTTCCCGGTTTCTTTAGACTTTTTCCCAGCATTATTTTATTAAATATTCACTTTATGCAAGGGCGGACTTAGTCTAAAATCTAGGGGCAGGGTAATCAGATTTGGAGTTGTTGATTTGCCCAAGGGGGCTGGGTTGGGGTGAAATCCAGTATCAACATGCTATAAATATGCTGCAGACACAAATTTTTAGAAAATTGGAGTAAAAATACCACTTTTTTACATCTTTGTTGAAAATGTCATAAAAATGCTAAAGAAAACCTGGTTGAAATTTCCATGTTTACTTTATTTGTAAAATATTTTCCAAGTAGCTCAGGAATTAGTTCTTCAAACTCACCAAAGTTGGTTTCAGTGAACATCTGCATTTGGATCTGATAGTAATACAGATGATCATCTTTGAGAGATATTCTATTCTCTCTTCCTTCTGTAAACAAGAATTTTTAAAGGAAATTAGTGTAGCTACTGAAGTATCTCTGATCCAATATCCAATAGCTGGGGTGCAAAAATAAAACACATTTTGAAATTTCAGCTGATGGATGTTCCATTTTGTGATCTATCTTAAATGTTTCTAAAGCCTTATTTTCATATTGTTTTGTCATACATAGAGATTTAAAGCTAGAGACTACCCTTCCCGCTCAAAAATCAAACCAGGCTTTTTCTTTGGCTTGATTTTCAGTTGATAAAGTAATACTTTTGCTTGATCTTCAGTAAATTTTATTTTCCCAGTGTTCAATTAAGTGTCAATTTTGTGTTATCCTTATGAAAAAGTATTGCCTTTTGCCTTTTTTCATAAGGCCTAATACTAAACCTAGTCAGCTACAGAAGCTCCAAAGCTATGTAATTTCCCAAAAAAATCTAACCTATAATAGAGAAGTGGGCAGCGGATCTGCCTGCCACACGGAAAGTTCCGGGTTCAAATCCGGGCCACACAGTGGATATTTGGTTTTTGTCCCAAAAACTTTAAACTTGGCTCTCACTTTGGCAACACCGGGCATTAATCCTAGAATGGATGGAAAAGTCCCAGTAAAAAAAAGAGTTGGTCTTACATTTTTTTGTAAATTTACATAGTTCTGGATTTTCAAGTAGTCTTTTGGGGTTCGACAAATTAATATAAGTTAGTTCTTTGCAATACTCTCCTTTTCATGATGGGTTAATCCGCTGGCAAAGAACATCTGTCACTGATTGCTTTTCTGATATGTGCATGAACCTAATTCAGCATGGCAATTAATCAAAATTAGAGGCTAATATTTCTGAACCTATGATAATCCAAGGCGTTAAAGGGGGTGCAGCTCATCTTGTTCTAGTTTATATGAGTCCTTTCTATTTATGAATTGGAGTTTTTCTTGGTAGCATTTGTCCTAAAAAATGTATATAGCTAAGTAGGTCATTATGGGCAGTAGGTAAAATTAAGTGCCACATTGTCCAGTTATTTAGATTTTTAGAAAAAAAACATTGCAAATTGTTCTAAACAAACAAAATATATATAGATATTAAAAATCCAGTTTTTAGAACTTTTGTCTGATTATCTGTCTTTTTTTTTGTTCCAAACTGCATTTTTGGGATTGGACAGTACATACGCTTTTCATCAAAAAATTATGCTTTGATAAGAACTTGCTCAGAATGGGTACTTGCTTACTTCATATGAACTTGAGGTTGAAAATTTTGCTTTAGTTATAGTGGGTTATAGGTTAAGGGTGGTTGGTAATGAATGGTTGCATGGATTGGAGCTTTTTAGTTTTGCTGAAACTGATGATAACTTACTAAAACAACCAAGCTAACTTAGTAATCCTAACCAAACTAGCCAACCCCTTAACCTAACCAAAGCAAACCTAAAAATTTAGTTTTTTAAGCAGTTTAGTAAGCAATCTAGTATTTTTCTGTGTCATACGGTCTTAAGATTGCCTTTGGCATTATTTCTAGGCACAAATCAAAAAACATTATCAAAATTTTACATTTTTGTCCAAACTTAACAGACCTTACAACACCAATATACGAACAGGCACTGAAGCACTACAAAAGGACTGCAAAGAGTTCCTCACTAATTTCACTTTTAAATTTTTAGTTTTTACTGCAGTTTTAAAACGGGTAAAGAACAGTCGCCCGAAAAAAATAACCAATAAACATAACCTCAAAAATAGTTGTTTGACAACTGTCATTCTAAAAAGTAGGGCTGGGCGAGAGCGAAATTTTCTGCCGATGCTTCGTTGTTTTTTTACGCCGGATAGAGTGCTCTGACCGCTAATAGATAGTACCTAACACACGAGCACTAGTAAATAATCATTGGCAAAATAGCGCAATTTTGCCAATATTACTACTGTAGTAAATAACCAATGGCATTCACTTGCCAATATTGCCAATAAAGCAAATACACCTTACCACCTTTCATTGTTTGTGGGGGAGAACTTTTGCACCTATAATTTTGATGCCTTTTTACTTTATCGGTTATTTCGGACATGCGCAGTTACGAGGTAATAACGGAATCCCTTACTAACCGATAAAGTTTGACGTTACCTGCGGGAGAATACCGTATCCCTTATAACTGACATGGTTGCCGAAAGTAAAACGTTAAGTAGAAAAACAAAAAATTTAAATTGATTTTTGAATGCAAATGTGTTCAGTATTCTTTTTAATTGTAAAGGAAACTGTCAATTTTTGTTTTATCATTTGCTTTGGCTAGAATTTCGTAAGAAATGTAAAATATTGATTTGCATTGGCAACTATGACAAGTGATTCCGGTCTGTTTATCATAACCTCCCTTTTCTCTGTTGTGTTTTTGAGTTTTTAAACATTAATAATAATTAAAATTCACCGTAAAAAAAAAACACACGAATAAGATACTCTAAATGAAAAATATTATTGGACAAATTCTTTTTGTAAATCTTTATAATAATATATACCGTATAAAGTAGGCCATAAACAAATGAAAGGCGGTGTGCAAAAACTAAAAATGCTGTCTTAAAAATAACGTGACGTTAGCTACGTCACAACCCGTTGTTAAGCGATAAAGTCATCTAACGGGGATCTTTTATAAGAGGTGCAAAAGGTCTCTAATCATGTAGGACCATACATGGTTTTCGTAGAGGGAAAGGAAATTGGAAAATATAGTCTTTTAAAAATTGCCAAAAAAATTCTCGACCTCAAACATTATACAATTTAAGGTTAGGGGACGCAGCCGCGTGGGAGTTATTTTCAAATCATCCACTAATAATTTTGTTAAAACACAGAGAGACAAGGGCTTATTCAACGCCTACATTCCATTTACCCTGGTTACTTGCAAGGGGGTAGTAGTAAGTAGGAAATCCTAACTGAGAGTCAAACCCATTGTAAAATCTTGAATGTAAAAAGGTTTAACAGAAAAGACAGAAAAAATGGATCCAATGAGTGGATAAAAACGGGAACAATGCTTTTCACATTTGAAGGGTTAATTCTACCTAGAGATATTTCAATTTATCAATTACCAATGACGGTTTCCCCATATATCCCACTGGTCACGCAGTGTTTCTCCTGCCTGCGGTATGGGCACAACTCAAAATTATGCAGGACAGGTAAGAAATGCTGTCAGGATTGTGGTGGGGTACATGAGGAAACTAATAATACAAATTCGCCGTATGGTGTATTCACTGTAAAAACGGTAACCATAAATCCAACTCCAGACAATGTCCTGAATACGAACGCCAAAAAAATATTAAAAGGGTGGTCGACCTAGAAAAACTCTCTTATTTTGAAGACAGCATACGCTTTCCTATAAAAAAAAACTGTATTTTCATGACCCTAACAATTTCCCAACGCTGCAAGAAGTTTTCAGTGAGTCGCCCCAACTAATCCAAATAGCAGTACCCCCATTAGTAACAAAAGACTAGGAGAGAATAATCAACTTTCATAAAAAAAGGAAAAAAACAATAAGCAAATCCTATGATAAGAACGACCACAACAAATGCCTTTTTTGTCCTTTTGGGAGATTGGAGGAGTTCCAGGCTCTAATGTTTTAAATTTTAAAAAGAAAAGTACCAGAAAAAAAGAGGAATCCCTCTTCTTCCCCCTCAGATTACAAACAATGCCAGGATCAAGCAGATCCCCGAAATATCATTTAATTCATCACTGGAGTCCTCCATGGAATCCGTAATTATCAAAAATACAGAGAGATCCGAAAAAAAAGGAAATGAAGGCAAAGGTCAGGCAAATTAGTACAATCCATCAAAAAAAACCAAACAAAAAAATCCCCACGAACAAAAAGCCCAACAAAACCAAAATGCAAAACCCCCCAAGGCAAAAAAAACGAAAAATCATTGAGAATAATACAACGGAATATTAAAAGCTATAATGCAAATAGGGCTAATCTTGTCTCTTTCATAAGGGAATACAACCCAGATTTAATTCTTTTAAACGAAACTTGGCTGAAGCCAGAGTTCTCTTGTTTTATCAAATCTTTTCATACCATTCGTGTTGACAGACATGATGCATATGGCGGATGTGCAACATTAATTAAAAACAATTTAAATTTCAATTCAATAGTAATTAAAGTCAAAGACATTGCCATCGCCAATATCTATGCAATTCCAAATGTTCAAAATTTTCAACAAAACTTAACTGAAGTTTTTGATTTGTTGGGGGATAGGAGTGTCATAATGGGAGACTTGAACGCACACCACAGATTGTAGGGCAGCGATTTAGAGAACCTGCATGGCCATATTACATCAGAATTAATAGAAGACCGCAACTATATTTTTTTAAATGATGGAAGACCAACTAGAATTCAAAAACCAGGAGAAAAACCAGGTCCACTAGATCTAACCCTCATAAGTCATAATTTAAGTAATGGTAGCAGATGGGATAAAACTCCAGACTTTGGTGGTAGTGATCATTACCCTACAATCTGTGATGTGTTTATGAAAGAAGTCAGATCTAATAAAACATCAGCAAATAACTTTAAATTTGACCTTCGAAGGGCAGATTGGGATCTTTACAAATCTAATATTGAAGAAAAATTTAACCAACTTTATCCAGAAAACTATAAGGATTTTGAGACTATTTTATTCCAAGCAGGCGAAGAAACTCTACCAAAAAAAAGAGTCATTACATCAAAAAAAATTGGAAACCCATGGTGGGATAGTGAATGCACCCAAAAAATAAAGGAAAGAAGAACAGCTGTAGCTTTAATTAAAGAAAAACCAGATATATCTAATTATATTAAAAAGAAAATAGCCTCAACAAAGAGATTTTTAAAACATAAAAAGAAAATTAAATTCCAATCTTCCAACCGCAACTATATTTTTTTAAATGATGGAAGACCAACTAGAATTCAAAAACTAGGAGAAAAACCAGGTCCACTGGATCTAACCCTCATAAGTCATAATTTAAGTAACAGTAGCAGATGGGATAAAACTCCAGACTTTGGTGGTAGCGATCATTACCCTACAATCTGTGATGTGTTTATGAAAGAAGTCAGATCTAATAAAACATCAGCAAATAACTTTAAATTTGACCTTCGAAGGGCAGATTGGGATCTTTACAAATCTAATATTGAAGAAAAATTTAACCAACTTTATCCAGAAAACTATAAGGATTTTGAGACTATTTTATTCCAAGCAGGCGAAGAAACTCTACCAAAAAAAAGTCATTACATCAAAAAAAATTGGAAACCCATGGTGGGATAGTGAATGCACCCAAAAAATAAAGGAAAGAAGAAAAGCTGTAGCTTTAATTAAAGAAAAACCAGATATATCTAATTATATTAAAAAGAAAATAGCCTCAACAAAGAGATTTTTAAAACATAAAAAGAAAATTAAATTCCAATCTTTCTGTCCAAATTTGAACCGAGAATCTAATTTAACTGAAGTATGGAAGACCTTTACAAAATTTTCATATATTCACAGTAACAAAAACGAAGGTCACCCGCCAGAAAAAGAAATAGCTGAGAAAATTTTGGAAAACTTGACTCCAGTAGATTTGGATCCTGACTTCCAACTTACCTCAAACACAGTTGTGGATAATAGGATGACATTCACAATAGAAGAATTTCAAAGTTGCCTAAGAGATAAAAAAAGACACAGCCCCTGGATTAGATCAAATCTCGAATTCTATGATTCAGAACTTGCCTCTGGTGGCCCTTCAATTTCTAGTGGATATTTCCAATAGGATAAGAAATGGCCACCTAATTCCATATAGCTGGAAGAAACACCTTATTGTAGCTTTTCCAAATCCCAATAAAAATACAGATCAGTCAGAAAACTTCAGATCTATTGGTCTAGCTCATGCATTCTAAAAATCCTAGAAACAGTTATTAGAAACCAACTAGATTGGTTTTTGGAGAGGTCAAGATTCTTTTCTGATTATCAGATGGGATTTTAGAAAGGGAATGGGAGTAAATAATAATATAGCTTAACTAACAACGTACATCCAATCAGCCTTTTCTGAAAAACAAACTGTCATCGGAGTTTTTCTGGACATAAAAGCCGCCTATGACAACGTCAATGTCCGGATGTTATATGATCGGACCTTGGAGGCTGATATTCCTGTTCCAATTTGCAATTTAATTTATAGGATTTTTGAAAATAGACAAATACACATAAAAGATAAAGAGGGAAACATTTTAGGACCCAGAAATGGCAACACAGGTTTAGTTCAGGGCTCTCCATTAAGTCCAATTATTTTCAATATATACATTAAACAAATTTTTGATATTATTCCAAAAACAGTTAAAGCAATGGGCTATGCAGATGATTTTGTATTATTTGTGAAGGGAGTAAATTTCATACAGATGACAAGGGACTTAAATAAAGCCTTGGAAACAATTTCTCACTTTTTGACATCTCTCAACCTAAATCTATCTCACCAAAAGTGCGAAGCAATATGGTTTAAAAAAACAAGATATACAGAAAACCCTCCTGACATTGTCATCTCGGGTCAAAAAATTAAATATAAAAGACACATAAAATATTTGGGAGTTACTTTACAAGGGAATTTAAGTTGGGAAATACAAATTAATAATTCTATAATTAAAGAAAAAAAAGGATTAAATATCATAAAAGCTTTCCTCGGAACTTGGTGGGACGCAGACCCTAAAACGCTAAAATTAGCCTTTAATGGTCTGGTCAGATCACATCTGGACTTTGGCTCGATCTTTATCCAACCTACTTCACAAAAAAATATTAAAAAACTGGACACTATTTATCACCATGGCTTAAGAGTAATTACAGGCTGTATGAAATCAACCCCGGTCCTTGCATTGTATTCTGAAACAGGATATATTGACCTGGAAACTAGGAGAGAGATTCTGGCTCAAAAACTGATTATTAAAGCATTCACCATATTCAATAACCCCTTAATATTAAGTTTAAAACAATATAAAACAATATCAGGAAATAATTTGAATATATATTAGTTTTTGAATATAATGAGGAATATGAGATGCAGTTGCAACAAATAACTCTTCTTGAGCTGGGAACTCAAAAAAATAAGAACAATGGATAACAGGAATATTTGGAGAAAACATCTAAATTCGTTTATACAGACGCTTCCAAATTGGGAAACTTAGTTGGGTATGGAGTTCACATAACTAAAATTAATTTGAACTTTGCTGAAAGATTACCAGACAACATCAATATTTGTGTTGCAGAAATGGTGGCAATTCATGAGGGATTACGCATCTGTTTAGAAAAAAACATCCAAAACATCATCATCTTTACAGATTCCAAAAGTTGCATTGATAAATTAAATAGGAACAGGATAGACCTTAATCAAGATTTCATTACCCTTAGAACAAAAAACATGATTGTACTAACAAATCAAACAAATAAAGCCTTTTTAGCATGGATTCCACGACACAGCGGTATTTTAGGGAATGATACAGTAGACAAAATAGCAAATACAGTGAGGATTCTAAATGTTCCTAGAGCACTAGCATTCACAAGAGAGGATATTACCCACTTAGCACAATAACTTTAGAAACTTATCAAATTCACGTGAGTTTGAAACATGTGATTCTGCGAATTGCATAAAAATCACGTTGCTAGCAACGTGAATTCCGAATTGAAAATGACGGTTAATAGGTCGCGTACTAACGTTATAAAAATTAACTTGAGGAAAATCAACATCAGAAACACATACGATCTCACATTAATAAAGCATTTTTTCAATGTACTTTAAAATGCTATAAAATATCAGTTTTTATGTTATTTGCATATCAAAAAATTATACCGTGTCAAGTAAAAAAAAGTGCTGTTTCTTAGTAAGAAAACCTGAAATGCTTAAATTTTATTTTTTCAAAAAATCAAAACGCTTTGAAGAGTTAAAAAGTTTTAACTATTAATACTAAAGTTAATACTATCTTCTAGTGAGTGGCAAAAATAATTTTTCTACGCCCATTTGCGAGGGAAAAGTAGTACTTTCTACACCCAAATGGGACAAAAAAGTATATTTTAGTATATTGATCGTATTTTGACTTGACTGAACTTTTGAAATTATTATTGTTACAAACTTTAGTTTTTAAAGCGTTTTGACTTTGCAGTTTGTCTTAACAAACGAGAAAAAAATATTGAAGCATTTAAGGTTTTCTTAATAAAAAATAAGCACTTTTTCCTCATTTATTAATTGAAGCATTTGATTTTTATTTTTTTTAAATTTTATTTAAAACATACTGAATTAAGCTTTACATTGAAAAATTTTGTTCAGGTCAAACAGAGCACAGCAGTATATAAAGACTTGCAGGCACCATATCACATCATTACCATTACATACATATCTTCATGTTTATTTCTATTATTTTGGGTGGTCGGTATCTGTCTCTATCTGCAGCATCCTTAATCAGTTTTCTATGATAGTAGGAAGCTTTGTATTCATGGTGGTACTTAAAGAAAGGGAATTTCTTCTTACTGCAGCTACATCTGGAAACAAAATATTTTTATAGATAGATAATAAGTAGCATATCCAAGACGGGGGATGATCCTTGTCCCGCTAAAAAACTGCATCAAGTTTTTTAATCAGTGTTTTATGAGTTTTTATTCAGTTTGCTGATGGTACAAAATGACATTTGATAAAAACGTTTTATTTTAAGCGTTTGAATCCCGCAAAACAAAAATTTTAGAAAAAGTAATGTGCAACTTTAGTAACAGATAAACAAAAAAATGATACATAATATTATATAATTTAAAAGTTTTGTAAAGATCCAAAAAAAATTATTTTATACCTATTTTTGGCAAACCAATGTGTGAGTATTCTAAGCACTTTCAGAGGAGATCTTTCAGACATCATCGTTTTAGTTATTTAACAAAAATATATAAAAGTTCCTGGCATTTTATACTACTTACCCTGCAAAGTGTAGATGTTAAGATGGTCGCCAGGATAATTGTCTTTCTTCATATAAGAGTTCCAAAGATATCATTTTTGTTGTTTCAAAATTGAGAAGAAAGGTAGAAACGACCCATATTTCCATCAAAAGTCCACCTGAAATATAAATTTGGGGATTAGCCATAAGTATTGTCACTGTAAATATTCTGAGCACTTTCAGAGGAGATTTGAACATCATCATTTTAGTTATTTAACAAAAATATATAAAAAACTAAAAAGAACAGTCTCTATAAAAGGACATAAAAAATTTTCTGAAACTGTAGCGTCTAAACTTTTCTTTAAACTGAATTAAAAAAAAAGTTCCTGGCATTTTATACTACTTACACTGCAAACTGTAGATGTTAAGATGGTTGCCAGAATAATTGTCTTTCTTCATGTAAAGGTACCTATTTTTGTTGTTTCAAAATTGAGAGGCATGGTAGAAACTACCCATATTTGTCAAAAATCCACCTGAAATATAAATTTGCAGATTAACCATAGGTAAGGTCAATATTCTTACTGATTTTATCAGCACAGTACTTATTTGTATGTACAGTTTTAATTTTACAAAAATCTGAAAGTCGTCGTGTAAAAGGTTAAAAAATCCTTAAATTGTTGCTAATAGTAAAGTAAAACTTTATTTGTTTATGTAGGGAATTTTATCACACAATTCAAGAAAATTAATTATATACTGCTAAAGTCACTTCATTTGGACAAAAATATAGGAAAAATAAAAATTTGGACTTTGAAATAAATAAATATTATTTGTGGGTCTCCATTTAGGTAGAAACCTAAATTAGATATGCTTACAAAAATGATCTGATTTTTGGCATGAAAAAAACGGCTACAGGAGCATTTGTTTTCTGATCCCACCATTTATGAATAAAAAACTTTTATCGGCTTTATATACTTACCCTGCAGTCCCCAAACAGATGTAAAGTTTCCAAAGATGGTTGAAAAAAGCAATCAAATTATCGATCTGAAAAAATAAAATAACACAATAAAATTTATGAAGAACAAAATATGTATTTCATGCAATGTTTTTTATTATTGTTTCAGATCAGTTTTGGCTCAAGTGTGAGCCATCGTCAGTGAATTATCCTATTAAGTCGTCAAGTCAGGTGGTGGTATTTGGTTCATGCTAACAATAACGACAAGGGACTAATTTTCTTGCATTACATTATTTTTGGTCAAAAAGTTGACACACAAAAACCACACGACCAAAAATTATAAAATAATAAAAAAGCGAACTGATCTGGGCATTTCTCATTATATGTAATGTTTATCTGCAAAGAAAATTAGTCCCTTGTCGTTTACACCAATTGTTTGGTATTGTTAGAATGAATCAAATGCCACCATTTAGCTTGACAACTTAATAGGATAATTCACTGAATATGTCCCACACCTGAGCCGAAACCGGTCTGAAACAATAATAAAAAACATTGCACGAAATACATATTTTGATCTTCATTTGCAATTCATGTGCACACAACCACTCCCCCCTTCAAAATAAAATGTATTTTTGCATATACTTGCATTTGCATTGCAGAAATGCAGAAAAATAAGCGGCAAAAGTATTCTTGCCCAGATTCTTGTTACAAGACACATGAATAAATAAAATAAGATAGGTTAATAAATATGAATTAATTGGCACACAACTTTTAAAAAATGTACACAAATATGGATATCAGTGATTTGTGAAGTGATTTACCAGTTTTACAATTTAATATTTGGTAAACACAAAACCCAGTTTTTTATATTTTCACAAGCAAAGCAACCAACAAACACAACCCCAGCAAACCCAACTCAACACAAAAAAGGGCTAACTAACGCATGCCAACCCAAAAAACTGTTGTCCTAGCTCTAAATGACGGTCGTCACTTTAGACACTGTGAAGCAAAAATGCAAAATACACTGCCATTTTACAGTATAAACCTATAGCTTTAGATAACACAACACCTGCTGTTCGTGATTGAAACTGACACATCTGTCCCTTTTTTTAGGCAGTGGGAAGGAGATATATGTGTCCACGGTCCGTAAAATAGGGACCGTGATATGCGTCAACGTCGAAAAACAACCGTCAAGTTTAGGGGTTAGCATTTGTTTCTTGTGACGCCGCCATTTTGAGCACACAGGAATAAAACAACTTCAATCGGCTTTATCTACTTACCCTGCAACAGCTGGATGTAACATAGCAGTTCCCAGGGGGATAGTCCATTGTAGTTTAAAAGAACCAATGATAAAAATAATGTTTTTTGCATTAAAACTTTAAAAAACTGCACAACATGTACCGCACCTAAAGTAAACAAGACAATAAATTTGCATGGCAGATCGACGAATTTTTGATCACATATCTGATTGGTTGAATTACACCACGTGGTACACGCGCTAACGAATCAAAATGCGTAGCTAGAGATGAATCGAAAATGCACTGCATCAGTCGTAGGGTCGTATAAACAAGTGGGTAATATTTAAGCTGTCTTCAATAAAAGAGGCCTTTATAAAATTTAATCGATTTACTGGTTTTTATGCGGGATAAGAAAATATATAAGACTGGAGACCATTTGCACCAACAAGTTAATTGGCCACTTAGTTAGTTGGGGCGGTTAGAATGTGACTTGCCAAATTTTGGCAAGATGTTACAAGTCACATTCTAACTGTATGACTTAACTAAGTGGTCACTTCTTATTACTCTACAACGAGATAATCCCGATAACTTTTTTTGTCATTTACACATTGCTGTCTGGGTGATCACTTTACTTTCTCTGACTTTACAACGGGAAAAAACCAGCCGTCATTGTGTCGGTGCGAAATTGCTGTTATCACAGTACGTATATTAATTAAATATAATTGTGTATGAAAAACGCAGCGGTCATCGTGTCGATTCGAAATTGCTGTTATCATTGACAGCATTAATTAAACAGAATTGTGTATGATTTTACAGAACAAAATTATGATAGTAAAAATCACATTAATTTTAAGTTGTATTAACCTCAGAAAATGAGGTTGGGTTTTACAGCTCGGTTTTGCGTGAAAAATATGTTAACTAGCAAAACGTTTTTTTTTCAGATATATTAAACAAGTAGGATCTGTGTTGAGTACATAATAATAACATGAACATTAAAAAAAACAGAAAAATGTTGTGATCTCTAATGTTAAAAAAATGTAATTCCGCATTTATGTGCTAAGTGGGTATTAACATAGCGAAATCCAGATCACTGGCATTGTTTAAAGAATCATGGAAGAGACAATTGCAAGCGAAAGGAAGTCGGTATGGTGAAATACAGGTAACTTTCAACAATAAAAAACCATGGTATGAAATCCTACCATTTATAGATAGAAGACATATAACAACTATAATAAGAATGCACACAGGACATTGTCTGATGGCTAAACACTTACACAGAATTAAAGTAACGGAATCACCCCTCTGTGAGTGTGGACAGGTTGAAGATCTCAACCACATCTTTTTTGTATGCCTTATTAATAAACTCCCAGGCTTCGATCCATACCAGTCCCTCTCTGAGACTCTCAAATAGTGTTGGGAAATCTCTCCTACACCAAAATAAGGCTTTTAATAGCCTTTTTAAAAAAGAAACAGACCAGACTACAACAAAAAAAAACAGTTCGCAAAAAAAAATTAATTATTTCTACGCTGGTGAGAAATTCACAGATCAGTCACTCCCTAGCTTCCCCCCCCCCCCATCCAAACATTTCTCTTTTTAATTGTGATCCTGTCCTTTTTCATTAATGTTATTTGTAAATACCCAAGAATGAATGACTAACCCAGTCGCGGTTTTAAAAAAGTAAAAACATAAGGGAAAAGTAAAAATAAAAAAGGAAAAGAAAAGAAAACTGGAAGAATAAAGAAAAAAGAAAAATTGACAAATAAATCCGGGGAAAAAAAGAAACAAGAAGACTGAAGAAAAAAGACAAAGGAATCCGGGTTACTGAGAGTTCGACAATCCCGGGATCCCTCGAGGAGTGCTGGCGAATTACCCTGAAGGATAGAGCCAAAGAGAAGAAGAGAGAGAGAGAGACAGGCCGTATGTTCCTGGTATGCTGGGGTCTCTCTCAGACGAATTCGTTTAAAAAAAGAGAATATTAGTAACTATGTTAAGCTCGCAGAAACGCGATCTTTGCCGGTTCAGAACATTGAATTATAAACCAGACTTAATTCAATGGTTCAGAATGGTTGCGGTTCTCAAGGTATGGATCTTTACAGGATGTGCTATCTACGTCCATTTGTTCTGATCATGTCAGCTAGTAGATGACGTCATAGTATTTTTGATGTGCCAATTTGGGGCCCATAGTTTGTACAAAAATACATTTTACAAAGCGTATTTAACACAAACGTACATTGCGCAAACAACACATTCCGCAAATCGTAAAATAGCATAACGATACATCGCACAAAGGATACTTTTTGCAAACCGTACATCGTACAACTCGTACTTTCTACAAACAATACATCCTACAAATCGTACAGTTTAGAATCCGTCCGACACACAATTTCGTTCTCTGCTGTTTTAATTTAAGCTCAGAATAAGCATACAATTTGAGAAGGCGAAGATATATTCTTTTTTTTTTAATTTTATAAAAAATATATACTATAGGTTTAAAAAAATATAGGTAGGTATATAGAATTCAAAAAAATCGAGACATTAATATACAGTGTGGCGACTTTAGCGGAATCAAATCCTCTAGAGCCTCAGGATAAAATATGTGGATAAAACGCATCCCCCCCCCCCTTAGAAGCCTGGTTATGGCCATATTTTGACTTCAAATTAAGTTTTTTATTACTTATCCCTAACCCGCTTCCCCCCGCCCCCCGAAGCCAATTTCTGAGTGCGCCACTGATTATTGAAATTTTCATGGGATTTCCGTCATATCAAATTTGTTTTTTTAAATGTGATGATATACTTAAATACACTAGGTATTTGGTGACACCTTGACTGCAATGTTTTTTTGATGTGAGTTAATTTTTAATTAAAAAAAAAACCTTTAGATATAAAAATCAAAATACTATTGCTTTTTTCTTTAATAAACTTCGACAAAATAGTTTTTTTTAGCTGTAGGTTGTTTTACACCTCTTTATACAGTGTGTCTCAAAAGTCTGGAATAATGGATTTTTTGGAAGAACGCGTTTAAATGTATATATATATATATATATATATATAGGATCATTTTAGGAAAAATAGCAGTCCCGAAAAATGTATAATATTTTATAAACGGTGGTCACCCGGTATTGTGTAATGTATTTTTGAAAAGCTAATTTTTTAAGGATCCAGAAAATGAGATAATATACAGGGTGTCCAATTTAAAAAAGAGATAAGGTGACGTATTTAATTTTTGGGACACCCTGTATAAAATGGTATACATTTTTTAGGAACCGCTTTTTCTACCTAAAATGATCCTATATAAGTTTTTTTTCAAAGACCCATAGTTATCCCGAAAAATTCATTATTCCAGACTTTTGGAATACACTCTGAATAGTTTAGTAAGTTTTTAACATAATGCGGTCAATTATACATTTTTAGACATATTTTATGGTCTATTTATTTTTAGCCATAAATTCATATGTGTTTTTAGGGTTATGCTGAGGCTCTAGCGAAATTATTCCATTTAAAGTTCCCACCGTATACAGGGTTGGCCATTTAAAAGGGTTCACCTGTATTTTTTCAAAAACTGTAAAGAATTGGAGAAAATGCTAAAACACGTCGATATTGTTTGTAAAAGGGAGACTTTTTGGCGATCTTGAAATTTTTGTAGCGCGCATCCCCTTTGAGAGGTAAACTTTACCCCTATATTTTGAATAGGGACAGTGGGTCGAGTGATACCTTGTTTTGAAGGTCTTCTGAATGTCTTGACAATCATGTAAAAATTTCGCAAATCTATTGATTACTTTTTGAGATATTCATTTTCACAGTTGCATGACCAAATTCAAAAAATTTAAAGATATCTTTTTTTTTTATAAATCCTCGGACATGTCGACTTTGCTTTTGTTAATGGTAAATTTTATCATTGTGTTTTTTCTTCTAGGGTACATTCCTACGAGAGGAGTGCTGGCGAATTACCCTGAAGGGTAAAGCCAAAGAGAAGAAGAGAGAGAGAGAGAGACAGGCCGTATGATCCTGTTCATGTCAGCTAGTAGATGACGTCATAGTATTTTTGATGCGCCAATTTGGGGCCCATAGTTTGTACAAAAATACATTTTACAAAGCGTATTTAACACAAACGTACATTGCGCAAACAATATCGTTATGCTATTTTATGATTTGCATAAAGTATTGTTTGTGCGATGTATATTTGTTTAAAATACGTTTGTAAAATGTATCTTTTGGAATAATTATGGGGACCCCAAAATTTAAGTATAATCCGGAAATTCATAAAAATTAAAAACATTTGCTTATATACACATGTAAGCATAAACAATTATCTGTAAATTTAATGAGGTCTCCTTCTTTTTCTTATACTTCTGGGAAATTTTAGGACCAAGGTTAACCATAACCATTGAATTATAAACCAGTCTGGTTTATAATTCAATGACCATAACCCACCTCTACAAAAAGGATTTTCGATTTACAATTGGTCCTGGTTCTGGTTGAACCAGAACCGGAACCGGTCCTTTCGATTTAAAACAATGACGTCACGGTTGCAACCCGGTTATAAAATTTTAGAACCAACGTGGGAGGTTGGTTCGGCTCTTTGGTTGCAAACATAATCCCTACAATTTTGCAAAATTATAGGTAGTCTTTTTTTGGGTAAAATCAAAGATATCTTCAGAATATTATAAATGACGTCATTATTTTAGAACCGCTGTCATAAAACAATGTCAAAGTTGTCAACCAAAACCAGGACCAATTTTTATAATCGAAAATCCTTAATAAGAAAACAGCTCTGAAGTGAAACTGTGGATCAGGCGTTATTGGGAAATCAAAATAAGCAAAGCGCCCCCTAACCTAAAGCCCCCAACTATCCTAAAGCCCCCGATACCATGGCAACTGCAGGTGTTTTATCAACAAGGCCCACAGTAGGCAGAAGCGTATTTTTACGTTTTCTGACAGAAAACCATTCGAGGTTATGTTTATCTTTCAAAAATATTTTTTCAAAAACGAATATGAAACCACTCCGCGTGTGCGGTCGCCCGCCGAAAATGGCCTAGCGCTGCGCGAGCATTACCCCGAGTTTATCAAAGAACCAAGAGAACTTTACTGGCTCGCTGGAATTACTAGGAATTCGCCTAGAAACATTCCCATAACTTCACAAAATTTGGTTTTTATTTTGATTAAATTTTTTTTTAATTTAAATTATTGCGGCATAAGTTATGTGCAAGTTTACTAGTGAAATCTTAGAGGCCTAAGGATATATTTTAGATCCCAACAGCAGTTTCAAAAACACACGGATACTTGAGTATTAACAAAACAGGTCAGTAAAGCTCCATTTAGAGGTTGAAGAGACTCTTGCTAGTCGTTGATGCTCCTGTTTAAAATAGAATATGATTATTTCGTTTAACGTCAGCAGCCGATTTTTAAATCTGCATGCTTTTTAAGTTAACCTGTTGTCCTTAAATCAGTGGTAACAGCTAGCAGGAGTGTTTCAAATTCAATTATAAATGCACTTGTAAATGCAACCTTAAACACTACACCCAGTTACTTTAATATGTAGTTGGGTAGCGTTTTTTTAGCAAGTAATTCTGCAGTAAATGGGTTTTTTTTATTTTAGTATTTTACTTGGTTTTTTTTGTGAAAAAAATCTTGTATGTAGGCACTGACTAGGGTCCCTAAAGAGTTAAAATTTATGAGCGCTGGAATTGCTAAAAAGTGCTGGGTTGGTTTGAGTTCAGGATTTGGGTGGTTTAGTTCCCGCTTTAGTTAAAGAAAATGAAAAAACTTTCATCACTGGTAAATTTGAACTTCCTAGGGGCTCAGGTAAGTGCTAAATAGGTATCTAAAGAAAACTGTTTACTACACTAATACCGTTTAGCCTTAATATTGCTATGTTTTCATGGGTATTGAGTTCGCTTTCAAAACTCATTGTATCTTTTTCTTTTATATAGCGTGTTCTTTATCAAGACCAAGAACACGCTATATAAAAGAAAAAGATAGAATGAGTTTTGAAAACGAACTCAATACACATGAAAACATAGCATATATTAAGTGAGCAGCATGAAATAATACTGTGGAAAATTTTACTGATAAAAAGTTATTTTTAGGGCCAGTTTCTCAATAGCGGATTATCAGAAACTTAAAGTAACTCGCGAGCTATAAATCCCAGTTTTCTTGCTGTTTTTAAGCCAATATTTTTTTTAGGTTAACCCTGAGGTAAGGTAACTTACCCTCACCTTGTTATCCTGGAGTTAATTTTAACCTGATTTTTAAAGATTTTTACTAGGTTATGTTGCTTGAGTTAAGACAAACTCCCTTTTGAGAAACCGGTCCTTAGTCTCTCTTGTTTTTTGAATAAAATAGGTTAGTGACTTGAAAATTGTAGAACATTAATCAGGAAC
This sequence comes from Oxystoma pomonae, assembly GCA_963921995.1. Lineage (NCBI taxonomy): Eukaryota > Metazoa > Arthropoda > Insecta > Coleoptera > Brentidae > Oxystoma > Oxystoma pomonae. Next base: position 63,309,150 of record OY998168.1, on the reverse strand, counting down.
AATTCTTTAAAATATAAATAGTAGCTCATTCATCTTTCAAATAAATTAAATACACAGGATCAAATACTATGTGTGTATGTCATAACTGATGGTTAGTGAACACTTCTATGAAAGTTGAATTATGCACTGTGAACCTGCTTATATTTTGAAACTCATATAACACAGGAAAATAAAACAGCAGATTACAAAACTTGATTTACTTTGGCTTGATACTTTTGTCTCTAACTTATAACTTAGATAACAAAACCAAACCTCTGCTTCTGTAACTAAAAAAATATAATGCAAAAAATCTTTTAAACTGTTTATAAACATGTGGCACTCAAAAGAAAATTTTTAAGAAATATTGGTTGCCCTCGCCTAAAGTGCAAAATATAGAAACAAAATTTAGCGATGGAATATTTCTTGTTATTTTTATTATTCTTTTAGGAGCTGTATTTAATAACAAAACATATGGAGCAGTGGATATTTAAGCAACTACCTAAAATGAAAAAGAAGATTCTAAAGTGCCACCACCCAGAGAAGAATAATAATCTATAAATTAAAAAGTCTACAATTTGTACCCAAACATACAGAGCAGTGGATATTTTGCCAACTAAAATATATAGCAAAACAAGATGGTTCTATAGAGTCAGCACCAAACAAAGAATAATAATCTATAGACTCAAAGTAAGTTTTTGCTTCTGATTTCAATTATATTTGGTAAAACTTCCTTAAATAAACAAAATTTATTATAGTCTAGATCCGATATCAAAAATTAATTAACTCTTATTGTTTATTGCAAATTTTCTGGACCTATTTCTGGACATATTTTGAGCCTCCCCTCATCTATTTCAATTCCATTAGGAAACACAGAAAAACTATACACAAAGAACAAAACAGAGAACAATTTTGAAGGGGGACACTCACAGATACTTTTTGGCTCTGTTGGAAATTTCATAGGGTAATTTTTATCTCTGGAAATTAAAAAGGGTTAAAAAGGTCTACTATTAATTATGTCAAAATTTTAAAAAGCTAGGATGACTGGTGTTTAAGATATTTGCTTTTAAATTTGGTATGGAATGAAGAAAAGGTTTGAACCTTTTCAGCGGATCAGTTTGACCACCAAAATTTAAAAAATAAAATTAGGGTTATTTGGATGGTATGTTTGAGAAAACAATCAGAAAAAAATCATGAAATGTTTATTACCTTTTTTATTATGAAAAATGTAACTTTAAAACCAACGTTTTTTCCTGCCTTTGGTGCAAGAAATTGTTTATTTGTCGCTCCTTGACAAATTTAAACTTAATATCTTGCATGTTTGTAAAGCAATTTAAACAATCTTCTAAATAAGATGTCATTCGAGCCACTTTTTTTATATAATTTCTCCTAGAAAAACTCATATCCCTCAAGTCACCCCCAAAAAGCCTGTTTATGGAAAAAAATATATTAAAAATTAATTTCTAGACTACTAAAATTGTATAATGTTTTTCAAGTGTTCACCAAATACTCAAAAACACCTCTGTTATGTTTTTGTTGAACATGAATTTGAATTATTTCAAGCATAAGTCAAGATGCCAATGGGCTTTTCTCCATGTTTGAAGGGAGCGCTTGATAATAAAGGTTTTTTGACGGATTTTGTTAGCTAAGCTAACAAATCCAAGTGATGAAACTCTGGCTCCTTTGGGAGAACTCCAAAAAATTAAAAATAATATAGGCACCATAAGGATTCTAAGAACAGATTTAACAGTAAACATTTTTTTTAAATAAACACATCAAAAATGGACTATATATAAATCCATTTTTGTCGGAATATATACTTTTTTTGACACCCCAAATATTCCAGATGGCGATGACGGCGACTTAAAAGCACAAAATTTTGATGAGAAAGTAGATCAAGTACACACATATAATACATTAACCTCAGGGTTTTTGGAAACACTGATTCCATTTTTTAGAATAAACATTTTTTGGGAATAATATAATTAAGGTTCCTAGGGGCAAAAAGAATTGTAAATGACAAAAAAACTTGTGACCTCAATTAAGAAATTTTTGGATCAACTGAATTAATTTTTGGTGTAAAAAAAAAAAATTAGGAGTAATTTAAAGGGCCTAAGGGTGAGTTTTAGGGGTAAAGTGGTAAAAACAACATACTATTGATAGAAAGACATCACTTTGGAAATTCTGGGGTTAACTAAATTCATTTTGGGGGTTAAACAGTTTTTAGGGGTAATGTAAGGAGCCTGAATGGGCAACATAAAAAAATTATTGGTGTAAAAGGTATGTGATATATTGATTTAGGGGTTTTTTGGGTCTTCCAAAATTAATTTTGGTGTTCCAGTTATTACAATAGGGATTCAGACGAGGATTTAGAGGTAGTTTTAGGGAAATATATCAATTTGGATATTTTTAAGTCTTCTAAAGTTGTATATATGTTAAGAGGTAATATAAGTTTGGGCTGGGTCCCAAAATTTTGTCCTAAAATCCTTCTATTATCTCCAGAATTTTTTTTTTATCCAAAGAATGATATCAGTGGATCCCAAAACCCTCAATTTGATATATCATATGTCTGTATTTGATCTGGTTTCTTCTAAAATGTTTGTGTCCCATCTTAAATATTTTGAGTTTTACAAGGGTATCAGAGTGGCATTAATCGGATTCATAAAATATACACCTGTACCAATTAAAATCAACTAAAAAAACTGAAATTAGTCAACCATGCATGCAAAATGTTTACTTTTAAAACTGCTACTAGAACCCTTAGATACTTCTAAGAATTTTTAAATCACATAAATGGATTACGGGAACCTAAAAACCCCTGAATTGATGTATCAGATGCCTATATTTTGTTTTATTTTTTTAATTAATTATTTTTAAAAAATGGTCACCACCTTGAATATCTGGATTCAAGTTCCCCAAAATCAGTAAAAAAATATCTGTTATCAAGCTCTTTCTTCAATTTTGTTGTTTTCTATAAAGAAAATATTTTTTCAGTTCATACACTTATACTTTTGTTTTTTTTTTAATTTCAGAACCTAACCACGTGAAGCCTGATATTTGAAACTACAGCTACTGATTGGCGGTTCCAAAGAAGGAAAAAATAACATGTTATTCTTTTCTTTTTTAAGTTAGATTTAATTTAAATGATTATTAATAAGTATTTTTGAGATAAGTTTTTAAATTAATTTATTTAATTGCATATATATAGGTGTTTATAATGTTGTGGCCATAATCACCTCAACAACTTGAGCCATGTGTGCATTTAGTTTTACTTCCAAGGACCAGATGCCCACTGGTGGATACAAATCCTCCACTGTTTTGTGACCATCGGTAGGCACGCGGTCCTGAGACGTAAAACAGAAATGCCCACCAAATACATTTAATTATGTTTTATATTGAAATATTTATTACACTCCATTCCAAATTGCTGCAGACCAGTTTTTTAACACTGACAATGACAGTTCCATTTAGCTTCTGTGTTTAATTATCAGCCGCCATATTGAAATGGGTCCAGAGAATTTGGAATGAGGTGTATATGTAAAAATGTAATTTTTCAGCATATTTTTTAAAATTTTATTATATATAGTTAATTAAAATTGCTAAAAATATTTCTACGACACAAAAATGCTATAGTATTCTACCCATATAGTTGTTGATGTTCTGTGAATAACCAAAATGTATAAAAATTGTATTTTTCATTCTGGTAGTTTTCTTGCCTAAATTCCAAAATCTGAAAATAAAAAAAATTAGAGGTAAATATTTGTCTAATTTAGCTACAACGCTTTTTTTAGTACTAGTAAGGAGTGCTTTAATAAATGTTCACTTACAACCAAAACAGAACTCCAAAAAAGAGAAAGTATTTCTGCAACCCTATCTTTGCCGCAACCTTATCTTATGCATTTTTAACTACATTGGGCATTGGTAATTAGTTTTAGTTAAAGGATCTTTTATTAGGAAATTATAGAGATTTTTGGACCTGTATCTCTTTGAGAAGCTACACATTTCAAATTTTTACACAATAAATGATTCACTAACAGAAAACACAAGTTTACATAAAAGATAGCAAGAGATGTAACATTACATTTGGTACCTACCTATATGCCAACAAAAATAAATAAGTAGTATTTCTGTGTGTGCAAGCATATTAAATATTAATTTTTTGGATTTTATTTGAATTATTTATTTTTGAGTTTGCACAAGAAGTAATAATTTTGGGTAAGGGATTTAAATGAGAAAGGCATCAGTACATAAGGTCAATAACAGAGTTTGTACAGAAAACCTTTAATTGGATTCTCTGATGTCTCCCAGTTTTTCCTAACCATTTGTAAAAAACTTATCATAATTTTTTCAAGAATTTTGTATAAAAGAAAACAGCTGCAAAATTTTATTTTGACAAATTTCATAATTCTAATTTGTTTTTAAATCAATTTTTTCCAGATTTTGTTTTTGTATATTTTTTGTCAAATTTCCTGACCTTTTCAAAGAATAAATTTCTCAACTTTTCTCGGTTTTTCAGTTCCATACATACTCTGACTGATTAAAATTGTTACAATAAGAATTTTAATTTTGAATTTTATATATATACCTTGAAGACAAGAAAAGCAGTGTCATTCCATCTTGATAGATTTCTTTCCTACAATAAGGCATGATTTAGGAAATCCCTGACACTGCAGCTAGTTTGCTTATTGCAAGGCTTATTGTATTCCTCATTGCATATTCTTTTCTACTGTTCACATAGGTGTTTTTTTGCCAGGTGGAGCAGCCTTCTTATTAGTATTTTCAGGAACCCTCCCTCCTAGACAGTTTCCTCAGGCCAGTATGCTTATTCTTGAAGAAACGTGAGGGGAATTTCGCCTACCTCACCCCACGGTCCTTTATCTTGGACACCTTAAATTTACAAAAATATTCAGGTCCTAATTTTATTTTCAACTCTTAAAAAGTGCATAGAGGTAGGTATTAAAACTGAACTTTCTCTAGCTTTACGGTAGAGAAAACTTAGAAATAAGTAAATGAGCCAAAGTGAGCAAAATGTGCCTCACTATTTTTTTGTATAATGTTTTTATTCTTTACCTAATATTTTCATTATAGACATCATATGACTACCTCACCGTTGAGACTTTGTATGTGTTCTTCAAGATGTTCTAAGGGATATTTTTAGAGACCCCTCCAAATTTAACCCTTAACTGAGCCCTTAAGTTAAGGTCCTTTCAACAGAATTTCTCGGAAATGTTTAAATTAGATAATGTGACCATGTGTTTTAAATATTTATAAAGCAATCCTCGAAAAATCAGCTGTGAGGAGCTTAATTTAACTTTTCGATGCTATCAAGATGGGCTTAATGACAAAATATATTTTTTTGACAAAATGTTTGTCCATTTCTTGTTAAAAAAAGTTACAAATTTAAGAATATATATGTTTAAAATGTCATCTGAGTGGACATAAAGAATAAATATTATGCAAAGTCCGGCAAGGTCTTAACAGTTTAAGTTATGGGTTGTGGGACTATTAATTTGTATGGTTCCTAATTCCACATGTGTGGTAGTCAACTGAGTAGTCCACCCTTCAAAAAGGAAAAACATATTTATTATATATAGGTACCTACATAAAATAACTTGTTTTCCAGAGGAATAAAGGCATATTTAGAGTTCTGTAAGGCAAGTGGTATAAGGTAAGATGCAAGGAAAATAAACAATAACAAATGCATGCTGCTCTTACTGCATACCGCTTGTGGATTACGGAACACTTACTTTGTTTATATAGGCCTCTTAAAGCGCTTTTATATAAGGATGGTTTGAAAATGTTGTCATATAAACACCACTAAAACCGATTTAAGTACTAAATTGATTTTATTTGGAAGCGTTTTATCACTCAAAAGCCCATTCAACACCATTCTCAACTAAAAGGTCAGTTAAATCCTACTGCCTCAGTGCCCTTTAGCCTACTGTGGCTGCCATTTTTATAACCAAATTGACAAGTAAAACATAGATTTTCTGTCAGTTTGGTGTCAATATGGCATTAATCATAGGCCAAAGGATACTAAAATGAAAATGAGTTAACTGGTTGTTTTAGTTAAGGAACAGTGTTGGCCTATTTTATGGTCGTTATAAACACTTTAGTGCATTTCTTCTAACCTAAAGAAAATACTAAACCCTAGTCTTTGAAAAAATCTGTTGTTAATTAATTAATTAATTATGTTGTTTTATTTGTTTTTTCTTTAAACTGACATTTAATGAAGGACATAACCCTCGAAGAAAGCAATTTTATTTAAAACCATCCTTATATAAAAGCGCTTTTAGGTGCATATAAACGTAGCAACTGAGGACAGCAGCATATGCATGCTATAGTTATGGAACTCTGAATACACCTTAAAAGGATCTAAAAGGAAGAAATTTCCTTAAACTAACAACGTTGCCTAGTCACTTGTAGTTATTTCAAGGGGTAATTATGCAGTATACAATTTTCTGCCATTTTTGATTTTTTTATGAAAAATTCTTTATGGGGGCACCTACTAGGGTCCCTAGAACCCCAAATCCGCCTGCGCCCGTTGGATTTTTTTTTGTTTTTTTTTAAATTTTTTTCACCAAAACAACCCAATCCAACACAGTCCAACCCAACCCAAAACAATGAAAAAAACATTACAACCCCCCTCCAGGCACCCTTTTTTCTCTTTAAAAAAAAAATCGGGCGCAGCCAGATTTGGGGTCCTAGTAGGTGCCCCCATAAAGAATTTTTCATAAAAAATAAAAAATGGCAGAAAACCGTATAGTGCATAATTACCTTTCAAGGAAAAAACCCTTATAAAGACAACAATACTTATTCAAAAAATGTATAGTCAACCCGAGGTCTTACCTTAAGAATTTGCTTTCTTTTATGTTTTCTTGATCCATTGCATATTTTCGGAGTCTTTAAGCGCACCAAGAGGCAAATAATGTACTACATTAGCAAAAACCAAGTCACAAATAGAAAAACTTATTGTTTTTGTCTGAAAAATAAACACGCAGTCACATGGACCTAAAGGTTTATTTGCGCGGTGGTACCGTACAGCGGCGGTAATGGTAAAGCAAGTTCGGGCTACAGCAACGCATCATGAGTTACACGGAAGCGAAAGTAAAAAAAACTTATGTGCTTTAGCGGCGCAGAATGCGAAATAAAAATAAGTAAACTATCCCCAAATTTTTGACCCGGTGCAAAAAAAGCTCTGGTGTCCCACTGTGGACAAAAATAAATAAACTCTCCGCGTTGCCATGGAAAACAAATGCAATGACGTAAAGTTTTGCAAAAAAATCAGGTCGCCACGGTTAAATTGATTTCCCAATATTTTTGTAATTTTTTTGTTTACAACCAAAACTTCTTGTAAACCAGTGTCCGTCAGTGTTAACCTGTTTGTTGACTGGAGGGTTTGAACTAAGCTATAATCAGAAAAGGTAAGAACACTGTGTTTCACACAGTTCATCCATGGGAATATTTAGAACCATTAGGCTGCCTGCATTCATTTGAAAGTCAATGCAAGTGAAATTTTTTGGTTATTTTATTTTCTTGTTAAAATGCATTGGCATTAAGGCGGATGCACAGTTCCACAAGCCATATAAGCGGTATGAGGATGCAGTTTAAGTATTGTTCATACAAAGCATAGGCTTAAGGAAGGTTTGGTAATTATGCAGTATACGGTTTTCTGCCATTTTTGATTTTTTTTGAAAAATTCTTTATGGGGGCACCTTCTAGGGTCCCTAGGACCTCAAATCCGTCTGCGCCGGTTGGTTTTTTTTTTTGATTTTTTTTGTTTTTTTTTAATTTTTTTTCACTAAAACAAACCAAACCAACACAGTCCAACCCAACCTAATTCAAACCAACCCAAAACAATTAAAAAAACACTTTACAACCCCCCCTGGGCACCCTTTTTTCTCGTTTAAAAAAAAAAAAATAAAAAATCGGGCGCAGGCGGATTTGGGGTCCTAGGGACCCTAGAAGGTGCCCCCATAAAGAATTTTTCAAAAAAAATCAAAAATGGCAGAAAACCGTATACTGCATAATTACCGAAGGTTTACCCAACTTTTCATATTGATAAGGGTAATTATGCAGTATACGGTTTTCTGCCATTTTTGATTTTTTTTGAAAAATTCTTTATGGGGGCACCTTCTAGGGTCCCTAGGACCCCAAATCCACCTGAGCCCGATTTTTTTTTTTTACGAGAAAAAAGGGTGCCCAGGGGGGGTTGTAATCTGTTTTTTTTATTGTTTTAGGTTGGTTTGAATTAGGTTGGGTTGGACTGTGTTGGTTTGGGTTGTTTTAGTGAAAAAAAAACAAAAAAAAAAAAAAAAATCAACTGGCGTAGACGGATTTGGGGTCCTAGGGACCCTGGAAGGTGCCCCTGTAAAGAATCTTCCAAAAAAATCAAAAATGGCAGAAAACCGTATACTGCATAATTACCTTAATAAGTTATAACCTATGCACAATTTTAGTTAATTATGCAGTATACGGTTTTCTGCCATTTTTGATTTTTTATGAAAAATTCTTTATGGGGGCACCTACTAGGGTCCCTAGGACTCCAAATCTGCCTGCGTCCGATTTTTTTTTAAAGAGAAAAACGGGTGCCCGGGGGGGGGGGGTTGTAATTTGTAATGTGTTTTTTTTATTGTTTTGAGTTGGGTTGGGTAAAGGTAAGATTAGGTTGGGTTGGACTGTGTTTGAGTGAAAAAAAAAACCGGTGCTGGCCGATTTGGGGTCCTAGGCACCCTAGTAGGGGCCTCCATAAAGAATTTTTCATAAAAAATCAACACTTTCTCTCTTAAAAAAAAGGGCCCAGGCAGATTTGGGGTCCTAGGGACCAGTAGGTGCCTCTATAAAGAAAACAAAAATTGCAGAAAACTGTATACTGCATAATTACCTAATTCACAATTCATAAGCACAGTGCATAATTTAAAAGTTGGTTAATTGGTTAATTCTCGTTTAATTTTAACCCTTAACTACAGACATGCAGTCATTGCGATCCCTGACTTATCTGATTGATTGATATCTTGCTCCGCATACTACCCAGATAGGCAAGCGTCTCAGTACATTTTGGACCATCAGTGCCGATGCTGCATCGAGAGTATTTTATGTATGGAATGCACTAGATGTGCCTGTAGAGATTGCGCAGCATAAAAAAATCTCAAAAAAGCATTTGCATGTTTTTTCATAATTTTATAATTTAAGTGGTTTTTATCTTTTTTTATGTTTGTTTCAATTTACTTTAGAACATTTATGAGTAATAAGTATCACAGTTGATTTTTTTTCTGCTAAATTGCTAAATATAGGGTTATTACATTTTTGAGCAAAAAATTATATACCTCTATTATTTATTTATGAATTTTACAGGATCTCCTCATTATAAAATAGACAATATTAATACTTAATCTCTCTAGAAAAGTAAATTGCTGATCGATAAAACAGCCTTTCAAACTAGCAGACAAGTGATCACAAACAAGGCTCTCAAATAATTTAGGGATACAACTTAAAATACTGATGGGCCGATAGTTACTAACATGTGAATTATCTCCAGATTTCAATATGGGAGTACTAAAGCTTGTTTTCCAATAGGATCGGAGTGTCCCGATTTTTAAAGAGAGGTTAAAGATAAGGAAAAGAGGTCTAGAGAACAGAAAGCTACAATGCTTAAGTGATGGTGGAAGACCATCGGGGCCTGGTCCCTTGTTGATACCCAATTTGGATAATTTTTCATAAATAGACGAGATAGGTATGTTATACTCTGACAGATTAGTGTCCCCAGAAGGCAGAGTGTCCTGTAAAACACAGTCTTTATCACTATGAGTTTTGGAAAAATATTCAGCAAACAAATTGGCAATTCCAACTCCCGAACAACTTGTAATCAATGTAGCACATTACATAGGGTATGTTGCTTTTGGTTTTTCTACTGTTAACAAACAGAAATTTTGAACATTATCCCTAAGAGATGATTCCTTTAAAGGAACATAGTTTTGATAACATTGGTTTATTTAGGTGTTTACAGTGAGCTTGTGCTAAAGAAAACTTGTTATAATCATCTAATGATTTAGTTGTATGGTACTTTTTATGCAATTTCTTTTTTTCAATTATAGTTTGTTTTAGTTCTGGAGAAAACCAAAGGGGAAATTTTTTTGCTGAATACTTTTAAACTGAGAAAGAAAACTTGACATTTCCTGAATACTAACTGACTTAAAATCCCTATAATAATTATCCTCGGTGAATCCCGAGTTGTTAAAGCAATTTGATTCATATTTAACCTTAAAAGACAGTGGTGGATGATGAGTATCCTCTGGAAGTAAGGCATTCTCCGCTGTAAATATCTCAGTGACACCAACTTGCATAAAAACCAGATCAAGTAAATTGTTGTTAACATTTCTCACTGTGTTAACTTGATAAAGATTATGATATGAGCATAAAAATGAAAGAACCTGTATAGATTCAACTTTGTTCGGAGGAGCTTCTGTCAGAGGCATGGCGACTGAAGACAATCCATTTTTAAGCCACTGACAGTATGGAAGATTAAAATCCCCCAGGATATAGAGTTTTTGTTGTGGATATTTTTCAGATAGGTTTTCAACACTCTCAAAAAACTCCATATACTTTTCTGGTGGTACGCTTTGGGGTGGGAAATAAGCTGTTGCAAAGATAAAATTGTTGTTGCCAATTTGGACTTTCACAAACAGTTGTTCAATATTTATACTGGGTCAGTCCATATCAAGTCAACCAGGGTATTTTACCACACCATCTCCGATGTTGATGATTTTTAGTATACATGTTTTTCCTACCAAAAAACTGGAAAATCCACTTTTTTGACCAGTTGTTTATTTTGAATTAATTTTTGAAAATCGAAAAAGTCACTTATTTGTCCTTAACATGTGCGCACAAAATTAGGAATATCCAAAGAACCACTTATAATAGAAAAGTAGGTGAAGGTTCATTTTAAAGCTCTTATAAAGACCTTTCATATGAGAATATTGCATAACATATATTGAAAAAAAAAAAAAAAAAAAATATTTGATTTTTTTTTGAAAAATTTCAAAAATGCCATTTTTAATTTTTTTCAAAAAATTATATTATTTTCTTTAAAGTGTTATTAAACTATTCACAAAATTTTGAGATGGACAAATCATGGGTTCAATGTGAAAAAATTTATTAAAAATGTCACATGCATGAAAAATCGCCTATAAATAGACAATGCATTTTGGTAATTAGAAGAATATAATGGGGTTTAAAGCGATATTATAAAAATATTTAACAATATTTTATTTAATAAAAAATTATATCCTACGTTTCATTCTGTATCAGTAATCAGATTAACATTGCCCCCCATTGTAATATTTACTTACAAAACCTCTTTTCCACCGGAGACGTACTATTGGATGTTCCAATTCTTAGGAAAATATGCCTGTATAAACCTGCCAATACTTTTGTGAAATACTGCCTGTTTATTCCTGTTTAACATTAAGGACACACCTCCTTCATTTTATTGGTCTGTTTAGGTACATTGTGGGGATTTGCTGACATGAAAATTCCTGCATAAATTGATTTTAAATTTTTGGCAAGTATCTTCTTGATACAGCTCCAAATAATCGATACATAATAGTTCGACTGAAGGTTTATCAGAAGTCATCTCTGTGTAATTTTAAAAGTTTCAACTATGGGTGAGGCAAGTGGATGGACTAAATATAAAGTAAAGTGCTGTGATCCACTAGAGTTAAAAATCAAGCATTTTGGGAAATTAAGAAATGTGACCAAGTGGATGTGCAGTTACAAAAATGTCAAAATGGGAATGAAAATCTGTGATGGTTGTAGACTAAAGCTTTCAAAGGAGTTTAAGGCATCTGAAGAAGATGAGGCAGGGTAAGTAACAAATAGTATTTTTTAATATAAAATTAATAAACTAAACCAATTGCGTCAAGTACGGAGTGGAAAAATCTCATGGCATTATTTTGCATGGCATTATTTTGCATGGCATTATTTTGCATGGCATTATTTTGCATGGCATTATTTTGCATGGCATTTTGAGAATACAGACATTATGTACAAATTTCTTGGCATTATGTACACATTTTGGGTCAGCTGTTACCCCCTTTTTAAGTTCTTATAAAAAACTAACTTTAAATTTTTTTAGACCCAGTCAAGTTCCAGAAAATGATCCAGATTTTCAAGATCCTGCTGAATCATTTACTCTTTTAATCAAGTCATTGGAGCTTCTTGGTGTGTCGCCGATTAAAAGAAAAAATGTATACAAAGAAAAAATTGATATTGTACAGCATACAATTGCGAAAGCATTTACAAAGGAATCAGATTCAACGCTAGTAAAGGAATGCCAGAGTGACGAAAGTGAAATGATTAAGCAGTTAAAGGACAAATTTTTAAAAACCGAAAAGAGGAGTGAGAAAATACTAGTTTTATCATGTTTACCTCAAAGTTGGAGTAGGGTCATTCCATATCAAATCAACCAAAAAATCACAAAAATTTTACGCGACCAATTCCAATTTTGATGATTTTTGGTATATATTTTCTTCTTACCTTCTTAAGTTGAAAATGCAAATTTTTAGATTTTTTTGATTTGTAGTTTTTTTTTTTAATTTTTCAAAATAAAAAAGTCAGCATTTTGACCTTAACAAGAATGTACAAAACTAGCAATATCTCGAGAACCACTTACACTAGGAAAGTAATAAATGGCTCATTTTAAAGTCATTTTGAAGCTCTTTTTTATGAAATATCACAACATAATTTTAACAAAAAAAAAATTCAAAATAAAAAATTGAAAAAAAAAAATTGAAAAATTCAAAAAGGCCATTTTTCATTTTTTTGAAAAAAATATATAATTTTGGTCAAAGTGTTACTTAATTATCCACAAAATTTTATGATGGAGAAATGATGGGTTCAATGTCAAAAAAAAATATCAAAAATATTAAGTACATTAAAAATCATGCATTTCAAAAAATAAACATATTTTAGGAGCACCAATAGTGCACTGGATATTAAAATAAATAAATTTGTTGGATGGATACAGGTTTTAAAAAATACCCAGAGGCTTTATCAACAAATTATTTTATTTTAAACTCGCAAAAGAAATAAACAAACTTTTCTACTTCGTTGATAAAAATTAGACAGAAAACACTAAGACTAACTATATACCTTAAATTTATTTTTTTAACTTTCTTTTAAGAATTTCTGATGAATCTGACATTTCTTTTTTGCTGACATTGTAAGTTCTGCCAGTAGCAGTATTGGGTTCAACTTTTTTTATAAGACTTTCTGGTTTAATAATTAAAATATCTTGAGGTGTTGGGTAAAAAAATGATGAGGCAAGTCTTTGTGGATGAAGAAAGCTTACTTTCAGTTCTCTGCTCTCATTATTTTTCCCCAAGACACAAGCCAGCCACCAAGCACTGTCATATTCTACAGTGACAAACCCTGACTCGATATTTTGCAAAATAATGCTTCCACCTTTAAAAAGATTATGTGTTTCGACCTCTAAGCATGTAGAAAACTGTTTTGCCAAAAACGTGCTTTCTGTAAGAGGAATTACAGCATGAATTTTTTGTGTCCCCGGTATTGTTAAGACTTCCGCAAATCTTTTATTCAAAATTATTTCATGATTTGTTTAATCTGCTTCTGTGCAATATTTAAAATCAATGCCAGATATGTTTTCTTCACACCAAGTAAACAATTGTAGAGGTGTCATTATTTGATTGTCATAGGGCCTCTGCAAACTGGCTTTGGCAGCAAGTCTTTTAACAGTTCCTCCCAAGCCATCGCAGGCACTTTTGCCATGCGAGGTGGCAAAATAATGCCACTCTGCTTCAACACCAAAATCTTTTTTATGCAGGCATATATTCAGAAAATTCTTTTTGTTTTTGTACTGCGCAGCACATCCATCCGAAAAATAAAAAATTTTGTTAAGTCCTGGTATTTTGATTTTTAAATCAGGCATTAATTTTTTTAAAAATAAATGAAATGCAATTGTATTATGTGTCAAGCTTTCCGAAATAAACACATAATTCAGGTTGTGCAGTTTACCATCACTTAGAAAATAAATGGCAAAAGGGTGGAGGGTTGCCTGGCTGTTATTCCAATGATAAGACTGGACTTCATCTTGCATAACAAAGGAATAATTTTCCGCAAAGTCGCAAGTGATCAAAGACTCTCCAGGTTTAAGGTTAATTTTTATTTCATTGTATCTATCTTTTTGCATTTTTGCAATAAACGAATGTGATTTAAGTTTTACAATATCATCAGTAAATTCCTGGACAAAATCATCACTTTTCTTAACAACGGTTTCCATAGTACACCTATCTACTGAGACCCACTTTTTAAATGAGACCTCATCAATTAATTCTTCCTCAAATTTTTCTATTAACGTATTTTTAAACTGTTCTACTCCAGGACATTGCTTGCATCTATTGCTTAAAAAACAGTCCACTGAAGGTGGATTACACATTAGTTTATAAAGGCAATCATGATAAGATATTGCAAGAGGCCTGTTATTTTCATCATATAGCTTATTTAATTTGGAGCCATTGAGCATTAGTTTTATATTTTGATGTATAGTACATACACATACAGTATGAGTCCCACTTTTTCCTGCCAGTATACAGTTTTTGGGTCGCAGTTCACAAAATTTTGAAAACCCAATTTTTTAATTGGGGTACTCAGTTTTAAACAATGCATAAATTTCTTTTAAATTAGCTAAGACTAATTTTTTTTGTACATATTCTTTTTCAGCTCCATATTTTCTGATAACAACATAATCTTTTTTACCTGGCATGGTCCTGCTAATGTCATCCCTTTGGTAAAAATCTACCACTATTTGGGCCACTCTATCACTAAGGGTCTTTCCCGGTTTGGGGTTAGGAGAACATAATATCCCATTGTATTGAGAAACTCCAAATTCTTCTTCAATCTTCTTTCTACTCCAACTTTGAGGTAAACATGATAAAACTAGTATTTTCTCACTCCTCTTTTCGGTTTTTAAAAATTTGTCCTTTAACTGCTTAATCATTTCACTTTCGTCACTCTGGCATTCCTTTACTAGCGTTGAATCTGATTCCTTTGTAAATGCTTTCGCAATTGTATGCTGTACAATATCAATTTTTTCTTTGTATACATTTTTTCTTTTAATCGGCGACACACCAAGAAGCTCCAATGACTTGTTTAAAAGAGTAAATGATTCAGCAGGATCTTGAAAATCTGGATCATTTTCTGGAACTTGACTGGGTCTAAAAAAATTTAAAAAGTTAGTTTTTTATAAGAACTAAAAAAGGGGGTAACAGCTGACCCAAAATGTGTACATAATGCCAAGAAATTTGTACATAATGTCGGTATTCTCAAAATGCCATGCAAAATAATGCCATGCAAAATAATGCCATGAGATTTTTCCACTCCGTACTTGACGCAATTGGTTTAGTTTATTAATTTTATATTAAAAAATACTATTTGTTACTTACCCTGCCTCATCTTCTTCAGATGCCTTAAACTCCTTTGAAAGCTTTAGTCTACAACCATCACAGATTTTCATTCCCATTTTGACATTTTTGTAACTGCACATCCACTTGGTCACATTTCTTAATTTCCCAAAATGCTTGATTTTTAACTCTAGTGGATCACAGCACTTTACTTTATATTTAGTCCATCCACTTGCCTCACCCATAGTTGAAACTTTTAAAATTACACAGAGATGACTTCTGATAAACCTTCAGTCGAACTATTATGTATCGATTATTTGGAGCTGTATCAAGAAGATACTTGCCAAAAATTTAAAATCAATTTATGCAGGAATTTTCATGTCAGCAAATCCCCACAATGTACCTAAACAGACCAATAAAATGAAGGAGGTGTGTCCTTAATGTTAAACAGGAATAAACAGGCAGTATTTCACAAAAGTATTGGCAGGTTTATACAGGCATATTTTCCTAAGAATTGGAACATCCAATAGTACGTCTCCGGTGGAAAAGAGGTTTTGTAAGTAAATATTACAATGGGGGGCAATGTTAATCTGATTACTGATACAGAATGAAACGTAGGATATAATTTTTTATTAAATAAAATATTGTTAAATATTTTTATAATATCGCTTTAAACCCCATTATATTCTTCTAATTACCAAAATGCATTGTCTATTTATAGGCGATTTTTCATGCATGTGACATTTTTAATAAATTTTTTCACATTGAACCCATGATTTGTCCATCTCAAAGTTTTGTGAATAGTTTAATAACACTTTAAAGAAAATAATATAATTTTTTGAAAAAAATTAAAAATGGCCTTTTTGAAATTTTTCAAAAAAAAAATCAAAATTTTTTTTTTAATTTTTTTTTTCAATATATGTTATGCAATATTCTCATATGAAAGGTCTTTATAAGAGCTTTAAAATGAACCTTCACCTACTTTTCTATTATAAGTGGTTCTTTGGATATTCCTAATTTTGTGCGCACATGTTAAGGACAAATAAGTGACTTTTTCGATTTTCAAAAATTAATTCAAAATAAACAACTGGTCAAAAAAGTCTGAAATTTTGGATTTTCCAGTTTTTTGGTAGGAAAAACATGTATACTAAAAATCATCAACATCGGAGATGGTGTGGTAAAATACCCTGGTTGACTTGATATGGACTGACCCAGTAGAAAGAAGATTGAAGAAGAATTTGGAGTTTCTCAATATTTGGCCAGAGCTGTAAAACAGTTAGTTAAGGACAATGGGATATTATGTTCTCCTAACCCCAAACCGGGAAAGACCCTTAGTGATAGAGTGGCCCAAATAGTGGTAGATTTTTACCAAAGGGATGACATTAGCAGGACCATGCCAGGTAAAAAAGATTATGTTGTTATCAGAAAATATGGAGCTGAAAAAGAATATGTACAAAAAAAATTAGTCTTAGCTAATTTAAAAGAAATTTATGCATTGTTTAAAACTGAGTACCCCAATTAAAAAATTGGGTTTTCAAAATTTTGTGAACTGCGACCCAAAAACTGTATACTGGCAGGAAAAAGTGGGACTCATACTGTATGTGTATGTACTATACATCAAAATATAAAACTAATGCTCAATGGCTCCAAATTAAATAAGCTATATGATGAAAATAACAGGCCTCTTGCAATATCTTATCATGATTGCCTTTATAAACTAATGTGTAATCCACCTTCAGTGGACTGTTTTTTAAGCAATAGATGCAAGCAATGTCCTGGAGTAGAACAGTTTAAAAATACGTTAATAGAAAAATTTGAGGAAGAATTAATTGATGAGGTCTCATTTAAAAAGTGGGTCTCAGTAGATAGGTGTACTATGGAAACCGTTGTTAAGAAAAGTGATGATTTTGTCCAGGAATTTACTGATGATATTGTAAAACTTAAATCACATTCTTTTATTGCAAAAATGCAAAAAGATAGATACAATGAAATAAAAATTAACCTTAAACCTGGAGAGTCTTTGATCACTTGCGACTTTGCGGAAAATTATTCCTTTGTTATGCAAGATGAAGTCCAGTCTTATCATTGGAATAACAGCCAGGCAACCCTCCACCCTTTTGCCATTTATTTTCTAAGTGATGGTAAACTGCACAACCTGAATTATGTGTTTATTTCGGAAAGCTTGACACATAATACAATTGCATTTCATTTATTTTTTAAAAAATTAATGCCTGATTTAAAAATCAAAATACCAGGACTTAGCAAAATTTTTTATTTTTCGGATGGATGTGCTGCGCAGTACAAAAACAAAAAGAATTTTCTGAATATATGCCTGCATAAAAAAGATTTTGGTGTTGAAGCAGAGTGGCATTATTTTGCCACCTCGCATGGCAAAAGTGCCTGCGATGGCTTGGGAGGAACTGTTAAAAGACTTGCTGCCAAAGCCAGTTTGCAGAGGCCCTATGACAATCAAATAATGACACCTCTACAATTGTTTACTTGGTGTGAAGAAAACATATCTGGCATTGATTTTAAATATTGCACAGAAGCAGATTATACAAATCATGAAATAATTTTGAATAAAAGATTTGCGGAAGTCTTAACAATACCGCAGAAAGCACGTTTTTGGCAAAACAGTTTTCTACATGCTTAGAGGTAGAAACACATAATCTTTTTAAAGGTGGAAGCATTATTTTGCAAAATATCGAGTCAGGGTTTGTCACTGTAGAATATGACAGTGCTTGGTGGCTGGCTTGTGTCTTGGGGAAAAATAATGAGAGCAGAGAACTGAAAGTAAGCTTTCTTCATCCACGAGGACCTGCCTCATCATTTTTTTACCCAACACCTCAAGATATTTTAATTATTAAACCAGAAAGTCTTATAAAAAAAGTTGAACCCAACACTGCTACTGGCAGAACTTACAATGTCAGCAAAAAAGAAATGTCAGATTCATCAGAAATTCTTAAAAGAAAGTTAAAAAAATAAATTTAAGGTATATAGTTAGTCTTAGTGTTTTCTGTCTAATTTTTATCAACGAAGTAGAAAAGTTTGTTTATTTCTTTTGCGAGTTTAAAATAAAATAATTTGTAGATAAAGCCTCTGGGTATTTTTTAAAACCTGTATCCATCCAACAAATTTATTTATTTTAATATCCAGTGCACTATTGGTGCTCCTAAAATATGTTTATTTTTTTAAATGCATGATTTTTAATGTACTTAATATTTTTGATATTTTTTTTGACATTGAACCCATCATTTCTCCATCATAAAATTTTGTGGATAATTAAGTAACACTTTGACCAAAATTATATATTTTTTTCAAAAAAATTAAAAATGGCCTTTTTGAATTTTTAAAATTTTTTTTTCAATTTTTTATTTTCATTTTTTTTTTGTTAAAATTATGTTGTGATATTTCATAAAAAAGAGCTTCAAAATGACTTTAAAATGAGCCATTTATTACTTTCCTAGTGTAAGTGGTTCTCGAGATATTGCTAGTTTTGTACATTCTTGTTAAGGTCAAAATGCTGACTTTTTTATTTTGAAAAATTAAAAAAAAAAACTACGAATCAAAAAAATCTAAAAATTTGCATTTTCAACTTTTATGGTAAGAAGAAAATATATACCAAAAATCATCAAAATTGGAATTGGTCGCGTAAAATTTTTGTGATTTTTTGGTTGATTTGATATGGAATGACCCTACTGGCTGATAAAACTGAGCTTGTTATGGATTTATGGATAGCAATAAGAACTCCACCTCGTCTAGAAAATGTACTTGTTTCTGATGATCTATCCTTTCGATATATGTTGTAGTCAAACGTTTGTAGTTTAGCATCATGTCTCTAGTTAACCAGGTTTCATTTGAGACTAAAATATTATATTGGGAATTAGAGGCATTTTCAAAAAGAAGTTGAAGTTTTGTCCGGAGGCCTCTGACATTTTGAAAATACAGCAATAAGGAGGTTCTTCTTAATCTTTCCTTGGGAAGCATTTTTAGTTTTTTGTAATTAATTTAGGTACTCCATTTACATATTTCATAATGAGATCATGTTCAATTTAAGGTTATTAAGTTGTTCTTATGACCCAACTAACACTATACTATCAAAATGTACGTGGGTTAAGTACAAAGCTAACCAACTTTTTCTGTAACATAGCTACTTGTGAGTCTACTAGTGACTACCAAATAATAATGTTGACTGAAACGAATCTTACCAAAGGCATCTCTGATGCTGAGCTGGGTCTAGATAATTATCACATATTTATAAAAGACCGATCTGTAGAAACCAGTCGTAAGAAAACAATGAGTGGAGTACTGGTGGCCGTTCATAAGTCCATACCTTGTGACTTACTTGCGACAACAGCTCTGCTTGAACAAATATTTGTGTCTATAGGCTCCTCATCAAAGTGTAAGTGTATTGTTGGTTGTATATACTTACCTCCTGATTCTCCACTTGAGAGCTACCAGATGTTCAACAATACAATGGATAACATCTACAATAATGATGTAAATGCTCAACTATGTATTGTCGGAGATTCTAAGCTACTTAAGGCAAGATGGAGTGATGAAGATATCTGTTCAGTTGCTATGCCTTGCCCAGAGACTTATACCCCACCCCAAGTTATACAGAAGATAGCAACATTATCAGACACCTGCGCCTTATATAATCTTTTTCAGTCGAAACATTAGATTTTTTATCATAAATCTCGAACATTCTTACAAAGTGATCCTCTGGTCTGCCCAATAGACTATCAACACCCACCTCTACCTTCACTCTTAAAATCGCAAAATCCCACCCTAAATAAATTAGTAATAACTTCAACAATATGTGTTATGACTTCAAAAATGCTGAATTCTCTCTAATAAATGACTATCTAGGCACTATCCCCTGGGACAGTTTGTTGTTGGATCTTGATGTTGACGTGATGGTCAACAGGTGGGTCAAACCATATCAAATCAACCAAAAAAAAGGCACTTTTCGTTTTGACCATCTCCGATTTTGATGATTTTTGGTACACTTATTCTTCTGATCCAAAAACCTAAAAATCCAAAAATTTTTTGGATAAGCGGTTTTTGTTTTATTGATTTTTGAAAATAAAGAAATTGACCAATATGCCCTTGACAGGCACTTACAAAAATAGCAATATCTCAAAAACTATTGGTCCTATAGAAGCGAGTTATATCTTATTTTGAAGGTTTTTTAAAGACCTTTTTAACGATGTGCATCACCGTGTAATTTTTTGTTTTTATTTTTTTTAAATTTTTTTAATATTTTTTTTTTGAAAAATCTTGAAAACACCATTTTGAATTTTTTTCAAAAAAATAATATTTTTTTTTCAGTATTTTTTTTTAAATATTTTTGGAAAATTTCAGGATGGAGAAGTTATTGGTTCTATTTTTTAAAAAATAATATAAAAAACCTTGCAGGAAAAAACCATACATTTTTTGATAAATACCTATATATTTACTCTTTATATCTAAAAACTTGTCAATTGCTCCCAGTCTTGTAAATAAGATACATAAAAGGTTTTTCCAAACTTGTTTATTCCTGCAAAATTTTGAGTATTTCTTCAATTGTCCTCTTCTCCACCTAAGATTTTTTCACACACCTATTATACATTTAAACATGTTAATTCCTGCAAAATGTTTAGCTCCTCCCATTACTTTTTATTGGCCCTTACCCCTATTTGTATCATTTCTGGTTCAGACAGGAAAAGTTTTGACAATAATTAATTGCAAACCTGCGTTTTATGTGATAAATTGCTATTTTTTAATTTAAAACATTTATCGGAGTCGTGTGTTGTAAAATGGCACAAAATAAGCCAAAACATTGGACAAAATTTTTTGTGAGGTGTTGTGATCTATTAAGTCCGGAGAAACATTCCGGAAAGTTATGGAATGTCACAAATTGGATGACTTTCTTTAAAGGGGTGGAGACTGCCATGAAAATTTGTGACAATTGTCGAATGAAACTTTCCAAGGAACACAAGGAACAGGATGAACAACCATCTCCTGTAGCAGGGTAAGTAATAGTAACGAATACCTACCTACATTTTTACTTGTTTTTTTTTGTGTGTTGTGGCTCTGCTAATAATTTTAGGGTAATTATTTAGTATCCGGTTTTCTGCCATTATTGGTTTTAAGTGAAAAATTCTTTATGAGAGCACCTACAGCCCTATAAGTCTGATTTCATCCTTTGCAATAATTTATGAGTTATTAATACATAAGAGCCTGTTAGATTTTTTTCTGACAAATTCACTTTTAAACGATTTTCAACATGGCTTTCTCCCGAAAAGGTCTATAGAATCGGCTCTTTTAGAGTTGAACAAGTCAATAATTTCGACTCTTGAATCTAGGGGAGCGGCCTGTGGACTTTTTTTGGATTTATCAAAAGCATTTGATACAATAAATCATGAAATTCTTTTGGAAAAATTAGAAGCGTACGGGGTTAGAGGAAGTGCTTTGGATTTATTTTGCTCGTATCTGACTGAAAGACCACAAAAAGTTACAATAAATTTGAACAACAATAAAATAACGTCAGAATCAAACGTCATAATGACAGGAATTCCGCAGGGAAGTATTCTTGGTCCTCTGCTCTTTGTTATTTATCTTAATGATCTAAACCATGTCATCAAAAATCCAAACCTTCTGGCCAATTACGCAGATGATGCCAATGTAGTGATGCCGGTTTATCGGGAGGGGAACATCCATGAGGAATATTTTGACGTACTAGGTAAAGTGTCTGAATACTGTGTTAACAACCAACTCATTATGAACACAGAAAAAACAAAAGCAGTTGTTATCTCTAACATGGACATATATTTCTCTAAAAACCTTACTTATGAAGGAGACACATTAACTTTTGAAAGTCACACGAAGGTATTGGGAGTAACTATTGATAAAGACCTAAATTTTTTTCACACATCAGAGATCCATGTAAAAAACTATCAGCGGCAAGCTATGCTATTAGAGTTTTAGGTAAAATTTTTAGAGGTCACAGTTCATTAAAATCAATTTATTATGGTATGTTTTACTCTCAATTAAAATATGGTATATTACTTTGGGGCCATAGTAGTCACATAAATGATGTTTTTATTTTACAAAAACGTGTTATTAGAATCTTGGTAGGAATCAAGCCATATGCTTCTTGTAGAAATAATTTTAGAGAAAATAAGTTGTTAACGGTCCCGGGTATTTATATCTTGGAATGTTTACTGTATTTGGGAAAAAATCCATTACTTTTTGCTAAATATGCCGGTACTAGAACCTGTAACACAAGAAACAAAAACAACATGTATATATATCCAAAATATAGAAAAAAAAAGAAAAAAGCCCGGATTATGCTGCAATGAAATTCTTTAATAAACTTCCAAACAAAATAAAAAATATCCAAAGCTACAAACTTTACAAAAAAGAATGCTTTAATCTAATTTGTAAGATAGAACCCTACAGCATTAGTGAGTTCCTAAATTTTAATGTCTTTTATTTTGGTAATGTATATATGTGTGTCTTTTAAGTAATGTTCGCCACATCTGGTTTCTGTTTTTTTTTTAAATATTATTACAATGTTTTTTTTCTAAATCCATAAAAACCTTTAATTTGTTATGTAGTATTGTTAGAACAGTTGTAAAATCTTTTTATAATAATATCTAGACTTGAGGGTTCATAAGGAAGTTTTATAAAATCTATATTTTGTTTTTCTATCCATTACTATGTACCATAAATTTTTATAAGCTGGTGTTGGTCAGTTGTTTTTCAAGTTTTTTTTACTCATTTAAGAGATATATTAGAGTTATAAAATTATCACCAACACTAAATAATATAACTTTTGGTTATTTTATGAAGGTTTTATATTATTTGCTGTAACTTCTATATAGACAAAAATGCTCATTGGGTAGAATGCTGGGGTTCATAAAACGAATAACTATTGATTTCCAAAATGTTCGCCCATTTAAAATTCTTTATTGCAGCTTAGTTAGAAGTCTCCTAGAGTATGCGCCGTCTGTTTGGGACCCTCAGTATGCTAATCATATCAACAGAATTGAAAGTGTGCAAAAAAATGTATCCATCACATACATCACAAATTATTTCCTGACACTGCATATGACTATAGGGAAATATGCAATCGTCTCAATCTTTCCACACTCGAAGACAGAAGGCACTTTCATGATCTTCTCCTTCTTTTTAAACTCATAAACTCACATGTCAACTGTCCCTACCTCAGCTCTTGCATAGGACTTCATGCACCATCTGTAACAACCAGAAATATCCATACCAGCCGTTTCATCGCACCAATTATGGCCAATATTCCTTTATATCTCGCTCAATAAAACTAGCAAATCAACATATAAATCTAGATTTCTTCTGTCCAATAAAAGTATTTGTAAGGCAATTATCAGAGGAGATCTTATAAAATTGATTATATTGTTTTTTATTTATAACAGTTATATAATTAATATCGTATTTACTGGTTATAGAACCATTAATTTTAGTTTTAGTTTTAAGTATGATTTATATTATTATCTTAATTTAATTTTGTACATGCATAAAAAATGTCATTGCCGTCTATAAATAAATAAATAAATAAATAAATAAATAAATAATGTCAATTGATTTCCGCCCTCACAGATATCATTTATAAAAAGGTTAAATAAAAGTGGTGAACAATGACCTCCTTGAGGTACTCCAGATAAGACTTCACCAGTTTTTGACATAAAGTTAAAAATCTTTACTCGTTGTTTCCTACCTTTTAAAAAACTTGATATCCAATCTATGGCTTTTTTAGTGAAACCCAAGTTATTCAATTTTAAAAGCAAAAGATTAAATTTAACTCTGTCGAAGGCTTTGGAAAAGTCGGTGTAGATAGCATTCACTTGCTCCTTCCTCTCCAAAGCCTTCAACAGATTCACTTCATAAATACCCACATTAGTAACAGTAGATCTACCGGCCAAACACCCATGTTGCTCCGCACACAATAAACTTACATTGCCAATTTAGCTGACTGTAAACTAATTTATCAAACAATTTAGGTATCTCCGACTGCTTAGATATTCCACGGTAATTTTTCACGTTTTCTTTGTCTCCTGATTTGTATATTGGGATGATACAACTTTCTTTCCATATAGTTGGAAATATACTTGACAACAAAGATAAATTAGATAATATATGTAAAAGTTTTGAAATTCTAAATGCACAAGATTTAAGAAAGTAATTTGGTATTATATCTGGGCATGTAGATAGTGACTTGCAGCCGGCAGATATTCTCGTAAATTTCTGAAATTTGTATATTATGTAAAGAAATATCACCCTTGGGATTTGAGATAGCTTCGGGTAGTGGACATGTTGTGCCATCATAGACAGTGGCAAAATGGTCAGCAAACAGATCAATTATTTGTTGTGTATTGTCTGCAAAGTCATTGTTAAAATACATTTGATTTTATTTAGGTTATTACTAACAGTTTTAATGTAATCAGAACGACATTTTTTTGTTTCTATCTTATATTCAGTCCTAAGATCAGAAAAAATTATGTAATTACCATGAGATTTTGATTTTAAATATTTTTTATGACTATTTTTTTTCAGATATGGAGAAAACCATTTTGGAAAGTTAGAATTTTTCACTATCTTCTTTGGAAATTTATTGCAGAATCAATAATTTCATAAAAAAACAGCAATATCTAAATTAAAAAACATTTTATCCCAATCAACTCCACCCAAATATTCTTTTCTTCTTCTTTATATTTAATTTTTTTAACAAATTTTCCTGCACAAAATTAGTTTCTAATCCACCAAATATATTTTAGATGGTCGTGCAAATGATATAATAAACTTACTAGAGTAAAATATTTTTTTTCAATCAATTTTATTATTTCAAAAGGGGTCATTTTGACCGCACGTCTGTTATAATGTTACTGTTTCCATATACCTGTGGTTAAGGGTTAACTTTATGCACTATCAATATGAAAAAAGCAAAGAAAACATTTTGGTTCGACGATTTCAAAAGGGGAGTGATTGATTTTAGCTGATATTAGAAAACAGAAATGTAGCAAGAAGGAAGAATACCTAACCTGTTGAGGTTAGGTAAAGAAAAACAGGTTTTTTTTTTGTTTTTTGTCAATTTGGTATGTCAATTTTATACTGCACTATGCTTATAAAATCTTGGATAAACAGGTGCCGTTAAATTATGTATTAACACTAAAGGCGGGTTTACCCAACTTTTTATCTTGATAATTTATAACCTAAGCACAATTTTATTCATAGTCATAATGTTAATTCTTAATAGAAGTGTTTACCCAAGTTTTCATAGTTATAATTCACAGTTCATAAGCACAGTGCATAATTTAAAAGTTGTTTAAAAAGCAAAGAAAACATTTTGGTTGGTTGATTTCAAAATGGGAGTGATTGATTTTAGCTGATATTAGAAAATAGAAATTTAGCAAGAAGGCAGAATACCTGACCTGTTGAGGTTAGGTAAAGAAAAACAGGTTTTTTGTCAATTTGTTATGTCAGTTTTCAAAATTTATCCTAATGCACTATGCTTATAAGACTCTTGGATAAACAGGTGCTGTTAAATTATGTATTAACACTAAAATTCTGCTTATATACTATGAATTAAAGTTATGAATTATCAATATAACTAATAACAAGATATATTTAATAAGCAAACAAAAAGATATAAGAATTTTATACAAATAAACTACTAAAAATATAACTAAAGTCATATAAAAAAGGATCAGAGCAACTGTGTCACCTGGACGGCGGCAGCACTGATACTCTGGAAGTCACAGATTGTTGAATGCCTGTGTGAATGTCATGCCTAAGAACTGCAGTACCTGTTAATTTAAGAAAAACAAATAATCATATAAGCATATACATATAAGGTAAACAGTAGTTTCTTTAAAATTAAGCCAAAAGTATTAGATTATAAAATCCACAAAATAAAATTTTATTCATAAGATGAAATTGAAATGTATGTAGGTACCCTGACAAGTACCCTCCCGACGAGCTACTAGGCAGCTCAGGGACAGTACTCCAACTGTATTTTAGTATGTAAATGACATTTTTTTTTAAAATCAATAAATTTGAAATTGAAATATGAAAAGTTGGATAAACCCGCCTTAAAATAGTGCTTATACACTATGAATTAAAGTTATGAATTATCAATATGAAAAGTTAGGTAAACCCGCCTTTAGTCACTAGTATTTGGTTTTGTTATAATGTTGGGCTAAAACTATAACTTAGTTTTAAAAATTGCTCACTGTTCATACTTGTCTTTGTTACAGTCATAACATTCACTAAGCTAGGGTGACCAGATTTTTTAGGCCTCAATACAGGACACTCTCAGAAGGTTGAAGGGGTTCTCCATCAAAAATACAAGTAGGGTTTATTTTGTAGTAGAATCGATGCCAAGTGTAGAAGTGAACTTCGTTTTTTGATATCACGTCTTTTAATCGAGATATTCGATTTTGAAAGTTAAGTCCTGCCACTATTTCGTCATCAATTTTGGAACTGTATCAAACCTTTTGCGTAATACACTCCTTGACGAAATATAACATGCTGCGATACTGACATAAGTTAACAGATAAAATAGTTATGTCATTGTCATGTTTATAAGTATGTGATATAGTCCAATTTTTTGATGTGAGGACTGACGTCATTTTTTGGATCTCTATTTGATACATGTTTTAGACAGCGACAATAAATATGTAAAAAAAGTCATGTCGTTGATTGTTTCAACTGTAACTTCAAACTGTTGACAACAAAGAAATTGTTTTCAGAGGCAAAAATAATGTCAAAATACAAACTTTTTAATTTTTAAATAGGTTTTTGATAATATTAAAAATTAAAAGTTAAATCGCCGCAGGAGAAAATTTTTTGCGAAAATTAAACTACAAATGCCATTTTTGATATCAAAATTAAACTAGAATCATTAATATTAGTAGTGTTATAGCGTCGCAGGCAAAATTTGTTGCAATTTATGTAGAAAAATCTAATTGGAAGGCAAAATCATAATGCAGGACATTTTGACGTAAACAGGACATTTTACAGGCCATTTCATGATGCAAGACATAACTTACAAATGCAGGACTGTCCCGCCTATTACAGGATAAATGGTCACCCTAACTAAGCAAGTGCATTTAACCCAGTGAACTAGTAACCCTGGAATGGCCCCTAAGCGCTATTCTTGATTCCAGAATGAGATGGAGCTTATTGGCAAAATATTGAGAATGAGTGACAACATCTAGTATGGGCAGATGGGCAACTATTACTCTCCCTTTCTGTTAAAGGCAAACTTTGCTCGGAGTAGCTACATCTCATGTTCTCCCAACAACAAAAGCATGCATTGAATACGGAGGAGCCATGCCATGGTTATTAATTATTGATTTAATGTCACTTTTTTGATGTTTTGTTTTATTTACTTTTATTTTTTGTAGTTTATTTTTAAAGAAAATAAGGTTTAATAGACACAATTTTTATTTGAGCCCTGCAAAACATTTAGCAACTTGTTTTTTCCTTTTAATTTGCCTGTATATAATTTTTGAAAATGTTGATTTCATTCCTGTCAACAACTTCTCGTTAGGACTGTGACTAAACCTATGATAAAGCATAATCAAAAGCATTTCATAAGAAACAGTGGTTTTTAACTTACTTGACTAAGCCTTGTATGAGCAATACTTTACAGTCCTAATTATAAAATAGTTAAAACCACTGTTTCCTATAAAAGTGTTCTTAGAGAACAAAGAATGTGATATTGAGGCTTCTCGAACCCAATGAAAGGACGAAGGCCTGGAAGTTTTTGGGTATATATTTGGACTCTGGACTGGTTTGGGGGATGCAAATTGATAAAATTGCATCATAGTTATCAAACAATGTAGTAGGGCAGATTTTGAGATTTCTCGTAAAAGTTTAATGGCTAGAATTGCCCTTTTAACTGAAGCTCTAGGGGCATTAGCTAATTACAAAAATTTTTTTTTTTATGGGCGCAAGGGAGCAGGGGGGGGGGGAATTTATAGTATTATAGTAGGTAAGGTATAGGGGTATTATAGTATAGTAATGTTTTACTTTATAATTTATTTTTCAAAAAACTACTTAACTCATTTAAATGAAAATAATGTCGATGGGAAGGTAATACTTAACCGCAAAGCATGTAATAAGTTTAAGTCTTCTACATTAGACCCGGAGGTAAAACCAAAATTACAAAGTTTTGATTTAAAAATAAAAACTAAAAATTTAATATTTAAAATCTTAAAATCTAACTCTACTGTAGCTTAACAATTTTAATAAATAAGTTAGAATACAATGAATATAATTTTAATTATAACTGAAGTTAACTACGTAAAAATAGTATAAAAATCTTCAAAAGATTTCTTTTCATATTTTAAAAAAATATATATTTTGTCTTGAGACCATCACATTTTCCTTATTTTTATGTAATTGTTTCTCATTTCAAAACAGTTTTTTCCTGTTCAGTTTTTTCAATTTCAATTTCAAAAAAGCTTTATTGTCACAAATTAGAAAAACTCGTTGACAAAGCAAGAAAATCCTAAATCCAACATTTTTATATAGGTGTAAAACTGTAAACATTAACGGTGGGATTTACTAAAAGGTTTTAGTCTATTTTAGAACGGTCCTAAGTTTAAGTGAAATTTTTGGTTTTCAGCATTTTAAACGAACCCTCCTTGAGTTTTGGACGTAGTTTGATTTATAAGAAGAATTTTAATATATTTGTTTATTGAATAATCATCTTAACACAATCTTTCGTTGGATTTAAGAGGCAATTTTCAATTTAGAAGAAAAGAAAATTAAAAATTGAAACCCACACGGGGTTTAAATAGTAAACACTCTGGAGAAAAAATTAAAATTGAGGTTATATATCACTCTAATTAAAACTTACCTTTGATAATTGATTTTTCCAATTAATACTTGATGTCACACAACGATTTAGATGGGTGATAGTAAAGTAAGGAGTAGATTAATTTTCTATTTATTGAAAAGGTGTTTTTATTTATAAAATTTATTAAAAAACTTAAATGCAAGTTTTTTTTACATTTCTGTCACTGTCGAAATGTCAGTTTAAAAATATTAGCGCTGCGTTCAATCACAAACAGCGAGTTCGGATCTTTTACCTCTGCTTGCACCTTGGCTTGCACCAACCTCTACTGATGAAAGCTACAGCTTTAAAATGAGTGGGCTTTGAGTAAGGAAAGTTATTTTGACTGAGCTTTTAGATAACCTCAATGTTTTACTTTCAGTTTGTAAATAAATTAATATAGTTGTTTTGGGTTTTTTTGTTTGGTATATTTTTCGTGCATAATCAGTGACCTTCACTTATGTTTGTTTTGCCTCGTAGTGCCCCCATAAATATATTTTTTGTGCTGAAAACGGGTTAAAAATGTGGCGTTTTTCTGGACAAAATTGGAGGTGTTTTATTAATTAATAAACAACTAGAGATATTAAATAAGGTAAATTACTTGTAAAAACGGTTACTTAGAGAAATTTTAAACGAACTTATTAGTAATTGCCACAAAACAATCCTTTTTGGATATTATGTGCTATTTTTGGCGTATTCACCAAATGCCATTTTGAAGCCTGTCAAAAAAAAATAGTTTTAGGGCATTTTGTCCTAAAATATGGTATATTTTTTAGAAAAAAGCTGTTTTTCAATGGTATTTTGCAATAATAATACAAAATAATCAATAACCTTGTGTCTTTTCTGTATGGGTAGTTGTTTTTTGAAAATTGGTTTTAAAATTTAGTACTCCCCACAGGTGTAAATATTTAGACTTGTGGGAGGTACTATTTTAGATCTTGGTAAATCCCACTGTAAAAGTATAAAAGACAAACATGAGATACTTAAATTTAACAAAAGTCCTAAAACAAACATTATTGAATAGTTAGAAACCAAATATAACAATATTTTTTTTTATCAGTTAAAGCATACAGCACCTAAATATGTATTGGAATAAAAAATACAGACGTACATTTATATAAAGAGACATAATACAGTTTAAAAGGTACTTAAGTGTAACTTATATGACAAGACAAAAGTTAAAATAATTTTAAAAATCAATAAACCTACAACCTAATAGAAGAAAGTGCACATGTTTAAAATATCAGGAGTAAAAATTTTTTTACATTAAAAAACATTAAAAAAAAAATATTAAAAACAAATATTAAAAAAGAAAATAAAAGAGAAAAAAAAACCACACAGAGAACAAAAATAATATTAACATTAAATTTATATTATATACACGCAATAATTGACTGAAAAGACACATTAAGACTAAAATAAAGTTATGATTGTTTTCCACAAACCAAAACTACACTTTTTTGCACTCGACGCGCGTTTCGCTAACAACGTTAGCATTATCAGGAGACGATAAACAATAAACTAAATTAACCTACACTCTATCTTATTTACAATCTTTTAGTGGGCGGAGACAAGACTAATAATTTGTGATTGGTCACGCTTTATAATCCTATCTCCCCTCAACTAAAGAATAAAGTGTACTAAACGGAATGGGGATGATTTCCATACTTTCATATGAATGAATGAAACTTTATTTGCAAAATATAACAATAATTGTACAAAACATTGTGAACAACGATAATTATACAATTCAGTTTAAGCATTGTCAAAATTTTTTCGTTTACCTGTTAAGTTGAGATTCTTAAGGCGCAATTACACAGACGAACATGCTCAAATAAAAGCTCGTGCAAAAGATCTAAAATTTTTTGCGTGAACATTTTTGTGAGCTTTTCTTTGAACATTTTGTTCAGGTAAATTTTTGAGCAAATTATTGCTATCTATTTTGGAAACATATTTTTAAAGATGGGAATAAATAAAATTTCACATCAGTGATCAGTGATCTCAATTCTTTAAAAAATGGAACACCAACTTTTATTTAAAATTTTTGTGAAAAAAAGCCGACGGCAAGCGAAACATTATTATTGGCTCTACTATCAATTTTGTAACATGGATTAGGGTTACTTATGACATTTTTTTCTTAGAGTTTTTCCCGGATTTTTTTGGCCGAGGTTTTTTTTTGGATTTTCTTGCGAGTTTTTTTTATTTCCAAGGGTTTTTTTCCTAAAGTCAAAAAAAAAACAGGAAAATTTTTCTTTTAAAAAAAAATTTGAGTTTTTCAAATATCGGCAAAAAACTAAAAAATTGCACTTTTAAGCGGTAATCCGCGCCTCACGACTATGAGGAGTGGTGGGGGGGGGAGTATTTTTTTAAAACATATTTTTGTAACTTTACTTTACCTTAGCTTTTATTTTTGTTTTTTAATTCCTCACACCAGATTTTCCTAGTTAGTTTAAGGTCCCAAGGGATGCTTAAAAAAGCAAAAGGTTCATGAAAATGCTAAAGATATAGGTATTTACTGTCAATTTAATGTAATAATCAAGGTCGATTACTGACACTGAACCAACCATATGCAAAGGGCAACATTGCGATTCAAAAGGGTGGCCGGCCTACTACCTGCGAAATCCAAAACACGGGATGATAGATCGGCGCACAGTCTACTAAATTACTGCTAAATTATATTTTTTAGACAAGGGTGGGGTTCGTAGGGTTGTAAAAGTGGGTAATAAACGGGTATTATTTAAACCGAAAGTGCTT
Source organism: Oxystoma pomonae (assembly GCA_963921995.1). Lineage (NCBI taxonomy): Eukaryota > Metazoa > Arthropoda > Insecta > Coleoptera > Brentidae > Oxystoma > Oxystoma pomonae. The sequence continues at coordinate 63,277,137 of OY998168.1, read as the reverse complement.
TTGTTCATATATTTGAGATTTAATAAAATGTATACAGGTTTTTTAATTTGACTTAATTATTATTGTAAAAGACTAAACTAGGAAGTAAAATAAAGGGATATTCTTTTAAACGTAAATTTTTATCATTATATTTTACAGGCAACAGCAATAAATAAGTACCACTTATTATTTTTTTTATTCTCGTTTTTTTTACAACCCCAAAAAAGTTACAAGTATACTGGCATATCCCCTATAAAAATCAGATCAATCAAAGTTGCTTATGAGGTAAAATGTGAATTTCGGCATCAAATCGTTTTTCCGTCGGAAAGCACTTAATTAAAGTACCTTGTTTTAAAACTTAGTCTTTCTATTTTCAGTTAAGTTCAATAAATTCCCATAAAACTATAAAATTTAAATTTGTAAAGAAATTTTTATACCCCCAATTCTTCAAATAAATTTTGCTCAACATTCTCTCCAAAATTTACGTGTGTTTTTTTGTACGAGATTTTGCTCGAACATTTCTTTGAACATTTTGCTCAAGAGGCTCGTGTAAATGTTTGTCGGCATTTCAACATCAAAGGAAAGTTTGTCTGTGTAAATGGGCCTTTAGGTTAAATTTTTAGGTACATTTTTTTAAAAGTACTTATAAAAGACCATTTTAATTATTGTTACCTATTCCTATAAAATTACATTTTGTTCTGTACGATTTTATTACCTCAATTGTGATGTTGCTAACTAGACTACAATTGCGTTGTTAATAATAATTGTGCCCCAGTCAAAGTCCAGGAACTCTTGGATTTCATAAGGGCTTATGTGGTGCAAAACATATTTTATTTTAGCTTTGAATTTGCTTGTGGGTAGAAGTTTAATTTCATCTGGGAGAGAGTTGTAAAGTTTAATTGATAAAATTTTAAAGTTTTTTTCTGTGTATGTTAGTCTATGCTTGGGAATTATTGAAGATTTAAAAGGTTTTCTTTAGCATATTGAAGAGCTTGCTGGATGTAGATTGCTGGAAAAGTTAGTATTCTTAATCTTTTAAAATAAGGTCGACAGCTCTCTCTTTGGTTAATTTTTGCTAAAATTCTGATAGCTTTTTTTTGTTGTTTAAAGATTGTTAACCATCCTGAATTTTGTCCCCAAGACAGCGCGCCATACATGATAAGACTTTGAAACATGCCCATGTAAGCAATTCTCCCGAAGTATACTGGCAAGTTTATTACTTAGTACTGTAATGTGAGGTTTAAAGCATAATTCCCTGTCTAGAGTGATGCCTAGAAATTTTGTTTCTGTTTGTGTGTTAGATTTTTGTTTTTTCAATGAAAATTCAATATTGACAGTTTTTGATAAGTTTAGTGATAAGGAGTTTAGTCAAACCAATTTTTTACTTGTGTACTTAGTTCTGTGTTTTTAATTTGTGCTTCTTCTATATTTTTATGTGAATTATAGTATGTTTTGTCGTCGGCAAATTGAATACATTTACCATTTTCTAGGCACCATGGAAAGTCATTGGCATAGATAATAAATAGTATAGGTCCCAGTATTGACCCCTGTGGTACCCCTGAGAGTACCGTTCTTACAGATGACCTTAATCCATTTGTTTCTGTTTGTTGTTGCCTCTCCATAAGGTAAGCAGCTAGAAAACTGTAAGCATTTCCACGTATTCCATATGCTTCGATTTTGTCAAGAAGCGTTTTGTGACAGACACAGTCAAATGCCGTCGAGAGGTCGCAGAATGTAGCCACGGTACCCTCCCCTCTCTCAAAGGCATCAACTATGTCTGTCACAAAACTAAGTATGGCCTTGTTTGTGTTTAATTTTTTGCGGAAACCAAATTGAGTTTTTGAAAGTAAGTTTTTTTTATTTAGAAAGTTCATTAATCTAGTTGAGTATGACAGTTCTATAATTTTTGAGAGTGTGGGTACTATAGAGATGGGCCGGTAGTTGTTTAAATTTGTTTGTTCCCCTTTATTTTTATATATTGGTGTTACTCTGGATGTTTTTAATTTATTGGGAAATTGTCCTGTGCTGAAACATAGATTTATAATATTTGTTAGCGGTGTTAGAATCCCTAGTTTTATTTCTTTTAAGAATTTATTGCTATGCCCAAATATATCTCTTGCATTGCTATTTTTTAATTTTGTTATGTATTGTGAGACTTCCTCTTCGGTAACTGCCGAGAGAAACAAACTGTTTAGAGTTGATATTTTCTTATTTAAAAGATCTAACGGGTTTTTCTTTGCTGTAGGTAATTTTTTAGATATTTCCCCGGGTATGTTAATAAAGAAATCATTAAAATCATTTGGATCTATTTTTTTAATTTTGCTATTTTTATATTTCTTTTTTTTGTGCGAGTTAAAAAACTGCCACATATCTTTTTGTTTGTTTTTGGAGTTTAGGATCTTATTTTCAAGACACTTTTTTTGTGTTAATTTAATTTTATTTTATAGAGTTGTCGTGCATTTTTTATTGGTTCAGAGAGGTCGAACTTATTTTGTTTAGCAAACCTTATTAGAAATAGTAAGTTGTTCCTAATATTTTGTAATTCTTTTGTGTACCATGTTTTTGATTTATTTCTGACTTGTATTGTTTTTGTTTTTAAAGGTAGATACTTTTCAATTTTCGAGTTTAATGTTATCATAAAATGATCAAGACTCTCATCAATATTACTGAAGTTTTCTAGCCTGCTCCAGTTGTAATTCTGCAGAGACCTTACCATTTCAGTGATAGCTTCTTTTGATAATGGCCGATATGTAATCTGTTCCGTTCCCGGGGTTTCTTTGACTGGGGTTTTCCCTGTGATGCAGTTTACGATCCCTAAGTGATCAGACAAATAGAAGTCTTCTATAGTTGCCCTGCAATTAGAGATATTATTAGTAATGCAATTGTCAATACATGTTTCACTCTTTTTGCCTAGTCTAGTTGGTTTATTTATTAAACAATACAAGTTGTATGACTTAATTAAACGTACAAATTCCCCTGTAACATTTGAGTTTGTATCTAATAAGTTAATATTAAAATTGCATAAATATAGAAAGTTTTGTCTAAATATTTTAGAATATGCAACAATCTATCAAATTTATTTAAAAATATGTCCATATTACCTTAATAAACGTAAGTAAACTACTTTTTTGTATTTTTTTAGTGTTAATTAATTTTTATAATAATAGTTCGTGCATGACCATATGTATTTTGATGAAAGTCTCTATCAATGGCAGACGAGAAGAGACTTTTGTTGAGGTATCACTGGTGATACTTTGGGCCTGCAGAACTACATTTTCAAAAAAAAAATAATCAGGGTCATTTGGAAACTGAATTGTTGTTTCTGACTTTTTGACTGCAAAAGAGCTTCAAGATATTGCCGACGACTTAGATCTGAACGATTCGGATATCGATGACGACCTGCTAAACGTAAATGATTCAGATGACGACCTTGAAGATTTAGTTGTTCAAAAAGACCAAGAAGAAGACATTTTACCGCCAGTGGATGATTGGGATTCTTTAGACGATGATCCATTATCCCGACTAGTACCCCAGTCTACCAGAAAATGGATACGTGGCAAACAGTTTGCGCCTGAAAAGCATTTACTGGTAATTCATTCTAGCGAAGTCATGGACCCTTTCCAATATTTCCAAAAGTACATCGGTGAGGACTTTTTTGAAGATGTTGCCATGTTTTCAAATATGAGGGAATTGAGTGAAAATGGACAATCGCTAAATACTTCTGCTGTAGAAATAGGAAAGTTCTTTGGGTGTAGCATGTTGATAGGAATATATTCATTACCACGTTTTCGGATGTCTTGGGCACATGATACAAGGGTTCCAATAATTGCAGATAATATAACAAGGAATCGCTTCTTCAAATTACGTAGCCGTTTGAAAGTTGTTGATGATAATTCAGTTTCAACAGAAATAAAAAGTTTGGACAGATATTGGAAAGTAAGGCCGCTTCTTGATCGAGTTCAAAGGGGATGTCGCCAAAACGTAAGAACCAATGAGGTATCCATCGATGAGCAGATGATCCTGTTCAGTGGTCAGGTTTTGATGAGACAATTCATTCGCGGTAAGCCTAATCCAGTAGGCCTCAGGAATTTCGTCATGACAACTCTGACTGGCATACCACTTGATTTCTATATGTATGAAGGCAAAGGCTCATCTGTGAAATCTGCGCTTACCGAAACTCCAGCAAAACTAGATGTCGGAGGAAGGATGGTACTTAAATTGACCGACACCCTTCCCATTGGTGTCTCCGTTTATACAGACAGATATTTTACCTCTATCTCTTTGATCGATTCCCTTGCCTGTCGTTTACTTACATTGGCAGGAACAATAATGACCAATAGGCTGCCAAAAACAGCTCAACTTTTAGCAGACAATGAGTTGAAGAAAAAGGGAAGGGGATCTTACGATCAACTTGTGAGAGATGATGGCAAGGTTAACATTGTGAAATGTTTCGATAACAAGCCAGTATATTTTGCTTCTTCTATGTGTGGTGTAGAACTAGAAGGACTCTGCAAAAGGTGGTCAAAAGCTGAAAACAAGCGAATTGAAATTAAGCAACCTGCTATTGTTAAAGAGTACAATGCAAAAATGGGAGGTGTTGATCTCCTAGATCGAGTAATCAGCAAGTACGCTATGAGAAATATAAGAAATAAATGGAAAATTCGAACAATTTTTCATTTTGTGAACTTTTCAGTAGCTGTTGAGTGGCTGGAATATCGCGAAGGTGCAAAAGCTGCTGGTGTTCTTAGAAAAGATACTATGGATTACTTGGATTTTAAACTATCTATTGCTAAGCTCTTGTATTGAAGACTGAAGAGAAGAGATACGACATGGATGTTGATTCAGAAAGCGAGGATGAGGATCGCCAAAAGAAAAGACGAAGTGTTCAGCCAATCCCGGACAAACGATGCAGAGTTCAGGGGAACACTCACCTTGTGGAGTTTATGAAATCTAAACAAAAATCGCGATCAAAGTGCCGATTTCCAGGTGGTAAGAGCCTAACTTTTGCTAGATGTTAGTCTTGTGACATTTTCTTGTGTTGTAGCGTTGAAAGAAATTGCTTTTTAGAATTTCACCAATAAAACGGTTTTTAATGACTGAGTTTTGTATATTTACGGATCCAAAGTATCATATATGATACCTATTTTTTTTTGAAAAAAACACCAAATTTTGACAAAATATGTAGATAGAATGATTGTTTTAGGTACAAATAAAGGCAAAATCATAAAAACTTATATTATAATTTCCCAAAAAGCTTTCTGGGTCTGAGGAGGATAGGTCAAATTCTAATTTATTGTACCGTTGTCCTATGTTTCATAAGTAAATTTAATTGTGGGAAATTTGTTATTTATTTTTTCCATAAAATGTTCAACACTAGTTACTTTACTTTACTCTGGGGAAATACTCAAATTCATACTTATATCTGATTCAAATTTGCTCATAAAGAGGTTTGCTATAAAAGGTGATAAACTATTGCCCATTGTGCATTCATGCAGAGTTTTGTTAAAGATAGGTATTCTAAAGTCTCTTTGTCTTCTAGATTGTTTTTTCTTAGTAGTTCCTCCAGGTATTGTAAGGTATCGGCACACTAGGGAACAACGAACTAACATCAAACGAGATTAAAATTTCACCTTCTTGGAGTGAAATGTTTTTAACTTTGTTGATAAATTCAAGGGAATTTTGAAGAGAAAAACCCTTTTTCTTTATAGGTAAATTTTCAAACTCGTTTGTTAGGCATTTGGAAATACTGTAAGTAGGTGATCCTACAGCAGAAACTATAGGTCTGACCGATTTTCCATGCTTGTACCCTTTCGAAATAATCTGTTTTATCTAATAAAACAACTTTATTACCTTTGTCAGCCTTTAGATGGAAAACATCTTTCTCCCTCAAACTTTTAATTGTTTTATTGTGATTTAATGTACTATTTTTGTTCTGAATGATGTTTTGAGAAATCTGATATCGGCAAACATCTTCCACATAGCCCTTTGTGCCTTCTGAAAGATTGGAGATTGAACTTTCAATATTTGCAATAATACCACTTAAATTAACGTTTTGTGGGGGCAGATCAAAATTAAGACCTGACCGTGATATTTCTTTGTTATTAAAAGTTTGAGAGGATAGGTTTAACCAAAAAAGTCGAAGGAAATCGCAAATATTGTAGAAATAAAAACCTATTTTTATCCAGAAATATTTTTTTTGTGCTTCCCGATAGTTGCCCAAAATAAAAAGTAGCCACAACATTTACCTTAATGACCTTATGGTTGTCTACATGTCGCCAAACTAGAAAAATAGAAAAATTTTTTTTTTTTTTAAAAGCACCATTTTTAAACTCTCCTTATTATGAATGTATTTTTGATAGGTGATTCTGGTTTTGACTATGGACTCGTTACCTCTAAGGCCGGAGCTTTCAAATTATGTATAAAATAATATACGGTTCTATGGAAAAAAAATGAGTTTTAGAGGGTTACATTTATAGTGATTCTGCGTTTTTCTTGGGCCGATGCCTTATGTTAAATAGATTTTACGATACGCGGCTGCTTCTGCAAAACATTAACGCGATTTTTTTTACAGCGAGGTTTTCTACCGCGTTATCATATACAGGGCAAAAAATTTACCGCGAATGGAGCTACCAGCGAAATAATTTACAGCGCAAGCAAATACTGCACTTATTGCGAAATACTTTAAGAGCGCCTGCAATTACCTCGACAAAATAAAAACGCGCATATATATTATAGCGCAAGACTTCTACCGCAAGGAAAGTTACCGCGCTCATTAAGATACCGCACACTACCAGGTATCGCGAAAAAACTTTAAAAATATATTTTTTTTCATGCTTTGCAGGCGTGTTATGTAATTTTAAGACCAGAACTAGAACGTGAGTAAAACTTCTTTTAAACTATTTTGATCCTAAATATACTAACTAAAATACAACGTTGTCATAAGATGCCGTTTTTAATGATCTAAACAAACAAGGTTGTAGGAAGACAAAGAAAATAGAGCAATTAGTTTTCTTTCTGCTCAAAAATTTGTTTTTTTAAAAATAAAAACTGTTTTTGTTTATATGAAATTGTTTTATTTTATTTTTTCAAATTATAACAATATGAAAGCTTCGTTATTTTTTTCATTTTTAAGGACACATAACACTGAATCCTTAAATTTAAAAAAGCAGAGTGGCGTCAAACTTTTGATATTTTACTTTCTAAACAAAATAGGCAACCAAAAAAATTTAGTAACTCAAAAGAACCTATGTCATAACATCCAAAATTAGAACTATCGATGCCGTTGCTAAAAGTAGCAATTAGATCCTTGAAAGTTGTAGGCAATGCTTGGTTTACAAGTGAAAGGTTTAGGACTTCCATTATCTTTATTTGTAATTTTTCACAACGTTTCGACTGAAGATATTACATCAGTTGAAACGTTGTGAAAAAGTACAAACAAAGATAATGGAGATCCGAAAACTTTCACTTGTAAATTAGGTAGGTACTTATTTAAACAAAAAAAAAGTTATTTCTCATTTTTTAACATTTTTTGTACCCAAAAAAAAACATTTATAATATTACACAACTGTTTTATTACCCATTATTTAATCCGGAAAAAAAACCAGCAATAATTTTGATTTTATTAGGACTATCTGCGTGCTCCCAAATAAGAGAAGAAAAGTTGGACAGAACTTTAAGATTTACTAAAAATATAGGGTTTCCTGAGAAAAAAACTTGAATAAAGTATATATGTATGAGTTAGAGAACAGATATGCCTTATTAAATATTATATATTTACCATCGTACTAAAATTTCATTTGACAGTAGCTCCAGGGGCATGGGCTTGCTGCAAAAAATATTTTTTGCACTTCAGGAACTAAAATGGCACTTTTCGTCGCGGGGACTAAAATAAAGTTATTTGTTGAACCATGCAAATTTTGATGTCATGTCATTTCAGAATAGCATATTATTATGTATGTGTCAAAATTTTTTGTATATTGACATTTATACTTGATTGATTTTTAATTTTTCGGTTTTTAACATTTTTCTCCAAAATTTTGGTAAAAACAGAAGCCAGAAAAAATAAAAAAAACCTTTGGTCCACGGTAAAATCAACCAACGCCAACACAACATCCTTATTATTTGAATTTCGTTAAAGTTTACCCACCTCTCTAAAACTCATTTTTTTTTTCATTTTCATTAATTTCATTCAACCGTACACCTATATACATATAATGTACATTGAACATTTTTTAAATAGTCTTGGATTCTAACCGACAAAAATGCATTTTTGAATATTTGTCTGTTTATGTCTCAGCATCATGCGAAAACCACTGATATAGACTACTGCATTCGTTGGGCTCCTTGGAGATACATTTATAGACTTTATTTCATCAAAATCGGTTCACGGGAACCAAAGTTATGATTATTTAAAGGACAAAAACTTGAGTACACGTGTTAACCCGCTGGCAACGGGAGGTGGAGAGAGTCGGGGAGGGGCTAGAAGATGGCAGAAACCATACGAAACAAACATGTTTTTAAGGAATGCGGTATTTTTAAGACAAACAATTTTTTTTTAATAAATATTCTTTGGAACATTTTTATGCCGTATATAATTACTTTAACAAATGTAAAAATTCGATGTGTTATAGCTGCTTTATTAAAATGGTAAATTTAAGAAAATTATTTGGTGTTGTTGTTACCTCCAGGACTATACTACTAAAAGCAGTTTTGGTCGGTAACACCTTCCATAAGACACTATTTTTTTTTTAATCAGTTTGATACCTAGTTTGTGAACAATAAATTTCAGAAGAAACCAGTACACATGCAAAAAAAATAAAGCGACCCCTTTGCCCCCCACCCCTTGTGCGGGTTTGTAATAAAAAAATATCTTTGTAGTAATTCCCCTGATATTTGTCCAGCCTACCGCAAAACCAATTTAACACTTTTTTTTTCATAGAACCGTATATTATTTTTTCCGTGAAAAATAAATCAAAAGAAAGGTTCGTGGCATATCGGACACACATTTTGGAGTTTTTGAAATATAAATTATACAATATAATACATTACATGTAAAAAAAGAAATTAAAACTTCCCCCTCCCCTGCCCCCTTGCGCGCGTGCATATATAATAAAGAGTATTTTTTTGTAATCAGCTCCCAGACCTTCTGTTAAAAGGGCATTTCCAGCCTACGGCAAAACTTATTTTACATGGGGCATCTGCCCTACTAATGTGTTTTTACTTAGAAACTTGGCCAACTCTGTTTCTAAGGAAGTGTTGCGCAAAGCTTACTTTGACATTTTTCAATCCCGACTCTCCTATGCTATAGCATCTTGGGGTCATTCAGCTTTAACAGAAAGATCCCCTGCCCCCTTGCGCGCGTGCATATATAATAAAGAGTATTTTTTTGTAATCAGCTCCCAGACCTCCTGTTAAAAGGGCATTTCCAGCCTACGGCAAAACTTATTTTACATGGGGCATCTGCCCTACTAATGTGTTTTTACTTAGAAACTTGGCCAACTCTGTTTCTAAGGAAGTGTTGCGCAAAGCTTACTTTGACATTTTTCAATCCCGACTCTCCTATGCTATAGCATCTTGGGGTCATTCAGCTTTAACAGAAAGATCTAGAATTTTTTCGCTTCAAAGAAATGCTGTCAGGATTGCAGACAAACTTTCATTACAAATAGTATTCTAACCTTCCCTTGTGTTTAAATACACTACTGCCTTACATATGTGAAAAAAACACTGTAATGACTATGTATTGCATTCGTAGATGCATACATATCCTACTCGTGATGCAACAAATTTATGTCCAGTTTTTTGAAAAGCAAGGAATGGGACCAATTTTTTTTAATATTTTGCACGAAAAAATCAAATGTCTACCAACAAAAGAATTTAATTAAGATTGTCCTTACTATCAAAATAATTTTATTGACTTGGATTGTAAGTAATTAGGTTAACGAGGAGTATAACTACCTTTTTTAAACCACTTTTAATTGTATAGAAATGTGTATGCTTTCGGTCTAATGTTCCATCTTATTTAGTCTTGTTTTAATTGTTTATTAGGTTTTTAATTGTTTTATTACTTTTGAATTTATCAATTATCACTAAAGAAAATTATTTCATATTTTAGCTTAATATATTTTGACGTATGTAAACGATGATTATAGTATTAGCATGAAGTTAAAAATAAATAAATAAAAGTTACATTTTACCATTGGGAATATTACTAACACATGCCGGCCATAAATTACATTTTAGCTCATACAGGTGATATAATCGTAAAAGAAACGTGACATGAAACATGACTATTATTATTAATAAATTATTAGTTATTTATTTATTGATGGGTCAAGCCCATTATAAAATTTTTTGAATAATTAACATTTAACAAACTTAAATACGAGGTTAAACCTAAGAATAACAGTAAGTAAATAATAAAGTAAGATAAAAGTAAAAATAAAATTTTTTCTGCTATTTTTAAGACTAGTGCACTTATAAAGAGAGGCCATTAACAGTCCTTGCAAATAGTTCATATGGCCCAAAGAAATCAAGCTCACTCAGTTGATTGCACAATCTGAGAGTATGGGGAATGAGAGAGTGAAATCCATAATTGGTTCTGTGGAATTGCTGGTGGATTGTTTGAGTTCTGCGAGTATTGCGAAAGGGGACATGCAAACCAATTTGGGATGTTAAGTATAGACAGTCAATAGTAGAGTTTATGATTTTATGAATCACTTTTTGATGTCTTTGTTTTTTTCTGCAGGAAAGCGTTGACAGACTCAGTTCTGCGCAGTGGTTTACGTAATGGAATTCCTGGTTATTGAAAAATTTTTAGTTTAAATATCTGAAGAATTTACGCTGTACACTTTCAAGACAATGTATATGGCAGATGTAATTTGGACTCCATACCCAAGCAGCATTTATCTGACTTTCAACTAAATCCGACGTAATGCGACGTTATTTAAAGTCAAAATTTAAGTCACCATTTCCTTATTTGGTCAACGACGTCGCTTTAATGTCAAACCCAACGTTGTTAAGCGTAAGTCAGTGTATTGAACGACCCGTCGACATCGCATACTGTGACGTTTCTACAGATTTTCCAACGGCAGGCCTACGTTGGTCTTTATCGTATACTACGACGTAATTTTCTATTGATCTCCCAACGTCGGTCTTATGTTGGTTTCCATGACGTTAAATTAGTTATCCTGCCCAACGGCCAAGCATCGTCGGAATCGATTACATTTAGTGATGATCGATGGAATATGCCTTAAACTTACGTTGTGTTCCATTGACCTAGTTTACGTTTCGTTGTTTGACCTACTTTTCGTAGGGTTTTTTTTAACCTACTTTGACATTAATGTTCTACCTTACTTTGTTTATCTGGCAGGGATGATGGATTGCACTGGTGTATTTTTATGTCCTTTTTTAGCCTGGGGAACCAGCAGATCCCATCCTCTTCCAATTGTGGGGTATGTGCTCCATTTCCTTTAGGTTTTTTATATAGACAATTTTAAAAAAGTCTCATTTTTAGGCTCAGCCTAAAGGAGTTGTAATCTGTGTGGCGCAGTACTTTCGCGAACTTTTTTTTCTAAAAAAGCGGAAAATGATTGGAAAAACAATTTTTCGTTTATCTGTCAAACGTGAACAAAAGTAATGTTATCTGTGCGACTGACCTACTAATCGAAGACGTCGGATTCTATTATCGTAGTTAAAAAAAAATATTTACCAATTGTTAGCGGTTGGTTTCTAATAAGTCGGAATTGATATAGCATTGATCTGCGATGCATGACGTAGAATTCTAATACGTTTGCTGCGTCGTTCGAACGTAAGAACTTAGTTTTAATGACATTTAGTCAATGTTGTATAACGAAAGTTGGAGACTCGGTCCGAATTGGTAAAATTTTAGTGCACTAAAGTATAGTAAGTTGATTTAACCCGTCATTTTAAACAACAACAAACAAAAATTTGTTTTTTTCTTTTTTTTTCCTGATATTAAAGAATTCGCGAAGCGATCGCCTTTTTTTCGAAGCATCTTAATCACATTTATCAATAAACTGGCTTTCGTTGGCAAAAAATGCATCTGTCTTGTATTTTAAATGTGTTTATTATTATTTGTTTATTTAAAAAAATATGTCTTCATTTTATATTTTTGGGTATTTGCAATCAGGTTATATTGTTCGTCAAAATAATATACTTTATAGTACAATTTACGTTCGGGATATTTTTTCCAAACGAAAATTTGATTAATTTTAAGTAAGGGAAATCAACGAATGGGCGACGTAGGCAGTGGTGAGTAATTTGAAGTGAAGGAAATCAAACGATAATCAACGTTGCAAATTGGCGAAAGCTCACACAAACAAGGTTCATTTACTGACGTCGCAGTGACTTCGACGCAACGTTAATCTTTGTTCCCCATTTAGACACAAATAAGGGTCGACAGGAACTCGAAACGACGTTGCTGCTGACGTCGGGTCATTTAATCGCTACGTCTGCATAACGTAAGAAAACGTCCAAATGCTGCTTGGGTACTGATGCAGCATACTCTACATGACGGATATAGGAAAAATATAATGTTTTGATAGAGTTAATGTTCATGAAGTCCCTTGTACTGCGTTTCTCAAACCCCAGCATCCGAAGTGCCCTATTGATTGTGAAATCGATATGATCAGCAAAGTCTGGCCGATGATTCAACAAGATGCCTAAATCCTTGATCTGCTCTACACAGTCCAAGGGAGTGCGATTGATATGGTAAATGTTCAAGGGTTTTGATTTATAAAATTTAATTACTTTACATTTTAACACTAGCACTAGCCTGTCAACATCTTGGAGTGCATGGCAGTCGATTTGAGAGGATATTTTTAAAAACAGTTTTAGATCATCTGCAAATAGAAGAAAAAAGCAGTGTTGATGAAGATGTTGAAGTGAAGTTGTTTATCATTACTATTTGGAACCTTTCTGTGAGGTAGCTCTCAATCCAGAGGAGTAGGAAGCTAGAAATGCCGAGTGCCTCCAATTTCCGGGTCAAAACTGCATGATTGACTCTGTCAAACACTGGATATCAATTCACCCCTCTCCAAAGCGTTTTACAGTATCTCCAAGTAAGTAAGAAGATTAGTTTCTGTAGAAGAATTCTTTTTGAAGCCGAATTGCTTGGGTATGATTTCTGCCCAATGAAGATGCAATAAACTTTGTGATAATGTTCTCAAACACTTCTGGAATAGCGTTAAGAATATAAATAGGACGATAATTGGCTACATTGGTACTACGTATCTGGTCTTCCAGAAGTGAGGGAAGATGCCTGATTAAAGTGAGCAGTTGAATATAGTGTGCAGTGGTCTAGACAGCACAAAGCAGCATTTTTTTTGGAAATATTCATAAAAATAACTTGATTATCACGCTATCACGGAAGAAATAGAACTATCACAAAATCTTAAAGAACTCAAATTACGACCATTACTATAACAAATATAAGTGCGCATGCGTGAGTTCCAAATTTTAAGTATGGCGTTCCTACTATGTTGATAGGGGTGTGTCTAAAACATTGACAGGACAATTGATCACTGACCAGACCCTTCTGGTAGTCTGATTTTAACCAAATTTGGCATAAACAAACATCCAAAAAACATGATTAAACAGCAAAAAAGCTATTGACCGGGTCCTTATCTTTATCTGATTTTGACCAAACTGCATGTGTTGTAAAAATTTTACCCCCCTCGTTTCCCAAATAGTATAGTATAGTATGTAACTTAGTATATTTAAGATGAAAATGAAATAAATAGATATCTCACTGAAGTCTGTGAAGACTTGTGTGTGATTCCACTATTTTTTCCATCCCAGAGAAATACTACCTACATTTTAAAATATAGATATATAAAAAATAGTAATGAATGACAAATCCTAACATTTTCTGAGTTTTCTAATAATACTTTACAATTTGTTCCTGGTTCTAGTAAAAATAAAGAAATGCACATTTTTTTTAAATTCACATACAAAGATGATATATAAAAGAAAGAATAAAAATATAAATAAATAATAAAAACGACCCTATTGATTTTTTTCACTAATTATGTGCCTGAAATAGTCACGGGGAGTTTCCAAAATCCATTTATTTATAGCTTGTTTTAAGTCCGGTAGAGCCCGGTATATGTATAGTCCAAGGTAAGAAATTGTTTTTTGAGCAATCGTTTTCTTTAGTTTTTATTGTTTCTATTCTCAGTTTTGACCTTTTTCTAGTATTTACGTGTATGAACAATCGGTTTAAGCTTGTGTTTATTCGTTATTTGATAAACCAATAATTTATAAACATATAATTGGTTATGTTGGGAATTTGGAACCTTTGGTTGCACTAAAACTACACTTTTTTGCACTTTGACAAGACTAATAATTTGTGATTGATCACGCTTTTTAATCCTATCTCCCCTCAACTAAAGAATAAAGTGTACTAAACGGAATGGGTCATCTATCTTTATTTAAACTATTTCTGGATTTAATGATTTCCATACTTTCGTATGCATTCAAAAGTCTTTTGTTTGGTACACTTTTTAGAAGTTTTAGTTTATCTAATGTGAATCTATGATTGTTTTCAAAAGCATGTTCGGCCACACTTGACTTTTTTGTTCTTCCGTATTTTAAGTGTGCTAAGTGTTCTTTAAATCGTGTTTGAATAGAGCGTCTCGTTTGGCCAACATATTTTTTGTCACAATCCATGCAATTTCGTAAATTCCACTTTTTTCTAGAACTGTAGTTTTATCCTTGGGATTTCCTAGTAAACTTCTTATTGTGTTACCGGATTGATATACTCATTTAAGACCGGTGTTATTAAATACTTTTTGTAATTCTTTCGTATAATTAGGATTATAAGGAATTGATACAAATTTTGAGTCGGAGTTATCTTTTTGTCTGAAAAAGAAGAATACCCATCTTTAACAAAACTCTGCATGAATCAAAATTACTTTCAATATAAAAATAACTACTACCAGCAATTAGAAGGAACTACAATGGGTAATAGTTTATCACCTTTTATCGCAAACCTCTTTATGAGCAAGTTGAATCAGATATAAGTAAAGAACTTGAGTATTTCCCCAGAGTATGGTTCAGGTATGTAGACGATGTGTTCACAGAATTCAACACTAAAGTAACTAGTGTTGAAAATTTTATGAAAAAAAATAAATAACAAGTTTCCCATAATTAAATTTACTTATGAAACAGAGAACAACGGTTCACTGCCATTTCTAGACACTTTAGTTATAAGAAATAAAAATAAATTGGACTTTGACCTGTACAGAAAAGGAACGGCCACCAACATTCCAAATGACTCTTTTCATTGCTTACAACATAAACTTGCAAGTTTGCACTTCTTAACATATAGATTAGTAAATTTCCCCTTAAACAAAGAAAGATTTGAAGCAAAAAAGAATAGGATTAGGAATATAGCTGGCGAAAACGGTTACGAAGGCTTAATAAATAAGCTGATAAATAGACATTCTTTTCAAAAGACCTTTCGGAATTCCACTTTTTTTAGACAAAAAGATACCTCCGACTCAAAATTCCTTATAATCCGAATTATACGAAAGGATTACAAAAAGTATTATCTTATATTAGTATATCAATCCGGTAACACAATAAGAAGTTTAAGATAAAACTGCAGTTCTAGAAAAAAGTGGAATTTACGAGATTAGTTGCACGGATTGTGACAAAAAATATGTTGGCCAAACGAGACGCTCTATTCAAACACGATTTAAAGAACACTTAGCACACTTAAAATACGGAAGAACAGAAAAGTCAAATGTGGCCGAGCATGCTTTTGAAAACAATCATAGATTCACATTAGATAACCTAAAACTTCTAAAAAGTGTACCAAACAAAAGACTTTTATGCATATGAAAGTATGGAAATCATTAAATCCAGAAATAGTTTAAATAAAGATAGAGGATCCATCCCGTTTAGTACAGTTTATTCTTTAGTTGAGGGGAGATAGGATTAAATTTAAGATTAGTCTTGCCTCCGCCCACTAAAAGATAGTATATAAGATAGAGCGTAGGTTAATTTAGTTTATTGTTTATCGTCTCCTGATGATACGAACGTTGTTAGCGAAACGCGCGTCGAGTGCAAAAAAGTGTAGTTTTGGTTTGTGGAAAACAATCATAACTTTGATATAATTGGTTGATATCCATCATCTTACTCTCTTCATAGTTTTTTTTTGCTGGAATAAAGAAATTTTTTATGTAACATAACTCTTAAGAAAGTTTTTTGGATCTTTCCTATTTTTTCTATATGGGTTTTACAGGTCCCGCCCCAATCAAAGATTGGACCAGTGCAAAATACATTACCCTCATTTGAGAAATATACAGTATTTTTTTTAGTTTAAATCTGTAGAGTAGTTTTTTTTACAAGACTTTTGATATGTACAGGGTGATTCAAATTGGGCACTTTTATATGTGTACGGGTACTTTTAGCGGAGATAGAGAAAAACCAACCCCCCTTTGCGAGGCTGAAATTTCAAGACAATATTTTTGGTGAAAACCGCATTTTGATATGTCTACCCAACTCTGAGCTACGGCGGCTTTTTGAAAAGTCTGCATTTTGGGATAGGGCCTGTAACTTTTATTTTTTTAAACAAAATCCAGATTGGATTTTATCTGCGAGTTTTAGTTTAAGATATAACGCAAAGCTACCTTTTTTTCTTATTAATTAGCATTAAATTCTAATCAAGATGAAGTATCATATGTGATATTTTGGTAAAGTAGTTTTTGAGATATTCAACATTTTCTTTTTATAACAAGGTAGCCATGAACGGATATGACGACTGGCATAATATGATGTCATAGCCTAATTAATTCTTTTAAATATTTGGACTAGGCGGAAATTGAGGTTTCTTCATAAGAAACTTTAACGGGTTGAAATTAATTCTTTAAGACTCCTAGTTAGTTAGTTAGGTAGATAGTTAGGTTGGTATCCGGACATGACCCTCTGCGACTATTACTTATGGGGCACATTAACGGATACAACGTTTAGAGATGGGTGACCTGGCAACAAACAAGACCTGGAAAATCATTTTATGGATTGCGTTAATGCTTTAATAATTAATAACTTCTTAATGTCGCTCTAAGTGCCCCCGTGACATTTTGAGCACCTTCTATAGTCTTGTTTTTAGTTTTGTTTTTAATTAGTTTTTTTGAGATTAAGTTGTTTCAAGTGGAGTATTAGTTATTATTTTGAGATTAATTAGAGTCAAGAATTTTGTTCGATTCTTTTTTTAAAATATCTGTCTGTTATCATACAACTGACTGACTTTGACTGATGTATATTTTGAAAAGAATAAACTCCTTTGATAACGGCAGTAGAATATCTGCCGAAAAGTCAGATAAGTACTTAGATTCTAGTTAGGATTTGCGTGTGTGTAGGCAAACATTTTTTATCTTATTTAAAAATCACTGACAAAGGAACAAATTTTTTTCTTTAGGAATTTACGCAGTGGGTTTTAACATATTTTTGAAAAAATTTCCTTAACTTAGTGGCGAAAAACCCAAAAAAAGTAGTTTCGACATTATGAATCCGCCACAAACGTATACGGTGAGATTTACTAAAAGGGTTTAGTCTATTTTAGAACGGTCCTAGGTTTAAATTAAATTTTTGATTTTAAGCATTTTAAACCAATCCTCCTTGAGTTGTGGACATACTTTGATTTATAAGAAGAATTTTAATAAATTTGTTTATTGAATAATCATCTTAACACAATCTTTTGTTGGATTTAAGGAGAAAGTTTCAATTTGGAAGAAAAGAAATCTAAAAAATTAAACTTACGCGGGGTTTAAATAGTAAACACTCTGTGGAACAAATTAAAATTGGGGTTATGTGTCACTCTAATTAAAACTTACCCTTTTTAATTAATTTTTCCAATTAATACCTGATGTCACACAACGATTTATATGAGTAATAATAAAATAAGGAGTAGATTAAATTTGTATTTATTTAAAAGGTGTTTTTATTTATGAAATGTATTAAAAAACTTAATGCAAGTTTTGCTTGCGTTTCTGTCACTGTCGAAATGTTTCAAAATATTAGCTGCGTTCAAATAATGCACAAGCAGCGAGTTCGGATCTCTTACCTCTGCTTGTACTTGTCTTGCACCAACCTGTACTGATGAAAGCTACACCTTTTAAATGTGTGCTGTGTGTAAGGAAAGTTTTCTTGATCGAGCTTCTAGATAACCTCAATATTTTGATTTCAGTTTTTAAATAAATTAATATAGTTCTTTTAGGTTTTTATGTTTGGTATATTTTTCGTGCATAATAAGTGACCTTTACTTATGTTTGTATTGCCTCGTAGTGCCCCCATATATATATATTTTTATGCTGAAAACGGGTTCAAAATATGGCGTTTTTCTGGACAAAATTGGAGGTGTTTTATTGATTAATGAACAACTTGGGATATTAAATAAGGTAAATTAATCCTTGTAAAAACGGTTACTTACGGAAATTATGAACGAACTTATTACCAATTGCCACAAAACAATCCTTTCTGGGGGCTATAAATTTAAACCACCTCCCAGAGGTGGTCTAAAAAATCACCCAACTTTATAACCTGAAACACAGATAATGAAGTTATTATGTGCAAAATTTTTGGACTATTCACCAGTTGCCGTTTTGAAGCCTGTCAAAAAAAAATAGTTTTAGGTCATTTTCTTGTAAAATATGGTATATTTTGACAAAAGAAGCAGTTTTTCAGTAATATTTTGCAATAACAATACAAAATAATCATTAACTTTGTGTCTTTTCTGTATGGGTTTTAAAATTTAGTACACCCCAGAGGTGTAAATATATAGACCTGTGGGGGTACTATTATAGATCTTAGTAAATCCCACTGATAGATTTTATTTCTAAAAGCAAGTCTCGTTTGCAGATTTTATTCAAAATTAACCTTTAAACCCCAAAAATTTTGAAAAAATTACACTAAAATGCTATTTTTACGCGTTTCAAAATTGTTTAAAATTAAATAAAATTTTAACAATAATTGGTTTACCGCCGCAGACCAAAATTTTGACAAAAAAACAAAAATTCTTTAAAAATTTTGATCTCTTAGGTTTTTTGTAAAATATTTTTGAAAAAGTAGTTAGGTTAGATGCCAAAAAGGGGTGGCTTGCGGTGGTATATATAGATTTTTTGCCAAATCATAAATGCGCCGCAGATGAAAATTTTATGAAAAATTATATTAAGAATACCATTTATTACAAGTTTTGAATGCTGGTGATAAAAATTCCTTAGAATTAAGCTAATTCTAACAATTAATGACGTCATAGCACCGCAGGCAAAATATTTAAATTTTAAAACATCACACCAAACACGTCACAAACCTAAGTAAAGGGTCAAAAAAGTGGATGAGCTTTGGCTCTACCTGGGGCCCTCGATCATGATTAATTTATTGTAGATTGAGTTGAACCTCCTCCTCCTGGGGGGGGGGTTTAATTCCCAAACAGCCCCCCCCCCTGGCCACGCCACTGATAGATATAGTCCAATACGAGTAATGCGAAAAATTTTGAGTTGGTTC
Source organism: Oxystoma pomonae (assembly GCA_963921995.1). Taxonomy (NCBI): domain Eukaryota; kingdom Metazoa; phylum Arthropoda; class Insecta; order Coleoptera; family Brentidae; genus Oxystoma; species Oxystoma pomonae. The sequence continues at coordinate 63,257,631 of OY998168.1, read as the reverse complement.
TCTGTAAAACAACGTCTTTACTTTTTTACAATGACTTATTTACACACTGAGTAAGGGATTAATGCCAGTAATGAAGTTTTAACTATACGTAATGAAATATATTGTTATTTTACTCAAAATGGAAACAATTACCATAGAAATAGAACCAGCTATACCGCAACAATAGAGTATTTTTTAGAGGACTAGCAGAATATAATAAGGTAATTGCAACAATCAAATCAGTAAAAACTGTAAACGGTGCCTCCGATATTTAATAGGCCTTCGATCTACTCGCGTTTTACTGAGTTTTGAACGTATGTGGCAGCAATTTTGACAATTAACCAATGTAATATCTGTCAACAGTGTCAAAAATGGCTTCAGCATACGTGTAAAAGGGTACTAAAACGGAAGGTGTTGGCTGGCCTGCACGAAAATTATACCAAACAAAAAAAACCAAAACAACTATATTAATTTATTTACAAACTAAAAGTAAAACATCGAGGTTATGTAAAAGCTCAGTCAAAAAAACTTTCCTTATTCAAAGCCCACTCATTTTAAAGCTGTAGCTTTCATCATTAGAGGTTGGTGCAAGCAGAGGTAAAAGATCAGAACTCGCTGTTTGTGATTGAACGCAGCGCTATTATTTTTAAACTGCATTTAAGTTTTTTAATATATTTCATAAATAAAAACACCTTTTAACTAAATTCAGAATTAATTTGCTCCTTATTTTATTATTACTCATCTAAATCGTTGTGTGACATCAAGTATTAATTGGAAAAATTAACGAATAACGGTAAGTTTTAATTAGAGTGACATATAGCCCCAATTTTAATTTGTTCTACAGAGTGTTTACTATTTAAACCCCGCGTGGGTTTAAGTTTTTTAATTTTCTTTTCTTCTAAATTGAAACTCTCTTCGTAAATCCAACAAAAGATTGTGTTAAGATGATTACTCAATAAGCAAATTTATTAAAATTCTTTTTATAAATCAAACTATGTCCAAAACTCAAGAAGGGCTGGTTTAAAATGCTTAAAACCAAAAATTTCACTTAAACTTAGGATTGTTTTAAAATAGACTAAAGCCTTTTAGTAAATCCCACCGATAAAGTTTTAAATGTGTGATGTTACCCCGATTGTTACTATTTGAAAATGTGTGTATCTTTACTCCATAATTTTTGTTATATATATTTAAAACATGCAATAGTATAGGTACTAGATTTAAAGTTAGTTTCTTTGTATTAAGATTTCCTAACTGAAATATATAAATTATATTAAATGCTAAGTATTTATTTTAAATGATCTGTTTCTTTTATTTTAATAGCTGTTATCTTGGATTATATACATTTCTTTAAAAATTGGTGCTTTTGTTTTATTGCAACTGAATGAAATGTATTTTGTTTTTTCAAAATTAATTGTTAGCGACATTTCGTCAAACTAATCCTTTATCTTTGCCAAATTTTTTTCTGCTTTTTGTCTGGATAAGGATGGTAGAGCGAAAAAACACAATTGAGCAAAAAAAGTTGTTGACCAGGTCACGCTCAAAAAGGTATTTCCTGAGCGAAATAAAATAAGTTATCGACGAATATGCTTTACTGAGGAACCACAAATGGCTTTCTTATTATAATGTTTGTAAAATGTTAACAGGTTTTATACAGGGGCTAGTCAAAAAAATCATTTTTTGACAATTTTTTACTTTTCCCGATATAAAAATAAAAAAATATTTTTGAGCAAACATTAATGTTTTAGTGTTTTCTAGATAACCCGAACAAGTTTTTCTTCCCAGTAACAGTTACTCTGTGTTACATGTTTTTTTTTTTATTTTTTTTACAACTGCAAAAACTTGACGAAAATTGTTTTCTACTACGAAATAATTATTTTGCAACGTAAAAATCTAAATATTCCTTTGCATTCAGTTAAAGTGTTACAGTTACTTTGTGTTATATTTTTTTTTACCATAAAAACTTTACGAAAATTGTTTTCTACAACGAAATAATTATTTTGCAACTTAAAAATCTAAATATTCTTTTGCATTCAGTTAAAGTGAAACTAGATAAACTTTCCAAGCTACGAGGTACAGATCTAGCGAAAAAAAAAGTAGGACATGTAAAATATATATTTGCTTTTTTTAGTATGTCACCATATACGTTCAGATATTTATTGATTTGGCCACCATTCGTCAACATTTTGAAATATCTGACAATTATTTGACGCTTTCTTGCAGTATACTTCAAACTAAATAAAAAATGCCCCAAGTTTCAAAATTTACCAAAATTCAAATTATAACTATAAGAAGAGCGGCAAACCATTTTGGAGTTAATAAAAATACAGTACTACGCTGGACCGAAAACAATACCACAAAGAGAAAGGAAGGATCAGGACGAAACAAAATTAGTTCAATGGAGCAAGACGGACGACTCCTCCCGGCGAACTGCTTGTAGTAGGATACAAAATTCAAATCTATCCTTTAAAGTTGCACCAAAAAAGCTTCTTTTAATGGAAGAGCAGAAACAGGCTCGAATAATTTTTACGGTCAATCATCTTTTAGAAGGGAATGATTTTTGGGAGGAAGTAGTCTATGGACGAAAAAATTTGCCAGTCATCATCAGATAGTCGGAGAACTTTGGTTTATCGTCCACCAAATTCAAGGTATGATCCAGAATATACACACAACATCAAGAGAGCAGGACATTTTTCCGTCAACATGTGGGGATGGTTTAGTGCGAGAGGTATGGGTGATTGCTGGAGAATAGAAGGTAGATTTACCAGTGAACAATACATCGAAATTCTTCGTAATATTATGTATCCATCTGTTTCGGCCTTGCATGAAAATAATGAGTTCATATACCAACAAGATAACTGCCCTGTGCTCACGGCGAATGTAGTGAACACTTGGTTTCGAGAGAACAATATTGAAACTCTACCTTTGCCATCCAACAGCCCGGATTTAAATCCCATGGAAAATGTTTGGGGACGGATTGTGAAGATAATTTATCAGCGAAATTGGTTCCCCAGAAATTCAGACGAGTTAAATGAAGGCATTGAAAGAGCCGTAGATATCATCTCAGAAGAAGAGCAATATCTTCAAAATTTAAGTTTTTCAATGCCGACTCGTCTGCAGCTTGTTTTAGACAAGAACGGTGAGCCCATCAAGTATTAAAATTATTGTTTTTATTTATTTGCAAAAAGTTAAGTTTTTTTATCGCCGTTTATTGTATTCTTGTTTTTTCTCTGTGGTATTTATTTTTGTTACAGCGCTTTGCCCAGCGTGATAATGTTTATTTAATTTTATTAACTCCAAAATGGTTCGCCGCTCTTCTTATAGAACAGTTATTTTTTGTTACTCCTAACATAGGATTTTAAGAATTTTTTAATAAATTACTCTAAAAAAATCTCCTTTGATTTATTTACTATTATGACAAACACAAGTGTCAAATGTATCAAGGTAAATAACGAGAGGTGAAGTCAGTGGCTTTTCCAAAAAAAGGTTGGCAATTTTTATAAGTAAACTCTAGACAAGATATCCAAGATTGTCTTTATTCAAAAGTGTTATTATTTAGTTTAGAGAACTTTGAGAAATCTTTAAAAAATCATCATTCTAGGTGCAAACCATAAAGAATTGATAAAAAAAATGAACCCCCTATTAGACAAGGGTCAGATAAAAGTGCACGCAAAATTAAATTAAAATCACTCGATCAGTTTTAAAGAAATTAAATATTGATTACTTTTTCGTAAAAACTATTAATAAAATTCAAGTCATTTAAGGTTTATTTACTCATCACTTTAACTGAATGCAAAAGAATATTTAGATTTTTAGGTTGCAAAATAATTATTTCGTTGTAGAAAACAATTTTCACAAGTTTTTATGGTAAAAAAAATAAAAAAAGCATGTAACAGAAAGTAACTGATACTGGTAAGAAAAACGCTGTTCAGTTTATATTGAAAATACTAAAACATTAATGTTTGTTTAAAAATAATGTTTATATTTTTATATCGGGGAAAATAAAAAATTGTCAAAAAATGATTTTTTTGACTAGCCCCTTTACCAACGTTATAATAAGAAGGGCCATGTGTGGTTGTTTAGTAACCTATATCCGTCGATAACTTTTTTTGTTTCGGTCAGGAAATGCCTTTTTGAGCGTGCCCAATATACTCCAAAACGACGTTTTTTTAAACTTTTAATAGAATCATTTTATATTTACACATTTTTCTTATCTCATAACCCACTATAAGATAATAAAGTTTTATCAAATTTTACCGAAATAATTTTTCAATGTATTTCGTGCGGGGTTCTTTAAAACTTTTTTTTAGAATTTTTTAAAATAAACAATAAAGCTAAATTTTTATTTTATGCTAAACCGAAATTTTAATAATTTTCATTCATTCATTCACTTTCTGCACCCACTTTCAATGCAGAAAGTAAAATTAATGCGGAAAAATACCACTTTCGTACCCATATGAGTACAGAAAGTAAGCAAATACTTAATTTTTCCGCACGCGAGTGCAAAAATATACCTACTTACAGTATACTACTACTAGTATAAAGGGTAAGGGCGCGGTCAACAACTTTTTCGCTGTCAATCGTGGTTTTTCGCTCCACCACCCTTATTTGGGGGGTGAGGGGGCAACATTTTTACAGAACGTGTCAAGTTTCATCAAAATCGGATAAGGATAACGGTCAACAACCTTTTCGCTGGTCAATCGTGGTTTTTCGCTGGACCACCCTTATTTTGGGTGTGAGGGGGGTAACATTTTTAAATCTCTCACCTTTCTGCCAAGTTTGGTCAAATTTGGATAAAGAAAAGGGCCCGGTCAACAACTTTTTAATGGTCAATTGTATTTTTTCGCTCTACTAACCTTATTTGGGGGCTGAGGGGAGTAAAAGATCATGGATGTGTTTGTTTATGCCAAAGTGGGTGTTATTGTTTTCTATTGTATGTTTTGACATCAATTTGACACATTATTGTTTATATATGGACTTTTTTTATGTAACCATCAGGTTAAACAACACTTTGATTAATTTAGGATTATCACAGCCACTTGCACCGACTTTTTCTTTTTTAATGGTCCTTTAGGCTAAAGGACCTTTAAAGTACCTTTAGCGTATTTTGTGTCTTGCACCGACTTTAATGGTCTTTGAAACGTTCTTTAAAGGAGCATTAACTAACTGGCCAAATTTGATCATTTAACCGATCTTTAAAGCTCAGTTAGCTCTTTTGAGGTTAGTTTTGCGACCCATTTTTCATGGTATAGTTTATTTTTGTTCAAAACGCAAGAAAAAAGAAAATTCATCAAATTTTATTATGGAATATGTAAACATTATTGAAGATGAGCTGGTAGAGGATGCTCTTGAAGATGATCTTGAAATATTGGATTTTGTTAAGTTTGGCTTCACTCGAAGGTGCCTCGAAGATTCAGGTTAACACACGTTGAGGATCTATTGGAATATCCAGATGTCAGGTAGATACTTAGTCAATGTTTTACACGGGGTGAGAGGGGTTAAAAGTTGGTTCCCAAAATGTTTATAATTGCAATTGTTTTTGTTTATATACATTGGATGAATATTTTTGCCCAAAACTCTGATCATTTTCCAGGATCAGTTATTATTTTTTATAAAATGATTTTTTGCTAATATTGATCAAAACTATAATAATCCAGTGTTTATAAACAAGCTTCTCCAACAGCTCCCTGAATGAATGAGTGATATATATATATATATATATATATATATATATATAAACATATAAACTGTGACTGTTTTAGTTGTCAGTAAATTATAGCCCTCTCCTTACCCACTTTTTTTCTTATTTTCAGGAGTGGATATGGTCTTTCAAATTACATCCTGACAGCTTTAGCAAATCCAATTATACCAGGTGAACGACTGTATAATGAAGCCTTAATTCGAACAAGAACTTCAATAGAACCTACATTTGGGATTTGGAAACATTGGTTTCCAGTTATGGCTTATGGGCTTTGCCTTATACTGGACACAGTTCTGACATTAATAGTAGCTGCTTCTGTGCTTCATAATATTGCCAAAGAAATGAACGAGCCAGAGCCCCCAATAATAAAGATATAAACAAGGAAGAATATTAAATTATCTTATGCAAACTTAACAAATTGAAATGTATGGCCAAGACCAGCAACGTCATAATGTTGTGCAGAATGGAAATTATTTATTATGTGCTAAAGAAAAATAAAAAATAATTTCATTTCTTGGGCAAAATTATAACGTACAAAAATGCAGCTGTGCATTTTAGGGTTTTACAATTGCTGTTTTTTTTTTTAATTGTCGATTATGATAATTTTTTTGGTGGTTTTTTAATATATAGGTATGTTAGTAAAATAAACAACATGTTTTAAATTTTCTTGATTTTAATAAACTGTTTTGTTTTTTCTGTACACAAGGCGATTTTTTTCACCCTGTACCTGTAACTAAAAAACGACAAAAAAATAAGTGCCAGCCCACGCACTTCCTACTCAAAATAAACAAATTATAATACCGCTCGATTGCAAAAGTCCAAAGAGGCCTGAGACAAAATAACTCGTAACAAAATGTACAGAAGTACAACTCTTAAACTTATACTACTACTAACAGTAAAACCTTGTGAAAAACAGTCAAATTTTTCTTATCTAGCAAAATAACCACTTTAACAACAAATCTCCTTTAAGGCGCAAAAAAAACAATTATAAGTTACCTATTTTAAAAAACTAATAAAATGCAAAAACGTCAGGTAACTTTCATGTAATATGTAACACATTCAAGAGAGATTGGTTTCTCCTAAAGCTTCATATAGCTGCATATATTTAATTGAATTGTTAAATGTGACCAAATCCACTCTCGCAGTCAATTGAATGTATTGCATAGTGTTGCATAAATCAGGGAGTACTTCTATTTTTATCTCCAGGTTTTTCTTCCGGAGTTGATGCTCTTTGTCAATATGTAATGCTTCTCTTTCCAACTTTTTTAAGGCGGTGTAAGCAATCATTTTCTTTTTGTCCACTAGGAAGTCATATTTCTCTGCTAAGGTACTTGATGCCATGATACTAACTACGGTGGCAGATGGCCTCCTTTGATTGGTACCCTACAATAAATTAAAAACCAAACTAGGTATTTGCCAAATAAAGGATTTAATAATAATAATAATAATAAAAGATTCTCAAATATTTTAATTGGAATGGCAAGGACTGAAGCGATTAATTAAGTGCATCAAAAATTTGTCATAGATGGATCTTTGAACTGGAGACTATAATTAAATAGGCCGAGAACTACTTTTAAAGAAAATGTTGTTTACCATAAACGTCTTTGATTATACATAGATTGATATATTTCGTTATCAAAATACTTACTCTTTTGACTTGCCTCTTTGTCCTGTTCCTTGACCTCTACCTGTTTCACTGCTAGCATGTGCAGTATCCATGGATGTTTTGGAGTAATATTGAATAGATGGGCGACAGCTCCCTGGGACTAAGATTCAGCCCCCTTTTTCTCTTTTTAGCCTCCATTGAAATTGAAGCACTTCACAATACCCTATATTATGTTCATAGTCCATGTAACAACTATAGCTACCTCGACTAGATGAACAATTCATCATCAAAAAATATCAAATGAAAACAACAGAACCATAAAAAATAAAATAAAAAAAATATGTGAAAGTTTTAGGTTATTGAAGACACAGATACCAACAAAAAAACCCCAGAAATCCCTAAATTCGTGCGACGTTGCCGTAATGTGAAGAAAATAAAGAGCCTTTAGTAAAAGTTCAAAAAAATTGAGCCTGTGCAAGTCATTTAAAATGAAATGTCCTTTAAAATTTAAAGGTTCTTTTGTTAAAGAACCATTAGAAAAACGTCGGTGCAAGTGGCTGTCACTGGTTGTATTTTTTGTTTAATAATTTTGTGGTATTTAACTAAGATAAGCAAGGCTTTGTCGATGTATGATTATTACTGGAACAATAAAGCTACTTTTTCAATTGAATTGTTTCTGCCAAATTTGGTTAAAATTGGACCACCAGAAGGGCCTGTCAGTGGTCAATTGACCGGCCAATATTTTAAAACTACCCTGTTGATAGGAATGAAATCAACATTTTAGAAAATTTGTAGTGTTTTGTAGGTTCAAAAAAAAAATTGTTTTTATTAAACCTTTTTTTTTAAAGCAAACTACAAAAAATAAAAGTAAATAATACAAAACGTCAAAAAAGTGATGTACAAGAAGCTAGCAGCGCAACTTATAACGCGGGGTTTAAATAGTAAACACTCTATAGAACAAATTAAAATTGAGGTTATATGTCACTCCAATTAAAACTTACAAAATATGGCGTTTTTCTGGACAAAATTGTAGGTGTTTTATTGGTTAATGAAGAACTTGGGATATTAAATAAAGTAAATTAGTCCCTGTAAAAAAGGTTACTTAGTGAAATTATAAACGAACTTATTACCAATTGTCACAAAACAATCCTTTCGGGGGGTTATAAATTTAAACCAGCCCCCTCAAACACAGATAATGAAGCTATTATGGTCGCGATTCTTTAAAAACCGTCAGAAAATCTCGCCCTTACAAAAAATCTGATGATTTTTAAACACAAGTTTACACTTAATTCTTTTTTGTCACGACTATTTGCTAATATTTCTTAAATATTTTTATGTGTAAACAAACCTTTAAAACTTTCAACATACAAAACCATAGGTAGCAATGGAATATTTCACTGTCACTGTTCAAAAAAGTCACACAAATTCTGTCTTTGCTTTTAAATGGTGAGAATTTTTGACGTTTATTGTTACGCGTAGTAACAATTTAGCTCCGCCATAAACTAGTCCTGCATAATATCTTTAAAATATTAAATTTACAAAATGCTAATAAAAAAATGACGCAGTTTCTCTTAAAACGTTAGGATAAATATGAAGGTTGCTTTGTTTTTATTTTAAATGAGGCGATAAGTAAAAATCGCCACTTTCCAGAATTCTGACGGGTGATTTTCTGTCGTTTCTGAAAAATCGCGACCTGTGTTCCAAATTTTTGGCGTATTCACCATTTGCCATTTTGAAAACTGTAAAAAAAGTTGTTTTAGGGTATTTTCTCCTAACATAAGGTATATATTTTGAGAAAAAAAGCAGTTTTTCAATGGTATTTTGCAATAATAATACAAAATAATCAATAACTTTGTGTCTTCTCTGTATTGGTAAGTTTTTTTTTTAAATTGGTTTTACAATTTAGTACCCCTTACAGGTGTAAATATTTAGACCTGTGGGGGATACTATTTTAGATTTTAGTAAATCTCACTTTAATAGTCTTCAGTGCATACAAAATCTTTGGTCTTCATTCGAAATGTTTTTAGATTTTGGATCTCTTTAAGTTGGGTTGGCAGGTGAATAAATACTATTTTACATCTGTATATATTGGATTTCTGTGTTAAAAAATATTTTGATATGGCAAGTTGTAACATTTAACACGAGATCTTAAATTACTTTCACCATAATATTTTTTATATATAAGACATACAGTTTCACAAATAACTATAAAATAAACAGTAAGTATTCTGTATTTAATAAATGGTTCCTTGCAATGGTCACGATATCCTACTTTACACATATACCGCATTGCCGTTTTCTGAAGAACAAACACTGACTCCAAAAGTTTGCGAAAGCATTTTCCCCAAAAAACAATGACATAACGAATGTGTGACTCCACTAATAAAAAATAAACTGCTTTAGCTGTCTTTGTACAAAGTTCGTTTGCAATAATTCGAACAGCATAGCAACCACTCGCCAGTTTGTTTTTTAACAACATGGTTTATTTTCTATTTCCTGTGAATCTAAGAATAAATCATCATAGACAAAGGGCATGGGCCAAAGAACATAGGTATTGGGCTTCCGTGGAATGCGTTGGTACTTACATATGTTGTAGACAACTTCTTCCTGAACAGTGTTTAAATGGGACACAAGTGCCGCTGGGTCGTAGGAGCTTCAGAATTTCGATCCAAATTTTGAATTTTGAAAACTTTGTCAGAATATTTTTACTCTACACTGTCAGACTTAATGTTAAGGGTACTGAATATGGTTGCTTTTTAAAATAGGAATATGACCAAGCAGTGTGGCGATTTTACACAATAATTTGAATAAGTGTACCGGGTTTGACTCCGTCGGTAGAGAAATAATTGAATTTAAAATAACTATAAAATCTTTATAGGTAAGTGGCCTTAATCAAACTTCAAGAATAAGTCAAAGATTGACTTTTAGACTTTGCTTTGTGATCACAAAGGATACTAAAACAAAAATGAGTTAACTGGCCTTTTAGTTGAGAACGGTGTTGTGCCACGTAGAGAGTTTTGGCGTCCCTTGCTGTTATTTCGTTCGTTCTTAGTAGTTTTCATGTTTTTAGTTAGTTTTATATAATTTAGTTTTTTGTTTTTATATTCTTTACTTGTTCAGTTCCGTTTGTAGCCTTTTTATTTTCATCATTTCATCTTGCAGAACCGAACCTGTTACGAATATAAATATTTTCTAGGCATGTTGAGGCTGTTCAACATAGCTCCTTCATAATGTTTAATTTTTTTAATTCTAATTCCAAAACAACATAATTTTGTTTGATGTTCAAGTAGTAAAAACCAAATTAAAATAAAAACCAACCCAACCTTATTATTTTTTTGGACCTTACGCACTAATAATAAAGAAAAATAAAGCGAATCTACCAACGCGGTGAAATATTGATAACATTCTAAATTTTTCCTTTGGTGGCGCCCAAACGGTCGGCGCTTAAATGTCCACAGTTCAAAAGTCCTGCCTTGGCATTTGCTTAACTAATTTACCCAATTTTTATGCATGGTCCAAACTTCCTTCCTATTTTTTTTATTCTAATTCCAAAACAAAATAATTTTGTTTGATGTTCAAGTGGTAAAAACCAAATTAAAATTTAAAAAAAAACAATTTTAAGATTTACTTAAAATTTAAATAGAAACCTAACTTTGCTTGCATCAGATACCTAGAATAGCTACTAGTTTTGTCCTTGAAAAATATCAGGTGGATGTAGCGTGAAATTAAGCTATTCCCTTTTCCATGCGTTTAGGAGAAAAATTTGAGAAGGTTTTTAGGTCATAGTTCTTTACTCGTTATAAACTTGCAGGAATCCCCAATACTGAACGAAATTTCGCGTCAGAAAATTCGTCGCCAAAAATAAACGACAAAATATTTGACGAAAACGGCCTACTAGATTCCAAAATTTTGCCAGTTTGAACCTTTACGAACAAAATATGGCAACAGCGGAAAGGGATAAAAATCGTCATGATACCGTTCAAAAATCCGACCGGCTTCACGTGGGCTCAAAATATTACGCAAATTTAATTTATAAAAATTCTAGTAAACCATAAATTTTAGTATTTAATCATGTCTAGCAACATTTAGATTTTTTTTTCATTTTTGTATGGGCAGTAAACTATTTTTAACCTCTATCTTAATTAAAAAGCAAACGACAATTTGGGGACTGCACGAACATACCCCAAATAGATGGCATTTGTTATCACAAAGTGACTAGAAAATGGCTAATGGAAATGTTTTCATTTGCAAATCTTTATTAAAGAAGAAGAAGAATTTTGTTTTTTTGGCCGTTTTCGGAAATCAGTTTTAACCTTGGCCATGAAAATATAGGTAAACAGCTGACTTTATTTTGGTGGTCGATCAGTTTGTTTTCGTTGTTTCGTACATTTTGTAGGGCGCTTATTAGCGATTAGATTAAAATGGTTTTTGCGGAAAATCTTAGTAGAAATATTTTGTGTAAACATAAGAGTTCCCAGTTTGGTGGTGATAGGCTTAAATTAGAAAAAACAATTTAATCTTTTGTTTTTATGGAAAAGTGGAGGAAAGTTTGTTTAGATCGGATTACGGAACTGTACAATTATGGGTTATCAGCATAATCGGATGATAGTTTAGTGGACAGGAGGATGCGCAATTGGATGAGGAGGACAAGGTACGGTTAAAATTTGATTCTTTGCTTTTTAGTATTAGGGATACTTTTAACGTTTTTTTGAAACAAAAGGAAAAAAAAAGAAAAGTCGAACTTAACTAGCACCGTGTTAAATAGTAGTTTAAGTGGTGATAGCTGTGGCGTTACTGGGGGTTCGAGCATAAAGTTAAAAGAAATTCACATACCGACTTTTGAAGGAGATTTTAAATCGTGGCCCACGTTTTTTGATCTTTTTAATACATTAGTACACAATGTATCCAATGTACCAGACATACAAAAAAGTTCCAACACCTACAATCTTGTTTAGGAAAGGATTACTGGGGATGGATAACTACGAGGATGCCTATAGTGCACTGGTGAAAAGATACAACAACAAAAGAAAACTTGCCTTTTATTATTATGATGAAATACTAAAGTTAAATTAAAAAATAGTTCACCTAGTGCGTTGCGGAAATTGCTCGATGTTTTTACGGAAAATATGGCCATTTTGGAAAACCTAGGGTTTGAGGTAGGTAATTGGTCGTTTGTTTTATTTCACTCCCTATGGTCTAAGCTGACAGATAGTTTGCGGCAACAGTTTGAAGTTGAGTTTAGTAGAAATCCAAATGGAAAGTATGAAAATGAAGTTCCAAAAATTGGAGAGTTGATTATGTTTCTGGAAAATTACTGTCAGGCTTTGGATTTGGCTGGATCGTCTTGTGGAAAAGTTGAGTCAAGTCAATTCACTTCTCGTTCTAATTTTAATAAGCAGAAACCTTTAAATAGCTTCGTTTCTACCGGCCCTAAGATTTCGGAGAAAAAATGTCCGCTTTGTAATGCTGATCATCGTTTGGAAAATTGTGAAAGTTTTTCGAGTAAGACTCCCTCGGATAGATATTTTTGGTTAAAGTAGTAGCGTCTATGTTTAAATTGTTTGTCCACGGAGCATTTTGTTAAATTTTGTAGGGAAAAACCTTGTGGAAAATGTGTACAAAAGCATAATATTCTGCTTCATTTTGAGGAAAATAGCAAAGATACAGTCCATTCCAACACTGAGTCTGGCGATACTACATTAGTTCATGTGACTTCGTCGAGTACCGAGAGTAAGAGTGATAGTCTTCTTTCAATTGCAGTTTGTGAGATTATGGATCGCAATGGAAATTTCCATGAGTTTAGATTGCTTTTGGATAGCGCTAGTGAAGCTAATTTAATTTCAGAATCGTGTTTGACGGCATTAGGTTTAGAAAAATCCAAGTTTGCGGTACCCATTCATGGAGTTAATGCTACTTCTATTTCTATCTCAAAGTGCAAAGCTCAATGCGTCCTTAGACCTATTAGTGAGTCTGGTGTCTCCATGGTAGTCGATGTTATAGTGGTACCTAAAATATGCATGAAATTACCATCTAATAATTTAGAATGCAAGAGATGTAGATTTGTTGTTGGGTGCTCAATATTTTGGAGAAGTTTTACGTGAAGGTCGAGTACTAGGATTAAAAGGGGAACCTTCAGCAATAAATTCTATTTTTGGTTGGCTTTTAATGGGCAAGGTAAATAGGTTGATGAAAAACAATATTAGTAGTAGTAGTTTGCTTTCTGCGGTTACAACGTTACATGATTCTTCTAATAGTAATCATAGTTTGGATTCAATAGTAAAAAGGTTTTGGGAAATTGAAGAACTTCCAACTACGAATTTTGTATCGCCTGAAAATCAATTGTGCGAAGAGATATTTTGTAGTACACATTGTAGAACGGATAGTGGTAGATATGTCATAAAACTTCCCTTGAAAGACAATAACTGTTATTTGGGTGATTCCCACCCGATGGGACGACGTAAGAGTTTTAGTTATTTGGAAAAAAGATTGGCGAATAATTCTGAGTTGAAATCGTTGTATGTAGATTTTATGCAGGACTATCGAGATACGGGTCACATGTCGTTGGCTACCCGTCCTGTCTTGCCCAATCACAATTATTATTTGGCACACCATGACGTATTTAATGAAAATAGTTGCACCACGCCTTTACGGGTTGTTTTTGACGGATCGATAAAATCGACAAATAATCGCTCATTAAATGATGTCTTGTTGGTGGGACCAAAACCAAAGGCCAATATTGTAGATTTGCTACTCAAATTTTGGTTGTCTCCTGTGTTTTTTTGCGCTGATGTAAAGCAGATGTATCGGCAAATATTAGTGGATGCTAGTCATCGTGATTAACAGCGTATTTTGTGGCAGTTTTCACCGAACGAGCCGATTAAAGATTACGTTTTGAACACTGTGGCTTATGGTCTCTCATGTTCGCCTTTTATAGCAATAAGAACTCGTCAACAGTTGGCTAAAGACGAAGGAGAAAAATATCCTCGTGCGGCAGAAATAATACTTCAGAGCACTTATATGGATGATATTTTATATACTGGAACCTCTGTGGAAGATGCCCTTATTGTAAAAAAGGAACTGATAGAATTGCTGAAAAAGGGTGGATTCCAATTGAGAAAATGGGTTAGCCATAGTCCCTTGTTTGATCCAAATTTGTGTCGACTTTCTAGTGAGCAACTTTTGTCTTTTGATACTGACGAATTTGTAAAAATCTTGGGATTGCGATGGAACACGAAGTTGGATAGTTTTTCGTACTCTGTGAAACCTATTCAGAGAGAGTATAGTAAGAGAAATATTTTGTCAGAGTTGGCTCGTATTTATGACCCCACAGGCTTTGTCTCTCCGGTGTCTTTTAAGGCTAAACATTTCCTACAGATGTTGTGGATTTTGGGAAAAAATTGGGACGATAGTCCGCCAGAGTCGATTATTAGTTTATGGGAAAAATGTCTTTCTGAGTTACCGTTACTGTCAGCTATTAATTTACCCCGACATATTGACCTTACTTCTTGTCACTCTTGTGAATTACATGGTTTCGCAGACGCCTCAGAAATTGGATATTGAACAGTTATTTATCTTAGAGTTATTGACCTTGATACTGGAGTAAATATCTATTTAGTCAAAGACAAGTCAAAAATCGCTCCATTAAAGAAATTGTCGATACCTCGTTTAGAGCTTAGTGAGGCTGCTAGTGTCAAAGTTGCTTAAGTATGTGTGTGAATTATATTCTGTATGTTGCAAGATAACTAACGTTTTAGCATGGTCAGATTCGACAATAGTGTTACGTTGGATCACTTCTTCTCCGCATCAGTGGCCGACTTTTGTTGCGAATCGTGCTTGTGCTTGTGCTTGTGCAAGAAAATGTGTCTCCTAGTTCTTGGCGGCATGTTAAATCAGAGAACAATCCGGCCGATTGTGGAAGTCGAGGGTTATTTCCTTCAGAACTTATCAACCATCCCTTATGGTTTTCTGGACCATCGTTTTTGTTGGACTTTTGTGATGACAAGAGTTACTGTGATTTTGAGAAAGAACAATGAAATAAAAAATGTACTTGTTGCTTCACTTGCTGAAAGCAGGATTGGTTGGCGTTTAGAACGATATTCTTCTTTAAGTAAAATCCAGACCTTGTTAGGATATTGCTGTCGTTTTCTTTATAACTTAAAAAATCGCTTTTCTCCTAGAAAAACGAAATATTTACTGTTAGATAAGTTAAAACAAGCTTTATTGATACTGGTCAAATAGGTTCAGGGCCTTGTATTTGCCTCTGAAATAGTACTTTTGAACTCCAATAAACCTTGAGTGGGCGAAAGGCTAGCTAACTCCGAGTTGAAGTTGGATTCGAAATTTCCGCTTCTGCTTCCTAGAAATCATGTGCTGACTGATTTGATAATAAAATAATTCCATGATTTCAACCAGGTTCGCAAAATTTGTATTTTTTGTTGACACAGCGGTTCTGGATTTTAGCGGGCCGACGTGCTATTAGAAAAGTAATATCTAGATGTCACACTTGTTTTTGAATGAAGCCCCTTCCTGCTGTTGCTCCAAAAATGGCGAGCTTACCTATCTCAAGGATTTCTCGAGTTAAGGTATTTTCTCATACCGGAGTGGATTTCGGTGGACCATATTCTGTATCATTTGGGACTGGGCGTGGTCGAAAGTCTCAAAAAATGTATATTTGCGTGTTTGTTTGCTTTGCAGTAAAAGCTGTCCATTTGGAACTAGTTTCGAGTTTTTCGGCTGACGCTTTTTTGGCTGAATTACGCAGATTCAGTGCCCTACGTGGCCGATGTTCGGATTTGTACAGTGATCAAGGGAAAAATTTGGTTGGCACTAATTGTAAATGGACGGATTCTACAACCCTCATTACTAAAGACACCTTGGTTTTAATAAGGGATGAAAACTCACCATTAAAGTGGAAACTTGTGCGTATTGAACAAGTACACCCCGGTGGTGACGATGTTGTCCGTATTGCGACTGTGCGCACTGCAAACGGTATTTTGCAGAGACCGGTGGTAAAGCTATGTCGCTTAACACTTGGTGACAAAGAGTAGAAAATACAATAGATGTATTTTAGTGGGCGGAATGTTCCGTTGCACTTAATATTCAGTACATAAATTATTTTGTTTTATGTGTTGTCTATATTTCAGGAGAATTGGGATAAAAGAGAAATATTTAAATTTTATTTAGCGCATTTTTTGTCGCAGTTTTGCCGCGAGAGTATGCGCGAGTAAAAAATTAGCATCAGTTGTGGTTAGACACCTAATAGGTGTCGATGCTGTTGAGAATAAAGTTTTCGTTGTATTATTGAATTAAAATTAAGACATTGCCTTTTGAAGTGAAGTGCAGTTTATGGTGAATTACGGCTAACGGACTAGAATTCGGCTGCTTATTGGTTATGCAGTGCTGGGCCCAGCTGGAAGAAACGTTACAAGGCAAAAGGCAATGCTAATTTTTGGAGTGCCTTCTAAGGGTTTCAAAAGTAAAAATTCCTAGAACGGCAACAATAATTATATCTGTCTCCGTATAGACGCTTAATTTTCCTTCATTTTGAAGGTACATCTGCCGATTCTGCAATTTGAAAGATGGTTGTCTTTTACACGAGTCCTGTGTCACGTTTTTCATCATCATTTCATCTTCTTTTTCCTAGCACCGTACTGATGAGCACCACAAGTGCGAAATCCGGATCTACGGTTACAATTACCTTTTGAGGGAAAGCTCGCTATTCATTAATTTTGTTATTTATTCACCCTCGCTAAATTCCTTTTTAGATATATCAATTCCAGAGCTTAGGATATTTGTAAAGATAATTATATCTGTCTCCGTAGAGACGCTTAATTTTCCTTCAATTTGAAGGTACATCTGCCGATTCTGCAATTTGACAGATGGTTGTCTTTTACACGAATCCTGTGTCACGTTTTTCATCATCATTTCATCTCCTAATTCCTAGTAACGTACTGATGAGCACCACAAGTGCGAAACCCGGATCTACGGTTACCATTACCTTTTGAGGGAAAGCTCGCTATTCATTAATTTTTTTATTTATTCACCCTCGCTAAATTCCTTTTTAGATATATCAACTCCAGAGCTTAGCATATCTGTAAAGATAATTATATCTGTCTCCGTAGAGACGCTTAATTTTCCTTCAATTTGAAGGTACATCAGCCGATTCTGCAATTTGACAGATGGTTGTCTTTTACACGAATCCTGTATCACGTTTTTCATCATCATTTCATCTCCTAATTCCTAGCACTGTACTGATGAGCACCACAAGTGCGAAATCCGGATCTACGGTTACCATTGCCTTTTTTGAGGGAAAGCTACATAAAAAATGTAGAGATCGTTTTTTTTAAACAAAGAGCAAGTGATTGTAAGCAAACGAAACGTAATTTAACTCCAAGTCGCATGAATCACTACGACTGATTTAGTGCTACAGTTATGCCATTTTTACCAAAAAAAAAGTACTCCTCGGGAAAATTTTTCCATAGTCATTAGGTCATCATAGTCAAACAGGAACATTTTTTTGTTTGAAAGTTTGAGACAATGATGTGTTTGAAATTAACTCTGTGTTTCGGACTTCCATTGTCTATATTTTATTTATACACGACGTTTCGATCAGTATAATCTCTGATCGTCTTCAGGTGCAAACTTGTTTGTTTGCACCTGAAGACGATCAGAGATTATACTGATCGAAACGTCGTGTATAAATAAAATATAGACAATGGAAGTCCGAAACACAGAGTTAATTTCAGGAACATTTTTACTTTTTATTTTATATGAGAATATATTTAGAAACTACCTTATAATATTACTTTAGTTATTGAAATCTACTTATTGCATTAGAATGACGACAATTGATTTTAGCACTGTAAGCATTTTATTGTATATATAAAGAAGCGATTGGCTATTAATAAATTATATTCAAACTGACTGTTGTTTCTCTTACATCGTAATTGTGCCCAAGTCCTTTTGGCCTAGCCTAGCTAGCAGATGGTGAGACTGCGTTCTGGCAATAATACTTTAGCCTTCTTGTAGCAAGTGCTCCGTCTGGTTGCTAGAGGCTCTTCTTTAAACATGTAGCAAGTGCTCCGTCTGGTTACAGGTCTTTTACTCAAACTCGTAGCAGGTACCCTGTCTGGTTACGAGTCTTCTTTCCAATTTACAGCAAGTGCACTAGTCTGGTTGTAAATCACTTTAACTTTCTTTCTGCCTTATACAAGTGCCGGGACTTATTATAGTCCAGTCTGGTAATACGGTCCCTTCTTTCTCTACTCTAACAGTCAAGAGTCTCAAGTATATATAGAGCCTAGAGCAAATAAATCTATGGCGCTATACATTTAGTTAACTAATATACCTAGTTATTACATGCTTTTTCTTTTTAAATAAGGTTTCAATAATCTAATTACCTATAGTAAGGGAAGAGAAAAAAAAACAAAAATAGGTTTGAAAAAACTCGTACAATAATTAAATTAAGAAAGAAAAAGAGAGAAAAACAATTATCCGTTTGAACGATGTTAATACGTTCGTTTTCTAATATTTTATATTAAAAATCACACAAAAAAAATCCCAAAAAATCTAGTATTCATTTGTTCATTTGTTCTGAGTTTACTCATTGATAATAAATGATCGTAATTTGAGAATACCTGTAATAAATGAGTAAATTTGTTTGGCGTTCTGTATATTAATATGGTTTAGGGCGTTGACTATGTCATCTGGGGATGATAAAGACTCATGTGACAAGCGAAGTGAAGCATAGATCGGGCACTCAAATAAAATATGAAATAAAGTCTCGCATTTTTTAAGATTACAGATTGTGCAAATTTCATTTGGTTTTATAAGATATGCGGAACCTTTGTTTGTTAACTTAATAAAATGATTATTGGTAACTCTAAGTTGTGCAATTATGCGTAAAACCTTTATGGGAACTTTTAAATAACAAAATGGTTGGGTTTTTTTTTACTAAGTTAGGAGGTATAGGGTTAAATATGTTGATCTGCATGCTTGGTTTTTGTCTGGAAACTGTAATTTGTCAAAGTATAATTTCAATATTTTTTTTTTGTTTCTTTGAAAAAGATGCTGGTAATATTAGTTGACCAGGGGATTTCAAAGTCGATATAGTCAAGAAGTTCTTTAACTTGTCGAGCCCAGTTGTATGCAGTGCTTGAGTTATTAAGAAGTTCTAATTGTCTAACAAAACATATTTTGGGAAGCCTGGTGCTATCCATTTCAAGAATTTTAATTAGCCAGTTTATTATTAGTGTTACCAACGTGTACTGAAGCTTCACCCTCCCTGATTCAACTCTTACAACCGAGTCAGACGTGCTTACAGGTAGATGTAGTTTGTTGAAGAAAAGAACTTGAACTCTCTCTATAGTATTAACATAGCGCTGGCCCCACACTGGCAGACAATTTGTTAAAAGGCTTAGTACCAGTGATTCAAATAATCGTATTCTATAGTTCCAGCATTCTAGTTTGGCTTTAGCCATTAAGGGTAGCACAGCTCCAACTGCTTGTTTTGCCCTGTCTGCAATATGTAGAGCTGCTTTTTGAAATAAAGTAGAGTTGGAAAAGAGGATGCTCAGATAGGTGAATAGGTTAGTTTGTTCAATTAATACGTTTTTATAGTAAAACTGCGTACCTATTCCCCCAAACCCACTCCTTTGAAAGACAACCACTTTTGTTTTAGCCACATTTACGACCAGAGTTCTCGTCCGAATAGTTTTCTAATATTTTGATTTTTCTTTTAAGATCCATCTGTCGTCTGTGTATTCTAACATCAAAAGTTCGTTAGTATTGTCAATATTAACAAAGTGTGCACCCTTTTTACGAAAGTAAAACTCTATATCCGCGATAAAAATTGAAAAAATTAGAGGGCTGAGAGGGTCTCCTGTGATTTCTATTGGTTTAGATAAGCCTTGGGACGTTTTAACTTCCATTACATCATTTTCATAAATGTGCCGCACAAGTACTAAAAAAAAGTGTATACGCTGTCCATGCAGCTACGAGATTTTCGAAACTCGGATTGGCATTCGGGAATAATAGCGTTTTCTTCAGTCACCTTGGTGGATTACCTTAGTGGAGTAGTGAAAGGCGATTGTATAAAATCTGGGTGAAAAACTTTAGGATTAGAGACTTTTTGACACATGTTGCTTGGGATTTTTTGTTCTTTCAATATTTTGTTAAAAAAACTATTTAAATACAGAATCCAATTTTGGGGTAAGTTTTTAAAAAATTCGTAATAAATACCGTCTTTACCCGGCGCTTTATTATTTCTACAGTTATTCAAAACTTTCACAATTTGCTGTGTAGTGATCAAGCTGTCTAAGAAAGGGTGGCGTACGTCTATGTAATAGGAATTATCAATAGTTCTTGGTGGATATATGTCCCGATAAAATGTTTCCCAGATTTCGGTAGGAAGTGTTACAACTGCTTTAAATTCGCGAATTTTTTGTAGGTTATTCCAGAAAGTTATTGCGCCTTTACTAGCGCTCAGATTATTTAGTAGTTCTTTCTTGTACATATATTTCTTATAGTTTAGTGTTTTTCGGTACTGTTTTTTATTTTCAAGAAAAAGTTGGCGATTTTGCGGCGAGAGCTTGGACAGTTTACATAACTTAAGGGCTTTCTTTATTTCTTTCTTTTTTAGGTAACATTCAGTGTAAAACCAAGGGGACTGATTTTTTTCCAATCGATTTTGATTTTTCTACCATTTGTAAAGATTTAGCGGTTTCAGAGATTGTTGTACATAAATTATAGTATGCATCTTCAGTACTAACATTGTTTATTGCAATGTTTGGGGAATGTTTCATATTAATTTTAAAAGACATGGATTTTTCGCTACACCAATGCAACTTAATCGTGAGGGACGAGTCTTGTATTTCATTTTTAAGCTCTTCCAAAGAGATTGAGAGAAGAGACACAGGGAAGTGATGTGATATACTGACTTTTTCAAGAATTTTTAGGTCCTGGATATCACTCAAACCAAACCATATCAATCTCAGTGCTGCCTTTTGTACATATGTGAGTAAATTGGGCCGGCGTATCAGATAAAGTACTACCGTTGAGTACATATAAAGAGTTACCATACATAAAATCTAATAATGTGCGCCCAATTGAGTTTATAATATTGTCGCTACTTTCTACTGGGGTATAGGTTTGAACCTTCAAACATCTCTGCCGTAACACTGTTAAGTTCGCCAATCCTGCAATTAAAGTCTCCGCCAATTATGATTGGTGTGTTAAAATTATTTTCTGATGCTTCCGACAGGGATGTCTGAAAGTTATCCAGTATTACACTTAATTGGAAGTCCGGCTTAAAGTAAATAAAAACGAATATTATTTTAGTGCTTGGAAAAGTCAGAAGGGAGGTAATCCACCAAGGTGACTTATGGAGAATTTTATACTTAATTTGATTTTTAATAAACATGCACAATCCGCCGCTTGCTCTGCCTCTTGACTTTTCCTTAATATCCGGGGAGCAAACTACATTAAATACATAAATAAAAGTTGGTGATTGAACTAAAATATGCCATGTTTCACTAACACATAAAACTGAGAAATCTGTGTATTCGTTCTCGAGTTTTTCTATATTTGAGAGGCCTTCGCAGTTCCAAAAAAGTATTTTTACTAGTTTTTTTGCACATTGTCTGCAAAAGGCTTTGGTCATTTTACTTTTCTGGCATAACGCTTTCTTCTCGGTTCCTTTTAAATGGGTTTGACGTAACTATTTTAGGCATCTTTTTGACGTACTCCTATTATCGAGTTCTGTATGCAGATCACTGAGATGTTTCCTCCGACCTGGGGTTAAATCCGATTTAATTTTAATCGAGTTAAACTGTGGTAAACTGATTTTATTTTTGTTTTTTAAAATTTCGATAGCCTCCTCGGTAGAGTTTAGGGCGACTTTAAGATGTCGTTGTTATTGCAGGTGGTTTAAGCAATGGGTTGAGGTTTATTAATATTGCCTTAGCATTTTTTGCGTTTTTTCATGTAGTCCTGTAATAATGATGTTTTTTTTTCGCGCTTAATTCGTTTTCGAATCTCAGATTGAAGTTCTTCAGCTGAAGAGCAACTGCTTGGATTTTGTTCAAGAACCCCAATTTTATTTTTGAGATCAGCGTTTTCCAGTTTTAATTCATAAATGTCATTTAAACATTTCCTTATGAGGTCAGATTGTGCCTCAACTAGCTTGTCAATACTAATTTTGCACGACTCAATGCGAGAATTAAAAGCAGTAATTGTTGCAAACGGAGCCATGATGGCTTGAAATCGTTGTGTTTCAAGATCTGTTTTCTTTTTAGCTGGGTCTCCTGCTAGCAAACAGCCACTGCAAGTCCATACTGCGAGAGTTGCAGGAGAGTAGTCTTGTGGCTGAGGTGTGCAGCATACCCCGTGCCACACCTTTTCGCATAGTGCGCACCGAATTTTGCTTGCGTCTTTCGCTGGTATCGCCTTTGAACACGTAGGACAATTCATCGTAGTGGGGGTAGGCGATATTGGATCAGATGCTGAATCCTTTTTGTGTTAAAAATATCGGCGAGTTTTTGAACTTTAACGATGTTTTTATTTGTATGGATTCACAATTCTGTATTTTTTCCTTAGATTTAGATTAGAATAATGTTCGTTATCAAGTGCATGTCTTCTGTGTGCGTTTTTATTATAATAATTAGATTTGACTTACTTTCAATCGCCTATATATCGTTGATCACAAACGGAGCACAAACGGAAGCGTGCACACAGTTCGACACTGTAAAATTACCCCAAAATTATAGAAGATAGTTAAAAAAAAAACAAATGATGGTTTATCTTTAATAACACAATATTTTAAATGCTACTTAATTTGGTTTCCATTATTCAAAGGATACTCATCTAGCCATATTTCATCTCTTCGAACAGGTTTTTACTAGTCTCAATGAGGGTGAGATTGTTGGTGCTGTATTTTGTGACTTCTCCAAAGCATTTGATTGTGTCAATCATGAGATAAAGCTTAAAAAATTACATTTTTATGGCTTTTGATTTATTAACGATTTAATGCATTTACAAATAGATGGTAAAATCACGTCTTTTGCTAATGACAATACGGTCTCATGGAGAGAAAAAGATTTGCAGACCTTAAAATCCACTATTTCAAGAGATCGAAAAACAATAAAAGACTGGTGTGATGCAAATTTGCTATGTTTTAATTCCAAAAAAACAAATATAATGACATTTAAAGGACATGGGCCAAATAACACAGGTATTGGGCTTCCGTGGAATACCTTGTTACTTACATTATGTTGTAGACAACTGCTTTCTGAACACTGTTTAAATTGAACAAACGTGCCGCTGGGACTTAGGAGCTTCACAACTTCGATCCAAAGTTTGGATTTTGAAAATGTTTTGATGTCAAAAAATGGCAGAATTTGACTTCATTTATTTTTGGATAGTTGAGGGCACTCAAATTATCTTACCTCACTCTAGGTAATTCTGCCATAGTCACTGATATTTAAAATAGGAATATGACCAAGCAGTGTGGCGATTTTACACAATAATTTGAATAAGTGTACCGGGTTTGACTCCGTCGGTAGAGAAATAATTGAATTTAAAATAACTATAAAATCTTTATAGGTAAGTGGCCTTAATCAAACTTCTAGACTTTGCTTTGTGATCACAAAGGATACTAAAACAAAAATGAGTTAACTGGCCTTTTAGTTGAGAACGGTGTCGTGCCACGTAGAAAGTTTTGGCGTCCCTTGCTGTTATTTCGTTCGTTCTTAGTAGTTTTCATGTTTTTAGTTAGTTTTATATAATTTAGTTTGTTGTTTTTATATTCTTTACTTGTTCAGTTCCGTTTGTAGCCTTTTTATTTTTTGGTTGAAAATGGTTCATCTTGCAGAACCGAACCTGTTACGAATATAAATATTTTCTAGGCGTGTTGAGGCTGTTCAACATAGCTCCTTCATAATGTTTAATGCAGAAGTAAATATAAGAGATCCAATCATATCCACCTATTGTACATGCAAAGTGGGAGTAAGGAGATTAGGAGTATGTGCACATGTTGCATCAATCCTGTGGTACCTAGGATATGCAAGGCACGAAGAGAATGAAGTACGGTATCCTTCACAGCGTTTTCTTACTACGATACTGGATTTTTTAGGGATTTTTCAAAGAAACCGCGGCTTTTATTCCACTTTATAATGAATGCAGCGCGTAGCGTCACAGCCTTCATGCTTGTATTATTATGAAATCACCAAATCAAAAGATACCGGGGCTCCCTAGTGTCGAGTGTCCGAGAAGGGAAGACCCGTCAGACAGCTTTGTTTCGTTTCCCTGAGTCTCAGTGATAACATAGTTACCTAGCTATTTCTTCACAATTCCGCAACCTGACCTTTTAAGACTCATTTTGAAACCATTTGAAAATAATACTTACATTAGTATATAAAAAACACAAAAGCAACATTTGCAGAGGTTATAAATGACCGCCAATCAAAGCTTTCAAATGTACGTCGAAACTAGTCTGGGTAAAGTAAAAAAATCATGGCGCCAAATTGAACTTTGCGTACAAAAGTAGGTAAAACATCACAATAATCCGCTGGTGAGTTAGGTACCAAAAGTATGAATAGTACCTGTTTATGATTGATTGATTTTCCCCAATATTTTTATTGCATGGCCCATAAAATTTTATTTTTGTTGTCCGCGTGTTTTTTGCTCACTTATGACTTGACACGCGCGCTCCTCACCCTATGGGGGTCCTATTTGCCCAAAGATCGTTGAAGAAACAACATCCCAGCAATTAGCAACCTGTGCATGGAAAATGGCCGCGATACCTGCGATAATCAAATACCAAGTAAGTGGAAAGTTTCAGTGAGCAATCGTATTTTTCCCTATTTTACTTTTAATTTTTTATTGAGATTTTATTATTTATAACATTGTGGAAAATTGTATTAATGCAATCATATTCATTAATTGGTCCTTCGAGCCGGATAGGAAATAGCCCATGGATTTTCAGTTATTTAATTTTATTAAAAATAATATCGTGATATTTTATTCCATAAAAATTATTCCAAAAAAACATAAAAAACAGCTGATCGAACCAACCAAACCAAAATAGTTGTTCTGTGTCCCGTCAACGTGGACATAACCCTAGAATTTTACGCGATTTTGTGATTTTTCGTAAAATAAAAACAAACATTTATTTTTCGCGAATTGTTACCAAAATTGTTGTGTAATTACCCAAAATTGATTTAGAATCGGTCCCATATTAGGAGTATTAGTTGTGCGCTTCCACCTGTGTGCGTATTTGCTATTTTTTTCCTGTTTTTCAAGGTGTTTTTCCCAGTGCAAAATACTTTAGTAGTGTTTTATTTCCAAATTGTTTAGAACCTTATCATAATGTCTAACGACGATCAATTTTTTGTTAAACTGACGAGAAAGCGTCAAAGCTTTTACAATCGTATGGAATCTATGTACACTTTAGCTGTTGACTGCCAAACTGACCCTTCCAAATTAGAACAGTTTTCATCACGTTTAGACGATTTTAGTGTAGTTTGCTCTTCATTTGAGTCCTTGCATTTGGATATAGTGTGTATGTGCAAGGAGGAGAATGTTGAAAAGGAGCATAAAATAGGTAATAAATTTGATGACATGAAATATTGTGTTAGTTCCATAGGGAAAGACCTACTTACCCCTGCTAATGTTTTGCCCAAAAGTGGCACTCCCGGTGCCAATACTTCCTTTTACTATAGTCACTCTGAAGAGTTGGACCTGCCTCGCATTAATGTTCCTACATTTTCTGGCAATAGGCGAGACTGGCCTACCTTTTTTGATTTATTCCGCACATTAGTACATGAAAAAAGATCTCTTACCGATATACAAAGATTTCAGCACTTGCAAATGACAGTAAAAAGTGAGGCAGCCGAAGTCATAAAAAATATTGCATTGACCGAGGACAATTATGCACTTGCATACAATGCATTGATTGAACGGTATGACAATAAGAGAGCATTAGCCACGGATTATTGGCTCTCAATTTACAATGCTTTACCTGCCAAAAAGAATTGTGCATCTGATTTAAGAAAACTTATTTCAAACTTTTCCCAAAACATGGATGCCTTGTCATCTATAAAGGGTATTGATCTCTGGGATTTTACCAAATTAAATTTAATGCTACCAAAAATTGACCCTTCGCTGAAAACGCGTTTTGAAATTGAACATAGCGACAAAAGTATCCCAAAATATTTAGATTTAACTAAATTTTTAAATAAAACTTGTAGAGCTTTAGAAAATAGCACTTTGTTTCTTGACCAAAAAACCAATAGTAGCCCCAAACCAATTGAAAATAAACCAAAAAAGGTTCAGCCAGTCAGACCAGTCTATATGACATCAACCGAGCAGTATAGTTCTTGTTTATTTTGTAAATCTGGATCACATCAGTTATTCAAATGTGCAAAATTCTTAGAAGCCGAGGTAACTGTTCGACATTCCTTTGTTAAACAACACATCTAAACATAATAGTTTGCTTCATTTCCCAGAAAAAAGGTTACAAGAATCACCTACAGATTCCACACCTTCTAGTAATTCCAATAGTAATCAAACTTCGACTGGTACTCAATGTTATGCTAGTGTATCCCCAATTGAAAATGCTGCCCTATTTGCCACAGCCGAAGTCTCTGTGTATAGTTCCAATAATGACTTGTTGACTTGCCGTGCCATGCTGGACTGTGCCAGTATGACTAATTTTGTAACATTGTCATGTGTGAAACGGCTAAATCTGCCTATTCTTCCATATACTATTCCCATCCAAGGCATAAACAATATGTCCACCTTTTCTTCTATTGGTACTGTGACTATAAAATTATGTCCAAAGAAGTCCCATTTTCCATGCTTGGAATTTACAGCTATTATTGGTAACTCTATTTGTGAGTCCACTCCCATTTCTCCAGTGAATTCTACCAAGTGGAAGTACCTAAAAAATCTTGATTTAGCTGACACGCATTATGGACAACCCCATTGTGTAGATTTGTTGTTAGGTATCCCATGGTTCTCTGAAATTGTTACTCCTGGATTGAAAAAGGGTACCAATGGCGGTCCTTGTGCCATAAAGACCATATTTGGATGGGTCCTGATAGGTGAAAAAAATGTCCCTTGTGTTACTTCTGTTGATTCCAATTTGCAAAGGTTCTGGGAACTTGAAAATGTTCCACAAAAGGTCTATCTAAGTCCGGAAGATTTCTTTGTTTCGACCCATTCCAGGGAACCTAGTGGTCGCTACATTGTGCGCCTTCCATTTAAAGACTCTTGTCCCGAACTAGGCGAGTCTAGAGGTCAAGCATTGCGACGTTTTACTCTGTTAGAAAACCGTTTGAACCAAAACCCTACTCTTCATAAATTATATTGCGACTTCATGAAGGATTATTTGAACCAAGGTCATATGGTACCTTGTCCTTACCCAGAATCACCATCGTATTATTTCCCACATCACTGTGTTGTGAAAGACGACAATGGATCTCCAAAAATCCGTGTGGTTTTTGATGGCTCTTCAAAATCCTCAAATAACTGCAGCCTAAATGACGTTCTCCTTGTTGGTCCTAAATTACAAAATGATATTGTAAGAATTTTGCTATCTTTTAGATTTTTCCCAATAGTTTTCAGTTCAGATATCCGCCAAATGTATCGGAATATTGTTGTTCATAAAGAAGATGTCAAATATCAAAAAATATTATGGAGATTTAATCCATCCGAACCCATTCAGGACTACAATCTATGTACCGTCACATATGATCTGAACTGTAGCCCCTATCTAGCAATCAGAACATTGCACCAATTGGCTCTTGACCATGGTCATGAGTATCCTTTAGCATCAGATACCCTTATGAATTCAACCTACGTTGATGATATAATCTGATTTTCTAGTTGTATTGATCAAGCTTTGGATCTACAAAACCAATTAATAAGGTTACTTCGTTGTGGTGGTTTTGAACTGAGAAAGTGGACCTCCAATTGTCCAAATTTGCTTTCTTCTATTCCAGAAGTACACCAGCAAAACGTTTCCTTTTCTGAGAAAGACCATTCCATCCTGAAAATATTGGGTCTTGAGTGGAATCCTATATCGGATAGGTTCTCCTACTCGGTCAAACCCATTGATCGTGATTGTACCAAGAGAGTAATTTTGTCAGAAATAGCCAAAATCTATGATTTTTTGGGATTCATAGCTCCTGTGGTATTGGGTGCAAAATGTTTAATCCAGCGTTTATGGATCCAAGGATTAGGTTGGGATGACATTCCTTCCCAGGATATTGTCAACCAATGGAAATTATATGTGTCCCAACTTCCCATGTTGTCATCTATTTCTATTCCCCGTTGTGTTTCCATACCTGACGCGGTATGGACCGTGCTACATGGCTATAGTGATGCTTCGTTGTTAGCCTATGGTGGCGTTGTATATGTTACACAAGTTAATGACAGTGGTGAAGTATTTGTAAACTTACTGTGTGCTAAAAGTAAGGTTTGTCCCCTGAAAATAGTTTCGGTTCCAAGGCTAGAAATTTGTGCTGCTTTGTTGCTAACCAATTTGATGCATTTTGTTCTTTCCAACTCCCCAATGAAATTTGACCAAATATATGCATGGTCTGACTCCAGTGTTGCATTATATTGGATCAAAAATCATCCCTCCAATTGCAAATCTTTTGTTGCACATAGAGTGCAACAGATACAGGACAAAATTCCTCCCAATCGATGGTTCCATGTTAGTGGAACTGAGAATCCTGCTGATTGTCTTTCCAGAAGTTTGTTGCCTGGCCAGCTAGCAAATCATCCCTTGTGGTTCACTGGCCCATCATGGCTGAAATCATCTGAGGAATTATGGCCAGTCCCTTTAGAATTTGATCCCCAAACTAATCCTGCTTTTCTCCAAGAAGAGCGTAAAGTCATATGTAATCTGACAACCTTTTCCAATCCAGTACTTACATCCTTGCTTTTGAGATTTTCCTCGCTTAAAACCATCCAACATATTGTGTCATATTGCATTCGGTTTTTGGCTGTGTATTTCAAGAAAAGGGAGGCTCCAAAATCAACTGCACTGAGTGCTAGTGAGTTATATAGAGCTTTATGTGTGATGGTCAGATCTATTCAATTGGAGTGTTTTTCTGAAAAGATTAAAAATCTTCAAACTGGGAAACCTTGTTCCAAACCGTTTCGCAAACTTTCTCCGTTTATTGATGCAGAGGGTGTTGTCAGGGTGGGCGGCAGATTGCGCCTCTCCGATTTACTCTATGATGCCAAGCACCCCATGCTACTCCCAAAAGATCATAGACTAACCCTGTTAATCATAGAATCTGTCCATAACGAAAATGGTCATCCTGGTCCCCGGCTACTTCAGTATTTGCTAAGACAGCAAGTCTGGATTATCTCCATAAATCGAGCCATTCACTCTGTATTGAGCAAATGCTTCAGATGCGCTCGTGTCAAACCAAACCCTGTGTATCCCTTGATGGGAGATCTTCCAAAAGTGCGTGTTTCCCAAGTTAAACCTAGCTGAAACTATATCGAGACGTCGAGGTGTGCAAAGCCAGAAAGGTTATATTTGTATTTTCATTTGCATGTCAACCAAGGCATTACATGATTGAGCCTGTGTCAGACTTAACTTCAGAGGCATTCCTTGCCGCCTTCAGACGCTTTGTAGCCCGCCGTGGAAGATGTAGTCACCTATATAGTGACCAATGAACAAATTTTATTGGCGCAAAGAAACTAATCATGTCCTATTGTAAATCTGCTGCTGAACAGCTATCCATTCTTTGGCATTTTAACCCACCTTCCGCCCCACATTTTGGGGGTCTCTGGGAGTCTGGGGTAAAAGAAGTTAAATCCCATCTTTACCGTGTCATTGGACAGCAAGTTCAGTCTTTTGAAGACATTTTGACAGTTTTATCTCAGTGTGAAGCTGCTCTTAATTCCAGACCGTTGTGTGAAATGAGTCCCGATCCAAATGACCTAGAGTGCCTTACTCCAGGCCATTTCCTGACTCTTGAGGCTCTGACCGCCCCTCCAGACGAGGATTTAATTGAGGTACCTGCCAATCGCCTGAAGCGTTGGCAGATGATCCAACAAATGCACCAGCATTTCTGGAGGAGGTGGTCACTAGAATATTTGAATACTCTCCACCAACGAAACAAATGGAATGTTGAATCCACCCCCCCTAAGGTTGGATCCCTTGTTGTCATTAAAGATAACAACCAACCCCCCCTCCGTTGGGTCATTGGGCGCCTGGAGAAAATATATCCCAGCCCTGACCAAGTTCCCCGTGTGGTTAAAATAACAACTTCCAAAGGGTTCTTAGATCGGCCTTTGGTTAAAGTATGTTTACTACCCTCACAATAACTGCCAAATCGATTTTTTCGTGCGTATATGTTTAAACCAGAATTATTTTTGTTTTTTTTCCCTTTCCTTTATTGAATGGAAATCCAAATTTGGTGTGGTCTCACAAGAACTATTATTTTTTTTTTAATTCTTGGAAAAAATATTGTATTTTTTAGTGGGCGGTAATGTTTATGATTGATTGATTTTCCCCAATATTTTTATTTCATGAATTGATGCCCATAAAATTTTATTTTTGTTGTCCGCGTGTTTTTTGCTCACTTATGACTTGACACGCGCGCTCCCCACCCTACGGGGGTCCTATTTGCCCAAAGATCGTTGAAGAAACAACATCCCAGCAATTAGCAACCTGTGCATGGAAAATGGCCGGTCTCCACCTGCGATAATCAAATACCAAGTAAGTGGAAAGTTTCAGTGAGCAATCGTATTTTTCCCTATTTTACTTTTCATTTTTTATTGAGAGTTTATTATTTATATATATAGAATAAATACAATTTTCCACAATGTTATAAATAATAAAATCTCAATAAAAAATGAAAAGTAAAATAGGGAAAAATACGATTGCTCACTGAAACTTTCCACTTACTTGGTATTTGATTATCGCAATTTCTTCAAAAGACAGAACTTGCTGTCCAATGACACGATAAAGATGGGATTTAACTGCTTTTACCCCAGACTCCCAGAGACCCCCAAAATGTGGGGCGGAGGGTGGGTTAAAATGCCAAAGAATGGATAGCTGTTCAGCAGCAGATTTACAATAGGACATGATTAGTTTCTTTGCGCCAATAAAATTTGTTCCTTGGTCACTATATAGGTGACTACATCTTCCACGGCGGGCTACAAAGCGTCTGAAGGCAGCAAGGAATACCTCTGAAGTTAAGTCTGACACAGGCTCTAAATGTAATGCCTTGGTTAACATGCAAATGAAAATACAAATATAACCTTTCTGGCTTTGCACACCTCGACGTCTCGATATAGTTACAGCTATTGGACCCATGTAATCTACACCAGAGTGTGAGAAAGGTTTAACTTGGGAAACACGCACTTTTGGAAGATCTCCCATCAAGGGATACACAGGGTTTGGTTTGACACAAGCGCATCTGAAGCATTTGCTCAATACAGAGTGAATGGCTCGATTTATGGAGATAATCCAGACTTGCTGTCTTAGCAAACACTGAAGTAGCCGGGGACCAGGATGACCATTTTCGTTATGGACAGATTCTATGATTAACAGGGTTAGTCTATGATCTTTTGGGAGTAGCATGGGCTGTTTGGCATCAAAGGATAAATCGGAGAGGCGCAATCTGCCGCCCACCCTGACAACACCCTCTGCATCAATAAACGGAGAAAATTTGCGAAACGGTTTGGAACAAGGTTTCCCAGTTTGAAGATTTTTAATCTCCTCAGAAAAACACTCCAATTGAATAGATCTGACCATCACACATAAAGCTCTATATAACTCACTAGCACTCAGTGCAGTTGATTTTGGAGCCTCCTTTTTCTTGAAATACATAGCCAAAAACCGAATGTAATATGACACAATATGTTGGATGGTTTTAAGCGAGGAAAATCTCAATACCACAGGCGCTATGAATCCCAAAGGATCATAGATTTTGGCTATTTCTGACAAAATTACTCTCTTGGTACAATCACGATCAATGGGTTTGACCGAGTAGGAGAACCTATCCGATATAGGATTCCACTCAAGACCCAATATTTTCAGGATGGAATGGTCTTTCTCAGAAAAGGAAACGTTTTGCTGGTGTACTTCTGGAATGGAAGAAAGCAAATTTGGACAATTGGAGGTCCACTTTCTCAGTTCAAAACCACCACAACGAAGTAACCTTATTAATTGGTTTTGTAGATCCAAAGCTTGATCAATACAACTAGAAAATCCGATTATATCATCAACGTAGGTTGAATTCATAAGGGTATCTGATGCTAAAGGATACTCATGACCATGGTCAAGAGCCAATTGGTGCAATGTTCTGATTGCTAGATAGGGGCTACAGTTCAGATCATATGTGACGGTACATAGATTGTAGTCCTGAATGGGTTCGGATGGATTAAATCTCCATAATATTTTTTGATATTTGACATCTTCTTTATGAACAACAATATTCCGATACATTTGGCGGATATCTGAACTGAAAACTATTGGGAAAAATCTAAAAGATAGCAAAATTCTTACAATATCATTTTGTAATTTAGGACCAACAAGGAGAACGTCATTTAGGCTGCAGTTATTTGA
Source organism: Oxystoma pomonae (assembly GCA_963921995.1). Lineage (NCBI taxonomy): Eukaryota > Metazoa > Arthropoda > Insecta > Coleoptera > Brentidae > Oxystoma > Oxystoma pomonae. The sequence continues at coordinate 63,224,754 of OY998168.1, read as the reverse complement.
GGATTTTGAAGAGCCATCAAAAACCACACGGATTTTTGGAGATCCATTGTCGTCTTTCACAACACAGTGATGTGGGAAATAATACGATGGTGATTCTGGGTAAGGACAAGGTACCATATGACCTTGGTTCAAATAATCCTTCATGAAGTCGCAATATAATTTATGAAGAGTAGGGTTTTGGTTCAAACGGTTTTCTAAAAGAGTGAAACGTCGCAATGCTTGACCTCTAGACTCGCCTAGTTCGGGACAAGAGTCTTTAAATGGAAGGCGCACAATGTAGCGACCACTAGGTTCCCTGGAATGGGTTGAAACAAAGAAATCTTCCGGACTTAGATAGACCTTTTGTGGAACATTTTCAAGTTCCCAGAACCTTTGCAAATTGGAATCGACAGAAGTAACACAAGGGACAGATGTGCATAATGAGACAAACTCATTGGGTAGTGAATTTTCTTCACCTATCAGGACCCTTCCAAATATGGTCTTTATGGCACAAGGACCGCCATTGGTACCCTTTTTTAATCCAGGAGTAACAATTTCAGAGAACAATGGGATACCTAACAACAAATCTACACAATGGGGTTGTCCATAATGCGTGTCAGCTAAATCAAGATTTTTTAGGTACTTCCACTTGGTAGAATTCACTGGAGAAATGGGAGTGGACTCACAAATAGAGTTAACAATAATAGCTGTAAATTCCAAGCATGGAAAATGGGACTTCTTTGGAGATAATTTTATAGTCACAGTACCAATAGAAGAAAAGGTGGACATATTGTTTATGCCTTGGATGGGAATAGTATTTGGAAGAATAGGCAGATTTAGCCGTTTCACACATGACAATGTTACAAAATTAGTCATACCGGCACAGTCCAGCATGGCACGGCAAGTCAACAAGTCATTATTGGAACTATACACAGAGACTTCGGCTGTGGCAAATAGGGCAGCATTTTCAATTGGGGATACACTAGCATAACATTGAGTACCAGTCGAAGTTTGATTACTATTGGAATTACTAGAAGGTGTGGAATCTGTAGGTGATTCTTGTAACCTTTTTTCTGGGAAATGAAGCAAACTATTATGTTTAGATGAACACACTTTACAAGATTTGGTATTTGGACACGATGAGACACTATGGGACTTTGAAAAACAATTGAAACACATGTGGTGTTGTTTAACAAAGGAATGTCGAACAGTTACCTCGGCTTCTAAGAATTTTGCACATTTGAATAACGGATGTGATCCAGATTTACAAAATAAACAAGGACTATACTGCTCGGTTGATGTCATATAGACTGTTCTGACTGGCTGAACCTTTTTTGGTTTATTTTCAATTGCTTTGGGTCTACTATTGGTTTTTTGGTCAAGAAACAAAGTGCTATTTTCTAAAGCTCTACAAGTTTTATTTAAAAATTTAGTTAAATCTAAATATTTTGGGATAGTTTTGTCGCTATGTTCAATTTCAAAAATTTGGTGAAATCCCAGAGATCAATACCCTTTATAGATGACAAGGCATCCATGTTTTGGGAAAAGTTTGAAATAAGTTTTCTTAAATCAGATGCACAATTGTTTTTGGCAGGTAAAGCATTGTAAATTGAGAGCCAATAATCCGTGGCTAATGCCCTCTTATTGTCATACCGTTCAATCAATGCATTGTATGCAAGTGCATAATTGTCCTATGTCAATGCAATATTTTTTATGACTTTGGCTGCCTCACCTTTTACTGCCATTTGCAAGTGCTGAAATCTTTGTATATCGGTAAGAGATCTTTTTTCATGTACTAATGTGCGGAATAAATCAAAAAAGGTAGGCCAGTCTCGCCTATTGCCAGAAAATGTAGGAACATTAATGCGAGGCAGGTCCAACTCTTCAGAGTGACTATAGTAAAAGGAAGTATTGGCACCGGGAGTGCCACTTTTGGGCCAAACATTAGCAGGGGTAAGTAGGTCTTTCCCTATGGAACTAACACAATATTTCATGTCATCAAATTTATTACCTATTTTATGCTCCTTTTCAACATTCTCCTCCTTGCACATACACACTATATCCAAATGCAAGGACTCAAATGAAGAGCAAACTACTCTAAAATCGTCTAAACGTTATGAAAACTGTCCTAATTTGGAAGGGTCAGTTTGGCAGTCAACAGCTAAAGTGTACATAGATTCCATACGATTGTAAAAGCTTTGACGCTTTCTCGTCAGTTTAACAAGTAATTGATCGTCGTTAGAAAAATAAATGTTTGTTTTTATTTTACGAAAAATCACAAAATCGCGTAAAATTCTAGGGTTATGTCCACGTTGACGGGACACAGAATAACTATTTTGGTTTGGTTGGTTCGATCAGTCGGCAAAGAAAAAATTTTGGTTGGAAAATGACACGGCTAACAAAAAGGCTTGGTTACAGTATGGTTACTATATTCTCACACAATTTTCGAACACCCTTGGCCAACAAAACCGACTTTTTTTTTTGCGCGTTTGAACTACTGGCTGAAGGTCAAACTCACAAATCAACAAAAAAAACCCGGTCGGATACTCGAAAAGTTTTCACTGAAAGAAAATCAAATTAAATGATGTGGTTTTTATGGAATAAAATATCACGATATTATTTTTAATAAAATTATATAACTGAAAATCCATGGGCTATTTCCTATTCGGGTCTGAAGGACCAATTATTGAATATGATTGCATTAATACAATTTTCCACAATGTTATAAATAATAAAATTTCAATAAAAAATGAAAAGTAAAATAGGGAAAAATACGATTGCTCACTGAAACTTTACACTTACTTGGTATTTGATTATCGCAGGTGGAGACCGGCCATTTTCCATGCACAGATTGCTAATTGCTGGGATGTTGTTTCTTCAACGATCTTTGGGCAAATAGGACCCCCGTAGGGTGGGGAGCGCGCGTGTCAAGTCATTAGTGAGCAAAAAACACGCGGACAACAAAAATAAAATTTTATGGGCATCAATTCATGAAATAAAAATATTGGGGAAAATCAATCAATCATAAACAGTGACTATGGCAGAATTACCTAGAGTGAGGTAAAAGAATTTGAGTGCCCTCAGCTATCCAAAAAATGAAGTCAAATTCTGCCATTTTTTGACATCAAAACATTTTCAAAATCCAAACTTTGGATCGAAGTTGTGAAGCTCCTAAGTCCCAGCGGCACGTTTGTCCAATTTAAACAGTGTTCAGAAAGCAGTTGTCTACAACATAATGTAAGTAACAAGGCATTCCACGGAAGCCCAATACCTGTGTTATTTGGCCCATGTCCTTTAAATGTCATTATATTTGTTTTTTTGGAATTAAAACATAGCAAATTTGCATCACACCAGTCTTTTATTGTTTTTCGATCTCTTGAAATAGTGGATTTTAAGGTCTGCAAATCTTTTTCTCTCCATGAGACCGTATTGTCATTAGCAAAAGACGTAATTTTACCATCTATTTGTAAATGCATTAAATCGTTAATAAATCAAAAGCCATAAAAATGTAATTTTTTAAGCTTTATCTCATGATTGACACAATCAAATGCTTTGGAGAAGTCACAAAATACAGCACCAACAATCTCACCCTCATTGAGACTAGTAAAAACCTGTTCTAAGAGATGAAATATGGCTAGATGAGTATCCTTTGAATACTGGATACCAAATTAAGTAGCATTTAAAATATTGTGTTTTTAAAGATAAACCATCATTTGTTTTTTTTTTAACTATCTTCTATAATTTTGGGGTAATTTTACAGTGTCGAACTGTGTGCACGCTTCCGTTTGTGCTTCGTTTGTGATCAACGATATATAGGCGATTGAAAATAAGTCAAATCTAATTATTATAATAAAAACGCACACAGAAGACATGCACTTGATAACGAACATTATTCTAATCTAAATCTAAGGAAAAAATACAGAATTGTGAATCCATACAAATAAAAACAGCATCTGATCGAATATCGCCTGCCCCCACTACGATGAATTGTCCTACGTGTTCAAAGGCGATACCAGCGAAAGACGCAAGCAAAATTCGGTGCGCACTATGCGAAAAGGTGTGGCACGTGGTATGCTGCACACCTCAGCCACAAGACTACTCTCCTGCAACTCTCGCAGCATGGACTTGCAGTGGCTGTTTGCTAGCAGGAGACCCAGCTAAAAAGAAAACAGATCTTGAAACACAACGATTTCAAGCCATCATGGCTCCGTTTGCAACAATTACTGCTTTTAATTCTCGCATTGAGTCGTGCAAAATTAGTATTGACAAGCTAGTTGAGGCACAATCTGACCTCATAAGGAAATGTTCAAATGACATTTATGAATTAAAACTGGAAAACGCTGATCTCAAAAATAACATTGGGGTTCTTGAACAAAATCCAAGCAGTTGCTCTTCAGCTGAAGAACTTCAATCTGAGATTCGAAAACGAATTAAGCGCGAAAAAAAACATCATTATTACAGGACTACATGAAAAAACGCAAAAAATGCTAAGGCAATATTAATAAACCTCAACCCATTGCTTAAACCACCTGCAATAACAACGACATCTTAAAGTCGCCCTAAACTCTACCGAGGAGGCTATCGAAATTTTAAAAAACAAAAATAAAATCAGTTTACCACAGTTTAACTCGATTAAAATTAAATCGGATTTAACCCCAGGTCGGAGGAAACATCTCAATGATCTGCGTACAGAACTCGATAATAGGAGTACGTCAAAAAGATGCCTAAAATAGTTACGTGAAACCCATTTAAAAGGAACCGAGAAGAAAGCGTTACGCCAGAAAAGTAAAATGATCCTAAAATCATCAGAGGACCAAAGCCTTTTGCAGACAATGTGCAAAAAAACTAGTAAAAATACTTTTTTGGAACTGCGAAGGCCTCTCAAATATAGAACTCGAGAACGAATACACAGATTTCTCAGTTTTATGTGTTAGTGAAACATGGCATGCTAATAGTTTAGTTCAATCACCAACTTTTATTTATGTATTTAATGTAGTTTGCTCCCCGGCTATTAAGGAAAAGTCAAGAGGCAGAGCAAGCGGCGGATTGTGCATGTTTATTAAAAATCAAATAAAGTATAAAATTCTCCATAAGTCACCTTGGTGGATTATCTCCCTTCTGACTTTTCCAAGCACTAAAATAATATTCGTTTTTATTTACTTTAAGCCGGACTTCCAATTAAGTGTAATACTGGATAACTTTCAGACATCCCTGTCGGAAGCATCAGAAAATAATTTTAACACACCAATCATAATTGGCGGAGACTTTAATTGCAGGATTGGCGAACTTAACAGTGTTACGGCAGAGATGTTTGAAGGTTCAAACCTATACCCCAGTAGAAAGTAGCGACAATATTATAAACTCAATTGGGCGCACATTATTAGATTTTATGTATGGTAACTCTTTATATGTACTCAACGGTAGAACTTTATCTGATACGCCGGCCCAATTTACTCACATATGTACAAAACGCAGCACTGTGATTGATATGGTTTGGTTTGAGTGATATCCAGGACCTAAAAATTCTTGAAAAAGTCAGTATATCACATCACTTCCCTGTGTCTCTTCTCTCAATCTCTTTGGAAGAGCTTAAAAATGAAATATAAGACTCGTCCCTCACGATTAAGTTGCATTGGTGTAGCGAAAAATCCATGTCTTTTAAAATTAATATGAAACATTCCCCAAACATTGCAATAAACAATGTGAGTACTGAAGATGCATACTATAATTTATGTACAACAATCTCTGAAACCGCTAAATCTTTACAAATGGTAGAAAAATCAAAATCGATTGGAAAAAAATCAGTCCCCTTGGTTTGACGCTGAATGTTACCTAAAAAAGAAAGAAATAAAGAAAGCCCTTAAGTTATGTAAACTGTCCAAGCTCTCGCCGCAAAATCGCCAACTTTTTCTTGAAAATAAAAAACAGTGCCGAAAAACACTAAACTATAAGAAATATATGTACAAGAAAGAACTACTAAATAATCTGAGCGCTAGTAAAGGCGCAATAACTTTCTGGAATAACCTACAAAAAATTCGCGAATTTAAAGCAGTTGTAACACTTCCTACCGAAATCTGGGAAACATTTTATCGGGACATATATCCACCAAGAACTATTGATAATTCCTATTACATAGACGTACGCCACCCTTTCTTAGACAGCTTGATCACTACACAGCAAATTGTGAAAGTTTTGAATAACTGTAGAAATAATAAAGCGCCGGGTAAAGACGGTATTTATTACGAATTTTTTAAAAACTTACCCCAAAATTGGATTCTGTATTTAAATAGTTTTTTTAACAAAATATTGAAAGAACAAAAAATCCCAAGTAACATGTGTCAAAAAGTCTCTAATCCTAAAGTTTTTCACCCAGATTTTATACAATCGCCTTTCACTACTTTACTAAGGTAATCCACCAAGGTGACTGAAGAAAACGCTATTATTCCCGAAATCCAATCCGGGTTTCGAAAATCTCGTAGCTGCATGGACAGCGTATACACTTTTTTTTAGTACTTGTGCGGCACATTTATGAAAATGATGTAATGGAAGTTAAAACGTCCCAAGGCTTATCTAAACCAATAGAAATCACAGGAGACCCTCTCAGCCCTCTAATTTTTTCAATTTTTATCGCGGATATAGAGTTTTACTTTCGTAAAAAGGGTGCACACTTTGTTAATATTGACAATACTAACGAACTTTTGATGTTAGAATACACAGACGACAGATGGATCTTAAAAGAAAAATCAAAATATTAGAAAACTATTCGGACGAGAACTCTGGTCGTAAATGTGGCTAAAACAAAAGTGGTTGTCTTTCAAAGGAGTGGGTTTGGGGGAATAGGTACGCAGTTTTACTATAAAAACGTATTAATTGAACAAACTAACCTATTCACCTATCTGGGCATCCTCTTTTCCAACAGTAATAAACTGGCTAATTAAAATTCTTGAAATGGATAGCACCAAGCTTCCCAAAATATGTTTTGTTCGACAATTAGAACTTCTTAATAACTCAAGCACTGCATACAACTGGGCTCGACAAGTTAAAGAACTTCTTGACTATATCGACTTTGAAATCCCCTGGTCAACTAATATTACCAGTATTTTTTTCAAAGAAACAAAAAAAAAAATATTGAAATTATACTTGGACAAATTACAGTTCCCAGACAAAAACCAAGCATGCAGATCAACATATTTAACCCTATACCTCCTAACTTAGTAAAAAAACCCAACCATTTTATTATTTAAAAGTTCCCATAAAGGTTTTACGCATAATTGCACAACTTAGAGTTACCAATAATCATTTTATTAAGTTAACAAACAAAGGTTCCGCATATCTTATAAAACGAAATGAAATTTGCACAATCTGTAATCTTCAAAAATGCGAGACTTTATTTCGTATTTTATTTGAGTGCCCGATCTATGCTTCACTTCGCTTGTCACATGAGTCTTTATCATCCCCAGATGACATAGTCAACGCCCTAAACCATATTAATATACAAAACGGCAAACAAATTTACTCATTTATTACAGGTATTCTCAAATTACGATCATTTATTATCAATGAGTAAACTCAGAACAAATGAACACCTAATACTAGATTTTTTGGGATTTTTTTTGTGTGATTTTTAATATAAAATATTAGAAAACGAACGTATTAACATCGTTCAAACGGATAATTGTTTTTCTCTCTTTTTCTCTCTTAATTTAATTATTGTACGAGTTTTTTCAAACCTATTTTTGTTTTTTTTTCTCTTCCCTTACTATAGGTAGTTAGATTATTGAAACCTTATTTAAAAAGAAAAAGCATGTAATAACTAGGTATATTAGTTAACTAAATGTATAGCGCCATAGATTTATTTGCTCTAGGCTCTATATATACTTGAGACTCTTGACTGTTAGAGTAGAGAAAGAAGGGGCCGTATTACCAGACTGGACTATAATAAGTCACGGCACTTGTATAAGGCAGAAAGAAAGTTAAAGTGATTTACAACCAGACTAGTGCACTTGCTGTAAATTGGAAAGAAGACTCGTAACCAGACAGGGCACCTGGTACGAGTTTGAGTAAAAGACCTGTAACCAGACGGAGCACTTGCTACATGTTTAAAGAAGAGCCTCTAGCAACCAGACGGAGCACTTGCTACAAGAAGGCTAAAGTATTATTGCCAGAACGCAGTCTCACCATCTGCTAGCTAGGCTAGGCCAAAAGGACTTGGGCACAATTACGATGTAAGAGAAACAACATTCAGTTTGAATATAATTTATTAATAGCCAATCGCTTCTTTATATATACAATAAAATGCTTACAGTGCTAAAATCAATTGTCGTCATTCTAATGCAATAAGTAGGTTTCAATAACTAAAGTAATATTATAAGGTAGTTTCTAAATATATTCTCCTATAAAATAAAAAGTAAAAATGTTCCTGTTTGGACACTAAATGAGATACTTAAAAAACCTAATGACTATGGAAAAATTTTCCCGAGGAGTACTTTTTTTTTGGTAAAAATGGCATAACTGTAGCACTAAATCAGTCGTAGTGATTCATGTGACTTGGAGTTAAATTACGTTTCGTTTGCTTACAATCACTTGCTCTTTGTTTAAAAAAAACGATCTCTACATTTTTTATGTAGTATAAATTTACTACAAAATCAATGAATAGCGAGCTTTCCCTCAAAAAAGGTAATGGTAACCGTAGATCCGGATTTCGCACTTGTGGTGCTCATCAGTACGGTGCTAGGAATTAGGAGATGAAATGATGATGAAAAACGTGACACAGGATTCGTGTAAAAGACAACCATCTGTCAAATTGCAGAATCGGCAGATGAACCTTCAGATTGAAGGAAAATTAAGCGTCTCTACGGAGACAGATATAATTATCTTTACAGATATCCTAAGCTCTGGAGTTGATATATCTAAAAAGGAATTTAGCGAGGGTGAATAAATAACAAAATTAATGAATAGCGAGCTTTCCCTCAAAAGGTAATTGTAACCGTAGATCCGGATTTCGCACTTGTGGTGCTCATCAGTACGGTGCTAGGAATAAGAAGATGAAATGATGATGAAAAACGTGACACAGGATTCGTGTAAAAGACAACCATCTTTCAAATTGCAGAATCGGCAGATGTACCTTCAAATTGAAGGAAAATTAAGCGTCTCTACGGAGACAGATATAATTATCTTTACAAATATCTTAAGCTCTGGAGTTGATATATCTAAAAAGGAATTTAGCGAGGGTGAATAAATAACAAAATTAATGAATAGCGAGCTTTCCCTCAAAAGGTAATTGTAACCGTAGATCCGGATTTCGCACTTGTGGTGCTCATCAGTACGGTGCTAGGAATAAGAAGATGAAATGATGATGAAAAACGTGACACAGGATTCGTGTAAAAGACAACCATCTTTCAAATTGCAGAATCGGCAGATGTACCTTCAAATTGAAGGAAAATTAAGCGTCTCTACGGAGACAGATATAATTATCTTTACAGATATCCTAAGCTCTGGAGTTGATATATCTAAAAAGGAATTTAGCGAGGGTGAATAAATAAAAAAATTAATGAATAGCGAGCTTTCCCTCAAAAGGTAATGGTAACCGTAGATCCGGATTTCGCACTTGTGGTGCTCATCAGTACGGTGCTAGGAATTAGGAGATGAAATGATGATGAAAAACGTGACACAGGATTCGTGTAAAAGACAACCATCTGTCAAATTGCAGAATCGGCAGATGTACCTTCAAATTGAAGGAAAATTAAGCGTCTCTACGGAGACAGATATAATTATCTTTACAAATATCCTAAGCTCTGGAGTTGATATATCTTAAAAGGAATTTAGCGAGGGTGAATAAATAACAAAATTAATGAATAGCGAGCTTTCCCTCAAAAGGTAATTGTAACCGTAGATCCGGATTTCGCACTTGTGGTGCTCATCAGTACGGTGCTAGGAATAAGAAGATGAAATGATGATGAAAAACGTGACACAGGATTCGTGTAAAAGACAACCATCTTTCAAATTGCAGAATCGGCAGATGTACCTTCAAATTGAAGGAAAATTAAGCGTCTATACGGAGACAGATATAATTATTGTTGCCGTTCTAGGAATTTTTACTTTTGAAAACCCTAGAAGGCACTCCAGAATACGAAATTATCCCGGTTACGAGTTTGAGAGAATAAATTAGTATTTTTGAATCAACGACGGAAATTAGCATTGCCTTTTGCCTTGTAACGTTTCTTCCAGCTGGGCCCAGCACTGCATAACCAATAAGCAGCCGAATTCTAGTCCGTTAGCCGTAATTCACCATAAACTGCACTTCACTTCAAAAGGCAATGTCTTAATTTTAATTCAATAATACAACGAAAACTTTATTCTCAACAGCATCGACACCTGTTAGGTGTCTAACCACAAGTGATGCTAATTTTTTACTCGCCCATACTCTCGCGGCAAAACTGCGACAAGAAACGCGCTAAATAAAATTTAAATATTTCTCTTTTATCCCAATTCCCCTGAAATATAGACAACACATAAAACAAAATAATTTATGTACTGAATATTAAGTGCAACGGAACATTCCGCCCACTAAAATACATCTATTGTATTTTCTACTCTTTGTCACCAAGTGTTAAGGGACAGAGCTTTGCCACCGGTCTCTGCAAAATACCGTTTGCAGTGCGCACAGTCGCAATACGGACAACATCGTCACCACCGGGGTGTACTTGTTCAATACGCCCAAGTTTCCACTTTAATGGTGAGTTTTCATCCCTAATTAAAACCAAGGTGTCTTTAGTAATGAGGGTTGTAGAATCCGTCCATTTACTGCGCTGGTGAAGCGTGTGCAAATATTCGCTATGCCAGCGTTTCCAGAATGACTGGTGCATGCGTTGCAACAATTGCCACCTCGATAAAGTATTCAGACGTAAATTACATAAGTCAGGTTCCGGGAAGGTGGCTAACGGTTCAAGCGTTAGAAAGTGTCCCGGGGTCAACGCCGAATAATCGTTGGGGTCAGAACTAACAGGAATCAAGGGCCTGGAGTTCAAAATGGACTTAATTTGAACCAGTAGGGTATAGAACTCTTCATACAACAACAACTGTTCTCCAAGAACCCTGTGAAGATGATATTTTCTTGATTTAATGGAAGCTTCCCACAAACCTTTAAAGTGGGGCGCAGCAGGGGGATTAAAATGCCAGGTAATGGTCTCAGCTCCTGCTGCCTGTTCCATAAGCTCAATTAGTTGACAATTAGTGCCAACCAAATTTTTCCCTTGATCACTGTACAAATCCGAACATCGGCCACGTAGGGCACTGAATCTGCGTAATTCAGGCAAAAAAGCGTCAGCCGAAAAACTCGAAACTAGTTCCAAATGGACAGCTTTTACTGCAAAGCAAACAAACACGCAAATATACATTTTTTGAGACTTTCGACCACGCCCAGTCCCAAATGATACAGAATATGGTCCACCGAAATCCACTCCGGTATGAGAAAATACCTTAACTCGAGAAATCCTTGAGATAGGTAAGCTCGCCATTTTTGGAGCAACAGCAGGAAGGGGCTTCATTCAAAAACAAGTGTGACATCTAGATATTACTTTTCTAATAGCACGTCGGCCCGCTAAAATCCAGAACCGCTGTGTCAACAAAAAATACAAATTTTGCGAACCTGGTTGAAATCATGGAATTATTTTATTATCAAATCAGTCAGCACATGATTTCTAGGAAGCAGAAGCGGAAATTTCGAATCCAACTTCAACTCGGAGTTAGCTAGCCTTTCGCCCACTCAAGGTTTATTGGAGTTCAAAAGTACTATTTCAGAGGCAAATACAAGGCCCTGAACCTATTTGACCAGTATCAATAAAGCTTGTTTTAACTTATCTAACAGTAAATATTTCGTTTTTCTAGGAGAAAAGCGATTTTTTAAGTTATAAAGAAAACGACAGCAATATCCTAACAAGGTCTGGATTTTACTTAAAGAAGAATATCGTTCTAAACGCCAACCAATCCTGCTTTCAGCAAGTGAAGCAACAAGTACATTTTTTATTTCATTGTTATTTTCTTCTTCCTCAAAATCACAGTAACTCTTGTCATCACAAAAGTCCAACAAAAACGATGGTCCAGAAAACCATAAGGGATGGTTGATAAGTTCTGAAGGAAATAACCCTCGACTTCCACAATCGGCCGGATTGTTCTCTGATTTAACATGCCGCCAAGAACTAGGAGACACATTTTCTTGCACAAGGGCTACACGATTCGCAACAAAAGTCGGCCACTGATGCGGAGAAGAAGTGATCCAACGTAACACTATTGTCGAATCTGACCATGCTAAAACGTTAGTTATCTTGCAACATACAGAATATAATTCACACACATACTTAAGCAACTTTGACACTAGCAGCCTCACTAAGCTCTAAACGAGGTATCGACAATTTCTTTAATGGAGCGATTTTTGACTTGTCTGTGACTAAATAGATATTTACTGCAGTATCAAGGTCAATAACTCTAAGATAAATAACTGTTCAATATCCAATTTCTGAGGCGTCTGCGAAACCATGTAATTCACAAGAGTGACAAGAAGTAAGGTCAATATGTCGGGGTAAATTAATAGCTGACAGTAACGGTAAGTCAGAAAGATATTTTTCCCATAAACTAATAATCGACTCTGGCGGACTATCGTCCCAATTTTTTCCCAAAATCCACAACATCTGTAGGAAATGTTTAGCCTTACTATACTCTCTCTGAATAGGTTTCACAGAGTACGAAAAACTATCCAACTTCGTGTCTCATCGCAATCCCAAGATTTTTACAAATTCGTCAGTATCAAAAGACAAAAGTTGCTCACTAGAAAGTCGACACAAATTTGGATCAATTGAGGACAAAAACAAGGGACTATGGCTAACCCATTTTCTCAATTGGAATCCACCCTTTTTCAGCAATTCTATCAGTTCCTTTTTTACAATAAGGGCATCTTCTACAGAGGTTCCAGTATATAAAATATCATCCATATAAGTGCTCTGAAGTATTATTTCTGCTCCACGAGGATATTTTTCTCCTTCGTCTTTAGCCAACTGTTGAACAGTTCTTATTGCTATAAAAGGCGAACATGAGAGACCATAAGCCACAGTGTTCAAAACGTAATCTTTAATCGGCTCGTTCGGTGAAAACTGCCACAAAATACGCTGTTAATCACGATGACTAGCATCTACTAATATTTGCCGATACATCTGCTTTACATCAGCGCAAAAAACCACAGGAGACAGCCGAAATTTGAGTAGCAAATCTACAATATTGGCCTTTGGTTTTGGTCCCACCAACAAGACATCATTTAATGAGCGATTATTTGTCGATTTTATCGATCCGTCAAAAACAACCCGTAAACGCGTGGTGCAACTATTTTCATTAAATACGTCATGGTGTGCCAAATAATAATTGTGATTGGGCAAGACAGGACGGGTAGCCAACGACATGTGACCCGTATCTAGATAGTCCTGCATAAAATCTACATACAACGATTTCAACTCAGAATTATTCGCAAATCTTTTTTCCAAATAACTAAAACGCTTACGTCGTCCCATCGGGTGGGAATCACCCAAATAACAGTTATTGTCTTTCAAGGGAAGTTTTATGACATATCTACTATCCGTTCTACAATGTGTTCTACAAAATATCTCTTCGCACAATTGATTTTCAGGCGATACAAAATTCGTAGTTGGAAGTTCTTCAATTTCCCAAAACCTTTTTACTATTGAATCCAAACTATGATTACTATTAGAAGAATCATGTAACGTTGTAACCGCAGAAAGCAAACTACTACTACTATTATTGTTTTTCATCAACCTATTTACCTTGCCCATTAAAAGCCAACCAAAAATAGAATTTATTGCTGAAGGTTCCCCTTTTAATCCTAGTACTCGACCTTCACGTAAAACTTCTCCAAAATATTGAGCACCCAACAACAAATCTACATCTCTTGCATTCTAAATTATTAGATGGTAATTTCATGCATATTTTAAATTAGCTTCACTAGCGCTATCCAAAAGCAATCTAAACTCATTGAAATTTCCATTGCGATCCATAATCTCACAAACTGCAGTTGAAAGAAGAGTATCACTCTTACTCTCGGTACTCGACGAAGTCACATGAACTAATGTAGCATCGCCAGACTCAGTGTTGGAATTGACTGTATCTTTGCTATTTTCCTCAAAATGAAGCAGAATATTATGCTTTTGTACACATTTTCCACAAGGTTTTTCCCTAGAAAATTTAACAAAATGCTCCGTGGACAAACAATTTAAACATAGACGCTGCTACTTTAACCAAAAATATCTATCCGAGGGACTCTTACTCGAAAAACTTTCACAATTTTCCAAACGATGATCAGCATTACAAAGCGGACATTTTTTCTCCGAAATCTTAGGGCCGGTAGAAACGAAGCTATTTAAAGGTTTCTGCTTATTAAAATTAGAACGAGAAGTGAATTGGCTTGACTCAACTTTTCCACAAGACGATTCAGCCAAATCCAAAGCCTGACAGTAATTTTCCAGAAACATAATCAACTCTCCAATTTTTGGAACTTCATTTTCATACTTTCCATTTAGATTTCTACTAAACTCAACTTCAAACTGTTGCCGCAAACTATCTGTCAGCTTAGACCATAGGGAGTGAAATAAAACAAACGATCAATTACCTACCTCAAACCCTAGGTTTTCCAAAATGGCCATATTTTCCGTAAAAACATCGAGCAATTGCCACAACGCACTAGGTGAACTATTTTTTAATTTAACTTTAGTATTTCATCATAATAATAAAAGGCAAGTTTTCTTTTGTTGTTGTATCTTTTCACCAGTGCACTATAGGCATCCTCGTAGTTATCCCCAGTAATCCTTTCCTAAACAAGATTGTAGGTGTTGGAACTTTTGTATGTCTGGTACATTGGATACATTGTGTACTAATGTATTAGAAACATCAAAAAACGTGGGCCGCGATTTAAAATCTCCTTCAAAAGTCGGTATGTGAATTTCTTTTAACTTTATGCTCGAACCCCCAGTAACGCCACCGCTATCACCACTTAAACTACTATTTAACACGGTGCTAGTTAAGTTCGACTTTTCTTTTTTTTTCCTTTTGTTCCAAAAAAACGTTAAAAGTATCCCTAATACTAAAAAGCAAAGAATCAAATTTTAACCGTACCTTGTCCTCCTCATCCAATTGCGCATCCTCCTTACATTTTTCCAAAATTTTGTAATGATAAGTATCAAAATCACCCTGTAATTTTTCAATTTTTTTCAATTATTATGCAACGTCCCATAAAGTTGTCCACTAAACTATCATCCGATTATGCTGATAACCCATAATTGTACAGTTCCGTAATCCGATCTAAACAAACTTTCCTCCACTTTTCCATAAAAACAAAAGATTAAATTGTTTTTTCTAATTTAAGCCTATCACCACTAAACTGGGAACTCTTATGTTTACACAAAATATTTCTACTAAGATTTTCCGCAAAAACCAATTTAATCTAATCGCTAATAAGCGCCCTACAAAATGTACGAAACAACGAAAACAAACTGATCGACCACCAAAATAAAGTCAGCTGTTTACCTATATTTTCACGGCCAAGGTTAAAACTGATTTCCGAAAACGGCCAAAAAAACAAAATTCTTCTTCTTCTTTAATAAAGATTTGCAAATGAAAACATTTCCATTAGCCATTTTCTAGTCACTTTGTGATAACAAATGCCATCTATTTGGGGTATGTTCGTGCAGTCCCGTGCCCATACAAAAATGAGAAAAAAAGCTAAATGTTGCTAGAGATGATTAAATACTAAAATTTATGGTTTACTAGAATTTTTATAAATTAAATTTGCGTAATATTTTGAGCCCACGTGAAGCCGGTCGGATTTTTGAACGGTATCATGACGATTTTTATCCCTTTCCGCTGTTGCCATATTTTGTTCGTAAAGGTTCAAACTGGCAGAATTTTGGAATCTAGTAGGCCGTTTTCGTCAAATATTTTGACGTTTATTTTTGGCGACGAATTTTCTGACGCGAAATTTCGTTCAGTATTGGGGAAATTTCACGCTACATCCACCTGATATTTTTCAAGGACAAAACTAGTAGCTATTCTAGGTATCTGATGCAAGCAAAGTTAGGTTTCTATTTAAATTTTAAGTAAATCTCAAAATTGTTTTTTTTTAAATTTTAATTTGGTTTTTACCACTTGAACATCAAACAAAATTATTTTGTTTTGGAATTAGAATAAAAAAATTAGGAAGGAAGTTTGGACCATGCATAAAAATTGGGTAAATTAGTTAAGCAAATGCCAAGGCAGGACTTTTGGACTGTGGACATTTAAGCGCCGACCGTTTGGGCGCCACCAAAGGAAAAATTTAGAATGTTATCAATATTTCACCGCGTTGGTAGATTCGCTTTATTTTTCTTTATTATTAGTGCGTAAGGTCCAAAAAAATAATAAGGTTGGGTTGGTTTTTATTTTAATTTGGTTTTTACTACTTGAAAATCAAACAAAATTATTTTGTTTTGGAATTAGAATAAAAAAATTAGGAAGGAAGTTTGAACCATGCATAAAAATTGGGTAAATTTGTTAAGCAAATGTCAATGCAGGACTTTTGGACTGTGGACATTTAAGCGCCGACCGTTTTGGCGCCACCAAAAGAAAAATTTAGAATGTTATCAATATTTCACCGCGTTGGTAGATTCGCTTTATTTTTCTTTATTATCATTCTTTACTTTCAAAAAAATAATAAGGTTGGGTTGGTTGCTTCCTAAATTTTTCTTTGGCCGGTGCCCAAATGTTCGGTGTCAAAAGTATACAAAATTTCGCACGGTAAATGATATTCATAGGTACTTTTTTACCCCTTACCTTATCATTATTTTTCTTGTTTCTTTTATCAAAAATGCACAAAAAAAAGATATACTAAAACTTTAATTTAAATTACTTTTGCTTGAATGTTTTCAAAATTCACGTTAATGATTTTTAACTGGCAAAAATTAATAAGTTATTTGGGTGGAAATAATAATTTGGTGAAACTATTAGTTAGTTAACAAAATTTTTAACAATCTCAAAAACACAATATTGATTTAAAACAAAGCTATGATGATCCTAACGTTGTTAGCGAAATACGCGTCGAGTTCAAAAAAGTGTAGTTTTGGTTTGTGGAAAACAATCATAGCTTTGTTTTAGTGCAACCAAAGGTTCCAAATTCCCAACATAGACAATATTGATTTATTTTATTTTATTTATTGCCTACTATTTACATATATTTTTATTGAAATTTAAAAGTAAATTTACTTTAAGTTAAATTTTAAAGTTCATCAATTGCTTGCATATTTGCTGAACAGCTTGGGTACCGCTAATCTGAAACAAAAAATAAATAAATGGTGTTAAATTTTAGGGTTTAAACCTTACAAAAATTTAACTTTCTTAATTTATAATACATTTAAGTTTTATGAAAGGATTAACCATTTCACCAATTTTTTTGACTACCTGATATAATATATTTTTTTTAATGGTGCAGGAATCAAGTTTTTATAACTTTCTACTTTTTAACATTTTTTTTAAACATATTAAAAGTGCTTATAATGAAATTTAAAAAAGTAAAAATGTGTACTCTCATTTCAAAATAAAACTTTCGCCATGCTGGTTTAAAGAAATTATTATAAATTAAAAATTATAAATTGTCAATATGGAATATTGATATGCCAGTCTTTCCACGGTTTTTAAAATTTTTATTTTGTGTGGTGTAGTTAAACACGGATCAAACTAAAGTTACTGTGGTCATTAGTGATCACTTGGTCACTAAGTAATTAACGTAAAAATCAAACTATTGAATAACATTTTTGATTTCTATTTTCTGCACTACACTACTACGCAAATAGGTAGGTAGGCTTGGTTGAAAGTCGGTAAAACTCACTTTCATTAAAAACATCAAAAAATGACGACTTGCAAAAATTTAAGATGATGATTTACACTTTAACTAAACATTAAAAATGTGTTGGCAGTTTTTTGTTGCACCCTGTATATTTTTTTGCAAAATTAAAAGTTCTGTTATGTATATGGTTGGCTCCGAGATATATGGACGTCGCAAAACAATCTTCATTATCACTATCGGTTGGTTTCTATAATACCTATTATGAAGAAAACAATCCCGGCAGCAAAAAAGGGTCTGCAACAAAATAGTGACTACAGGTAGGCAGAGGCGCTTTTTAAATATCTATTATTGCTGTATTAATAGTATTAATAAATACATGTTAATAATGCTTAAGGAAAAGTCCGATCCTGGTCATGAATATTTTGTTTGCACCGGCGATCCCTTGGGGGCGGCCTCCCCTCAATGTTGCTTTCCAGTTGCTTGCTGTTGGGAAATATGAAGGTTCAGTTTGGAAATTTAAGTACATTTTACAAAACATTTTGTATTTCTAATTTTTTCAAACAACAATAAAAAAAATCCCAAAGTTTCAGGTAACTTGGGAATCGCTTTTATTATTAGTTGGGGAAATGGCTTTAATCCCGTTTTTTTAATTTGTCCGCCCCAACTACTGAGGATTAAGTGATTTGTGATTTTCATACATCTCGTTGCCAACTATAATTATTTTTGTCGATATTTTTTTACTCAGCGTGTATATTTTATAAAAAAGGCAAAGCCTCATTCTTTTTTAAATTATATGATTTCCTCAAGATTTTTTTTTAGCATTACCGTTATAAGTAAGGAGAAATAAATCAACTTTTATTATCTAGTTGTTTTTTTTAAATGGATTTTTTTATTACAAAGCATTGTATCGCAGGCGCCAATTTTTTTAAAAAGCGAGCTTTATTTTTTTTGCGATACAAAATTAGCAGCAAATTGCTCCAATTAGCTATACTTACAGGTTAGAATAAAAAAATCAAGAGATGGGCTGCTAGCTTCATGGCCGCTATTATTTTACGAATTTAGTTTTTAAAATGATTTAAAACTATATATTCGTATCGAAAATATTGCAAAAAACAGTAGTTGAATAAATAATATAATACTTCATTAACAGAAAATGACACTTCGCCTTTTTGGTAAAAAAATATACAAATACTGTCATTGGGACACAAATGCAATCTGAGAGGGATGTCTTTGCCAGTGAAGTATCATTTTCCTCTTAACACTGTAGCAATTATTCCACTTTTTCAAATTTATCCAGTATCTGCAAGAAAAAAATCGGTATAAAATCAACGGTAGATAATAAATTTCAAACGAGCTTTTAAACGTCTTGGGTGCAGATGTAAAAAAATAAAAACTAAAAATTTTATAAAAATAAGGGAGCAGAAAAAAATATAGTGATCAAGTTTTTCAACTAAAAAAAGTAGTTTGGAAAGTAGCTTTTTAATTCCTCTTCTTAAGGAGTAAAGTGGGGTATTTAATCCCGGTATTAAATTTTTACTGTATTTTCTAGAGATCAAAATTGTACTTTATTTCCCAAGCATTAAATTTTATTACTAGAAATCATTAAATTATTATATATTAAATTTATACTTTGCTTGTCGGGGATTAAATTTTTGCTTTATTTCCCAGGGATTAAATTTTTACTTTATTTCTCCGGGATTATATTGTACTACTAGAAATCTTTTTCTAACGCATAAAATAATGTGTATACCTCAGGACTCAGGAAGTGGTTTCTAATCCCTCGACAAATTAAATTACACATTTTTTAATTGGGGCACAGTTTTGCTTGGCTAAAAACTAAAATTTTAAACAAAATATTGATACTACACCGTAATCCGAAATGACATATGCCTACTATTTTTCCTCCTAATAATTATAGGTAATTGTTGGCGAAGTAGTCCAGTTCAGTAGTTTTCCTAAAATATATAAAAAAATTTCTTTTTTAATCTTAATCAAAAACGTTACCCATTAAATTATGCTAAAATATTTTAAGCCTTAAATTACCATCATGGCTTGACCATAATTAACTTAATTATTTTAAGGGTCATCATGGCTTTACAATAAGAAAGTTACTTTATGGGTCATCATGGATTTACCATAAAAAAAAACTATGACGGTGATCAGCTAAATAAAATCTTTGCTCCTGCTAGAAGATGTATTGTTTAATATTATTTGGGTTTCTTGAGAGGAAGATAAAAATCAAAAAAATAAACTTGCTTTAATTTTAAAAATTGGGTCATAAAAAACATTCATTGTCATTTGACTTAATAAATAGGTACCTATCAAACCCAGGACAACCCGCTTTTATTTTTACTCATGCAAATACTACTACTACTACATAAAAAGTAATGCAATAGTAATTCTGATTATGTACCTAGGTCCCCCTAAAATTTTAATAAAAATACACAAAATAAAATAAATGGCTTACTTTCAAAATGAAAAACGCTCCAAAACAAGCTTGCGGTTCTCCATTCACTTTGAGAAGCGCTTACCTTTTTCACAAAACCTCTACCAACCACTTGCTGTTTTGCCTATAGTTCTTGAAAACGCTTAGCGTTTTTATGACTACGAGAATACGGGCCCAGGTACAACTAAAGGCTTTTATTTAAAACTAATTTAAGAGGGCGCACTCCGTGGTCATTGCAAGGGTTTTACAATCCCGCTTTTTTGGAAAAACGGTAAAACCAATTTTATTGATTCTTTTTGTGTTGTACAGATGAAAGAAAACTATAGGGCGGAATTTTGATCTAATCAAAAAATATTGATTTTTTACCTCTCAAAAATGGCTCTGAAGATCACCTATTTTTAGCACTTTTCGCACCACAATTTCTATAGGATATAAACTACACTCCCACTTTTAATGAAAATTCCGCCCTGCGTTTACATGTTTACTACACAAAAATTTTTTTTTTTGAAAATGTTAAAAACTGTGGCAGAAAAAGTGGGATTGTAAACACTCGGCAGGCCCAAATTTGGTGGCTTTTTCAAACTTATTCTCGCGCGCTCGTTTTCCTATTTTGATGAGAGGCGGAGTTTAAATGGTGGCCGGACTGGGTGATTTTATTTTTATTATAGCGTTATGTTTGGAATTATTTTATACCAGAGAGCATTGACCGTCTTTTATTTAGCTTCACAGGAGTCGTATACTTTTAAATCTTATAATGCATTTTTCGCAAATTTCCTCTATCGATTTTAATGAAATTTTGTATGCTGATGTAGATTTGGTGACAATACAATATTAAAAAAAATAATTTAAAGGGGGTTGGTTATAAGAAAGGTTTTGAGTTTTTTCTAAATAATTTTATTTAGTGGTACACAGCTTTGTACTTACATTGGTGGAAATGGTTCCGGGGGGGGGGGGGTAATGAGGGGTAATGCATACTTCAGGGACGGTCACGGCTATTTTCGTGGGTGGGTGAAGTGGGTTGGTTTAATAGGTGTTGGGTTAAAATAGTTTTAAAAATTGTTTATATTTAAAAGGAAGGTATCAAATCCTTAGATGGATCTAGCTGTAACCTCAATTAGTTAAATTTAATATGAGATTTTAAATGCGCCGCAGGCGGAAATTTTGAGAAAATTAAACTAAAAATGCATTTTTTTGCACGTTTTAAATGTTGTTGATAAAAATTGCTAAAAATTAAATTAAAATTGTAACAAACAGTGTTGTTATAGCGCCGCAGACAAAACAAATGTTGCTGTTTCAGATAAAAACTCTTCAAAAATCTTGAGCTCGTTCACGTGTTTTGTAAAATATTTTTAAAAAATGGGTTGGGTTGGGGTAAGATTCCAGATTTGTTGCCAGAATCAGGTCATAAATGCGCAGCCGAAGATTTTGTGAAAATAAACTAAATATAGCGCCGAAGGCAAAATTATTAAAAAAGAGGTGGGATGAACTGTCTTTTTTTCCTTTTTTCGTCTGTGTAACACCTGTGTTTTTGGGGAAGGGGGTAATTACGCCGTCTACCCCCCCCCCCCCGTAAAAACTCCGGTGTACGTGCTCGAAAAAGTGTAGTGTGTACGATTTTGAAATTTAAGTAAAACGCACAGCGCTTTTCATGTCCTCCCCCCCCCGGCCCGGTTAGGGGTTGGGTTGAATTGGTGTGTACAAATTTATATTAAAAAGTAATGACATCATAAAATCCTTAGGATCTATAACTATAGTCTTAATTCTTAAATGAAAAATTATTAATGACCTATGGCGCCGCAGGCAAATATTTTTGAAATTGAAGCCAAACCTCCTCAAAACTTGTGATCGTTTTCTTGCTTTTGAAATATGAAACAACCGAATCAAAAAAAGTTGGGGGAGAGCTAGCAGAGTACGAGTCTTAGCGAATATTTCTAGCACTCATCATATTCCAAGCAAACTGAAAAACAATCAGGTGGGATAGGGACAATTCGGCGCCGCTGACTCGGCTTGGAACCTTCAGTGCCGCTGATTCGGCACCGGTTAATTCGGCTCCAGAAAATTCGGCGCCGGAATCAATAATTTTGGGTTGGTTTAGTCACAATTTTTTCCTGGGGGCTTTTTACAGTTTTTTTTTCTGGTTTTGTGATGCAAAACTAATTTCTGGAAGAAAAAATACGCATACAGTCATTTTTCCGAACTTTGCCCTCTGAGCTTAAAGTTTTTTTGGTGCGCCGAATTTTCTTGATGTCGAATTTCCCTGGTGCCGAATTGTCCTAGACTCTAACTAGATACCATCAATAGGATGGAAGGAAATAAATTATATAAAAAAATGAGTTGAGTAAAGGTTTACTCTAAAACTTCCCTCGCTCAAGATATAAAAACCACTACTACATGGGTGTTACCTCCTAATGAAAAAAATGTTGGTAGGCTCTGGGCCTCCAGTGCGGGCCCCCAAATGAGCCGCCAATAATGTCCTCATGTGGTATTTTCTTTACTCCGCTTAGTAAATAGAGAAATATGTAGTTTATTTTGAAGTTAAAACAATTGACAAAAAATAAGTTTTTCTTAATTTTTGACATATTGGTTGACAGGTGTCAAAAAAAAACTAGTGCGTTAAATTTCTTTTTTAACAAACTTTCCAAAAAGGTGCCACAGGTACCTTCTCATTAAAAAAAAAAATAGTTGCTGAACCCAGGGCCTCCAGCTGGGGGCCCCAAATTTTTTTCTGTCATGAGCGAAAAAGATTTGCTTTTAGCTTTTTTTTAAACCTCTTCCCTAAAGCCGCTAGAAGCACCGTTCCATTTAAAGAATCCACCATGTATATATATATCTGGAAGAAAAAATACGCATACAGTCATTTTTTCGAACTTTGCCCTCTGAGCTTAAAGTTTTTTTGGTGCGCCGAATTTTCTTGATGTCGAATTTCCCTGGTGCCGAATTGTCCTAGACTCTTAACTAGATACCATCAATAGGATGGAAGGAAATAATGTAAGAATCAAAAAAATAATATAATTATATAAAAAAAATGAGTTGAGTAAAGGTTTACTCTAAAACTTCCCTCGCTCAAGAAAATATATAAAAACCACTACTCGTATACACATGAGTTAGATTGGGTCGGTCAGAATTTTCCAAGGTATATCCATACTTTTCTTGGGTGTATCCAGACTTTCCAGCTTGTATTAATAATTTTCCAGGGTGTATCCAGACTTCTCGAGAATATATCCAGACTTTTGCTTGGTTGGTTTCAGACTCTTCCAAGATGTATTCAGACTTTTCATGGATGTATCCTGAATTCCTGGGTGTTTCCTAACTTTTCCTGGGTATATCCAGACTTTCCAAGGTGTATCCAGACCTTCACGGGGTGTATTGAGACTGTTACAGGGTGTATCGAGCCTTTTTTAAAGTGTATCCAGAATTCTTGAGTCTTTCCAGACTTCTTTAGGATGTATGCAGACTTCTCCAGTGTGTATCCAGACTATTCCAGGGTGTATCTAGAGTTTTCCAGGGTCTTTCCAGACTTTTCCAGTGTCTTTCCAGACTTTTCTAGAGGGTATCCAGACTTTTCCAGGGTCTTTCCAGACTTTTTCAGCGTGTTTCCAGACTTTTCCAGAGTCTTTCCAGATTATTATAGAGTGTATCCAGATTTTTCCAGGGTCTTTCCAGACTTTTCAAGAGTGTATCCAGACTTTTCCAGAGTGTATCTAGACTTTTCCAGGGTTCTTCCAGACTTTTCCAGAGGCTATTCAGACTTTTTCAGGGTCTTACCAGACTTTTCCAGCGTGTTTCCAGGGTGTTTCCACACTTTTCCAGAGTGTTTCCAGACTGTATCCAGACTTTGTTTAATCGAATTTCTTTTTTAACAAGCTTTCCAAAAAGGTGCCGCAAGTGTTACCTCCTCATGAAATAAAAGTTGGTAGGCTCTGGGCCTCCAGTGCGGGCCCCCAAATGAGCCGCCAATAATGTCCTCGTGTGGTATTTTCTTTACTCCGCTTAGGAAATAGAGAAATATGTAGTTTATTTTGAAGTTAAAACAATTGACAAAAAATAAGTTTTTCTTAATTTTTGACATATTGGTTGACAGGTGTCAAAAAAAAACTAGTGCGTTAAATTTCTTTTTTAACAAGCTTTCCAAAAAGGTGCCACAAGAGGTACCTTCTCATTTAAAAAAAAAATAGTTGCTGGGCCCTGGGCCTCCAGCTGGGGGCCCCAATTTTTTTTCTATCATGAGCGAAAAAGATTCGCTTTTAGCTTTTTTTAAACCACTTCCCTAAAGCCGCTAGAAGCGCACCGTTCCATTTAAAGAATTCACCCTGTATATATATATATATATATATATATAGTGCCGTTAAACTAAGATTTTTTTCTATTAGGTAATCACGCAAAAACGGCTAAACCGATTTGTATGAAATTTGATAAGACAACAGGGTGTGACCTGGAGCTTAACTTAAGCTACTTTTTATTTAACATTTCGTTCCATAACTCGAGAAAATTGAAGTTTTCTAGAGTTAGCATTTTTTTTAAGCTTTCCAAAAAGGTATCACATGGTAAGAAAAAAAAATTTTTGTTTAGGGATGAAGTTTTTGGGGGTAGCTTCGAAGGGTGTAATAGGGGAATGCTCAAAAACAATAGGGGTCTGCGCGTCAACACAAGTAATCACTATGTAAAATTTTGTTACGATTGGTGCCGGAGGCGACAGACAGACAGACCGATAGACCGACAGACAGAGCGACGGCGGCGCGGCGTCTGGATTCGTGCTTATCACCATCCGGAACCTCAAAATTCGTGGATGATCATCAAAATCTCGAAGTGCGATTTTTAGATGATTACATTACTTCCCTTAATGAGGGAAGTAAAAACTAAAAACCTACTTTTTGACTAACATTTTTACTATATAGAATATACCCCTGAACAGTGTTGATACACCCAAGAAAAGTCTGTATACCCTGGAAAAGTCTGACAGACCCAATCTAACCTATATGCATACGAGTAGTGATTTTTAATATATGTTCTTGAGCGAGGGAACTTTTAGAGTAAACCTTTACTCTATTTATTTTTACATTAATTTAATTTTTATTTTTATATTAAAATCTCTAATTTCCATACTTCTATTTTTTTGAGAGTCAATAAGTTCAGGAAGGACCCAATTAAAGTAAAAATATTTTAATTTTTCTCCCAAATTTCTGTAGTTTTTATACCATATGGGGTCCAAATTGCCAAATAACAAGTTGCCCTATTTGTTATAAACAACTGACCCTGTATCTGATATCTAATGACCACATATATTTTGACGTATTTATACAATATCGCAAACATCCTTCCTTTAATCTTAGCATCTTAACATCTTAGCTTGACATAGTTGAATACTTCTTCTTTAGATACTGCAGGGCTTTCTTGTTGTCTGTTTTGTTTCTTCGGTTTGTCTGCAGGTCCTTGCATAGTGTCCTGGTAATCCACATTTGAAACATTTTTGGTCTGTTTCTTTCTTATTTCTGCACATTTCCTTTCTATGTCCTCTTTTTCTGCAAGTTTTGCAGAATTTTTCTGAGGCCTTGAATGCTACCTCTTCTTCGCTCTGTAATTCTGCTTTGTTTCTCGACTCTTCCGCTAAGAGCCTTGATGTTAAGTTTGTCAGGGTTTTATCTTCCTTTCGACATGAGTCCCAAAACAAAATGTCGATATTGATCAGGTAGTGTGGATAATAATTTGGAGATAGCCATACTTTCGTTTACATCTTCCTTCAGGGTCTTCAATCGATGCACCAGGTTTTCTAACCTAGAAATATATGTTGACATATCGGTCCCTTTTTCATACTTGTAATTGAAAAACTGCTGGAGAAGATTGCATTTTTCATCTTCGGTATCCTTTTCAAAAATATTCTGTAGCTTGACATACATTTCTTTACTGGTGGAACAGTTTATTATGTGCATTATGTTCTTCTTATCTATGGATGTGATTATCACCTTCTGGGCTTTGACATCCTGTTTTATCCACTCTGTTTTTTTTTTATCTTAAGTGAGATTTTCCCATTTTCTTTTACCACTGACAATATCCCATAGCGCACTGACTTTGAAGAATATCTGGACTTCAAACTTTCAGATTTCGTAGCTCCTTGAATCCACTAATTTTTCAATCTGGCTGATTTCTTCACTGGACTTTTTTCTTTTATTTTATTTTCTTCCAGAATCAATCTTAGTCTGGGTATCACTTCTTTCTTCTTATTGTCCTTCTGGGCAGCAGCGTCTTCTTTTCTTTTTCTTTTCTTCCGGAGTCCACTCCTGGTCTGGGTATCACTAATTCCTTCTTCTCTGTTATTAGAGTACTTCTGGGCTCATAACCTGTCAAGATTTTAGCCTGGTCTAAATTTATTCTTATTTTATTTTAAAAGAAAACGCAGATTTAACTTTCACTATTCTTATTATTTACTCTTAATCGTAAACTCACAGTCTATTCGCTGGTCTTGTTCTTACTCTCTTTCTATCCTATTGAAAACTTTTTTTTTTCAAGCTCTGCTATCCGGCGTATTTATAGGTGCCGACATCACTCTCGACTCACCCGGAACATTCTAGGCTTTGTCTTACTCATCTAGACCTATCTACATCTTTCTTGAATATTCGGGAATGGTCGCGTCAATTCTTTTATTTTCTTTAACGCCGCTTTGCTACTATAGTTTTACGCTAGATGGCAGAGTATGTGACAAAATTTCAATAAATATTGTTTTAATTTTCTTAACATGGTTTCACCTTCGGTATGATATAGGCGCATTTGGCAGAGCCGGCGTTGCCACATAACTGACGCGTCAGAATTTCTGACGTGTCAAAAGTTATTCAGGTATTTCACAGTAGTAATAAATTACCTGAGATATACGTAGCTTAATTTCCATTCCATTGATTACACATTTTTTCATCGAGCACAAATGATTTTAGTGCAACTTTAAGGGGTTTAATAAAGATTTTCAAATGAAAACATTTCCTCTCGCCATTTTCTAGTCAGTTTGTGATAACAAATGTCATCTATTTGGAGTATGTTCCGGCAGTCCCCAAATTGTCGGTTGCTTTTTAATTAAGATAGGGGTTAAAAATAGTTTACCGTCCATACAAAAATGAGAAAAAAGGTAAATGATGCTAGAGATGATTAAATACTTAAATTTATGGTATACTAGAATTTTTATAAATGAAATTTGCGTAATATTTTGAGCCCACGAGAAGCCGGTCGGATTTTTGAACGGTATCATGACGATTTTTATCCCTTTCCGGTGTTGCCATATTTTGTTCGTAGAGGTTCAAACTGGCAGAATTTTGGAATCTAGTAGGCCGTTTTCATCAAATATTTTGTCGTTTATTTTTGGCGACGAATTTTCTGACGCGACATTTCGTTCAGTATTGGGGATTCCTGCAAGTTTATAACGAGTAAAGAACTATGACCTAAAAACCTTCTCAAATTTTTCTCCTAAACGCATGGAAAAGGGAATAGCTTAATTTCACGCTACATCCTCACCTGTTATTTTTCAAGGACAAAACTAGTAGCTATTCTAGGTGTCTGATGCAAGCAAAGTTAGGTTTTTATTTAAATTTAAAGAAATCTCAAATTTATTTTTTTTTTAATTTTAATTTGGTTTTTACCACTTGAACATCAAACAAAATTATTTTGTTTTGGAATTAGGATAAAAAAATTAGGAAGGAAGTTTGAACCATGCATAAAAATTGGGTAAATTAGTTAAGCAAATGCTAATGCAGGACTTTTGGACTGTGGACATTTAAGCGCCGACTGTTTGGGCGCCACCAAAGGAAAAATTTAGAATGTTATCAATATTTCACCGTGTTGGTAGATTCGCTTTATTTTTCTTTATTATTAGTGCGTAAGATTCATAAAAATAATAAGGTTGGATTGGTTGCTTCCGAAATTTTTCTTTTGCCGGTGTCAAAAGTATACAAAATTTCGCACGGTAAATGATATTCATAGGTACTTTTTTACCCCTTTCCTTGTCATTATTTTTCTTGTTCCTTTTACCAAAAATGCACAAAAAAAAGATATAATAAAACTTTGATTTTTACCTACTTTTGCTTGAATTTTTTCAAAATTCACGTTAATGATTTTTAACTGGCAAAAATGTTACTTTATTAATAAATTATTTGGGTGGAAATAATAATTTAGTGAAACTATTAGTTAGTGAACAAAGTTCTCTCAAAAACACAATATTGATTTATTTTATTTTATTTATTGCCAACTATTTACATACATTTTTATTGAAATTTAAAAGTAAATTTGCTTTAAATTACATTTTGAAGTTCATCAATTGCTTGTATATTTGCTGAGCAGCTTGGGCACCGCTAATCTGAAACAAATAAAAAAGAAATCGTGTTAAATTTTAAGGTTTAAACCTTACAGAAATGTAACTTTCTTAATTTATAATACATTTAAATAAAATGAAAGAATTAACCATTTCACCAAGTTTTTTGACTACCTGATATATTAATTTTTTTTAATGATTCAGGGACCAATTTATTATAACTTTCTACTTTTTAACATTTTTTTTAAACATATTAAAAGTGTTACTATTGAAATTTAAAAAAGTTGGTTTAAAGAAATTATGTAACCGGTAGTGAAATAAATTGTCAATATGGAATATTGATATGCCAGTCTTTTTAAATTTTATCTTGTGTGGTGTAGTTAAACACGGGTCAAAATAAAGTTACTGTGGTCACTAGTGATCACTTGGTCATTAAGTAATTAACATAAAAATCAAACTATTGAATAACTTTTTTGATTTGTATCTTCTACACTACACTACTACGCAAAAAACTCAATTTTATTAAAAGCATAAAAAAATGACGACTTGCAAAAATTTAAGATGATGCTTTAAGCTTTAACTAAACAATAAAAATGCGTTGGCAATTTTTTTTGCAGAATGCATAACGAAAGGTCCGATCCTGGTCATGAATATTTTGTTTGCACCGGCGATCCCTTGGAGGGAGGGGGCTCCCCCCAGTGTTGCTTTCCAGTTGCTTGCTGTTGGAAAATATGAAGGTTCAGTTTGGAAATTTAAGTACATTTTACAAAATATTTTGTATTTCTAATTTCTTGAAACAACAATTAAAAAAAATCTTAAAGTTTCAAGTAACTTGGGAATCGCTTTTATATTAGTTGCTAAAATGGCTTCCCTCTCCCACTCCCAATCGAATGCCTTCGGATCGCCGGTGTTTGTTTGCCCGCCCCAACTACTGAGGATTAAGTGATTTGTGATTTTCATATATCTCGTTGCCAACTATAATTATTTTTGTCGATATTTTTTTACTCACCATGTAATTTATAAAAAAGCCAAAGCCTCATTCTTTTTTAAATTACATGATTTTCTCAAGATTTTTTTTTAACGAATTGCCGATATAAGTGTGGAGAAATAAATCAGCTTTTATTATCTATAGTTGTTTTTTTTTTAATCGATTTTTTTTTGTTACAAAAAATTGTATCGCACGCGCCAATTTTTTTAAAAAGCGAGCTTTATTTTTTTTGCGTTACAAAATTAGCACCAAATTGCTCCAATTAGATATACTTACAGTTTGGAATAAAAAAATCAACAGATGGGCTGCTAGCTTCATGGCCGCTATTATTTTACGAATTTAGTTTTTAAAATGATTTAAAAAATAAATGATTTAATTCGTATCGAAAATATTGCAAAAAACAGTAGTTGAATAATATTATACTTTATTAGCAGAAAATGAGACTTTGCCTTTTTGGTAAAAAAAATATACAAACACTGTCATTGGGACACAAATGCAATCCTAGGTTTGTGCAAAATGTCATGAAGTCTGAGACGGATGTCTTTGCCAGTGAAGTCTCATTTTCCTCTTAACACTACAGCAATTATTCGACTTTTCCAAATTTATCCAGTATCTGCAAGAAAAAAATCGCTATAAAATCAACGGTAGATGCGTGACAGCTCCAGCAGATTAAATGCACGAAAATCTCGTTAGGTACGATAAGGGAGTCGTAACATTACGACCGTCCCTGCGAATACGAAATAATGTTTTGACGCATTTGATCAGCTGGAGCCGTCACGCATTCGCCATTAGTGTAAAAGTACACCTGCTCGATAGGTCAACTCGGTAGAGATAAGGATACGAATGCCGATAGCACCGAAACGAGCTTTCAAACGACTTGGGTACAGATGTAAAAAAATAAAAACTAAAAATTTTATAAAAATATGGTGATCAATTTTTTCAACTTAAAAAATTAGTTTGGGAGCTTGAGATATTTTTTAGAAAATTCATTGACTTTTCCCTGAAATTCCCTAACAACATGTTTATGAACTCAAGGAGTAAAGTGGGGTATTTAATCCCGGGATTAAATTTTTACTGTATTTTCTAGAGATTAAATTTGTACTTTATTTCCCAAGCATTAAATTTTACTACCAGAATTCATTAAATTATTATATATTAAATTTTTACTTTGCTTCTCGGGTATTAAATTTTTGCTTTATTTCCCAGGGATTATATTTTGACTTTATTTCTCCGGGATTATACTGTACTACTAGAAATCTTTTTCTAAAGCATAAAATAGTGTATACACCTCAGGACTCAGGAAGTGGTTTCTAATCCCTCGACAAATTAAATTACACATTCTTTAATTGGAGCACAGTTTTGCTTCGCTCAAAACTAAAATTTGAAACAAAATATTGATACTACACCGTATTCCGAAATGACATATGCCTACTATTTTTCCTCCTTATAATTGCCTTTTAATATAGTAGGTAATTCTTGTCGAAGTAGTCCAGTTCAGTAGTTTTCCTAAAAATATATAAAAAAAAACTTAAATATTGTTCTTCATACAGGGGCGGTCGCAGATTTTGTTTACAGACGGGGAGTGAGGGGGGCTGTTTAGTAGATTTTTGGGTTTGGTAAGTTTTTATAAACAAATCTTAATTCTAGATTTTTTGCCTAAATATGCGTCACATCCTCTTCGAGTTTTTTTTAGATATTTTAAGTGGGTCGGGTTAGCTGGAAAAGTTTTTTTTTAAGGAATGGTCAGGCCATGATGGTAATTTAAGGCTTAAAATATTTTAGCATAATTTAAGGGGTAACGTTTTTGATTAAGCAATTTTTACTTTATTTTCCATATTTTTATGCCATGATATTGCTCACATTTTAAAGCTTTTTTTCCAAACTTTCGATTTCTAGAATAAACCACTCAAATTTTTCAAGTTTCGACTGTTTTTTAGGTGTTCAAAAAAAAGTGCTGCCATAACATTTTTTCTCTGTTGAAATAAAAAATATTGAGAGAGAGAGGGCATTTTTAGAGCTAGATGGAGAGATAAGTTAGTGACGTGCAAAAAATTTAAGGTTCTTGAAGAGAGACAGCAGGCTATAAAAAATTATTTTAGAGAAAGATTAACATAATTTAAGGCAATTGTTTACTAAAAATTTATGTGATGTCATCTGTCTATCATCTTAAGTGGTGTCGTGCATATGATTTTTATTTTGCCATTTTTATCCAAAAAATAGCAAAAATTCTAATTTTTCAAAGCGTAAAGTGTATAAAACATAAGGTGGTATTAATTTATGTCAATCAAAGTTCTTTATGGCCTTTAAATTTACCAAAAAACGTGTCATACTAAAGTGTAATTAAGCACATCTAAAAATCATTTAACATGTATTTGGTAGAGCCATGATGAACCTTAAAATAATTTTGTTAAATACCTGTTAAATTATTTTTAGATGTGCTAAAATACACCTTAGTAGGACACGTTTTTTGGTAAATTTAAAGACTGTAAAGAACTTTGATTGAAAGAAATTAATACCACTTTATGTTTTACACACTTTACACTTTAAAAAATTACAATTTTGCTGTTTTTGGGATAAAAATGGCAAAATAAAAATCATCTGCACAACACCACTCAAGATGACAGACAGATAAAATATCAGAAAATTTTAGTAATCAATTGCCTTAAATTATGTCCATCTTTCTCTAAAATACTTTTTTATAGCCTGCTGTCTCTATTCAACAAACTTAAATATTTTTGCACTTTATTAAAATATCTCTTCATCTACCTCTAAAATTCTGCCCTCTCTCTCTAAATAATTTTCATTTTAACAGAGAAAAAAATGTTTTTTGGCAGTACTCTTTTTCAACGCTAAAAAACAGTGAAAACTTGAAAAATGTGAGTGTTTTATTCTAGATATCGAAAGTTTGGAAATAAAGCTTTAAAATGAGAGCAAAATCATGGCATAAAAATGTGAAAAACATAGTAAAAATTGCTTCATCAAAAACGTTACCCCTTAAATTATGCTAAAATATTTGAAGCCTTAAATTACCATCATGGCTTGACCATAACTAAATTATTTTAAGGGTCATCATGTCTTTACCATAAAAAAAAACTTTGCTTGTGCTAGAAGATGCATTTTAATATTACTTGGGTTTCTTGAGAGAACGATAAAAAATCAAAAAAATAAACTTGCTTTAATTTTAAAAATTGAGTAATAAAAAACAGGTCATTTAACTTATTAAATAGGTACCTACCAAACCCAGGACGACCCGCTTTTATTTTTACTCATGCAAATATTCTACATAAAAAGTAATAAAATAGTAATTCTTATTATGTACCTAGGTGCCTCTAAAATTTTAATAAAAATACACAAAATAAAATAAATGGCTTACTTTCGAAATGAAAAACGCTAAGCGCTTTCCAAAACAAATCGCAGAACAGCCTGCAATAGCTTGCGGTTCTCCATTTGCTTTGAGAAGCGCTTAACTTTTTCACAAATCCTTTACCAACCCCTTGCTGTTTTGCCTATAGTTCTTGATAACGCTTAGCGTTTTTACAACTACGAGAATACGGGCCCAGGTACAACTGTAAAAGGCTTTTATTTAAGACTAATTTAACTTGCGACTTACTGTAAATATGCGTGGCATTCCCAAAATATTTATTTGTGAGTTTTGTTGGTCCATCTGTGTCTTCTTCAAATCTACACCTAGTCTGGTCTTTCTCAACACATTTTCTTTAAAAATGGACAAAAAATATTCCGATGATAGCAAAACAGAAATTTTAATAAAAATATATCATAAAAGTGACTTTGACATTTAGGAGTCAGAAGTTTCGGTCATGACCAACTTGATAGTTTCACCCTCGTTATGATATAGGCGCATTTGGCAGAGCCGGCGTTGCCACATAACTGACGCGCCAGAATTTTTGTCGTTTGCCTAAGAATCGGCCCCAATATATCAAATTATGAAAAATTAAAATGTCCCAACAATGAACAATTGTGCGAGTAGTGTTGTTGTGTTTGAGATTTTTATTTTAAAAACTACTATTTTATAGTTACACCACGTAACGATACTGCATTATTAAAAAAAAAAGTAAATGGCCTATTCCACTAAAACCAAAGAATATATACGTGTACATCTTATGGGATCTCACCCTTTAACAGTACATACGTGACTCATTTTTATAATAGGAAACAATTAATCACATTTTATTTTTCGCGCCGCCAGTGCCTCAACGAATTCACTTTATAGAACTATCACCGCTCAGTCTACGCTGCTGAATGATTTCGGGCCCTTCTTGCCAAAATGGCTGCATGCGCGAAGGATGCGCGTGGGACACCCCACCACCTAAGTAAACCCTCAGGGGCTCGACTCTGGCCGTAATAGAACGATTAACCCTATTAAAATCCAAAATTCCGTATTCTGGGCCGGCCGATCGCACAAAAGTCATTCAAAAAATTAAAAAAATCAAAATGTATCTAAATTTGCCCCTATATGATTGTCAAGATACTATGCGAATAGTTGGCCAAAGAATAAACTATGCTTTTTACGAGTTTGACATTACCCATCAGTATTCAACATCAAATTTCAAATAGAAGACCCAAAGTATGATAGTATTCAACTGTTAATATCTCGAAAACAGTTGAAGATCGACATAGGGTACGTTATATAAAAATGCTTAGAATTTAAAAATAAAATGCAAAAATGCAATAATATACTGGGTGTTTCCTTTGAAAGTCTCGGTTGGCATTATTTTTAATATATTTTCTTTTTCTTTTTCTAAACTAACATTTTTACTTTAATTTAGCTAATTAATAAATATATATCTTTTTTCTCTTAAAAATGTCTGAAGATATTTGTACGATTAAATTACAATGTGGAAGTTTTTTTTAATGTCCGCGTTTTTACAAAAATTGACCACTGTGCGAGTAATACTCTAAAAGACGGTCAAGTTTGCTGTAGCATGCGCATTAGCGAGTAAAATATTGATCGGTCGTTCGTCCAATAGCGTGCTCTGAAATAATACAAGTGGCGTTTTTCACACGAGCTTTCCTACAACTCCCAACTACTAGGTCTAGTCGAGAGAATGGCTTCGCTCAAAAATTGTTGTTCGACGCAGCTCTGCGCGTGCCCATAATAGTTTGGTGATTATTCGATCGTCTCGTCACTGCTTTTAAGCACGTTTATTGGTTGAATTTACTTTTCTTCTCAAGCGAACGATCACTTCCTATGACTTCCAGAATCGGTACCCTGGTCTGTTCGGTACTCTATGTTGATAAGCTGCAAAGCCAAAAGGTAAAAGGCAAAAAAGCCTAATTACTAATTTTTTTGTCAAGAAACCAAGAAAGGAGTGGGAGAGAATTAGGTTTGTTTATTTGCTCCTAAAAATATGTCCCTTAAAAGGTAATGTTAATAAATGTTTGTAGGCCATACCCCAAATTCCACTTTTTTCTGTTGGGTAGATAATCTCTTCTAAAATGATTTTATTTTTTAAAGAAAAAATTTAACCATCCTGTTAGGTTGCGGATCGTTAAAAAAACCTTGTAAATAAGAATTTTGATCAGAAAGATCTTAATATTTTTTCATAGTTTTGAAAAATACTTTCACACTTCTTCTTAACAAAGCGTCATTATCAGGGATACTTGGAAACTCATACTTTTCTGAGAGAACATATTTTAACTGCGAAACAGCGGAACGAATCAGGTGTAAACTTTATGGTTAACTGAACACAAGTTAGTTTTTATGGTTCACTGTGAAATAATGGTCACTGTGACGATAATGATGGCTGTGAAATATTGATTTTGTCGTATTGAAAATGTCTTGTCAGCAACGATTATGTGTGAACTAACTATTAAATTGTAAAATTTTTATTATTATTATTAATAATAATTAAAATATTTTATCTACAGATTTAGAATTTATTCGTCTAAAAATGGTGCTGGTTCTTAATGGTGTTCTTCAAACAAAATGTCCACCAGATACGCAAAGCCTTTACCACACTTACCCGATATATCGTGAGACAGCTGGACAGCTTTTACAAATTCCAAATAAGGTAAGCTTTTTGGCTTTTAGTAATGTAGTGCAGGCTTCTTTTCAAAGTGCAGAAAAACGCTCTGTAGACGGTTTGAAATGTACGATGATCAATAAAACAAAAGATTTTTCTTATATTTTGCCTACGGAAAACTCAATCACACACAGTGATATTTCAAAATCTTAGCATACTCGCTCGACTTGTGCCGCCTTCAGCTCAATCCATCAACGCTCTCCCTCGTGTGCAAAGAGTCGTTTTTAAACCTTGTACTTTTTTAGCCCTGAAACGTTTAACTAACTTAACAAGTAGTTTTAAAAATCTACAGTCCTTCAGAAAGGTGCATCCGGGGAGGACATGGACCCATGATATGATGACTATCAGATAATGATAGGCACCGTCAAACCGGGCATCCGCCCAAGGTACAAAATTAAAGTTCTAGGAGTGCTAAATTGTAGCTCTATAGGGGCGTCAATTTAGTGCTTTGCCCAGGTCGACAAAATCTCTAAGGCAGGCTCTGATTTAAGTCATCAAAAGATGCCGAAACCTAAAAGCTTAATATCTAAGTCGCTAATTCATTGGTTTAAAAGGGTCAAAAGTGAAATGTGTTTATGTAAGCTGATTGAATACGATTAAGACGTCTATTATAGAATTTACTTGAGATGACAATTTTTAAACATTGATTTGATTCTTCCTTTTGCACAATTCCCGCATACTCTTCTGCCCGTTCTATAATTTTGTATATATTTTTAATTGTGACCAAATTCGGAGATAAGTGTTTAGATTAATTAAATATAAAACAGTTATATATTACTACATTTTAACTTTTATATTTTTCCGAATAATAAACCTTTTATAAAACAAAAAGTTGACCCTTTCCTTTTAATCCCTTTTTAAACTGTAACGCATCACACAAAACACTGATCTGCCTCAGTAGATATACAGTAAAAAATAACATAAAACTTTAAATTGGGCAAAGTTGAGCAATTTGACTTTGCTTAAAACTGAAAAAAATCGGATAGTTCCGAAAATGGACAAAAAACAAACTTTTCCGCCTTTGTTAAAATGCTCAAATCTAAAGAAACATGACCTGCGACATGTGACATTTCGCTTTTCAGTTTAATAAAAGCGCTGTCAAGCTTATTTTTTCTTGGATACATGCTTTTTTTAACCGGTTACTTGAGTGTCCTCCAAAATTTTATTTTATCAGCTTTTTAGCTTTTTATATTGCAAAAATAACAATACCCTTTAAAAATAAATTGGATAAATCATTTCTAAAACATTCACGTCATCATTTATTTTTACTGAAGGGTAATAACTAATTTGATTAGTAGGGTGTTTTTGCCAGTAGCCAGCTACAGTTAGAAAGCCAAGAGCCAACTACATGTATTAGCATAGGGATTTTAGGGAGCCAGATTTACCCATATAAATTACCATAGAAGGAGGGGTTAACCGGTTTGTGTGTGATTTAAAATTCAGTCAGGGAGGGGAAAGTAACCCAAACTTTATAAGCGATAAAAAAATAAAATTTTATTAGTAATCTGTTTGCTGCTGTTAGAAATGTGCCTCGAAAGTTACGATATACAAAACACAGCGGAAATGAAATTACATGAAAATAGATTAAAGTTAAAGCTTGTAGAATTGAGTATGTCCGGATTTTTCTATAAAAATGATCAAGATTATATTCAACAAATATACAATTTTTTTGAAACTGACTGTCCTTTTTATGTACGACCCTCGCCAAATTGTGAATATAGTAAAATGATGTGGCAGAATACAAAACTGCAAAATAATCAAAATTACGAAAAAATATTTCAAAGGTGGATTCTATTGCTCTCTGTTATTTTAATAATCTTTAGTTTATGGAAATAAAAAAAATTTCATGACCGTATCTGGTTCGTTGATCTAAACAATACCATGAAATGTACAGGATATCAAGGTTACTTTGTGTAGAGCATTGATCTACCAAAACCAAGATATTTTAATGAATTCAACAAAACCAAATTAATTTATAGGCTGAAAAAATAAAGTAATTTAATGAGGTCATTAATTTCACAAGTTATCTGCTAAAAAAACCTACCAGAATACAGGGAAACTTTTAAATAGTAAAGATGGAGATCATAAGAGGTTGATATGATAGATAAGCTTGAGAACACCGAAAAAATCATTCAAACTCATGAAAAAAGTTTTCGTAAGTGCATTAAACTACGAGTGGGAAAATATAAATTTTTATTCTAAAATTTGAATTTTTTTCTTTTACTTTTTTCTTTTAAGAAATATTTTAAATAAACTCAGCTAGAAATAAAAAGTAATTATTTCTTACAGCTTAGGTCTTACTATGATAACTACTTTTAATTATCATTCTTGCGTGTTAAGACTTACTTTTTACAGTACGGAGACCCTGACGTCAGGTAAATTAAAACCACGATTAATAGTCCAAGTGCCAGGCAGTTGAGCATAAAAAAATGGGCTAACACTTTGAAATTTTTATCATAGATAGAGGTATATTTAGGGATACCAAAGATACAAAATTGCCACCTATAAAGTGTCGCACTACAATATGGCAACACTGTAAACATTAAAATTTTAAATGGCTTTATTTAAAAATCTGTAGGTCCTACTTGAAAAATTTCATGGTGTTTAAGCTAAATCTGGCCCCTTTAAACGAAAAATAACAAAATTGTCATAATAAAAACAAATGAAATATGTCATCCAAAAAACTCGAAGGACTATTTTTTCGTGATTTTTAGAACGACCCCTAGGGAACAACGATTGCCATAAATTTTGTTTTTATCCTCTAAATTATTTAAGCAATTATTATAAGCGAAAAAAAATGGGGGTGCCACCTGAGTTCACTTTGACTATACTATAAACGCTAGGACAATAAATCTTCTTTTGTTCAATTGGTATTTTCTTTCTACATAAAAAAACTCTCTTACGTTTAGTTTAAAAAATTACGTTTGGGCACTGAAATATATAAAAAACACATTTTTTAATGAAAAAAAAAAAATAAAACAAATGACTTTTGAAAACTAATTGGTGACGTTTGTAATGCATTACATACTTCATATTTTATAGCATTGTCTTTTTTAGTGGAGTAGGTAGGGCGTAGCTTAAGTCCCCCCCCCAGAGCCATTGAATATTTTGCTACTCCTAAAGATTTAAGTTTCCTAAAAAAAATAATAATAAAATGGTTATCTGAGACTATGTTACTCAAGCCCCCCCCCCCTAGACAATCTCTGCGGAAGCCACTGTATTTTCAACATTCTTAAAATTACCTGTAGTAGGGGAGAGGGGGCACCTTTGAATGGGGGCGCCTTTGAACATTGGCCATAATTGTTGGTTGCCTATCAAATACCATTGCTTAAGAAATGTTAAAGAAATGTCATTTGTGGATTTTTGGCAAGGTAAAAACGACCATTTTTTTTTTAAAGGGCTTTATTTTATTTTAACACTTGGGGTACGTTTGAACACTTCTTGGGGCAGATCAGAAAATTTATTTAAAAAAACTATTTGTAAGGAAAATTTTTTCAGCTCTTTTACGACATGAGTAGAATCAAACCACTGTAAACAACTACTCCGGTGGCTAATAATTTGACGGGCATTAAATTACAAACGGTGTATCTGCCGTCTTCACTTTATTTTCTTTAACAACAGCAAATTTTTAAAACCATTATTTGAAGGTATTTCTGTAGTAATAGTTTCCAGAAATATTTTTAGTTTTACAAATATTTTGGTTTTAGATCTCTAAAATGGTTAGAAATTACGTAAAAAAATGAACAAAACCAGAAATTAACGAAGAAGATATTGCTCGAGTTCAAAATAGGGAATTAAGACTAAGAAGAGCTGCTGAAGTATATGGAGTCACTCACACTGCACTTTTTTACCGATTGAAAAAACTTGGCCACGATAATGCTCCTCCAGAGCCTCATGAAGTTTTGTCAACAAAGTTACTTTCCGCCAGGTATTCAATCAGGAACAGGAGAAGCTTCTTGCATCATACATTTTAAAATGTTCACGTATGAACTATGGATTAACATATACCGCGCTACGAACGCTCGCCTTCAATTATGCAAAAAGGTAATGGTTTGAAAACTTACGGCAAAATTAGGCTAGATCCAAAATTTCATTGTTTTTTTTTTAGAATGGGTAGGAAAATGCCACCTACATGGGAAACTAGCTCAATGGCTGGGTTAGAATAGGTAAAGGGGTTTATGAAAAGGCATCCGCAGCTATGCCAGAAAACACGAGCCTCTCAAGAGCAACAAGTTTTAATAAAACAGATGTCAACGAGTTTTTCGAAAATCACAGTAGAGCTTTGCAGAAACACCCTTTTACCCCAGATAGGATTTTCAATCTAGATGAAACCAGTGTTCAGACTGTTGTTCGTTTTACAGGTGGGACAAGCTGTTTCTGCAGAACGTGGAAATCTTGTTACAATGGTCGGGATTGTCAGCGCATCGGGAAATACCGTACCACCAGTTTTCATTTTTCCCCGGGCAAGATTTCATGAAACTTTTATGATTGGTGCTCCTCCAGGTAGTTTGGGTTTAGTGAACAGTCCCAATAGCAGCTGGATGACTGCATCGCTTTTTATACTAACGTTACAGCATTTGGTCAAATTTATTAAGTGCACAAAGGAAGACCCCATTTTACTTCTTCTGGACAATCACGAAAGCCATTGCTCACTGGAAGCAATAATCTATGCCAAAGAAAACGGAATGGTAATGGTAACTTTCCCACTACATTGCACGCATCGTTTACCATTACAATTCAGAATGTTGCTGAGCTGGCGGGTAAAGCTTTTGAAAACTCTTTTACCCCCAAAAATATAGTGACTGAATTTAGGACAACAGGAACTTGTCCTCTGAATAGAAATGCATTTTCTGATGAAGACTTTAGTGCATCAAGTATTACAG
Organism: Oxystoma pomonae; assembly: GCA_963921995.1. Lineage (NCBI taxonomy): Eukaryota > Metazoa > Arthropoda > Insecta > Coleoptera > Brentidae > Oxystoma > Oxystoma pomonae. The sequence goes on along the minus strand of OY998168.1, from coordinate 63,184,255 downwards.
ATAGGCCCATGGAAGATCAAGAATTGGTTGGTTCTGCGCCACCTCCAGATGCTCATAATGTTCCACAAGCTGAAGGATCGGCTGGTTCTGTGAACCTTCAAGCTGCAGAGAATGCTCCACGAGCTCAAGGATCAGCTGGTTCTGTGCCACCTCAATTGGTTCCAGAGGAGACCATAAGACCATTTCCAAAAGCTTCACCGAGAAGTGAAAAACCTCGTGGTAGAAAGAAAGGAAAATTCAAAATTCTTACCGAAACTCCTGAAAAAGAAGCTCTGGAACTTCAGAAAATAGAAAGTAAAAAGAAAATCAGTGTTACCAAAAAAGTATTTCCTAGTTGACTCTTCCAGCGAAAGTGAGACTTTCTCAGTTCATGACTTTTCTGATGGGCCACTTTCTGACGAAGATGCTGATATGGAAATTCCAGACGAAATAAACTATAAACATCTGTGTGTGGATGAATATATCATTGTCAAATTTTATACAAAGAAAACTGTTGTGCTCTACGTTGGACAAATTAAAGAAAAAGCGAACCACGAGCTGCATGTTGCGTTTATGTGAAAAAAAGGCATGAAATTCTATTTTCCTCAAAACGAAGATATTTCTACAGTAGAACTAAGTGTTGATGTATGCAAATTACCGCCTCCTTCAAACATCAAAGGCACTGAAAGAACACAGTCATTAATTTCGTTTAAGATTAATCAATCGCAATTTAATTTTCGGTAGAAAAATGTTTTTTTTTTAGTAGTAAGGGTTCATTTAGCTTTAGGTAATAAAAATTATTTTTAAATCGTTTATTTCTAAGGTCTTATTACTTATGTTCAAAGATACGCCACATAGTGTTCAAAGGTATCCCCGGGGGCACCTTTGAACACTTTGTTGAAAAAAGAAAACAAATTCTCAAGAAAAGTATAAAAATTTAAACATAAAAAATAAATCTTCAAAATAAGACAAAACATGTAAGAATGCTGCAAAACCTAAAAAAGTCTAAATTTGAGTTATTGTTGTAAATTAGATAGCTCCATGTACTAAATTAACTAACTCTCCCCTACTTGTACTAATCATATCAAAGGAGCAGCACAAATCAATTGTCTAGGCACTTATGTAATGAATTCGTTATCTTGGAAACTACGTGACTTATCAAAAACAATTAAACTTATTTTTAACTCACTTTAAACCCGTTGAATTTTTCATAATGATGGGTGTTTTACACCAATTAGTTTAAAAAAAAGTCATTTGTTTAATTTTTTTCCATTCAAAAATGTTCTTTTTATATATTTCAGTGCCCAAACGTAATTTTTTAAACTAAATGAATAAGAACTTTTTTATGTAGAAAGAAAATACCAATCTAACAAAAAAAGATTTCCTAGCGTTTATAGTATAGGGGATAGTGGCGTTTATGATGTTTTTACAAGGCGAGATTAAAATGGCCGTCAATTACTTGTCAAAATGAACTCAGGTGGCACCCCATTTTTGTCTGCTTATAATAATTGCTTAAATTATTTAAAGAATAAAAACAAAATTTCTTGCAATCGTTGTTCCCGGCCGCGTCGTTCTAAAAATCACGAAAAAATGGTCCTTCGAGTTTTTTGGAGGACATATTTCAATTGTTTTTAGGTGACATATGACAATTTTGTTACTTTCCGTTTAAGATTAACTTTGACTATTCCTAATAAAATATTTCTAAATTGTCTTTTTGAGGAAAATAAACTATCAATCTATCTAAATTGAGTAAAAAATATAACCAGTCAGTCTTTGACTCTGGCTTACCACATAGAAATAGAGCATTTCCTAATTTTCATTTATCCCACCGGAAATTTAAGTTATAGTCCGAGTCAGCTAAGAAGTATCATTTTTTGAGACTATAGAAAGCTATACACATACCGGGAGTGCAACCAAGATGAAAATAGTATATGTCGCGGTTCACGAGCAAAACTATGTGTAAGATATAAGCTATATTGCTCTGTTTACCCATCAAATAAGCTCTAATTTTGTGAACTACCTCTTAATTAGTGAACAGAGTTGTAAGACATGTGCACGCATATTTATCCTAAGTACTGTTTGCCAGCATAGAACTGCTTGAAACTTTTAAGATAAAGGTGAAAATAAATATCTCCCACAAATTTTGGATTCGATTTTCTCGCACCGTCAGCCCTAAACTGTATTTACTTACCATTTTAGGTTATAAATCCAATTGCAAAACTTAACCCAACTAAAACCCCCGCACAAAAATTGATGCGGCAATTATAACAGATCGAATTCATACCGACGCAACGATCCGTTTTACTACTAAAGAAAATTAAAAAAATATTTTAAAATAGAATTTTGTCTGATTCTGATGGATTTCGGGCTCATAGCTCCAGCAAGGTAGGAGGGAGCTAAACGTCATATCGTTGTGGGAATTAACCACTGTCGTAAGCTACGAATCCATTTCGTTGTGGTTGTGGTAATTGTGGTAAGAATTTGGTTAATTTTAGAGAATTTGGGCGCATTTAATTTTAAAAATAATAAAATATTACCTGGCCCAATTTGGTGTCTTTTTCTCATCTTTAAATTTCTTTAGAAGTGACAATTTTTAATGTGTTCTAAAAAACTCTGATTAAATCAAAGTTGTAAAAATTTTAAGGGTTTTAAAATGTCCCTAATGTGACTTGCCGAATTTCGTCCAGTTGTGGTAAGGTTATGAACGGCTCTTCATTTATTTTTTTTTATTTTTGACCGCGGTTTAACTGCGATTTATAAAATAATGCTTTTTGTGTGCCTTCGGTTTAAAACTAGGTTTAAACTTTTTTTTAATCTGCACTTTTACGCTAAACTGGTTCTAAAATTGAGGCTTAGCCATTCATATAAAGAATTAGCTATTGGGTCAAAAAAGGACCTAAATACAAAGTTTTCAACAGGATAACTCAAAAACCGCTAAACCGATTCTTATTAAATTTGACACAAAAATTCTTTGTCATCAAATGCATAGCTAATTAGTTTTTTATGGGGGGGGGTGGCAGCTAGAGACACCTGGTTTTTACATCAAGATGAATAATTTAACCAAAAAAAATTGATTGTTTTTTTGAAAACACATCGTGACATGGGAAGGTTCAAAATCGTTACATAATGCACACAAAGTTGAGTTTTTTTAAATTTATATTTCATGTCCAGCAATGAAACCCTTTAGTTGTACTGTACGATAAACATTGTTTACGTTACCTAACCTATTTTATTGACAAGAAACTTAACGGATTCCGATTATTTTTACAAAATAAAATACCAAATAAAAAATTACACCGAATTTTCTGATTGGTCGAAAGTACCTAGAGAAAACAATGATTTGGATTGCAGTTACGGTTATTTTTACATTATCATAGGCATTTTAAGTATGTTAATAGTAAGTTTTTTTATGTTCAAATATTATAAATTTAAAGATATGAAATAACAATACAAATAATCATGTAAGAATATTATTTTCTTTTTCTTTTGTAACCAACACAATTTTGAGGGTATAACTCAACGCATTAAAGAATATCTGTCTTAATACCGTTATAGTAACATGTTTTGAACTGTAGTAACAAGTCTTGACCTGTCATAGCTGCTTCCCGTGCCAGATGTAACCTCTGTTTCCGGTAAATAAACATCTGTTTTCTGTCATTAATTAAAGCATCTGTTTTACAGATAGACCGGATGTAATATCTGTTTGCCAGATAGACAGGATGTAACATCTGTTTCCTGTAATTAGTAAAAGCATCTGTTGCACAGATAGAGCGGATGTAACATCTGTTTGCCAGGTAGACAGGATGTAACATCTGTTTGCTGTAATTAATAAAAGCAACCGGTTTCGCAGCTGCATAACAGGTATTTGATAAGTAATAAAAAATATCTGTATAGCCAGTTTTGTTTCCCACATAAGATAACTTGCAACTGCAAATAGGTATTTAATATGTTATAAAAAACAGGATTTGCAAAATTCATGCAGGAGTTAACCACACCACCATATTTTACAAAATATAAATGATCCGTTTCGTAAAAACCACACCACCATATTTTACAAAATATAAATGATCCGTTTCGGAAAGTTTAATACAATCTTAAACAAAATATCTTCTATGGATTTCATTTAAAAAAATGTATTTTTGGGAGAGAGAAAATTTTAGCTAAACAAGTCAAAGTCGTTTGTTAGTGTGTGTTTAAGCTATAACGGAGTCTGGCATGAGAAACAGTGTGGTCGAGTTAACAGAATCGGATTGGCAAAACTTTTATGGGTATAAAGACATCATAGATGAATCCTTTTTAACTGCTGATACCACCACGAGTTTGGATATTGCCAATTTTTTAATAAATTTTACGATGATTATGATTACGATTAATACAGGCAAATCTACAGTAAGATTGACGATGTCTACACTATCAAAACTGTGGAGAATCTAACCTTTAATAGATTTAATTCAATAGTTGCTTGAAAATTCTTCAGATGGGAATAAAAAAGTGTGATGATGTAACAAACACAGCAATTTTCTTATGGATTCTATCAAGAATATAAGTACCTTAACTTACGGATTGGCATTTTTATTCTGAATTACTAAAAGAAGATAATGAATAAATCGTTAACATTTAATGAACAATAATAAGGTAAAGGCAGCTGCGAGGCAATAGGTTATTTTAATCAAAATATTTACAACCATTAGTATACTTTTAGAGTTAAAACTTGTTAATTTATGTTTTATTAGTATAAGTAGATTTAAGCTATGTAATCTAGAAATTAAAAACAAATATAAAAAAATTTAGTTTTATTGCATAAAAAAGTTATCATAGAGGTTACCATTTAAAAAAAAATGAAATCAGTGTTAGGTAGTCACGATCTGAATACAACTCTCCGAAGTCAAGTGCTTCGTTGTTATATGTTAAGCATCTTATATTACGATATAGAAGCATGGACAGTTACTGATGCCATGTGCAAGAAGTTAGAGACATTCGAGATTTGGGGTTATCGCAGTAATTATCAGGATATCTTGGATGGACAGAGTCCGTAACGTAGATATTCTGCTCGGAATAAATAAGGATCTCAAAGAAACAAACGTAAACTCGAATATTTTGCCCACACTTTAAGAAATGACAAATAGGTATGAACTCTTAAAATTGATAATAGAAGGGAAAACGGTTCTGTGCGAACAGATATTGAACTGTAACCAGAACGGGGCAGAAGTATTGTTTTTAATTCAATACGTGTCGAAGGCATTAGCCAGAGGTGTAGTTGTTTAACGGTGGTTTGTATGTACTATAGAGATAGGGCCTAAATTTGTGTTTGTTACAAATTATTGCGTTCAGTTGTCTTTAGCACCCATGATGAATTCTTTCTGCCAATCTGACGGGCCTTGTGCAATAACTCGAAAACCAATTGAGCTATAAAAAAGAACTTTGCCTTTTTTAAATTTACTTTAAAACCTGTTTTTCTCATGATCATATCTTCTAAATCTAACTAATTAACTAAACTATCTAACTAAAGTCAGGTGGAACCCCCATTTTTTTTCTTTCTATGCTTAAATCGTCATTCGAGTGTCTTGTCCCCAGCCTGTTCTGGAAACTTTAGCTGATATATATACAAACTAAGTATTAATAAATTTATTTTATTTGCTTTAGGTTATATTAACGATAAATTAAAATTTTTTGAGTAATAAAAAAATTAACAAAAAAATATTTTAAAGGTACAAAAATGATAAAAATCTTTTGGTTCAGAAATTGAATCATTCGGGCGTCACATATTTTTTTTCGATTAAACGCGGCAAAAGACAGAAAAAATTGGTTCAAACCGAGGTTATAAAAGCTCTAGGAGTGTTGGCGCGCCAGCTCATTTATCTTCTGGCAGGCAGAGAGTACACATCTCTTGTGTAGTGAATTTTTAAACAAGTTTTTACAAGCTGTAACATGCTACTGCGTCATTAGGATGGTAAGTAAAATTTGCTTTAAATATAATAATTTGAATTAGTTTGGTACAATTTCTAATATTAAATAAAGGACTAATTATTGCAACCTAATATTTTCCTAAAATGGTCAGAGTATTGATTTACTATTTGCAAAAAATACAAAAAAATCATTCGGATGTGCGTCATTCGTGTGTCTCTCTTGTGACACGTGAATGACGCAATTGACACTCGAATGATTAGCTCGTTGAGACAAAATATATAATTTTTTTCAAGAATTTCAAAAGTGATGCGGTTTAAAGTTACTTTAAAACAGGTAAAAATAGAATTAAGCCTAAGACATAAAATAATACCAATCCAATTAAATCCACCTTTTTTTATTTATGATATTTTTGTTCTTTTTGAAGGTTCCTCATCTAAAGAAAAAAAGAGAAGAGATACTAGAAGCCAAGAGATTACGAGAAAGGGAAAGGCGAAAAAAAATAAAAGAAAATTCAGAAAAATATGGAGCTGAGAAGCAAAAGAACAGTACTTAAAAGCCAAAGAAAATAAAACAAGAAAATGCATTGCAGATATGACAAACGAAAAGTCAAAAAACCACAGGGAAAGAAAAAAGGAAAATCAAGAAAATTATGATACAGCGCCGGTGGTAGAAAATAATCAAGAAAATAGGAGACCACGATAAAGAACCCAAAAAGATGTAGGACGTGCAATTGCTAACAAAAATAGACGCTTTAGAAACAAGCAAAGAGTAAAAACCATTATAAAAAACTTACCAATGTTAATATACAATATACCGAGGTAACTCCTCAAACTAAAGTTAATATTATGTTAACTGATATTGATAAACAGATTGATGCCACAAAGGTTCAACAAGTTAAAAAAAAATGTAATATTTGGAGATTCAGACAATTGTTGTCTGAATCGTACAAAGATATCAAAACTTTTAAAGGAAAGCAGATGTTTAAAAAAATTTTAAATGGCAAAATTATAAAAAAATACAAGTTTGGAACTAAACTGTCAAATCTTGTGAAATACCGAAAAACTCCAACTTATTTTACCAATAAAATAACAAGATATGATCGAAATGTTACTTTAAGAAAATTGACCATGCTTGATATGAGGACGAAAGTCCAAACTTTCTTGGAACTCGAAAACAATAGCCGAATGTGTCCTGGAAAAAAAGAGTTTGTGACGAAAAATGGGGTGACCAAGCAAAAACGATTTCTTTGCAATACATTAAAGAACTTGCACAGATATTTTCTTCAGGTTCACAGCAATGTTGATAAAATCAGCTATAGCTTTTTTTGCGGTGTAAAACCATTTTGGATTAAAGCAATGACAGTAGCTGATAGAGATACCACAAAATGTGTCACACATGCCAACATGGAACTGATAGTCACCGGGCTTTATATGAGTGGCATTATTTTTGCTAAAACTCCTGAAGATGTTAGTGTAGCAAGAAAAATGAACATTGTTTATTAGGATTATGTGATGAATGCAAGAATTCTAAACCTTACTTTAAGAATTATGATGAAAATGAAAATGTTATATATTTCCAATGGGTCACTTTGACACAAAATTATGTGGGCAAAAAAACCCTTCAAACAAAACAAACGAAAAAAATAGCAAAGCAGCCTCAGGAAGCAAAAGCCAAAGATTTAGTTGCTTCGTTTCTTAAAAAGTTACGATTGTTCATGGAACACGAAGACAGAATTTTGCATCAGTACAATGCCATTACCAGCCTTAAAGAAAATTTAAAAATCAATCAAATTTTGGTTCATTGCGACTATAGCGAAAACTATTCACTTAAATATGCGGAGGAGATTCAATCTTACCATTTTGGGGGTAGCAGGCAACAGATCACACTGCATACTGTTGTAGTTTATTTTAAAAACTCAAATGGCGAAACAGTTTCAAAAAGTTTTTGTACCCTTTCAGAATCATTGGATCACGGCCCTTCAGCTGTTTGGGCTCACCTTAGTCCAATTTTACAGCTGTATATAAAACAGGGCATTGATACTGTCCATTTTTTAAGTGATAGCCCTAGTAACCAATACAGAAATAAGCAGATGTTTTCATTTGTAAGCAATAATCTAAGGAAATGCTTCCCTGGTATTAAAAATGCCACCTGGAGCTACTCTGAATCAGGTATAGGCGGAAATTTTAAAAGATCAGCTGATCGGGCTGTAGCTCAAGGAACTGATATACCAAATTTTGATACACTTTTGAAAGTCTTGAAGGAAAATTGCTCCGTATAACGTTTTTTAAAATTAATTTTGACGAAATAGAACACTACCGAAATGTTATACAAGGAAAACCTCTTTTAAGTTTTAAAGGCACAATGAAGGTGCATCAAGTGGTACTTGCAAAAAACCATCAAATATTTCGAAGATTGTTATCATGTTTTTTTTGCAAAACATTCTGCATTGACTATGAAATAGGGGAACTTAATTATCCTAACCGTCTGGAGTCTCCAACAGAAAATTCCTCTTCTGAAGAAGACTCAGATATCCCCTTATCAGAGTTAGTAACTAAAAAGAAATTGAAAGTGTCTGATATTTACAGCAGTGACGAAGATGAATTGGGTCGTTCTCATGACAACATGAAGTTGCCTAATACTTATTCCATTAAGACAGGAACATTTGTTTTAGTGTCCGTACAAAGCACACAAAAACATAATTTAGACTACAGATACATAGCTGTTTGTCAAAGTGACTTTGACGATGATGAAATAAAAGTAGCCTTTTTAAAATTATGCAATAACACTGATAATCTATTTAAGTTAAACGAAGACGATTTGAGTTACATAAAAGAAGAGCAAATAATTCGAATTCTACCAGATCCAGCATTGACACTTAAAGGAAACCGAATCTTTTACAAGTTTCCCGATAAAGTTGATGTATTTCAATCTGCATAAGTTTATATGAATCTACTTAGTATTTATGTATTAGAATATTTTATGTCAGTTATTCAAAGTTTACTTTGTTCGCGTTTCTTACTTCTATTTTAATATAAAACTCAAAAAATTATCTCGTGTGTTACTTTTCATCATTTGCATGTCAAATAAGTAATTTTCGTGTCAAAATGAAAAATTCTTTGAATTGAATTCTTTGAATTTTTTATTTTTTTCAACAGAAAGTTTTGCATTTTACATAAATTAAAAATTTTATAGATCGGATTTATTTTTTGGCTTAATTCTTCACATAATTTTATATATTTTCTCAAAATGCTGATATCAGGTATTATTGTCATTAGCATGTCAATGAAGCGTCATTAGCATGTTTTTGTTCTTTAAAAAAATTAAATATAATACAGACTAAACTCTTTTTAGATTGTTATTAATCAAAGATAGTTTACACTTACTAAACGCCACCCCATGGATGAGTTTTTAATTACTAATCTGGTTAGTTTTTCATTTCAAAGATTATGCCTTCAAATTACTCACTCTCTGTAGATTCACCCATATGACAATTTTGTTATTTCTCATTTAAAGGGGCTAAATTTGGCTTAAAGACAAAAAATTCAAATAGGACTTACGGATTTTGAAACATAGTCTTAAAGTTTTAATGTTCACAGTGTTGCCATATTGTAATGCTCCACGTTATAGGTGGCAATTTTGCATTTTTGGTATCCCTAAACATACCTCTACCTATGATGAACACCTCAAAGTGTTACAACATTTTTTTTGTGAGGTCCTAGTACTTCGACTATAATAAATTGACCTCATAGTCCTGCAGATTATATCTTCCCGTTTGCACGTATGTTTAGATGCATTGTGACATACTTTTTTGTATAGGAAATGATTCCACAATAAATAATTTCCATGGTGGAGTAACGAAATTTGTGCAAAGGGTGTCTATGGCGTCACCATAGATAGGCGTCGTTGTAAATACAAATTAATGGTGTTAAAACGGGTTTTTGACATTAACTCCGCACTTGTGTCATCTAGAGACACCAAACTTGGCACAGCTTTACAAGATACATTAAAGACAAAGTATATACAGTTTCAAAATAATGCCACTTATGTTGTGACAGCCGCTTTGACACATATCAACACTATTTACGTTTTTGTATTAACATTACTTCCAAATTTAAGAATTTTGATGGTGAAGTTGTGAGATATTATGCAAAGAGTACCTAAAGCTTCATTTAATTTTACAGTTCAAAAAATCTTGTATGATTTCACGGTGATTAATCAAGTGACACAAGAATTTCTACTGTATTACTAGATTGACCAGAAATACTTCGTTTAAAGTTATATTAAAAATATTTTGGTATTTTCAGTGCCAGTGGCGTACAAAAATACCAGTTTTTATTACTAAATTAATTTTATCGTATTTATTCAAATATAACTCACTGACAGCCCTTTTGACATATGTCGAAAATACTAATATTTTTGTGTTGAAATTTGAAAAAAATTTTGATAGTTTCAAAAAATACTAAATTATTTAGTGACCTTTAAAATTAAAAATATGTTTTTTACTATTTTTTCAATACCCTTTATTTAAAAATATTTCTGGTTGACGCTTTTTTAGCAGATGTCTGCACGATTGATCTTTTCAGATTCAAATGTTATCCAGCTTTAAAAATTTTTGCGATTGAGTCACAAATTATTCGTACCAGCGGCATAGGAATTTATAATATTTGTTTAACTTTATGTACCGGAACGCGCTTTTGATATATGTCAACCAGATTGATACTCTTGAATTAGGATTCCTTTTCCAGTGGCGTTAGAATTGACAGTTATATTATTTCGTTTTTATTATAACACCTTTGCTCAAAATATTCCTGATCGAGTTATTTTTGCACGGTTGGTATTTTTGCATTCAGAGTATTCCTAAGTTAAAAAAAAATATGGTGGAGTATCAAGGTCATATCACTAACAGTACCAGAGGCGTAGAAATTGGTATAAATATTTGTTAAGGCATTCAAATTTAAAAAATTTTGGGCTGGCAGCGGTTATGACATATGTCATCCAAAAGAACTTTTTTGTATTAAAATTATTTCTTGCTTTAAAAATTGGAGTGGTAAGATATAAGTATTGTGATATGCCGGTGGCATCAGAAACAGTTTTATTGTATAACTTTTATTATTACTCTTCATTAAAATTAATCGTGTTCGACGTTTTTTCGTCAGAAGTCTACCAGTGGCGTAGTAATTACACAAACATATTTAAAATTTTATTTACCTTACAATATATTTTAAAAAATCGCTAACCGACAGCGATTGTATCAAATAAAAACTAAATTTAAATTTTTGAAACGATATCAATACTGTTAATACCAGTGGCGTCAGAATATAGAATTATACTTTTTATTTTTGCAGTATATTTTAGATTAAAATATTAATGGTCCCTATCTGCCTGATTGCGTCTTTTGCACTCAGATAGTTGATGCTGATTATACCGTAGCTATTCATATAAATATTCTTTCCAACCACCCTATCAATTCAGCTACTCTCAAACTCAAATTATGTACGTCCCAGAGATTCCCTGTCTCCATCCCGATCAGATCCCACTAACCGCCTCAACGAATTAAAAAATAAAATAAAACAAAAACAATTTATTCAGGTAAAACATTCTAAACTTTTACAGTGGAGTCATCACCGATAAGAGCTAGGTTTTAAACTCGGATACTGATACTTTATTAAGCCGAATTACTTACTTCCTGACTGGTACACTTAGTCATCTTTGACTATGTGTGAGGTAAATAACTTAAACTTTCAAGTCTCCACTTTAAGTACATCACTCCATAGAAATGGTTTAGTCCTTTCGGCGAAACACAGGTGGACATAGACCAAAGAAACCAAATAAGTTATCTTATTTTCTCCAAGATATTTCTATACAGGTACTCTCATCGCAAAATCTAAATAACACTATATACACAAGGTAGGCAACCTAAACTTAACTTAAAACTAATTTTAACAAAATGGTGAGATCATAAGATCTTACCACCTATCCCGGAATGTCGGGAAGATTATTTCCTGTTTTAAAAGTTTCCATTCGTCAAATTACGATGTGTGGAACACTGATTCGACTAGCGTTTTCACAAGGGAGCTAAACAGAATCTCTTCGGGAAAAAACTCATTAGGAAATATCTTAAATTATTGTCAATCAGATTTTATTTCAAAGTTTGGCAATCAGAAAAAATACCAGCAATTTTGACAGATTTTTTTTGAGCAAATTCGGCATTAGATTTTGTATCGACCATTTCAACTTAATTTTTGGAACCAATACGTTTATGAAAAAACTTAGTCGACATGTGAAATGTCTAATAGTTGTCGGTGTCACAAAAGTGAACATAAAGTGTTACTGAGAAAGGTGTCCGGCTCTGTGAGTTCATTTGGAAAATACAGAAGAAAACTCCAAGTGTGTGTGTCGCCAATAGGAAATCCACGGAACCTACTGAAACGATTCTTGAAACTTGATCGAGAACTTCTTGGATGAAGGTATAAATTTAAAAAAGACCACACCACAGACACACCACATTACTTTGAGTTATTTATTCATAATCGCAATCACTAATCACTACAGACAAACAGACAGACAAAATTGTAAAAATTGTATTTTTGGTATCTGTATGGTTTGCTCAGAATTCTCCGGGTTAATTTCAATATGGCGGCTGACATTTAAACAAAGAAGTTAAATGGAAATGTCACTGTCAGTGTCAAAAAATTGGTCTGGATAAATATGAAATGCGTCAACGAGGATTAATTTTTAATAGAGTGTAATGACAAAATTTATACAATATAACTGTTTCTGATGCCACCGGCATATAGCAATACTTGTATCTTACCACTCCAATTTTTAAAGTAAGAAGTAATTTTAATAGAAAAATGTCCTTTTGCATGACATGTCATAATCGCTGCCAGACCGATATTTTTGAAATTAGAATGTCTTAAAAAATATTTATACCATTTTCTACGCCTCTGGTACTGTTAGTGATATGACTTTGAGATTCCACCATATTTTTTTAAAATTTAGGAACACTTTGAATGTAAAAATACCAACCGTGCAAACATCTGTCAAAAATAGCTCGATCAGGAATATTTTGTGCAAAGAAGGTATAATAAAAATGATGAAATAATATAACTGTAAATTCTAACGCCACTGGCAATAATACTGTTTTATATTGCCGCTTCAGTATATTAATTATTTCATTTGGAAGTAATCCTAATTCAAGAATATCAATCTGGATGACATATGTCGCTGTCATCCAGGGATATTTAAAAAAGGATGGATACATGAAGTACAAATATTTCCATAAATTCCTACGCCGCTGGTATGAATAATTTGTGACTCAACCACAAAATTTTTTAAAGTTGGATAATATTTCATCTGACAGACATCTGTCATTAGAGTAAAGCAAAAATAAAAAGAGGAACGAAGGTATAGGCTTCAGCGTGGACGCCAACCCCTACACCCGCGCAGCTGGTTGCCCCGCGACGTGCCCTCAACTGGTGTAAAATATTGTTTCGGTAGCTAGCGACATCACTTTGGAAGTGGGATAATAATTAATGCGTGTCAGCAATCCAAAATGTGAGAACGCCCTAGATTTATATGAAACTACTGATAATAAAATATTAAATCTGTAACAATGGGTATTCTAACTATTTTACTAAATTGATTGCTAAATAAACTCTATAATAATAGAGGATCTAATTTAACTTATTTCTGGCCTTTTTAGGTATAATGGTTTTTATAGTGTTTTTTTTGCCTACATGCTTTTAATATTTTAACCCTCTAAGTAAGCGAGCGGTGCTTTTATGAATGATATGACAAAAATTAAATACTAACGTTTTTTTTACAATTTTTTAAAAATTATGTAGGTGCCTGTTAAAATTTGATTATCATTATTGATTAAAGGAAAAACATTTCAATTAAAGAGGTCGTTATCTTTGGAGTTGGAGTATATTTGTGCCACGTTAGAAACCAAACGGGTGAACCGATTTTGATAAAAGTGGTATCGCTGGAATGCTAAGAATCCCGACATTGCTATATTAGGCGTTTAACTTATCTGATAATGGATAAAATCCAATTAGTTTTAATAAATTTAACTTAGCATGTCAAGACTTAAACAAAGGTGTTTATACGAGTACGTGTACGAGTACCAAGGCGAGTGGGCGTTTAACTTATCTGATAATGGGAAAAATCGAATTGGTTTTTCTAAACTTAACCTACACTGTTGAAAATAGTGTTGAAAATGTTATGGAAAAATAGACTAGACACTTTAGTTATAAGAAATAAAAATAAATTGGAATTTGACCTATACAGAAAAGGAACGGCCACCAACAGGTATATTCCAAATGACTCTTTTCATTGCTTACAACATGAGCTTGCAAGTTTGCACTTTTTAACATATAGATTAGTAAATTTCCCCTTAAACAAAGAAAGATTTGAAGCAGAAAAGAATAGGATTAGGAAAAAAGCTGGCGAAAACGGTTACGACGAAGGCTTAATAAATAAGTTAACAAAAAGATACCCGCGACTCAAAATTTGTATCAATTCCTTATAATCCTAATTATGCGAAAGGATTACAAAAAGTATTTAATAACACCGGTCTTAAATTAGGATATCAATCCGCTAACACAATAAGAAGTTTACTAGGAAATCCCAAGGATGAAACTACAGTTCTAGAAAAAAGTGGAATTTACGAAATTAGTTGCATGGATTGTGACAAAAAATATGTTGGCCAAACGAGACGCTCTATTCAAACACGTTTTAAAGAACACTTAGCACACTTAAAATACGGAAGAACAGAAAAGTCAAGTGTGGCCGAGCATGCTTTTGAAAACAATCATCGTATATTGTTGCATTTTTGGATTCTATTGTATAATGTCCTATACTTCGGAGACGTACTTGACTCACTGATACTCGCTAACCGCCCCTTGATCGTAGCGGCTGAAACCGCCCTTTTATTAAAAACCTATTATTTTTTCCAAATATCAATCCTGACATTTTAAAAGTTTGTGAATTGGAATAGAAAGACTGATACTAGTTTAACACTCGTTGATCGTACGAGCAGCTGAAACCGCCCTTTATTAAAAACCTATTCTTTTTTTCAAATTTTACCCGCATGCCTACTCGTATAGACACTCTTAGTCAAATATGGACATACTAAATTAATTAAAGTAACACTCGAGGCATATGGGACAAAGCGTTTTTGTTTCTCACTTCATTACGACCAGGCCTCCAATGTCTAATGGAGAATGCAGACACCTACAGACCTGTTTCATGCTTATTAGGAATCATCAGGGAGTCATAGGATTTACCTGGCAGTTGAAGCTACACAGTGACCATATACACCTTTCGAATTTAAAACAAAAAGTTTGTAATCCGTGGAGACGTAGTAACTGTGTGCGCCACCTGTCAAATAAACCGAGAAACAAAAACATCAAAATTGAAGCACCGCCCCCAATTGGAGCTTCATACTACGTGATGTTTTTGTTTCTCGGTTTATTTGACAGGTGGCGCACACAGTTACTACGTCTCCACGGATTACAAACTTTTTGTTTTAAATTCGAGAGGTGTATATGTTCACCGTGTAGCTTCACCTGGCAGGTACAATCCTATGACTCCCTAATGATTCCTAATAGGGATGAAACAGGTCTGTAAGTGTCTGGATTCTCCATTAGACATTGGAGGCCTGCTCGTAATGAAGTGAGAAACAAAAACGCTTTGTCCGATATGCCACGAATGTTACTTTAATTTTTATTTGCGGACACGAGATTCACTTTGTTATACTAAATTAAGTTTAGCAATCCTTATTGGATTTTTCCCATTATCAGATTATTAAAACGCCTACAATCGCCTTGTTACTTGCACGCGTGCTTCTATGGACACTCTTGTTTAAGTCTTGACATGTTAGGTTAAGTTTAGAAAAACTAATTCGATTTTTCCTATTATCAAATAGGCTAAATGCCTACTCGCACGCTTACTCGCATGGACACAAAAATAAATGGATGTTTCCAATTATCAGATGAGTTAAACGCCTACTCGCCTTGTTACTCGCACGCGTACTCCTATGGACACTCTTGTTTAAGTCTTGACATATTAGGTTAAGTTTAACAAAACTAATTCGATTTTTCCCATGATCAAATAGTCTAAATGCCTACTCGCACGCTTACTCGCATGGACACTCTTGTTTAAGTTTTCCCATAATGGGTTGAGTTTAACAAAAATAAATGGATGTTTCCAATTATCAGATAAGTTAAACGCCTACGCGCCTTGTTACTCGCACGATTACTCGTATGAACACTCTTGTTTAAGTCTTGACCTGCTAGGAAAAGTTTAGCAAAATTAATTAGGTTTTTCCCATTATCAGATAAGTTAAACTCCTATTCGCCTTTTTACTCACACACGTACTCGTATGGACACTCGTGTTTAAATCTTGACATGTTATCAGATAATTTATATGCCTACTCGGCTTTTTACTCGCACGCGTACTCATAAATACACTCTAGTTTAAGTCTTGACATGCTTGGGTGAGTTGAGCGAAACTAATTTGTTTTTGCTCTCTATCAGATAAGTTAAACGCCTACTTGCCTTGTTAAAATTATTTGGATTTTTTCCATTCTCGGAAAAGGTAAACTCCTACTCGCCTTGTTACTCTCACGCGTACTCGTATGGGCACTCTTGTTTAAGTCTTGACATGCTGGGTTAAGTTTAGCAAAACTAGTTCGATTTTTCCCATTATCAAATAAGTTAAACGGCTACTCGCCTTGTTACTCGCACGTGTGCTCGTATGGACACTCTTGTTTAAATATTGACATACTAGATTAAGTTTAGTAAAACTAATTGGATTTTTCCCATTATCAGATAAGTTGAACGGCTACTCGTCTTGTTACTCGCACACTTACTCGTATGGACACTCTTGTTTAAATCTTGACATGCTGGGTTAAGTTTAGCAAAACCACTTCAATTTTTCCCATTATCAGATAAGTTAAACGACTACTCGAATTGTTACTTGCACGGGTACTCGTATGGACACTCTTGTTTATGTCTTGATCTATTTTTTCCATTAGCAAAAAAGTTAAACGGCTATTCGTCTTGTTATTCGTACGCCTACTCGTATGGACACTCTTGTTTAAGTTTTGACATGCTGGGTTAAGTTTAGCAAAACCAATTCGATTTTTCCAATTATCAGATAAATAAAACGGCTACTCGTCTTGTTACTAGCACGCGTACTCCTATGGACACTTTTGTTTAAGTCTTGACATGCAGGGTTAAGTTTAGCAAAACTATTTCAATTTTTCCCATTATCAGATAAGTTAAACGCCTACTCGCCTTGTTAGGTTAAGTTTAGCAAAACTAATTGGATTTCTCACATTGTCAGATAAGTAAAACGCTTACACTCGCCTTGTTACTCGCACGCGTACTCGTTAAACGCCTAATCGACTTGTTACTCGCACGAGTATTCGTATGGACACTCTTGTTTATGTCTTGATCTATTTTTCCCATTATCAAAAAAGTTCTTGTTATTCGTACACCTACTCGTATGGACACTCTTGTTTAAGTCTTGGCATGCTGGGTTAAGTTTAGCAAAACTAATTCGATTTTTTCAATTATCAGATAAGTCAAAAAGCTACTCGTCTTGTTACTAGCACGCGTACTCGTATGGACACTTTTGTTTAAGTTTTGACATGCTGGGTTAAGTTTAGCAAAATTATTTCAATTTTTCTTATTATCAAATAAGTTAAACGCCTACTCGCCTTGTTACTCGCACGCGTACTCGTACGGGCACTCTTGTTTAATTCTTCACATGCTAGCAGGTGAATTGCATTTTTCCATTATCAGATAAGTTAAACGCCTACTCGCTTTGTTACTCGTATGGACACTCACTCCATTTTTTCGTAATCCACTGGGAACTTCCAAAATTATTTTTGTTTGCTTACTATTGAGACCGTTCCAATAGAAGTAGCATCTTGAAATTTTTAAAATTTTAAGACAATTTTTTAATGCGATACATTATGGGATTGCCGAACTACCAAGCCGTCCGCTGAATCACGTCCCAGGAGAGCGCGAGCGCCATCTCAGTGCGAGGACCAAAAGGCGTCCACGATATTTTACTTAGACTTCGGATATCTTTTTATTTAATCAATGCATCTGTTAAAACTACGTCAATCAGAAATATTTTTAAATAAAGGTTAGTTAGAAAATAGTGAAAATCATATTTTCAAGTTTGGGTGTCCCTTGCTCTAACAAAATTAATATTTCTTCGTTCCATCAAAAAACTTTTTCGAATTTGAACTTATTTTCAATGCAAAAATATTACTTTTATTGACATATGTCAAAAGAGATGTCAGTGGGTAATATTTAAAAATATAAGGAAAACAAGAAGAATTTTGTAATAAAACTTTTAGCGAAGTATTCTCTGATCTATCCAGTCAATTTGTAGCAAATCTTGTGGCACTTGGTCATTTTGGCGAGTAGATAATAAAATAAATCGATTCATAAATGAAATCACACAAGATTTTTTGATCCGTAAAATTAAATGACGCTATAGGAACATTTTGCATAATATCTCACAACTCCACCATGAAAATTCTTAAATTTGGAAGTAATATTAACACAAAAACGTAAATAATATTGACATATGTCAAAGCGGCTGTCAGTCAGAAAGGTTTAAAAATAATGTGTTCCAAAATTTTTCTAAAAATATTTCTTGAATTTGTACGCCTCTGATTTTAACAAAATGAGACGCATTATTTTTAAACTTCATATACTTTTTCTCCAATGTATGTAATAAATCTGTGTCAAGTTTGGTGTCTCTAGAATATACGAATGCAGAGTTATTGCCAAAAACCCATGTCAACACCATTAATTTGTGGTTAAAACGATGGCCATCTTTGATGACGTCATAGATACCCTTTGCACAAAATGATTTTAATCCACCGTGAAAATTATTAATTGTGGAAGCATTTCTTACAAAAAAAAGTATTCCACAATGCGTCTAAACAGACGTGCACACAGGACCCATGATTTTTAACACAGGCTCCAGGACTATCAGTGTTGTTCATACTTTTTATATTTATATATTTTATTTTTGTATACAAAAATTATGTTGCAACCGAAATTTTTAAAGACAATATTAATTTAAGCCTCACCGAACCTTAAGCCAAAATTTGTAGAAACACATCAAAACGTAGCAGGTGAAAATTTTTAAAAAAGAAGTTTTCAAAATTTTACTATCTATACATAAATGGAAAAAACCGCAGGCGAAGCTGCCGGGTCTTCAGCTAGTTTTTATAAATATATAGTCATTTATTGTCTTTCTGGCACCAATTTTGTATAATACTTATTATAGTGACATCCGTATATAAAAACTGGCACCCGATTTCGGGTGCCACATTGTTTTACCATGAAAAATTGAAAATTACAAGCTCCTTCAGCCAAATCGAAAAATAACAGTGTTTGGAGATACATTGCGTCGCTTAACGGATTTTTTGTGAAATTAATAAAGAAATGAGTAGGCGATCTATAAAAATACTTAGTTTAGCAAAAGATATTTGTTTATTTTAGCCATATATTTAGATAGGGACTGGTGCTCATCTCTAAACAGTCATTATTTTTTTTTTCTTGAGTTTATAATTTTTAATTTTTTAAAATGAGCTATCAGTCAATAAAATCGGTTAAGAAATAAAAAAGTTACGGTTACCTATATAAATCGCAAATTGAGCAACAGTACTTGTACCCGAAATTTTGTCCTAAATCCTAAAGTTGTAAACCGATATAAATGAGCAATACGTCGGTGGCCTTGTCAAAAACTAGACTTCTAAATAATTTAATTTCTTGACTTGACTTGAGTTGATCCCACAAAAGTAAACGGAAGTAGCTTTGCCATCTTGAACTAAAAGATGGGTGCCAATTTTTGTCACTGCAGGAAATTTAATGGCTCTTTAAAACGAGCAAAAACTTATTAAAATGGGTTAAGGAACAGAACATCTTCCAAAAATTTAAGCATAATTCCTAAACATAAAGTAGGTTTATGCCATGCCATCTTAAATTCAAAAATAGCCGCCAATTCAGTTCTCTATCCAATGAGCTATCAGCTGTTATAATCGGTTAGGAAATTAAAAAGTTGCGGTGATATAAATGTTAGCGCAGGGGACGACGCAAAGACTTTTTAAAAATAAAGTTATGATTGTTTTCCACAAACCAAAACTACACTTTTTTGCACTCGACGCGCGTTTCGCTAACAACGTTAGCATCATCAGGAGACGATAAACAATGAACTAAATTAATCTACGCTCTATCTTATATATCCTTTTGATTGATCACGATTTTTAATCCTATCTCCCCTCTGCTAGCACACTTAAAATACGGAAGAACAGAAAAGTCAAGTGTGGCCGAGCATGCTTTTGAAAACAATCATAGATTCACATTAGATAACCTAAAACTTGTAAAAAGTGTACCAAACAAAAGACTTTTGAATGCATATGAAAGTATGGAAATCATTAAATCCAGAAATATTTTAAATAAAGGAGGACCCATCCCATTTAGTACACTTTATTCTTTGGTTGAGGGGAGATAGGATTAAAAATCGTGATCAATCACAAATTATTAGTCTTATCTCCTCCCATTAAAGGATTGTATATAAGATAGAGCGTAGATTAATTTAGTTCATTGTTTATCGTCTCCTGATGATGTTAGCGAAACGCGCGTCGAGTGCAAAAAAGTGTAGTTTTGGTTTGTGGAAAACCTTCATAACTTTGTTTTAGTGCAACCAAAGGTTCCAAATTCCCAACATACTTTTTAAAAACAATTTATTTTAAATTACAAAATTCGAACTAATCTAGTTACTAGTTAAAATAAAAGTGAGTCCTAACTAAATATTACATTATGTTTTTGTACTAAAACTTAACGCTGATTCAGCTGGGAACGAGATGTTGGATCTTTTTCTCAAAGGCAGGTGTGCTTTATTCTGGGAATCTTGAAGATAGCGGTAACTGACTTAAATCTAACTATTGCAGTGGCTGCATAATTCTTGGAATGGACACGTGGAGTTGTGTTACTAAGTCGATGAGAATATTTTTCATATAACAGCTTCCCACTTTTAGAAAAAGTTGGCACTGTATGGCAACTGTTTATGAAGAATGTTTTTTCGGATCAAGTTCGATGTCTTCTTCGATTTGATCTTCGATGCGTATGCTGGGTCTTCTTTTTGGAATAAATTTCGATAGATTTATTATTCGATGAAGGTTTGATTTTGGAGCTGGTAGAAAATCACTACCGTTTTCATTATCGATAATTATTCCAATTCTGGTACTTCGGCGTCTTTGGCATTTACAAGTGACATAGATTGCGACAAGTGTTACTATCAGTGTGATTGTAAAGATAGTAAACCAGTCGATATGTTTTTGGATAAACGGTTGATTTATAGTTTTGTCTAATTCATCGAAGTATTGATTTAGATTATGTTGAGCAAATTTAAGTCTTGTATATCGAGTTTGCTTAGTTTTAGCGGCTTTAGTTCTTCTATGTGAGATTTTTCGGGAAGGTCTTCACAACAATTGTGTGGGATATTGATTATTGGCGTATCGCCTTTTCGAACTGTACTTGACTGTGTGAGCTTGTCAAGCGTGGTTTCGGAATGGATTCTTGTGCTTCCAATAAAGGCATTGCAGGTATCTTTAAGGTGCATGATGCTGTTAGTTTTGTCATTCTACCGATTATTTCTTAGCCTTCACATTTGATGTTTGTTGATACGGGTTCTGAAGTTCTTATTAACCATTGATTTTGTTCGATTGATTGGATATTGTATCCCTGAGTGTAAAAGATGGTGGTGTGGCAAGTCGGTAACTGTGATTGTTGTTTCAATAACAGCGCTTCGCAGATAGCGTCACTTTCGATGGGATACGGAAGGGCATTGGAGCAGATTTTCGTTCTTTCGATGTTCTTGCATTGGTCCATATTTTGGAAAGTAATGAAAAACATTGAATCCACATCACGCGCTATGTATTTATTGGTTGTTGATAAAGTGTGATGTAAACCTGTTCGATTATCCAATATTGGAATAGGATAAAGTCTGTATAGGGTGTAAGTCGAGTGGTCAATAAGTGGAATTTGAATAACAAATACAATTTTTGAGTCGATATCGGCAAAGGTAAACTATTTCTTTGTAATGAATGGGAAATTTGTCTTAATGAATCTACTACATCAGATGGTTTTATTATTGAATCGTGCAATATTTTTAATCTTGCAAATGTAACTGCGTTTAACGCATCATTTAAAGAATCTTTAATAAACGTGTAACTTTCCATAAGTGATTCGCATAAATCTAATGCTTTGATTTGTGCCTCTATATACGTGGTGTCATCAGAAATCGAAGTTACTAAGTACCGAAGTAATTCGATATCATAATTAAACGTTTCTTCATCGATTTGCAATTTTTGTATGGTCGTGTTAAAATTCTTAATGACAGATGTGGTAACTGATATTTGTTTTTGTAATAATTTTTCAATATTTTTTTTGTCAGTCGATACTTTGTCATTATAATCAATTGTTTTTTTAATAGGGATCAGATCTTTGTAAACAAGAAGTGTCCGTTACTACAAATTTTGATAGAGGATACTTCATGGTAGAAAAGTCCTAGCGTATTATTGATTGGTGATATTGTAAATTGACTGGCGGTGATTGGGATCAATCCTAGCAGTCTGAAAGGAAAAAAGTTCCTTATTCAAAACAGGTTTACTTTAGTTGAATAGTTGTTCATAGGATTTTCGGTAATTTCGAATGGACCATTAAACAAATTTTCGGCTTTTGTTTTGATTTGTGATTCTTTCAACCAGACCTTGTCACCGATTTTCAATTCAGGGAGATTTTTTTGTACGCGTTCATCGAAACGTTCTTTAGATTTTTGTTTCGATTGTTCCGTTTTATTTCGCGCTATTTTATAAAAATAATCCATTCTTTTAGTTAAGTCGCGAACGTATTTGGATATTAATTGTTCTTGATTGTATAATTTTTCGGGTGGTCTGCTTGATGTATGACCAAAAACGAGTTCGTAGGGCGTAAAGCCATGAGTTTTATTTTTTGTATTATTATAGCAGATCACTGCATAAGGAAGAACGCTAAAGCATTGATCTTCGCGATGTTCTAATTTATTTATTCTGATCATTTCGCAAAGGGTCGCGTGAAACCGTTCTAAAGAACCGTTTGATTGTGGGTGAGCTACGCTAGAAAATGTTAGCTTTACATCATAAGGGATGCAAAGATCTTTTAACAATGTATTGTCGAATTCCTTACCGTAGTCGCAATGTATTCTAAGGGGGACACCAAAATGTTGGAAGAATAACATAAGCGTGTTAACTACGGTTGATGCCTTTTTATCACTCATTGCGTATGCTTGCGTAAATTTTGTTAACTCGTCGCGTATTGGTAACGCATAGTTTCTAGTCGGGTATTCGAAAACAACGATATTGATTCTTTCAAAAGGGGGTACGAGGGGTTTCAGTAATAACAAATGGTCTACTTAAGAGTATAGTCTTTACCGAGGCCTTGGGGTGAACGTCACCAGTCGCCGGGCACGGAGAGGCCTCCCACACCTAAAATTTGTGTGTGCGTAGATACTCTCCTCGTCTGCAGGTGATTGTAGGCCAGTCAAATAAGCATCTAAATAAATCAAATTTTCTATGTTCTAAATACTACTATACTATTATTTTGGCAATTATTTGTATTGAAATACACCACATGCCCTCAAATTAGACAATTTTTTTAGGGTAGAAATTTATAAAACAAATAATATGTTTTTATGCAGTATCGAGATGAGAATCTCGCACCTTTCGCGCGCCGGGTCTTGTTTGCTTGTGCAATGATAGATCGGATACTTCTCGGTTGAGTGAGATGCATAGTGATTTCATGTGTGTAAAGAAAAGAAATAAGCTTACGGAATGGCCGTGATCCGAGAACAAACAGGCAGATTATTACTTATTTTATATTATGGTTCTAGAGACAATTATTTTTTGGTGTCTACCTATGAACAAGTGTTTTGCTTTCTGAAAATTTTGCTGGAAAAAGTCGTAAACTTTTTCCAGCAAAATTTTCTTTTCTTCAACCCGAAAAAAAGTACAATTTTTTTTTACTTCTTAATTTTGCCTTTAAAAGTTTACAATATTTTTATTTTGGTTGCAAATATTGTTTACTATAAAGTTTATATTTGAAAGTTTGAGACAAGGATGTGTTTGAAATTAACTCTGTGTTTCGGACTTCCATTGTCTATATTTTATTTATACACGACGTTTCGATCAGTACAATCTCTGATCGAAACGTCGTGTATAAATAAAATATAGACAATGGAAGTCCGAAACACAGAGTTAATTTCATAATTTATATTGTTGTAATACATACATACATATAGCAGAAAATAGCATTTTTTTCAATCCGAACCAGTATCGAGCGTATTGGGGTGGGTATTTTTTTATTTCCACTAAAAATAAGTTATTTTTGTCCAAAAGAGAAATAAATATAACATTTTCTGGTAGTTATATAAACTTGAATTCCAATGAAAGTGGAAATTTATTACATTCTCTCACTCTGCCATTTACAACCAAAAATGTGTGCATGAAAAGGAGTGTGGTCTACAATTTTCTACCCCATTTTCAGTATTTTATGAAAAATTATTTGTAGAGGCACTTACTAGTGACTCGTTAGGACACCAAATCCCTCGACGACTGATTTTTTTATGCAAAAAGGGCTGCCAGGGACGGTTGGATTGTGATTTTTTAGTTGTTTTGGGTTGGTTTGAGTTGGTTAAAGTTAGGTCCCGAAATTTCTCATATACTAAATAATTACCAATTTTGTAATGGTGTCTGACTGTCTGGGGCACGATAACTCAAAAGCCGGTAAAACGATTTCTAAATTTGATACAATGATTATTTAGCACCAGGCGATAGGCTGATTAGTTTTTAAATGGTGGTAAGCAACATGCGGTTTTCACATATAAATGGATAATTTCACTTTCGACAAAAATTGTACTTCTTCGAAGTTTGTCAGAGCCGTAGATTTTGACATATTCAAAAAAATAATCTTATAAAAATTCTCACTTACAAACCGTAGCAGCTAGCGAAACACGGTTATCACATTCAGGGCCGGTCAATGGCGAACGTCGTTGAAATTACATTTCAAATTTTCGATCGGAATTCAAAAAATATGAAGTTGAAAGATCCCCGAAGTGGGGGGGGGGGGGGTACAATCTAGTATCTCCGATTTCGTTCAAAATTGGTATATGACGGTTTTTAGCATCGAGGATTACGAAGTTTCGATCAGAATTGAAAAAATTTAAAATTCATAGCTCCTCGCTGAGTTGGAGGGGGGGGGTACCATCTAGTATCTCCGATTTCATTTAAAATTGGTATATGGCGGTTTTTAGGGTCGAAGATCACAAATTTTCGATCAGAATTGAAAAACTATAAAGTTCATAGTTTCTAGCTGAGTTGGGGGGGGGGGTACCATCTAGTTTCTCCGATTTTGTTTAAAATTGGTATATAGCAGTTTTTGGGGTCGAGGATTACGAATTTTCGATCAGAACTGAAAAACTATAAAGTTGATAGCTTCTCGCTGAGTTGGGGGGGGGGTACCATCTAGTATCTCCGATTTTGTTTAAAATTGGTTTATAGCGGTTTTTGGGGTCGAGGATTACGAACATAAGCGTGTTAACTACGGTTGATGCCTTTTTATCACTCATTGCGTATGCTTGCGTAAATTTTGTTAACTCGTCGCGTATTGGTAACGCATAGTTTCTAGTCGGGTATTCGAAAACAACGATATTGATTCTTTCAAAAGGGGGTACGAGGGGTTTCAGTAATAACAAATGGTCTACTTAAGAGTATAGTCTTTACCGAGGCCTTGGGGTGAACTTCACCAGTCGCCGGGCACGGAGAGGCCTCCCACACCTAAAATTTGTGTGTGCGTAGATACTCTCCTCGTCTGCAGGTGATTGTAGGCCAGTCAAATAAGCATCTAAATAAATCAAATTTTCTATGTTCTAAATACTACTATACTATTATTTTGGCAATTATTTGTATTGAAATACACCACATGCCCTCAAATTAGACAATTTTTTTAGGGTAGAAATTTATAAAACAAATAATATGTTTTTATGCAGTATCGAGATGAGAATCTCGCACCTTTCGCGCGCCGGGTCTTGTTTGCTTGTGCAATGATAGATCGGATACTTCTCGGTTGAGTGAGATGCATAGTGATTTCATGTGTGTAAAGACAAGAAATAAGCTTACGGAATGGCCGTGATCCGAGAACAAACAGGCAGATTATTACTTATTTTATATTATGGTTCTAGAGACAATTATTTTTTGGTGTCTACCTATGAACAAGTGTTTTGCTTTCTGAAAATTTTGCTGGAAAAAGTCGTAAACTTTTTCCAGCAAAATTTTCTTTTCTTCAACCCGAAAAAAAGTACAATTTTTTTTTACTTCTTAATTTTGCCTTTAAAAGTTTACAATATTTTTATTTTGGTTGCAAATATTGTTTACTATAAAGTTTATATTTGAAAGTTTGAGACAAGGATGTGTTTGAAATTAACTCTGTGTTTCGGACTTCCATTGTCTATATTTTATTTATACACGACGTTTCGATCAGTACAATCTCTGATCGAAACGTCGTGTATAAATAAAATATAGACAATGGAAGTCCGAAACACAGAGTTAATTTCATAATTTATATTGTTGTAATACATACATACATATAGCAGAAAATAGCATTTTTTTCAATCCGAACCAGTATCGAGCGTATTGGGGTGGTATTTTTTTATTTCCACTAAAAATAAGTTATTTTTGTCCAAAAGAGAAATAAATATAACATTTTCTGGTAGTTATATAAACTTGAATTCCAATGAAAGTGGAAATTTATTACATTCTCTCACTCTGCCATTTACAACCAAAAATGTGTGCATGAAAAGGAGTGTGGTCTACAATTTTCTACCCCATTTTCAGTATTTTATGAAAAATTATTTGTAGAGGCACTTACTAGTGACTCGTTAGGACACCAAATCCCTCGACGACTGATTTTTTTATGCAAAAAGGGCTGCCAGGGACGGTTGGATTGTGATTTTTTAGTTGTTTTGGGTTGGTTTGAGTTGGTTAAAGTTAGGTCCCGAAATTTCTCATATACTAAATAACTACCAATTTTGTAATGGTGTCTGACTGTCTGGGGCACGATAACTCAAAAGCCGGTAAAACGATTTCTAAATTTGATACAATGATTATTTAGCACCAGGCGATAGGCTGATTAGTTTTTAAATGGTGGTAAGCAACATGCGGTTTTCACATATAAATGGATAATTTCACTTTCGACAAAAATTGTACTTCTTCGAAGTTTGTCAGAGCCGTAGATTTTGACATATTCAAAAAAATAATCTTATAAAAATTCTCACTTACAAACCGTAGCAGCTAGCGAAACACGGTTATCACATTCAGGGCCGGTCAATGGCGAACGTCGTTGAAATTACATTTCAAATTTTCGATCGGAATTCAAAAAATATGAAGTTGAAAGATCCCCGAAGTGGGGGGGGGGGTACAATCTAGTATCTCCGATTTCGTTCAAAATTGGTATATGACGGTTTTTAGCATCGAGGATTACGAAGTTTCGATCAGAATTGAAAAAATTTAAAATTCATAGCTCCTCGCTGAGTTGGAGGGGGGGGGTACCATCTAGTATCTCCGATTTCATTTAAAATTGGTATATGGCGGTTTTTAGGGTCGAAGATCACAAATTTTCGATCAGAATTGAAAAACTATAAAGTTCATAGTTTCTAGCTGAGTTGGGGGGGGGGGGGTACCATCTAGTTTCTCCGATTTTGTTTAAAATTGGTATATAGCAGTTTTTGGGGTCGAGGATTACGAATTTTCGATCAGAACTGAAAAACTATAAAGTTGATAGCTTCTCGCTGAGTTGGGGGGGGGTACCATCTAGTATCTCCGATTTTGTTTAAAATTGGTTTATAGCGGTTTTTGGGGTCGAGGATTACGAATTTTTGATCAGAATTGAAAAACTTATAAAGTTTATATCTTCTCGCTGAGTTGGGGGAGCGGCTGATTAGTTTTTAAATGGTGGTAAGCAACATGCGGTTTTCACATATAAATGGATAATTTCACTTTCGACAAAAATTGTACTTCTTCGAAGTTTGTCAGAGCCGTAGATTTTGACATATTCAAAAAAATAATCTTATAAAAATTCTCACTTACAAACCGTAGCAGCTAGCGAAACACGGTTATCACATTCAGGGCCGGTCAATGGCGAACGTCGTTGAAATTACATTTCAAATTTTCGATCGGAATTCAAAAAATATGAAGTTGAAAGATCCCCGAAGTGGGGGGGGGGGGTACAATCTAGTATCTCCGATTTCGTTCAAAATTGGTATATGACGGTTTTTAGCATCGAGGATTACGAAGTTTCGATCAGAATTGAAAAAATTTAAAATTCATAGCTCCTCGCTGAGTTGGGGGGGGTACCATCTAGTATCTCCGATTTCATTTAAAATTGGTATATGGCGGTTTTTAGGGTCGAAGATCACAAATTTTCGATCAGAATTGAAAAACTATAAAGTTCATAGTTTCTAGCTGAGTTGGGGGGGGGGGTACCATCTAGTTTCTCCGATTTTGTTTAAAATTGGTATATAGCAGTTTTTGGGGTCGAGGATTACGAATTTTCGATCAGAACTGAAAAACTATAAAGTTGATAGCTTCTCGCTGAGTTGGGGGGGGGGGTACCATCTAGTATCTCCGATTTTGTTTAAAATTGGTTTATAGCGGTTTTTGGGGTCGAGGATTACGAATTTTTGATCAGAATTGAAAAACTTATAAAGTTTATATCTTCTCGCTGAGTTGGGGGAGCGGGGTACCATCTAGATCTTTGATTTCGTTAAAAATTGGTATATAGCAGTTTTTGGGTTCAAGGATTATGAATTTTCGATCAGATTTGAAAAAATATAAAGTTGATAGCTTCTCGCTGAGTTGGGGGGGTACCATCTAGTATCTCCGATTTTGTTTAAAATTGGTCTATAGCAGTTTTTGGGGTCGAGGATTATGAATTTTCGATCAGATTTAAAAAACTATAAAGTTGATAGCTTCTCTCTGAGTTGGGGGGTACCATCTAGTAACTCCAATTTTTTCAAAAATTGGTGTAAAGGGCCTTTTGACGCGCGTTTCGCTAACAATGTTAGCATCATCAGGAGACGATAACATAGTTGGTATAAAGGGGTTTTTGGAACCAAAAATTAAAAATTTTTGACCAGATTTGAATTGAAAAACTATAAAGTTGATAGCTTCTCGCTGAGTTGGGGGCGGTACCATCTAGTATCTCCGATTTTGTTTAAAATTGGTATGTAGCGGTTTTTGGGGTCGAAGATTACGAGTTTTCGATCAGAATTGAAAAACTATAAAGCTGATAGCTTCCCGCTGAGTTGGGGAGGGGGGGTACCATCTAGATCTTCGATTTCGTTCAAAATTAGTATATAACGGTTTTTGGGGTCGAGTATTACGAATTTTCGACCAGATTTGAAAAAATATTAAGTTCATAGCTTCCCGCTGAGTTGGGGGTTTTTGGGGTCGAAAACTACGAATTTTTGATCAGATTTGAAAAAATATAAATTTGGTAGCTTGGGGGGGGGTACCATATAGCAACTACGATTAACTACTAGAATTAAAAAATTATAGAGTTGCTAGCTTCTCGCTGTGTTGGGGGGGTACCATCTAGTATCTTCGATTTCTTTAAAAATTGGTATATAGCGGTTTTTGGGATCGAAGATGACTATAGTTTTTCAAATTTGATCGAAAATTGGTCATCTTCGACTCCAAAAACCGCTATATACCAATTTTTAAAGAAATCGAAGATACTAGATGGTACCCCCCCAACTCAGCGAGAAGCTAGCAACTTTATAATTTTTTAATTCTAGTAGTTAATCGTAGTTGCTATATGGTACCCCCCCCCCAATGATGATAATGATAGCTTCTTTCTGAGTTGAGGGGGGGTACCATTTAGTAACTCCGATTTTGTTTAAAATTGGTATAAAGGGGTTTTTGGAGCCAAAATTGAAAATTTTTAACCAGATATCAAAAATTAAGTTGACAGCTTCTGGAGGGGAGCGTATCATCTAAGTATCTTGGATTTAGTTCTAAATTGGTATAAAATGGTTTGGGGGGGTCAAGAATTACGAATGTTGGTTCAGATTTCACAAATTATGAACTTAACAATTCTCCGGGGGGAGGGGGATCTAAGTACAATAGATTTTGTTCAAAATTGATATACAGAGTTTTGGGAGCCGGCTGAAAGTTACGAATTTTCTCTTTCGCAAATTATAAAGTTAACAGTTCCCCGAGGGGGGGGGGGTTCCATCTAAGCATCTCAGATTTCTTTTAAAATTGCTATGTTGGGGTTTGAGGGCGGAAAATTAAAAATTTTAGAACTGATTTCAAAAATTATGAAGATGACATCTCCTCGAACACAAGGGGTTTACCATCTATAAGTATCTTCGGTTTTGTTTAAAATTGGTATTTAGGTGAAGTTTTCATGCCATTTTAACAAGCATAATTTTTTTTTCTGTACGAGACTCTTAAAGTACGGAAAAACAACACTAAATTCAGAAAAAGCTTGAATTTTTCAGGTTTTTTATAGTTTTAAAATTTCCTTGTCACTGCATACGGTATACACAAATCGATGGCCATCATGTGAAATTTTGACAGTTACCGATTCGTGTATACCGTATTACGTAACAACGTTACGATTGGTATAGATTCGTGTATACCGTATGGGGTGACAACGTCACGATTGGTGTTTAGAAATTTTAAAACTTTAAAAAATATGCAATATTCAACCCTTTTCTCATTTTAGGGTTATTTCTTGGAACCTTAGGGCTCGGTACAGTAAAAACAAATTATGCCTGCATGACAACGCCTCGATTGGTATTTAGAAATTTTAAAACTTTAAAAAACTTCGAAAATTCAACCATTTTTTGATATAGGGGGTGTTTTTCAGCCCCTAAGGGTTTCGCACAGAAGAAACAAATTGGGCCTGTAAGAAGACCATTTTGACAGCTATCGATTCGAGTATAACGGATGGGGTGACAAAGTCACGATTGGTATTTAGAAATTCTAAAACATGCAAAATTCAAGCATTTTCTGAATTTAGGGGTGTTTTTCCGTACTTTAGGGATTTCCACAGAAGAAAACAAATTAAGAAAGGCTATTTTGGCAGTTATCGATTTGTGTAAATCGTATGGCGAGACAACGTCACGATTGGTATTTGAAAATTTTATAACTTAAAACAACTTTAAAATTCAACCTTTTTCTGAATTTAGGGGTGTTTTTCCGTACTATAAGGTCTCGTGCAAAAAAAAAAATTATGCATATTTAAAGGCCATTTTGGCAGATATTAATATGTCGATAACATATGGCGTGACAATAACGTCACCTAAATACCAATTTTGAACAAAATCGGAGATATTTATAGATGGTACCTCCCTTGTGTTCGAGGAACTGTCAATTTCATAATCTGTGAACCAACATTCGTAATTCTTAATCCCCAAAACTCTTTATACGAATTTTGAACTATATCCAAGACACTTAGATGATACCCTCCCCTCCTGAAGCTGTCAACTTAATTTTTGAAATCTGGTTAAACATTCTTAATTTTTACCTCCAAAAACCCCTTTATACCAATTTTAAACAAAATCAAAGTTACTAGATGGTACGCCCTCCCAACTCAGGGAGAAGCTATCGATTTTATAGTTTTTCAAATCTGAGCGAAAATTCGTAATCCTCGACCCCAAAAACCGCTATATGCCCATTTTAGATGGTACCCCCCCCCCAACTCAGCGAGAAGCTATTAACTTCATAGTTTTTCAATTTTGATTAAAAATTCGTAATCCTCTACCCCAAAAACCGCTATATACCAATTTTGAACGAAATCAAAGATCTAGATGGAACCCCCCCCCCAACTCACCGAGAAGCTATCAACTTTATAGTTTTTCAATTCTGATCGAAAGTTCGTAATCCTCGACCCCAAAAACCGCTATATACCAATTTTTAACGAAATCGAAGATCTAGATATTACCCCCCCCCCAAACTCAGCAAGAATATATCAACTTTATAGTTTTTTAATTCTGATCGAAAATTCGTAATCGTCAACTCCAAAAACCGCTACATACCAATTTTAAACAAAATCGGAGATACTAGATGGTACCCCCCCCCCTAATTCAGAGAGAAGCTATCAACTTTATAGTTTTTTAATTCTGATCGAAAATTCGTAATCCTCGACCCCAAAAACCGCTATATACCAATTTTGAACAAAATCTGAGATACTAGATTGTACGCCTCCCCCTCCGGGGAGCTTTCAACCCCCCTCTGATTTTTTGTGCGCATTTATCCAACTCTACCAACTAAATATTTTATAAACAAAATTTACAACAAATAATAAAAAAGAACATTATTTTGATCGCGATCATAAACGCAGTCCATCTTTGATCAAATATTGATTGCGCACGCAAAAACATGTGCCACAGTTACTTATATACGCCTGTTTTTTATTTGAAAACGAAATCTGAAGACTGCATATTCTTAGCAGCTTTGGTTCAAAAGTTATGAATTTTCAAATATATTAACCCTCTCAGTCACTCCCCACGAACGTAGTTTTTTTTAACATTGTTTTCTCACCGAACCTATAACTCACATCACATGTTATAAAAATAAGATCATTATTTTTTTACCTACATTGTGATTTAACGAGAAAGTGGCATTCTGACCATATTATTACCTAGACTTTATGTTTCTAAACAAATTTTAGAAATAACTATTTATTTCAAAGATTACTAAGAATTAATAATTAATATTTATAATTTATTATTTATTAAATAAATAAATAGATTTAAAAAATCCAATTAAAACACGAATAATTTACAGCACGAATCTAATTTTTTTACATGTACATCATCTCTTGACTGGCCTATAAATTTTTTCTCCTACAGAGTCTGCCCTGCCACTTTCGGTATAGAATTGTAATTCGTAAATTTCGCTTGTAAGGGTTACTTTTTCCCTAAATTTAAGCGACAACATTTTTTTGTTTTATTTGATAGATGAAGCTTAGATCTAGGGTTGTCTAGTGTTAATTTTTTAATTTTTTGTTTCTGGTTCCGTGAAAAACTACCACTAGACAACCCTAAATTTATCCTTTATCATTAAAACGATACCAAAATTATCAAAAAATTCCTTCGCTAAGATAAAAAAATTTTGGGCAAAAAGTACCTCTGCATCGGACCGTTTTTTTAGCGAAGACTATACTCTTAAGTTTTTTCGGACTATTTTTACTTTTTGACATGTTTCGCACTTTTTTATAAAATCTTCTACGTCTTTTGTTAGACCTCGCCAATTGTATTTTTCTTTTATCCGTCTAACCGTCTCATTTATTCTGCGTTATAAATTACTTTTGACTAAATGATAATTTTCTAGTATTACGTCTGAAAATATAAACGAAATCATTTCTAGGGTAGGTAAATCCAAATTATTTTCAATGCAATGGGTTTTATTAAGTTCAAATTCGTTTTGATGTTTAAAGAGGCAGTAAAACAGGTGTTGTGAACAGTTGTCGTCCATTTTGTTTTGTCGAAAGAAATTTACTATTAATTTGTTAGATTTGTCTAGCAATTGGTAGTTTGAAGTTTCAATTTTAGAATAATCGATCAATGATCGAGTTTTGTAAAGGTCTACAAATCGATTAAATTCCTCGGTAATTCTTTGATCGTTGTTATCAGTAAAAAGAGATTCGTGGTCATCGTCTTCGTCTGTCTCATTATTTGCCAAAATTTTTACTTTTGAATTAAAGTCAATGCATTGTTTAAGTGCTTAATTTTTATTCGTGATAGTGCGTCCGCGTTTTTATTGAGTTTACCTGCTTTATGAACAATTTGAAAAGTATAATATTCTAATTTGAGGCGCCAACGAGCTAATCTACTACCTGGATCCTTTATAGAAAGAAGCCAAGTGAGAGGCCTATGGTCAGTGACCACAATAAACTGTCTGCCAAAAAGGTAAGGACGGAAGTGTTTCACCGCCCAGACTATTGCCAATAACTCGCGTTCAATTGTCGAGTATTTGGTTTCGGCATTACATAAAGTTCTCGATGCGTAGTCTATCGGGAGATCTTTGCCTATTGGTCCTTGTGAAAGGACATCGCCTATCTCGAATGCGCTCGCGTCTGTGGTCAACAGAAAAGTTTCCTCAAAATTTGGATAAAATAGTATAATGTGAGAAATAAGTGCATTTTTAAGTTGTTCAAAGGCTTCTTCACATTCTTTGCTAAAAACAAAGGGGATATCTTTTTGGCTTCTTCACATTCTTTGGTAAAAACAAAGGGGATATCTTTTTGAAGAAGACGTGTTAGTGGTTTAGAGATTTTCGCGAAGTTTGGAATAAACCTTCGGTAGTAACCGGCAAGTCCTAATAATGATTTTATATCCCGAGGGTTTTTTAATTTTGGAAAATTTTGAATGCAATTTATTTTATCAGGATTGGGCTTAACGCGATTTTCAGTTATGAGATGCCCGAGATACGCAACTTCCTTTCGTAAAAATTCGCATTTGTTAGGTTGTATTTTTAAATTTGATTTTCTTAGGCGTTTAAAGACCTCGGAAAGGCGTGTGATATGCTCGTGTATTGTTCGTGAATACACAATAATGTCGTCCATATAGACGAGACATCGTTCATTCAAAATACCGAGAAGTATGTTGTCCATGACGCGTTGGAACGTCGATGGCGCGTTCTTTAGCCCGAATGGCATAGGAACGAATTCGTAGTGCCCGTTTTCTACAGAAAATGACAGAAAATGCTGTCTTTGGGATATCTTTCGGGTCAATTTCTATTTAGTGGAAGCCGGACGCAAGGTCGAGTGTTGTGAAATATTGGCATTTACCCAATTGATCCAATAGATCCGAAATTTTCGGTACAAGATACTTGTCATCCAAGGTCGTTTTTAATTTTCTATAACCCTCCATTTCTGTTTTCCCGAAGCGTCGAGCTTTTTCCGCACAAGCCACACGGGAGATGACCGATGGGCGTATTATGTTTCGTCAAGCATTTTGTTGATTTGTCTTTTTACTTCCTCTTTGTGTATTTGAGGATACCTGTATGACTTTGTATAGCTAGGATGTGCATTATTTGTTTCTATTGTGTGTTTAATTTCATTGGTAAAGGTCGCTTGGTCGCCTTCAATGTAAAATATGTCAGAAAAATCAAAACAAAGATTTGAGATGAGCTCTCTTTCCTCATCGTTTAATCATTTCTATCCTATCTATATGCAAATTATTTTCATTTGAATTACAATTTAAAATATCATGGGTAGCTTGGTATGGGTTCAAAATAAATCATTAAAGCAGATTATTTTAGAGATAGCGTTAGGGTTTATTACCCACGTATAAAACTCGCCATTTTCGTTGATGTGTATTAGTGCCTTAAGTAATCTTACTTTTTCTTTTTCTTGGCTAATTAAAATCGCGTCAGTGCCTTTTAAGTTACACTTTAATTTAAAAATTTGCTCGGTTCGAGGTTCTAAAAATAATTTATTTACAGTAGGTGTTCAGTTTGTTTA
The DNA here is from genome assembly GCA_963921995.1 of Oxystoma pomonae. Taxonomy (NCBI): domain Eukaryota; kingdom Metazoa; phylum Arthropoda; class Insecta; order Coleoptera; family Brentidae; genus Oxystoma; species Oxystoma pomonae. The sequence continues at coordinate 63,148,762 of OY998168.1, read as the reverse complement.
AAAGCAGTTTTGGGTGTTAATTTCATTCTGGTTAGACCTAGGTTTCGGTATTGGTTTTGACTGATATTGAATGAGGGTGTAATATTAGACACATAATTTTTATTGTTTTGGTCAACGTCGAACGTATCGTTGGTAACCTTTATTAAAGGGATATTTTTAAAATTCGTTATTTTTTGGATTTTAAATCAATAATACATTCATAGTGTTCCAAAAAATCCAGTCCTAAAATTCCGTCAAACTCTATGTCTAAATTGCAAATATAGACTTTGTGTAGATCGTCTTTATTAAAAGGAATTTGGGTTGATTCGGTTATTAAAACTTTTTGATCGGTTATCCCTTGAACTATTATATTTTCGGAAAATCTGGTTTTCCTGCACCTGTGTCAATTAGAAATTTAAAGCGGTTTGTAGCGTCGTGGATATAGTAAAGATTTTTCGAATTTAAGGGGTGCAAATTTGCGTTTAAAGGAAATTTTGTTCTGGGTTTTGGTTGAGGTCGTCGATCCTCATGGATTAAATTTGCGCCGTCGTCTGCGCCACTTGTGGTTTCGTGGTTTAAGACGAATTGGGTGGATGGTTTTTGTTCGAAGCCGGCTGAAAATTTTGTACCGTTGTTGGTGGGGGAAAATAGTTTAAAACAGGCTGGTTTTCAAAATTATTAAAGTATTGTTCATCAGCGGTGTATTGATTTTGTTGTACAGATTGATCAAAATTATATTGAAATGTATCATAAACTTCTTGTTCTTGTATTGGGTCTTGGTAAAAGTAAGTGTTATCATAGTCAAAATTTGGATCGTAATTATCGTAAGTGTCATAATATTCAGGGTCAGAATAAGACATCACATGAGGCCTATGTTGTTGATTATCGGATTTCTCTGTATGACTGAAGGTCTTAAGTTGCTTTGATTGTTTTAGGAAAAGTTTGGTCTTGGTTGTGAAGGACCAGGTTGGTTTTGGTTAAAATTTTGCCCAAAATTTGGTCGATGCTGAAAATTTTGATTTGGGTAAACCGGTGGTCTTTGTACAAAAGTACGACATTCGTTGTATGTGTCACCAGTACGGCCGCATTTAAAACACTTCTGTGATTGAGAGGATGTCACTCTCCTCGGGGGTGTATTAAGACCCATAGAGTCAATAATTTGTATTTGAGCCTCTTTTTGAAGGTCTGTTAAACCTAATTTTTGAACGTTTACGTGCATTTTTGAATTCATTACCAGCAGACGATTAATGAACAAAAGAGGTGAGTCGTTTGTTGTTTAAATCGCTTTAAGTCCTGACTCAATGAAGAAAGGTCGCTTGTATCTCCATAATAGGTACGTAAAACTTATTTGAATCCAGGAAAGCGGGTTTCTAGAGTTTACCAATTGTGCCGCTTTTCCTTTTAATTTATTTTTGATATGGATTACCAATAAGTCACGTTGCTCACCAATGGACATATTATAAGCACAATCACAAGCATTAAGAAAAGTTCTTAAAAATATTTGATCACCATCGTATTCAGGAACGATCGAAAAAATTTCAGATAACCGATATGGTTCGACCTGCACGGCAGCTGGTACATTTTGAGCTGCTGTATTTGCCGCGTTTGCTGGTGGGTCAGGCATGTTGTTTGTGTGTTTATTTGGTTAAAATTAAACGTCACAAAATAAATTTCAAAATTTGTCAAGGTAGATATAGAAAATCGAACAGATTTTTACAGTTTTTACTTACAGTAACTTTACTGTTCTTCTACCAGGGTCTGCACTGGGTGTTCCTTCCGTATCCGTTGTGTGAAGTGAGGATGCTTGGTTGCTCTGCTGGTTGCTTATAGGTTCTTTGTAGCTTCAAAGAGTTGGAACTCACCACTCGCGAATTAGGATGTCCTTATTTTCGCGGTCTTTTTAACTATCCGCACTACTGCACCAAATGTTAGCGCAGGGGACGACGCAAAGACTTTTTAAAAACAATTTATTTAAAATTACAAAATTCGAACTAATCTAGTTACTGGTTAAAACTAAATATTTATTATATCATTAGAAACCAGATAGACTTTATGTTAATTAATAAACGATTTAGAAACATTATTAAATCTGCAAAAACTTATCCTGGTGCAGACGTAGACTTGGATCACAATCCAGTTGTGGCGAAAATTAAATTTACCCTCAAGAAAAATCGTCCCCCAAATAACAAACCCAGACCCAGGTTGGACAAACTTCAAGATAACATGATAGCAACTATACTTAAAGTCGAACTTAACAAAAAGCTTAAAGATATTAATGAATCTACCGAACAAGATGCAGAAATGGTCGAAAGCACAACACTCTTAGGCAGGGATGAAACAAGAAATGAAAAGAAAGTTTGGATAACCGATGAAATCCTGGAGAAGAAATCAATAGAGCAATAAAAAACAAGATATGGTTAGCAAAACAAGACTGGATAGCACAGCAATGTCAAGAAATAGAAGATCTAGATGCTAAACATGACACTTTCAATTTAAACAAACACATAAAGGAAGCGGCCGGATTATTTAATAAAAGACAAGCTGAAATCCTTGTGGACAATCAGGGTAAAATTATACCGGATACCAAAGAAAAACTAAAAGAATGGGGTAGATAGAACATCTCTTTACCGATAACCGATCCGAACAGCCAGAAGAATTCTCAAACCAACGCATAGATATAACAGCAGAGGAACGCAATATCTTTAGCTAAAAACACAAAAGCGGTAGAGGAAGACGAAGTATACACTGTGGTTTTAAAGCTAATAAAAGACGAAGATTCGCTAAATACGCTGGTCAAACTTTTTAACTTGATTTATCGTAGCGGTAAAATCCCTGCTGACTGGCTTAAATCAACCTTTGTTACGCTGCCTAAAAAACATTCAACAAGTGTAGCTAATCAGCCTAATGAGCCATATGTTAAAAATATTTCTTGAGATTATCCACCAAAGAATTTATGGGAAATGCGAATCCTTTATGGGCGATACGCAGTTTGTATTTCGTGCTGGGTTCGGGACAAAAGAGGCCTTATTTGGCATTCAAGTCTTAGTTCAGCGGTCTAGGGATGTGTCGGTGCCAGTATATGCCTGTTTCATAGATTATGCGAAAGCATTTGATCGAGTCCAACACGAAAAGCTCATAGAATCGCTAAAAGAAGTTGGTCTAGATGACGGAGAGTAATAGCTAATCTATACTGGATTCAGACTGCTCAAATAAAGGTTGATGGCCAACTGTCCGAATAGGTCCTAATAAGAAGAGGAATACGCCAAGGTTGTATATTGTCTCCGCTGTTGTTTAATATCTATAGTAACAAAATAATACAGAATGCACTTCACTTACAGAATAACTTCGAAGAGGGTTTGACCATAAACGGCATAAAAATCAACAACAGACGACACTGTCATAATAGCAGACACGCTGGAAGGCCTACAAGAGTTGTTGAATCAAATTGCTGCATAAAGTTCGCAATTCGGGCTTAACCTAAATGTTGGAAAAACAAAATGGATGGTCATATCCAAGGAAACGAACATCCGAGGCGTGTTAGAAGTAAATGGGCAGCAAGTCGAACGCGTGGATTCATACAAATACTTAGGCTGTCTCCTCAATGAGAACTGGGACAACATGCAAGTTCTTGCAAGAATTAAACAGTCCAGATCATCTTTTATCAAAATGAAATCAGTGTTGTGTAGTCGCAATCTTAATACCACTCTCCGAATTCGTGTGCTTCGGTGTTATGTTTTTAGCATCTTATATTATGGCATGGAAGTATGGACACTGACTGAGGCCATGTGGAAAAAGTTGGAGGCATTCGAGATGTGGTGTTATCGTAGAATATTAAGGATATCTGGGATGGACCGAGTAACTAATGTGGATGTTCTGCTTAGAATAAATAAAAAGCTTGAAGTTTTATTTACCATCAAAAAACGAAAACTTATATATTTTCGCCATATTTTGAGAAATGACAAATATAAACTCTTAAAATTGATAATAGAAGGCAAAATTGAAGGCAGAAGAGGTCCGGGTCGTAGACGGATATCATGGCTTAAAAATCTTAGACAATGGTATGGTGTTAGTACTACGACACTTTTCCGAAAAGCAGTGGACAGGGTGCAGATCGCGCTGATGATAGCCAACGTTCGAAGAGAGCATGGCACTTGAAGAAGAACTAAATATTACATTATGTTTTTATACTAAAACTAAACGCTGATTCAGCTGGGAACGAGTTGTTGGATCTTCTTCTCACGGGCAGGTGTGCTTTATTCTCGGAATCTTGAAGATACTGTCTGAAATCTGACTATTGCTGTGGCTGCATAATTCTTGGAATGGACACGTGCAGTTGTGTTACTAAGTCGATGAGAATATTTTTCATATAACATAGATTTATTCATTATTTGAATATAGAGCACCAGATCTTCACCCAAATATTTGGGTATAGATCCTAAAATTAACTCTGTGTTTCGGACTTCCATTGTCTATATTTTATTTATACACGACGTTTCGATCAGTGCAATCTCTGATCGTCTTCAGGTGCAAACTACAATAAATTCCTAAGGCTACGTGCTTATATACTGTGAGAAATCACTCAACCTTGAAGTTTAAGAAGTTGGCGCCGCCCAAGGAGGGGCTTCCAAATATTTGGGATTTCAACACTTGGTTTACTGAAAATACCCTGATTCTGCCCAATAAAGGCAGCTTCAAGGAATTTTCGTTTCTTCCAGTGTGACTCCTTGTGCAAAACCTTTGCTTCTGCCCACTTCCTTATTTTGTTTGTTCTCTGGTTTTGTTTTACTAAGAAGGCTTCTAATTGTATTACTAGATTTAAAAGCTGTTTTAATATTAAAGTTTTTCGCTACTCTTCGAATTTTCTCTGATACTCCTTTAACGTATGGGATTATAAGGAATGCATTTGCCTGATTTTGGTCTTGTAATCTCTGTCCTGTTTGTTGAAATTTAGAAATAGTATCTGTTATAAGTTTAAGGCTGTAACCATTCTGCTGCAGATCCTTCTTAATGTTTCTTATTTCGATTTCCAAGTCATGAGAATTGTTACAAATTTGAACGGCTCTGTTATACAAAGTTTTGATTATGCCTCGTTTGGTTGTAGCAGAATGATTTGAACCTTGATTTAAATATTGTCCTGTGTGAGTGGGTTTACGATAGACTGTTGTTCTGATGTCGCTTTCTACTCGTGTGACAAGTACATCAAGAAAAGGAATTTGACAATTTTGCTCCAACTCCATTGTGAATTTAATGGTGGGTCTTATGTTATTTAGGTGGTGAAGAAATTCTGAAAGTTGTTGGTCATTCCCGGTCCAGGCAATAAAAGTATCATCAACATATCTTAGCCAGAGCTTAGGTTTATATGTTGCGGTATCAACTGCGTGTGATTCGAACCACTCCATATAAATATTGGCCACCATCGGCGAAAGCGATGAACCCATTGGCAGACCGTCATCCTGAGACTAAAACCTATCTTTCACTTGAAAATAAGAGTTATGTAGGCAGCACCCCAACAACTCCATCACTCCCTCCAGGGGTAGGCTGGTACGTTCATAAAGGGATTCGTCATCAACCAGTCTCTTTCTAATAATATCTAGCGATTCCTTTATCGGGACATTGGTGTATAGACTTTCAACATCAAAACTGACAAGTCTATCCTCGGTTTCTAAAACAAAAGATTTAAGAATATTAACAAAATGGTTGGAATTTTCTACAAATGAAGCGGTCTTGCCTGCAAGAGGTTGAATAATTTTCAAAAGGAATTTAGACAAATTGCTTGTTAGAGAATTTCTGGAACTTGTAATTGGGCGTAAGGGCATTGCATCTTTGTGAATTTTGCGAAGTCCGTATAGATGAGGAGGCTTGCTATAATGTGGTGTAAGTTGAGACCTTGTATTGTCCGGAATATATCTGGAATACTTTTTCAAAATTCTATAAACCTTACTTTCGATTGATTGCGTCGGATCTTTTGGGAGAAGTTTATAGTTTCCTTTAGCAAGTACCTCTTCAACTTTCTGGTCATATGTTTCCGTGTCCAAAATCACTGTTGCATTGCCCTTGTTTGCCGGTAAGATTTTAACTGATTTGTCCTTTTGAAGATTCTTCAACGCGATTTCCTCTGTCTTGCTTATATTAGAGATATGCTTAATAGGTTTGTCAATAATGGTCCTTACCTGATGTCTGAACTCGTCGGCGTCTTGTTGTGGAAGAGGATGACCTTCTATGGCGGTGATGATATCGATGGTGGGTATCTTCTTAGGAGCGATGGAAAAGTTAAGTCCTTTGGCAAGTAAGTTTTCTTCTATGGGTGTCAATGTCTTCTTTGACCCATTAACGATGGTTCTTACAGCGTCGGTGGTCGATTGGCTTTGTGGCTGTTGATGGGCGAATTTCATTTGATGCTTTGCTTGCCAAGTCTGTCGTAGATGGTCGCAGGTTCGTGTTCTGGACAAAATTACACGAACCTGCGACCATCTTCGAACGGAACGTCCCAAATTGGTACACAATTTGATGGAAAAATCTGAGCTTTAAAATGTACGTCCTGTGATCGTTCCCGCCAGCGGTTCAAGGAGCGTTTCAAATAGAACGTTGAGTTAACGTGATAAATCTCGCGCGCTGTTTTTTTTACAAAAGTTCAAGTATCAACAGTTTGATAGAAAAAGTCTACTTATTTTTTGCGTACCTAATTTATGAACGGCCCCTTATCGGCCTTGAAATTTTGAATCTTTTTGTATCAGAGCAAGATGGCGTCATAGCATAATCCCTCTAAATAATAAATTCACCCTTCAAGTTATTAGGAAAATTTTATAACACTTAAAATTTTTACAACATGTCATAGCATAATCCCTCTAAATAATAAATTCACCCTTCAAGTTATTAGGAAAATTTTGGAACACTTAAAATTTTTACAACTTTGACAGAAGCTGTGGTATTGTTTAACAACCGCTACCACTACCACGCATCGATTTTAACAGAGTTTTTGGAACACCTTAAAAACTGTCACTTGTAAAAAAATTTATAGATAAGAACAAATAAAGAAATTGACTTAGTTTTACAAAATATGTGTTTTATATGTTGGAACCTGGTAATATTTTATTATTTTTAAAATTAATTGCGCCAAAATTATCTAAAATTAACCAGAAAAATAACTACAACCACAACGAAATGGATTCGTAGCTTACGGCGGTGGTAGTGGTTAATTACCACAACGGAATGACGTTTAGCTATTGCGCAGACGCAGTAATTACCACAACCACTACGAAGTATCAAAGAAGCATTCCAAAATATCCCTATTGGTTATTCGTTTCGTTCGGCTAGTTTGTTGTTGCTCTTTATCTAACACATGACATTTGGTATCTCGTCTTCTACTCTTCTGGGGTACGTTTGAAAATAAACGGTAATGGTGAGGCGAGGGTAGGGTAAGGTAAGTAATATTTATGACGTCATAAAAGATCAGCGGGTGACCCTGAGGTGAATATTGCTTTGAATTTTCGAAAGCGGGTGTTGGATTTGTTCTGAACAAAAAACGTAAAGGAGCAAAACACATTTTTTACGTTAAAACGCTATTGCGCAGACGCGTGTAACTTTTTCGCTGCTCAAGACCGCGGCGAGTCTATCGCACCCGGGCGATCACGTTTTTGATTTTCGAACGGAGGTGTAGGACGTCATTACTTTCATCTCGGTCATTTTCGAATGGTTTTGGGCTAGCCAAAGTATAACCTTTACCCTGGGGTGACAATTTTTAAACGCACCCCTGTTATAGAATCGTTCTGTTATTCCCGATTTGGTTCGATTTTTTTGTGACATTTACTCTGTGATTGTTTAAATCACTAAAAGTGGGTTATCTTTTTGAGCAAAAAGCGGTCTCCGGCACGTTTAGTAAACGTCCATTAGGACGATTCTAAAAGGTCCGGTAAGATTCCTCACCAGACCAGGGGGGGGGACGTAAAAATAACAGGTCCCAGGGCTGTTCGAACAACGTCTATGTAACGTCCCAAGGGACGTTCCCGGAACAAAGTTTTTGGAAACATTGCTAGTTCCCCGAACGTTCCCGGAACGTACTGTAAGTTATGGTGGGACGTCGCAGGTACGTTCCCGGAACGGATTCGTGTTATTATTATGAAATTTCGCCCATACCTCAGAGTTCATGCAGATATCATCTTAGATCTAACATTTACTTGAGATAATGTACGAAAATTGAACAAATGTAAAACTTCCAAATTATACAAGAATTAGAGGAAAACCGTTATCTGCAAATTGGTTTTTCTAAATTTTGCGGACTACGACCTAAATGGTGTATACTTGCAGGTGGAGCTGGAACTTAAAACTTTTAAGTAACACTATCAAAAAGCGTAAAGTATACAACTTTTATATAAGTGACAGTTTGTGACATTTATAAGTAAAACTGTATGTTTGGGGTGTGCAAAGAATGTCCAGGCAAACAAAATCTGGATGAGCTTCTGTCATAAATGATGGATGATGATGAAAATTTTGGTAAAACCGTAGTCTTCAACCGATAGGTAAAGAAGCATTGTTTCGTATCTGATGAAAATGTAATTTTATCAGTGTCAGGGTCGGTGTCAGGGTTTTTCAATATCGAAATATGCTGAGTTCCTGGAAACTTTCAAGGACCAGGTGGTTAGGGCTTTATCTCAAAATCACAAGCAGCTTTTTTAAAACATTTAAAAGAAAGTTTAGGAGGGGGTGATTTTATAATTATGTGTGACTTTGCCGAAAATTATTCATTTACAGTTCAGGATGAAGTGCAAAGCTTCCACTGGAACACTTCCAGCGCCACACTCCACCCTTTTGTTATTTATTACAAAGATATTTCAGATACCATTCAAAATCAATCTTTTTGTATGTTAATTGACCCCAAACACCATACCACCCTAGAATTCGCAGTATTTCAAAAATTCTTTATTGAGTTACTTAAAAACAGATTCCCCTATATGAAAAAACTTTTTTTTATACCTTCACCAAAAACATGATTTTAGTAACTGTCTGCAGATTACTAAAACATGGCTTTTTTGGTTACCGATGCAAAAAAACTTTTTTATCACGGGTGCAAAAAAACTTTTATCACGGGTGCAAACAAAGATTTCTTTCTGTTGTTAACCCAAAATTAAAGAGAAATAGCGGAAAATAGTAATATTGAAAAAAATCTAATTACTCTTGCCTAAAAATTAAGCCATTTCCGCCAGTTTTCACCAAGTATTTACGAAAAAATAATTTAAAAAAATCGGCAGAATATCAAACTGTCAAAGATTAAAATGTCGCAACAATGAACGTCACCGAGTAAAAAGGCACATCGCTATGGAGACGTTTGCTATTTCATTTACCAGCCGCCTTGATTTATAGTGTAAAGATGGTGTGTTGCGAGAAGTGCTCTTCGTTCGAGATTTTTAAAAGCATTTTCCTGTTTTTCTTGGATTTTTTGATAAAGATATTTTAAAAAAAATAGTATTCACAACTCGCGTTTTTAAAGCCACTAGTTGTGAAAACTACTATTATATGACGGACAGATGTGCTGGTCAATGTAAAAACAAAAAAAAATTAAACTTATATTGTCATCAATCAAGACTATTAGTCGTCCTGGTTAGATCCCAAATAGCAATCAATTGTTCATTTTGTGCAGAAAGCATGAAATTAGGCACACTTATTTTTTAAATCGATAAATCGATGATCGGATGTATAGGAGCCAAGACGGCGGCGATTTTTTCAAAATGGATGTCTATTTTTTTTTAAATTGTAGGTTCGCCATCAAAACAAAATTATACTCGAATCCATATAATTCGATAGAGAGAAATTGAAAAAAAAAATGGTTACATTTACATACGACCTTTATCGTCCTTGAAAAGCGACATTTTATTTTAAAAAAATGCATTTTGATTTTTTTTTTTGATAATTTTTTATAATTTAGTAAGCCGCGATTTAGTTGTAATTTTATAATTTAGAAAGATCATCAAAATAACTTAGTAATTGACTTTTTGTTTACAGGGTGATTGGTTTAGTTATACCAGGCCAGTCAAAGTAAGATTTTTAAAGAAAGCTACATTATCATCCGTACCTTTTTTAGTTTTTGAGGAAAAAATGTCAAATTTGGTACGATTATTACAATTATGAATGCAACTGATATTCTAAAAATTTTGTGGATAGGTGGCGCTGCGGACGACGTGGCACCCAAATTTCCGATTTTAAATTTGATAAAAGTTCATATTTTTTTAATAACTTAGATAAGACATGCATATTTAATAAAATATTCGATTATGTATAGCTAAAGTATTTTGATTTTTTTAAAAATAATTTTAGTTTGATATTAATTATTGGTCGCCTAATTTTTTTTTTGAGTATGTAAAAAAACGGGTTTTTAAACGTTTTCTTCAATTCTTCCTAGCGACCAAAAATTTGGCTTGACATACACGTTGATGAATTTTGATGAATTAGAAGGCCCCAAGAAATCGATTTTAAATTTGACCTAACATGTGTTTAGTCGCCCCGAATAGTACTCTAATGTACCCTATTGTTCATTTTTTGCGGAAAGCACCAAATAATACGCTTACTTTTTTAACATTTTTTTAGGATCGTAGTCAAGAACATTTATGATCGGATGTACAGAAACCAAGTTGGCGACGAATTCCTCAAAATGGCGATCTTAAATCAAAAGTTACTTATATAAAAAAAATATACTTGGATCTATAGAACTTAATGAGGAGAAATTTGACAATACTAGTTAAATTGACATGAGTTAACTACAGCGACCTTTGAAACCCCTTTTTAAAAAACTAATTACTAGAATTTAAGCTTTAATGTTGTTCGTATCAAGATTACAGATATAATGAATTAAAATTGAATAATGAATTAATACAATTGCAATAAAAATGTAATATGCTGAATTGGCAGGAATCCTGTGACATCATATAGTGTTTGGTATGCATCTTCTTTATATGGAGTACATGGTAGAAGGTTAGGTAACTCCTCCCCTCTTAGAGACAACTTTACGGTGGCCATTTGGTTAGCGTGGAAGTTGGACATTTTCTAGGTTTAAAGGCTGTTTTTCCATGGTAGCTGCAGAATTCTCATATTTAGGCATTGGTTTTTGATGGTTTGGTTTCTTCGTAAAAAATTTCTTCTTATGTAGAAGGCTAGAGCTATTACGATAAGGCCATATATCGTAATAGTCCATATGCTTGGAATCGTCGATACAATTGGTTCTTGTATTAGGTGGGAGTGGTCTTCTTGAAGTTGTTGCTTTAGTTCAAAAAAGTCGTCTAGTCTAACCTTTTTTAAACTTAGATTTAGGTTTAATGTTGATAAGGCGGTGACGTCGCTGTTGATATCAGAAAATAAGATTGGCATGATGGTGCTGTTCAATATTTTTTGTTTGCTAAATATTGAACTTTGATTGGTAATTATTTGACAGTTACTTGGCATGTTGACCGAAAATGTTCCTTTTAATTTTTGGGTTTCTTCTTGCGTAGGGCATTGAAGTTTGAGGATTTCGTCATAAGGAAGGACGAAAAACCATTGGTTGGTGACTTCTAATTGTTGTATGATTGGTTGGGTGATTTTGACTTCCATTTGTTTGCAGGAGGTGGTGGTTTTAGCTGAATTTAGTAGGCTTATGGTGCAAGGGCTGTTTTCAGTTGTTGTTTCTTGAAGTTCCATATTGTTGCATAGGTATAATTTATCCTGGATTTTCTTGCATTCTTCACCCCGGTATGCGTAGTGCAATTTATTGATAACAAGATACTTATTTCGAGGTAAAATAACCTTATATTGACCCTTATTAAAAATTGGAAGAGAATATAATTTTGTCGCAGCGGACGTTTCAGATTATCAAGATGCACTTTTTCTCGCGAAACTGTCTTAGCAGTTTTCCTATTCTCGTTTATTAACACGATATTCTCAGGGCCAGTAAACTTGTCCATATGTTTTTTCCGAATATGCTTTTTTACAAAGGTGCTTTGACCAGGTTGAAAAACGTCACGGTTATTAATTTTTCGTTAAATTTAGAATATAATAATTTAGGTTTTTCGCGGTGGTCACTCACAAAATTGCTAAGCAATACTTGATACTGAAATATGGCCATTAATAATATCCGTCGGTTTCATTTTGGTTTCTGAATGAATAGAATTATTGTATGCCAATATGGCGTTAATCATTTATTCTTTTGCGGGAGCGTTTTTAAAATTTTGGCTGTTAAGTAAACGGAGGTGTTCGGCCAATGTGGAGTGAAAATGTTCCACCATAAAATGGTTGGGGGAGCAAAAATGCACTTTTACTTTGTGAGTTTGTAATAACTCAAGAATTACTGAATTTTTAAATTCGCTGCCGTTATCCATTATGAAATATGTGAGAAAAAAATTTACAGATTTTTTGCAATTTCAATAGAAGCTATCAATAAGTGTTAAAAATTTTGAGCCCTCAAACGTAATGTCGAAACTACTTTTTTGGGGTTTTTCGCCACTAAGAAATTTTTTCAAAAATATGTTAAAACCCACTGCGTAAATTCCTAAAGAAAAAAATGTTTTCGTTTGTCAGTGGTTTTTAAATAAGATAAAAAATTTGCCTACACATACGCAAATCATAACTAACTAAGTACTTATCTGACGTTTCGGCAGAAATTCTACTGCCGTTATCAAAGAACTTTATTCATTTCAAAAACTTTTTTCGATTCTTTTTTAAAATATCTGTCTGTTGTCATACAACTGACTGACTTTGACTGATATATATTTCAAATATTAACTTGACAGTTTGGTGCGTCGATAGTAGCCAACAGTAGTGAATTTGGTAAAATTTAAAATCAAAATTATATTTGTTTGAGTGTTTTCGATTTTAGATTACATTATAAAAATACAAAATTTTTATTTTAAAATATCAAGTATAAAGATTATCTTTTGACTGACTTTAAGAAAAAATACATTAGAAACCCAAAGAACATCAATGCAGTTTTTTAATTTATTTTAAAAAAACCTTTTTGAAAATCTTGTTTTAAAATTGGAAGCCAACATGTATTTATATCAACTGATATACTAGCTATGCATTCATCTTCATTTGTAATATACTGGTTTTGTAATATACTGGTTTCTCCCCACATTACTCTATGACCATTTTCAAAAGAATGTTGGCAAATTTTAGACCTTTCCCAGTCTCCCCTTCTGAGGTACCACTATGGTCATTTATTCTAACTTTAAGAGGCCTTGAAGTTTCTCCAATATAAAATTTACCACACTCGTAAGGAATTTTATAAACGATATTTTGTGAGTTTTGCTCAGCATTCAATGGTTTTGTTTTGGTTAGAATTGATCTAAAAGTATTTGATTTTTTGAAAATTGTTCTAATATTATAATTATTAGCGATTCGTTTAATTTTTTCCGAAATACCTGGTATAAATGGAATTATTAAAAGAAATCACATATTTTCAGTAGGAAAGTGATTTTTTTCAACAGGATTTTGGGATGGCAATCGGCTCTCCACTTTCTCCTCTAATGAGTAATATTTTTATGGAAGATTTTGAAAATAAAATTTTAGAGGAATTTAATTTTAAACCGGTCATTTGGTTTCGCTATATAGATGATATTTTTAGTATTTGGCCACACGATTTAAATAAACTTAATGATTTTCTTAATTTTATAAACGGTAAAGAACCAACAATAAAATTTACTTTAGAAGTAGAAAACGATAACAAAATTTCATTTTTAGATGTTTTAATGAACAAACATAATACATTACAAACCTCAGTTTATAGAAAACCAACACAATAGATATCTAAATTTTAACTCAAATCATTGCTCATCGGTTAAAAAAGCAGTAATAAAAAGTCTATACGATAGAGCTAAAATAATTTGTTCGGACAATAACACATTTTTACAAGAAAAACAAATAATAAAAGAGGTCTTAATTAAAAATTCGTATCCAAATAACTTCATCGAAAATTCTTTTAGACAAATCGAATTTCCAAGACAACGCGAATGTAGACATAATGTACAACCAACAAATTTAATAATTCCATTTATACCAGGTATTTCGGAAAAAATTAAACGAATCGCTAATAATTATAATATTAGAACAATTTTTAAAAAATCAAATACTCTTAGATCAATTCTAACCAAAACAAAACCAGTGAATGCTGAGCAAAACTTAAAAAATATCGTTTATAAAATTCCTTGCGAGTGTGGTAAATTTTATATTGAAGAAACTTCAAGGCGTCTTAAAGTTAGAATAAATGACCATAGTGGTACCTCAGAAGGGGAGTGTTCTTTGGGTTTCTAATGTATTTTTTCTTAAAGTCAGTCAAAAGATAATCTTTATACTTGATATTTTAAAATAAAAAATTTGTATTTTTATAATGTAATCTAAAATCGAAAACACTCAAACAAGTATAATTTTGATTTTAAATTTTACCAAATTCACCCAATACCTTGTTGGCTACTATCGACGCACCAAACTGTCAAGTTAATATTTGAAATATATATCAGTCAAAGTCAGTCAGTTGTATGACAACAGACAGATATTTTAAAAAAGAATCGAAAAAAGTTTTTGAAATGAATAAAGTACTTTAATAACGAGTAGAATTTCTGCCGAAACGTCAGATAAGTACTTAGATTCTATTTAGGATTTGCGTGTGTGTAGGCAAATTTTTTATCTTATTTAAAAACCACTGACAAACGAACACATTTTTTTCTTTAGGAATTTACGCAGTGGGTTTTAACATATTTTTGAAAAGATTTCCTTAACTTAGTGGCGAAAAACCCAAAAAAAGTAGTTTCGACATTATGAATCCGCCACAAACATATAGATTTTATTTTCCCTCAAACGTATATGTATCCACATATAAAATTTCAAAAGGGGTGAGGCAGTGGGGGTAATATTAAATTTTGTTTTTACCGGTTTTCTGTCATATTTACTGGTTTGACAGATCTCGCAATCATTTATAAATGTTTGTATGGAACTTTTTACGTAGGGCCAATAATATTTAACTTTAATTTTTTGTTCTGTTTCCTCAATTCCCCTATGGTTTGATTTTCTCTCATGGTAGTTTTTAATAATTTCAGGGATATTTTCCTTATTCGTCACGTCCAAAAGTTTAGTTTTGCAGCATTTTAAATTTAGTGAAGGTCATCTAAAAATTTTTCTTATTACTTCGCAAAATAGCGGGTAGGTGTTGTGATTTTCAAAATAGAGATAGTATATTTTTTCTGGGACAACGTATTCTTTGATAAAATTAAGGATATCTTTTTCAGAATTGTTTTTAGATAATTGAACCGTAAATCTACGTTTTTTCTCAAATAAAATTTGTTGTTTTGTTTTAGTGGGTGGATGAAAAACTTCTTGTATAAAAATCTGGTTCGCGCCGTGATTCACGGGGGAAGATCTTGGCTCGAGTTTGTGTGAATGGTGCCTCCGCTGTCGGAGTTTCTGTCTCCGTCATTCGCATTATTTGGTGGACTCTGTAGTCTGGATGCGTCTATGTCAGGATTAGCAAAAGTCGAAATTTGGTTCTGCGGGTTGTGATTTTGGGGCAATTGTTGGGGGTTTTCGGTTAAAATTTCGTCAGATTTTTCTAGGCTTTCATTTAAATTATTTATGTATTTTTGCAAGTTAAAAATGCTATGCATTTCTTTTGTATGCAGTTCAATCCTAGATAAAGCGTCCGCGTTCGTATTTCGGTCGGTAATAACAGTAAATTTTCAACCGAATAAGTATGGACGAAAACATTTTGTAGCCCATACTAAACAAAGACATTCCTTTTCGATCGTACTGTATTTTGTCTCGGTGTCATTTAAAGTACGCGAGGCATAAGCTATCGGTAAATCTTGTCCGATAGGTCCCTGACTACACACAACTAAGCGCAAAATTACTGGCGTCACAAGTTAAAACAAAAGGCTTGGTGAAATCGGGGTATTGCAGGATTGGGTCATTTGTCAGTAGTTGTTTACATTTTTCAAAACAGCTGATAAATACCTCGTTGTGTACTATATTTGCGCCCTTTTTTAGACATTTGGTCAAAGGTTTAGTAATTTTGGAAAAGTTATTTATGAAACGTCTATAATATCCTAATATGCCGAGAAACGTTTTAATATCTTTTTGATTTTTGGGTATGGGCCAATTTAAAATTGTGTTTACATTTTCCTTGTTAGGTTTTACACCCTCCGGCGTGACTATGTGGCCTAAGTAATCTACCTCTCGTCTTAAAAACTCAGATTTATCGAGCTGAATTTTGAAATTTGCATTTCGTAAGCGTTAAAATATTTCTGTCAGTTTTTCAAGGTGTTCTTGCAGGGAAGAGCTAAAACAAATTATTTCATCAAGGTAGACTGCACAGTTTTCGTTTGTTACACCGCGGAGAATATTGTCCATTACACGCTGGAACGTGGCAGGACTATTTTTTAAACCGAAAGGCATACGACAAAATTCATAGTGCTCTTGTTCCGTACTGAAAGCGGTCTTGGATATATCCGATTCGTTAACTTCTATCTGATGAAAACCACTTACCAAGTCAAGAGTGGTGAAATATTGACATTTTCCGAGCTTGTCAAGTAGATCTGAGATCAAGGGGAGGTAGCAACGGTCGTCTTAACTTTTTTCGTTCACTTTACGAAAATCAATCATGACCCTCCACTTCTGTTTACCCGACGCGTCCATTTATTTAGGAACGACCCAAATAGGAGAGTTCCAGGGCGAACTACTTCGTCTGATTTTATTTTGTTCCAACATTTTAATTATTTGTGACTCAACTCCTTTTTTATGAATAAACGGTATCTGTAAGTTTTTGTGTAAACTAGGACTTCGTCGATAGTTCGTATATGGTGTTTAACTTCACTAGAAAATGTAAAAAAATATCGGAAAATTTTGTACAAAGTTTAAGAATTTCGCGTTTTTCTTCTTCGTTAAGATGGTCAGTTCTTATCAAAGAGGGGTCAAGTCTAGGCTTTTGTTTTGGGGTCTCGTCCAAGTTATTAAAATTTATATTTTTTATTTTTTCTCTACAGAATTTTTCCACTTCTATTGGTTCGGAAAAATCCAAAGTTATGGGCTCGCAAGAGCTATTTAAAATAAGAGTAAGGGCATTTCCGTTTTTCGCGATGGTAAGAGACTCGGGAATTTCACAATTATGAATTTTTTGGTATGGTATTTCTCCATTTTTAATTGTGGTCTTTACTTTAATTATTTGTTTACAACGGGGTTCTACTGTAATACAATTAAGATTTTGCTGTTTTGTTTGATGAAATTTTATTTTATTTTTGTATAAGGGGTCATTAAGTATCCTCCTTGAAAATCTAATTGTGCTTGTTTAAGTTTAAGGTTGTCAATTCCAATTAATCCGTCAAAAATATTATGCAACTTAAAAAGATAAAATTTTAATTTTATAAAATTTTGCAAATTAAATATTTTTGATGGAGGTATAAATAACACTATGTTTGTGGGATGACTGTTGGAAAACCGTAGATATAATATTTTGGGAGTCAAATTTGTAAGCTAAATTTGGATTTAAAAATGACTTTGTTGAACCAGAATCAATGAGAAGTTTAAGATTATGTCCCGGAAAAATGATATAAGGAAGTTCGCTTGCGTTTAACGTATTTAAGGAAATTATATTTTGTGTTGTTATTAGGTCTGTCCTTTGTCTGTCGTAGGTTTTGGAAAATATTTAACTTGATTTTCGTTTGTGTTCAGAGAATTTTCCGGCATAATTTGATGTGCTAGGCATATCGTTCGCGTTGTATGCGTGGGTATACTCGTAAGACGGTTCACCGTAGTAGTAACCTTCGGGTAGGTCAGGGTTTTCTTGGTATTCGTTTTGATAAAAGTACTCAGAGTATGGCGATTCGGTTTCCGTGTTATAGACCTCGTAGTTAGATTATTGTGGTCGTTGATTGGGCCTATAACTTTGATTGGTACACACACTCATTGGGGTTGGTATAGGTAATGGTTTGGTTGGGTCAGGTTTAAAAACATTAGTAGCGGGACACGACCTGCCAAAACAAAAGTTGATGAAAATGAATGATTTTGAAAATTATTTTGAAAAGGTCTAGCTATGAATAGTCTCTGATTATTTTGAAAAATATTTTGAGACCTAGGTGGCATTATTCTGGGGCGATAATTAACGTTACTGGTAAACGAAGGCCTGAATGGTATTTGATTTGTATATTTAGGTTGGGTATGGTTTTGATAATATTTAGTATTATCTTCAAGCAAAATGTATTGTAGTGCTTGTGATAATGAATTTGGTTGCATGCACCTAATGGTGGTTCCTAAGGGTTCCCTAAGACCGGCTAAAAATGTTTTAAGTGCCAATTCTTTATAAAAGTTGCGTTTAACCGTCGTGATAGTTTGTTGCGTCGCTTGCGTAGTTGGAGAAGGCGGTATATGACTGTCAACATAGCTACAAAATAAATTTAGTAATTCCAGACATCTGTCATAAAAGCTTTGTGGTGATTCATTTGAAAATTGTTTTAATGTGGCTAAATCTCTTGTTAAACAAGTTTCATTTCGCTTGTCTGCAAAGTGATTTGTGAGGGTATTTTTAACCTCCTGCCACTGGCGTTTTGAATATTTACAACAAGACTTGCGTTTCCTTTTAATTTTCCAATAAGAGAGTCCAAAAGATATTTTTTTGAAACGTACTAGGGTCGTTTTAATCATAACATTTCTCACATTTGATTTTCAATTATTGATTGATTTTGAGAAGCGGATTGAGAGTCAATAGAAGGCGTAGTATTTAAATTTAACTTTTCAAAAATGTTAATCAAATTTTCGTTTTCTGACATTAAAACTTTTTTTTTAAATTACTAGTAGTAACCCAACCCAACTGGTCAGGATGCTCTATAAGAAGAGGTGTTGAATCAGCGATTTCGTTCTTAGACAACAGCAACTTCTTGCGAAAAGGACGATTTGGTTCCTTTTCCTAGATTTTCGGCTGGATGATGGATTGAATAGTCCTCTATGGATTGGGTTTTCTGAATTTTGAGAAGCCGCTCTGCACAATTTCACCACCACCACAGTTCAAAAATCACTTGGTTCGTACGGCAGTTCAATCGAAAAATCGAAAAGTCTTGCGCGATACAGTCCAATAATTCGTTTTCCAAACTTAATCGTCACGATGTCGATTAATACCGCCGCCCTACAGCCGACTGCGCCAGTTAACTACAGCGACCCTTGAAACCCCATTTTAAAAAACTAACTAATTACTAGAAATAAGCTTTAATGTTGTTCGTATCAAGATTACAGATATAATGAAATAAAATTGAATAATGTATTAATACAATTGCAATAAAAATGCTGAATCGGCGGGAATCCTGTGACATCTTATAGTGTGTGGTGTGCATCTTCTTTATATGGAGTACATGGTAGAAGGTTAGGTAACTCATGCAACCTTCGATGACCTTGAAAAATGTCATTTTAGTTTGAAAAATACTTTTCCAGTGACTCTCGTTTATAGATTTAATATGACATCAACACATCTCTCCTAAGTGACTTTTTGCTTACAGGGTGATAGTTTTTGGTCGTGCCAATTTACATCCCCATAATTTCACCGACAACGATAACTTTACACTACTCGACAGTTTAAAATAATCTATTTGGTACAGGTTCTACGTCGACGGTCCGGTTGTTAAATTTATTGCTTTTATTTAAATGTGTTTGAAGCAGTTACCTATTTAATTATACATAAAAGAACGCTCAAACAGAAAAACATGCTTGGGTGTGTCTTTGGTACTCAGGGCAGGGCCAACCTGTCCGAAATGGTGCGGAATTTAATAGAAGCTCGCCACGTATGTCAAAATTCTTTCGTTAACCGTCCGTAGGATTGCAGCGTTTCACGGCAGCCCTCAACCATATATGACGTTCAAATGTCAACAGTGTCAAATAGCATTAGTTGTCGGGCATTTTGAGCATATTGTTAATGCCACCTTATCGATGGGTTAATGTTATATTAAAATTATAAAACAAGGTCTGTCGCCGTTTGCAGAATTATAAAACATTTAAAAAAAAAGGCTCTGGAAAAGTATTTTTTTAAAGTAAAATGACATTTGCAGGGTTGCCACATTCCTTGAAAACCGGAAAATCCAGGAAAAAGTCGGGAATTCGTTGGGGTCAGGAAATATCTGGGAAAAAGTCGGGAAATTTGCTAAGAATCCTTGAACTTTTCAGATATTTTTAACCTGGTGGAGATTACCTTGAACCTATATAAAATTTACATATAAATTTTTTGCGGGCCTCCGTAGCGCAGTAGGTATAGCGTATTTACCTGCCGCACGATAAGCCCCGGGTTTAAATCCCGGAAAGGATGGATATTTTGTGTTTGTTTTTACCTCTGTAAAAATACTTTGCTGCATACTTTGGGGATTGATTCTACTATGAATGAAAAATCCCAGTATCAAAAAAATTTCAATGAAATTTTCTCTGCAGCACTACCTTTCGATTTCTAAATGATAGAAAAGATATTTTTATAAAATATTTAAAACTGTACGGGTTTTTTAACCTTAATCTAAGCATGAGGGTTAGGCGATTTCGAGGTAAGAAACGAAATGTAGACTTTGCTGTTAAACGTGATACAGCAAGACAGCAAAGTATCATGGTATGGGGTGCTATATGTTTAGGAAGCACATCACCTTTAGTCCTCATCAACAGCAATCTGACTGCTCGGCGATATATCGATTAATGCTGCAAGCTTCAACCAGTTTTACATCCCTACCTACAAACTATCCCAAATGCGATCTGCCAGACAGCATATTGCTCGTGAAATAATGGACTTCTTACATGAAGTTGGTACAGAGACGTTGGAATGGCCAGCCAGATCGCCTGACTTGTCGGCTATCGAACACGTAAGGGATATGATAGGGCGCAATCTTAGTCGAGTATCACGTCCCCCTGGAAACTTAGATGACTCTGGCATGCCGTAAGTAGGATTTGTATGAAGTGTTCCTCAATATGATATAGACCATCTTATTTTGTGAATGCCGAATAGCACAAACGAGTGCATAAATAACCATGGAGGAGCCAATCATTATTAATTTTTAGATGATTATCATGGAGGAATCTTCTTGAAAATGTGATCAATTATTACGAGCATCCTAATGTATTAATATATAAATAAATTACTTTAAAAATATTTCTCCTTTCTGGGGTTGAGTTTTTGTTGTTCTCCAGTATATATAGAACTGAGAATAGATCCCATGCAACTTAGCGTCTCCTAACCCAAGTTTTTAAAAATAATTACGAAAAACTTGTAAGACCTCTTGTAGGTAGGTTCTGTAAAAATTTTTGTTTGCAGCACTATAACATCATTGATTGTTACAATTTTAGTTTAATTTTAAGCACACTTATTATATTTTGGCAACAAATCTAAAATTGAGCTTCAACCAGTTTTACATCCCTACCTACAAACTATCCCAAATGCGATCTGCCAGACAGCATATTGCTCGTGAAATAATGGACTTCTTACATGAAGTTGGTACAGAGACGTTGGAATGGCCAGCCAGATCGCCTGACTTGTCGGCTATCGAACACGTAAGGGATATGATAGGGCGCAATCTTAGTCGAGTATCACGTCCCCCTGGAAACTTAGATGACTCTGGCATGCCGTAAGTAGGATTTGTATGAAGTGTTCCTCAATATGATATAGACCATCTTATTTTGTGAATGCCGAATAGCACAAACGAGTGCATAAATAACCATGGAGGAGCCAATCATTATTAATTTTTAGATGATTATCATGGAGGAATCTTCTTGAAAATGTGATCAATTATTACGAGCATCCTAATGTATTAATATATAAATAAATTACTTTAAAAATATTTCTCCTTTCTGGGGTTGAGTTTTTGTTGTTCTCCAGTATATATAGAACTGAGAATAGATCCCATGCAACTTAGCGTCTCCTAACCCAAGTTTTTAAAAATAATTACGAAAAACTTGTAAGACCTCTTGTAGGTAGGTTCTGTAAAAATTTTTGTTTGCAGCACTATAACATCATTGATTGTTACAATTTTAGTTTAATTTTAAGCACACTTATTATATTTTGGCAACAAATCTAAAATTGAGACCAGATTCCACACCAACGCAGCATTTTCTGCTTAAACTGCAAAAAATTTCCTGCAGCGCTATGACATCGGGATTTTTTTTAAATAATTCTGGAAAAATCGGGAAAAAGTCGGGAATCGTGTGGCAACCCTGCATTTGTCAAGGTCATCGAAGGTTGCTCGTCAATTTAACTAATATTGTCAAATTTCTGTTCATAAAGTTCTATAGATTCAAGTATAATTTTTTTTTATAAGTAACTTTTGATTTAAGAACGCCATTTTGAAGAAGACACCAATTTGGTTTCTGTACAATCGATCATAAATTTTCTTGACCACGATCCTCAAAAATGGTAAAAAGGTAAGCGTACCAAATTTGGTGCTTTCCGCAAAAAATGAACATTGGAGTACCATTCGGGGCGACTAAACACATGTTAGATCAACTTTACTGGCCTATAGCGTAAAAACGGCACGATAGAATTTGCCTATAGCGTAAAAACGGCACGATAGAATTTGGAATTTCATTTGTTGGGGCCTTCTAATTCATCACAAGTTATCAGCCTGTATATCCGGCCAAATTTTTGGTCGCTAGGAAGAATTAATGAAAACGTTGAAAAACCCGTTTTTTTACATTCTGAAACAAAAATTAGGCTACCAATGACTATATCAAACTAAAATTATTTTTATACAAATCTACAAACTTTTTATTTTATTAAATATGCATGTCTTATCTAAGCTATGAACAAAATATGAACTTTTATAAAATTTCAAATATCAGTTGACCTTGGCAATTGTAATGATCGTACCTAATTTGACATTTTGTCCTCAAAAACTAAAAAAGATTAAGGGATGCTGATGAAGCTTTTTTTAAAAATCTTACTTTGACTGTCCTGGTATAACTAAACCAATCACCCTGTGAGCAAAAAGTCAATTAGAAAAGCTATTTTGATGTTTTTTCTAAATTATAAAATTAGAACAAAAGACTTGTCGCGGCTAACTAAATTAAAAAAAATTATCAAAAAAAAATTCTCAAAATGCATTTTTTTAAAATAAAATATCACTTTTCAAGGACGATAAACGTCATACGTTAATGTACCCATTTTTTTTCAACCTCTATCGAGTTATATGGACTCGAGTATATTTTTTTTTTGATGACGAACCTACAATAAAAAAAAAATAGTCGTCCTTTTTGAAAAAATCGCCGCCATCTTGGCTCCTATACATCCAATCATCGATTTTCTCGACCAAAATTGTCAGAAGAATAAGTACCAAATTTCATGCTTTCTGCGCAAAATGAACATTTGGGAACTTAAGTCGGACGACTATATTTGTTAGAGGCCGAGTGGCACTTTTATGTAACATCCCACCGCAAAAATGCAAAAAAGGGTTGTCCGAAAAGCCAGTCTCCAAGGAACCACGACTAATCAAATTTTGGTTATTGATAGTATGTTTCATTTTTGTCGCGAATATATTAAAGGTTTTTCATTTTTATTGTTAAAACAGGACACGATAGATATTGAAAAGGATTTTTTAGAAAAGAGGTTTCAGTTAGCCTTACCTATAAAAAATAAAAGAGCACATCACGCACTTATTCCGAAAAAAAATAATTTCTTAAAAATCAAAAAAATTTCCAATTCAAAATCATTTAGTAATGTTAAAATTAAAAAGTAAAGTTTTTTAAAATTTGAAAAAGTTTCTTATGCCTATCAGTTTATTTTTGTACTTCAGTATATTCTTTGAAAGGATTGGTTTTTTAATTAGATTGGTTTTTTTAGCGTTTTGTTTTCTTTTTTTATATAAAGAGAGAGATTTATTTATATTTGGTTGTTAATTTTGGCAGTAGATATGTTTTGTTTCATTTATTTGTTGTTTAAATGAAAAATATATATTTTATTATTTTTCAAAAAAAACTCGTCATTTATTTTAGTTTTCTCAAATTTACAAAGTATGCCGCAGACAAAATTTGAAAAAAAATTAAATATTTAAATATAAGGTATTATTTATGGTTTGAGCGAATTTTCGTTGATTTTGATTTTAAATTAGGACATTAAAATGGTTTTTCATTTCATTCTACTTTTACCAAGCATTTCTTTTTATATTTTATTTATTCATTACTTTGTTTGCAAGTGGAAGTGTAGAAAGAAATGATGGTCTGGCATGAGTAAAGCTTAAACATTTAAAAAGAAATGGTGGGCCAAAGAAAGAAGCTATCTATACAACTGGGTGGATAAGCTTGCTATTGTAATTTTCCCCCTAGGAACAAACCGCATAAGGTCTCGTGAAAGTTGGTGAGTTTTTATGCTTATTTATAGGGTTTTATATGATTCTACGACGTCTGTCTTACTCGTAAAAACTGATAAGAAAATATTGCACTTTATAAGATTTGTCTTGGGTTTTACAAGTTTGTTTCACATACCGCATAGAAAACATATAAAATCTGATAAAACATTGTAATGTCGTCAAACTTTTTTAAGAGATTTGACGAGGTTTTTTTTGGCAGCAATTATTATTTTCAAAGTAAAGTAGGTTATGTTATGATAGTATCTTTTCTTGGATCTCAATACAATCTCAATCCAACTCTAAAATTTTTCAGGGTCAGAACTAGATTGGAATATGGCAAAGGTGTTTTCATGGACGGTATCAGATTGAAATTGGTTTTAAAACAAACTCAATTCCCAGGAAAAATACAATACTTATTGTAACGAAGCACAAAGTTTCTAGCACTAACGGCGTTCGCCGATATAGTCTAGTTTGACAGAATCCCTGGTCAAAAAATATTTTTTTGGAGCTTAAACACAGCCTAGAGGTCAACTGACGTTAAAAAAGGTAATCTTAATATTTACCCAACTACTTTACCAGTTTATCCAGCACTTAACCTTTAAAAAAAATACACATCAGATACTTTAAAGATCACTAAATGATTACGATCAAAATAACTAAAAACAATCAGAAAAATGTATTTAATATCGCGCCAACGTCAAAGTGGCAGTGACATTTAAATGTCAAAAATAATTTAAGAGCACAATTTTCCAAGTTCATTGTGTCATTTGGGCATTTAAGAATTGTTTAGAATATGAGTACCCATTTTTCAACGTCAAATCACCATCTCCACTTACGTAGGGCCACTTAGTTCAATATTATTGTTTTTGTAGGTCTAAACAATAAAACCAATTAGTGGTCTTGTAAGTTAAACCCCGTGTGCTAATTTCATGCGGTCAAAGAACTCACCCTTGTGCAATTTGCAATCTTAGATCCCGTATGTGGACCCCGTCCGGTTTGAGCCAACTCTGGTGACCCAACCCGGCCGTTAAAAGTAAAAACTTAACGAAATAAACAGTATAGGGCGAAGGGTAGCAAGTAGCCACCTCTTAACACTACTTTACTTTGACAATATTCACCAAACTAATATTAAACCTTTGCCTACCACTATATACATGATGATCCCATAATCAAATACAAATAATGCCAATGTCAAAAGTCCAAGATGGCGGGCATAGTCTTTTTGACATTATGATTAAGTTTTTGTTTCCATGGCCTGCTTACTTTGTTTTTGTTTCCATGGCCTGCTTACTTTTTGTTTTTATTATAAACTTGTGAATATTTCGAAATCGCACAAAAATATGGAAAAATTAAAAAAAAAAAAAGAAATATTTTTACGGTGCTTACAAAAAAATTGCAGATCTGTTTTTTAAAACCTTATTTTAGACTATGTCCGCCATCTTGGACTTTTGACACTTGACATGTTTGGTAAAAAAAATCGTAAATTTGGAACAATTGTCTTTGCAAAAAGGCTTACTTTATAAAATCCGAGAGTTAAAAACAGGTTCTGTATTTTGAGGAAGTTTGAATCAACGTAACTTTTGCATAAATGAACCAAATTTTATAAGTGATACTTCGTTAAACGTCGAATAGTAAAAGCTTTCTAATTTTTATTAAATAAGTTGCTTACACAAAAAAGTTGCAGATCTGTTTTCGAAAATGTTGTTTTATACTATTTCCGCCATTTTGGAATTTTGACATTTGACATTTTTTATATACAAATCATAAATTTTTAACAATTGTTTTTGCAAAAATGCTTACTGTATAAAAATTGGATAAAAAATTTCAAAGTTATAAAAAAGAACATTTTTTTGGAAATTTGAACACGTAACTTTTGTATAAGTAAACCGAATTTTATGACTGTTACTTCGTTAATCGTGAAATAGCGTCAGATTTCTTCCCTTTAAAGCCCACTCTATATTTAGGTGCCAGTTTAGCAGAGAATTGTTTAAAAACGTTTGTTTCGGAGAGTCGACAGACTTGATCACCAGGCTTAAAAACGGCATCGCGCCTTCTAAGATTATAAGTGATTACGTTGATAAACTTAATGCAAACGTTGTTTAACTTTATGCAGAGTTGTTTAACTTCAATGAAAACTAGATAGGGTAGAAAGATTTTCGATTTGACTATAGTAACGTCCAGAGATAGTAACATGTCGACAGAAATTCAAGGAAGTAGGTGGATATTTGGTAATGTCGTGTTTAGAAGTATATACATCGTGAGATAACTTTGGTAACTCCTTATCCCATTCTTTGATTTTTCTTTATATAGCAACGTATTGAAGTTTCAATAGTGTTGTTATTTTTCTCAACGTAATTTACGTGAGAAGAATACAGAGCAGTATACCAAACTTTTTGTACTTCATACTGTTTAGCTAAATCCTTAAAACAATTTGCAATAAGGTTTGATCATTAGTACAAGTACAAGTAGAAGATCGGGGGAAAGGTCCCATTACGTCGACAGCAATTGGTTGCCAAGGTTAATTAATAGGTTTTTCACCACCCATAAGACCCATAGGACGTAAATTAGACATTTTTTGGCTTGCTTTTGCATTTTAGGCCAGTAGAAATTATCTTGTATTCTAGCAAGTGTTTTAAAGAAGCCAAGGTGAACAGAAGTAGGGGGATCATGATTTTGTTTAATCGCTTGTGTTTGAAGATACTTAGCTACAGTATCATTTTTATTAATGAAAATAAAGGGTAGGTTTGAATTCAAAAATTTCATTGCAAATTGCAACGAACTTAAGCGCTTTAACAACTTTTGTTTGTTCCCTTTGGTATACAGAGTGTGGCAATAAAGCTATTTAAAAAAAAATAGAATACCCAGTATATTTTTGCATTTTTCAATTTTTCAAAAAATTAGCTTTACAAAAATACCAAACACTATTGAAATATCTTTTGTAGTTTCTGAGATATTTGCGTTAAAAATTTTAATAAAATACATTAGAAACGACCATCTGATCATTGCCTTCAATCGTTTTTTTTTCAAGGCCACTAGATTTTTAAGTTTATATTGTTAAAATAAAGAAATACATTTATGACCCACTTGGTAGCTTGATCAGTTGGTGATTTCCAATACATTTTCATTTTGACAATTATTAAAACTTAAACACAAATATCTCAGGAACTAGAAAAGATATTGAAATAGTGTTTAATATTTTTGAAAGCTTATTTTTTAATTTTTTTATTATTATTATTTAAAAAAATTGTCTTTATTGCCACACAATGTATACCAAGGGCAACAAAAAAAGTTGTTATAGCGCTTAAGTTCGTTGCAATTTGCCAAGAAATTTTTGAATTTAGACCTGCCCTTTATTTTCAATAATAAAAAAGATCCAGTTATAAACAAACAACCTGTACCAGAATTTTCCATTCTCTCTCAATATTTTTTTTTGGTCCGGAACCCATACTGGGTATTCCGACATGCCAAGTCATAACGGCCCTGAAAAGTGACTTACACAGTCGCTCTGAGGAGCTCTGGAATGGCACACAGGGCATGAGACTCCTGATTGGTGAGGTGAATGCCAAAAAAACAAAGTCCTTGCTTCACCTAGGTAGGAAGGATGTGAGAGTAGCAACAGGGCTTCTAACAGGACACTATCGCCTTAATAAGCACCTAATGACACTGGGATTGCCCAGGACTCGGAGTGTCGATGGTGCATGGAGGACGAAGAATCTTCTTTGCATCTCCTGCTGGAGTGTCCGGCTCTGGCCAGGTTAAGAGAGTCGCACCTTGGCGATGTAAGAAGGTTGCAGCTCAGAAAAATCTGTTCTTTTGAGAAAGAGGCATGCTTCTAGGGCTACACCATGAATAGTGGGCGTGCAACGGGTCCAGCAAGGTGGCCTACGTACATGAGAATTGTCCCGGCCGCGTTTCTACATTCATTCATTGATTATCAATAGTTATAGCAGCTATACGAGAGGAAATAAACTTATAGATAACATTACCAGATAATTTAAAATCAGGATACGAGTCAGAAGAAGCGATTATCGACTGTTTAAGAGAGTTATACTAATTATCTAGGTTTATCAGAGAAAATTCAGTAAGACATTCAGGAAGCCGAGATAATGCATCAGGCACAACATTTAGCTGACCTTGATGAAATCGTCAAGAGTGAAAAGAGAATCTACACCAAAATTGTAATTTTAAAAATCAAATTTAGAATTATGTTGAGAGACCAAGTATTATTACTAAAGTCAAAAATAAAAAAATTGTAGGGCAAGGAACTAAGAGATCATTTAGCTTACAAGTCCTTTAGCTTTTTGTTCTGCATCATCTGTTATAACTATATTTTAAATAGAAGACGAATTTAGAGAAACATCAATTTTTTCCAGGAATTTCTGAACCAACAATCGAAATAGTAGCATCAGAATCAAATAAACTAATAACCTCAGAATCAAAAATATTCACCTTTATGTAGGGTGTATTGTCTGACACAAAAATTGGGACTACTTCATTAGTTTCATTGTTTTGAAATTTAGGAAAACTTTGTATAGAATGATTTTCATTACATTTATTTTGAGGTAAACTTTTAAAAAATTGTTTCTTTAGAAAAGTTATTTTTGTTTAAATTAGAGCGTGAACCTTGTTTTTTAGAAAATTTTTGATTAGACATGTAGTTTTTTAGAAATTTTAGGTATTCTGGTTTTTCATTGGCAGGAGGCAAAGTATATACACAGTGGCCGGCCACTATTGGTTTTTTGAGCAACGATTACAAATTCTTACAGTACAATTAGGATTTCCACATCGAAAACCAAATCGTTTGCGTATGCTACGACATTCGGGGTAGGTATGTCCTAATTTACCACAATTAAAACATTTTTGTTGATTATTTCTCGAATTATTTGAAGTTTGTTGTTGCCTATTATTACTATTATTGTCTGAATTATTTTTATTTTGAGTTAAGATAGTGTATTGTGGTTAGTTTTGAATTTTCGGTTTGGTTTTTGTTTTTATTATAATTATTATTTTGATTTCTGTAGTTGTTATTAATAAATTTGTTTTTATTAAAACCGTTGTTTTTATTAAAATCGTTTTTATTATAATATGAACTAAAGGAACCAGATTGAAAATCATAGTGAGAATATGCAGCTGCTTGGTTTCTTTGGGAACAATGTCTTTGTTTTACGAAATTTGGTTCTTCTAATTTTTTGACTAGAGAAATCAATTGAGAAACAAAATATCAGATAAAGCAAGAGCGGTTACATATTCATGGTAAAGGTTTTGTTTTATTTGTTTTACTTTAGTTGATTCACAGGGAGTTCGTGTCAACCGACTAAATAAATCTTCTGATTGAGAAACAAAAACCGAAACACATTCATTTTTTCTTTGTTTACGCGATTTTATTTGATCCCAAATCTCATCATCAGAAGTAGGAGGTATAAATTTAATAATTCTATCCTTGATTTCTTGCCAGCTAGAAACAGGTTTTTTTTCCATTCCCAGGAAAGTTGATCATCTGTGATTTGATACTCGTTCCACTCAGGAATAAAATTCTAATTTCATGAACAAGATACAACTGGAGCAGGTACATTTATAATAGGGTGTTGACTAATAAAACTTTGGATCAGGTATAAACTGGGGGTTGAAAGCTTCAACTTTCGACATAACATCGTCTTAAAGACCTAAACACTGACAGTAAGTTTCATTTTTGTAAGTGTCAACTTCAGCTTTCAATTCATCGTCATTGTCAGGCAAAGGAATTCTTTTAATACAAACATATACATGAGCCAAGCGAGATTCAATCCTAGCGAATACAGAATCTGCCGGGTTACCTTTAAAATCATTCATAAGAGAAGTGATACTATCTAAAGATGCTTGAATTTCAGTTTTTTTACTGTTAAAATCAATGGTAATATATTTCATACCGATTAGCTTAGCACTTAAAGCTTCTTTACTTAAAAGTCGCATTAAAGCTTTTAATTTTTCGGTTCTATCCTTATTGGAAATAATGCCTCTGAGTTTTAACTCGTAGTCAATTTCTTATTTATTTATTTCAATATTTATTTCATTAAGTACACTACAGAATACAATGATCCTAAATGGTACATCTCAATTACAGTTATAAATATGAATCTTTTATAAATAATAATGAAATTATATGTAATCAGTAACAAAAAAAGTGATTATATATATATATATATATATATATAAATTAGTGACAAGCATCTTTCATCAAGCGCTTCAGTTTGTCTAATGAAATATTAAATAAGTCGATATGAACAAAATTTTCATTGTAATTATTTACTAAAGTTTCAATAACATTGTTTTTTAACAGAATGAGAAATAATATGTCCATAGTGGAGTTAAATATAAATAAAAAGAGAATTTTACCAACCGAAAACTGTTGGATTTTTTGCCTTCTCCACCAGTTCTACCACTGACTGGTTTCAGACACAGTCCATCCACCACTCGGGCTTTCTACTATGACGAATCGATAGCAAAAAAACAAACTTTATAAAATACACCAGAGTACCACAAGAATACATACCGGATGCGACTTGGGGACTAGACGCAGACACGTGTTTCACTCTTGTTAGAGATCGTCAGTGCGACATAAGTTTTTATAGTCGAATAATATGAACGATCTAATCAACAAGTCATGGACCAATGTTCTGCACAACATTAGTTAACAGAATTAGAAATAAATTCCCAATATCCATAGTGGAGTTAAATAAAAAGAGAGTTTTATAAAGTTCGTTTTATTGCTATCGATTCGTCATAGTAGAAAGCCCGACTGGTGGATGGACTGTGTCTGAAACTAGTCAGTGGTAGAACTGGT
This sequence comes from Oxystoma pomonae, assembly GCA_963921995.1. Classification (NCBI taxonomy): domain Eukaryota; kingdom Metazoa; phylum Arthropoda; class Insecta; order Coleoptera; family Brentidae; genus Oxystoma; species Oxystoma pomonae. The sequence goes on along the minus strand of OY998168.1, from coordinate 63,117,667 downwards.
GGAGAAGGCGAAAAATCCAACAGTTTCCTGTTGGTAAAACTCTCTTCTTATTTATATTTAACTGCACTATGGACATTGGAAATTTATTTCTTATTCTGTTAACTAATGTTGTGCCGAAACTTATGTCGCACTGATGATCTCTAACAAGAGTGAAACACGTGTCTGCGTCTAGTCTCCAAGTCGCACCCGCTGTGTATCGATTCGTCGTAGTAGAAAGCCCGACTGGTGGATGGACTTTGTCTGAAACCAGTCAGTGGTAGAACTGGTGAAGAAGGCGTAAAACTCTTTTTATTAACGTTGTTTGTACCATAATTGGTTCTGTGAAATCTAAGTCAGAAAAATTTGTACTGTCTTGTTATTCTTAAAGGAACATTAAAGGAAATTAGAGCAAGAATATATATACCATTTTATATAAAATATAAGGAGAGCATTTTTCCTACGTTCTTCCAGGCTTTTTATTCCACATAAGAGGAGGCTGGAGAAAATAATTTTTATATAATAAGTATTTTACAAATCTATTTTGAACATTTTCTAAGCGATGTACATAACAATTATAAAGTACAGTATTTAAGAATACTGCGAACTAAAGCATAATATAGAATATTAATGGCTTATAAATTTTGTGTTGCTTTTAATGAAACCAATTTATTTACAGCTCTTAGAAATACCCCTAAATCAATCCTTAACAATGGGATTTAAAATCTAAGCTAGCTAAAATATTTACATTTCTTAATGTTTAAAGTTATTCATACACCAGGATACTACTCTATTTAAGTCTGGTTGTAAATTGAAAAGAGCTTACCATGCTAAAAAATTTTAGTTCATCAGCATATAATAAAAATTGTGAAGATATGAAACAATTTTTTATATCATTAATGAAAAGTGAAAATAAAACAGGTCCAATATGCCTTGGGGCACACCTGATCGCATAATTACCATTCTTGAGATGGCTCCACCAACACACTCAACTTGGGACCTTCTATTGAGATATGATTCGAGCCAAGAGAGATATACTTTCAAAATTCCCATTAACTGCTTTATAAAATCATTTGAAACAACTCATCAGTGATGATAGATTCAAATAGTTTGGGCAGTGCTGATATAATTCAAATTCCTTGGTAGTTGTTGATGTCAGATCTATCTCCAGATTTAAAGACAGGTATCAGAGAAGACAATTGAAACAATTTATGAAGAGGAGTCGTTAAAGAACTGCAGCATTTTTAATTAAAACAGTTGGCACTCCATCGAGACCCGATTTTTTATTGACATCTAACTGTTTAATTTTTTTAATAATCTACTTGTGATTGGTAAGGTTGGCAATAAACAGATGTATTGATCTGAGTCAATGCCCGAATGGTCAGCAAAACAGGACTAAAAATATTCTGCAAAAGCATCAGCTATCGGTTTGGGAGACATATTCATTAATTATTTCATAAAATTTATTTAAAACCACGTTGATGTCTTGCCTACTTTCGATAAACGTCCAGTCTATGTTTGTAAAAAAACTGTCTAGAGATTTTGTAATCGGCTCTATTAAAGTCATGAATTTTTATTTTTGTATTATTCCTAAGGTTACGGAAGTTGTTTTTTTTTTTAATTTTATATGAAAATTGTAATGGAGGATGATATATGTCAGCAGTACTCATGGGATTAACTTTCTGAACTTCTGAAGCATCTTCTGAGTCATCGATAAGGATATAATCTAGAATGCGGTTAATATTGTTTTTGATGGAATTTATTTGTTGTAATTCCAAATAAAATACACCATCTAGAAGGGTTGCAGCTACAACAAGACTCACGTTTTGTGGAAAGTAATGACCATCATCTTCAGACCAGGTTACAAAAGGGAAACAAATCTCCAGCGATGATAAAATGTGCTTTTGGATGAGAGTTTTTCAAAATTTCACATGTGTTGAGAAAAGACTCGTATAGAACTCATTTAAATTTGGAGGAAAATAAACGCTACAAATTATTATTTTAACACCATCAAAGGAAGCCAGAACTAATAAATCCTCAAAGTTTATATTTCTTTCTGTAGTTAACATCGAAACCATTACACTATTTGGAAGCGCTATAAGAACCCCGCCACCAAGACTTTCTGGGACTTGATCGTATGCCCTATCATGCCTAAAAACTTGGTATCTCTCATCAAAATATTCACTAGGTGATTATATAAATTTCGTAATTAGCCGACAGTGCACTGTTCTTAAAATAATGAGACTTAGTGCTCAGCCACTTGGTGTTTTGATAGTAGCACTTAACAGTTTTGGTTGTGCTTATGTATCTATTGTAATTATTGGACTGGAACTGGAACTACTTTCGGCATTAGGAAACGTAGGTTACAGTTATTTTCCTTATTAGAGAAGTTATTTATTTTATTCAGAATTTCTCCTGAAAGTTTGCGTAATCCAGTTCTGTTTAAATCAACTGTATTTCTTCTAAAATGACATGAGTTAAATTGACTATTATGTGACTCTAAAATGTCTTTATTAATAGAAACGGATTTTAATATAGAAACATTACAACTGTTATGAATTTCATTACTTACATAAAGATTACATAATCAGTGTAATCAAAATAAAAAAAATTATGTGGGGTTATGGGCGCCGAATGTTTCTATGCGAATTACTAGTAATTCCAGCGAGCCAGTAAAACTCTTGGTTCTTTGTAGACTCGGGGTAATGCCCGCGCAGCGCTAGGCCTTTTTCGGAGGGCGACCGCACACGAGGAGTGGTTTCGTAATTGTTTTAGAACAATGTTTTTGAAAGATAAACTTTACCTCAAATGGTTTTCTGTCAGTAAACGTAAAAATACTCTTCTGTCCAACTGCGGCCTGATTTAAAGTTTGTTGACAAAACACCTGCAGTTACCATGGAATCGTATAAATTCTGCGACCTATCGGCCAAGACTTGCAATGCGTGTGTCTCCCAAATTCAATGAAATCTGATTGATTGATCGTTTTTCTTTTCCGGAGTGCAAAGTAAAATTCTTTAAGTCAATTATCAGTTGGGGACAACTGGCGTTTTGCTTGGAGACTGTTAGAACGTTGTGTTTATTTCTCATTGAGTTTTAAAGGTGGGAATGCAAATGTCGACCAAAGTTATCTGTGACAAGTAGAACTTTAGGCAATATTTTTGTAACTTTCTCAGCGTCATTTATAGAACTGCTAACTGCAATAGGTTCTAGTTGATTTTGTTCTTTTTTACTTATTTCAGCCATCAAACTATTTGTGGGGTGGTCTTGTTTATAACGTTCTTCTTGCAGGTGGTGTAATTTACTTATGTCACTTTGGAGAGTTCTGATGATTTCATCTTTGGTAAGTAAAGAGTGGACCATAAAAAAAAGGACATTTTTTTTTATTTTATAAATTTGTGCCCACTTGTCCGATTTCAAAAATGTTTGTTTCATTGGAAAGCTAAAGCTTTAAGCTATAGGATCCTGTCACCAGGATTGACATTCACTAAAATTCAAGATGGCGGACGCTTTCGAAAAATGCCAATTTTTTGACTTGACGTGTTCACAGAGTGAGTTTTTGGCCTCTTATTAAAAGTTGTTGGGTGTTTTTGACATTTCATTGACAATAGATCTAAATCCACGTTTTAGCAAAACCAAAAAACTACTCCCTTGACTACTTGCGTGACAGGAATCTACTGATTCACAAACATATCTCGGCTATTTTTTTAAAAGTATAGTAGTAATTTTTTAGAGGCCAAAAACTCACCCTGTTAATTTTATTACATCTTTCATCATTTTTGAACACGTCAAGAGTGTGGCTTTTGAACTGACATTGGAAGAATAGACAGTGGAGCACATAGAAAATGGACAGGGGGCCAAAAATTGGCATTTTTTAAAAGCGTCCGCCATCTTGAATTTCAGCGAATTGTCAAAACTGGTGACAGGATCCTATAGAATTTGTACCCTAAAAGAAAATGTGCGGTTTCTTATGGGGCACCCTATATATCTTCTTTCAATATGTGATTCATAACTCCTACTTCTTTTAATTCACGCGATAAGGCACTAGTTTCATTTTTAAGGGTACTTGACCACATATTAGCACTTTTAATATTTTCCTCAGCTACCTGTAAGTCTTTTTTGAGTTTTTCGTCATGTATATTTTTATCTTTATCATTTCCACAGCTTTTAATCTTTTAATTTCTTTATTCAATTTTTCAATTATTTTCGATTGATAATATAACTTTGATTAAAGTTCACTCTCTTTTTCAAACGCCAAATCTTCGAAGCATTAATATCCTTTTTTCAGTCTCAAGATATGATTTTCTTTTTCAGATATTTTTTTGTGTAGACTCCTGATTTCATTTTGCAGCTCATCATTTTTGCTCTACAAATCCTCCAAGATTGTATCTTTGAATTTAAGTACTTTATTTGTGTAACGAATAACACTTCTGGTTATTTAGGCATATTCTGTGTATTTAAAATTGTAATACATTATCTCTTTCTAATATATTAAAAGTAGTATAAGTATAACGCATATGCGTATTATCAAGGGCTCTCTCTCTCTCTCCTCTACCAAAAATATAGCTGTAAGTACGCAAACAAAAATAAGTAATAATAATTGTAAATTATAACTAACGTAGAAATAATACAACACTATCGATTGTTTAAAACGATTTATTATTTCACTCTGCATCCACCGACAACTGTAGAACTGGCGACGAGCAAATATTCAGGCGAAAATTGTGGGTAAAAGTCCACCCAAGCAGCCTTGTCTACGAAAGTATACGTGACCGGACACCAATTCAAAATAGCGTCCATCGGGAAAATGGAAGAATTTACCTCAGCAGGAGACTGGGTATTATACCTGGAAAGAATGAGTTATTTTACGGCAAACGACATATCAGACGAAAGCAAGAAGATTGCTACGCTGTGCAGCCTAATGAGTCCGTCCACGTATAAGTTATTACGCGACTTATGCTTTCCCAAGCTCCCGAAAGAAAAAAAGTATGAAGAATTGACAAAACTGTTGACAACGCAGTTTTGTCCACAAAGCAGCTTATGGCGTTTGGTTTTTGGAACGCTATCCAAGATCCAAGCAAATCTGTTCCTAATTTTTATGCCCGGTTGCGAAGATTAACAGTTAACTGCGACTTCAACCAAAACCTAACAGAGTTTTTGAGGATGAAATTTATATCAGGTTTGAAAGATGGAAGGGTCAAAGACAGATGTTATGAACAAAAAGGGGATGCAAAATTGGAAGAATTAGTCAAGTTAGCGATGAAGTACGAAAATGAAATACGGTAAATATTTTAACAAACTATTCACAAAAGAAACAATATGTAAGAAATGGTGATGCAAGTGGTAGATCAGAGCAAAATGGAAGAAATAACGCGAATTATTGAAGTAATTCGAATAATGGTAATTTTAGAAATAATTTTAATAGCAATTTTAAATGTTTTGGAAGGAGACACAAAGATAAATGTAGGTATGCGTCCAGTAAATGTAATAAATGTGGGAAAATGGGACATCTAGCCAGATTATGTATGACAAAAAATATAAAAAAACAAAATTTTGTAGAATCATACGACTGTAGCGATGACGAAGTTGAAAGTGGCATGGAATGAGTTGAGTGTAGAGAGCGAAGAGTTGTATAGTTTAGTAAGTAAAAGTAGAAAGCAAAATCCTTTTTCTGTGGAAGTTTTTCAGGCTCTGTCATCAGTACCATGAAAATTTCAAAGACTATCCACTGGGAAGGGATTCTACAATATTAAAGAGTTTTTGTCGAAATTACTTCACCCCTGAAGGTTATTTTATTTGTAGTATGAGATTTAGAAATACAAAATTGTACGTAGTTGACAACAGTGGGCCTAACTTATTGGGACGTGATTGGCTAAGTAATTTTGGCGTTGGATTAGATATAATGAACACTATTGAAAATATAGAAGTAAATAACTTAATACACAAATTTCCAGAAGTTTTCAGCAACAAGCTAGGTTAATTTAAATTTGCGAAAATTGACTTAAAATTAAAACCAAATGCCTTACCTATTTTTTGTAGACCGCGACCTATTCCTTTTGCATATCAGGAAAAAGTGAGTGCTGAGCTGGACAGGCTAGAAAAAGAGGGCATCATATCGCAGGTAGGGTCAAGCGACTGGGGTACTCCACTAGTACCAGTTGTAAAAAGTAATGGGACACTAGACTATATGGGGATTACAAAACGACGATAAACAGGCATTTAAAATAAATAAGACACCTCCTGATATCTTGGCAAAACTACACTCAGGTGAGCAATTCACAAAACTAGATCTGTACCAGGCGTACACTCAATTTGAAATGGAAAATATCTCTAAGAAATTATTGACATGGTTAACTCACAATGGTCTTTATCAATTAAATAGAATGGTATATGGTATTTCACCAGCTAGTGCATATTTTCAAAAACATTTAGAGCAGTTGTTTCAAGGAATGCCATGTGTATTCAATTTTTTAGATGATATTTTGTTAACATGTAAAAATAAAGCTGAGCACTTGGCAACACTGGAAAGGGTTTTGTAAAAGCTAAGAGAAGCAGGATTAACAGTAAGAAGAGAAAATTGCAAATTTTTTCAAGACAGCGTGCAGTATTTGGGCCATATCATAGATAAGAACGGTTTAAGAAAAAGTCCAGAGAAAGTAAACTCTATCGCCAATGCGCCTGCGCGAACTAACCAGACGCAAGTAAGAGCTTTTCTGGTAAATTATTATGGCAGGTATGTACAAAACGTGGCAACGCTGCTCAGACCGCTTTACAATTTGCTTGCTAAAAATGCCAAATTTGCATGGACAGATGAATGCGAACGTTCTTTTAAAAAAAAACAAAGAAATAATAAGTTCAGATGTAGTTCTAACACATTATAATCCACAGCTACAGATAGTACTAACTACAGACGCTAGTTCCTATGGAATTTCTGCAGTTTTAGCGCATGTTATACCAAATAAAGAAGAGAAACCAATATTTTTTTCTAGGACCCTTATGCCCGCAGAAACAAACTATAGTACAATCCATAGAGAAGCTTTAAGGACATATGTAGCAGTACAAAAATTCCAACAGTACTTAGTGGGGAGGAAATTCATATTAAGGATAGATCACCGACCACTATTAGCATTATTTGGTAAAAACAAAGGTATCCCGCAGATGTTGATGTAGACTACAAAGATGGGCAACTTATCTTGCGAATTTTGACTATACAATACAGTATATAAAAGGTAAATCGAATGTAGTAGCTGATTGTTTGAGTAGGTTACCTGTAAAAAGGACTACAGTGTCACCAGAGTACTCAGAAAAAGCTAAATTTTTGTATTTTATAGCATTTAGAAAACAGTAAGATTGCAGAAGAATCAGAAAAGAATCCGATCTTGAGCAAGGTAAAGAAATTAATTACTAAAGGGTGACCAGAGAAAAATAAAGACAAAAATTTGACAACTTACTTTCAAAAAAGGCACGAGTTGCACATAGAAAATAACGTCATACTTTGGGGTCATAGAGTAGTGATTCCCAAATCATTAAAAAGAATAGTTCTAGATGAATTGCATGCAGCACACCTCGGAATTTACAAAACTAAATCATTAGCGCGTTCTTACATGTGGTAGGAGACTATTAATAAAGAAAATCACTAATCAGCTCACCCGGCCAAACGCCGGACGCGCTCAAAGCCAAGTCGGATCAGCTGACTGAAAACAAACCCGCCAACCACGAAAAAAAAAAAGAAGAGGGACAACACTACCAACAAAATTTCACTGAAATCTTAAACGTTGTAAAAGATTTAAAAACGGAAATTTCGGAAATGAAAAACTCCCTACAGTATATGAATGATTTACTAGAAACCGATATAGACAAAAATAAGACTTTGTCAAATATCGTAGACGCTCTAAAAGACGAAAATATGTCACTGAAAAAGGAGCTAAGTTATGTAAGTTCCTTTGTCAACGACCTGGGGTACCAGAAAGTCAAGAACAATGTAGTAATCACAGGTATTTGTAAAAAAACGTTGTCTGTCTTCAGGTGCGTTGAGGGTTATTTTCAAAACACTGATATTAAACACATAAGGATCCAGAAAACTAAAACAGATCAATGTCTTGTAGTAGTCTCTCTGGAAAGTGAGGGCCAGAAAACCTCTATTCTTAAAAATAGGAAAAATGTAGGCCAGTTAACTGCACAAAAATGTAATGTAAATGAGGAGCTAACGCCCATGGTTCTAAACCTATTGAAGGAAGCTAATCAACTAAAAAAGATTGGCTACTCTTTTATATGGTCTCGCAATGGTGCAATATATGCTAGACAAAAGGAAGATGCTAAAACTTTCAAAATATATAGTACTCATCAGGTTAAAGACATTCTTAATAGTGCTGGCATATAGCCTTTGTAAACTAATATAATAATGTTATGAGCTATACCTGATGATATTCTGGATTATAAGACTGAAACACTTGATAACATTAATAAAATACCATACTTTAATAATCCTCATCTAGATCTTAATATTATTCATATAAATGTTAGGAGCATTTGTAAAAACTATGAAAATTTACTAGCATATTTAGATTCATTAAACAAAAGTTTTGACGTTATTGCCCTATCTGAAACTAATAACATAACAAATAAAGTCAAAAAAATTGAATATAACTGGCTTTCAACTCTGTTATAATGACAGCACTGTGAATAAGTGTAATGGATTTATTTTTTTTGTCAGGTCTAACTTAATTAAAGCATGTGATATTATCCCTACACGACTCTCAAGTTTCTTAAGCTCAAATTAAATAAAAACGGCTGTGATATAGGCCTGTCGGGAATATATAGATGTTATGATATTGATAAAAACAGTTTTATTAATAATCTGGAGCTTTATTTTGGTGGTTTGCAGAATAAATCTGAAATTGAGATTTTTTGCGGTGCAAATCTAAACATTCCGAGCCCTCAGGAGTATGACATTTGTAATTACTTAAATATTTTAAATGCATTTGGTTTCAGCAGTAAAATAAACTGCCCTAATAGAATTGCGGATAACACACAATCCTGCTTAGACCATTTCTTTCTGAAAACAAAAATGCAATTGCTTTGTATGGGAGCCACTCAGATCATTTACCTATCCTCTTGAATGTGAAACTTAAAGAAAGTATATCTGCCCAAAATAAATACATTAACAAATTTAACACAACTAAATTTATAGGTTATCTTCAGCAGGAGGAGTGGGTGTAGCAGCAGTAGTGTGAGGAGCACCATGTAAAGTGTAAGTATCGGCGCAAGAAACCATGGGTTTTCTTTGAACCTTCTCTCTCTCTCTCTCTCTCTCTCTCTCTCTCTCTCTCTCTCTCTCTATCTCTCTCTCTCTCTCTTGCTTTACAATGGTCTTGCACAACTTTGACGGCCGAACAGTACTACTTTTTTCCCTGTATTATCTATATACCCCTTCCCCTCCCCATTCACCAGACCAGTCGGATTAGCACCGTCTAGGAAGGCAGTTTTCTTTTCCTAGAAGGATTTAATTTAGCCTAAAACCCTTTGTCGGAGCTAGGGATCTTTAACGTGCTCCACTATCAATATATGGATCACACGGGACCGTCCTCTCCGAGGGACGGTATGGAATCGAATTACCTGCCTTCTCGCTAACACGGTCTACTCCGCTTCCTACTGCGTTTTACCTTAATCTTACAAAATTCTGTAATTTTATAAGAAAAAGTTCAAGTAGACTACCTGCAAGACCTAGGGCTTGAACCCGGCATTACCTGCTTAAAAGTCGCGGAATGAACCCCGACACCAACCAGACAGGTTTGAACCTTGTCAAAATGCGACAAAAGACCCCGTAGCTCTATTTTACTAACATCTTTCGAGGCGGGAAGTGGGGAAATAAAATTTATGAAAAGGTGGATTAACAATTATATCGTAGTCCGCAAAATTTCTATTTGGAAATGCCCCGTTAGCAAGCTTTTCTATTAGTTTTGTGGATATCTTTTAAGAGGTGGGAGAATAAAATTTATGTAAGGGTGTTCTCTCTGACTTCGGAATTAATGTGTATGTCATGGTCAGCAGAAATTCGATTTGGACGTACAAGCTTTATATATTAGTTAGCAGACGGGATCACTTTGATTCCTTGGAAGAAGGGAAAAACTTTAGTTTGGGATGCCACCTGCAGAGACACGCTTTGCAGCTCCTATCTTCATAAAACTTCTCATAAATAGGGGGAAGCGGCTAAGATAGGAGAAATACAAAAAAGGACAAAATATAAAGAGCTAGAAGACAGAGGATTTTTGTTTTATACTTTTGCAGTGGAAACGCTAGGCCCATGGGGTGATGAAGCTAAAAAATTAATTTCCGAAATAGCAAAAAAAAATTGAAACAAAAAATGCTAGAAGTTTCATCACCCAGCGGATCAGTATCGCCATTCAAAGGGGGATGTGGCCTCAGTGCTGGGGACTTTACCCAAAGAACAAGGATTGGAAGAAGTTTTTTATTTATAGTTTTTTTTTATGATTAATTTTAATTTTGATTTTTTTTTAGTTTTAAACCAATTTTTACAATTTTATAGCTATATATTTATTATTATTAAAAAGTTTTCTAGATATATTTCAAGGGGTGGAAAAGGATAAAGTTTGTGTCATGGGGTTCTATTTGACTTTGGAAATAACGTGTATATCATGGTCAGCAGAAGTTCGATTTGAAAATGCCCGGTGAACAAGCTTTTATATTATTTTTGTAGATATGTTTCAAGGGGTGGGGGGCAAGGGGCTAAAGTTTGTTATTTGACTTCAGAAAAAACGTGTATATCGTAGTTAGCAGAATTTAGATTTGTGTGGGGGGTGAGGAAAAAAATTGTGCAATCAACGTGTTTATATCATAGTCAGCAAAATGTTGATTTATTAATGCCCGGTCAGCAAGCTTTTATATTTATTTTGTAGATACCTGCCACGGAGGGGGGTAGAGTGGTGAAATTTGTGGAAGGGAGCTGTATTTAAGTTTGAGATCAACGTGTATATCGTAGTCAGCAGAATTTTGGTCCGGAAGTACCCGGTCATCAGAGTTTGGCCGGGTCAGCAAATTAGGAACACCTACTAAAAAGGCGATTTTTCACCACATAAAAAAAGAAATAGCGTCTTGGAAACGAAGCTTTTAGATTTCGGTCAATAAATTGGCGCCGCTAGAGCTACAATTTAGCGCCCTAGACGGGCGGGCGAGTGCCCGGTTTCCCGTGCCTGAAGCGGACCCTGACTAATAATTGGGAAAATAAATCTTGTAAACAATTTGCTAAATATAACTTTTAAATAAAAACGCTCTATCATTATCTTATCATGATATCGTGTAATCATTTTCAATGTCCCCCTGGTTGCATCTTTGTGATGGACTGTAATTTTTGTTACCTAGGTGATAGGACCTGTTGGACTGCTGTATATAAGACAGAGAGAATTTTCAGCGACAGTGCCTCGAGACAAAAACGTTAGCATTTTAGGATCTGATGATGCCACAACTTGCATTATTGTGGTTGTGCGACATTCAGGTATAATTTTGATTAAATTAGGTATTGTGTTGAAATTTGCTAAATCAGGAATTTGAAAGGCGAAAAATTATATAGTTAATTAAGCTAAGTCCTGTTCTTAAAAATTGCCACAGGAATGTTTTTTTTTTTGTGGAAGTGGTGCCTTGGAAATGATTTGGTCGGTAGGCTATAGTCGGGGTGATTAGAATCTAAATAAGATAGGAAGTTATATTAAATAAATGTAGGAAGTTGTGTTTGGAAGATAAATTATTTTTTGCCTCCGTAAATGTTTAAAACAATTTTGTTATCCACCTAAGCTATAGAAAATTGGAAGATTTTTAACGTTATTCCTGAGTTAAATTGAAGCACAAAGAATTAAAAAGGTTTTTTAGTCGACCCTGCCCCAAAAGAAATTAAAAGTAATAAAACACGGCCAATAAACAAAAACTGTATAATTTTAAAAAAAATATAGTACATAAAATAGTCTTTGTTTAATCGTGAATTTAAATGTTATTGTTGCATTGTTGCCATGTCTAACTGTCCGAAAAATTGGCTTATCCGCCTTTCATATCAGCTAAACATTGCCTCATCAGAATGCCTCCAAATTTTGCAAGATAATTTATTTTAATATTATCTCGGACCCATTCCATTTTTTTGAAGAATTGTTTAAAATAGCCAAGTTAGAGTTCCAGCGTTATAATGGCCACAAGAATTGATACATCATCATGACAAAACTACATGTATCAGAAGATCGCTATTTTCTAAGCGCTTATTGCTTACCCTTTCTGTAGAACACTTAATATTGTTGTGTTTAATTTATTATAAGAGAGCTAATGTTCCGCAAAGGAAAATAAACACAAAAATGAAAGTGAAAGTTTTAGTTGACGCTTTTTACGACACACAAAAAGGGAACGTACAAATTAGAGATGTGTGATTCATGAACAATTTGTTCACTGATCGAATCACTTACGAGTATTGAGTGATCAAATCATGTTTGCTCGATATGATTCAATTACTCAAATGAGTCAAATGACCGACGAAGACAGAATGAATGAAACGAGTGAATCAAATCGGAATGGATCAACGACTGACTGACCCACTGTGGCGATACACTAATCAGTTCGACATAGGTCGATCGTTTCGTTTACTCGTTCCTTTGATTTGAATTCCTGCGCGAGGGGTAAACTGTATAAAAATATAGATTTTTGGTCAGCAAAGTCATCATTTTCTTGAATTTAATTTCAAATGATTGATTCAATGATCGATTCAAAAGATTCGATCATTCTGGAAACGAATCACTGATCGATCCGTTCAGTACAAAATGATCGATTTACCCATCTCTAGTTCAAATAAATCGCCTGCACGGCCTAGCAGGGTCAGTCACAGGCCGTAGAAAAACTGTTGCGGCATGAATGTTAGTAAATTATTGGCCAAAGTGAACAAGAAAAACTTTTTTGACCCGAAATTAGGGACTGTTAGCCAGTACGTCGCGTAACCTGCTACGTTGCGTTTTTTGAATAAGGGCGTTGGGCTCGCACATAGATGTGAACCGGGTTTTACGTCAGAAGGGGGGGATCAAAATTGGGTAAAAACGGCGTTACGTATTATATGGCGGGTTCGCCGAAAGTACTCCCCCCAAAATTACGTAACATTTTCCCCGACAGACACCGCCTTTTAAAAAAATCAGAGAAAAAAGTTAAGTGATAATTTGCGTTATATAGTCATGCCCCTCCCCCCTTATGCAGTGGCGTAAGGGGGGGGGGGTTTGGGGTTAACCCCCCCAGGAAGCCTGGTTATGGACACATTTTTACTTCAAATTAAGTCTTTTTTCATTATTTATCCTTACCCTCCCCCCGCCTTAAGTCAATTCCTGGGTGCGCTACTGCCTGATGGTAAAGCTATCGCTAAACCCGACAGCGTGCAATGGAAATTTAAAAAAAGGACATGTGTACACGCATGCACCAGCCTTCTGCTTGTTTGTAAATCCGTCTTTTTTGAGGCAAATAGTGGGTTGCTCAGTGTGGTATTTCTAATCTAATACGGGTTTCCATTGGTAAAATTGGTGCGCCAGTTGTAGTGCACTAACACTGGCCTGGTGCTGTCAAAAAATTACGTCAGTGCAGATTGAATGGAACATGAAAAAAACTGCACCCAAACCAGAACACTCGTTTCATTCAAACACTTTAACTCAATGTATATAAAAGTAGCTTAGGACCATTGAAAAACTCTTTTTGAGGTTGCTTCGTGGGTTTTGACTTAAAATATAAAGGCGGGAAACAGTTTTCGGTGCGCCGCGAGCCCTTAGATCCGAAATTATCAGTTTTCTCATTGAACATGAAAACTGAAAAGGTGCACCCCAATAGAACAGCAGCACCGACTCAGTTGTGCACTGTTGGCGCACCAGTTTTACCAATGGAAACCGCTATAAAATTGTAAGAGAGAATTTGGTGGCATCTTTTACTTATTTTGCTAAATTTATATTTTGGTAAGGTAAGGAGTAGAGAAACTAAACATTATAATCTGTATACACTGAAATAAATGAGCTTATTAGGAACTTTAGTCACGGGTTTTCTAGTTAAAATGACTATATTTAGGGTTAGTCTGACAAATCGTTCTAGTTGAAAAAACTGATTTGATCTAGTTAACGTAAAACTGGTAACCGTAACCAGTTTTTTGAGTTACTTTAACAACATTTTTTTGTCAACAAAAATCAAGTTACTTTTACTAAAGTTTTGTGGTCACAGCAACTAAAGTCATCTTGAACCATTTCATATGGTAACCCTTACTGAAAATTCTAGTAGGTCCTACCCAGATTTCGTAGTAGGAGCAACTGCAGAACTTTTGTTCAAAGTATTATGGTAAGGGTTACTAGGAATTCTAGTTGGAATAACCAGCTTTTCTTTCTTTTGTGAACGCGCATGCACGGGTTTCGCACCGATGTGGGTTTGACGTTTGACAAAACCTCACGTCAATGCTCGAACTCAAAAGTTTTTTTATTTTATTTTTGATATTTTTCAAAATTCGAAATTTTTAATCAGTAAATCGGTTGCCCCGTTTTATCATTAACATTTCGGTACATAATTTTCATGTGATACTCTTACAATTGTGCTGCTTCTGCGCAGAAAATTCCTCTAGGCATGAAGGTAAGTCATTTCAACATGATCAAGTAAATTTCTAAATTTAATTTTGGCCATTTCTTTTTAATCATTTGGCTTCCTTTAGACCCTCGTTGTGCTCCTGGGACTTTCTACTTCCTCCTGGAGACAAGTTCGCCCATTTTCCGTCCATGGTTGTTTGCCTTATCGGGTGACTTTAAATTTATAAACTAGCCTTACTTACCAGTGTTATAATTGGTATTTTCTCTTTAAATAAAAGGTTTTATAAGGAGTTCAAACTGATTGCAAAGCCTTTAAACCCCAATGCCTGTGAACCAGCCTCAAGAAGGTCTGCGGTGTGTCTGTCATATTCCTGTCCCGCCACCCCTTGTGACCATCTCCTGGTCCAGGATGACTACAGGTTTGCTAAACACAACTACCCAACTACCTGACGGTAGGTGCGGCTCTTTTCCCCTGGGTTCTGCAGATGTTTATTTGTACTGAATTTTTGTTAATAAATAAGATAAATTTAGTATTAAAACATGTGTATAAATACGCCTTTTAGTCGTCCGGCTTAAGTCCCAAATAGCAATCAATTGTTCATTTGGTGCAAAAAGCATGAAATTTGGCACAATTCTTTAAAATTTTGGTCGAGGAAATCGATGATCGGATGTATAGGAGCCAAGATGGCGGCGATTTTTTCAAAATGGACGTCTATTTTTTTTAAATTGTAGGTTCGCCATCAAAACAAGATTTTACTCGAATCCATATAATTTAATAGAGAGGAATTGAAAAAAAATAGTTACATTGACGTATGATCTTTATCGTCCTTGAAAAGTGACATTTTTTTTTTTTTAAATGCATTTTGAGAATTTTTATTTAATAATTTTTCATAATTTAGTAAGCTACGACAGGTCTTTTATTGTAATTTTATAATTTATAAAGAATATCAAAATAACTTTTCTAATTGAATTTTTGCCTACAGGGTGGTTTAGTTTATACCAGGAGGGTGGTTTAGTTTATACCAGGCTAGTAAAGGTACGATTTTTAAAAAAAAGCTACATTATCATCCGTATCTTTTAATTTTTGAGGAAAAAATGTCAAATTTGGTACGATTATTACAATTGTCACGGTCAACTTATATTCTGAAAAAAAATTGGATAAGTGGCGCTGTGGACGACGTGGCACTCAAATTCCCGATTTTAAATTTGATAAAAGTTCATATTTTTTTAATAGCTTAGATAAGATATGAATATTTAATAAAATAAACGATTATGTATGGCTGAAGTATGTAGATTTTTATAAAAGTAATTTTAGTTTGATATGGTCATTGGTCGCCTTAAATTTTTTTTGAGTACCTATAAAAAACGGGTTTTTCAACGTTTTCTTCAATTCTTCCTAGCGACCAAAAATTTGGCTGGATATATACGTTGATGAATTTTGATGAATTAGAAGGCCCCAAAAAATCGATTCAGATATGAAATTTCAAATTCTGTCGGGCCGTTTTTACGCTATAGGCCAGTTAAGCTGACCTAACATGTGTTTAGTCGCCCCGAATAGTACTCTAATGTACCCTATTGTTCATTTGTTGCGGAAAGCCTCAGATTTGATACGCTTACTTTTTTAACAATTTTTTGGGATCGTAGTCAAGAAAATTTATGATCGGATGTACAGAAACCAAGTTGGCGGCGAATTCTTTAAAATGGCGGTCTTAAATCGAAAGTTAATTTAAAAAATAATTATACTTGAATCTATAGAACTTAATGAAAAGAAATTTGACAATCCTAGTAAATTGACGTGCAACCTTCGATGACCTTAAAAAATGTCATTTTACTCAAGAAAAATACTTTTCCAGAACCTTTTTTTAATGTTTTATATCTGAAGACGACGACAGGTCTTGTTTTATAATTTTAAGATGACATCAACACATCTCTCGTAAGTGACTGTTTACTTACAGGGTGACTGGTTTAGTAAGATATAAAAAAAGCCACATTATCATCTGTTTTTTTTTACTTTTTAAAGTAGAATTTTCAAAATTGTTACGAATTGTTAATGCTACCTTATCAACTAAATTTTTTTTGGATAGGTGGCGCTGAGGTCGACCTGCCATAGAAACATCCAGTATTAAATCTGATTAAATATTTTTTAATTAAATTTAATAAAATTTTGTTAGGCACCAACCGGATGTTTTGCTACGTTTCCATAAATAATAAAAAAGTTATAGTGCGTTTATAAAAATATAAGGTCATCGAAGGTTACACGTCAATTTAACTAGTATTGTCAAATTTCTCTTCATTAACTTCTATAGTTTCAAGTATATTTTTTTTTGATAAGTAACTTTCGATTTAAGGCCGCCATTTTGAAGAATTCACCACCAACTTAGTTTCTGCACATCCGATCATAAATTTTATTGACCACGATCCTTTAAAATTGTTAAAAAGGTAAGCGTACCAAATTTGGTGCTTTCCACAAAAAATGAACAATAGGGTACATTAGAGTACTATTCGGGGCGACTAAACAAATGTTAGGTCAACTTTACTGGCCTATAGCGTAAAAACGGCCCGATAGAATTTGGAACTTCATATCTGAGTCGGTTTGTTGGGGCCTTCTAATTCATTAAAAGTCATCAACGTGTATATGCAGCCAAATTTTTGGTCGCTAGGAAGAATTGAAGAAAACGTTGAAAAACACGTTTTTTTTTTACATACTCAAAAAAAAATGTAGGCGACCAATGACCTCAGCAAGTCGTGGGCTACCATAATTCAGGCGTGGGATTGCCCCAGCCCAGTTTCATGTATTAACTTTTTGGGTCTGTGGTAATTCACGGTCTGGGCTGCGATAACTCGGGGCCTGAATTGTTCTAACTCATGATCTTGGTTTATTTTTTCCGCCGTCTAGTAAAACCCAGGGATTTACACATGTGAATCCGATTATAGGCGGTACTTGCCGAATGTCGAGTTTTGCACATATTCGGGCTTGCGGGTTGCTTTGGATAGCGGTTGCTAGCTTCATTTACAGTTGTGATGTAGTTAGTGTAGGTCATATGTGCAGGTATCCTGGCTGTTGCAGCGGCAGTTTCACGAGTGGAAAATATTAACGTCTTTTATTGTATTTTCTAAATAATATGAAATTGTGGAGTGCGAACTGTATAGGGTCTGTTTTGTATTTTAAACAGTTTGGATGAGATTTACTAACGCCAATAACTCTTTTCTAATTTACAACAGGGACGGCTTTAGCGTTATATTTCAGCCTTTAGGTGTTGTTTTTAACACACCATATTTCTATTAAATATTTGCTTTTGTTTATACTTTTCACAGTCAAACATTTTCAAACGCGATATTTTAGATTTTTTTAAAAGGGGTTATCCATTATAAACCTTATCGTACGTCTTATCTGAAATTTGAAATTTATAATTTACACCTTGTTTATTGTGTGCTTTTTTTTAATTTAAGAGAAATATAAAAGTCTAGTTTTTGAGTTATTCAGCATTGTTGGCAAGGGTAAAGCCTGCTTAGCTATAAAAATTACACAAAATACAGGGTGGTTCATTTAAAGTAAGAAAATACATGTACAAAGTCTAAGTACTCTGATAAATTTGTCAGAAAAAGTGATGGTGTCTTTTGAATGCCCTTTTAATCTTAGATTAAGAGTAAAAAATTCTATACTTGTTTATAATGAATAGCGCTGTATAGTTAGCTATTTATTCATTATATTTTGTATTCAGTCAGCCGGGACGACTTGAGAGTCAAGGCTTCCTTGAATTTTGTTTTATTTTTAAATCACAAAATCTTTTTTTTAAAGAAAAACACGACCCACATTTTTAATGGTCCCTAGTTGACTGTATTTTTTTATCTCTAGTAGCGTTCGTGCTGGAGATGAAAATTAAGATTTTTTTCTCTGCATTCGCATTTATTTAGTTGACTAAAACAAAAACCTTGCAGTTTCTTATAAAAATAAAATAAAAAATAAAAGTAAGTTTATTTTTTTTTTCAAAATACTCTACCAATGTGTGTCTTGAACTGAATTTTCCAAGTGGCTCAAAGTTACCCATAATGACTGACTATATTACAACTCAGGTGCTGAGTTCTGATAGCCCAAAGGTAGGGTTCTCCCAGCCCAGACCATGGGTTACCACAACCCAGATGCTGAGTTCTGGTAGGCCAGAAGCAGGGTTCTCCCAGCCCAGATCATGAGTTACCACAATCCAGGTGCTGAGTTCTGATAGCCCAAAGGCAGGGTTCTCCCAGCCCAGATCATGAGTTACCACAACCTAGATATTTAGTTCTGGTAGCCCAAATGGCCAAAAAAATACATTCAGAGTTTATGCATATTTTGGGCTACCACAACACACGAACCTTGTTTCCCTGCAATCCCTTGGACTTGGTTCTCACAGCCCAGAGGTCTGGGCTGTCCTCTATTGGCAACACGGCTGGGTCTAGGAGAACACATATTTGAGTTTTTGTAGCCCACCATTTTTCTCAGTGTAAGGTCACTGACAGAAAAAAAAGAATCTCTCCTTTAATAATAATATATTTTCTGATCCAAATTAATTAATGAACATTTTTTTTATTTAAAACTGAGTTTTGGCAGGTAATTATTTATAGCCCTAATAATAGATAATTCAATTTGATTTTTTATTAATAAGTCTTTAAAATTTACATGCCATAACTTGGTTAAATAAAAAACAAATGTTTATCAATAATTTTGAGTATTATTGTTTTTAAAATATAGTGAAAAAATATTGCTTTTAATATTATTTTTTTTAAAAGGAGTTTAAAATCAGTTAAAGGTAAGTGAAATACCACAACACACGAACCTTGTTTCCCTGCAATTCCTTGGACTTGGTTCTCACAGCCCAGAGGTCTGGGCTGTCCTCTATTGGCAACACGGCTGGGTCTAGAAGAACATATATTTGAGTTTTTGTAGCCCACCATTTTTCTCAGTGTAAGGTCACTGACAGAAAAAAAAGAATCTCGCCTTTAATAATAATATATTTTCTGATCCAAATTAATTAATGAACATTTTTTTTATTTAAAACTGAGTTTTGGCATGTAATTATTTATAGCCCTAATAATAGATAATTCAATTTGATTTTTTATTAATAAGTCTTTAAAATTTACATGCCATAACTTGGTTAAATAAAAAACAAATGTTTATCAATAATTTTGAGTATTATTGTTTTTAAAATATAGTGAAAAAAAATTGCTTTTAATATTATTTTTTTTAAAAGGAGTTTAAAATCAGTTAAAGGTAAGTGAAATGTATGACAATATACTTAATAAATTTAGTTAGGAAATAGTATTATTTTTGTTAAAATTTAGTCAATTAAATACTGCTTTCAATATTAATTTTTCTTAAAAAGTAGTTTAAAACCAGTTAAAGGTAGGTAAAATGTACAATATATTTTGTCAACATTTTCACACAAAAAAATGTTACCAGTAACTTTTAAGTAATTGAAATTTTGTTTTTTTTCTCATAAAAAAGTAACAAGTGGGTTATTAAAAGAAGGTTAAACAAATTTATGAATAGTTGTTCATATGAAATATTAAATGTTTGTTTTAAAAATGTACTTTTCTTTAGAAATCTTACCTGACTATGTAACATTAGATAATATATATTTGTTAAAAAAATGTAACTAAAGTAAGAATGTAACACTGTTACGTTAAGGAGAATGACAATTGACGTACTGGCGATGTAACAGAGATCAAAATGTAACAGCTTGTGTTGCGTAACTGTTTTTTTTTTGCATAATTGGCTACCTAATTTATCGTACAATCTGGTAAAATCATGTAAAAACCTATTTTTATTTTTAGATTCCGTTGTTAAATCTAAAAACTGGTAAAAATTCACATTATTTATTACAAAATCTTTTAAAAACTTAAAAATGTAAATAAAAAGAGAGTTTCACAAACAGAAAACTGTTGGATTTTTCGCCTTCCCTAATAATAGCAAAAAACGAACTTAAAATATACACCGGAGTACCACAAGAATACATACCGGGTGCGACTTGGAGACTAGACGCAGACACGTGTTTCACTCTTGTTAGAGATCATCAGTGCGACATAAGTTTTTATAGTCGAATAATATGAACGATCTAATCAACAAGTCATGGACAAATGTTCGGCACAACATTAGTTAACAGAATGAGAAGTAAATTCCCAATGTCCATAGTGGAGTTAAACATAAATAAAATGAGAGTTTTACCAACAGAAAACTGCTGGATTTTTCGTCTTCTCCACCAGTTCTACCACTGACTGGTTTCAGACACAGTCCATCCACCACCAGTCGGGCTTTCTACTATGACGAATCGATAGCAAAAAAACGAACTTTATAAAATACACCGGAGTACCACAAGAATACATACCGGGTGTGACCTAGAGACTAGACGCAGACACGTGTTTCGCTCTTTATAGAGATCATCAGTGCGACATAAGTTTTTATAGTCGAATAATATGAACGATCTAATCAACAAGTCATGGACAAATGTTCGGCACAACATTAGTTAACAGAATGAAAAATAAATTCCCAATGTCCATAGTGGAGTAAAATATATAATATAAAAACAAGAGTGAAACACGGGTCTGCATCTAGTCTCCAGGTCGCACCCGGTATGTAATATTGTGGTACTCCGGTGTATTTTATAAAGTTCGTTTTTTGCTGTCGATTCGTCATAGTAGGAAGCCCGACTGGTGGATGGACTGTGTCTGAAACCAGTCAGTGGTAGAACTGAAGGAGAAGGCGAAATATCCAACAGTTTTCCGTTGTTAAAACTCTCTTTTTATTTATATTTAACTCACTATGGACATTGGCAATTTATTTCTCATTCTGTCTTAAAAATGTGCCTAATATATCATACAATCTCGTAGAATCGCGTAAAAAACTATTTTTCTTTTTAAATTGTCTTGTTGAATCTTATAAAAGTTGTAAAAATGCACGAATAGGTCATTATGACTATACAGGGTGTCCCAACAGTTCGAGTCCACGCTAATATCTCCAAAAACAAAAGAGGCAGAGAAGTAAAATTTCACATAATTAGACGGTTTACAAAAAATATCTTTTTGGATGTTTCCGAAAACATCTAAAATGACAAAAACTTTTAAATAAGAGCAATGAACTAGACAAAGAATATATGTTTCTTGTTTATCTCATTGGTCTTATGGAGATGATTTTATCATGTTATTTAAAAACCGTTAGAGAAAAAAGTAACATTAGGTGTTTTTGGAAACAGAAGGAAAAGCTTTATTTAAATTTTGCAAAATATATCGTCGACGCCCTAGCTCCGCCTCCTTAATGACAGGTGCGATGATTAGCCTCCACAAAGATACTTTTTTTGTAAACCGTCTAATTATGTGAAATTTTACTTCTCTGCCTCTTTTGGTTTTGGAGATATTAGGGTGGACTCGAACTTTTGGGACACCCTGTATGGTCATAATGACCAAACAGCATTTATTAGGATGAGCAAAAAATCCGTTTGTTTTAGGTTTTCAATGTGGTTAAAGTGACTAAAAAAGTTGGTTTTAATCTTACCAAACAATCTGGTAAGCGTTACTAAAGTATCCAGTTAAAACAACTAGACAATCTGGTAACGGCTACCAAGTTGTTATTCCGAACCTATATTCGTAGTAACGTTTACTAGATAGTTTAGTTAGTGTAACTAGATACTTGGATAACTGTAACTATAGTCTGCAGTTATTTTAAAGTCAGTAGTAGATTCTAACTAGGTGAGTCTAGTTAAAACAACTAAAAGTTTATTTGACTCCTATTTGACTAAAGTTTCTAGTAAGGCTGACCCGATTTCTAGTCAAAGTTACTAGATATTTTTCTTGGTAGTACATATAATTTTTGGCCCTAATATTAGGCATTTGAAAATCACGCACAAAAGCCTCGTTGCAAAAAACTTGCAATCACAGTACGCCTGGTTTGTCACCGGGTTAGTGGGAGCACAGAGGAAATACCTACGGAAAAGAGAGAGAACCCTATGTTAACCTTCGTTAGTTTTTTCAGTGGGCGCCTTCCAAGCGCTGCCTGTCTGATTATATTAAATTTAAAGTTTTCCTGCAAATCCCCCAGGCACTGTTGCCGTCCCGACCCGACGGTTTCTTACGTTCTTCGTTCCTCGTACAGATTAGCCCCCCTATTCCCGCTCACACATTCATAATAAGGCGCGCGCCACGCTAATCGCAACCTTCGACCGACGCGCGACGACCTTGCTGAATTCCTTGCATTTTAAACGGTAGACGAGTTTTATTGTTTTAAGACGATACAAAATGCAGACCAAATCTTCCGGAAATAAACTGTGTGCATTTTTTAATTGTGGGAAGTCGAAACGTGGTGCGTGTGTGGTAGTGTGAGACAATTTAGATTTTCAAAAAATTAGGGCCTGTGTCACAAATGAATACATACCTACCTAGTCAACGTCCTTTTTAGCCATCAATACTAATATAGAGGCTATAGGGATCGACAAAAAAAATATTTCCACTAAAAATAAGTTATTTGGGAAGAAAAAAGACCTAAATACAAAATTTTGTCATAATTTCGCTCTGTCTGATAAAAACCGCGCAAACGATTTTTATCAAATTTGGCACAAAAATTCTCTGGCGCCAGGCGGTAGAAATGGGGGCTTTAAAATTCGTAACTCACGAAGCGTAGCAGTTAGCAAAACGCGGCTTTTACGCTAAGATGGTTATTTATATTTTCTATAAAAACTATAATTATGATGAAGTCTGTCAGATCCGTAGTTTTTGAGATATTTAAGAAAAACAAAAATATACTGATGGAAATCGTAACCCACGAACTCTAGCAGCTAGGGATACACGGTTTTAATATATGTAGACGTATAAGTACATTTTCAACAAAAACTATAACAATGATAATGTCTGTCAGATTCATAGTTTTTGAGATATCTAAGAAAAATAAAAATAACTTATAAAAAAACTCACGAAAAACAACAAAGTATACATTTTTCACAATTTTCCAACCGCAAAATATTAATTTTTATTACGGAAGGGGTTGGAACGGTATATAAACGTGGATTAACTTTAAAACATATTGTTTAATAATAAGATTTTTAAAACATTTTACTTGGACATTTAGACCGATCCGAAAACTCATTTAGCTTTTTTTGTAAACTCTGTTTAAATCAGGATAATATGAGAGGCGTATTTTTTAAATTTCTTTCGAAATAATTGTTGGACGGAAATAGCTCAAAATTTTAGCTTCTTGTTGGAAAATAAATAAATATTGAAAACGACAAATGCTTTTGCAATTCCGGACTAATAAGCTCTAATAGTAATCTAATAATAGATTTTTCGTGAGCAGCTAATATAATATACATTGTAAAAATTTAGAAAAATATACTATTTTTAAAAGCAAAAATCGGATTCATTTTTTTTTTCATAAAAATTACATTCATATAAACAAGAAATTTAGATGCACCAATCGATTATACGATAAACAATTTTTTTATGTATGACACTTTATTAATCGAAATAAAGTATTAATAGCAATAATTCATAAAAATTAAGTTTTAGGTCAAACAATTACTTTGTTTATACGGTACTCTTAAAGCGCTTTTAAACAAAGGAAGGTTTGAAAATGCTTGTCCTAAACATACCATAAGAACAATTTAGAATAAAGAAAAAGTTAAAAAACCTCCAAATCAGTTACTTCAACCGAAAAGAAACTAAAAAACAAAAGATCAAAAGATCTTGGTTGGAAATAACGAAAATTCAAACTTGGATGAGCATCCCACAAGGAACACACAAAAGATCAAAGCGAAAAGAAAAATTATTAAACGATGTTTCGCCCTGGGTAACCAGCGTGGGCTCATCAGTAGTTTCACTGGTCACCCTCCACTATACATCATTAAACACCATCATACACATTGATTTCCACCCTTGAAACAATCACAAATAGGCATCGTTCCGCACTGGTACCTACTTATCCAAGTTACCTGATACGAATTCGTCCTGGCGTGTTAATATTTCCAGTAGGATTATGCTCCTAAGGCAACTAAAACAAAGAAGAAGTTAAAAAACCTCCAAATCAGTTACTTCAACCGAAAAGAAACAAAAGATCAAAAGATCTTGGGTGGAAATAACGAAAATTCAAACTTGGATGAGCATCCCACAAGGAACACACAAAAGATCAAAGCGAAAAGAGAAATGATTAAACGATATTTCGCCCTGGGGGATGCTCATCCAAGTTTGAATAGTTTAATCTCCCCTCCAAGCCCCCACCCCCATCAAAAACTAATCAGCTCTGCGTCTGGTGACAAAGAATGTTTGTGCCAAATTGGATAAAAATCGATCAAGCGATTTTTGAGTAATGGGCGATTCCGCTGTAGACGTTTTTCGACAAAGAATTCTACAACACAGTAATTGTTATTTTTTTAATGCCAATGCAAAGAAGAAAGTATAAATTTTCTAATAAAACTACTTTTTTGGACCATATAGTTCATATTTAAATTTTTCGCGCGCTAAAAAACATTTACATTTGGATTTGGTGCAAAACCGAAAATCCGTACATGGCAACATCGCGTAAAACAGCTGTTACTGACAGTTTGAGGTTATATTTTACCGCTTAATATTGTAGTGTTCAGTCGTTTATTCGTTCATGTAAAGGCAAATAAGTACTTGTTATTACTTTTTAACTATTATTGACTACAAAAAGCCATTGATAGCTTGTTGCACCCGCGATGTAAAAGATATAAAAGTTTAGTTTTCTTAAAGAAGTAATTTGCTAACATGTAAAACTTTATAATAGTAAGAAGAAACCAAAGGGACATTTTAATCAATCGCAAGTACGAATATGTGGTAAGTTGATTTTAAGTAAATTTTGACTCAAATTGGTTGTACATATTGCAACATATTCGACTACAAATATTATGGTATCATTTAACATATTTTATTCATTCAATAAGATGTGGGTAACAATATTTGCTTTCTATGGTGTTATTTATAGTTACTAGAGGCGCGTTTCTGCGATCTTGACATAGTTACTAATATTTTCTTTTTCTAAATGCATTCGTCTGTGAGAGACCCAGCATACCAGGAACATACCGTCTGTACACCCTTCGACCCCGCTGTCTAACTACCTTTTTCAGATAGTTCTCCCCTGACAGATATGCGGGGTCGAAGGGTGTAAAGGCGGGTATTTTTTGTGATGGTGTAGTATGCTGGACCTTTCTCAGACGAATGCATTTAGAAAGAAAAAATAATAGTAACTATGTTAATCTCGCAGAAACGCGCCTTAGGTGTTTAAGCTCAAGGTTAATATTTTAGACAGGTTGGCTAACTGATAATTTTTACCATTGACGTTATCGTGAGTGCTAAATGTCAAATTTTAATTTTTCTTTTATTTCTATCTTGGATATTCATTATTTTGTATTTTTAGTTAATAAACAAAAGTTAGTGCATGGAGTGCATTTGTAGTTTGATACGCACGATGACGTCATCAGTAAAAGTAACCAGGCAACCTGTTTAAGAGCAAAATAATAATTTAAACCTTGGTATAAGTTAATATTTTGCTGGTTTTTTTTTAATAGAAAAAATGGATAACATGTCAGAAGAATCACAGAAAGAGAATGCTTCGCAGAAATATAAGAGAAAATTAAAAGAAAATGCTGAACTTCATGCGGACCATCTCCGTCGAGAAAGGGCTCGTGATTCGAAGCGATAATGAAAAAAAAAATGGAGACAGATGAAGATTTGAGAATACTGGCTAGAATCAGATCTAGAGAAAGAATGCAGGTGAGTAGAAAGCGTCGTAAAGAAGAAAAAAATAAAAAAACAGGTGCTAGATACAGCAGTTCTCGCACATTGGGAAAAGCAGTAGCAAAAGTGGGGCGTAACCTACCAGCTAGCCCAAATAAAGCAGTGGAAGTTGTAAAAACATAGCTGCTGAATTCCAACTTGCTGTATCTGAAAACAATGACTTCGCTAAAGCAATGCCTCGGAAACTGACAGGCGAAGTCAAGAAATAGATATGTGATTTCTTTGACAGAAACGATATTAGGAGACAAATGCCTGGGATAAAAGATGTAAAATCGATCAAGTCAAATTCAGGAACGAAGTTGAGAATCCAGAAGAGAACAATGATTATGAATGAGCATCCGTGAACCCTTTGAACTTTTTAAAACAACTTACCCGGATACATCTATTGGTAAAACTCTTTTTTACAAAGAGAGACCTGCTCACATTTGGCCTATCAATGATACTCCTCATAATGTATGTGTATGTACAACACACTCAAATTACATTAATCTTCTTCTCGCAATTTCGAAACATGCGACAGACTTCCCAAAAACACAACGAGAACTTCTAAACCAGGTATCGTGTAGTGTGGATAATGAAGATTGCATGTCCAACAGTTGTGATGTATGCAAAGAATCAAATATTTGGGACATTACCGTAGTATCAGCGACCAAAACAGATCATAGTTAGCAAACCTTTTGATGCAGCGCTAGATGAACTACGTGGAAACACCGCTAAATTCAGTCCGTTCAGTCCGAGTACTTTCAAAATGCAAAACAAAACCTGACCAGCGAGAAAGCCGTTGTACAAATAGACTTTGCCGAGAACTATGGGCTTATTAGTGAAGACAAAATACAGTCAGCACATTGGACTCATGGCCAAGTTACGCTTTTTACGTGCTGTATTTGGACTGTCCACAAACTCCATTCAGTGGTCATAGTAAGTGATGAATTAAACCATAGTAAATATACAGTGTACTCTTTGTTCAAAATTTTTGAGTACATTAAGTCGATCAATGTTAATATTAAATCTATATATATACCGGGAGCTGGACGTCAAAAGGTCTATGTATCAGATACCAGAAGAGCTTATAACTAAAAAGTGTCACATTGATATGTTATAGTGTGTGCCAACTACAACTTTTTTCGAAATTTGGCCAGGGAGCCGGAATTAAGCTAATTACTGTCATAACTTAACAGTCAAGATAATGCATACAGTACCAGCAATTTTTTTATTATACAGGTGTCATATTGACCCACCAATTATAAATTAAAAATGCTCACAAAATGGTCACATGCGAGGCACACCACGACTATGCAAGTCAAATAGTAAGCGAAACGTATGGTGTCAAATATCAGAGTAAGTATGGTGGCACACATGTAATATATGACCATCAAATACGAAAATGTCATGCTGCCTAATTTTCATGTGTCAAAAGGGAAGGCACACCATTCCGAAAGTGGCCCATCTGGAAAGTATACCTATGTTTTTAATACCAGCCAAAAATATGTTGGATGAATTTAATTTAAATATTACCGATAGGAATTGAATATGCTGCCAAAGTTATTCTTGGTTAAATGACAGGCACACCTTTAAAAAGCACCCACTAACAAGGTATAAATAACTGTATTTAATACCAGCACAATTTTTATGGCACATGTTTTATTTGCATTTTTTTGACGAAATTACATACTGCTGCCAAGTGTCCTTTTGACAAGAGCGAAGGCACACCATTTTAAAACTGACAAATGTGAAACTTAATCTTATGTATGTATTACCCAAAAGATTTTTGTTTTTTGTGTGTCATAAGTATGTAATATATTAAAATTTGATGTGCTGCCAATTCCGTTTCTGACAAGAAAACTGACACAGCTTCCTAAAAGGAAGAAAAGAAGGAGGTTTATCTATGGATCTAATACCAATGTAGATTCAAATTTATTTCTGTAATATGATCCTTCTTATATTAAATTTATAATGCTGCCAACTCTACTTTGGAAAGAAGGGCAGGCACACCTTGTCAAACAAATGAAAAATTGAGACACATTTAATGTATCTAATACCAGCGCAGATTCTACTTTATATTTGTTATATCACCTTCTATTCAAAAAATTTCTTATGCTGCCAAATCTTTTTTTTTACAAGAAGGCAGGCACAACTTTCTAAAGTCAAATGTTTTTGGAGGTATATTTAATGTATCAAATACCAGAATAATTTTTTGTTTGGGTGTGTCATATGGATCCCAGATTACGAATTTTAGTACTTTATTAAAGTTTAACCTAGGTAGAGGACCGGCACACATTCCTAAGGACACGATAAATTGAATGAATTTTAATCTATTAGATACCACCGTCGTTTTTATAATATACATGTCATATGGTCCTCCACATAGCAAATTTATTATGCTGCCAAACTTTTTTGCTTACTTAAGGCAGGCACAACTACTTGAAACAATGCAGAGAATGAGTTATACTTACTTTATTGCATACCAGAATAGACTAAACGTTATTTGTGTCATATAGAGGTACTGATATTATTTACACCATGCTGCCGATTGTTTCATTGGTGGAAGGGCACCTATACCGTCCCAAAGAGGCACTCAATCAGGCGAATACTTACACCATTGCATATCAGAATTATTTTAACTTTTATTATGTCATATGAGGCCGTCTTTAAAAATTCCGTCATGCTTCCAAACCTCTCCTTGATCAGAGGTTGGGCAGGCCTCCGTAAGAGGACCGAAATTGGAGATAAACTTAATGTATCTAATACCAACGTAGTTTTTGTTTCCTATGTGTCTTATGGACCTACTGAATTCAAATTAGATATGCTTTAAAAATTCCGTCATGCTTCCAAACCTCTCCTTGATCAGAGGTTGGGCAGGCCTCCGTAAGAGGACCGAAATTGGAGATAAACTTAATGTATCTAATACCAACGTAGTTTTTGTTTCCTATGTGTCTTATGGACCTACTGAATTCAAATTAGATATGCTGCCAAACCTTCTCCAGGCCGATGGGCCAAAACACGATCATAAGAGCATGCGAAGTTAGGGACGAATCCAATGTATCAAATACCATCGGGGTTTTAAGTTTAATTGTATAATATGGTCCCCTGAATTTAAATTTAATATGCTGCCAGACCCTGTCCTGACCGGAGGACGGGCACACCTTCATAATATATAAGACTAAATAGCAACATTCTAAAAGTTCCAGGGAATCCTACGCCTGCACACTCCTTTTTACCCCCTTCAAACACCCCATTTTGTTTGGTGATCTTTTCGAAAAGTATCAACTTCATGACAATACCTCAGGTTTCCATTCTGAACGCGTGCGGGAATTCTTGAAACGGGTGAGAAGGAGTAGTCACCGAAAAGAAACTCCGTACTGATTGATCAAAATCTCATTTTTGTGTCACTTTTCTATCAGTTTTGTCATGCAGTAATGACATTAGCGGTGAGCGATTTTGATCTCCAACTTTACACTCTAGGGAACAAACTGACGGCAAAGCCGCTTGCGAATGTCATTAGTCCCAAATCTGACATAATAATGAGATTTCCACCAATCAGGTGCGTACTCCCCAATATACTATTTAACTTTTTAATGTGACTTTTTATGAGCTACATTTTGCACACAGTATTATATGAAAAAATGTGCGAATAAAGTAGGACGCACCTTTTGCCATGAAAATCATTTTTAGTTTTAATTAGTGGCACCCGAATATTTCCCAAAATATGTCCAATGAAAAAAAAAGGATTTTTTAACAAACAAGATATACTCTTACTTTTTTCGTATTTTAAACGGTTTTGAAATCATAAAAAAATAAAGAACACATCCCTACCTGCATACGATTGTAGTAGTGCACTTTGTCTCCTACAACAAAAAAATTAGGACAAAACGAACGTAGGTACCTATATGAACTTTTTGTCTTAAAATGATAAACAAACTAACCTCCTTAAATATTGACATTTTATTATGAAACGCCGTGTGTTATTTTTACCCTCTATATATCTAGATATATATATACCTATATACTTGAAAACTTCCCACCCCCGATATTTTCAGGACCAAAAGAGGTATTCACATATTCTTAAAAACTTGGGATATCTTGTGTGAAAAGGTTTTTCATCAGCTTTATAACAGTGCATTGTATTTTTAATTAAAACCAGTAGCAGTTGAATTTCGGAAATGTC
The DNA here is from genome assembly GCA_963921995.1 of Oxystoma pomonae. Classification (NCBI taxonomy): domain Eukaryota; kingdom Metazoa; phylum Arthropoda; class Insecta; order Coleoptera; family Brentidae; genus Oxystoma; species Oxystoma pomonae. The sequence goes on along the minus strand of OY998168.1, from coordinate 63,087,169 downwards.
AATATATATTTTTTTCTTTAAAAATTTTAAAGACCATAAGGAGTCAGTTCTTGTATTTTATAATATTCGGTGGGCGTGGCCTGCATCGGAGGGTGAGTAAAGCCAGCTTGACATGGGACAATATAACTTGCAATTGTCTGCAATTCAGGGTCATTCTAAAATAATGTCACAAATTTTTTAGGTTTTTTTTTTACTCCTCCCTTTTAATGTCACAATTTGAGTTGTTTGTTATATTTCCCTTTCACAACACAAATTGAGACGTTTAGAAGAAGGGAGTAAAAAAACCATAAAAAGTTTGTAAAGGCGCATTTACACAGACAAACTTTCCTTTGATGTTGAAATGCCGACAAACATTTACATGAGCCTCTTGAGCAAAATGTTCAAAGAAATGTTCGAGCAAAATCTCGTACAAAAAAACACACGTAAATTTTGGAGAGAATGTTGAGCAAAATTTGTTTGAAGAATTGGGGGTATAAAAATTTCTTTACAAATTTAAATTTTATAGTTTTATGGGCATTCATTAAACTTAACTGAAAATAGAAAGACTAATTTTTAAAATTTTATTAAGTGCTTTCCGACGGAAAAACGAAATTTACGTTTTACCTCATAAGCAACTTCGATTGATCTGATTTTTCTAGGGGATATGCCAGTATACTTGTAACTTTTTTGGGGTTGTAAAAAAACGAGAATCAAAAAAAATCATAATTGGCACTTATTTGTTGCTGATGCTGGGTTAGGAGAAGGTAAAAACCGTAGACTAGTGAGAGGAGGTTTTGGTCAAATGAACATTGACACACAAAATTACATGACAACAAACAAGGGTCAACGCAGTTTTTTTATGAAAGTTTTAGAACAAATCTTTCCATAAAAGGGCTCTCCGATTCAAAACAAAGAAATTTTCTTTAGTACGCTTTAATATGTTTATTTCGTTTTATTTTATTGACGCGTAGAACTTGTGTTTCCGATGTTTTATGAAATTTTTGGCGATTTTTACAAGCTTTTATTTATGTATGTTTGTATGTTCGGCTCAAATCTTGGAATTCAAATTTGGTATTCAATTTCAGTTTTCGGTGTGCATTTATAGCTGCGGCGACAATACAATAATATGGTATTATTAGGCACCCCCTCCCGCTAATGAGGGAAGTGGAGGAAGAAAAAGATTTATTTTGTTCGATTTCAATCAAAATTGGCATACAGGGGTTTTTAGGGAACGGGATTATCGAGAGGATGGATTTATGATGGTCTAAAAATTAAAAAATTATTTTAAATAAAAAGAAGCTTTTATAAAATATAAAGTGCACTAATAAGTAGAAAATAAATTTTAGCATTCTCATATCATAATAATAAAAGCGACGGGCGCAAACTAAAACTAAAAATGTCCATCCAAATATCTGAGAAACGTAGAGTAGTTTGGGTCGAGTTGGGTTGGATTTACTTCACAAAAAATTGAACTTACAATACCAGAAAAAGTGGTGATAGTCGCAAATATCTCCGTTAAAAAAATAATTGTATTTTGTGTACTTATAGTATTTATTGTTTTTTTTGATACGTTAGTTATAAACGCCTTACCACTCATATCTCTTTATTTTACTTTTTAGTTTAGTCTTTTACAATAATAATTAAGTCAAATGAAGGAAACCTATATACATTTTATTAAATCTCAAATATATGAACAAAAACACGTTCGGTTTAAATAATACCCGTTTATTACCCACTTTTACAACCCTACGATCCCGACCTTTGTCTAAAAAAATATAATTTGGCAGTAATTTAGTAGGCTGTGTCGCCGATTTATCATCCCGCAGTTTGGATTTCGCAGGTAGTAGGCGAATCGGAATGTTGCCCCTTTGCATATTGTTTGGTCAGTGTGAGCGTAGATAGAGTAAATACTCTATCTATGGTGTGAGTAATCGACCTTGATTATTACATGAAACTGACAGTAGATATCTATTTTCATGAACCTTTTGCTTTTTTAAGCAACCCTTGGGGCCTTAAACTAACTAGGTAAATCTGGTGTGCGGATTTAAAAAAAAAAACAATCAAAGCTAAGGGTAAAGTAAAGTTACAAAAATATGTTTTAAAAAAAATTCCCCTCTCTACCACTTCTCATAGTCGTGAAGCGCGGATTACCGCTTAAAAGTGCAATTTTTTAGTTTTTTGTCGATATTTAAAATTGGGTTTTTTGTTTAATTTAGGAAAAAACCCTTGGAAATAAAAAAAACTCGCAAGAAAATCCCGAAAAAACCTACGGGTAAAAAAATCCGGGAAAAACCCTAAAAAAAATATTATAACTAACTAACTCTAATTTAACCCAACTAAATTAGAAAAAAAAAACACAGTTTAGCCACGAGTTTGAACACTATTTTTTTTAATACATTTATCAGAAAATTCAAGAAAAACAGGAAAATACTTTTTAAAATCTCAAACGAAGAGCACTTCTCGCAAAACACACCATCTTTACATTATAAATCAAGGCGGCTTTTAAATGAAATAACAATGGTTGCCATATAGTCGGGCAGTAGAAACCTATTTTCTTGATTTATGTGGTGATTTTGATATATTTTGGTATGATAATATAATAGACCAAAACACATTCAAAAATAATATTTTTTAGTTCGGCGTCCCATTACAGGTGACGTCGCGGTGCTCTAAATTACTTAAATGTCCTTACATTAGTTTTTATATGTATCTCAAAAACTAAAGCTCCCGACACAATTTTTTTGCAGATTTTATTGACCAATAAAATTACCTTTTTATTCATGTATTTCACTTTGTACGTGCTTTTCACAACTGTGTATAATATTGGATCAAAATACAATATATGTAAAATTCCGTCTTTTCAGTTTTTCTTCAAATCCAGTAAATTGTTTTTTTTTTTAAGCCATTTTAGAGGTGATATTGATTTACCATACAAATAATTCTATCTTTTGAGTTCCTGAAAATTAACCATTTCCTATTTTTTTGTAACATTTTTCTCTAGCTTAATGTTGTTAACGTAAGAGAAAATAGTGCAAAAAATTAACTTAGATCATCTTTGTCATTTAAGTGTTCAAATTTTGTTTTTATACATCTTCAAATATAAAAAAGAATATGGAAGAGAAAAACGATTTTTGGCTCCAAATTGACATACTTTTACTTTTGTCCCTGGAAATTTAACATTTTTCATCTGATTATGACGCCCCCTTCAAATAACTGCTCCTTAGATTACTAGTATTTAAACTATATCAAAAAATATAAAAAAAAAAATGAATTTCATTTAACCGGACGGGTGCGAATGTTGGTTTTTTTGCAGATTTCTCTAAATTCACGACAAAATCATAACAAAATTTTGTAAAATGTATGTTTTTTTGCCTTAATTGAGATACACATGTAACTAAAAATTAGTATTAACTTTTTAAAAAGTAAAAACAAAGTTTAACTTAATCTATTGCATTTATTATATTACTATGGGTGCAAACGTCAATTTTAAAATTTTTAAATTAATTTGGAAACAATTGAATTTATATTAGGCTGCCAATTATTTTTAAATATAATTGATCTTTTGCTTCCTAATAAAAATAGAACATCCAAAAAATGGAGACTAACAAGTGGAGCAATAAAAATTGTCAATTAAATATTTACTTTCTTAGTTCGATCGTTTGAATTTAAGTAAAAACATAAATTGCTTAATCTTATTGTTGTTACATCATATAAGACAAATTTTATTGCTTACATCTAATAATAGTACAGGGTGTCCCATTTTCGATGGGATTCAATGGGAAACTTCGTTGTTATTGAAGATAGAGACATGCAGTTTTCGCATTACTGTCTTAACAGATTTATTCTGTTTCTAGTAGTTTATAAGCTACAGGGGAAAGTTGAAAAATGGTCGGAATTACCAATTGATGATATCTCCCTTAATTTAAGAGATAACTAAGTTCTGTAAAAACATGTCTGAGGCAACCTTTTAAGAAACACACAATGGTATTTTCGAAATTTTAATCCGACGTTTCGTTTCGTACATACAATCATCAGGATCAAAAAGTTAAATACGGACCAAAATGTTTTACTTCATATTTTAGTTTCATTTTACGTTTTTTTGATAATAAAATATGTTTTCCGGTTTTTTTCGGTTCACCCGATATGATCATATAATATATCTTGGTTGTCCACGTCTACTATATAGTAGTTAAATATAAATGGTCTCAAAAAAAAAAAAATAGGTTGAAATGGGACAGAGTTGTACCAAAAAAAAATGAACTGAAGATGATTTTTTTTCGGGATCGAAACTTCAAAATTAAAAAAATATATTTTATTATCAAAGAAACTTATAAAACACTAAAATATGAAATAAAACATTTTGGTCCGTATTTAACTTTTTGATCCTGATGATGGTATCTACGAAACAAAACGTCGGATTAAAATTCCGAAAAAACTATTGTGTTTTAATAAACAGGTTTTTACAGACATGTTTTTACATAACTCAATTATCTCTTAAATTAAGGGAGATATCATCAATTGGTAATTCCGGCCATGTTTCAACTTTCCCCTGTAGCTCAAAAACTACCATTGTCCACCCTGTCCAGTATTACGGTTTTACGTACAGAATAATATAAGACTATTTTATTCCTATCAACCATACTTTAATTTAAGTACATACAAAAAAAATATATTATTTTAAAGTAATATAATACGAACATAACATTATTTGTTATATACTTACATATGGGACTTCTACTACTATGTCCACTTATCATTTTTAATTTGAATAAAGTAAAGGTTGAAATCGAGTTGTTCTTACCTTATTTTTTAGTTAACTTACGTTTCAACGTAGTTTTTAGGAGTGAATTTGAACAAAAAAAGCGTTAATCGATAAACCCTACTTCAGGAACCCACCATTTTTGTACTGGACGCTTATTCTTGACCGACCATGAGGTGCGTGAGCGAAATTCCCTGTAGAAGAAGGTGGTGAAAAAAGTTCAGCTCATCTCACGGTCGTTCAAGAATAAGCGTCTAGCCTCAGATTACTAGTCTGAGCGTCCAGGAAATCGATACTTTACAAAGATTTGTAAATTTTATTTTATTTTACTTTTTTATAGTTTTATTTCGTTATTTATTTTCTTACAAATTTTTCCTCACCCATCAATTTTGAAAGACCTGAAACTATCTATATGAAAAATGATTAAAGTAAATTTAAGGCAATGGAATCTTGAAAAAGGAATGCATGTTTGTAAGGTTTGGTTCAAATCTGAAACAAAGCTTTTGAATACACATATGCTACAAATGTCGAAATCTAAAAATAATAATTGTTATTTACATAACAAGGGAGGGAAGTGCCACATTTCCTCGGTTCCTCGGTTTGTTTGATGCTCCACGTTAGGAGGGCAATAAAAACCAAGGGAGGTGGTGCACTTTACACCAGAGGCATGTATCTGATTTCATCTACCACCTAATAATACAAAGTAACAACAATTTCAGCACCGATTTTTAATTATTTTCATTTGCAGCAAGGGTCTATACGCGGTACGGTGAGGTAAAGTAAGCCAAACTCCTGGAGGGAGGTAAAATATACAAAACTCCCTAGGGAGGTAAAGTGACATTTTCGCCTCTCATGCGGGTCAAAAATTTAATTTTCTGATAAGGTAGTAGATAAAAATTTTATTTAAAGAAAATTTAAACTGCTTTGGATAAAAATTTGGAATAGAGCAATTCCTAAAATGTATTTATTGTTTTTAATTGAAAAATTTATTTATCTGTCTAAACCATGTCAAAACGCTGTTATTAACAGCATAAAATGACAATTTGGTGACTAGTGTTATTGTCACCCTGTATCTGAAGTGTCCCATTTAAGGCCCATTATAATATACTATGTATATTAGGTATTCAAATTAAAATAGAAACTTTGTTAACACAAAGAAGAAGTTAAAAAAACCTCCAAATCAGTTACTTCAACCGAAAAGAAACTGAAAAACAAAAGATCAAAAGATATTGGGTGGAAATAACGAAAATTCAAACTTGGATGAGTATCCCACAAGGAACACACAAAATATCAAAGCGAAAAGAGAAATGATTAAACGATGTTTATTACTTATCCAAGTTACCTGATACGAATTCGTCCTGGCGTGTTAATATTTCCAGTAGGATTATGGTCCTAAGGCAATTAAAACAAAGAAGAAGTTAAAAAACCTCCAAATCAGTTACTTCAACCGAAAAGAAACTAAAAACAAAAGTTTACCCAGGGCGAAACATCGTTTAATCATTTCTCTTTTCGCTTTGATATTTTGTGTGTTCCTTGTGGGATACTCATCCAAGTTTGAATTTTCGTTATTTCCACCCAAGATCTTTTGATCTTTTGTTTTTGAGTTTTTTTTCGGTTGAAGTAACTGATTTGGAGGTTTTTTAACTTCTTCTTTGTTTTAATTGCCTTAGGAGCATAATCCTACTGGAAATATTAACACGCCAGGACGAATTAGTATCAGGTAACTTGGATAAGTAAGTAACAGTGCGGAACGATGCCTGTTTGTGAGTGGTTCAAGGTTGGAAATCTAAGTGTATGATGGTGTTTAATGATGTATAGTGGAGGGTGACCAGTGAAACTACTGATGAGCCCACGCTGGTTACCCAGGGCGAAACATCGTTTAATGATTTCTCTTTTCGCTTTGATATTTTGTGTGTTCCTTGTGGGATACTCATCCAAGTTTGAATTTTCGTTATTTCCACCCAAGATCTTTTGATCTTTTGTTTTTTAGAAACTTTGTTGTCCTGGACTTTTTAATAATTAAGTGCAATGTTGAGTTGCATGGTTATTTACGGGAATTTTTCTTTAATTGTAGTATTGCATTAAATGTATACGTCATAATTTTAAGAAAAAAAGATATAGTATTTGTACGCCTCTGGTAGTAAAGTAAAGAAACTTAAAATCATACAGTCATTCCTTTTTTTAAGAACCATAGGCACTGTACTTGGGACAACGACTAAAGTTCAATTATGAAAATTACGAAACTGACGTTTGCACAATACTAATACAATAAATGCAATGCCTACTGTAAGATGTACTTTGGTTTTACTTTGCTAATGTTAATACTAATTTTTAGTTACATTTGTACCTCAATGAAGACAAAAAAATATACATTTTACAAAATTTTGTTTTGATTTTGTGACGAACTTCTGCAAAATTATCAACTTCCGCACCCGTCCGGTTGAATGAAATTTAATTTTAATTGATTTTTTTTATTATATAGTTTAAATACTAGTACTCTAAGAGCAGTTTTGTAAAGGGGGCATCATAATCAGATGAAAAATGTAAACGTTCCAGAAACAAAAGTAAAAGTATGTCAATTTGGAACCAAAAATCGTTTTTTTCTTCCATATTTTTTTCTATGTTTGAAGATGTATAAAAACCAAATTTGAACATGACAATGACAAAGATTACGCTAACAAAAATTTTTGAAAAATTTAAGCTAGAGTAAAATGTTACAAAAAAAAAGAAATGATGACAGAAACTACTTTGCGATTTTGTAATCACTTTATCTGATGAGATATGGTCTTTGCTAGAAACGATTAATATTCAGAAACTCAAAAGAAAAAATTATTTGTATGGTAAACCAAAATCACCCCTAAAATCGCTTTAAAAAAATTAATTTACTGGATTTCAAGAAAAACTGAGAAGATGGAATTTTACTTTTTCTATATTTTGATCCAAATTTTTTTTTATATACAGTGGTGAAGAGCACGAATAAAGTGTAATAGAGAGATAAAAAGGTAATTTTATTGGTCAACAAAATCTGCAAAAAAAATTGTGTCGAGCTTTATTTTTTGAGATATATATAAAACTAATATAGGGACATTTAAGTAATTTAGGGCGCCGCGACGCCATCTGTAATGTGACGCCGAAATAAAAAATATATTTTTTAAATTAGTTTTGGTCTATTTTACAACTATGCCAATTTGTATCAAAATCATCACAACTTCACTTTCTACTGCCCGACTAATAGCAATGAACCTTTTTGTTTGTTTGATATTTTTAAGATGTTTTTAAATTATATTTTTATTATTATTATTTATTTTTAGGCAAGAATAATTAGATATTTTCAATACTACTATTTTCCGCTATTTCTTTAATTTTGGTTAAAAAACGGACAGAAATCTTTTTTTGCACCCGTGATAAAAAAAAGTTTTTTTTTATACCTTCATCTAAAACAGGATTTTGGTAACTGTCTGCAGATAACTAAAACACGACTTTTTTGGTTACCGATGCAAAAAAACTTTTTTTTTATCACGGGTTCAAAAAAAGATTTCTGACTGTTTTTTACCCAAAACTAAAGAGATATAGCGGAAAATAGTAATATTGAAAAGATATCGCTATGGCAACCACTGTTATTTCATTTACCAGCCGCCTTGATTTATAGTGTAAAGATGGTGTGTTTTGCGAGAAATGCTCTTCATTCAAGATTTTTAAAAGTATTTTCCTGTTTTTATTGGATTTTTTGATAAAGGTATTAAAATAAATAGTGTTCACAACTCATGGCTAAACTTTGCTTTTTTTTTATTCGCGTTTTTAAATACCTCGCTGCGTTGGTTTAAATATCGAGTGCAGCGGGGTATTTAAAAACGCGAGTAAAAAAAAGCACAGTTTAGCCGCGAGTTGTTAACACTATTTTTTTAATACCTTTATCATAAAATCCAAGGAAAACAGGAAAATACTTTTAAAAATTTCGAACGAAGAGCACTTCTCGTAACACATCATCTTTAAACTATAAATCAAGACGGCTGGTAAATGAAATAACTGGTTTCCATAGCGATTTGCCTTTTTACTCGGTGACGTTCATTCTTGCGACATTTTAATCTTTGACACTTTGATATTTTGACGATGTTTTTAAATGATTTTTTCGTAAATACTTGTTGAAAACTTGGGCAATAATAATTAGATTTTTTCAATATTACTATATTCCGCTATTTCTCTCTAATTTTGGGTAAAAAACGAAGAGAAATCTTTTTTTGCACCCGTAATTAAAAGAAAGTTTTTTTGCATCGGTAACCCAAAAAGCTATGCTTTAGTTATCTGCAAATAGTTACTAAAATCATGTTTTTGATGAAGGTATAAAAAAAATATTATTTTAAGTTATAATAATTTTTTCTTGGGGGTTATTGTCGAGGTTGTTTTTCAGGGTTTTCTTTCCGGGGTTTTTTGCACAAAATGCTATATAAATTTTTTTTAAAGAAAACTATAAACATCTATGTTGAGTGTTCTGTTTTAAAATTTGAGTTTATTTTGCGTCAAGTTTTTTTTTATAAAAATTATAATAATACCTAAACCTTAATAAAATCACAGAGAATATATACCAGGCTGCAGGTATAGTCTCTGTGATTAATTAGAGAAATTAGTGTTTTGATAATATTATGTCCAGGGCAATAAATCTTTAGCCGCTTTTTCTTTAACCATCTGCAAATCCATCGCTTACCAATAATATACCATTGTTTCTATGGGAATTTGGGGATTCAGTCCTTAGTCAATATAAAAAATCGCCACTGGATGCTATTCATTAACTTGTTCTTTGAAAAATAAAATGTTCTGTTTTAATAACGTGACATGATTAAAAAGATGTTTTGGAACCGCAAACGAATTTGGCACTATAATTTGTTTTTTTTACATCATGGTGCAGTCAACGGGTATTTTTGATATTGTCCTGGAAGCGGAAATTTTTTTTCTGCCGTTTCGTAAATTTTCATGTTTTCGAAATCATTTTTTTTTTAGTTGAAACCAAGGGGTAACCGACTTGTGAAATTTGGTGTACAAGCTTGTGAAATCCGTCTACTTGTGAGATTTGGAGTACAAGCTTGGGAAGTCCGTGAAATTTTGAGAAGCCCTGTGAAATTCAATGAAATCTTTTGCAATTCTGTTTTTCTTTAAAACTGTGTAAAATTTGGTGTACACATTTTTGCAAATGGTTTATCCCTTGGTTGAAACTTGGACAAGAGGAAATGGCTTACTTACAGGTAGGAATAACTACTACTAACATAGGAATAACTAACTACTAACATAAACCTAAGGTGCCTTTTTCAACCGAACTCTTCAAGCGTCGTTCGTGCAACAGCAACCGCTTGCTAATTTTAAGTGATGATGGGTTAAACAATTTAGTCGCGCATCCAAAAGTTTCTTCTGCAGGGTTGCTGCACCTATGCAGCCCCATGCAAATGGAACCTATTTGCACAAGAACTTAGAATTCCTCGTATCATTTAATATCTCGTTTTAAAAACCACATTTATTTCTACTTTAGCCAAAAATAATCTGGTTCGTCCCAGCCAGGACGGAAGAGGTCCCCTGACTCCACCCGATCAGTTCCCACTGATCGCCTCAACGAATGATAAAATACGAATAAAATCTGTTTTGCTAAAAATAAAGCTTGAATACCGCATTGCTACCGCGGATACCTCCTAGCTGGGGCAAATAGTTCTGACTTATTATATACCTCCAGGGTGGAAAACGTGTTAGTGCATATGTAACAACATTTGGTATTACAATTTTTACTTTCATTTTATGCAATAAAGTCTCTATTGACAGATAACCTGATGCATTTTTTTAAATATTATTATCAAATATTTAAAAAAGAACAAAATTTTTGAAAAGTTTTCCGCCTAGAATAAGGCTCATGATACCAATGATTGTTACACCTTTAGCTAAATTTTAGAGTTTCTGTTTATACTTAACATTCAAAAAGCTTCAAAAATAATTTCATCATAAAATTTCAAGAATAAAAATTTAAGAAATATATCATGCTGGAAATATTATGAACTAAAGAAAAGACCTAACTAGGGTCGCAATAAAACTAGAAATAAATAATGCCGCAAATTTTATGAACTAAAGCAAAGACTTAACTAGCGCCGCAATAAAAACTAGAAATAAATAATGCCGCAAATTTTATTAACTAAAGCAAAGACTTAACTAGCGCCGCAATAAAAACTAAAAATAAATAATGCCGCAAATTTTATTAACTAAAGCAAAGACTTAACTAGCGCCGCAATAAAAATTTAAGAAATATATCATGCTGGAAATATTATGAACTAAAGCAAAGACTTAACTAACCCCGCAATAAAAATTTAGAAATAAATAATGCCGCAAATTTTATGAACTAAAGCAAAGACTTAACTAGCGCCGCAATAAAAACTAAAAATAAATAATGCCGCACATTTTATTAACTAAAGCAAAGACTTAACTAGCGCCGCAATAAAAACTAGAAATAAATAATGCCGCAAATTTTATTAACTAAAGCAAAGACTTAACTAGCGCCGCAATAAAAACTAAAAATAAATAATGCCGCAAATTTTATTAACTAAAGCAAAGACTTAACTAGCACCGCAATAAAAATTTAAGAAATATATCATGCTGCAAATTTTATTAACTAAAGCAAAGACTTAACTAGCGCCGCAATAAAAACTAAAAATAAATAATGCCGCAAATTTTATTAACTAAAGCAAAGACTTAACTAGCGCCGCAATAAAAACTAAAAATAAATAATGCCGCACATTTTATTAACTAAAGCAAAGACTTAACTAGCGCCGCAATAAAAACTAGGAATAAATAATGCCGCAAATTTTATTAACTAAAGCAAAGACTTAACTAGCGCCGCAATAAAAACTAGAAATAAATAATGCCGCAAATGTTGTTAACTAAAGCAAAGACTTAACTAGCGCCGCAATAAAAATTTAAGAAATATATCATGCTGGAAATATTATGAACTAAAGCAAAGACTTAACTAACGCCGCAATAAAAATTTAGAAATAAATAATGCAGCAAATATTATGAACTAAAGCAAAGACTTAACTAGCGCCGCAATAAAAACTAGAAATAAATAATGCCGCAAATTTTATTAACTAAAGCAAAGACTTAACTAGCGCCGCAATAAAAACTAGAAATAAATAATGCCGCAAATTTTATTAACTAAAGCAAAGACTTAACTAGCGCCGCAATAAAAACTAAAAATAAATAATGCCGCAAATTTTATTAACTAAAGCAAAGACTTAACTAGCGCCGCAATAAAAACTAAAAATAAATAATGCCGCAAATTTTATTAACTAAAGCAAAGACTTAACTAGCGCCGCAATAAAAACTAAAAATAAATAATGCCGCAAATTTTATTAACTAAAGCAAAGACTTAACTAGCACCGCAATAAAAATTTAAGAAATATATCATGCTGGAAATATTATGAACTAAAGCAAAGACTTAACTAACGCCGCAATAAAAACTAGAAATAAATAATGCCGCAAATTTTATTAACTAAAGCAAAGACTTAACTAGCGCCGCAATAAAAACTAAAAATAAATAATGCCGCAAATTTTATTAACTAAAGCAAAGACTTAACTAGCACCTCAATAAAAATTTAAGAAATATATCATGCTGCAAATATTATGAACTAAAGCAAAGACTTAACTAACGCCGCAATAAAAATTTAGAAATAAATAATGCCGCAAATTTTATTAACTAAAGCAAAGAGTTAACTAGCGCCGCAATAAAAATTTAAGAAATATATCATGCTGCAAATATTATGAACTAAAGCAAAGACTTAACTAGCGCCGCAATAAAAACTAGAAATAAATAATGCCGCAAATTTTATTAACTAAAGCAAAGACTTAACTAGCGCCGCAATAAAAACTAAAAATAAATAATGCCGCAAATTTTATTAACTAAAGCAAAGACTTAACTAGCACCTCAATAAAAATTTAAGAAATATATCATGCTGCAAATATTATGAACTAAAGCAAAGACTTAACTAACGCCGCAATAAAAATTTAGAAATAAATAATGCCGCAAATTTTATTAACTAAAGCAAAGAGTGAACTAGCGCCGCAATAAAAATTTAAGAAATATATCATGCTGCAAATGTTATGAACTAAAGCAAAGACTTAACTAGCGCCGCAATAAAAACTAGAAATAAATAATGCCGCAAATTTTATTAACTAAAGCAAAGACTTAACTAGCGCCGCAATAAAAACTAAAAATAAATAATGCCGCAAATTTTATTAACTAAAGCAAAGACTTTACTAGCGCCGCAATAAAAATTTAAGAAATATATCATGCTGCAAATATTATGAACTAAAGCAAAGACTTAACTAGCGCCGCAATAAAAATTTAGAAATAAATAATGCCTCAAATTTTATGAACTAAAGCAAAGACTTAACTAGCGCCGCAATAAAAACTAGAAATAAATAATGCCGCAAATTTTATTAACTAAAGCAAAGACTTAACTAGCGCCGCAATAAAAATTTAAGAAATATATCATGCTGGAAATATTATGAACTAAAGCAAAGACTTAACTAACGCCGCAATAAAAATTTATAAATAAATAATGCCGCAAATTTTATTAACTAAAGCAAAGACTTAACTAGCGCCGCAATAAAAATTTAAGAAACATATCATGCTGCAAATATTATGAACTAAAGCAAAAACTTAACTAGCGCCGCAATAAAAACTAGAAATAAATAATGCCGCAAATTTTATTAACTAAAGCAAAGACTTAACTAGCGCCGCAATAAAAACTAAAAATAAATAATGCCGCAAATTTTATTAACTAAAGCAAAGACTTAACTAGCGCCGCAATAAAAACTAAAAATAAATAATGCCGCAAATTTTATTAACTAAAGCAAAGACTTAACTAGCGCCGCAATAAAAATTTAAGAAATATATCATGCTGCAAATATTATGAACTAAAGCAAAGACTTAATTAGCGCCGCAATAAAAACTAGAAATAAATAATGCCGCAAATTTTATTAACTAAAGCAAAGACTTAACTAGCGCCGCAATAAAAACTAGAAATAAATAATGCCGCAAATTTTATTAACTAAAGCAAAGACTTAACTAGCGCCGCAATAAAAACTAAAAATAAATAATGCCGCAAATTTTATTAACTAAAGCAAAGACTTAACTAGCGCCGCAATAAAAATTTAAGAAATATATCATGCTGGAAATATTATGAACTAAAGCAAAGACTTAACTAGCGCCGCAATAAAAATTTAAGAAATATATCATTCTGCAAATATTATGAACTAAAGCAAAGACTTAACTAGCGCCGCAATAAAAACTTAGAAATAAATAATGCCGCAAATTTTATTAACTAAAGCAAAGACTTAACTAGCGTCGCAATAAAAACTTGGATACAAATAATGCCGCAAATTTATTAACTGAAGCAAAGACGTAACTAGCGCCGCAATAAAAACTTAGAAATAAATAATGCTGCAAATATTATAAAATAAAGCAAAGACTTAACTAGCACCGCAATAATGTTCCTCCCTTTTGTCTAAAAAATAATATTGCCACCACCGACGGCGTTGCCGTAAATTTCGACTTTTTAGAATGCATACTGCAGCAGCTAACCGACGCGACGATATCTTTGAGAGGGCATTATGGTTCGACTGATCATCATTCGCAGTACCCTACATTTCTTTTCTGTTACCACAACTCGACGCCCCCCTACTTGCGAGGGGTTGAACCGGTAAGTAGGTACAATGCGGCACAAGTGTTACTTCAAAGGGCGAGACCACCCAGTGTTCTTTATTCACAATAATATACCTATTTGTAATGACGTCATTTTTGTTTAAACTTTGTTTAATATATTTCAAACAGTAGTTACAAATTTTTAGGAAAAATTGGCGTCTGGTTATTGTATCTAGATAAAATTTTATTGTTTCTAAACTAGGAGATATTTTACTCTAGATTCAACTTGTTATTGTTTTTAAGACCATTGTTTACAATATTAGTTGATTTTCTTACCCCCCACCCTTTGACTAGCCTAGGAAAAAAAATCGAAAATAAAGAAAAATTTGTTGTTTCTAATCCATCTGACTTTTTATTGTTGTAAGGGTAATTCTTAAAAATCAATTATTTTTTTTAACTCTTCACCCCCTGACTAATCCAGTAAGTAAAAAACAAAATTTTTTTGTGGTTAAAAAAAAGTTATTTTACTCTGGATTCAACTTATTATTGTTTTAAAGACCATTCTTTAAAATGCTGAGTAATTTTCTCACCCCTACCGCCTGAATAGTCCAGTAAAACAATAAAAAATAAACAAAAATGTTCAATATTTCAAAGAATGATTTTAAAAACAATACTAAATCTAGAGTGGAACATCTTTCAATTTAGAAGCAAGGAATTTTTCAAGATTTTCAATAAATTCTTTTAATATTGCATTGGAAAACGTGAGATATCACTAAATTATCAAAAAAACTGCGAAAGTTTGTAAAATTACCTTGGCGAAATCGCGCGCAGAGAAGTTCGGTAACAAAAAAGTAAGTTTTGTGGTGGTGGGGTGGAAAATATGGTGAATCACCCTGTACACACAAAACAATTCATGTTTCATATTAGCAAAATATGACCCAACTTTTTACTTCCGAATTACTGTACTTTGTAAAAACACATTTCTTTAACGGACCACATTTTTTATACATTTTTACCAAAATTGCTAAAAGTAAACGCCATCAAGAAACATTTTATAGCACCTAAACGAAACTAATAAATATACCGAACCTGACCAAATGCCTATTTTTCCGGATTTTTAATGAAATAACTACCAACAAAATTATATAATATTGTTAAAAAATAATAAAAAATTAATTAAGAGCAGAGTTAAATGAGTTTACGCAGCGTTTGACAGGTCTGCGTTCCGACTGTTTAAACCTGCCTCCCCTCCCATGGTCCTGAAAAAATAACTGCTCTCCAAAACAGTCCTCTAAACATATCCACCTGCAGTTTAAAAAGTAATTACTTCGAAGATATTTCCATTGTCTTTTTGTAAGGAAAGAAAACCAAAAAAGTGAGAGAAAAGAATGAAATGCTATTACCTCCATGGTAAACTATTAACATTGCATGTGACAAAACTGATAGTCAATAATAATGTTTCGCTTACCGTCGGCTTTTTTTCACAAAATTTTAAAATATAAGTTGGTGTTCCATTTTTTTTAAAGAATTGAGATCACTGGTCACTGATGTAAAATTATATTTATTCTCATCTTTAAAAATATGTTTCCAAAACAGATAGCTAAAATTTGCTCAAAAATTTACCCGAACATAATGTTCACAAAAATGTTCGCGCAAAAAATTTTAGATCTTTTGCACGAGCTTTTATTTGAGCATGTTCGTCTGTGTAATTGCGCCTTAAGACAAACTTTCCTTTGATGTTGAAATGCCGACAAACATTTACACGAGCCTCTTGAGAAAAATGTTCAAAGAAAAGTTCGAGCAAAATCTCGTACAAAAAAACTCACGAAAATTTTGGAGGGAATGTTAGAGCAAAATTTGTTTGAAGAAATGTTGGTATAGAAATTTCTTACAAATTCAAAATATATATTGAAATATGAAAAACTAAGTTTTAAAACCAGGTATTTTTAATCAAGTGCTTTCCGACGGAAAAACGATTTGATGCCGAAATTCACATTTTACCTTCATAAACAACTTCGATTAATTTGATTTTTATAGGGGATATGCCATTATAATTGTTACTTTTTTGGGGTTGTAAAAAAAATGAGAATAAAAAAAATAACAATTGGCACTTATTTATTGCTGTTGCCTGTAAAATGTAATCATAAAAATTTACGTTTAAAAGAATATCTCTTTATTTTACTTCCTAGTTTAGTCTTTTACACTAATAATTAAGTCAAATTAAAAACCTATATACATTTTATTAAATCTCAAATATATGAACAAAAGCACGTTCGTTTTAAATAATACCCGTTTATTACCCACTTTTACAACCCTACGATCCCGACCCTTGTCTAAAAAATATAATTTAGCAGTAATAGCACGGATCACCTGTCTATTCCGTACTCTGTGGTAAAAGACTAGACTTTTGAATCGGAATGTTGCTCCTTTGCATATTGTTTGTTCAGTGTCAGTAATCGAACTTGATTGTTACATTAAATTGATAATAAATATCTATATCTTCAACATTTTCATGAACCTGTTGCTTTTTTAAGCAACCCTTGGGGCCTTAAACTAACTAGGTAAATCTTGTGTGAGGAATTAAAAAAAAAACAATCAAAGCTAAGTAAAGTAAAGTTACAAAAATATGTTGAAAAAAAAATCCCCCTCCCCACTACTCCTGATAGTCGTGAGGCGCGGATTACCGCTTAAAAGTGCAATTTTTGAGTTTTTTGTCGATATTTGAAAAACTCAAAATTTTTTTGGAAAAGAAAAATTTTCCTGGGTTGTTTTTTGAATTTAGGAAAAAACCTTTGGAAATAAAAAAACTCGCAAGAAAATCCCAAAAAACCCCCGGGCAAAAAAATCCGGGAAAAAACCCTAAGAAAAAAGTAACCCTAATCCATGTGACAAAACTGATAGTAGAGCCAATAATAATGTTTCGCTTGCCGTCGGCTTTTTTTCACAAAAATTTAAAATAAAAGTTGGTGTTCCATCTTTTTAAAAGAATTGAGATCACTGATTTTATTTATTCTCATCTTTAAAAATATGTTTCCAAAATAGATAGCAATAATTTGTTCAAAAATTTACCCGAACAAAATGTTCAAAAAAAAGCTCACAAAAATGTTCACACAAAATTTTCACGAGCTTTTGTTTGAGCATGTTCGTCTCTGTAATTGCGCCTTTATTATTTTGGAATGACTCCAAATTGCAGGCAATTGCAAGTTTTATTGCTTCATGTCAAGCGGGCTTAAGGGGCCAATAAACACCCTGTTTGCAATACCCTTTTAAAAAGGCGTTCTCATGGACTTTACAACAAAGTCTTCTTTTTTTAATTTTATGCATTAGTTTTTAAGAAAATTAAATTTGAATTTGAAATTTTCAGAAATTTAACTGCTAATATCTCGAAAACTACTGGTTTAAATTCGAAATGCAATACACCGTTGTCAAACTGAGGAAAACCCCTTTCAAACAAGGTATTACAAGGTACGTAGGGGGAGGGGTAAGAAGGCAAGTCAGTGAATACATTATCAGAGTTTTCCTTCGATATCCTTGATACGTTTTTAAGATTATATAAATATCTCTTTTGGTTCTCAAAATATCGGTAGTGGGAAGTTTATAAATGAACACCATGTATAGAAAAATAATTACTATATCACGTTAGAAAAGCTATTCCCCTCTTTGTTGCACTTTTAGAATATATATATAGCCTATTCTTTTTATTGACTCAAAAATGGTACTTCTTACCTGACGAAAACCTTCTTACCTGAAACACACATATGAAACCACAAAAAATTTTTTTTTGGCAGGGTTTAGACTCAATTGCCATTCATTTTTTGATACCACACCAGTCATATTTTATTGAAAACATAATTTTGCCCCCCCCCCCTCATTGTACACCACTGGTTAAAAATATATTACTTTTAACTTTAGGCTTAAGTACTATTCATTTGATACCATACACATACTATTTTGATAGAAATTTTAATATTTGAGAACTCCCCACCATTTTTATTGGCTATGGGTTTGATTTTAATCATTTTTAAATAAGAGAATGGGACCAACTATAAAACCCAAACTCAACATCAGTTTCAAATTTTGTCAAAATCGGTCGGATATTTTTTGAGTTATGTTATGAGCGGTGGTTACAGATAGATGAAGCTACATTCTTTAATTTTACATAAGCTTTGAGTTACTACAAGTGGTAGAAAATTGCTTTTTTTTCGTTTTTATTAAGTTTTTATACGTTCACTTTATCGTAACATCATGATTGAAGGATGGTAGTTGTCGCGTGATTATGCCAAAAAATTTCCGATTTAATTTGCTATTGGTTACCTATCCAAGCGAAAAAATTTTTCGCAAAAATACATTTTGACCTGTCAAAAAACCCATTTTGATTGGTTTAAATGTACTGGCGTGGGATTTTCGGTGTAATTTTTTTTTACTTGTCAAGAAATGCTATCGCTGTATTTTTGCAAAATGTCACTTGTCCTTGTCTTATGGGTTTTTTAATGCACAGGAGTGGCATAATCTAAGAAAATCACTCCAAAAACAAATAAAATTTCCTCTTTTGTACGTACACAAGGAGGACAACCAGGACAAAAAAAAACCTGATTTTCCATAAAAAGCCTAACATTTTCAAAAATATACTTATTATGAATTAAACCAATTTTTCACTATATATAAAACCCGTGGCGGTCGCAACTTTCTAAAACGGGAGGGGGCGTCACGAAATTTTTTCGTGGAAGCAATCTGTGTTATTTCGTTTTTTTTTTAGCAAAATATACAGTCCTGCTAAACCTAGCGAACACACGCAGGCAAAAATTTTAGGAAAAATAATGTTTGATTGTAAAAAAGTGACCGTAAATGGCGCCGCAGGCGAAATTTTTGGAGAAAAATATGTTTCATTTCAAAAATATTATATCAATGTTTGCTTTCAAAAAATTACCCAAAGGACGCCGCACTCGAAAATTTAAGAAGAGGAATGATTGATTAAAAAAAAATAATTACCTATAATAATGACGCCGCTACTTTTGTAACGTTCAATTTTTGCCGTTACAAAATAAGTCTTACTTATCCTTAACAAAAACAAAATAGATTA
This sequence comes from Oxystoma pomonae, assembly GCA_963921995.1. Lineage (NCBI taxonomy): Eukaryota > Metazoa > Arthropoda > Insecta > Coleoptera > Brentidae > Oxystoma > Oxystoma pomonae. The sequence continues at coordinate 63,067,681 of OY998168.1, read as the reverse complement.
ATATAAATGATTTTTCCTGCGACCACATGAAAATAGCCAAATTTGCACTTTTTCCTGTTTCAGGAAGGTGCATGCATATTTCACAGGCATATTAATTTTTATTTTCGTCACTCTACGGAAGAAAATATTTTTTTCTCTGAATAGGAAAATGACTCACACTACAGATCCTAGAAGATGTGTTTTGGGTCCACTGTTTTGACGAATATATTTTCCTCGAAAGTAAAAAAAGGTAAATTTTAAAATTACAAGGAAATTCGGGTTGATATCTTGTGCGTGGCATAATAACTATAACCGTTAAGTTTCGTGAAGCAATGCCAAAACAATAGTGCATACGACTAATCTATTTTTTAACTGCTCTTCAATCATCGCAATTAATGCAGAAAACGGGAGTAGGACGCTGCGACAAATCAAATTTAAATTTCTTTGGCTGCAAGATAGACAACATTTTTTTCGTTCGCGATTTTGATGTAGCATTAAGATGTTTTGGGTAAACTGCTCCAAAAAATCACTGCTATTTGTCACCGTGACCCAGCTGGAGCAGTCACGTCTTGTCACTGCTTCACTAAAATCGCGGGTTGGTCCATCTCTAATCGCAATACAAATTATTACATGCTGCCGCGTGGCTGACGTGGAGTAACCATAGCAACGGTGAATATCAAAGCCACTTGGCTGTATGTTGGCTCTTTACTTGCTGCTTTTCTTTCGATAATTCGATTCTTTTAGGAGCGGTGCGGGTTGCGACGGGTGGTCGAGCCCCTTCACCTACTTCATCTGACGAGTCGCCGCTGGTGTGTGGTCGTAGGAAAAATAGCGTAACTACATAACTCGTTAGAAAGTGACAATATTACATTCGTGTGCTTTTCGCACTCGGCTGACGCCTCGCACAAATGCTTTTACACTTGTGTAAAATATGTCACTTTCTTCACTCGTTATGTATTATACTATTCTTCTCTCTTTAATCAAGGACGTCTTTCAAAAAAGTAGATAAGTTAATATATAAAATAAAAGAGGTTAGTTTTGGCAGAGACAATTCAACTGCATAAACAAACACATCCAGTAACTTTTACCCTCCTCACCCCCCAAATAAGGGTGGTAGGGGAATAAACACGATTGACCAGCGAAAAAGTTGTTGACCGGGTCCTTATCTTTATCATATTTTGATAAAACTTGTAAACGTACCTAAAGTACACGTCCTGACAGCGGCGTAGCAACAGGCCAGCGGGCCCTGGTTCGGAGCAACATCGGCGCCCACCATTTATTTAATTATTTATTTCGTTTATTTTCCCCAGAGACAATAAATTTACAATTGTATTAGGAATAGTTTAAAACTTAAATCTAAAGAACCTATAAATAATTAAATATTAAAAAAAAAAATGACTGAATGATGAGTGAAATAGTATATTACATAACAAGAGAAGAAAGTGATAAATTCCACACGAGCGTGAATGTTGTGAACGAGGCGCTAGCCGAGTGAAACAACACGCGAGTGTAAGAAAGTTACTTTCTATCGAGGTATGCCATTTTTCCTACGAACACTGATGAATTGCACTAGTTTTTGTTAAAAAAAAGGTCTTTCGACTACTAAAAAAACAGGTTTTGGGTGGATATTTCGATCGTATCGAGTGGAAATAAAGAAAAATCCTCAAAAAACACCGTTTGGCTCTAAAATATCCTAAAAAATTCGGTAAATCGCAATATCCGAAAAAAATCCGATCCAAAAAAAAAATCCGCAAATCGGATTTTTATCCGGTGATTGTTACCACTGATTATTTTTCATCGGTTTTGTTACTAATCTAGACATTTTTAAGTTGGTCATGACACGTACGAGGTGCCCAGACGTGCAATTTTCCGGCTCGGATGTTTCTGTCTTTTCTTTATTCGTTCTGAATTTTATGTTTGTATAAAAGTTCGGATGATTGTGTTATATATTACTTATTCAGAGTCTCTGGGGGGGGGGGAGGTTGAGCCCCCTCCCACTGCTGGCAACGCCACTTGTATTAGCATTGTTTAAATTGTTAACAATGGTATTATATATGTAAGTGTCCTTTTAAAGCGGTGTGCCCAGGTTCTGAACAGGGGTAGGCTTGGCAGCAAAGCAAATTTATAAATAAAATGTCCTTATGCCAAGTGTGCCACAAAAATTGTGCTGGTATTCGATAAAGTAGGTAAGACTTCAATATTGGATGCTTTTACAGGGGTGTTCCTAGGCCCTGGGCAGGGGTAGGTTTGGCTACATATCAAATTTATAAAAAAGGTATCCATATGACAAGTGCGCCACAAAAAATACGCTGGTATTCGATAAAGTAGGTAAAAGTTTCATATTGGATGACTTTACGAGGGTGTGCCTAAGCCCCGGGCAGGGGTAGGTTTGGCAGCATAACAAATTTATAAAAACGATGTCAATATGACACGTGCTCCTCAAAAATCATGTTGGTATGGGATGGTGTAAGTAAAAGTTAGTTATAGGTTGTCTTTAGAAGGGTGTGCCCAGGTTCTAGACAGGAGTATGTTTGGCAGCATGGCAATTTTAAAAAAAGGTATTCATATGACCTGTGTGCCACCAAAATTATGTTGGTATTCGATAAAGTGGGTAACAGTTCAATATTGAATGCCTGTACGAGGGTGTGCCTAGGCTCTGGACAGGGGTAGGTTTGGCAGCATTCAAAAATTATAAAAAAGGTGTCCATATGACACGTTTCACAAAAATTATGCTGGTATTCGATGAAGTAGGTAAGAGCTTAATATTGGATGTCTTTACTAGGGAGTGCCTAGGCACTGGACAAGGGTAGGTTGGGCAGCACAAAATTTTTGTAAAAAAGGTGTCCAGATGATACGTGTGCCACAAAAATCTTGCTGGTATTATATGGTGTAGCTAAAAGTTAGTAACTGGATGCCTTTATAAGGGTGAGCCCATGCTCTGAAAAAAAGTAGGGTTGGCAGCATGTTAAATTTGAATTTGCTGCATCTATATGACACACGTACCGCAATAAAAATGCTGGTATCAAATAAAGTAGGTAGTCTTATATTTAACCCCCTCTTGATAGAGGTCTATCTGTTCTTTAGCGCAGAGAACGTTTGGCAGCTATTTGAATTTTTATTTAAGGTGACTAAATGACACATAATAAACAAAAATTATGCTGGTAGTAAATAAAGTAGGTAGATGTTTAAAAAACCAACTCTTTAAGGAGGTGTGCCTATCCTCCTGTCAAGAGGAGGTATGGCAGCATAGCCTTTTCGTAACAAAGAGGTTAATATGACACTCATAAAAGAAAAGCCATTTAGGTATCTTATGACTTAGGTTGAAGTCACGTATGACAGCAATCTATGGCAGTGTGCCAATTTTCTGATCCAACTCAAGTTGAATCTACTAACGGTTCTGTACTCACTGCTTTAAAATGACATTCTTAAAACAACAAATATGCTGGTACGTAATTCATAGGTAGGCTCGTAAGAAAATTGACATATATGTGGGCGTAATTTAGGTCTGGACAGGATGATATTAGGCAGCTTGGATATTCTCAATCAGGAATTCCAATATTACATGTCTGACATCAAAATAACAGTGGTATGAGTTACCATAAGTCTAAGTTAGTAGTTGCCACACTTACCAGTGGTATGTCTCGCATATGACCAAGAAAAAGTTTGGCAGCATTGTCAATTTATAATTAGTGGGCCAATATGACACCTGTATCATAAAAAAATTGCAGGTACTCTATTCATTACCTTGACTGTCAAGCTATGACAGTAATTAGCTTAATTCCGGCTCCCTGACCAAATTTCGAAAAAAGTTATAGTTGGCACACGCTGTAACATACCAATGTGACACTTTCTGGTTATAACCTCTTCTGGTATCTGATACATAGACTTTTTAACGTCCAGCTCCCGGTATAATACGGCCTCAACGATAATTGCACGACTCAATTCAAGAATCAGTATGTAATGGCAAGCTTAAATACACTCAAAGTGGATTCACCCACCTCGAAGGGAACTTTTTTGCTGTCTCATATGGCAAAGGTGCCGTCGATGGAATCGGGGGAAGTGTAAAAAGATGTCCCGAAGAGCTATCGTAAACAGTGCCCATGAATTCTATGACCTTGCACGCAGTCTCTCTACCAACATTTTTTTTTATATTTATATCTAAGGAACAAGTTGAGTCAAAGAAGGCTATGTTAGATAAGAGTTGGGAAGGGCTGAATAATATACCAGGCATTCAATCAAAACATTTCTTCAAATCTAAAGAGGGCAACAGCATTACTGTGTCGCGAACCTCTCAGTCTCGTGCCAAGGACACATTGGTTTTGAAATCTGTTTCAGTAAGAGAAAGTGATTGCGATGATGAAGATTTAGAACCTCTTTTACGTTTGGTAGACAGAGAAACTCTGTGCTCTGATGTATCTGCCGCTACGACAGAAAGTGATTGGGATGTTGAAGATTTAAAACCTCTTATACGTTCGGTTAACAAAAAAAAAGTGCAGTTTTGCAGTTTGCAGTTTGCACCTGAAGACGATCAGAGATTGTACTGATCGAAACGTCGCGTATAAATAAAATATAGACAATGGAAGTCCGAAACACAGAGTTAATTTCAAACACATCATTGTCTCAAACTTTCAAACAAAAAAAAAAGTGTCCTAATGTATCTGTGCCTTCAGATACTGAAGGCATCAGAGAAAATGCTTCATACCATATAGGACAAAACTCTGCGTTTCCGATGTTTACAGTGACTCAGATGAGGAATCTTTGGAAGATGAAGCTCCGACGTCTGTTGATCCCTCGAGATTACCAGCAGAAGGATTTCCTGAAAGTAGTCCTGTCACTGCTTCCTCATCAAAAGACATGTCTGGCAAAAATGTTACACAATATCGCTATGTGGGTGTGTGCCAGAGCGATATAGATGAAGATGGAGACGTTAGAGTACAATTTCTGAAGACGATTGATGGTAAGCGCTTCATTGAAGTTGAAAATGACATAGCAGACATTCAATTTGAAGACATTATCGCAAAATTGAAAGTGCCAGAAAAGAATATGGTTGGCAATAACATTTTAATAGAATTTTCGACGAATATTGTAAAATAGTAAACTTAAGTAACACGAAAGTGTGCTAGTTGGTAATATATATTATTTTTATTTTATAATTCTCCCATACCTATAATTATAATAACGTTTATATTCACCTATGTTAGACATGTTGCACACGCGATAATTTAAGGTTGCTTTAAAAGTGAAACATTTCTTGCTTATTCATGTTTTGTATAACTTTATTGATTAGTTTGGTTAATTAATGTAACGTCTTTCAAAATATGAAGACATAATATAATTAAAGTTCCATAATTAAAAGAATTTTGTATTTTTGTTCTATGATCTTGACAATGGTGGGCCAATTTGGTTGCACCCACGATGGCTTTTTAAACATCCCTCGTAATTATTTATATATTTCAATTTAATTCTTATAAACAAATCAAACCAAAACAAGTGAAAATGTTTTGACCTAAATAACTTATTTTTAATGGAAATAAAAAAACTTGTTTTTTGAAATATTAATTTTTTTCAGTCCAAATCACTTTTTCTTTCGATCAAAAATTCTACTCAGGAAAATTCTCGCAGTATTTTTTGACATTGCTCTTTTTTTTTGTTTTGACTTTTTGGTGGTATAATAAAAAATTATAGTTACAGTTAAAAAACATCTCCAGAAATGCAAAAAAAACAAATAATGGATTTTGCAACAATGAATTTTTCAGAAATTGTTAATAATTTCCTTCAATTAAATGTAAACAACTTTTACAAATATAACTATTTATTAATAGGCAAAGCAAAATTATAATCATCTATAATATTTATTAGAAAACATCTTAATAAATAAAAGAATGCATCTCAACCGCCGACTCGTCAATAAAAAAAAACAATAATATCTCCCCGTTCGCTGCCCAATCAGCGATTTTTTTTATCTTGTAATCATAAAAAAAAGTGCACGCGGCTTTATCGTGAGCAATTCACTGCACTAAAAGATATGAATGCAATCTATATAAAAATGAATGCAGGTTTGTTCGATTCCCCCTTCTCTGTCGCGAAGCGGAGAGCCGGTCATTGAAGCGAGGACGCACGTGGTCGGCTATCGGAGCCACAGCCGAATTATTTTCACAGCAAACTAAAATATTTGTGCAGCAAAGGCAACGTCGCCGAATGAATCAGGATCGCAGACTTTCGCGCCACAGCAAAAGCCTGCGATCCCTTTTGGTTTCCCTGGGCTCCATAAGGTTTACTCCTCTGTTCCGTAGCTATTTCCTCTGTGGTGGGAGTTTTAGCCAGGTATCCTCGCTCGGGAGCGACATCTTCACCCTTGCACCCACATACCAATCGCAACGCTTTTGTCTACACCTCATTCCAAATTATCCGGATCGGTTTCAATAGGGCGCCTGACAGGAGTATAGTCTTTACGGAGGCTTGGGGCGAACGTGACGTCACAAGTCACGGGGCACGGAGAGGCCTCCTACACCTAAAATTTGTGTGTGTGCGTACTGCAGGTAATTAATTATAGGCCAGTCAAATAAGCATCTAAATAAATAATGCCTTTTATTTTTTGTATTTTTTAAATACTACTATACTATTATTTTGGCAATTATTTGTATTATATGCCCTCAAATTAGACAATTTTTTTGGGGTAGAAATTTATAAAACAAATAATTATGTTTTTATCCCAGTGTGTGTTTGCAGTATCGAGATGAGAATCTCGCACTTTTCGCGCGCCGGGCCCTGTGTTTGCTTGTCCAATGAGAGATCGGATACTTCTCCGTTGAGTGAGATGCATAGTGATTACCTGTGTGTAAAGAGAAGAAATAAGCTACGGAATGGCCGTGATCCGAGAACAAACAGGCAGATTATTACTTATGTTGTATTATGGTTCGAGAGATAATTATTTTTTGTTGTCTACGTGTGAACAAGTGTTTTGTTGTCTGAAAATATTTCTGGAAAAAGTCGTAAACTTAGACTTTCTTCAACCCGAAAAAAAGTACAATTTTTTTTCACTTCTTATTTTTGCCTTTACGATCTTTTTATTTTGGTTGCAAATATTGTTTACTATATAATTTATATTGTTGTAATACATACATACATATAGCAGAAAATAGCATTTTTTCAATCCGTACCAGTATCGAGCGTATTGGGGTGGACATTTTTTTATTTCCACTAAAAATAAGTTATTTTTGTCCAAAGGACACATTAATATAAAATTTTGTGGTAGTTATATAAACTTGAATTCCAATGAAAGTGGAATTTTGTTACTTCTCTCACTCTTTGCCATTTACAACCAAAAATGTGTGCATGAAAAGGAGTGTAGTGTACAATTTTCTACACCATTTTCAGTATTTTATGAAAAATTCTTTGTAGAGGCACTTACTAGTGACTTGTTAGGACATCAAATCCCACGACGATTGATTGTTTTATGCAAAAAGGGCTGCCAGGAACGGTTGGATTGTGATTTTTTTAGTTGTTTTGGGTTGGTTTGAGTTGATTAAAGTTAGGTCTCGAAATTTTTCATAAAAACAACAAAAGTGGCACAAAACCGCATATACTAAATTATTATCAACTTTGTAATGGTGTCTGACTGCCGGAGGTACGATAACTCAAAAGCCGGTAAACCGATTTTCAAATTTCATACGATATGATAAGCTGATTAGTTTTTAAATGGTGGTAAGGGGAAAAGCAACATAAAGTTTTCACATTTAAATGGATACTTTCACTTTCAACAAAAATTGTACTTCTTTAAAGTTTTTTTTGACATATTCAAAAAAATAAACTTATAAAAATTGCACCTTACAAACCGTAGCAGCTAGCGAAACACGGTTATCACATTCCTGGCCGGTCAATAGCAAACGTCGTTGAAGTTAGATTTCAAATTTTCGATCGAATTTAAAAAAATATGAAATTGAAAGATCCCCGAAGGGGGGGGGCACAATCTAGTATCTCCGCTTTCGTTCAAAATTGGTATATAGCGGTTTTTGGGATCGAGGATTACGAATTTTTGATCAGAATTGAAAAACTATAAAATTGATAGCTGAATTGGGGGGTACATCTACTATCTCCGATTTTGTTTAAAATTGGTATATGGCGGTTTTTAGGGTCGAAGATCACAAATTTTCGATCAGAAAGATAGTTGATAGCTTCTCCGCTGAGTTGGGGGGGGTAACCATCTATTTTCTCCGATTTTGTGTAATATTGGTATATAGCGGTTTGTGGAGTGGAGGATTACGAATTTTCGATCAGAATTGAAAAACTATAAAGTTGATAGCTTCTCCGCTGAGTTGGGGGGGTACCATCTATTTTCTCCGATTTTGTTTAAAATTGGTATATAGCGGTTTTTGGAATCGATGATTACGAATTTTCGATCAGAATTGAAAAACTATAAAGTTGATAGCTTCTCGCTGAGTTGGGGGGGAGGTACCATTTAGTATCTCCGATTTTGTTTAAAATTGGTATATGGCGGTTTTCGGGGTCGAGGATTACAAATTTCCGATCAGAATTGAAAAACTATAAAATTGATAGCTTCTCGCTGTGGGGGGGGAGGGGTAAAATCTAGATATAGAATTGGTATATAGCGCTTTTCGTTGTCGAGAATTACGAATTTTCGATCAGAATTGAAAAACTATGAAATTGTTAGCTTCTCGCTGAGTTTGGAAGGGGTACCATCTAGTATCTCCGATTTTGTTTAAAATTGGGATATAGCGGTTTTTGAGGTCGAGGATTACGAATTTTCGATCAGAATTGAAAAACTATAAAGCGTGCTCTTAGGGGAGGGGGTCTGTTTTTTCCTCCTTTTTTACCCCATAATAATGATGTAAACTCTAAAACTGACCCCCCCCCCTAAGAGCACGAGGGATTTTTATCTCTCTTTCTGTGAACTTTCGCAACTCTTAGGTAATAAAATCTCATTCCAAGTAGATCTTATTGGCCAATTTCATTTTGTGCTTCAAAAATAGAGACCCAAGTGCACGTGAAAAAATTTGCTTTTACTTATTTAATTTTCTGTTTGCTAAAAAACGCCTCAAACCTATGTCAACATTTCTTCGCTAAAAATGCCTTAATTTGGCTATAGAACCATATATTAAAATTGGCTAAAATTCCATAATAATAAAACAAAAAGAAACAAGAAATAATTATTAACTACAAAGCAAATGTTTTTCGTGTTTTTTATTGATTATATTATAAATAAAAGCTGAGTGCAACACACTATCCTCTATCTATAGACTGCTGTTAAGGAATTATAATAAAAAAATGGTAAATATTTGACGCTTTGAGTAAAATTACATTTTAATAATTTTTATATGTTTTCTTCATTTTTAAAAAAAATTTTGTCTGTTCTTGTCTGACCAATTTACTTTGTACTTGTTATATCATACTTAGGATTGTTTCAAAACAAAATAATCCCAAAACCATGTGTCAAAATCAAAATTACCATAACATTTAAACAATTTTACTTCCCTTGCTAAAGGGAAGTAATGTAATCATCGAAAAATCGCACTTTGAGATTTTTTATGATCCTCCACGAATTTTGAGGTTTCGAATAGTGATAAGCACGAATCCAGACGCCGTCGCTCTGTCTGTCGGTCTGTCTGTCGCCTACTTTGTAGCCCCTCTAACTCAAAAACTCCTTCACTAATCATAACAAAATTTTACATAGTGATTACTTTGCTTGACGCGCAGATACCTATTGTTTTTGAGCATTCTCCTAGTAGACCCTTCAGAGCTACCCCCAAAAAACTTCATCCCTAAAAAAAAAAATTTTCTTACCGTGTGATACCTCCTTGGAAAGCTTATAAAAATTGTAGTTGAATGTCAAAATTTTTGACTGCATATATATATATATATATATATATATATATATCACATAAAAAATGCAAAAAAACAATTGAAAAATTCAATTTTCTGTGCCATAGATCTCGAGTTAAGAAACGAAATGTTAAATAAAAAGTAGTTTAGGATAAGATCCAGGTCACACCCTATTGTCTTATCAAATTTCATACAAATCGGTTTAGCCGTTATTGCGTGATTAATGGACAAAAATCTTATGTATACGAGGATATATATATAGCACATGTAAAACGAAATATTTTTAGAAACAATAAAGTCTGAATCTATATATATATATATATATATATAGATTCAGACTTTATTGTTTATATAGCACATATAAAATGTATTGGAAAGGTCCGTGCACCCTAGAAAAGTCTGGATACACCCTGGAGAAGTCTGGAAAGACTCTGGAAAAGTTTGGAAAGACCCTGAAAAAGTCTGGATACACTCTGGAAAGACCCTTGAAAAGTCTGGAAAGACCCTGGAAAAGTCAGGAGTAGTCTGGAAAAGTCTGGAAAGACCATGGAAAAGTTTGGATACACTCTGGAAAAGTCTGGAAAGACCCTGAAAAAGTCTGGATACACTCTGGAAAGTCTGGAAAGGCCTTGGAAAAGTCTGGATATAATCTGGAAAAGTCTGGAGAAGTCTGGAACGACTTTGGAAAAGTCTGGAAAGACCCTGGAAAAGTCTGGATACACTCTGGAAAGTCTGGAAATATCCTGGAAAAGTCTGGATATACTCTGGAAAACCCCTGGAAAAGTTTGGACACTGTAACAATCCTACAGATTCGTTAGGAAATTACCAGGCAATCTTCAAATGCGCAAAAGGAGCTCAACCGTTTTATTATCTTGAAACCTAGCCAACTGGATTATTCTAGCGCATTCCCCAAAAGTTTGAAAATCGAAGTTTCATTGTGTTCTATTGTGAACAGGTAGTTTGTGGCCACCAGGAGTTTTCGAAAAAAAAACACGACAAAGGAAATGCGTTTGCCTCATTTTGTTAAAATCAACGCACTTTCGCCCAACCGTCGAGAACTGAATAATAGCTTTATTATTTTTTTAATTAAAAGAAAATTAGACCCCTGTATCTTTGAGCACCATCGGTGCCTTTGTTTTCATTATCATAAATATATGTCAGTATAACTTGAGAACCCTGACATCTACTAAATCTTTAACATAGCTTAAAAAAGATGCTTATTCACTGGATACTATTATAAGTAATATTTATAAATAACAATAAGTAACTTAAACTTGGATTCACACGATCTTCGGGTTCATCTCAGGTGCTGTGGCATCGAAAGGCCGGACACTCCTGAAAATAAATAAGCCAATTGTTAAAATTACTATATAATTAACTAAGTATGTTTATCCCAACTTAACCTTTTGACGTCTGGGGACGTGTGACTTGACTTAAATTAAAGAGGTTTTAAGAAATACCCGGGAACTACTTACTGCACCCCTATAGGTGTCTGTTGTTATCTTTGCCCGGCAGAAATAAGCGTAAAATGTGTACCAACCTGTATATTAGTTCTTGTACCACGTGTCTTCTTGTTGTGAGACCACTAAGGGGCCCCTCAAAGCTGTCCTGACTGCCTTTTTGATAGCATAACCTCCCGACTAACACCGTTCTCAACTAAAAAGCCTATTAACTCCTAACCCCTCAGTGCCCTTTAGCCTATCGTGGCTGCCATTTTTATAACCAAATTGACAATCCATGTTTTAGGATTTTCTGTCAGTTTGGTGTCAATATGGCACCGATCATAGGCCAAAGGATACTAAAACGAAAATGAGTTAACTGGCTTTTTAGTTAAGAACGGTGTTGTCCCGACTATCCTTTGTTGTCATGATTTTTCACCGGTCATATGAATAAACCTAGAGCTCTATATGGTAATTGAGGATGCTTGCTGGACTCTCAACTGCTATTCTATCTAGCTGAAAATTTAGCTTGGCCTAAAAAGACAATAATTTCGAGTCAGAAAAGTCCGAACACTGGGGACGTCACGGTCATGTTTTTGGGAAAGTGAGGACGAAAATACGAACTGTTATTGGAACTATATTATTTGCAACTATATTTTAGTGGCTACTTACATAGTAGCATCGATATGCTGCCTTCTAAATCCGAAAAATTCTCGAAAAATTAGCCCAAACTTACGTGGTTGGGTCGATCAGCTGTTTCTTGACTTTCGGGTACATAGTTGCCATATGTTCTTGGTAATTAGAGAAAACTTTCAGGGTAAGACCGGTGCGGTATTCGATTGCATTGCACCGTCAGAGTTCTCGAGATCTTACAGTAACTTTCCAGGCTACGAAAGTATTTAAAGTTGTTTCACGATCGGACTTTGGTTGTTTGTGTTGGAAAAATGACCTTCAAGGGGACTTCGAACAAGAAATATGAATTTCTGGTTTTGACAGCTGACTATGACGTCATTCCATTTTCCGGAATTTTGGGTTGCGCATAGAGACTGGGCAACCATGTCTTGTGCGTAGATGCGTAGATGTTAGGAGACACTGCTGGTAGTTGGCGTAGTCGATCTTTTCCGCAACACACCGAATAGATTTCTACCACTCACGTAGGTAGCGTTCGTAGCCGACGTAAAAGTCGCGTTCGTAGCCGGTAAAGAAAGGTAATTTTTTTTGGTCAAGAAGGAGCGAGTCCTTTCCTTGTTCAGAGACTGGGCGTTAAACATGTCTTTAATTTACTTCAAATACTCATCGGACAAGCCGTCCGGATTCGCAGTGAAGTTAATTTTTTAATCAGGTATTGAGAAGTGTGGAAAAGTGAGTGATATCTCGGCCCGTATACACACGAGAATTGCCTGATTTTTGTCTTGTGCAGATAAGAAAAATGGTTTGCTAAGGCCTTTTTGCCTACTTCTTTTAAGGTAATTATTTTTACTGTCAACAATAGTGGCAGCTCGGCTTGGATTCTCGTTTCCTTGTTTTCTACTATTGATTTTCCTCTTTAAGGCTGGATCCCGCGCAGCCATGCATCTTCCTGCTGTGCGGCGTCCCTCATTAACTTGAGGTAATTTTTCCCCCCAATTCTAACTGAAAACCCGATTGTGACTTTGTTTATTCCCATGTTTTTCCTTGCAATATAATAGTAATTGTTGCCCTTGCTAAATAGTTTTTATAATTTTTTTTATAGTTTTTATCTATATGTGTTAAGGCTTTTTTGTTGAGTCGGCTCTGTACCATAGGTATATTATTTTTGGAGCGATCTCATATATTTTAAATGCCTGGTATTGGCGTAGGGTTCCTTCTAAAGGGAAGTCCCTATTAAGTTTTAAGTAGGGAACTTTTGAAAAAATTGGATAGTGGAGGTCGCCTTCTTCTACAGTGTTTTTTTATTAATTGAATATAGGGTCGCCGGCAACACCCTGAATATTTAGCTAAGCACCACCTTCGCTTAGTGCTATGCACCGTCCTTCACTGGAACCGCTCTTGGGTTGGAGACGTCCTGCCTTAGAGGGGATTTTGTCTGGGAACCTGTGGATGTCCTGATCATCTTGGACTTGGTTGATAAGGATGATTAACCCAACAGATAAGCTAACCTAGTTTCAATTTAAATGTTTTCTTTTACTTCAAAGCGTTTAACTTAAACTTTTTTTTTAAACGAAACCTTAAACTTAATTTTTTTTAATTTTAAATCAGATTTTAAACCGTGTTTTCAAATTTTCTGTAACTTATTAATATATTTTTTTTGGTATATTCTGTCACCAGTATATGTTGGAAATTTCACATAGTTAATAGGAAGGTCACCGCCCCTTTAGGTTATAATTATATACCCCAATTTTTTTTACACAAAATCAACAGTTTTTTTCTTGATTCTGATTATTGTGTGATGCCATTTATCTATTTACAGTATACAATATATTTATATTTACTTCTACCCTGGCCTTTTACTATGTATCACCAAAACTTATACATATTAACACCTCTATTTGAGCCTTCACTTTCATTGAGGCAAGAACCCCGGACTTTGGTTTGGCGTGGTGTCAGTGAAGCGTTTACTGAGCCCCTGAAAACGAAAAGTGTAACAATACTCTGTAAAAACTTGGATACACTGTGAAAATGTCCGAGTACACCATGGAAAAGTGAATACACCCCTGAACAGTGTAGATACACCCAATAAAAGTGTGGATATACTCTGGAAGAGTCTGACCAACCCAATCTAACCCATGTATGATAGCGGTTTTTTATATAATATATGTTCTTCTGAGCGAGGGAAGTTTTGGAGTAAACCTTTACTTGATTTATTTGTACAACTGTTTATTATTAATTTTGTCTCTTGTAGTTTTTTGGTTCTGGTGATGCTCCTGTAGCGAAACCGGTTAACCAATTTAAAAAAAAACTGTGGGAATAAACAAGACAACTTTAAACACTTAGTGTTTTTTCAATCTTCTTCAACCTTATGTTAAAGTTTACCCCACATGTATACCTTACAAGTTCTCGAGTGAAATAAAAAATATTTTGGCATAAGGGCAATGTGTTAGTCAAGGAAAAGTGGTTCTTTTTTCAACCCATTGCTCTTATGACAACAATTTTCTAAATTTGTTCAATGACTCTTCAAGACAAAGGTAACACATGGTATATTTTTGGAATCAGAAAGAAAAGATTTATCGAAGTCTTAAAAAATATATAGGGTGTCAAATTTAATATAAGAAAGTTGATGTCTAAATTTGACATATAGAATGACATTTGACAACATCTGTCATATGGGTTACTTACTTAACTTTTTTCTATCATCAACAATAAAGGCGCTATTAACACGCTAACCAGGGGTCCAAAATATAGTGAATTACCCTGAACACTCCCCAACTCAGCAGGAAGCTATCAACTTTATAGTTCTTCAATTCTGATCGAGAATTCGTAATCCTCGACAGCAAAAACCGCTATATACTAATTTTGAACGAACTCGGATACTAGATGGTACCCCCCCCCCCAACTCAGCGGGAAGCTATCAACTTTATAGTTATTCAACTCTGATCAAAAATTCGTAATCCTTGACACCAAATACCAATTTTAAAAAAATTCGGAGATACTCGATGGTACCCCCCGCCAACTCGGCGGGAAGCTATCAACTTTATAGTTTTTCAATTCTGATCGTAAATTCGTAATCCTCGACACCAAAACCGCTATACACCACTTTTGAACAAATTCGGAGATACTAGATGGTCCCCCTCCAACTCAGCGAGAAGCTATCAACTTTATAGTTATTCAAAACTGATCGAAAATTCTTAATCCTCGATACCAAAAACCGCTATATACCACTTTTAAACAAATTCGGAGATACTAGATGGTACCCCCCCCCTCCAACTCAGCGGAAAGCTATCAACTTTATAGTTATTCAAATCTGATCAAAAATTCGTAATCCTTGACACCAAAAACCGCTATATACCAATTTTAAACAAATTTGGAGATACTAGATGGTCCCCCCCCCCAACTCAGCGGGAAGCTATCAACTTTATAGTTTTTCAAAACTGATCGAAAATTCTTAATTCTCGACACCAAAAACCGCTATATACCAATTTTGAACAAAATCGGAGATACTAGATGATACCCCCCCCCCCCCAACTCAGCGGGAAGCTATCAACTTTATAGTTTTTGAATTCTGATCGAAAATTCGTTATCCTCGACACCAAAATCCGCTATATACCAATTTTTAACGAAATCGAAGATCTAGATGGTACCCCCCCCCCAACTCAGCGAAAAGCTATCAAATTTTATAGGTTTTTAATTCTGATCAAAAATTCTTAATCGTCGACACCAAAAACCGCTATATACCAATTTTAAACAAAATCGGAGATACTAGATGATACCCCGCCCCCACTCAGCGGAAAGCTATCAACTTTATAGTTTTTCAATTCTGATCCTAAATTCGTAATCCTCGACCCCAAAAACCGCTATATACCAATTTTGAACGAAATCGAAGATCTAGATGGTACCCCTCCCCCAACTCAGCGGGAAGCTATCAACATTTCCAAAATTTGAACCGGTACCACATATGGTTAAATTTTTGAAAGAACTTATCGACCCAAAAACGCTTTATGCACTTTATTTTAGAAACGCGAATTTCGCGCAAACTTTTAGGGTTAGGTACCTTACAAAACTTATTTTTAAATTCTTCTTTTAGATTTATTCAATGTTCAAAAATTTTAGAGGACACCGAAAAACAAGACGAGCAAAAAGAAAAATTAACGCCTAATCACACTACAAAAACTTGTCATAGAGGAATCTCGGAAATGAAAGTAGCCTTAACATCTAGATTTTACTGGCCTAAAATGATCGAAAATATTGAACAATTTGTAAACGATTGCGAGACCTGTCAAAAAAATAAATACGACAGAAATCCTCCTGTTATAAAATTTAACTTAACCCCCATCACCTCAAAACCATTCGAACAAATACATATTGATTCCTTTAAAATCGATAATCAAATATTTTTGACGATTCTTGACGCTTTTTCGAGATACGGCCAGGCGTACCTTTTAATCAGTCTAACAGGAGCAGCTGTTATTGACGCTCTGCGTACCTTTTAATCAGTCTAACAGGAACAGCTGTTATTGACTCTCTTTTAAATTTTGTATCGCATCTAAAAATCACCTCGGACCGCGGAACCGAATTTAAAAATAAAGACATAGAGGACTTCTGCAAATTATATAAAATCGAGTTAACACTATACGACTTTTAAAAATAGCAACTCTAACTAAAGGAACATAAAGAATACACCACAGAACAAATTATGAAACGTGCTTTATTGGGCTATAACAATTCGATACATAGCGTTACTAAATTCACACCGTTTGAAATAATTAAAGGACACCTAAATGACACCAACCCGATCGATCTTAACGACCACGTGATAATTTCGGACTATATTCAAAAACACAAAGAAAGCTCTAAGAAAATATACAAACTTATCGCCGAAAATAATCAAAAAACAAAAGAAAAAATAATTAACAAACGGAACGAAAAACGCGAAGACCCGCCAAATTTTGATCCTGTTGAACCGGCCTATATACGAACGAAGTTACGTAATAAAGAATTACCCAAGTTTAAGAAAAGCACTGTCAAAACCCAAACACCTATAAAAATTAAAACAAATTCGGGCACTTATCACAAAGGCTCTCCATGGAGACCAAAAACTAAAAAAAAAATAAGTTTGCAGGAAAATGGACCTCAGGATTCTAATGGCACTGATGTTGGCGTTCCTGCCTGTTCGACCGATAAACTGTGAACACATTACATTAATTCGTTTAAAAAATCCCCTTCTTATAAATTTGGGCCCATCAAAATTAATTTATACTAAACACGCCTTTCTTCATTTTATGGACCTAAAAACTGTAAACGAACAGATCTCTAGCATACAAGGACACTATAATGTGTTAAGGGATCAAATTTCAAGAAAAACTCGACAAATCCGATTTCATATCACGGTCTCGCAGAAAGCATGATATGAAGAACTAATTATTTAGTAAATTTAACCCAAAGTAAATTAAAAAATCTTTAGCCTCGTTCTAGGCTAAAAAGAGGGCTACTTAACGTAGTAGGTAAGGTACAAAAATGGCTCTTTGGTACTCTCGATTTTGATAATGGGAAATTTTATAAAAACGCGATTAATTGTTTACAAAGAAATCAGAAAAATGTACTTAAAACTCATAAACTCTCAAATATCACTCTGCAAACGATTGATTGACAATTACAATTTAACAATCTCTACCATAATTAGCAATCAAAATCAATTATAAAAAGGTATTCACATATTGCAAACATCTATTGACGATACGATCAATAATCTTCAGTTGTACCTAACTTTTCAAGGTGTCTTATCCCAAATCAATTTGGACTGATTAACTTTTTAGACAACCTGGAAAATGCACTTATTTTCGCACACACTAATGCTTTGCATAATTAAATAATTTCTGTTTTGGAGATTTAAGAAATGATCGAATATTTAAAATCAATACTTTATCCTATTATCAATTTTTGGGAACACAAATAACTTTTTCCGATAATAAAATAATTTTTGCTATTCACATCCCCATTTTAAGACTTAAGCAGCTATCTTTCCACCACCTTTTTCCTATTATCGAAAACAAAACTATAACACTGTCCAATAATTTTTTTTTTTGTTTCCTTTAACTTATGAGTTAATTCCTACCAATTTTGGGTTGCGAAAAACGAATATGACAAAAAAAATGTTTTATTAGCTCTAGTTTCTGTGATAAAAAATAATGAGTTTTTCATTTAATACGGATTATGAGGTAACGAAAAAAATTATGTATGCTAACAATATTATAAGGTGTATTTTTAATGACAGTTACACACTATAAATGACAAAAGAACACTCACCGGTGGTTGAATATATGAATAATTAATTGGGTGCTTCATGAGATCGCTGTCTTTTGGCTTTCCTCTTGTAAGTAATTTCTGGAGCATCCCTATATATAAACCAGCAGTAATCCTCGAGCATTGCTTCATTCCAGCGGCCCTGATGTCTCTGTTCCATGAGAGAAATATCCTGGTGGAATCTGTCCCCATGCTCGTCACTGACAGCTCCACAACTGGGTGGGAAAAAATCAAGATTTTTAGTGACATATACATCTGAGTTGATGGTACTTTTCTAGAAGTACTTTTACCAATTGAGTGTAATTTTCCTCCCTTCTGTTCCCTAAAAATCCATGCATAACTCCCTTAAAAGCTTCCCAAGCTTCCTTTTCTCTTCCTTTCAGAACTAGGTCGAAAGCAGGATTCTTTACGAGTTCACGTATTTGTGGCCCAACGAAGATGCCTTCCTTGACTTGCATCACTTAGTTTAGGAATTTTTTTTCTCAAATATTTAAAAGCCTGACCATCTTGGTTTAAGCCTGTGACAAAATTCTTCATTAAACCGAGCTTGATATGTAGGAGTGGAAGAAGAACATCTTTTAGATTCACGAGATGCTCGGCAACGACATTTTTCTCACTAGGTTTAAGATTCCTTGCAGGCCAATCAACTTGGATATAGTGTGATTTCCTATCTACTATCCCACATACATAAAAAGCAACAGTATTTAGTGTACCCTAATTGCATTCCTAATAGTATAGCAATGACTTTTAGGTCGCCACAGATTTTCCACTTATGTTCAACATATTTGATTGAGTTCAGGAGGGTTGCCATATTTGCATAAGTCTCCTCTCTCCTCATATGAACTGCGTGACCAACAGGAACAGAAGGAAGACGATTGCCATTATGAAGCAATACAGCTTTTAAACTAAGCTTGGAAGAGTCTATGAATAGCCTCCATTCAGTTGGATTATGCTCCATTTTTAAACTTTTCATCAGACCATTAATATCACAGCAAAAAACAGATTCTGCTGACGCTGTCTGTACTTAGAGACCCTGACATCTGGTTGAAGAAGATTCCATTGCAGTAACCTTGATCCTAGAAGTTCTGACTTCTCCTGTGACAAGTCAAGATCTCGAATGAGATCATTTAACTCAGAATGGCTCAATCGGTGTGGCTGATCATATTTTTCTTCAAAATCAGGGTCGTATGATATTGAAGGCATGCTTAATTCCTCATCTTCCACATTGTCTTCACTCTCTACTTCCAATTTATAGTTTTGATATAGAGTAGGAATTGGTAAACTGTCTGAATGTGGTATAGGTCTAATAGCAGATGGGAGATTCGGATATTGAACTGTTCCTTTTTTTCATTGACAATCCTGCATTGATAGGCGGAGTCAAGCAAAAATAGCAGTCATCTATGTGGTTTGTAGGCTCCCGCCAAACCATGGGCACCCCAAAAGCCATCGATCGTTTTTTATTTTTAAGCCATTCTCGTAATAGAACTGAACACGTGTTGCAACATATATGAGGAGCCCATGACTTATCCTGATCTCCTACCTTCATTCCAAAATAATGTTGGTAAGCAGTCTTCACAAGAGGCGTCAAATTGCGTTTCTGTGAAGAAAACGTTATTTCTCCACAAATATAACAAAAATTGTTAACTGAATTTACACATTTACGAGGCATGTTAATAGAATAAGTTTTACTTTAAAAACACTCCAAAACAACAAATTTTGCACTAAACAAAACAGAAATATTGTATATAAAATGTAAACCTTAGATTTACAGCATAAACACTATAGTCAGTTTGCGATGATATATTGTGTCTCCGTGTATCTAGTTGTATAACAATACCATACACACTACATTAACTGTGCGCTCGATTAGAAATATGAAACTGAACTGTAAGGTATCGGTCGCCCTGAATAAAAAGACGCGCAAATACGCAATTATTTCGGAAAGGAGGGAGTCCCCGCTTATATATATCGAGAATAGTAGGCTGTATTGCAAATATCGATAGCTAAATTAAAACTATCGATAGTTCTGTAGCTCTATCTCTATCGATATTATCGATAGTCAATTTCGATGGTGGCGTACCACTATTTCTAAGTCCCCACCCTATCCAGTTCTCTGCCCTTGCTATTATTTTCTCTTTCGATGCTTTTAGAGGATATAAAATGTAAAATATCACCTTATCTCCAAAATTAGAGCTAATCTCTAATTTTTATGGTGATTTTTGAATTCAATGGATGAAAATACTTAAGAATTAGCTGTTTTTGAGCCCGAAACATTTTCATTGTTGGACAGTGTAATCATTCCTAAATACCCATACCTGCCACAAGAATAAGAAGAAACAAGCTGTCCAGAAATCGAAAATACCTTTTACTGCCACGAAAACTACTACTCAAAAGACGAATGCACCACCCAGCTTTTGAAAAATCAACCAATCACTAGCTGTCAAAGTCACCGCATCGAACTGTCACAACCTCTTGCAGAACAAGTTACGCAGGACCGATCGATACTTCAAAATCAATCAGCCGACGCTAATCGAAATTCCGAGTAACTGCCAAGTTACATCGGGTAACAAAAGTTACTTCAACGATGAGAAAATTGTGAAAGGAAAACATTTACTTTTGCCAGAAGTTCGCATCGATCAGTTAAACAAGTCAATATCGGAAAAAAAAAAGATCAGTCTTCAAGACATATATCAACTCAAAGATATCGCCAATCAATTGGAACCAATTGAAGCAATCAATCAACCAATGTCCACCTCATCAATAGTCAATACTGTTATCATTATCCTAGTGATCATTGCAATTATTATGATCGTTGTAAAAAAGACAATCCTCCAAAGATGTCGAATCAAGAAACTAATCAATCCAATCAATCCAATCCATTATGTTTGCTTCTTAAGAAGGGAGGAGTTACGTGCACAGCTTCCCACAGGAGTACCGAGAAGAAGACCGTGAGATCTACACACTCGGCGTATTTTTTAAGTTGTTTATATAAATCCTAGTTTTAATTAATATTTCATTCTATTTGCATCTGTTGCTGCGAAAACTTAGCTTGTATTTTTTTTAAAACTCTCGTCGTTGTTCAATCGTAATTACCGTCTAAACTAATTATTTTTTTAATTTCTTTTAAATTACGTGTAACGGCTTGTTGGGCTGATAAAATTTAAGGCACTTTTACTTTAACCTAACCCTCTTATCCGGACGCATGTGGGTTACAAAAAGTCACTATGTTGACCTCGTTTTAAAGGATTTCTTTTTGAAAAGTCCATTTATATCTACATTTTGCAATCCTTGGGCCATTATAGTATCTCATAGTTATATGCACCCAGCATGATACTGTTCAATGTCTACTTTTGTTTACCACACACTATGTGAAAAAACAAACTTTCAGCAAATCCACTTTTTTACACTACACTACTGAAAATGAGCAGTTAATTATTGGAAATGCTGGCGACAATAAACTGATCAGCTCTAAACAGCACCGATTCGGCCGTCCCCGTTTAACTTGAGTTTCAGTCGCAACAGCTGGGGAAATTATTTTCTAATAGGTTTTAAAAATAAATAAACAAAAACTGAAAGAAAATTAAAAGCTAAACAGAAAAGATAACCTTAAATATCCAGTGTTACCAATAGATAAACACCAAATATGCTGCGTTTCCAGCTCTTTTTTTTTAATCGATTTGCTTAACCCTGGTTAAGTAATGATTTCATAAAAAAAAGTTGGTGGGTAGGTTCGGCAGCGGATTTCGATGGTCTCTTAATGCTTGGCGAGCGGGGCCCCGTACGGACGTGATATTCAAAGGCGTGAAGCGCAAAGCATTGGGATTGGACGTTTCGATTTCGCGCCCAGGTTAAAAGTTAAAGCCCTTGCACTTCCATCACGGATCACCTACCAAACAGATGAAATCTCTTTGATCTCACTTGGAGCGCGCGCCGGATCCATTTCGGGCAGGTGTTTAGGGTCTGATTAAAATCTATTTCATTTTAAATATACTGTTTTGATATTTCAATTGATTCAAAACAAACTTACGGCTTTCTTGGACAATGTTTTATTATTTATACCAACAGCTAACGTTTCTGTCCTATGCCTGGACCATCATCAGGGCTAACAAGAAAACAAAGAACATTATTTTATTATACAGAGCTAAAAAATTTTTAAAAATTTTAGTTTTTATGCCTAGTTTATTGTTAATATAAATAGCTCTTTTACTCAAGAATAAGTTGTTAAAAGTCTAGTTTAAAAATGTTAAAAAATCTTTAAACAAAAACACGCAACAGAAAAGATCGAGAATAAAACAAATTATAAATGTTTATATAAAAAAAACAAATAAAAATCTATGAATTTTTAACACGTAAAAAGGATACGGTACATACATAATAAAGCAATATTTTTTATTCTAAATGCTACACAATCCTTTAGTGGGCGGAGATAAGACTAATAAATTGTGATTGATCACGATTTTTAATCCTACCTCCCCTCAACCAAAGAATAAAGTGTACTAAACGGGATAGGTCCTCTATCTTTATTTAAACTATTTCTGGATTTAATGATTTCCATACTTTCATATGCATTCAAAAGTCTTTTGTTTGGTACACTTTTTAGAAGTTTTAGGTTATCTAATGTGAATCTATGATTGTTTTCAAAAGCATGCTCGGCCACACTTGACTTTTCTGTTCTTCCGTATTTTAAGTGTGCTAAATGTTCTTTAAAACGTGTTTGAATAGAGCGTCTCGTTTGGCCAACATATTTTTTATCACAATCCATGCAACTAATTTCGTAAATTCCACTTTTTTCTAGAACTGTAGTTTTATCCTTGGGATTTCCTAGTAACACAACAGTAACAACTACAGTTCTAGAAAAAAGTGGAATTTACGAAATTAGTTGCATGGATTGTGATAAAAAATATGTTGGCCAAACGAGACGCTCTATTCAAACACGTTTTAAAGAACATTTAGCACACTTAAAATACGGAAGAATAGAAAAGTCAAGTGTGGCCGAGCATGCTTTTGAAAACAATCATAGATTCACATTAGATAACCTAAAACTTCTAAAAAGTGTACCAAACAAAAGACTTTTGAATGCATATGAAAGTATGGAAATCATTAAATCCAGAAATAGTTTAAATAAAGATAGAGGACCTATCCCGTTTAGTACACTTTATTCTTTGGTTGAGGGGAGGTAGGATTAAAAATCGTGATCAATCACAATTTATTAGTCTTATCTCCGCCCACTAAAGGATTGTATATAAGATAGAGCGTAGATTAATTTAGTTCATTGTTTATCGTCTCCTGATGATGCTAACGTTGTTAGCGAAACGCGCGTCGAGTGCAAAAAAGTGTAGTTTTGGTTTGTGGAAAACAATCATAATTTTGTTTTAGTGCAACCAAAGGTTCCAAATTCCCAACATAGTCTAAATGAGCAGTTTGATGAAACCCAATCAATTACCGCGTAATTATCTCTTGTCTGAGAAATATATAAAATTAAAAATAAAGCAGTCAAGAACTTAAGTAGGTACTTTTTAGCCTGTCACACGGTTAAATTAATCCTAAAGGTTTAAATAAATATTATATACAAAATTGGATTTGCCCGAAATAAAATTTAAATGATTGTTTGCAGTTTTCCTAATTAGATTTTACCTGACCCTAAAAGGGTTAAGAAATGCAAGAAGCAACTACCTACAAATTAGTGCTCAAAATTTATTGGTATTGAAAATAACCGGTCAAATTAAAAACATTATCACGAAAATTACTCGGATGCTTTTGTCGTTTTTTTGTCTACTCGGGTGCGGTAAAGTGCACTATACTGCACTCATTTGCCTCCGGAAAGTAGTACTTTACCGCAGTCGAGACACTTTACGCATGTGTTACGTACAAGATTTCACCTATAATCCTTAAAAATTTCCAACATCTGCATCTTAAAGTTTTTAAATAAACGTAGTTACTTCACCGAAGTGAGTGCGGTAAAGTGTCATCACTTTAACTTTACCGCACCCAAATGAGTGCAGTAAAGTGTACTTTAACGCACGCGTCTAGGTAAAAACTTTATTTTGATTAGATTTGCTTCTGTCATTCGATTCAAAATGTATGTTTTTTTCGAAAAAATTTCAAAAAGAATGGCGAGAATGGTTTTTCTTTCCTTGCTTAATGTGTAAGCGTAAAAAAAGATAGGAAGACAAACCGAAATAACTTAATTCTTCAAGGTTTGCTAAATAACGATAACACCAATAGTTGTTATTTTTGTATGCTGTCCAAAAACACCCTGATATTATTTGTGTAGCGTATTGCCGCTGTTTAGTAAATCTACAACGGTGTAACTTCTGAAATAAAAACTAGACAAAATCGACAAAATATTGGTCGCGATTCTTCAGAAACGACAGATAATCTCACCTGTCGCAATTCTGGAAAGTGGCGATTTTTACTTATTGTCTTATTTAAAATAAAAACACAACATCCTGAATATTTATCCTAACGTTGTAAAAGAAACTACGTAATTTTTTTAATAACATTTCGTAAATTTAATATTTTAAAGATATTCTGCAGGATAAGTGTTTCGGCGGAGCTAAATTTCTACTACGCGTACCAATAAACCTCAAAAAGTGTCGAAAATTCACACCACGTAAAAGGAAAAACAGAATTTGTGTGACTTTTCTGAACAGTGACAGCGACATGTTGTTTTGTTAAAAGTTTTGAAGGTTTGTTTACCCACAAAAATAAGCTTAATAACATTCATTTTTAAATCAAAAAAGGGATTTTTTAGAAAAACTGCCTACAAAAATTAAAATTGACATATTTTTTATTTACTGAAACAGTATTAAGAAACTAAATTATTAGGAAATAAGTCCTGACAAAAAAGCAGTTAGTGTAAACTTGTGTTTAAAAATCGTCAGATTTTTTGTAAGGGCGAGATTTTCTCACGGTTTTTAAAGAATCGCGACCAATATATCAAATTATGAAAAATTTAAATGTCCCAACAATGAGCGATTGTGCGAGTAGTGTTGTTGTGTTTAAGATTTTTATTTTATAGTTACACCAAACAAATTATATCACATTGGTTATAGCATGGAATAGTACTATTGTATACTAAGTAAGAGAAACTGAACGTATAATACTGGGTTTAATGCAGCGCAAACCTTTTGCTGCGATCTGCATTATTTAAAAAAAAAGTAAATGGCCTATTTAATTCATAATAAATTCCAATAAAAACAAAGAATATATACGTATCTTATGGGATTTCACCCTTTAATAGCACATACGTGCTCACATTTTATTTTTTGCGGGAATAAAATGTTATTTTAATTCGTAGGGATTTTTAAGAAATATACTACACTGAAGTGCAAAAAATATTATCTATCCCACGTGACTTATTTTTTATCCCTTAGTAAATTGTAGCTCCTGCTTCGCTTTGTGTACCATTTTATTTATATAACGCCTTTTTTTATTGACAAAAAACGGTGATCAAAAATTCCCACCTCACATTAAGGGTTGCCAGCACAAAACTTGGTGCTTGCGTGATTTCGAAATGTGACGTCACCGGTTCAACCACAGCGTCATCGGTTCTTGCTATCGCCAAAATACACTTCGCAGTGACAGTTTTACAAAACCTAAATTAACTTTATAAATCCGAAGTTATTTTGATGTATAAAAGCCATCAACCTGTCGAAAGCTCCCTGGCAGTGTCCGAATCTGTCTCTAAGAGGAATTTCCCAACTGAATTTGGCATATTAAAGTACATATTTTCGCGAAACCGTTCAAAAGTTCATAAAAAGTACATATTTTTTTCATAAAACCGGCCTAACCTAACTTTTCTGTACTATTGTGTTTCTCTTTCTCTCATTATTATTCGTCTTTACAGACATAACTAGCCCTACGGCTGGTTTTTGAACATAACACGCATTCGTTTTCTTTGGTGTAAGTTAGCTGTTTATCTACCTTTTCTTTCTAAAGGCGCAATTACACAGACGAACATGCTCAAACAAAAGCTCGTGCAAAAGATCTAAAATTTTTTGCGTGAACATTTCTGTGAGCTTTTCTTTGAACATTTTGTTCGGGTAAATTTTTGAGCAAATTATTGCTATCTGTTTTGGAAACATATTTTTAAAGATGAGAATAAATAAAATTTCACATCAGTGATCAGTGATCTCAATTCTTTAAAAAAATGGAACACCAACTTTTATTTTAAATTTTTGTAAAAAAAAGCCGACGGCAAGCGAAACATTATTGGCTATCAGTTTTGTCACATGGATTAGGGTTACTTATAATATTTTTTTCTTAGGGTTTTTCCCGGATTTTTTTGCCCGGGGGTTTTTTGGGACTTTCTTGCGAGTTTTTTTATTTCCAAGGGTTTTTTTCCTAAATTCGAAAAACAACCCAGGAAAATTTTTCTTTTCCAAAAAATTTTTGAATTTTTCAAATATCGGCAAAAAACTCAAAAATTGCACTTTTAAGCGGTAATCCGCGCCTCACGACTATGAGGAGTGGTGGGGAGGGGATTTTTTTTAAAACATATTTTTGTAACTTTACTTTAACCTTAGCTTTGATTGTTTTTTTTTAATTCCTCACACCAGATTTACCTACTTAGTTTAAGGCCCCAATGGTTGCTTAAAAAAGCAAAAGGTTTAGGAAAATGCTGAAGATAGATATTTACTGTCAATTTAATGTAATAATCAAGGTCGATTACTGACACTGAACAAACAATATGCAAAGGGCCAACATTCCGATTCAAAAGTCTAGTCTATTACTGCTAAATTATATTTTTAGACAAGGGTCGGGATCGTAGGCTTGTAAAAGTGGGTAATAAACGGGTATTATTTAAATCGAACGTGCTTTTGTTCATATATTTGAGATTTAATAAAATGTAAATAGGTTTTTTTCATTTGACTTTATTATTATTGTAAAAGACTAAACTAGGAAGTAATATAAAGAGATATGAGTGGTAAGGCGTTTATAACTAACGTATCAAAAAGACAATAAATACCATGAGTACAAAAAATACTCTCACCACAACTACGACGTGTAAATATAAAGAATTCTTTATCTGGTATTGTAAGTTCAATTTTTTGTGAAGTAAATCTAACCCAACTCGACCCAAACTACTCTACGTTTCTCTGATATATGTATGGACATTTTTAGTTTTAGCTTCTTTTTATTTAAAATAATTTTTTAATTTTTAGACTATCATAAATCCATCCTTTCGATAATTCTCTTCCCTAAAAACCCCTGTATGCCAATTTTGATTGAAATCGAACAAAATAAATCTTTTTCTTCCTCCACTTCCCTCATTAGCGGGAGGGGGTGCCTAATAATACCATATTATTGTATTGTCGCCGCAACTATAAATACACACCGAAAACTGAAATTGAATACCAAATTTGAGTTGCAAGATTTGAGCCGAACATACAAACATACATAAATCAAAGCTTGTAAAAATCGCCAAAAATTTCAATATTTAAAAAATCGGAAACGTTCTACGCGTCAATAAAATAAAACGAATTTCTTTGTTTTGCGTCGGAGAGCCCTTTCTTTATGAAAAGATTTGTTCTAAAACTTTCATAAAAAAACTGCGTTGACCCTTGTTTGTTGTAATTTTGTGTGTCAATGTTCATTTGACCAAAACCCCCTCTCACTAGTCTACGGTTTTTACCTTCTCCTAACCCAGCATCAGCAACAAATAAGTGCCAATTATGGTATACTGGCATATCCCCTATAAAAATCAAATCAATCGAAGTTGCTTATGAGGTAAAACGTGAATTTCGACATCATATCGTTTTTCCGTCGGAAAGCACTTAATTAAAATACCTTGTTTTAAAACTTAGTCTTTCTATTTTCAGTTAAGTTCAATGAATTCCCATAAAACTATAAAATTTAAATTTGTAAAGAAATTTTTATACCCCCAATTCTTCAAATAAATTTTGCTCAACATTCTCTCCAAAATTTACGTGTGTTTTTTTGTACGAGATTTTGCTCGAACATTTCTTTGAACATTTTGCTCAAGAGGCTCGTGTAAATGTTTGTCGGCATTTCAACATCAAAGGAAAGTTTGTCTGTGTAAATGCGCCTTTATGTCGCTAAAGCTTAGATTCGGACGTTGGTAACCTGGGTCAAATACCCAATTTGTTGGGTAGTTTGGATTGAATTCTGAAATCATCTTTTAAGTAAAAGTAAGTAATTATTTGAAGTTTTTTTAACTTCTTTTTTGTTTTAATCATCTTTTGTCGCCGTTTATACTGGTTAAATAATAGATAACAATATTTCTTATAATTCGGAGTATGCACATACCAAACTTGAATTTTGTAGAGGTACAGTCACATCCTAAAATAGTTTTTAAACTTTATTTGTTTCAAAAGTGACAACTTTCTTTTAAAACAATAACAGCCTCCAAATAAGGGATTCCCCTATCTCTACCAAAAAATAAGTTAAAGCGCATGGATACCTACCCATGTTCCCAATTTCTTCTTGTTAGTTTTTTTTTTTAAATCTTAGATCAGTTTTACACCATAATGTTTGATGAAACAACGAATAAATCTTCAGAAAAAGAATTACAGTTTCAGTGCGGCTGCCACAGATTTTCAGGAGAACATTTTAAATACTCTTGAAAAACATAAACTAAACCTAAATAAACTGCTTGCCTTTGCATCCAACGGCTTAAATGTGTGCCAGAAAGTTATAGAGATGTCAGCTCATATCTCATCACAAAAAGAAACGCACCTCTAATGGATATTGGAACATGCAATTTACATATGGTAAATAATGCGTTTCTGAAAGGCCTAGACGAATTCAGATGCAATGCAATGACATATATAATTACTTTGAAAATAGACCAGAAAGAAGGACTGACTTTGCAAATTACCCGAAAACAGGTTTTGAAACATGTGTCGTCCCGTTGGACCACTTTAGGACCAGCTTGCGAAAGGTTGCTGAAACTGTGGCCTGGCGTGATGGATTATTTTCAAAATTTTTTGCCTAAAGAGAGAAAAAACTATATAAAATCTTTTTCATATAAATCAATAAAATAACAGAAAACTGTTGGATTTTTTACCTTCTCCACCATTTCTACCACTGACTGGTTTCAGACACAGTCCATTTTATAAAGTTCGTTTTTTTTTGCTATCGATTCGTCATAGTAGAAAGCCCGACTGGTGGATGGACTGTGTCTGAAACCAGTCAGTGGTAGAACTGGAGGAGAAGGCGAAAAATCCAATAGTTTTCTGTTGGTAGAACTCTCTTTTTTATTTATTTTTAAGCTTAGCAGGTCATATTTGCAAGGAAGATATACAGAGTCAGATGTCCAAGGTAAAATATGATACATCTTTCTTTGACATTAAAAATCTAAAAGGGACTGAAGAATCATTAAATGCTGATGTTCTTAAAGTACTGAAGATCTAGAAGAACGCCAAATTTTTCTCTATAATGTTCGTCAGCACTTTACATCTTCATACAAATATCTAGCCAAGCAGATACCTTTATTTGATTCTGATTCAGTACTGGCACAGGTAGAAAAAAATCAGTTTTTTTTTACTATCACAAGCAACATTTTTAGTGAAATTTACTTAATAATTACTATTAAGAGTTTTCAGTAATAGTAATTATTAAGTCAATTTCACTAAAAATGTTGCTTGGGATATTTTATGTGTCGTTTTATTTTTCGGTAACTGTGATTATAAGTGTGTAAGTGTGTTGCGAATACCTTTGTAAATAGGCACCTATAAATATTTCTAAATTATTTTTAATTTTTTAGGTTCAATGTTTGGATTCTGGCATTTAATATAATGAAGTATGCTATAAACCTTATATCAGAAAATTAATATACAACTTTTCGAAGAAAAAAAATAGAAATTTAAGATATAGCTTGCTTTCCTCTAGAGTAGTCGTTAAACAATAATACCAAAATTCCTGACTAAGCTAGAAGGAAAATCGGCAAGTGGTTAAAAAAAATAGATATTTTTATTTAAAAAAAAATGTAGGAAAATATTTTTTTGTTAGGTATATCGATAAGTCGAATCTAGGCCTCATTTACCAAATGAAAAAACACAGACAAACGGTAGAAAAAAAAAACAATGTACTCAGCAGGGTTCGTCAAAGCACTCTGTACTGGCTAGTCAAAATTTATACAAAGATATGCATAGCGCACATTGATATAAATATCAACATAAATGTTTGGCAATCCCTTAGGGAGACAAAAGGTAGGTAAAAATAAGCCCTTCGGGAGACAAAAGGTAGGTAGGTAATATGGCTGGTTGTTTATCTAACTTTCTAACCATGCATTCCAGACTAAGTAGCGTTTTGGTAAGTGATGAACCCAAAGGCTGCACAAGGCAAAATTCTATGGGTAACGGTTTCCAAATACCATGTTAAAAATTTCAACACAGCAGAAACAGTTTTTCAACTAACCAGTTCATAGGAAAGGGTGCAAAGCATTAAATCCCTTTCAGGTAAATAAATAAATTATTCAAACTTATTTATAAAAAAATCTTAATGTGACTAAAAGACCCTAAAACGCATGTTAACAAAAAAAATTGGTTGCCATAAAATGGCCTCTAGCATAAATAGATAAAATAAAAATGAATAAAAAAACTACATCAAAATTAAGGAATTAAAGAAAAAAATTAACCGAAAATGGTCACATTTAAAAATTTTTAGAACATAATATAAAATGACTTGCCTTTTAAAGTGCTGCACCTAAAAGAGAACATTTCAAGTTAGAAATCGGTGGATGTTTCCTACCTAAAATTGTTGGACCAATAGCAGTCGACATTTAAGAGAAAAACAGTTTTTTATCCCATTTTTTTGAGGGTTTGTGAGTCTCCACGACGTAGAACGTTAATTCGTTTTAAGCAAAAGCACTGACATTGGGTAATTCTACAATTTTTAAAATATCCACTTTCTGCTTTGGTTGTTAAATATTTCACTAAATTTTTACTCAATCTATTTACACAAATACACAATAATATTCTTTATACCTAGTTTGACATTCCTAGCTGCATTTTTTCTAGGTTAGGAATCTATGTTTACAACCAAATTTCTAGCTATCTTTTTCCAATACACTAACAGAAAATATATATATTTGTAAAATTTGTTTATATTGGAATATTTTTAATCAAGATTGTTTATTTAAATATGAAACAAGTAGTTATATTTTATTCCATTATTTAATGAGTCTTTTATTATTATTAAGCTGTTTTATATGAATTTTAAAATGCCTGATAGCTCACGCTCTACATTTTCGTTAAAATAAGGAATCTAGTTTTAGTGATGTTTAAAGAGAACACAAAAATCTTTACATTTGCTTTTTGAAAGTTTACTGATTTTCCCCTAGATGGCTGTAGAGGTATTTGGATAGAATTGTAATATAATATTTGTATTTGCATATTTTATAAAATTAAAGTTATTAGATTTTAAGTTTTTTTAACAAATTTTAGTGGTAATACAGTAGTTACGTAAAACGTGAGTTTTACCGTAACAGTATGTAGGAAAATTGTTCAATTCACCAGACCTGAAATCTGTTTAGTGTTCAACGCGGGAACCAAAACAACAATTTTAAATGACACGGTATGATGGACAAAAATATGTAATTCGGCTTTCAACACAGTTGCTTCGTGTTTATCAAGCTTTATATACATTTAGCCTTGAACTTGGGGAAACAAACCTCGCCTTTGCATTAAAGATAAATTTTTTTTATGTGTTTAGCAAAAAGGTATAACTTAAAATGTCTTTGGTGTTTAGTCTTGGGACCTTGGGAACAACTGCTTTTGTATGTGGGATTGTTTGGCCTTGAAATAAATAGGTTCTCTTTACCTGTCCTTAAGGTATATTTCCAACGTTAGCTGAAGATAAAAGTTTTGTATGTGTTTAGTCTTGGGACCTTGGGAACAATTGCTTTGGTATATGAGATTTTTGACCTTGAATTAAATTTGTCCACTTTAAATGTCCTTGAGGTATATTTAAAACGTATAACCTTAACACAAAAATCTGAAAAAGTTATACCTCAATTCTCGGTCTACTCTCTTGTGAATATTGTTGACATACAAGGATTTAAGACCCCGAATAACAAGTTTATACCCAAAGTATTAGCGGCTTATGATGATTTAAAAGTAGCTAATTAAGTTTTTAAACCTCCATTTCACACTAGCAAATTGGATTTAGAATATTAGAAACAAGCCATTTGGATTATGAACCACCTCCATTGTATAAATTGATCTTCTGGATTTACCAACATTGAAGACTATAAAGACATTATTCAGCACATTTCAAGCCTGTCAAAGCCAATTTTATACGAACATACATTTCCAATGTTATTGAGCTTCCAGAACAGCTGTATATATCACAAAAATAAAAATATATCTAGATGTTTTAATAAATGGTAATACGTCTTAGTTTTAAACATTGTATATTTATTTCTTAATTAATAATAAAAAACGCATGGTGTGGTTAACATATATGTATTTATTATAAAAATAAATAGTAATCAATAATTTACAATAGTTTGCCACAACTTAACTCAAATTAACCTAATTACATAGTTAAAATAATTCTCTCTATTCTAACCAAATCATTTTTATTTAATGATCTGAGAAAAGCTAACACATCTAAAAACCCTTGTAGTGATTATTTATGAAAATTATGAAAAACAAAGTGTTTACCTAATCATTAAATATTACAATTTATTTCGGAAGTCATTGCCTTGAAACTTTGGCCATCTATAGAGAAGGGCGGTAGTAAGTAGGTATCAAAATTTGTGCTGGAAGTCACTTGTACCATATATAGAGGAGATACAAAAAGCTTTAAATTAGGGCAAAGTTGCGCAATTTCATGCTTTGCTCAAAACTAAAAAAAAAGTTTTCAAATTCCAGATAGTTCCGGAGATAGGCGGAAAAAATCGAAATCTTCATTTTTAGTTTTTATTTTTCTGCGCACTTATTCTTAAAGCTGTCAAAAACGCTTTAAACTTTCTACAGGCACTTTTTTAAGATCTACCTAGTGAGAGCTCCGTTTTCGAGACTTGAAATTTCAGTGTGACAGGAGCACTGTCAGGTTCATTTTTTCTTATGGACACATCCTTTTTTTCTCCTGCCGTTTGGTTAATAAAGGATGACAGATAACATTTTGCAAGCTTATTTTGACAAGTCACCTGACGTTTTAGGTTTATTGACCATCATCAGCCCAAATTTAATTTTTGGTTTTAACTTACTCAAGATATTTTGGAAACTCGATTGCAGTACTTTTGTTAACATTTTAAAAATTATAGTTATTTTGACATTTTCTGATAACAAAATAACATTACCTAATATTTAAAAAAACGTCTTTTTCTTTGTTTTTTAATCTTTGAATTTGGGCTGATGATGGTAAATTAACTCAAAACGTCAGGTACTTGTCAAAATGAGGTTTTAAAATATCTGTCATCCTTTATGAACTAAAGGGCAGTAGAAAAAAAGCATGTGTCCATAAAAAAAATGAACTTGACAGTGCTCCTGTCACACTGAAATGTAAAATCTCGAAAATGGGTTTCTCACTAGGTTGTTCTTAAAAAAGTGCCTGTAGAAAGTTTTAAGCGTTTTTTGACAGCTTTAAGAATAAGGGCGCAGAGAAATAAAAACTAAAAATGAAGATTTCGGTTTTTTTCGTCTATCTCCGGAACTACCCGGAATTTGTAAACTTTTTTTTTTCGTATCTCCTACCGTTTAGGAGATCACCATGGTGAGCATCGAATTTGGAACACCCTGTATACCCCCCTTTTTAGTTTTATCAACTCCAGAGCTTAGGATATCTGTAAACATAATTATATCTGTCTCCGTAGAGACGCTTAATTTTCCTTCAATATGAATGTACATCTGCCGATTCTGCAATTTGACAGATGGGTGTCCTTTACTTGAATTCTATGTCACATTTTTTCATCATCATTTTTCATCTCCTAATTCCTAGCACCGTACTGATGAGCACCACAAGTGCGAAATCCGGATCTACGATTACCATTATCTTTTTTGAGGGAAAGCTCGCTATTCATTGATTTTGTTATTTATTCGCCCTCGCTAAATCTCCTTTTTAGATATATATATATATATATATAAACCTCGGTTAGTTAGTGGGGATGCAGTCTTATATGGGTCGGAATAACGTAAACTCCTTTTTTGACAGTCAAGCTTTCGAGAATATATTTTTCTCTTCTTCAGGACTTCTACAATAAGTTAACAAGCCATTAGAATAATTAACTTAATTAAATTAAAACTATTATAGATAAATTATACAGGTACCCATATAAATATATCTAAATAATTATGTACTCACCAAAGTGGGTTGAAAAACAATAAAGCTAGACATCTCTGAACAATTTTGAGCATTTTTCGCCCTTTTGGGCATTATGTTATAATAAAAACCTACATGAATTGGTTTAAAAGAATTTAAAAGTCGACAAAATGGTGGCGAGAGTTTCTTTGTATATTATTTTTTTTTCAATTTTTTGACGTTTATGAGGTCACATTAACCGTCTTCTTTAGTGTATCAAGTAACCCAGGAGAAAGAGCGAGTAATAGAATATTGCACGAGAAAAAGACGCAAAAGTGTGGTCATCTTATTCTCTTTTTAATTTTAAAAGTTTTAGACGCAGATAAACTTATGCGTGTCTTCTCGTTGTCGAGAGAGATGGGTTGATAAGATGACACTCTGCTGCCTCCCTCACCATGCCGTATACCAGACTCGTCACCAACTTTGTACACATTTTAATACCGACAACATATTGTTAAAAAAAAAACAGAAAAAAAATAAATTTTTTATTAAAAGAATTAATTTTTTGATTTTGGTGTAAGCTCCCAAAAGACACAGTTCACCATACTCTCCCTATATTTAATTTTTTGTTGTGTATGGTGTTACTATTATGTTAATTGACCTATTTTGTAGGTACATGAGAAATTAAAAGAAAAGGAAAGGGTTTTGGTATGGCAAAATGTATCTCTCTAAGAAGCCAGGCAGTCTTCTCTATTTACTGACATTATTTTAGAAAATGAATTAATGAACTGTTATTCAGACAAAAAAATTTTTTATATAAAAGTTGGAAGGTAAGCAAAAATTTTTTTTTAAATTGAAGATTAGCTGTCAACACTGTTATATGTTATTGCTGGTTATTAATTAATACATTATACCTATTATTGTCTAAATTTAGGATATAACTGTAAATGAAGGTGAGATTGTTCACATCAGTTTTTTTGTTCATTGATTGTTGTTGTCTGTTAATATGAACCATTTCAAGGAAAAGTCTTTTATAGTAGGAGGCTTCCTGATCCACAATCTCAGAGGACTGTACGTGTCTCAAACAATCACTTTTATGTGATATAATCTGGCCTTTTAATTTGCGAATAGCTTGACCGATGTATTTTAACGGACAGTCCTTACATGGTATTTTATAGACAACATTGCTTTGATCTAACAGATGGACTGGCGACTTTGTTTTTGTATAAATTTTAAAGATAGTTTTGATGTGTTTTTTCGCTATTTTTATGTCTTTATCTTTAAAAATTGTTGTTAATGTAGGGGTGAGGTTTGAAATATAAGTTAATACACAGTAAACAGCTGTTTCATTTTGATTGTTTTTAACCTGAGTCGGTTCTCGTGACTGATTAGTAACAGACACTTGGGGTGGCAAAGTAAACATCGCAGCGCTTACTTAACTTATATTATATATACGTTTTCCTAACAAGAGATCCAAATAAAACTTGGACAACCCGAGATCCACCAGAAGGGACAGAGATTTTAAAGTATATATTTTAAATACTTCCTACACACCTTAAATATAAGGGGAAACCGCTGAGAGGGGTAAAGAAATATGGTTTTAATTTTTATTGATAAAATTAAGGAAAACTGAGATCCGATTTTAATTTGCGCACAAGAAGAGATCCTCATGTGTATAAATAGTCGAGTATATAGCAAGGTGAGAGCCGGCGGCGTTGCTAGGTTTACAGGTGTCATAATATTAATAATAACCGTTAAAATATCTATCAACTATAAACGCACAGGTCAAACCACTTGACCTACAGCTACGAAAATTTAAGGACATATTGGGTTTGTGACGTAAGTGCTCGATAAGAAAGGATTTTTAAAAATTTTACCTCTAAGGGAGCAAAAATAGAGGTTGAAATTTTGAAGAGATTTTTGTATATCTCGAAAACGAAAAGCCGCAGAGATCTGAAAATTAATATAGTAGATTCTAGTAATAAAATAAATAATTACGTGCTTTGGCGTTTTCCGAAATTTCAACTGGTGGTGGAGTAATAGGGGTAATTCTGTTTCGAAGGGGGTAAAGGGATCTTCTGTATCTCAGAAGAAAAGTCTTAAGAGGTTTAGAAATTGGTAAAGTCTTAAGAGGTTTTGAAATTGGTATTGTACTAAGAAAATAGATAGACACGTGTTTTAGCGTTTTTCTACCAACCCCCCTATTATTACCCAAGTAACATTTTTGGTTAAAAATTGGTAAAATATTCCCCAGTTAAGCTAGTAATTTTTTCTTATGAAAAACTGGGAGGTCAAAAAAGAGGGAAATTTCCCGCCTTTTTACCAAAGTGGGGACAAAAACCAAGGTAATTTGGTGGGATAAAATAGGTAATTAATTTTTTTTTCCTGAAGGTGAATTTGCCCAGAGGACACTTTTCACCAACTTTTGGGACATATGTACACATCTGCATAAATGCTCAACCTAATTTGTGTCCTATTGTACACAATGCCCTCTCAGTGCCCTCTTGTTTGTCTGTGACTGAAGCGCCCTCTACGTGTCAGAATAGAAGGAGATGAAAACATTTTAAAATGAAAGTAAAAAAAGAGAAAAATATAAATTAAATCCATGGCCTACAACAACTTTGGAAATAAAAAATGGTGATGAAAAATCATAGTTATATGTTAATCAGGGGTTAAACTACTATTTAAAACCATTATTGGGAGGAAACCGACATGCGCCGAAAATTTTTTTGTTGAATTGTTTACTTTTACTTCTATAAAATTTACGCGCCCATCGAAACATGCAGTTTTAACAAAAAAAATCACCAAAATTATGGTTTGGTAAAACACTAATTAAATATTATTTCCAATTTGTAATTATAATTTAATATTTGGGTATGAAACAAGTGTAAGCAAATCATTTTCATAAAGATTTTCTATTTTTTTTTCATTAAAAATAATAAAATCTTGTTGAAAAAGAGAAAAAAACATGGCTCCTTACCTTTTTTTGGCGACCATGCCCTAAAAGTCGTGTTAACCATGTTTTTTTTCCCTCAAATACAAAATTTCCAATGTTAAAGTCAAAATTTCTTATTAATTTTGCAGCAAGGACGGTTTATCCAATTTTCGGGTTCATTGCCAATTGTTCCCCGCAGTCCCCCTGCCCATTGTTCGGTTGTCAGTTGTGATGTTGATTGTTGACATAAAGGCGGATTTACGCCGGTGAGCAATTAAGCAAGCAAACAATTCGAAAAAGTTCCATCATATGGAAATACACACAATCGTTTACGCTCCCAAATGTTATAACTTGACATATGATATTTGCGAGCGTAAACGATTTTGTATATTCCCATATGATGAACTTTTTCGAATTGCTTGCTTGCTTAATTGCTTACCCGTAAATCCGCCTTAAACATTCCAACAACCTCTGCATCTCTTTAGGCGCGTTTTTTCGCGCATAACATAGTTACTATTGTTTTTTCTTTCACACAAGCAGAGTGTGTCTTCTTTTAACCTGTTATTAGAAAATTTGATGCATAGAAAAGTTGCATTGTGAGAACAGGACTTTACTAACTCGATATTGTGTTTTATCTATTTCTTTTTCTGGCCCACCTTTGTAGAGAAAGAGAGAGACCCCAACCGTGGTATCCGATTTTTTAAAGTGCATAAACGAACTGTGTCAAAGTCACCCACGCTGACAGCTGACTCCTAACCTACATTCCAAAAAAAAAATGGTGCAAAGTGAAAAAAAATGGCATCAAGACTTCCTCGCATTATTATAAGGTTGTGGCTTGTATAAAGGGAAAGCGCATCGAAATATGTTATATCCCATATAAATGGGAACAAGATGGGCTTTTAAGGTGGCCCCAAGCCAACCTTGGGAGGCTTCGAAATGATGCTGCACAGCCATCCTGAAGATGACTGGTTGACCTACAAATGTAAAATTTAAAAAAATTACATATTTGATCTTGATTCCGCACAATTATGGGAAGAACAACTGATCGAGGAAGGCACCGATGCTGAAAACAGGTGAGTACCTCCAACAATTAAGTTTATGCCCGTGAATTTGAACTCATTTATGGAGAATAAACCAAGGTAATTATGCAGCATACGGTTTTCTGCCATTTTTGATTTTTTAGGAAAAATTCTTTATGGGGGCACCTACTAGGGCCCCAGTGTTTTTTAAAAATTTTTTCGCTAAAACAACCCAATTCAACACAGCGCAGGTGGATTTGGGGTCCTAGGGACCCTGGTAGATGCCCCCAAAAAGAATTTTTCAAAAAAAATAAAAATGGCAGAAACTACGGTTTCTACTGCATAATTAACTAAACCAAACCCAGATCAAACTATACTACACCACCACATTTCTTATATTAATTTAGTAGTTTATAGATCTTAAACAAGCTTGGTGCAAGTTTTTACCCTGATCTGCAAATCATGTATTGGTAATTATGCTTATGCAGTATGCGGTTTTCTGCCATTTTTGATTTTTATGGAAAATTCTTTATGGAGGCACCTACCATGGTTCCTAGGGCCCCAAATACGCCACTGCCAAACTTTTTTTAAAATTTTTTTGTTTTGTTTTTAATTTATTTCTCACTAAAACAACCCAACTTAACGGAGCCCAACCCAAAACAACAAAAAAACACTATACCTCCCCCCCAGCAGCCTTTTTTATCTTAAAAAGACATGCAAAAGATAAATAAACTATAATAACTCATTATGTTTTAGTATTGTTGAAAAAGCACCCCCGGTCAAGAATTTATACCAAGAAGCAACCAAAAAGAAAAAAAATTCACAACTGACTGAAATAGATCTGCAATTTTCAGAAATTGACCTGCAAAGCGAGGTGGAAAGGTAAGTTACTTTGTCCTCTATGGCTCAAATTGAAATTATTTTACCATAAGGTCACTTATCTTTTAGCCAACCTCTCCGCCACCTTATTAAGTGTCACACACCTCCTATATCCGCAACACAGAGCCCTAAAAAGAGTATGGACGAGAGTATGGGATTCGAAGGCTGTGAGTAATATATAAACTTTTCTTATACTTTCATCAGAAACATGATCTAGTAAGTAGACACTTAAAGTTAATTTTCAGTTTTATCAGCATTTGTGTCCTTATCTCTATCGAGTCGACCAATCATACAGTTGCTTTTTTAAAATCATGGCGAGTGCGTGACAGCTCCAGATGATCATATAAATGAAAACCTCATTAGGTACAATAAGGGATTCGCAATGTTAAGGCCATCCCTGCGTATGAAACAATGTTTTCACGCATTTGATCAGCTGGTGCCGTCACGCATTCGCCATTAATTTAAAAGTACACCTGCTCGATAGGTCAACTTGATAGAGAAAAGGATACGAATGCTGATAAAACCAAAAATTAACTTAAGTTTCTACTGTCTATAAGTATTTTTCCCCTTTTTTTTTTGGTTTTTTAAATAAAGTAATAAGAAAATAGATAGAGTTTGCAACATGCTGCCAAAGTGTTTTTTTAACCACTGTTTTAAATACTACTATTTTGTTTTTTATTTTCCTCTTTTGGTGTAAACTCTTTTAAAAGGCTGTCTGCTGTTCATGACTTTATGTCAGTATATTTGTCGAAACTAATATAAATCTACATTTTACATTAGTTTTTTTTTTAGTTGCAGATCTCCTGTCACTAAGAAAAGTGTGGAAAAAAAAAATTTTTTAAAGGAAACCATAGAACCTGTAAATAAGAACTTGTTATTGGAGGAGGAAACTATAACACTGCCTAAAAAGTTGTTTGATACAATAATTGAGAAACAAGATACAATAATCGAAAAACAAGATGACATATTAAAAAATCTAAAAACCGCTTTAGAAAAGAATAGCACAGAGCTAGTACTTTATAAGGCAACTATCAACTCTATTTATAAGCAATTATCAAATTTTAATTTGAAGGAGAAGGCAAATGAAAAACAACAAAATCAAGAGGTAGAGTTGGCACAAAAATGTAACTTTCCTCTCAAAACTGTAGAGGAAGTTTTCAAATTCAATACAGAACTCATCCAGAATTCTACATTTTTCAACTATTTGGTAAGTATTTTGTACTATTCTTTCCATGCTATTTAACAGCTTTTAGTGTACCATTACCCTAATGTCTGAACTACATTCCTTGAAAGTCCCAGGGAATCTCGCTGGGACATTCCGGATGTCCTGAGAGTTTTTTTTTTTGATGTGGTGTTTGATGATACTTTCTTTTTGTTACAGATGAAATCATATGAATCCATTGGGGGTACTGGTGGAAATGAAGAGGGTAAATTAGTAGCAAAAAAGCTACGAACAATTTTTTTTACTGAATCTGTTTTGACTTCCTTCTCATGGACTGGGATATCGAGAACCAGTGGCTTAAATAAAAAGGAATCTTTTCAAAAATGCGAAGGTATTTTGGATTTGTTTCTAAAGATCACCACCAAAGCTGATAATAGGTGGGCCTCCAGCTAAAATGAAAATTTTTTTAAGTATCATACTCTTAAACATGCAAAACAAATGGAGAAAGCTGTCACAAAAATCATGAAAAATTAAAAAAAGTAAAAACTACTGAGACTGACAAACCAACAGATACGGAGACTAATAATAATTATCAAGAACAAGAGGATACAGAGGTAGACCAAGAGGTTCAGCAAGATGATGAGCCCTGTGTTGTTCTGAGCCAGGAAAAAACTTTGGAAGAACTCCGGAACTTGGATGATATGGAAGAACAACTGGTGATTAATGATACCACGTAAATTTAAGTAAATAAAGCATAACCAAGTTACGTCAGTTTTATAGTTTTAAGAGTTTTTTGTTGATAAGCGGCTTCTACGTTTAAAACGTTTGTTTTTTTTATTACTGTTTGTTTTTTATTACTTATCACCATGTAGGTAAAAAGTACATGTTTGTTACTGTGTTACTGAGAAAATATAAACTTTGAACAAAATATATTTTAAATAAATTTACACTCCCAACATTAATTTAGCATAAAAAATTAAGACATTTTTGAGAATAGTCCAATATTTATATAGGATGTGAAAATGACTTATGTAAATTTTAATTTATTTGGACCATTTGAACATAACTATATGAAATTTCAACATTTTTAATACCTTATATTTAAAAAACTAGTAAGGCAAAGATTTTAAACTTAATATCAAAATGGAGATTCTTAAAACTGTTGTTTAAAGTTTATATTTGAATATATAATATTTATTTTTTTGAATAAGTTATTTTTTGCTGACTGCATGGACTGAAAAATGTTATCCTTTAGTGTATTTAGCTACTTAATTTTTTAGTTTATCCATAAAACATTTACATTGGACAATATATTTACCATATACCTACAAATCCGAACAAACAAACACAAAAGTCTAAAAAGCCAAAAATAAATAAAAAAATATTGAAAAACTGTAGTAAACTATTTTTTTATATTTACATCTAAAGTATGAATTAATGGAAAAATACAAACTCATTGTTACAAACTACTCTAAATAGTTTTGCCTTCAAATCGTCTAATGAGTAACATTGAGATGGACCTGCGTTTCTCAAGTCTGCTTTTACTGAAAAAATGCTCAACTTTGAGGACGCAAACGGTTTCTATATAAATATTGGACTATTCTCAAAAACGTCTTAATTTTCCTCGGGGTTCTCTAATTTTTTCCGGTATATATGGATTTTTCGTCTTAAGTAGGTTGCATTCAGGAAGCATACTATCTCATTTTTTTTTTGTTAAAAAGTAATTGTTTTTTTCATCGGCGCTAAGAATGTACCTATCAGTTATATGAAGTTGTTTATATATACCTTCACACTCTGGGTTGGGATGAGCTTCATTTGATTTGTATTTAACGTAGATGTTGATGTTATCTGCTTCTGTAGACATATTTATAAATGAAATCTCTTCAATGCGCTTTGCAATTTGGCTTAGTGGTAAATTTCCACTATGAACAAGGCTTTTTAAATAACCCAAAAAATTCTCAAATTCATAAGAACTGATTGAAGTCAATGGTCCAAATTTTTTAACATCGTTAATGACATGACACAGATTATGAACATTGCTGCTTATTGAGTCAACCCCATATATGTCAATAAATTTTTCTATGTAGTCTTGCAATAATTTATCTGCAATATCTATGTATTTTAAATAATATTTGCAAGATAAAATTGTTGCAGCAGTACTAAGAATTAAAAAATGTTCATAGACCTCAGTTGATAAAACATGCTTTAAAAACACAGGGCCCAAATACAGAAGGAAAACTCTGTACTCACTCCCCTTCCAAAATTTTAAGGCCTTTAGTGGTCTTATATTTCTGTTTATTTCTTTTGGTCGAGTTTTGTTAACGTTCTCAAGCATCATTGACAGCATATCAGATTGATGTTTTGAGAGTTTTGTTCTAAAATTGTAGCTGCCTTCACGCCATCCAAAAAGACATCTTCTTGTCAAACCTGGAAATAGAGTTATTATTGTGTACTAAAGAAAGTTGGCCCAAATTGTTAAGATGAATTGAGAAAATCACAAAACATTTTTTTTATGTGTACAATTAAATAATTAACACCCACCTAGATGAAGAAGGTGTAGATCATCTGCTACAATAAAATCTTCGATCATATCAATGGGTAGCTCTGTCAAAGGAGTTTGTTCTTTGTGGTGGTCTTCATCGCTCTGTTCCATGAAGCTTTGATCTGATCGTGGCGGGCAGTGTATCCGGGGGTAGCTCATGTGCCTACCTTTTCGATCATATTCACCTACAACTGTACATTTTTGACATGCACCATTTTCAGCATTAGCTGCAGGTGTTCCTGAAAAATATTTATAAATTTATAAAAAAAAATACAAAATTAAGACCTTTTTACCTTTAATTAGAGCTCTTGCAGGAGTATCACACACAAAACACCTAATGGAAATGTTGACATGTTTTCCATTAATATCCATTCCCTCCTGAAGTAAGATTCTCATCTCCATTACAAATTCTTCAAAAAAAGAATTTAAGGCAGGTTTTGTTTCTCCATAGTATATGCCAGCTACCATCGGCCTGACCTGCCTTAACTCGTGAATTAAAAATAATATAGGCCAAAGTTGCTTTGAAGAGCTATTGAAAGGCGAAATTCCATCAATGTTGAACATCAGTGAAATATTATCAGGTATTTTTTCTATTTCTAACTGTTCAAGGACCTTTACTAGATTCTTTTTCACTCCTCTGTATCAAAAATGTCCCGAATCAATCTGCTTTAAAGTCACTGATGAAGGAGTTTTTCATTTGCCCATAAATGCGGCACTTTCATGCGGTCTACCCAAGCTCTTACCTTTTCTCTTAAAGTTATGGCATTCTGAGCTACCTCTAAGGCATCGGCTTCCTCCAAAATTTCTTCATAAGTGTCTGACACTGGGTCTGACCTTAAAATAAAAACAATATCAAAATAAGAATAGGTTTTTAGTGAGATTTTTCTCCTTCCACTAAAACCATACAGGTCTATTAATGTGGCTTGTCACTTGATAAAGTACAAATACCCTTCAATATCTGAAATGTTCACCGGACCTTCGTTCTCGTCCTCCAAGCTCCCCTCAGATTCCAAAATATAAGGCTCCATTGGATTTTGTTGTGATCCACAGCTACTAGTGCCAGGTAAATTGCTAAAAAAAAAAATTAAATAAGATGAAGAGCAGAAACTTAGCCGGGTTTAAAAGAGCCTAAACTATGGTGGCTTGCCGGTATTTACCTCGATATATATTTAGAAATCTTTTGGTAACCTTGCAGTAATATGATATTTTTCATTTGAGTACCTAAATAAACATAAAATAAATTCAACCTCCACTTCTACTACCACTCAAACTTAGAAGAAATACGTGACTATAAAATAATTAGTTTATAAACAGTGGATTTTGTATACTTACATTACATTGTCCACATTATCAGCATTGGTTGTGTTTGGCACTTGTAGAGATCCACTACCACTTGTTGGGTCCCCACTATCACTTTTAATTTCTTTAACTTTTCTGTAAAAACTGCTTGATGCTGTGAAAGGTTTGTTTCTTTTTTCTTTTGGCATGTTAAAACACAAAACTATCAGGATCACAACTACTAGGTAGGTACTTTCACACAATAATATATTGACGATCAAACATGAATGCCGTCTCTTCCTTAAACCGTTGTATGAACAAATTTAAACCCAATCTTATAATTTGGAAATACCGAGCACTGATACCGAGAAGGAACATGAAAGTTATGATTATTGATTAATCTAAACAGCTGATCATGACAGTTCGTTAGAGGACACTTGACGCAAAGGGGAGTTTTCTTGTTTACTACCAGAAATACTTTCTTCCCATCAAGAAAAACAAAACTGAAGTTTTGACCTAATCAAATCTTAATATTCCATATAGTTAAATAAAATAGAATAATTTTCCATAAAGTTCGAACATATTTTTAGGTTGTACTTATTTGGTCAAAAAACCAAATTTTTGTCCTAAAACTTATTCCAAAAAAAACCCTAACTTCCAGGAATAACTGTAAGTCAA
Organism: Oxystoma pomonae; assembly: GCA_963921995.1. NCBI lineage: Eukaryota > Metazoa > Arthropoda > Insecta > Coleoptera > Brentidae > Oxystoma > Oxystoma pomonae. The sequence continues at coordinate 63,022,782 of OY998168.1, read as the reverse complement.
AAATAAGTAAGTTTGCGTTCAGTTTTAAACCAAAAAAGTTCTTAACATTGAGGGATTTCTTCAGGACATTATTAAAAACTTTTGACAAGCAATGTTAACCAAAAAATGCCCAAACAAGGCGGGGACCTCAGAGTAGAATCTCAAGTCAAGTTTACCATCAATTTACCTTCTCTTTTAACTTTATAGTCAAAACAACTTTGAAGACATGATACGAGGAAAATAATTCGAAAAATATCCTAAAAGAAAACCTTTAAAATGTCGTGTATATAGTGACCGTTTCTTGAGGTTATTTGTTCCAATTTAAAACTTATTTTCAAACCTCAAACTACAAAGTAATTTTCTGAAGGAAAACGGGGGATGTTTTAACCTATGATTGGTTATCTTAACCTTCCAACTTCCCAATATGCCCTAAAATGTTACTTGGATAATCTCTTTATCCCCCATTTTTTATAAAAATTTTGATCTGTTTAAATATGGGTTTTTGGGTATCAAACTGAAGTAAATAAAGTCCAGAATCGAAAAAGATGTTTTTCTGATAACTTTTGCAATTTTTTATTACGCGTCCCCCCTCCCGACCCCATTTTTAATGAAAATATTGACCGACTAAAATATGGATTTTGTGGTATTAAATTAAAGGAAATAAAGTCCGGAGTGGAGAAAAGAGAAAAAATTCTCTTATTTTTGCAATTTTTTGTTACCCTTCTACTCCCCCCACCAACACGTTCGATAAAAACAAGGAACTGGTGAAAGTAAGTTTCCTGTCAAACCGGAATCAAAGAGACTGTTTTTTTGCAAGAAAAGCTACTGGAAGAATTTTTCTGCATTATTTGGATTTCTGGGGAGTACATAGGCTTTATTTCATCAAAATCGGTTCTCGGGAACAAAAGTTATGACCCCTCAAAGCAAAAAAGACGGAAAAAACTTCAGGCACAGTAGTAGCTAAAGGTTTGAGGGCATAAAAGTTAGGGAAAGGTGGAGAAGGAGGAGGAATCTACAATTTTAAACAGGCGAACGAACTCGCTGGCGGCCAGCTGGTAACTATGAATAATCGCCATTCCAAACGAATATTCCAAATGACATATTTGGTCCGAAAGTATATTTTTTGCTTCGATGAATCAACTTTTGTTTCCGTGAAGCAATTTTGATCCTATAAATCCAATGCACACCCATAAATCTTAGGAATGCAGTAGTGAAACTCCAATCAATATCGGTTTAGCAGTTTTTGCGTGATGCTGCAACAAAAAAAAATAATTGAATGTTTTTAATCTCGTTTTGGTTAAAAGTCAACAATTTTTAAAAATCATTCAAAATATTAAAAGTATTTCTAGATATTTCTTATATTTATAGGAGACCTATTCGTTTTACAAATTTAAACTTTCTAAATTTAAATATTGTTTTTAAAAATTTATTGGAAAAACCGATATTCCTTTAGTAAAAAAAAGTAGTTTTTGATGACATTTGAAAAAACCCTGGAACTGAATTTTGTTTGCGAGGGGGGCACGCCCCCTCCGAGGTTTGTGTCTCACCCCCAGAATTTAAATAGAGAAAGTGGGTCAAGTGGCACCCTGTTGTGAAGGTATTTTAATTCTCTTTAAAAACCTTTTATTTTTTCTCAAATCGATAGATTCGTTCTCAAAATATTTGCTTTAAAAATTAAAAAATTTCATTTTTTTACATTTTTTTTTTCATTTTTTTTTTTTCTCAAACACGCCGATTTTGTTTTTTGTTAATATGCTTTTTCCAAAATTAAAACTTTTGTAAAACGCACCGCCTCCGAGGGGTTCGTGTCATCCCAGAATCTACTTAGGGAAAGTAGGTAAAGTGGCACCTTGTTTTGAGGCTCAGTTAAGTTTGCCCCCCCCCCCAGATCGATTTTCTCAAAAAATTTTATGCCAAAATTTTGCACACATTTTGCACAATTTTGCACACCACAAATCAAATTTTGCACACCTTCCTACGAGAAACTACAGCCCATTTTCTGTGGGGGGGGGGCAAACTTGACGTTGCCCCCCCCAGTCAATATTTTTCAAAAATTATGATGTCTTATTTTGCGCACCCATTTTAAAATTTTGCACACCTCCCTGTAACCCACACGAAGGTTCTGAAAATATCAAGTTTGCCCCCCCCAGTCAATATTTTTCAAAAAGTTTGGTGTCGTTAGAAAGGCCTTATTTTGCACAATTTTGCACACCCATTTTAAAATTTTGCACACCTCCCTGTAACCCACACGAGGGTTCTGAAAATATCAAGTTTGCCCCCCCCCAGTCAATACTTTTCAAAAAGTTTGGTGTCGTTAGAAAGGTCTTATTTTGCACAATTTTGCACACCCATTTTAAAATTTTGCACACCCCCCTGTAACCCACACGAGGGTTCTGAAAATATCAAGTTTGCCCCCCAGTCAATATTTTTTAAAAATTTTGGAGTCATTAGAAAGGTCTAATTTTGCATCATTTTGCACACCCATTTTAAAATTTTGCACACCTCCCTCTAACCCACACGAAGATTCTAAAAATATGAAGTTTGCCCCCCCCCCACCGTCGATATTTTTAAAAAAATTTTGTGTCATTCGAAAAGTCTATTTTGCGCAATTTTGCACACTCTTCAGTACCCCACAAGAGCGTTCTCAAAAAAGTTTGCCCCCCCCCCAGTTAATATTTTTCAAAAAATTTATGTCATTCGAGAAGCGTAATTTTGCACAACTATTTTTAAATTTTGCACACTTCCCATGCCGTTTTCTTTTTGTGGCGTTTACGGTTAAACTTGGTCCTAAAATTTCCCAGAAGTATAAGCAAACGAAGGAGACCTCGATTGTGTAATATCTTTGAATATTGTTTAAATTTACAGATAATTGTTTATGTTTACATTTGTGTATAATCAAAAGTTTTTAATTTTTATGAATTTCCGGATTATACTTAAATTTTCATATCAAAAATGAACAGAAAAAATCGATGTAGACAGCGCATCCTGTCATGTTCGATGCCTTGAGAATCGGAACCAGCCTATTTTGGCGGTTCAGAATGGTTGCGGTTCTCAAGGTATGGATCTTCACAGGATGTGCTATCTACGTCCATTTGTTAGATGATGTCATAGCATGTAAAAAATTAAGTATAATCCGGAAATTCATAAAAATTAAAAACTTTTGATTATAGACACATATATGTAAGCATAAGCAATTATATGTAAATTTAAACAATATTCGAAGATATTACACAATCGAGGTCTCCTTATTTTGCTTATACTTCTGGGAAATTTTAGGACCAAGGTTAACCGTAACCGCTACAAAAAGAAAACAGCTCCAGAAACTAGTAGGTAGGTATATGCACCTATATCTGAATTCGGGACAGGTATCCGCGGGAGGCAGGAGGTTGTACGTGCCGTAAAGAGGAATGCGTGCGTACCTACACCTACACGCGCGAAGGCCTTTTATGTAATATATTGAAATGTCGCTTAGCAATGCCTAGTTTTATTTGTGTTCATGATTCAGAATGACTTCGGGTGAAATTTCCGAAGTTTGCAACCTGTATTTTAAATGGTGGCGTTCCATTTCGGCAGGAAAGTCAATGTGAACGCCTCTATTTAAAATACATAACATTACGTAACGCCTGGTTCTCACCTATGCGTGCCCACCCTGACTCTAAAAATGCATCACGTGATCAGCCATGCATTTGCCGATTTTTTAAAAGTGTTGCGTGATGCGTTTTTAATGTCAGGGTGAGCACGCATAGGTGGCAACTAGGCGTAACGCTTATATGGGTTATGTAGGGGTGAACGGGGTTTCGCGGTTCCGTTACGTAACGCAATTTTTAAATTATTATTGTGAAATAAAACAACTTTTTGGATTTTTGGAGTGAAAAAGAAAAAAAAGAGGGGGTCTCTGGCAGCAAAACGTTTTGTTATTTTAGACTGGAGTAGTCCCAAACGTTACAAAGCGTTATATAGGGGGTCGCGGGTTGGGGTCAAAATTGGGCAAAATAAGGGTTACGTAATAAGTGCACTACCTCTCAGTTTACGCAATTACTTTGTGGTTATTGGCAAATATAACCTAACGTTCTTACTTACTTTTTACTTTTTTTAGTCGATGATGCGTACCTCATCAATCAATTTTCCAAAAATATTACGAAAAAAATAAAATAACGATAACCATAAAGTAATTCCTCCGGAAAATCCGAACTCTGTTATGGAACTGCGCAGTCGCAGAAGTAACAATAATAATAAAGAAAGAGACAAAAACACTGACCAATTAAACAAAGACCTTAAGTGTGAATGGAACTTTAACTTTCTACCTATTGGTGTCATCCCATTGGCAGCAGGCGTTGTTTCCGTCTTTGGGTTGAGAATTAAGTCAAATTTACATGACATATATTTTGAATTCGATTTGATTTTTTTTTTCGATCTATAAAAGGAATAATAATTTGTTTCTTATTTGCCATTTTAAGTGCATGAAATACAAAAACAAAATGTCTATGTTCATGTGTAGAAATAAATAAACGACTTCTTCTAATTATAATTATTGACGGACGGAATTTTTTGATGTAAACCTAGTTAATGACACACCAAGACGCCAAACGCGTGGTGTGAACTGCAAAATCAAGGCGGGCGTCATCACCGTAGCCGCTGTCCGCAAATAGCAAGGTGTGATCCCACCATTATCCAGATGAAAATTTTCGGACGCACCCATGAAATCGGAGGCGCGTTCGACCTCGGGTGAAACTTGCCCCAAAATGGGTAAGTGCAGCCCTCTAGAAATTTGATAAGCCTTTGGTATTCTTGACATGTAAAAGAGAAAGATAGAAATGCGGCGTTATAGGCGTTCTTAGTCATTTTCGGTAAGAGAGTCATAGAAAGTGACAGTTTCCTCGTCCTTCACTCCCCAAATGGACCTACCTAAATTTTTGGGTGTTCTGCACCAAATTTTGACGTCTCTTGGACCTTGGTCATCTTGTCTTTACACTTTGCAGTGTGTATTTGTGGAAGAAATGAATTTATTGGACGAGAAGCACGAAAACGTCTGGGCGTGAAAAAAATTCTGTTTTTTTTTATAAGTTAACTATACAGGTTAAAAAAGTGTAGGTTGTATAAAAACAAGCTTATATATATATATATATATATAATATATAACTTTTATTTTGGTTTATTATTGAAGTAAAATATGCGTGCGGGAAAGTAGAAAGATCTAAAAGAAAACAAAGCGTCGTTTTTTTTAAAAGAAAGTGTTTATTTTATCTATCAATTAGACACATAAAGCCAATTATCAAAGTTAACACTATCCTAAGACGTATCTCTGTCGAGTGGACCAATCAACCATGTACAGTTTTAAATATATGGGGAATGCGATTCAGCTCCAGCTGATCAAAGTACCCCTGGATACCCATTCTTCAGTTTCTAGACAAACTTTCGTGTAGGAACGATCACATCCTTTATTTCAACCATTAGGCAAGCCCCAATGCGGTTACGAAACGTTCGATAAGCTGTAAGCTCCACGGCGCCCGCGCAGGAGAACCCGCTCTCTTCCTCATAACCAGCAGATGTAAGTTGTAGGAAAGTTCTCTTGATATGCGGTAGCCCGGTAATGTCCGGCGGTGCTCGACTGATATCGGATGGCTAGTGCAAGCAGTCAAACTATCCTATTGGTCCAAATCACTAATGTGAGCATTCCTATAGGAGTGTTCTCTCGAAACTGAAGAATAGGTGCCCTGTCCTGCAATACGTGTCAGGATAACACGTAAGAAGACGTGACGTTACGTAGTTTTCACCCAAGACGTTGCTCTATCAACAAAAACGTGTCATTTCGATCAGCTGGAGATGTCATGCATTCGCCATAAATTTAAAGGTGTACTTGGTTAATTGGCCGACAAGATAGAGATACGTCTTAAGATTTTTTTAGGGATGAGGTATTTTGGGAGTAGTTCCGAAGGGAGAAATGGAGGAAAGTTCAAAAAAAATAGAGCTCCGCGCGTCAATACACGTAATCGTTGTGTAAAATTCCGTTATGATCGGTGCAGGAGTTTTTGAGTTACAGTAGCGCATATCGAGGCGACGGACAGACAGACAGACAGACAGACAACAAATCAGTAAAGAATTGGGTTTCATCCTGTGAAAATCCATACCTTGAGAACCGCAACCATTGTGAACCGGCAAAATAGGCTGGTTCCGATTCTCAAGGCATCGAACATGACAGGATGCGCTGTCTACATCGATTTTTTCTGTTCATTTTTGATATGAAAATTTAAGGATAATCCGGAAATTCATAAAAATTAAAAACTTTTGATTATATACAAATGTAAACATAAACAATTATCTGTAAATTTAAACAATATTCAAAGATATTACACAATCGAGGTCTCCTTCGTTTGCTTATACTTCTGGGAAATTTTAGGACCAAGTTTAACCGTAAACGCCACAAAAAGAAAACGGCATGGGAAGTGTGCAAAATTTAAAAATAGTTGTGCAAAATTAGGCTTCTCGAAAGACATAAATTTTTTGAAAAATATTAACTGCGGGGGGGGGGCAAACTTTTTTGAGAACGCTCTTGTGGGGTACTGAAGGGTGTGCAAAATTGCGCAAAATAGACTTTTCGAATGACACAAAAAATTTTGAAAAATATCGACGGTGGGGGGGGGGCAAACTTGATATTTTCAGAATCTTCGTGTGGGTTAGAGGGAGGTGTGCAAAATTTTAAAATGGGTGTACAAAAGGATGCCAAATTAGACCTTTATAATGACTCCAAATTTTTTAAAAAATATTGACTGGGGGGCAAACTTGATATTTTCAGAACCCTCGTGTAGGTTTCAGGGATGTGTGCAAAATTTTAAAATGGGTGTGCAAAATAAGACCTTTCTAACGACACCAAACTTTTTGAAAAATATTGACTGGGGGGGGGGCAAACTTGATATTTTCAGAACCCTCGTGTGGGTTACAGGGAGGTGTGCAAAATTTTAAAATGGGTGTGCAAAATTGTGCAAAATAAGACCTTTCTAACGCCACCAAATTTTTTTAAAAATGTTGACTGGGGGTGGCAAACTTGATATTTTCAGAACCCTCTTGTGGGTTACAGGGGGGTGTGCAAAATTTTAAAATGGGTGTGCAAAATTGTGCAAAATAAGACCTTTCTAACGGCACCAAACTTTTTGAAAAATATTGACTGGGGGGGGGCAAACTTGATATTTTCAGAACCCTCGTGTGGGTTACAGGGAGGTGTGCAAAATTTCAAAATGGGTGTGCAAAATTGTGCAAAATAAGACCTTTCTAACGACACCAAACTTTTTGAAAAATATTGACTGGGGGGGGCAAACTTGATATTTTCAGAACCCTCGTGTGGGTTACAGGGAGGTGTGCAAAATTTTAAAATGGGTGTGCAAAATTGTGCAAAATAAGACCTTTCAAATGACATCATAATTTTTGAAAAATATTGACTGGGGGGGGCAACGTCAAGTTTGCCACCCCCACAGAAAATGGGCTGTAGTTTCTCGTAGGAAGGTGTGCAAAATTTGATTTGTGGTGTGCAAAATTGTGCAAAATGTGTGCAAAATTTTGGCATAAAAATTTTTGAGAAAATCGATCTGGGAGGGGCAAACTTAACTGAGCCTTGTTTTGAAGATGTTTTAATTCTATTTACAAATATTTTGTTTCTCTTAAAATCGATTAAGTCGTTTTCAAGGTATTTGCTTTCAAAATTACCATGGACTAATTTAGAAAACATTTTTTTTAATACCTTTATCAAAAAATGATTTTAGTAACTGTCTGCAGATAGCTGAAGCATGATTTTTTTGGTTACCGATGCAAAAAAACTTTTTTTTTGATCACGGGTGCAAAAAAAAATTCTGTCCGTTTTTTACCCAAAATTAAAGAGAATTAGCGGAAAATAGTAATATTGAAAAAATAGAAGTATTCTTGCCTAAAAATTAAGCCATTTCCGCCAGTTTTCACCAAGTATTTACGAAAAAATCATTTCAAAAAAATCGTCAAAATATGAAACTGTCAAGATTAAAATGTCGGAACAATGAACGTCACCGAGTAAAATAGCACATCGCTATTGAAACGATTGTTATTTCATTTACCAGCCGCCTTGATTTATAGTCTAAAGATGGTGTGTTGCGAGAAGTGCTCTTCGATCGAGATTTTTAAAAGTATTTTTCTGTTTTTCTTAGATTTCTTGATAAAGGTAGTAAAAAAAATAGTGTTAACCACTCGCGTCTAAACTGTGCTTTTTTTTACTCGCGTTTTTAAATACCTCGCTGCGCTCGTTATTTAAACCAACGCTTGTAAAAAAAGCACATATTTTTATTTTATCTAGTTATGCTAGAGGACATTTTATGGCAACCAATTTTTTTTGTTAACATGCGTTTTCGGGTCTTTTAGTCACATTAATATTTTTTTTCTAAATAAATTTTAATAATTTATTTATTTACCTGAGAGGGCTTTAATGCTTTGCACCCTTTCCTATGGACTAGTTAGTTGAAAAACTTTTTCTGCTGTGTTTTTTTTTAAATTTTTAGAATGGTATTTGGGAACCGTTGCTCATAGAGTTTTGCCTTGTGGAGTCTTTGGGTTCATCACTTACCAAAACGCTACTTAATCTGGAATTCATGGTTAGAAAGTTAGATAAACAACCAGCCATAGTACCTACCTACCTTTTGTCTCCCGAAGGGCTTATTTTTACCTACATTTTGTCTCCCTAAGGGCTGAATTATTTTTTTACGTGACTAATTGACCACACAAAGTTGATGTTCTTGGCATTAAGTTCGACTACTGTTGAAGAGACTCTGATACTGGTACGCCAAATATTTATGTTGATATTTATATCAAGGTGCGCTATGCATATCTTTATGTAAATTTTGGCTAGCCAGTGCAGAGTGTTTTGACGAACCCTGCTGAGTAGATTGATTTTTACCTTTTATTGCCATGAAAAATCCTCATGTCTTGCTTTATCTATCTTGTACCTCTTATTTTTTTTATTTGGTAAATGAGACCTAGATTCGACTTATCAATACCTAACAAAAAAATATTTTCCTAATTTTTTTTTTTTTTTAATAAAAATATTTATTTCTTTTAACCTGCTCTCATAGTGTTAACACTAAAATCGGCATTAGTGTGAACACTATGAGAGCATTTATTGATTGTTGTCTTTCTTTCTGGCTTAATCAGGAATTTTGGTATTATTGTTTAACGACTACTCCAGAGGAAAGCAAGCAATATCTTAAATTTCTATTTTTTTTTTCGAAAAGTGTATATTAATTTTCTGTTATAAGGTTTATTTTAGCATATTTCATTATATTAAATGATAGAGAATGTAAAGGGGATGCATCTTAAAGTTAGGTTTTTTTATAAAAAAAAAATAAAAATCCCTTTTAGATTTTCTGGCAAAAAAAAACATTTTTGAAGTTGAACACAATGTTGAAGCATTATTTGTTGAATTTTGTCATCTCATGTTTTTTTTATTTTGACAAATACATTGTTTATTTCTTTTCCAATCAAAATCTTATTTTGCATCACCAAATTTATTTTAGAAACCCTATAGTTTTTAAGTCATATGTTGTTTCAATATTGAAACAACAAAATAGTGTGTTTTGATAAAAAGTGAACGACAGTGAGAAAGAAAACATATAAATAGGTAAGCAAAGAATATTTTCCTCAATTGCAAAGAATCTACGACCCATTTAGCCGTGGCAAAGGTTTTTTTTTAAGATTACCCAACTTTTTGGTCTATAAACAACTTTATAAAAAAAACAACAACCGTATTAAAAAAATAGTATTCACAACTCGCGGCTAAACTGTGCTTTTTTTTACTCCCGTTTTTAAATACCTCGCAGCGCTCGGTATTTAAACCAACGCTTGTAAAAAAAACACTATTTTAGCCACTAGTTGTGAAAACTACTATTTAACTGCCCGAGAAAAATGTGCAAAGGAGGAGGGAGGAGTTATTTGGCTTTACCACTTTTAATAAAAAAAAATTATGCTAATAGTTAAATGTTACCGCTGTTTAAAAAGCATTTAATTTAAACTGCTTTTCCTAAAATATATTTTTTTCTCTGCTAGCAACTCAGTAAACCCTAGCATTAAAGGAGTTAATCGAAAAGTATTTCAAAATTACTGGTTAATTCTCTATAGCAAAAATAAATTTTTGGCTAATGCTCTTTTTTTGTTCAACCAGATAGACTATTGCCAATGGCATATTTTTTTAAAGTATCTTAAAATATATTCTTTTGACTTTTAAATATGATTCATTCTTTTTAGCCATCCGTACATAGTATGGAGGTTATTGCGATCGTCAAAAAAGAGTTTTTTATTTCCACTAAAAATAAGTTATTTGGGTCAAAAAAGACCAAATTACGAAATTTTGTCATGGTGTCTGTCTGTCTGGGTGTCTGTCTATCTGTCTGTAACACGATGACTCAAAAACCGTCGTACTGATTTTTCAAATTTGACACAAAAAATATCTGGCCCCAGGCGGTGAGCTGATAAGTTTTTGGTGGGGGTAGAGAGTTGCGAAGAGGGTAGAAATGGGGGTTAAAATTTTAAAAAATCGTAACTCGCGAACCGTAGCAGTTAGCATCACGCGGTTTTCATGCTAAGATGGATATTATTGTACTTTTTATAAAAACTATATTTATGATGAAGTCTGTTAGATCCATAGTTTTTAAGATATTTTAAAAAAACACAAAAAAAAATCGTAACCCACGAACTGTAGCAGCTAAGGACACACGGTTTTAATATTTAGACGGATAATTACATTTTCAATAAAAACTGTATCAATGTTAAAGTGTCAAAAAATATCTCGCGAACCGTAGCAGCTTGCAAGACGCGGTTTTCACATTAAGATAACATTAAAAAAAAAATTTAAAAGATTTTATGGATATATACTAGCCTACTGGCGACATTTATTTTATATATAATAGGGAACCTTATTAAAAAGCCGGGCATATTACGATGTTTCTTATTAAAATTGTCAACAACCTTTCTCTGTAAACAATCAAACGTAAAATGCTCGCTTTTGCCCGAAACAGTACTTTTTCGCCGAAAAAATCGTAATTTAAAATATACATAAAAAAAAGGAGCAAGGCGAGCTCCGCAATGTTGGCAGCTCACCGGACCTCGACTTGGTTACATTTATTAAACTTATACACATCGCTACTTGCACCCCCTATAGCTTGGGTTTGTGCACTAACGGTATATAAATTTGGACAAAAATGGGAAAAACGAGATCCGACGAAAAATTTACCAGGAAACAGGGCTGGACATAAGCAGTGGGATTTACTAAAAGGGTTTAGCCTATTTTAGACAGGTCCTAAGTTTAAGTGAAATTAAGTTTTATTTATAAGAATAATTTTAATTATTTTTTTTAGTGAATAATCATCTTAACACAACCTTTTGTTGGTTTTAAGAAGAAAATTTTAATTTAAAAGACGTTTTTTTAAAAGGGGTTTTTATCTATCGAAAGTATGAAAAAACTTTACAACACACAAACCCATCGCAACCGCAAACCACAAATAAAAATATTTCATCAAAGGAGGTCATGGAAACAAATGCGGCTAAAAACAGACTTAATTCCAAAAATCATTCACTGATGCGTTCCCAAAAGAGTCATGTCGGCTCAATGAACTGGACGGTGCCCGGTTCTCTGGTAGAACATCAGCGAAGTACCCATGAAAACTGCAGCTTTGAGACTTTTGAGTGTGATCTTCCACTGAAAGTTGATGATTAAGCTTTTAGATAAACTCAATGTTTTAATTTCACTTTGTAAATAAATAAATAGGTACAGTTGTTTTAAATTTTTTTCATTGGAAACAGTTTTCGTGCATAATCCGTGACCTTTACTTATGTTTGTTTTGCTTCGTAGTGCCCTTATAAATATATTTTTTATGCTGAAAACGGGTTTAAAATATGGCGTTTTTCTGGACAGAATTGGACAGAATTTAGGATATTAAATAAGGTAAATTAATTCTTGTAAAAACGGTTACTTAGGGAAATTATAAACGAACTTATTACCAGTTGCCAGAAAACAATCTTTTCTGGGGGCTATAAATTTAAACCACCCCCCAGAGGTAGTCTAAAAAATCACCAACTTTATAACCTCAAACACAGATAATGAAGCTATTTATGTGCCAAATTTTTGGCGTTTATCCGTTTTCGGATCTCGCCTTTCAAAAATGATCTCGTCTTGCCTACGTTTAACTTAAAATGATCTCGTCATGCCTATTTATATATATATATACAGTCACGTAAACGCAAATAATAAAAAAAGCGCAAGTGACTGTGCATTTTGCTTTAAAATCTTTTAAATTTTGTGTGCCAACTTCTACTGTTGTGCAGGTGTACATATTCTTAGACACTTGTAAAATATCGCATTTTTAAAATAACAGGAAGAACTGTGATAGTCCAAAAAAAATTAAGTATCTCTTCACTCGTTATCAAGCAAGTACAAAAAGGAGACAACACAAAGCAAAAACGAGAATCTAACAAAAACAAAACATGGAAACGGACCTAAAGCTAAGGACGGCTATCGCTAAGAAATGCAGCTGCAAAGTTTAAAATTGTCAAATCTTCTCTTTCAAACAGATATATGTCCCAGAATTACGGTTGCTTTGATTTATTTTCTTTTTAGTTTAATACGAACATATTTTTGTATTTGGTTATGTTATATTTTTCGCGAACTCTGTTCGAATTTAATTTAATGAAAAGACCAGAAAAGACAGTGTCTTGCTTTTTTAATCTTTCACTATCTTGCGTTTAGCTGGTCTTAAAAAATGAGACACCTATTTTGATTAAAAAAAGACGTCCATACATACATACAAACATAATAAAATACTCCCACTGTCAGATATACTACATGACTTTCTGTATACATGGCAACGTAACAAAGCCTTCTTCTTCGGGTTTCTTGTTGAAAAAATTAAAAGATTTAAAAATCGTCTTGTTTTTGCAATTCTTTACCCTAATTTAATCATTAACTGAGATGAAAGAACTAGTTATAATTTTTGATCTAGAAGTAAAATTTTACAAGCACGTCGAATTTTTTAATGCAGGATTCATTGACCCTTTTCTAAAACATGTATTAATAGTGTTTTAAGTACTGTGTTTTTTTTTCTCGCACCACATCTTTGTCTATTGTTAGGTTTGAAAATGGGTCAACCCACTTAACATTCTTTATATTTAAACTGACATTAAATTATTTTTATCAAACTGCTGTTTATGGGCAACTCGCGATTTTTTGAATTCACAACCTAGCTCTATGTTCAACTGAGTCTACAACTTTAAAAAATGATCAGAGCAACTTAACCTACAGGGTTTTGGTCTCTAAATCAGTACGATCTTAAGTCATCAAGTATATACTGTATCCACCTGATGACGATTGCCGATACATAAGCATTCGAGACATTGTAAAAAAGTAAAAATAAAGACGATGGAAGTTCAAAACTCTAGTTTTCTCTCAACTGAAGCAACATTTATACAATAAAGATATACAAGTACACAAATTTCAACTTGCCACCCGAAGGTGCGATGTACCTAAATTTATAATTATATGTTACAATATTGGCCAAAATATCCCCAGGTTACATTGTAGAAGTTTTGAATAACCCTAATATTCACGATATCAAACAAACATTTTAAGTATCTTAAAACTACGTTCTTTCTTGACAACTGAATAGCATTTTTTCCCATTTCCTGTTTCCATTCCGTTTTAGTTAAATTAAATTTTCAAAATATTGCTTCCTATTTTTAAGGTTTTTGCTAGCTACTAGGGTTAACACAATACTGTATGCATATTTTTGGAAACAATAAAGTACTCACACCCCGAAAATTGAATAATTTTATATTTACACTTTAAAATAACGTAATCAAATCGTAGACTGAGTTTCATGTTAAAATTTTCAGGAATGATAGATAAGGGTATTCTTCATCCTCCAAAAAATACCGCAATCCCTTACTACCGTCTCCCACTCCCAAAAACCACCATAAAGATGGTCTTTAGAATACTTGATGAGATATAGCGCTTTTTTTTAAATCTCACTAACTCATAGATCGAGTTTCACGTTGAAATTTTTAGGAATGATAAATAAGGGTACTCTTCATCACCCAAAGAATACCGCAACCCTTACGAGGCGTCTAACAACCCTTATAGCGGGTTTTTTTAATCTCACAAACTCATAGATCAAGTTTCACGTTAAAATTGTTAGGAATAATAGACAAGGGTACTCTTCATCCCGCAAAAAAAATACGCGGAAATGATAGATAAGGGCACTCTTCATCCTCTAAAGAATACTTCAACCCCTTAGTCCTCTAACACCCTCAAAAACAACCACAAAGATGGTATTTGGAATACATGTGTTATACCTATATTGCTTTTTTTTAAATCTCACTAACTCGTAGATCGAGTTTCACGTTAAAATTTTAGGAAATTATAGATAAGGGCACTCTTCATCCCCCAAAAAATACCGCAACCCCTTACGAGCCGGCTAACACACTCAAAAACAACCCCAAAAATGGTATTACAAATACATGCGTTATTATACCTATATTGCTTTTTTTAATCTCAGTAACTCATAGATCGAGTTTCACGCTAAAATTTTTAGAAATGATAGACATAAGTACAAAAAATTCCGCAAACTCTTACGAGCCGGCTAACACCCTGAAAAACCACCCCAAACATGGTATTTGGAATATTTGTGATATTATACCTATAGCGATTTCTTTTTAAATCTCACTAACTCATAGATCGATTTTCACGTTGACATTTTTAGGAATAATAGACAAGAGCACTTTTCATTTTCCAAAACCGCAATCCCTTACAAGTCGTCTAAAATCCTCAAAAACCTCCCCAAAGATGGTATTTGGAATACTTGTGATATACCTATAGCGCCTTTTTTTCAAATCTCACTAACTCATAGATCGGGTTTCACGTTTTTTTCCCTCCTCATCCTCCAAAAAATACCGCAACCCCTTAAAAGCCGTCTAACACCCTCAGAAACCACCCCAATTATGGTCTTTGAAATATCATGTCTTATTATATCTATAGCAGTTTTTTTTAATCTCACTAACGCATAGATCGAGTTTCACGTTGAAATTGTTGGGATAGATAACGGCACTCTTCATCAGAGTTATAGTTTTAAATTTTCGAAAATGATAGATAAAGCACTTACAAGGCGTCTAACACCCTCAAAAACCACTCCAAAAATGGTATTTAAAATACATGTGTTATTAATACCTATAGCGCTTTTTTTAAATCTCACCAACTTATAGATCCAGTTTCACATTGAAATTTTTAGGAATGATAGACAAGGGTACGCTTCATTCCACAAAAAATACCGCAACCTCTTACGAGCCGGCTAACACCCTCAAAAACAATCCCAAAGATGGTATTTCAAATACATGTGTTATTATACCTATATTGCTTTTTTATCTCACTTACTCATAGATCGAGTTTCACGTTGAAATTTTTAGGAATAATAGAAACGGCTACTCTTCATCGCACAGAAAATACCGCAACCCGTTCGGAGACGTCTAACAGCCTAAAAAACAACCACAAAAATGGTATTTGAAATACATGTGTTATTCTACCTATACCGCTTTTTTTTTAAATCTCACTAACTCATAGATCGAGTTTCACGTTGAAATTTTTAGGAATGATAGAAACCGCTACTCTTCATCGCACAAAAAATACCGCAACACATTACGAGACGTCTAACATCCTAAAACACAACCACAAAAATGGTATTTGAAATACATGTGTTATTATACCTATAGCGCCTTTTTTAAATCTCACTAACTCATAGATCGAGTTTTAGATTGAAATTTTCGGATATGATAGATAAAAGCACTTTTATCCCCAAAGAATACCGCAACCCCTTACAAGGCGTGTAACACCCTCAAAAACCACTTCAAAAATGGTATTTAGAATACATGTGTTATTATACCTATAGCGCTTTTTTTTAATCTCACTAACTCATAGATCGAGTTTCACGCTAAAATTTTTAAAATTCATAGACATAAGTACACAAAATTTCGCAAACCCTGACGAGCCGGCTAACACCTTGAAAAACAACCCCAAAGATGGTATTTTGAATATTTGTGATATACCTATAGCGATTTCTTTTTAAATCTCACTAACTCATAGATCGGGTTTCATGTTTGTTTCCCTCCTCATCCTCCAAAAAATACTACAACCCCTTAAAAGCCGTCTAACACCCTCAAAAACAACCCCAATTATGGTCTTTGAAATATCATGTCTTATTATATCTATAGCGGTTTTTTTTTAATCTCACTAACTCATAGATCGAGTTTCACGTTGAAATTTTCGGGATAGATAACGGCACTCTTCATTCTCCAAAAAACAACGCAAGCAAGAGTTTTAGGTTTAAATTTTCGAAAATATATATCATTTTCATCCCCCAAAGAATACCGCAACCTTTTACAAGGCGTCTAACACCCTCAAAAACCACTCCAAAAATGGTATTTAGAATACATGTGTTATTATAGCTATAGCGCTTTTTTTTAAATCTCACCAACTCATAGATCGAGTTTCACATTGAAATTTTTAGGAATGATAGACAATGGTACTCTTCATCCCACAAAAAATACCGCAACGTCTAACATCCTAAAAAACAACCACAAAAATGGTATTTGAAATATACCCATAGCGCTTTTTTTTAAATCTCACTAACTCATAGATCGAGTTTTAGATTGAAATTTTCGGAAATGATAGATAAAAGCACTTTTCATCCCCAAAGAATACCGCAACCCCTTACAAGGCATGTAACACCCTCAAAAACCACTCCAAAAATGGTATTTAGAATAGATGTGTTATTATACCTATAGCGCTTTTTTTTAAATCTCACTAACTCATAGATCGAGTTTCACGTTGAGATTTTTAGGAATGATAGACAAGGGTAACCGCAACCCCTTACGAACCGGCTATTACCCTCAAAAATAACCCCAAAGATGGTATTTCAAATACATGTGTTATTATACGTATATTGCTTTTATTTTAAATATCACTAACTCATATATCGAGTTTCTCGTTGAAATTTTTAGGAATGTTAAATAACTCTTCATTTCCCAAAGGATAGCGTAACCCCTTTCGAGGCGTCTAACACCTTCAAAAACAACCCCAAAATAGTATATGAAATACATGTGTTATTATAGCTATGGCAATTTTTTTAAATCTCACTAACTCATAGATCGAGAGTTTCACGTTGACATTTTCGGAGATGATACATAAGGGTACTCTTCATTTCCCAAAGAATAGCGTAACCCCTTACGAGGCGTCTAACACCCTGAAAAACAACCTCAAAGATGGTATTTGAAATACATGCGTTATTATACTTATGGCGCTTTTTTAAATCTCACTAACTCATAAATCGAGTTTCACGTTGAAATTTTCGGAAACGATACATAAGGGCACTCTACATTCTCCAAAAAACACCGCAATGCCTTACGAGCCGTCTAAAACCCCTTAAAAACTACCCCAAAACTGTTATTTGGAATACGTGTGTTATTATACCTATAGCGCTGTTTTTTAAATCTCAGTAACTCATAGATCGGCGTTTAAAGTTGGTACTTGGAATATTTGTGATATTATACGTATTGCGGTTTCTAACTAACTCATAGATCGAGTTTTACGTTGAATTTTTTAGGAGTAATAGACAAGGCACTCTTCATCCCTCAAAAAATACCGCAATCCCTTATGAGCCGTCTAAAACCTTCAAAAACCACCCCAAAGATGGTATTTGGAATACTTATAATATTATACCTATAGCGCTTTTTTTTTAAATCTCGCTAACTCATAGATCGAGTTTCACGTTCAAATTTCTAGAAATAATAGACACTATTTTGCAAATAAATATAAATTTAATTTGCCATTGCTTTGAACTTTAAATTACAAGCTAACGGCGTAGGATAGTCTTAATATTTTTTAATCTAAGATTTTATAAACAATGTGAGTTCTCTTAAACCTAAATGCGCGGAGTTCTTGCAATTAATGAAAATTATTTGGAGCAATTAAGGGAGTGTCTAGGAGACACCAGTCAAACGAGTTTTTCGAGCCCCAATTTTGTAGCCCAGAGCTTTGCATAAGCTTGTTTTTCTCGATGTATCCGACTGTAAATCTTCTGGCACGACCAAAAACTATAGGGTGGGCCACACAATTCCGCACTTTTTGGATTGGCTATAACTTTTTTGACATGATTACTCGATTTTGAAATATATTGACCTAATTATTTAATTAAGAAAAATACTAAGAATCTAAATAAAATCTATATGTTTGTGGCGGATTCATACTGTCGAAACTACTTTTTTTGGGTTTTTCGCCACTAAGTTAAGGAAATTTTTTCAAAAATATGTTAAAACCCACTGCGTAAATTCCTAAAGAAAAAAATTTGTTCGTTTGTCAGTGGTTTTTAAATAAGATAAAAAATTTGCCTACACACACGCAAATCCTAACTAGAATCTAAGTACTTATCTGACGTTTCGGCAGAAATTCTACTGCCGTTATCAAAGAATTTTATCCTTTTCAAAAACTTTTTTCGATTCTTTTTTAAAATATCTGTCTGTTGTCATACAACTGACTGACTTTGACTGATATACATTTCAAATATTAACTTGACAGTTTGGTGCGTCGATAGTAGCCAACAAGGTATTGGGTGAATTTAGTAAAATTTAAAATCAAAATTATATTTGTTTGAGTGTTTTCGATTTTAGATTACTTTATAAAAATACAAAATTTTTATTTTAAAATATCAATTATAAAAATTATCTTTTGACTAACTTTAAGAAAAAATATATTAGAAACCCAAAGAACATCAATGTTATTTTTTAATTTATTTTAAAAAAACCTTTTTGAAAATCTTGCTTTAAAATTGGAAGCCAAACTGTATTTATATCAACTGATATGCTAGCTATGCATTCATCTTCGTTAAGATAGATGCAAGCTGCTTCTTTGATTTTTCGTTTAATTTTGTCTGGTTCTTTTTGTAATATACTGGTTTCTCCCCACATTACTCTATGATCATTTTCAAAAGAATGTTGGCAAATTTTAGACTTCTCCCAGTCTCCCCTTCTGAGGTAACCCCTATGGTCATTTATTCTAACTTCAAGAGGCCTTGAAGTTTCTCCAATATAAAATTTACCACACTCGCAAAGAATTTTATAAATGATATTTTTTGAGTTTTGCTCAGAATTGATCTAAGAGTATTTGATTTTTTAAAAATTGTTCTAATATTATAAGTATTAGCGATTCGTTTAATTTTTTCGGAAATACCTGGTATAAAAGGAATTATTAAATTTGTTGGTTGTACATTATTATGTCTACGTTCGCGTTGTCTTGGAAATTCGATTTGTCTAAAAGAATTTTCGATGAAGTTATTTGGATACGAATTTTTAATTAAGACCTCTTTTATTATTTGTTTTTCTTGTAAAAATGTGTTATTGTCCGAACAAATAATTTTAGCTCTATCGTATAGACTTTTTATTACTGCTTTTTTAACCGATGAGCAATGATTTGAGTTAAAATTTAGATATCTATTTGTATGTGTTGGTTTTCTATAAACTGAGGTTTGTAATGTATTTTGTTTGTTTATTAAAACATCTAAAAATGAAATTTTGTTATCGTTTTCTACTTCTAAAGTAAATTTTATTGTTGGTTCTTTACCGTTTATAAAATTAAGAAAATCATTAAGTTTATTTAAATCGTGTGGCCAAATACTAAAAATATCATCTATATAGCGAAACCAAATGACCGGTTTAAAATTAAATTCCTCTAAAATTTTATTTTCAAAATCTTCCATAAAAATATTACTCATTAGAGGAGAAAGTGGAGAGCCCATTGCCATTCCAAAATCCTGTTGAAAAAAATCACTTTCCCACTGAAAATATGTGGTTTTTATGCATAATGTGAGAAGTTCTAGAATAGCATTGACGCTCAGTGTAGTTCTTTCGCCTAAATTTTGATCATTTTCTAATCGATGTCTTACTATAGAAAGGCTTTTATCTACAGGTACATTTGTGAAAAGGCTCACCACATCAAAACTCACCATCAAGTGATTGTTATTAAAATTGACCTCGGATAATTTTTCTAAAAAGTGTTGAGAATTTTTTATAAATGAATTTGTATTTCCTACTAAGGGATTTAAAATTTTAAGTAAATATTTTGCGAGTTTATGACATGGAGAATTAATGCTACTAACTATTGGTCTAAAAGGAATATTTGGTTTATGAATTTTGGGCAAGCCGTAAAAATGGGGAGGTTTCTGAACGTTCTAGATCGTTAAAAAATCTTTTATGTTTATATAAAGTTGAATAAATTTTTCTTTCAATTGTTTTTGTTGGGTCTTTGTTTAATTTTGAATATGAGCCTTGAATTCAGTATCATAGATATGAAAAACAAAATTTAACTCAAGAAATTCAGAATTTAAAGAACGAGATTTATCAAAATGTATCCTTTTTTGACTACAATCATATTAGTAATTGTGCGTATAATAGTTATTTATTTCATTTCAATAACCAAAAAGTGATTCACATGAACAAATTTCAAAATTTAGTTAATGAAAAACTGCAACAAGAACTTAATTTTAATATCAATAATAATTTAATAGAACGAACTGTTGTTAATATATCAAACAAAATTTTAACTATTCCAGAAAAATCAATTCTATCAAAAGGTTTAAATTTTTCCCTTCCTCCAAAAAATTTTAATAGATTGGATTTTGTCACAGGTATTGAGCAAGCCACACGAACCTTACCTCAAGAGATTGCAAACGAATTTAGAATTCGATCTGAACTTATTTTACAAAAACCTTTAAAAATCAAATCTAATATTACTAGAGAGGAAAAAAACGCTTTAATTTCTCTAAAAAATGACAACTCAATTAAAATTTTACCGGCAGATAAAGGCAATGCCACTGTAATTATTGATAAAAACACTTATAATGAAAAAATTGAAGCATTATTAAATGAAGGCTCATATTCAAAATTAAACAAAGACCCAACAAAAACAATTGAAAGAAAAATTTATTCAACTTTATATAAACATAAAAGATTTTTTAACGATCTAGAACGTTCAGAGCTAACCCCACATTATAGTAAACCTCCCCATTTTTACGGCTTGCCCAAAATTCATAAACCAAATATTCCTTTTAGACCAATAGTTAGTAGCATTAATTCTCCATGTCATAAACTCGCAAAATATTTACTTAAAATTTTAAATCCCTTAGTTGGAAATACAAATTCATTTATAAAAAATTCTCAACACTTTTTAGAAAAATTATCCGAGGTCAATTTTAATAACAATCACTTGATGGTGAGTTTTGATGTGGTGAGCCTTTTCACAAATGTACCTGTAGATAAAAGCCTTTCTAATCGATTAGAAAATGATCAAAATTTAGGCGAAAGAACTATACTGAGCGTCAATGCTATTCTAGAACTTCTCACATTATGCATAAAAACCACATATTTTCAGTGGGAAAGTGATTTTTTTCAACAGGATTTTGGAATGGCAATGGGCTCTCCACTTTCTCCTCTAATGAGTAATATTTTTATGGAAGATTTTGAAAATAAAATTTTAGAGGAATTTAATTTTAAACCGGTCATTTGGTTTCGCTATATAGATGATATTTTTAGTATTTGGCCACACGATTTAAATAAACTTAATGATTTTCTTAATTTTATAAACGGTAAAGAACCAACAATAAAATTTACTTTAGAAGTAGAAAACGATAACAAAATTTCATTTTTAGATGTTTTAATAAACAAACAAAATACATTACAAACCTCAGTTTATAGAAAACCAACACATACAAATAGATATCTAAATTTTAACTCAAATCATTGCTCATCGGTTAAAAAAGCAGTAATAAAAAGTCTATACGATAGAGTCTAAAATTATTTGTTCGGACAATAACACATTTTTACAAGAAAAAGAAATAATAAAACAGGTCTTAATTAAAAATTCGTATCCAAATAACTTCATCGAAAATTCTTTTAGACAAATCGAATTTCCAAGACAACGCGAACGTAGACATAATAATGTACAACCAACAAATTTAATAATTCCTTTTATACCAGGTATTTCGGAAAAAATTAAATGAATCGCTAATACTTATAATATTAGAACAATTTTTAAAAAATCAAATACTCTTAGATCAATTCTAACCAAAACAAAACCATTAAATGCTGAGCAAAACTCAAAAAATATCATTTACAAAATTCCTTGCGAGTGTGGTAAATTTTATATTGGAGAAACTTCAAGGCCTCTTGAAGTTAGAATAAATGACCATAGGGGTTACCTCAGAAGGGGAGACTGGGAGAAGTCTAAAATTTGCCAACATTCTTTTGAAAATGATCATAGAGTAATGTGGAGAGAAACCAGTATATTACAAAAAGAACCAGACAAAATTAAACGAAAAATCAAAGAAGCAGCTTGCATCTATCTTAACGAAGATGAATGCATAGCTAGCATATCAGTTGATATAAATACAGTTTAAAATCCAAAGATTACTTTATAAAAATACAACATTTTTATTTTAAAATATCAATTATAAAAATTATCTTTTGACCAACTTTAAGAAAAAATATATTAGAAACCCAAAGAACATCAATGCTATTTTTTAATTTATTTTAAAAAAACCTTTTTGAAAATCTTAAAGCAAGATTTTCAAAAAGGTTTTTTTAAAATAAATTAAAAAATAGCATTGATGTTCTTTGGGTTTCTAATATATTTTTTCTTAAAGTTGGTCAAAAGATAATTTTTATAATTGATATTTTAAAATAAAAATGTTGTATTTTTATAAAGTAATCTAAAATCGAAAACACTCAAACAAATATAATTTTGATTTTAAATTTTACTAAATTCACCCAATACCTTGTTGGCTACTATCGACGCACCAAACTGTCAAGTTAATATTTGAAATATATATCAGTCAAAGTCAGTCAGTTGTATGACAACAGACAGATATTTTAAAAAAGAATCGAAAAAAGTTTTTGAAAAGGATAAAATTCTTTGATAACGGCAGTAGAATTTCTGCCGAAACGTCAGATAAGTACTTAGATTCTAGTTAGGATTTGCGTGTGTGTAGGCAAATTTTTTATCTTATTTAAAAACCACTGACAAACGAACAAATTTTTTTCTTTAGGAATTTACGCTGTGGGTTTTAACATATTTTTGAAAAAATTTCCTTAACTTAGTGGCGAAAAACCCAAAAAAAGTAGTTTCGACACTAAGAATCTAAATACCCATTACTTTTTTATTTCTTATCTGATTTAATTAGGCGATACCTCGATATACGAAGAAAAAAGGGAGATTTCGAAATCGTAATTTTTATTTTGTCCAGTGTCTTACTTTAAAAAAAAGAAGGGGTGTACTTTTAAAACTATCCGCCATCCTGAATTTTTTTGAATGTCAAATTTTGAACAACCAGACGCAACTCTCATGTTTTGTCTCTTTTAAACAATATTTTTTTAAATTAACTAAACAGGCCAAAAGTAACAGCAAATTAAAAAAATATGTAATTTTGTGATGTTTTCCAATGTTAATCCCAAACACTCATAATCTAGAAGCTTATAACTTTTTAATTTCCTAAGCTTTTTAAGTAAGTGATACGTCAATATACACAGAAACAATGAGCAGTTGTAGTGAAAGCTTTAAAGTTTGTTCATTGTCGCACATACATTTTTTTCAGGGGGGGTGAAAATTACACATTTTTTAAAACTGTCCGCCATCTTGGATTTTTGAGAAATTTTAAATTTTCAACTGAATCGAAAAAGTATCACGTTTCATCTATCTAAAAAACTAGTACCTTTAAAAATCGAGCACTTATGTCAAAAGTAATATCCAATCCAAAAAGTGCAGAATTTTGTGGCCCACCCTATATATTGAGATTCTACTATTAAGACGAAAAGAGAGATAGAGATGGGAAAGGGGCCTGTTGTTGTTTTGCCAGTTTATGTAAAAATCCTAGACTATTATTCGATTGTTATTTAGGTTCTGGTGCAGTAGCTCTTGCACACTTAGATGGAACAGGGACTGATAAAGCCGTTTCTACTATGATACAAAGAATACAGGAACTTGCATTAGGTTAGTTTGAAAATATTTTTATTACTGATTTCCTTTGACCGATTACTTTGCATCAAACCAATGCCGGCTATTAAGCTTTTCTAGTTAACTGTCAAAAAAATTTGGTTAAATCATCCGTTTTTTTCTTTTCAATCTTTGTGTTAGTCTAGCGTGTGAGAACAAACAAATCTTCAAATTATGGAAAATTCGGTTTCTTTCCCGACCATAGTGATGCTAGTCTAGGGGAGTAAGTATTTTTAGGTTAACCCTTTTTCATACCATAGTAGAGTCTATAGATTATGTTATATTATATACCATATTAGATTATTAGGATGATATCTCGTTAGAGTTAACTGTTTTGAGATATTTGGCAAAATATCCAAGATGGCTGCCATGTTTTGCCGAGTTTTTTCATAGGACAAAATTTATATTATATTGCATCAATTTATAGGGTTTTCAGCATGAGAAACTTAAATTTTTAATAAAAAATTATCAAAAAATTACATTGACGGTTTTGTCAGAGTATTAAAAAAAGTCTTTATTTTTACGAGAAATTAAAATTTTAAACTTGACGACAAAAGCTGTTTAAATTCGCTGGGTGTGGTTGCTTATGTTATGCTTCAAATGCCAGGTACAGTCCTATGTTACCCTGATGATTCCTACTTTTTTAAATTTTACTTGGCTTTGTTTTGCGCAACAAGCTTCCTCCGAAGTGAGTGTTGCTGAGCCTTAATATAAGGCGATGTAGTATAAACTTCAATTGGGGGTGGAGGAACGTTGTATTTTGAGCGGTCTTTCAGTAACCCGTACATTTTCACAGGTTCCGTTTTTTATGACCTGCTTGCAAATTTCTTTCTTATTGATAATTGCATCCTTTAACATTTTGCTTTTCACTTTGTTCCGACAGGCGCTAGGCGGCGCGCTGCATATAGCCATGCTAGATCCCGTTATTTGTTGGAACGAAATTTGTTTAAATGCGCTGGGTGTGGTTTCTTATGTTATGCTTCATACGCCAGGTACAGTCCTATGTTACCCTGATGATTCCTAACAAGGATAAAACAGGTCTGACGGTTTCTGGACTATCCATTAGATCTTGGAGGCCTGGTCGTAATGAATTTAAAAGCAAAATATGTGTCCGATAGCCACGAACCTTTCTTTTTATTTATTTTTTACGGACAGGAAACCAATTTTTGTAAAACAAATGTTTTTTCGATATTAATTTGTTTTTAACCATTAGAAACTAAAATGATTATTCTAAATTAATAAATTAATCTAATTTGTTGTGTTCTGTTTTGCATTTGTAATTGTGTCAAAATTTTTCAACTTTTTTCTGTTTAATCTTAGAGCTCAAATCAGATTGAACAGAAAAAGTAGACAAATTTTGATACAATAACAAATTAAAAACAGAACACTACAAATTAGAAAAATTGAAGAAATTTGGATAAAACATGCACATAACCACTCGTAAACAAGCGTGGATAGAAACCATATACTTTCAAAACCTTGAAAAACTAGTTGATCTGATGATGGCCTAAACAAAAGACCGAAAGCGGCTTATGAAACAAAAATAAAACTTTTTCAATTCAATTCAATTCTTTATTGTTTGTAGAAAATTTTAATATTTCTATATAAGGGTTCCTTACTTACTAAAGAGAAAAAAAATGGATTATTTAATATAGAGAATTTCACAGGAATGGAAAAATAAAATATCTTAAAAAAAAAACAGAAAAGAAAACATATGCAACAGGAAAAGATAATAACATATAATTACCATGAAAAATAAATTACCAATAAAAAAATAAGTTTAAAATTTAACGAAATTTTATTATGTTAGAGTGCGTTATGAGATCAGAAAAATGTGTAAATCAAAATTGATTTCTATGACTGGTTCCACAGATATAGACTGTCAAAGTTTAAAAAAACGTCGTGTCGGGGTATATTGGGTAAGTTCAAAAAGGCATTTCCTGACCGAAATAAAATAAGTGATCGACGAATATGGATTATTATTTTTTTGGTAAAACGTTAACAGGTTGTATACAAACATCATTTTTTGACACATTTTTATTTTCCTCTATACAAGAATTAAAAAATTATTTTTGATCAAACATTAATGTTTTAGTATTTTCTAGATAAACTGAACAAGTTTTTCTTCCCAGTAACAGTTACTTTTTACTTACTTTTTAAATTTACTATAAAAAATATTATTTTGTATTCAGTTAAAGTGATAAGTAAATAAACTTTAAATAAAAAATTTTTATCACTTTCTGTTTTGCATCTAGGATGATAATTTTTTTTCTTTCTCAGGGTACTCTAAATTTACTTTACTTGCTGTTTAACACTTTTGGTAGGGCTAAATTATCAAACAAACAATAAATTACCATAAATTATGATTATGGGTAATTGCTCTCCCTTATACCTACACAGTGACGTAGCCAGAGGGGGGCTTTGGGGGTTAAAACCTCCCAGACGGTCCAGATTCTGTTTTAATGTTGCAAAACTGTAAAAATCGGTGTTTCACCAAAACAAAAATTAAGTAACGATGAAAATAACAATAAAAAAAGCTACAGGTAAATTGTAGTAATCGGTGTTTTACCATAACGATAATTAAGTAACGATGAAAATAACAATAAAAAAAACTATAAGGAGTAAACTACTAGCTAAATTGTAATAGTAGATCGTTTTACCATAACAATTAACTATGTTGGGAATTTGGAACCTTTGGTTGCACTAAAACAAAGTTATGATTGTTTTCCACAAACCAAAACTACACTTTTTTGCACTCGACGCGCGTTTCGCTAACAACGTTATCATCATCAGGAGACAATAAACAATGAACTAAATTAATCTACGCTCTATCTTATATACAATCCTTTAGTGGGCGGAGATAAGACTAATAATTTGTGATTGATCACGATTTTTAATCCTATCTCCCCTCAACCAAAGAATAAAGTGTACTAAACAGGATGGGTCCTCTATTTTTATTTAAACCATTTCTGGATTTAATGATTTCCATACTTTCATATGCATTCAAAAGTCTTTTGTTTGGTACACTTTTTAGAAGTTTTAGGTTATCTAATGTGAATCTATGATTGTTTTCAAAAGCATGCTCGGCCACACTTGACTTTTCTGTTCTTCCGTATTTTAAGTGTGCTAAGTGTTCTTTAAAACGTGTTTGAATAGAGCGTCTCGTTGGGCCAACATATTTTTTGTCACAATCCATGCAACTAATTTCGTAAATTCCACTTTTTTCTAGAACTGTAGTTTTATCCTTGGGATTTCCTAGTAAGCTTCTTATTGTGTTACCGGATTGATATACTAATTTAAGACCCGTGTTATTAAATACTTTTGTAATCCTTTCGTATAATTAGGATTATAAGGAATTGATACAAATTTTGAGTCGCAGGTATCTTTTTGTCTGAAAAAAGTGGAATTTCGAAAGGTCTTTTGAAAACAATGTCTATTTATCAGCTTATTTATTAAGCCTTCGTCGTAACCGTTTTCGCCAGCTATATTAATAATCCTATTCTTTTCTGCTTCAAATCTTTCTTTGTTTAAGGGGAAATTTACTAATCTATATGTTAAAAAGTGCACTTGCAAGCTTATGTTGTAAGCAATGAAAAGAGTCATTTGGAATATACCTGTTGGTGGCCGTTCCTTTTCTGTATAGGTCAAAGTCCAATTTATTTTTATTTCTTATAACTAAAGTGTCTAGAAATGGCAGTGTACCGTTGTTCGTTAATTTGTTATTTATTTTTTCCATAAAATTTTCAACACTAGTTACTTTAGTGTTGAATACTGCAAACACGTCGTCTACATACCTAAACCATACTCTGGGGAAATACTCAAATTCTTTACTTATATCTGATTCAAGTTTGCTCATAAAGAGATTTGCGATAAATGGTGATAAACTATTGCCCATTGTGGTTCCTTCTAATTGCTGGTAGTAGTTATTTTTATATTGAAAGTAATTTTGATTCATGCAGAGTTTTGTTAAAGATAGGTATTCTAAAGTCTGTTTTTCTTCTAGATTGTTTTTTCTTAGTAGTTCCTCCAGGTATTGTAAGGTATTGGGGATCGGCACACTAGGGAACAACGAACTAACATCAAACGAGATTAAAATTTCACCTTCTTGGACTGAAATATCTTTAACTTTGTTGATAAATTCAAGGGAATTTTGAACAGAAAAACCTTTTTCCTTTATAGGTAAATTTTCAAACTCGTTTGCTAGCCATTTCGAAATGTTGTAAGTAGGTAATCCTACAGCAGAAACTATAGGAAATAAAATTGAATGAGAATTCCTCGGATCAGTTTGAAAGAAATTAAATATTGACTACTTTTTTATAAAAATTAAGGATATAGAACTTTTTGCATGTACCTCGTAGCTAGGAAAAAAATAATAAAATAAAATTTATTTTATTTAAAGTTTATTACTTTAACTGAATGCAAAATAATATTTAGATTTTTAAGTTGCAAAATAATTATTTCGTAGTAGGAAACAATTTTTGTCAAGTTTTTATAGTCAAAAATTGAAAAAAACTTGTAAGACAAAGCAACTGTTACTGAGAAGAAAAACTTGTTCAGTTTATCTAGAAAATACTAAAAAAATAAAAATGTGTTAAAAAATTATTTTGACTAGCCCCTGTATACAACCTGTTTTATCAACGTTTTATCAACAAAATAATAAGGAAGTTCATGTGTGGTTCCTCAGTAACTCATATTCGTCGATCACTTATTTTATTTCGATCAGGAAATGCCTTTTTGAGCGTACCCAATATACCCCGAAACGACGTTTTTTTTTAAAAACTTTGACCGTCTATATCTCTGGAAATAGTACACAGAAATCAATTTTTATTTACCTATGTATTTCGTGGGGGGTTCTTTGGAGATCTACTCAAAGTTTTACCTATTCATTCCTTAAGAAGGCCCGAAGTCTCAGGATACCAATTACAGTATTTGCAATTGCCTTAGCATTTTGAGGGTTCAAATTAGTGATGACGTGGTAAAAGCGATCTGGATCCAAGATGTACTAACTCGTAAGGTTTGATAAAGTGGACATTCAAAAAGTACCTGGTGGATAGTTTCATAGTGAAGAAGGTTACATACCGAACATATTTCTTTTGGGTCTATTATGTAAGTTGTTCCTGTGTTGGTGAATCTACTGAATTTATTATATTAGTGGAAAGTCGTAAGTGCGCCATAATTCTGGTTATGTAAAGTGGCATATTTTTGGATAGGTAATTGGCAGGATTTTCGGAGTAGGTAAATGTTGAATAAAAAATAGTGTATTTTGAGTTTATGGCAGTACTACGGTCAGACAAGTGTCGCAATTCTCTAAACCTGACGAAAAATAAAACATGCACTATTACAAAGAAACAATTTAAGTGCACGCAATCACAACCCCTCCTAAACATTTTTTATCGCCTGAATAATCATTTACGGTGGGATTTACTAAAAACGTTTAGTCTATTTTAGAACGGTCCTAAGTTTAAGTGAAATTTTTTGTTTTTGCATTTTAAACCAACCCTCCATGAGTTTTGGACATAGTCTGATATATAAAAAGAATTTTAATAAATTTATTTATTGAATAATCATCTTAACACAGTCTTTTGTTGGATTTAAGAAGTTTCAATTTAGAAGAAAAGAAAATTAAAAAATTTAAATCCACGCGGAGTTTAAATATTTAATTTAATTTAAGTTTAAATTAAAATTGGGGTTATATGTCACTCTAAGTAAAACTTAACCTTGTTAATTAATTTTTCCAATTAATACTTGATGTCACACAACGATTTAGATGAGTAATAATAAAGTAAGGAGTAGATTAATTTTGTATTTATTTAGAAGGTATTTTTATTTATGAAATGTATTAGAAAACTTAAATGCAAGTGTTTTTTACATTTCTGTTACTCTCGAAATGTCAGTTTAAAAATATTAGCGCTGCGTTCAATCACAAACAGTGAGTTCGGATCTTTTACCTGTGCTTGCACCGTGGCTTGCACCAACCTCTACTGATGAAAGCTACAGCTTTAAAATGAATGGGCTTTGAGTAACGTAAGTTTTTTTTGACTGAGCTTTTAGATAACCTCAATGTTTTACTTTCAGTCTGTAAATAAATTAATATAGTTGTTTTGGGTTTTTTTGTTTGGTATATTACCTTTACTTATGTTTGTTTTGCCTCGTAGTGCCCTCATAAATATATTTTTTGTGCTGAAAACGAGTTCAAAATATGGCGGTTTTCTGGACAAAATAGGAGGTGTTTTATTGGGTAATAAACAACTTGGGATATTAAATAAGGCAAATTAATCCCTTTAAAACCGGTTACTTAGGAAAATTATAAACGAACTTATTACCAATTGCCACAAAACAATCCTTTCTGGGGGCTATAAATTTAAACCACCCTCCAGAGATGGTCTATAAAAACACCAACTTTATAACCTCAAACACAGATAATGAAGCTATTATGTACAAAATGTTTGGCGTAATCAGCATGTGCCATTTTAAAACCTATCAAAAAAAATTAGTTTTAGGGCGTTTTCTGCTAAAATATGGTATATTTTGAGAAAAAAAGCAGTTTTTTAGTGGTATTTTGCCATAACAGTACAAAATGATCAATAACTCTATGTCTTTTCTGTATGGGTAAGTGTGTTTTGAAAATTGGTTTGTGTAAATATTTAGACCGGTGGGGGTACTACTTTAAATCTTAGTAAATCCCACTGTTAAGTTTCTAAGGGTTAAAAACAGATCAATACCAAAAAACATTTGTTTTGCTACAAGTTTAAAATTTTAATTTTCTCGTAAAAATAGAGATTTTTTTTTAATACTCTCACAAAACCGTCAATGTAATTGATAATTATTTTTGATTAAAAATTTAAGTTTCTCATGCTTAAAATCCTAATTGCACTAATACAAAGAAACAATCTTATTTAATTAAACCTCATTTAAGTTTAAATTTTGTATTGGTACCGAAACTAATATTATTTGGTATCGATTTATAGATTTTTGGGTAAAGCAACTTGAATCTTTTAGCATAAATTACATAAAATGACATTTGAACATTTTTGGCAGTATAATTTAACAAATAATAAAGACTTATCAGTACATTATAGGCTGACTTTAATAAAGTCAGCAGTATTTTTGATAGTTCCGTACGACTACTACATATTTTAGGCACTTAACCCATCTGTTAAGTATGGGACGGCGCTCTTGGTTGCCGGGCTATCCGATACCTACGTTTGGGCAGAGCTTTCTTGTGCCTGGTGCTGTTAAAATATTAGGAACTTATCGGATATATAGGCTGACTTTAATAAAGTCGGCACTATTTTTGACAGTTCCACACAAAGGTAAACAATTACTACATATTTTTGGGCACTTACATATCTGTTATGGGACGGCAACGCGACGGCGGCGCGGCGATCTTCTTGGTTGCTGGGGCTATCCAAAACCTACGTTTGGGCTATCCAGCCAGAGCATAAAAATGTCAAAAAACTTTTAACCTTCGTGCGGAACTGTCAAAAATAGTGCCGACTTTATTAATGTCACGCTATGCCGACTTTGTGTACTGACCCTATTGTTTATGCCGACTTTAAATAAAGGACGACTCGACGTTAACTTTAATTATGTCAACTTTATGGGTGGCACAATATGAGCATGTCTGGATGACATGTTTAGATGATAACCATGTCAAAAAACTTTTAAACTTCATGCAGGCTGTCAAAAATAGTGCCGATTTTATTAAAGTCTGGCTATACCGACTTTATGTACCGATAAGTCCCTAATATTAACTAAAGTATAGGACATACAATAGTGCTGACGCTAGTGCAATTTGGTAGATTTTGTAGGTATTCTGGCATAAGAAATTTTAAGTCTATGGTAAAAAATTAGGTATAAAGTGACATGGCGGTTTCTTCATAGATTTTTTTTAATTAAAAAAATGACTGGTAGGTATCCTATGAAAACCTTGAAAACAGATTTATTATTTTTTGTATGTACCACTTTAAAGCTATAGCTTGAAATCAACAAGAAACGAACGACATAAATACTTATTAGTAGGTATAGGGTTGTCTAAGCCAGACAGAGAGGCGCAGCCTAAATCGTGACGTCATAGCGCCTGTGGTACGGCCAAGTGCTGCGAAGCGTAAAATCGATAATCGTTTAATTTTTGAAAATTGGAAAAATTTGCAAATTGAAAATTGAAAAATATGAAAAATGCCTTTTTGCTTATGGTACAAAGCGTTTGTAAATTAAAAAATTGATGCCTGAACGTTAAATTTTTGAAAATTGGCAAAATTTGCTGGTGCGAAGCGTGAACATTAGTGAGGGGCATATGTCGATAATTTCTATCCCGTGGGATTTTTAATGAAGGAGTTTTGTGACTATGTGGGATTGATAGCTCTTTAGTCGCACAATCAAGTGTTACCGGGTGTTTTGTTCGCATCCGTGTAGAAGAAGTTGATATGACGTCATCTTTCAAGATGGCGGCCAAAAATCATAAAAGATACAACTTTCGCAACCGGGGCATGATTATACTTGATTCCATATAATTCGAGAATGCGAATTCCAAAAAACTCACTTTCAAGGTCATCCGACTTTAAATGACCTTGAAAATCGCAAAAAACAAGATTTTTGCCATTTTCTCTTTAAAAAATCTTAATAATTCGAGGCTTTATCAGTCCAACTTCAAATAAACCTCAAACTATTAGGCATATATGCGAAATTCGATCCTTAGAGTTTGATGCAGTTTGAAGCTTCATGACTTTGAAAAATACCCCAGTAAAATTAACACATTGCAAAAATAAAATACTAGAGGGCGCTATTCATTAACTATTAAAGCGAAGAGGACGAAATTTGGCAAGACAGAAAAGAAGGGTAAGTCCAAGAATATTGTTAAAAAAAAAATTGGTTCAGCTATGACGCGTTTGAATATGACGGCTGATATATCAAAATAACCACATTTTATTTTATCCAATTTCGTAAAAAAACAAAAATGACAAGGTGGGCATAAATTCTTGTTGAATTGTCACCGCTTACAATGAAAAAAAAGTTTAGTTGATGCATGACCTTGATTGACTTTAAAAATACCATGTACAAGTGAAAAACCAGCTTTTCGTGATGTTTTTTATATTTATGGCGAACAAACCACCCGGTAACTCACGATTGTGTGACTAAAAAGCTATTAATCCCACATAGTCTCAAAACTCCTTTCTTAAAAATCCCACGGACTTACTCATGCCCCTTCACTAAATAATAATCCTTGAATTATTGAAAATTAAAGTTAAATTCGAAAAATTTACAAATTGAAGATTTAAAAATGTGAAAAGTTAATAGATTTTGTTCATGGTGCAAAACGTTTGTAAATTAAAAAATTAATGGTTGAACGACGAATTTTTCAAAATTGGACATGTGAAAATTGAAATTTATCGTAGAATTTTTAAAAATTGTTAATTTAAATTGGTTATCGCAGGTTTAAAGATGCAAACAAAAATAAGCTGAAAAGCATTTTTCATTTTGAAGACCGTGGGAAAATGTAATTCGTGACGTCATAGCGCCCGATGGTACGAACCAGAAATGGCGCTGGTGCAAAGCGTAAAAACGATAATCCTTTAATTTTTGAAAATTGCAAATTTAAATTGGAAAAATTTGCGAATTGAAGATTTAAAAATGTGAAAAATTAAAAGCGTTCGTAAATTAAAAAATTGATGGCTGAGCAGTGGATTTTTGAAAGTTGGTCATGTGACAATTAAAAATTATCTTTAAATTATTTAAATTTGCAAATTTAAATTGGAAAAATTTGCGAATTTAAGATTTAGAAATGTGTAAAAATTTAAAGTTAAATGATTTTTTTGGTATGGTACAAACGTTTG
Source organism: Oxystoma pomonae (assembly GCA_963921995.1). Classification (NCBI taxonomy): domain Eukaryota; kingdom Metazoa; phylum Arthropoda; class Insecta; order Coleoptera; family Brentidae; genus Oxystoma; species Oxystoma pomonae. Next base: position 62,988,885 of record OY998168.1, on the reverse strand, counting down.
TATGGTAAAAACTGATAGCTGAGCACTGAATTTTTGAATATTGGTCAAGGCGAAATACTATTTCTGTGTGTGAATATTAGACATTTAAAATTTGACCATTTTTTTAAAAAAAATTTGTAAAAATTAAAATTTATCCTTGAATTAAATTTACAAAATTGGAAAATTTAAGGTTTGAAAATGTGGTAAATTTAAAGTTAAAAAACTTTTTAGCCATGGTGGTGTTTGTATATTAAACATTGATAGTTAGGCGTTAAATTTTTGAATATCTTTATAAACTGACTTATTCCACCAGTTGTATTGTATATATAAAATTATATCTATTTCTTTGCCTACAATAAAAATAACACAGCGATTCCATAGTAATAGGGCGCATCCGTTATTCAAACAAAAATATATTACGTGCGAATACGGAGACTCCAACCAAATAATTTTTGTATGGACTTAAAACCACTGCCGTTTGTTTTTTTAAAAGACGTGTGTCTTAAAATTAAAACCAAGGTAACTGACGCGATATTTGATTTCACTCTTCTTGGAATGGCTGAGTAAGTATAGGTGCAAAGTTAATTGTCCAGAATGTACTACAATTAACCGTTTAAAAAGTTTGGCAAAGTTCAAACTTTTGGTTGAAAAATCTTTTTTACATCGAAATTCTACCGACAATAGTTTACACATAGTATTTACTAAATCCCTAAAAATGAAAACTTTAAATTTTAACGCCTTAATTAGGCATATTTATCATAAACATTTTGATTGTTAAAAATTTAAGCGGAGCCAAGTAGAATTTCAGTAGGTAATATTTGAGGGTTGATTTTTATCAATTTGTATGATTTTTATGTCTCCTATTTGGGTTTGAACAGTTTATCTCACAAAATAAAAAAAAACAAGTTCAATTTACGGAAGAGATGACGATGGCGTTTTTGCAAATAACAAGATTTATATCAGTAAGTGGATATCAGGGTAGTGTTTTCGAGTTGAGCAATAAATTTTCTGTTTAAGCTAAATTTAGTTTTAAAGCGCCACGGTTTTCTTTAATAGGTATATAGAAAAGTCAGGTCTGCCAAAAAGAAATTGAATTTTTTAATAAATTAGTTATTTTAAAAATTATCCTTTTAAAATTTCCGACAATATAAAGTTAAAAGAGCAAAGGATATAAATTTTAAGATCTAACTTCCAAGTATGTCTAAAATTAAAAAGATTGTTAACGTTGCAAAAGTTAATTGTTCTGCAACATTTGAAAATGTTACATTTTTAAATTTCACTAGTTTTTAGGTAAATTGGTCAACAATTCGCTTTCTCTAAATGCAAACTTTTACAAGTTGGTGGAAGCACTAAATATTTTGTCTTCACGAATAAGAAATTGTAAATACAAAATGAGTAGAGTCGGGTGTTTGTCTTTTTGGGTTATAATTAATTAAGTAGAAGTTAATTATTATTTTGTAAATAATAAGGTCGAATTTCAAAAGAAATTATGGTATCTTTCGTAGCCTGGTTATTGTTTTCCTTTCCCTAACTGCTGAATATTAAATATCGGATTGTGGTGCATATAATGCCATATTTTGCTTTAACTTTAAACCGTTACTTGTGATCTTTGATTTCAACCGCAGAAGAAGTGGAAAATATCAAAGTTATTGATGTTTTTAGTGAGGATAAATGGTAGTGTCCGGTAAAATGGTAAAATACACACGTCACACCGATATGTTTTTATTATTTTCTTAGGCTAATCATCGCCATTCTTATTATTTCAAGATGCTTTTTAATTCTTAATTAATTATCTTTCATTTTCTTCCCAAGACATCCATTCTTGTTTTTTTTTTCTTTAAAAATACAAAGTGGGGTTACCCACATAACACTGGAGGAATATTCATGCAGGGTCCACATTCGATACATATTTACATATTTAATACACTTTTTCAAGCTGGTACATAAAAGTATTACTTTTTAAAAAAAAGTAAATAAAAGTACATAAAATCTACTGGCCTATTGTTAAGAACTAATATTTATTGACTGGCCTAGTAAAGAATTGGAAGTCGCGATTCAAATCGATAACGGCCGAGCAGACGTTTGGCTCGTTTCATGTTTTCGGCCAGTCCGATTCGTTAAGTTTATCTTTTGTCCTTGTGAAAGTTCATGGAATAAAGTGAGAAAGAAATGGATAATTAGCTTATTGGCAATATTCTACCTAAACAATGCAATGTTTTAAAGTTGGCCAATGGGAATTAAATAATGCATTTATTGGGCCAATGAAATTTCCTTATATTATGTTGGCCTTGGTTGGCCACGGCATTTTGAGCTTTTTGGTGAGCTGTTTAAGGTAAAAAATGGCGCCGTGCAAGTTTGCGAACTCTTGGTTAGATCAAAAAGCTATTAATGGGGTTCTAATTGGAACCTATTTTCGTAAAGAGAATGAGACGCATGGAAAGTGCATTGCTTGCGATAAGTTGGTCAACATAACAAGAGGAATCTATGCCATAAACCAACACACCAAAGGAGACACGCATATGAAGCAAATAAAAATTAAATTGGAGAAAATCAAACTCATTTAAAGTCGGTAAAGTATCGTTCATATAAGGCATAGTCATAGTTTTAGTTCTAATTTTAGTCATAACGCTATCTCTATCACTGTCTCGTTAAGAAAAAAAACAGTGACAGAGATAGATGACTAAAAGTAGAACTAAAACTATGATTGTGCCTTGTATGAACGATACTTAAGTGTGTAACTGTGTTTTTTTTAAAATGATATTATGGTACGGCCACGATGTTCCTGAGTTTTTATAGTTTTCTTTGGGAACGTGAGATGTTTTTCACATTTTTAAGCCATACTTTTACTCACATTTTTTCGTTTGCTTTCCAAATTATCGATTCGTAGCAAAAAAAAACTCACTGTTTTTTTAGGGTTTAAAAAACCACTGCCAAAAACTATTTTAAGCCCTGTTAAAATAAAAAATATTTAGACAAGAATAGCAGTATTTTAGTTGAGATGGAGATAATTTAGTGAAAAAAAAACTGGTCGACTGGAAAATTTTTCTTATATGACAGATGAAGAGGGAAGGGATGTATTCCGCTTAAAATTTCAGTTGCGGTGAGCCGGTCGGTAAATCGTGGTATTTTCGGTGAATGCATGTGCAGTTTGATGCGAAACCAGTTCTTTCAAAAAGAGCGTTTTTAAACTGTCAACTGGGCAATTAAAAATTCCAATACAGCCTTCTTTATCAGTGGTACTCTAAAAAATTGTTGGACCAGTTTGGTGAACGGAAAGCGTCCAAGAAAAGAAAAAAAGTTTTGTTGCCAAATCAAAACATTTTAGGGAGATTTTTTTTTTTATAAATAAATTTAAATTCTATCAGTTTGGTGAACGGAAAGCGTCCAAGAAAAGAAAAAAGTTTTGTTGCCAAATCAAAACATTTTAGGGAGAATTTTTTTTATAAACAAATTTAAATTCTATCATGTTTATTAAGTTTAAAATGAAAATATATAGAAAGTAGGTTTTTATAAATAATTTTGTCAGAAAATGCCAAACTAAGTATATATGTATTTATTAATGGCATATTTTGTAATAATAGGGCAAACAAAGAATTCCTGGAAAAATTGGTTTGGTGTTATAGCAACAGTGTAGAATAATTTTTCCCACAGTGCATATTATTTTTCTTTTCCATTTTTCTTCAAAAAAGGTAAAAACTTTGTGTTTTTTAATGCTCAAAGTGTAATTCTTAAACTTTTATATTAACATCTTTTTTTTTATGTAACAAGTTCTTGTAGTTCTGTAGGTCTGTCTGTTTGTCTGTCTGTAATCAACGCTTCATATTTGGTTACAAAACATTGCTTGAGAGGTAACTTAGGTTAGACTGTTTTTGTATCAAAAATAGCAATACATTATTTCCTTTTACGTTAATTTGTATTAAATTTTCTACCTACCCTTTGTTTTACTATTATTTTTCATTTTATTATAAAATGATAATAATAATTATTAGTCTGTGTTTAAAAGTTAAAGTCATGTTACAAAAAATTGGTACATAAAAGTACATATTTTGGACCTGCCTAATACATATTACATAATATTTTAAGTCAAAATGAATGTGGACGCTGTTCATGTTATAGGAATATTCCCTTAAAGTGATTTTTGGAATTTTCTATTGCGAATATGACAGGAATGTTGCAGACCTATTTTTAGTTGAATATTCTTTAAGAGTTTCTAATAGTTATATTTCTTTGGTAATAAGATAATAATATCTCCATGATAATCTGATAATCAAGTTATCTTTATGAATATTCCCAAAAAGAATGTTTTAGTCAGGATTTTGGCATGTTTGCTGAAAATATTACTATCTTGTGAAAGGAACGCGAGTTACATGATTTATAATTATAATTTAGTTTTGTAATATAAGACAGCAAAAAGTTATTTAGGTAAAGTTTTGATAACTAATCTCAAGTAGTACGTGAACATAATGGTGATGCATAGATATACCTATATCCATAGGCTACTCCGTAATTGCGCTTTAGTGGAAGACTAATGCATAGGTATTTTGTGGATATTCATGTGCATATATATATACAGGGTGGATTCTTTAAACGGAACGGTGCTTCTAGCGGTTTAGAATTTGGTTGAATAAAAAAATCCAAAAGCACGTCAACTGAGATTTTTAATTTCCTTTAATGGTGCTATCTTGGATTTTGTCTATGTCATTTAGTTTACGAGGTATGGCAATTTTTTTTTTAAATAGGACACCCTGTATATTTTGTCATTTTTGAAATCTGCAAACAATTCCCTCTTCAGCAATATTACACAGTAGGATCTAGTTTTTACGATAATCCAGATATTTTATCTAAATCTGTATGTAAAACTTCGATATTCATTCAAATATCTCCCAAAACAGCGCATAGACATCAATTCCATGCAAGTTTAAATGCTTCTATCTTGGAAACCATTTATGTATTGTCAAGAAGATAAATTTTTTATAGTTCAAAAATGTCAAACTATACAGGGTGTCCTATTTTTAAGAAAAAATAGTTTTTTGCCATACCTCGTAAATAAAACGACATAAAAAATCCAAGATAGCATCTCAGTTGACGTGTTTTTGGATTTTTTTATAAAACCAAATTCTAACCCGCTAGAAGCACCGTTCCGTTTAAAGAATCCACCCTGTATATCCACTGCATATCTCAGAATATCCATCTCGTGGCCATCTGGACATGTTTTGAATCACAAAATCATATCCATGCAATATTCAATAGGAATATATATTTGCCATTTGGGATATTATATTCGATGTTCAGGTATATTACTATAATTCTTTTAAAAAAAGTTCTGCTCGTATTATAGTCATGTTTCACGTCACGTTTCTGTCACATTTATATCACCTGTATGAGCTAGAATGTAACTTATTATGGTAAAATGTAACATTTCCATCACATTCTTTGTTCTCTAAGTATATGACTATTACATTACAGGAATATTTAATTGTTATGTGGATATGATCTTTTACGTTATGAGTCATCCTATCGAAGTCGTGTACTGTTTCTTGAACTGATTCTTTCTTAAATAATCATCGATAAAACCACGTTTTTTTGTAATTTTTTTATTGTTCAATTCCAAATTAAATTACCCCTTTTCAAAAGAACTTAATTATAAAATAAAACATGATATAGTCATGGCAGAATTTGCATAGTTTGAATTTTTGTTAGGGTCATTCCGTCGGTCGTTCCTTCCTTCCTTTTTTTTTTCAACCATGCCGAGACCTACCTAGATAAAACTAGTCAGGAGACAACCTACTACAAACTTACCTACCTATGCATTAGCAGCCTACCGCATGTCTTCCTAGGTTTACTCTGTTTTGCCGAACTACTCAATGTGACTAGCAGCCTAGTACCTTGATTTTTCCTTGAAGCCTACACACTGCGCTTCTCTAGTTTTATGGATGACAATGACAGGCACACAAGGCATCAATTTTAAATTTAACTTTTAAAGTTTTTCCTAAAATTTAATTGTTTTTTGAATTAGTTTTTTTTCTTGATTATGATAAAGTAAAAAGTAAGGTTTCATTTATTTAGCATATAAATTAAGAAAATGTGATTAACCATTTTTTATTACGTTCTTGGTTGACATGTTAATTAACTAAACTTGGTTTAGTTAAGTACCGTTACTATATAAAATACTAACGTTTTTTTATATATATATTTTTTGTAAACAAAGTTACCTTTGGTAGAATAGTTTGGAAGCAGTTAAAGTTGACTGTATTTTTTGTTTAATTAACTTTGAGGTTATATTTAATCCCATTATTTATTTTGACATTTAAATTTTTGACAGTTTAATCTATTCAAAATCTTTAATTTTGTTTTAATGAATTTTAATTATTTAAAAACAAATTTAAGGTTTGTTTTTAGTTGTTTAACTGGAGGTTATGTTTAACAAAATTTATCCTTGCATTTAAAACATGAATTTAAATGAATTTATTTTATTTTATTTATCCTTTAGTGACTTACTGGTGGCAGTTCAAATTTTAATTTGCTTTTTTGCTATAACTATTTAAAAAAAACTTCGTAAAACAGATTTGAATCCCTAATTTTTGTGCATTATTTTCTAACCTACAAGCGGTTAAAACCTAAATTTTCCTGTTTTAATGGTAAGTAAACTTTATTTTACATTTTAGTTATATATATATGTATTTCTGGCGTACTTCGTGGACCAAAAGTGTATATATATTCAGTGTACTATGGGTACTTACATTACAGAAAACTGTAATGGTATTTACCATCGTAGCCTACTAACGTATCAGTGACCTTATGAAATAGTTGGCTAAAGAGCCAGTTAGGGCAGAATATAAAACTGTCAACAAAAACTGAAGTAGAAGAAGTTTGTTTTGTAGTTGTAACCTAACCTAAAACAACTTGGAAAAATAACAGGATTTTGGTCAAATAAATTTATTTTAATATTAAATAAAGCTGTGCGAAGTCGCTTCCAACAGTCGGCAATTCTTGGGGTATGACTATAAGTGTTTTTTCTACAAGGTAGGTTATCAGATTTTTCGCTTATAAGCTAGGTTTATAAAGGAAAGAATTAGCCATGATATTGGTTAACTGTGATCACCTGAACCTCTTTCTCGTAATGAAAGCGCTTAGCATATTGCATATTCTTCTTAAAAAAGCTTAGCACCTTTATTACAAGAAAACCTACCATTCCTCATCAGAAATACAGCATATTTGTTGTTTTTATATTTGATCTTATTTTATTTTCTCTATAAACCCAGCTTTACCCATCTTTAAGATTACGTTATTTGAGGGCACACAAGTTTAGTGTTAATTCTATATGTCTTTCCTAAACTCTCGACTTTTTATCTCTTTATTTATTTTATCAAAATAAAGAGACAGAGTATAAAATTAAAACTGCTAAGCTGCTGAATTATATATAATTATAATCCCTATAATATACATCAATTCTTTATTTTCAGAACTATGACAATTTTCTCTATGGAGAGACAATGGCACCAGAATAGAAGTCCAGGGATATATGCTGGACGGTGACCAAATATGCACTTGGAGGCAGCAAGTGACCAAGTACAGTGACAGTTGTGCAACTTTTGGAACATCCACAAAGTCAGAAAATATTGAACTACACAAATAATACATCATCATAACTTTGGAAGTTGCACACTGATTCTCTTTCTGACTCAACTCATTCATTTGACAACAGTTCTTAATAGTAAAGTAAAAAAGGTGAGTGACCTTTGGCAGTGACTTAGTTAATAAGGGATAACAGGATTAGTGTTTTGGCGACAAAAGAACTGAAGGTACCTGAGGTGACAGTGACAGTTTTCCGTTTGTTTGCATTAGTCGGCACTTTTCGTATTGAGATAAGATAGGTTAGCTTAGATTTTAGTTAATATTTAGTGATTTTCTTGTGGCAACTATTGTAACTTAGCATTTTCTTTTTATTTGGGGTACGTTAGGTTAGACCTCTTTTGTGCTAGATTTTAACAATTAATAACTTATTTCTTTATTTTTAGAACTCAACTAAGTGTAGATATGCTCTTTGGCAAGATAAAGGATAGATTTAGAAAATGTTCCCAAAATACACCTCTAATATAAATTTTGTCCATGAACTATACCAGTGATACATTGTCATACCTTTCAAAATTGCACACTGATTATCGGATATAATACCACAAAAGAAAACATTTTTAGTGGAATCCATTGCTTCGCAATTTTGTGAGTGACATTTGTACCAAAATTGTCCGCAAATGTCACCAGTGAAATTGTCAAAAAACATCAGATTTGAATTAAAGAATAGAAAATTATTATTGGCTAAATTTTTTTTATTTATCAAGTGGTATTTGACAAGAATATACAACAAGAGCTGTATTTAAGCATGTTTAAATTTATTGACACTTTTTTTTTCTGATTTTGAATAAAAATTGTGCGAAAAAAGAAGTAGTTTTTATTTGCTGATTTTACACTGAATGAGGCACCATACATTTAATGTTTTCATATCGTACTCAATACATATCGAAAATCAAGCATCTAATTTTTTCATATATCACTTACTTTGTCAGAACAGAGAATATGCTCTATGAAAGAAACAGAAGACAATCTTTTCAATAGGTATTAAATACAATGTGAAAACATACTAAGGTAAGGTGCCTTATTCAGTTTAAAAAAAAAACTTAAGGTGCAATTACAATGGTAGTAAACATTTCTCCTTTCAATTGTAATTTGAACCATAGCAAAACTATTAATTTAAGATTCTGTAATTTGAACTCAAATGCCCTTTTTGGGTTTTGAAACTAAGAATTTTGGTTTTTTCAAATTTTGAAAGTTGCATCATGTGTTTGTTTGTAGCTTAAGGTAAGCAATATGAGGTAAGACACAAGTTAAATGATCAATAGCAAACGCAGGGTGCTCTTAGCACTTGCAGCCTACGGAATACTATGAACAGCAGCATGCATTTGCTATAGTTTATTCTCCTTTCGTCTTACCCCATACCGCTTACCTTACGAAACTCTGAATCCATAGAGAAAGAACTTGGGTTCAGTCTGGCTGGCAGAACAGAAGGTTATCCACTGTACTGTGCTATGGAACTAATTATGACCTTGACACATGGTAACCAAAAAAATTAATACTGCAAAAACATTGATTTTTAAATCAAAATTCAATATTACTTTACAAATGTAATGCAATATTGATTTTTCTTGGCATAGCAAAAAGGGCCACAATGCGCCCAAAAAAACAATATTTTAAAACTTTTTTGTCTTTGGCCGCACTGAACTTGAAAGACAAATGTGTTTATGAAATCTTGACGCAAATGAAATGTTATGGAAAAAACATTTTGCTTTTTAATTTCATAGATGAGGTATTTTTTACTCCCTTACCTTATTATTGGATTGTTGAATACAAGAATTTCTTTCTTTTTTTGCAAAGTTTAACATTTGTTATCCCTCCAATGATAAAGGAGTAAAGAGGAGGTGAAAAATATGATGAATCACCTGGTAAAATAAGTAAAAAGATAAAATATTACCTTACAGTAAAAATTATTTAAAAACAAAATAAATCACTTAGAAATAATTATTGCTAAAATTATTCCACAAATAATTTACTAACAGTTCTAAATGTACACCAAATTCAATAAAGCCTCAAAAGTATGTCAACAACATTATTCACGACTTATAAATTTACTCCTGCAAACTTCACAAACAGTTTTTTTTAATTAAGTTTTACTTTGCAAAGCAAAAATCTTAGGCAATAGCCTGTAAGCCTGACCACTTGATTTAAAAATGCTGAGGGAGAGAACCTTTTCTTCTAAAGTAAATCTACTGGCTTTGGGTTTCTGCTGCTGTCGGTACTCTAATTTGGCACACAATAAATGCATAAGTTGCATCAATCTTCTCAATGATATCTTTGTAATGAACAGCAACGTTTTCTGCTAGTGCTAATCTTCTCTGAAATTATTGCACTTGACTATTCATTTTATACTATCAATAACTTTCCTGTAGAAATGTTGGGCTTTTGATGTGAGATTAACCTGGATGGTCACATTGACTTCATTAAGAATTAAAGAGCACCTCCTTTTAACTGTAAAAAGAGATAAAACATTAGCCAATTAGTTACAATAATAACATTTAAATACATTATATTTAATGTAAATAAATAAAACAAATTGCTCTTTCTCAGGGTGATCACCAGGTGGGGTGTAATTTTTTTAATGAATTTATGACCAAATTTTCAAAATTTTATGATTTTCTATGATTTTATGGCTGGTGGTCACCGTGCTTTCCCCACTGAATAAAAGTTTCTTAAAGGTAGACCAAGCCAAATTAATGGGCCAATCTTCAATATTGGAAAAAGAAAGAGAGGCTAAAACCAATTGTGAAAAAAAAATAACAATTTAAAAAACAAAATAAATATATAAATATGCAATATTATATAGTTATTTTTAATTTTTATGCCATGGATAGACTTAGAAAATAAAGCCTGACTTCTCGTTAAGCCTCGGTTTAAGGTAGGTAATTTAAACACTTCTATACTGGGATATGTCTCAATTCAGTCAGGTCTTTTTTTAATTTTATAAGATAAAATATGCTCAGTTTAATAATTTTATGATCCCCTTATCATACACTTTAATGTATATAGGCAGGAGCACTAAAGACACAAAAGATTAGTCCCTCTTTACAAAGTAAAAAAAAACTTCTCAATACTTTTTGAACAGGGGTAGAATATTTTTGTGCACAATACAATTATGCCTGGTTTACCCATGAATTAAGCACAAATTTAAGCATAATTCTATATGGCAGTCTTTTTTTCTTTTCTGAAGGAAAAAAAAGGGACCTATAGAATTACGCTTAATAAATTTGTGCTGATTTGATGGGTAAACCAAGCATTAAAAAAACTGGTATACCAAAAGACTTACCTGCCTTTCTTTCTGGGTAGCCCCATCTAAGTCTCTCTCTCTCTCATATTTTATAAAAAAGCTTGAATTTAATATACTATTGTACTACACCTCATACTACACTTTATTTTACTCATCGTAGACTATAAAAGCTTGTGGCTTCTAATAATTATCTTTTTTCCTTTTAGAAAAACAAAGGCGCCATCATAGAAATAACCTCAAAAAAAAAGCGCCATGGCCGTTGTTGGGTAAAAGGCTTTTCGATTTACAATTGGTCCTGGTTCTAGTTGAACCAGAATCGGAACCGGTCCTTTCGTTTTAAAACAATGACGCCACAGTTGCAACTCGGTTATAAAATTTTAGAACCAGCCTAGGAGGTTGGTTCGGCCCTTTGGTTGTATACATAACCCCTTAAATTTTGCAAAATTCTAGGTAGTCTTTTTTTGAGTAAAATCAAAGAAATCTTTACAATATTTTAAATGACGTCATTATTTTAGAACGCCATCAAAATTTATGTCAAAATAATGTCAACCGAAACCAATTCTTAAATCGAAAATCCCTTAAATGGGGGTGGTTTTCCCAAAACATGCGACGTTTTCGAAACCACTAAAGCCAGTGAAATGGGGTAACCGTCCTTAAATTGGTGACCTAATTGCGTAACTTTTTTACCCTACAAGTTGTTCCAAAAAACCCACCCCTTTTTTTTAAAAAATCGATTTTTGAATTTTTTTTAGCAAAATGTCACTGTTGACAAGTATCACTTGAGGCTATGCCAAAAATATTGTCAAATTTGAATTCCTTGGCCTCAAAACTATTTAATTTGACTATAACCATGAGATGATGGGTTGAAGCGTGGAAAAAATTAACCAAAAGCTTTATATTATTTGAAATAAAATTTAACAAAATGACGTTTTCCAGGAAAAAAGATAAAAATAAGACAACCACTGACTGAGGGTTTTTGGAGTCGAAAAACCCACCCCTTTTTTTAAAAAAATAGATTTTTGACATTTTTTCTGGAAAATGTCACTTTTGACAAGTATCTTTTGGGGCTATGTCAAAAATAATGTCAAATTTCAATTCCTTGGCCTCGAAACTATTTAGTTGGACTATAAGCATGAGATGATAGGTTAAAGCGTAGAAAAAATGGACCAAAAGCTTTATATTATTTGAAATGAAATTTAAAAAAACGACTTTTTCCAGAAAAAAAAGATAAAATAAAGACAACCACTGTTTTGAGGGTTTTTGGGGTCGAAAAATGCAATGGACGTAAATAATGGGGGTGGTTTTCCCAAAATATGCGACGTTTTCGAAACCACTAAAGCCAGTGAAATAAGGTAACAGTCTTTAAATTGGTGACCTAATTGCGTAACTTTTTTACCCTACAAGATGTTTCGAAAAACCAACCCCATTTAAAAAAAAAAACGATTTTTGACATTTTTTCCGAAAAATGTCACTTTTGACAAGTATCCCTTGGAGCTATGTAAAAAATATTGTCAAATTTGAATTCCTTGGCCTCGAAACTATTTAGCTCGACTATAAACATGAGATGATGGATTGAAGCGTGGAAAAAATTGACCAAAAGCTTTATATTATTTGAAATGAAATTTAAAAAAACGACTTTTTCCAGGAAAAAAGATAAAAATAAGACAACCACTGTTTTGAGGGTTTTTGGGGTCGACAAATGCAATGGATGTAAAATAAAAAGTCCACATCGTTTTGTTCACCCCTAAATGGGGGTGGTTTTCCCAAAATATGTGACGTTTTCGAAACCACCAAAGCCAATGAAATGGGGTAACCGTCTTTAAATTGATGACCTAATTGCGTAACTTTTTAACCCTACAAGTTGTTTCGAAAAACCACCCCTGTTTTAAACAAATCGATTTTTGAAATTTTTTCTACAAAATGTCACTTTTGACAAGTATCTTTTGGGGCTATGTCAAAAATGTTGTCAAACTTGAATTCCTTGGCCTCAAAGCTATTTAGTTCGACTATAAGCATGAGATGATGGGTTGAAGCGTGGAAAGAATTGACCAAAAGCTTTATATTATTTAAAATAAAATTTGAAAAAAATTACTTTTTCAAGGAAAAAAGATAAAAATAAGACAACCACTGTTTTGAGACTTTTTGGGGTCGACAAATGCGATAGACGTAAAATAAAAAGTTCACATCGTTTTGTTCACCCCTAAATGGGGGTGGTTTTCCCAAAATATGCAACGTTTTCGAAACCACTAAAGCCAGTGAAATGGGGTAGCAATCTCTAAATTGGTGACCTAATTGCGTAACTTTTTTACCCTACAAGTTGTTTCGAAAAACCCACCCCTTTTTTGAAAAACTAGATTTTTGACATTTTTTCTGCAAAATGTCACTTTTGACAAGCATCCCTTAGGGCTATGTCAAAAATATTGTCGAATTTGAATTCCTTGGCCTCGAAATTATTTAGTTTGACTATAAACATGAGATGATGGGTTAAAGCGTGAAAAAAATTGACCAAAAGCTTTATACTATTTGAAATGAAATTTTAAAAAATGACTTTTTCCAGGAAAAAAGATAAAAATAAGACAACCACTGTTTTGAGGGTTTTTGGGGTCGACAAATGCAATGGATGTAAAATAAAAAGTCAACATCGTTTTGTTCACCCCTAAATGGGGGTGGTTTTCTCAAAATATGTGATGTTTTCGAAACCACCTAAGCCAATGAAATGGGATAACCGTCTTTAAATTGGTGACTTAATTGCGTAACTTTTTTACCCTACAAGTTGTTTCGAAAAACCAACCCCATTTAAAAAAAAAATCGATTTTTGACATTTTTCCGAAAAAGGTCACTTTTGACAAGTATCCCTTGGAGCTATGTAAAAAATATTGTCAAATTTGAATTCCTTGGCCTCGAAACTATTTAGCTCGACTATAAACATGAGATGATGGATTGAAGCGTGGAAAAAATTGACCAAAAGCTTTATATTATTTGAAATGAAATTTAAAAAAACGACTGTTTCCAGGAAAAAAGATAAAAATAAGACAACCACTGTTTTGAGGGTTTTTAGGGTCGACAAATGCAATGGATGTAAAATAAAAAATCCACATCGTTTTGTTCACCCCTAAATGGGGGTGATTTTCCCAAAATTGTGACGTTTTCGAAACCACTAAAGCCAATGAAATGGTAATTTTTTTACCCTACAAGTTGTTTCGAAAAACCCACCCCTTTTTTGAAAAACTAGATTTTTGACATTTTTTCTGCAAAATGTCACTTTTGACAAGCATCCCTTAGGGCTATGTCAAAAATATTGTCAAGTTTGAATTCCTTGGCCTCGAAACTATTTAGTTTGACTATAAGCATGAGATGATGGGTTGAAGCGTGGAAAACATTGATCAAAAGCTTTATATTATTTGAAATGAAATTTAAAAAAAATGACTGTTTCCAGGAAAAAAGATAAAAATAAAACAACCACGGTTTTGAGGGTTTTTGGGGTCGATAAATGCAATGGACGTAAAATAAACAGTCCACAACATTTTGTTCACCCCTAAATGGGGCTGTTTGGCCCAAAATATGCGACGTTTTCGAAACCACTAAAACCAGTGAAATGGGGTAACCGTCTTTAAATTGGTGACTTAATTGCGTAACTTTTTTAACCTACAAGTTGTTTCGAAAAACCCACCCCTTTTTTTAAAAAATCGATTTTTGAATTTTTTTCTGCAAAATGTCACTTTTGACAAGTATCCCTTGGAGCTATGTCAAAAATATTGTCAAATTTGAATTAGTTCGTCTATAAACATGAGATGATGGCTTGAAGCGTGGAAAAAATTGACAAAAGCGTTATATTATTTAAAATGAAATTTAAAAAAATACTTTTTCCAGGAAAAAAGATAAAAATAAGACAACCACTGTTTTGAGGGTTTTTGGGGTCGACAAATGCAATGGATGTAAAATAAAAAGTCCACATCGTTTTGTTCACCCCTAAATGAGGGTGCTTTTCGCAAAATATGCGACGTTTTTGAAACCACTCAGGCCAGTGAAATGGGGTAGCAATCTTTAAATTGGTGACCTAATTGCGTAACTTTTTTACCGTACAAGTTGTTTCAAAAAACCCACTCCTTTTTTAAAAAACTAGATTTTTGACATTTTTTCCGAAAAATGTCACTTTTGACAACTATCCCTTGGAGCTATGTCAAGAATATTGTCAAATTTGAATTCCTTGGCCTCGAAACTATTTAGTTCGACTATAAACATGAGATGATGGATTGAACCATGGAAAAAATTGACCAAAAGCTTTATATTATTTGAAATGAAATTTAAAAAAACGATTTTTTCCAGGAAAAAAGATAAAAATAAGACAACCACTGTTTTGAGGGTTTTTGGGGTCGACAAATGCAATGGATGTAAAATAAAAAGTCCACATCGTTTTGTTCACCTTTAAATGGGGGGTGCTTTTCGCAAAATATGCGACGTTTTCGAAACCACTAAAGCCAGTGAAATGGGGTAACAATCTTTAAATTGGTGACCTAATTGCGTAACTTTTTTACCCTACAAGTTGTTTCGAAAAACCCACCCCTTTTTTAAAAAACTAGATTTTTGACATTTTTTCTGCAAAATGTCACTTTTGACATTTTTTCTGCAAAATGTCACTTTTGACAAGCATCCCTTAGTGATATGTCAAAAATATTGTCAAATTTGAATTCCTTGGCCTCGAAATTATTTAGTTTGACTATAAACATGAGATGATGGGTTAAAGCGTGGAAAAAATTGACCAAAAGCTTTATATTATTTGAAATGAAATTTAAAAAAACTACTTTTTCCAGGAAAAAAGATAAAATAAAGACAACCACTGTTTTGAGGGTTTTTGGGGTCGACAAATGCAATGGATGTAAAATAAAAAGTCCACATCGTTTTGTTCACCCCTAAATGGGGGATGCTTTTCGCAAAATATGCGACGTTTTCGAAACCACTAAAGCCAGTGAAATGGGGTAGCAATCTTTAAATTGGTGACCTAATTGCGTAACTTTTTTACCCTACAAGTTGTTTCGAAAAACCCACCCCTCTTTTTTAAAAAACTAGATTTTTGACATTATTTCTTTAAAATGTCACTTTTGACAAGCATCCCTTAGGGCTATGTCAAAAATATTGTCAAATTTGAATTCCTTGGACTCGAAATTATTTAGTTTGACTATAAACATGAGATGATGGGTTAAAGCTTAGAAAAAATTGACCAAAAGCTTTATATTATTAAGACCAATACATATTTTTCGCAATGTTATTGATGATTAGCAGTATTTATCTGGTCTGCTCTAATTTGTCCGGAGCTGGCAACAAGGAGCCAGCTTCTCGGGGGTGTGAAGAAACGTCATTCTCCGAAATTTTTTATTGTCGTTTTTCCATTATTTTATGGTTTTTTATTGAAGAGACACAAAAAATGAGTCAACAGGAGGAGAATTAAAATTATGTAAGTATTGTTTATAATTTTTTGGTAACCATTTTTGTGTTGTTTTACTTTGAGAGCTTTTCTGGTATCAGAGTTGCTGCACGGTAAAAAGTAAAGCCGTAAGCAGTAAAGGCTGGTTCATGGTTAAATTATTTTTGTGTTACTGTTGCTGTAACTTTTTCCGGTAATTATGCAGTATACGGTCCGCATACTGCGTAATTACCATTTTTCCTTTAGCAATTATTAGCGGAATAGTCGTGAGGCTAAAGAGCCGACAGTTAATTATTTAGGATTTTTTTAACTAAATTAACCCAACCCAACTGAAACAGATTTAAACCAACCCCAAAAAAAAACTAACCCCCCCCCTAAACCTTTTTTTTGCATTAAAAAAAATGCCAGACAAGGATTCAGTGTCATTTAGGGGCCCTAGAGCCTCCATTTTTTTTTATGGCAAAACAGATGTAGGGGTTGTAATGTTTTTTTGGGTTGTTTTGGCTTTGAATAAGTTGGTTTGAGTCTGTTTAGGTTACGTTGGGTTAATTTAGTTTAAACTGTGTTTTTTTTAATTGTTTTGGCTTTTAATAAGGTGGTTTGAGTCTGTTTAGGTTAGGTTGGGTTAATTTAGTTTAAATAAATTTAAAAAAAAAACGAAAATATGAAAAACACATAATAAATAATTACTGTCGGCTCTTTAGCCTCACGACTATTCAGCCGAATTGTCAGCTCTTTAGACACTCTCATTATTAAATCTCATGTATTCAGATTAGAGTGTTCATGCTTATTCCTTTTCCATATTTTTTTCCTTAAGCCTTAAGGAATGACCTTGAAAGTTGGCCAATATTTAATTACGGAAAAAGAAGAGGAAAAAGCGCATTGCGCAAGTGCCAGCGGCAAAATATTTGTTGATATGTTTTAACCTCATAATAGATTGTTTTTTTTTAATTATTGGAAGCAGTAGTTATTACAGAAACGGATATTGATCATTTAGTAGATTTGGTTAAAGAGTTTCCACAATTGTAGGACTAAAAGATCCCCAAATTTTGTAAACTTCGCAAGTGCACCTGTCATTAGTAGCAACCTTAATGACTAAAGTTAAGGAAAAGGAATTTTAACATAAACCAGCTTTTACTTAAGGAAAAAGAAAAGGGTAAAGTTACAGAAAAAGTAAAGGAATTTAACCATGAACCAGCCTTTAGAAATAAAAAGCATTCATTTTTGGGTTACTTCTGTGAACTATTAACATCAACATTGATAACCCATAGTTAATTTCTCTTACGTCTTACTTTTATGCTGCAGCATCTCTAAACTGCAGCTTAACCTAAAAAGTCAGTCAAGGTAAAGTTTAAAAGACAGTTTTAAAGTTGTAATTTTTTTTTGCTGAAATACAGTCCTTTGGGGTAAATTGTTGTTTTTCTAACTCTACACCCAACGAAACAAAGTACCATTGTTTTTTATAGTGTCATGAAAAAACTCCCCAAAGAAGAAGAATGATAGACAAGGTATTTAACAAACAATCTGCATATTGCCACTGAAGTGTGGTTACATGGGACAAGATAATAGTTTGAGAACACATAAGGATTTCTAAAAGTTTTCTTTATGAATTGGAGGTAAATATATTTTTCATTACTCAAAGAGAGTCCCCAGTAAAAATACAAGTTGTGTTTATTTTGTAGTATAAATGAACCTAAAACTAGCAGCATAATTCATTTTTTTATATCACTTTAAATAACCAGAATTTTAATTCTAAAAATTAAAGGTGGTCAGTATTTTGTCGTTATAACCTTCGATTATATTATAACCATGTGTTCATCCTTTTTAAATCTATCATACATCTTGTTTTTGAAGGTTAAGTGCCATATAGACATGTCAATAATTAAATGTTGTATTTGCTAACTTATATCAGTATTCCAGCATGACATTTTGTCAAGGCTTGTATTACCCAAAAGGTTTCGTAAAGCTCCAACGTTGATGACAAAATAGTTAACCCATTTAATTCTTTAAATTAAAAATCTTGGTTATTTAAAGTGATATAAGAAATCAATAACACTGCCAGTCTTAAAATCATTCTTACTAAAAAATACAAACCCAACTTTACCCCCTTTAAACAGTGTGCATCTATTGAACGAGTTCCAATCTTGGTAGTATTGTTTGTATAAGAGAATTTCCTTATCTTTTTTTAGTGTTTGGAAAGAATTTTAGTAAATATTTTTTAATTTATTATGTTTTTCCTGTTATTTTTTATTTTTTTGAAAACTACATGGGAAAAAATATGCCGAACTCTTGTGGAAAATGCCTTTTTCGCACTTGTTAGGTAAATCACTATTAAAATTAGGCTTTAAAAAGGTATTTTGGGTTGCTCGTAAAATTTAGATAGCCTTGAGACTGTTTTGTTTTTTTTTACAGCATCAAACAATTAACTGGAAATGGTTCATCTCCAGGGAACAACACAATAGCTTGAAGACACCCTAGGATTTGCGAGTTTTGCTATTGATCCAAGGTAAATACTTTTTATTACTAAGACAGTATAAATAACTTGCTAATAAACCAAATGTTTATTTATTTATCTATTAGCATCAAGGGACATTATCCTTTTTTTATCTTTTTTTTTATTTTAATATGTTTTTGAATTATGAATGATTTTTCTACCTTACTCAATCCTTGTTTTTAAGAATACTATGAAATCGAGAAAAGTAAGTTTCAGGTGTTGTTTGGTAAAGCACAACTAACATTTTTTGTATTTACTCCTCAGCATTTATACAGGGAGGCTTAAAATTGTTCAAAAATTGTTATATTTGCGAAATATTTATGATGGTCCTCAATGTAAGCACTAGCATACCAAAAAGATTTTTCTTGGGAGGGGGCTCTACCGACTCAAACAAAAATATCTTTTACCTGCTATGTTAATAAGTAGGTAGTTAGATACAAACTTTATGTTTACTGTATAGTCATGTTTTCAAAAACCTTTAGTAAGCAGGGGGGGGTGACTCAAATATACCGAGTATAGTCAATGTCTTTTCTGCCATAGCATAAAACAATTTAAGATGTACGTACATCATAACTAATAATTAAATATTACAATACGACTTAAAATATATTTCAGTCCCCCCTTACAAACGTTTTCTGAAAAGATGACTATGCAGTAAATGTAAAGTTTTTATCTTTTTTAACTACCTACTATTATCCTAGTAGTAAAAGAAAAGTTCATATTTTCGTATGAGTTGATAGAGCCTCCCAAAAAAAAAAAATATTTTAGTAAGCTGCTGCTTACATACACATGAAATTGACAGCTTTATTGGTTTGTGGACCATGAAAAATTTTTTACAAAAATAATGATATTAAGGACAATAATCAAAAATACAATAATCCCTTTTTTTGCATTGTTTCAGGTATATCAAGATTGAGCAGTAGTTATGAGTTCTGGAAAACTGCAATGGAGTTTTCTTGTGTGTACTAATTTTAAAGAATAAAAAAATTATGTAAAATTGTGTTCCTTATTATTGCAAATTGGGCCACTGTGTTAAACCTAGCTTAAATTTAATTGTGGGTTAGAATGTGCTTTCATAAGAAACTAAAAACATATATATATAACCAGGTTTAACATTACGGTGCAATACGCCAGTGAGGGGTTTGCTTATCGGTAGCTTTTGGGGGGGGGTTGAAATTTTTCTTAATGTGTAGCTTGTATCCATAAATGTTTCTACTAAGTTTCATTTTAATTGGTTCGGTACAACGACCCAGTCATTCAAATATATACCAGGTAATGTTTTGCCCTACCACCCTTATTTGATGGATGGGGATTATTTTTTTTTTAAATGTATAGCTTGGTTCAACACCGTCTCAACTAAAAAGACAGTTAACTCTTGAGAGCGTTTAGCCTACTATGGCGGTAATATATTGACACCAAAACTGACAGAAAATCCATGTTTTACCTGTCAATTTGATTATAAAAATGGCGGCAGCAGTAGACTAAAAAGGGCACTGAAGAGGTAGGAGTTCTGGCTTTTTAGTTTACAAATTACATTTTGGTTGGGTGGGTAGAATGACCCCAGTCATTAAAAAACATTTTCTCATTCTGTTATTAAAAACTATGCATAGTAGGTTTTTTGCTGTCCCTACTACCCTAATTTGGCGGGGATCAATGTTTTTAGGGTTTATATCGTTTTATACCTAGAATACTTGTGCTAAATTTCGTTAAAATCGGACCACTATAAACTTCCAGTCATTGGTCAAGTGACTGGTCAATAAATTAGAAACTTCCTTTTAAAATAATAGAACAATTTTATGTTATACATACGTAAGAAGTCAAGATCAAAGAAACTCCTATATTACCAAACCTAATTATACCAATTAAAGAATGAAATGGGGAAAAATAATTTACCGGCTTTTTTATTATGTTATTTATATTTATTATGCCTACACTTTGAATAACAGCACTAATTTATAAAATAAAATCCAAATTTCTGCTCATTAATGAATTTTGGAAACATAACAAGTCTGATCAAGATCAATGCTCCCGAGTGTGTTTTTGTGACTGGTTAGGTATCTAGAGGTATAGATATTTATTTTTCTTAGCTGATATTGATGTAGAGCTTCATAAGAATCTATCCTTTATCTTGCCAAACAGCATATTTTGACACTTAGTTGAGTACTAAAAATGCAGAATTAATATATTAATTATTAAAATCTAGTCCAAATAAAGCATGCCCATTTAAAGCATATAATTCAATATTAAAAGAAAATTTTTACCCTAAAGGTTGCATGAAGTAGGTATTAAAGTTTGTGAGTGAGTAATATACTTACCTAGTGCATGTCAGATTTCCAGGAAATTTTTGGAAATTTTGCCAATTTATTCTGATTCTAATACAGAATATACTGAGCAAAACTGCATTTTTCCATCAGAGGACAAATTTTATTTAAAACATTAGAAAATCTAATAAGATATAAGATGCGATTTCTGTGGAAATTTTTGATACATGTCAGGCGATTTCCAAAGATTTCTATTAATCCAGAAAAAATTTCCAGTTATTAATGCACAAGGTATATATTCTCACAAGAAAATCAACAAATTGAATCATGTTTGAAAGTTTGAGACAATGATGTATTTGAAATTAATTCTGTGTTTCGGATTTCCATTGTCTATATTTTATTTATACACGACGTTCAGATTGTACTGATCGAAACGTCGTGTATACATAAAATATAGACAATGGAAGTCCGAAACACAGAGTTTATTTCAAATTGAATCATATTAACTAAAATCTAAGCTAACTGAACCTAACTTAACACTAAAAATGGTGCTAAATAATGCAACGCAGCTCCACAGATAGCAAGAAGCAGGACTGTTGTAACTGGTTGTAACTTTGGCCACAACCTATAAACTAAAGGCAGATTCAGAGTTCTGTTAGGTAAGCGGTATGAGGTAAGATGCAAGGAAAATAAACAAAACAATATAGTAAATGCACGCTGCTCTTACCGTTTGCAACTTATAGAGCAGAATGAACAGCAACATGCACTTACTATAGTTTATTTTTCTTGCCTCTTACTGCATACCGCTTACCTTACAGAACTCTGAATTCGCCTTAAGTTACTGCCAATAGCCACTCACCTTTTTTGTGATCTGCTTGTTGAGTGAATTGAGCCTTGAAAGAAAATCAGTGCAAATGTTTATGATAATGTATTACTGGTGTAGTTCAGGGACCAAATTTACATAATTGGTGTATTTTGGGAACATCTTCTGATTTTTCAAACGGTTGCCTGCTGAGTGCAATTTTGTCACCATCCAACATATCCTTGGACACGTGTAGTTATTAAAAACTTCTACTATTGCCATAGTTCTAAAAATAAAGCATTGATGTTAAAACCCAACCCAGCTCCACAAATGGTAAACTGACAAGCAGCAGGACTGTTGTAACTTTGGTCACAACCTATAAACTAAAGGCAGATTCAGAGTTCTGTAAGGAAAGCGGTATGAGGTTTGCAGTAAGACGCAAGGAAAATAAACAAAACAATAGCAAATGCATGCTGCTCTTACTACTTGCAGGTTACAGAACACTATGAATAGCAGCATTCATTTACTATAGTTTATTTTCCTTGCATCTTGCTGCATACCGCTTACCTTATGTAAATCTGAATCCACCTTAAGCTACTGCCAATAGCCACCCCCCTTTTTTTTTTGATCTGATGTCAAGTGAATTGAGCCTTGAAAGGGAATCAATGCAAAGCTTTATGACAATGTATACTAGTGTAGTTCATGGACAAAATTTACATTACTGGTGTATTTCGGGAACATTTTCTGATTTTGGGGACATTCCAAAAGTGGCACGGTCCCTTGCTGCCTGCTGGGTGGATATTTTGTCACCCAAGAACATTGCCATAGTTCTGAAAATAAAGAATTGATGTTAAAACCCAACCCAGCTCCACAAATGGTAAACTGACATGCAGCAAGACTGTTTTTTAACAACCTAATATAAATTAAAGGTAGATTCAGAGTTCTGTAAGGTAAGCGGTACAAGGTAAGATGCAAGGAAAATAACCAAAATAATAGCAAATGCATGCTGCTCTTACTGTTTGCAGCTTACAGAACACAATGAATAGTAGCATGCGTTTACTATAGTTTATTTTCCATAATTATCCAGTATACGGTTTTCTGCCATTTTTAATTTTTTATGAAAAATTCTTTATGGGGGCACCTACTAGGGTCCCTAGGACCCCAAATCTGCCTGCGCGCGATTCTTTTTTTAAAGAGAAAAAAGGGTGCCCGAGGGGGGGGGTTGTAATATGTTTTTTTGATTGTTTTGGGTTGGGTTGGACTGTGTTGGATTGGGTTGTTTTAGTGAAAAAAAAACAAAAAAAAAATAAAACCAACCGGCGCAGGCGGATTTGGGGTCCTAGGCACCCTAGTAGGTGCCCCCATAAAGAATTTTTCATAAAAAATCAAAAATGGCAGAAAACCGTATACTGCATAATTACCCATTGAAGTATTGCCAATGGCCACTCACCTTTTTTACTTCACTATTAAGATCTACTGTCGAGTGAATTGAGCCTTGAAAGAGAATCAGTGCAATAGATCTATCCAAATAGATCCATGGAAATTTATTCTGGCCATATTTTTCCCATTGGGCTTATTGTGACATCTGGTACAATCCAGTGTCCACAACCGGACAACCTACTGGTATAGCAAGCAGCAGAAGCTGCGGTCAACAACAACATATGACAAGATGGTACACATCTATGGAACAATCCTGGGTTACCCAATCCTGACCTGATAAAAGTAAAGCAGTCTCCCCTACACCACGAGATACGCAACTCGCGAAAGATATAATATTTGTAGTAAACTGAATTCAACCACCAAATATATTCCAGTGATAATGTATGTATTAACTAAGTTCTGTTGCATTATTTATGCCATTGTTCCGTAGTTATTTCACTTATAATGGCAAAAAAAACCGGGGACTTTTATCTTTTTCAATTGGCATCAAATTCCTCAAAAAAAAATTAATTAACTCAAGGTTAGGACCGGATTTTGAAAATTTCTCCATTAAATTCCAATCCTATGGCCAAATGGCCAAATAAGATTCAGGGCACTGGTACTCGTATGATAAAAATAAAATGTTGGTGAGTATGGTAAACACTAGATGGCGGTAAAGTAGGTCCCCAAAATACACCGAAAAAAAAGTACGACTTTGGGGACGTCCTCGAAGTCAGAAAATGTTCCCGAAATACACCAGTAATAGAAATGTTGTCCCTGAACTACGCCAGTGATACATATATAAGTTATATGACCACCTTATACGGACAAACCAGTGAAGATGTTACAAAGCTGCTGAGTCTGCAATCCCATGAAATATTTCTTCGAATCTTTATATTTTATTAACATGTGTTTTACCATTTTTAAGTTACTTTTAGTTTTGGTCTAGAATTAAATTATAATTTTTTAAAAACGGTTTTACGGAGACTCGTCTTTTAAGTGGCGCAGTCGGTAGGATTCCCGACTGCGCCACTTAAAAGACGAGTCTCCAGGATTCCCAATCGCGATAAATGAACATTATTGACGGTTCGTCTTAACGATTTATTGGGATTCTATGAACAAATAAATAACAAAAAGGTGCCGTGCGGTTCGCGAGTTCGAATTGTTTGGATCAAGAGGAAGTTCCAGTTGAGTGAACTGAGTAGCTCAACGAGAAGATTTACCGAAGGATTATTGAACGTACATCAATACCGGGAGTATTTGCATCAGTGCCCTTTGAATGGATATCAGAGGACAAATGCTGGGACAGATCTTGATAGATTCAGTGTAAGTAATACTTTTAGTGTCATTTAGGGGTTCCGTTTTCGAAAATTCTGATATTTCAAATTCTGATTCTGACTCAATAAAAGACGAAGAACAAACTTGTGTAAGTCAAAGTTCAGACCGGAAAATTGAAATCTTTTTATCGGAATTGATAGGAAAAGTTAACTTAGGGCTAGATTTAGGACAAAATTCTAATATCTCTACAAATCTGTAAGCAAATTTAACAAAAATGGCTACACCACAACTAAAATCTGAGTATTTAAACATGATCCCCGAATTTCATAGGGAATCAGAACTATTAGCCAGATTTATAGAAATATGTTAAAAATTATTCACCAAATTCTACAACACCGCTAATACTAGCGATTTTCAAAATGAATATTTGATGTCAAGTATTTTGGGTAAAATTAAAGGTGAAGCGGCAATAAATATTGCCTCAAACACCATTTCTAGTTTTGTGGATTTAAAAGAATCTCTTCTTAATACGTATGGGGATAAACGCGATCTATTTACGCTTGTTATTGAAACTACAGAAATGAAACAAGGAAATGAATCGCCGTTCGATTTTTACAACCGATTACAACACCAGTTAAATCACCAAACTTCTTATCTTTCCACTCACGGCTCGGCTGATAAAAGAAAAATCATTGGTGTGTTTTGTAGAGGGTTATTTTTAGAGTTTTATTACGCGGTTTAAAAGAGCCTGTTGGGTCCTTAATGCGAACTAAAAATCCAATAAATATAAATGACGCGCTTAAAATACTTACAAACGATTTTCAAATCGAAAGTGCCCAAAAATTTCAAAATTCGAAACCATTACATAATAACACCAATCACGCGTTAAACAGACCAGGACCCAACCAACCTTTACAGTTAACAAATTATCCTCATAACCAGCTTGCTTCCACTTCGAATTACAGACAACCACAATTAATATACAAACCCGAACAAAATAAAATTTATTTTGCAAGAAATCCAAACCAAACAAACGTATTTAGGCCTAATCAAATACCCATGTCAAAATTATCGACACCAACGCCCATGAGCGGCATATCAAACTAAACCTTTAGACCCCAACAAAACAAAAACTTGCCTTATCGACCAATGCAAAATTACGCTCAAAATAATCAATCAAAGCCCCGGTTAAATTTCGTAATCGAAGAAATAAATAAAATCGATGACCAATCGGCGGACGACCCTACAATCGAATATCTGGAGGAAGAAAATCAGTATCTTTACACGGATTACACCGAATATTCTCAAAACGATCACGAGTTAAACGAGTTTTTTCAGGAACCAGCCTCGGAACCCCCGAATACGAATTAATGAACCTCACTAATAGCGAAAATAAACTACCTTATATTATTTTTCTAGAAAATAATCTAAAACATCTTTTAGACACGGGTAGTACTAGATCTTTTGTAAAACCAGAAATCGCACAAAAATATTTCCAAAAATCGATAAAAATGACCCATTTCAAATCTCAACTGCTCACGGTACCTCCATAGAACATTTTAGCACGCTTATTCCCTGTTCAAAAATATTTAATGTGGATACAAAACAATTAAAATTTTATATTTTTGATTTTCACACCTATTTTGACTGTTTGTTGGGGATAGACAATCTATCCTTATTAAAAGCAAATATTGAACTTGAGAAAAACAACTTAATTACTCCCAATTCTCAAATAAAATTAAAATTTCATAATTCGTCAAAAACACCAATATTTTATTCTTGCAACCAAGGTCAGAACAAGTAATTAAAATGAACATAAAAAATATCGAAAATGGTGACCTAATAATCCCATACCCAAAAATTTCAAATTTAGAAATCCCGCAATGCCTTACGACGGTAAAAAACTATGAGGTTATTTGCACGATCTTAAACCCAACCGAAAAAAATTTAAAAGTTGAACTTTTTGACTCTTTAGAAGTCATTGATTTTAACGAGTATGAACTCCAAGAAAAACCTACACCAAACCTTAATAACGTTAACGTAAATAAATTTAAATTTGATGTTTCGAAAATTAGAACCGAGCACATGAACAGTGAAGAATGTAAATTGACAATCGAATTATTAAAAGAGTATTCATATCGACGGAAATTAATTAACTTTTACCAGCCAAATAAAACATTAACACACTAAATCGTATAGGTAAATGAGGTTAAAAGGCAAGTCCATGAAATGCTCGAACAAAATATTATAAGACCCAGCTATTTTCCCTGGTCGTCCCCAATCTGAGTGGTACTCAAAAAGTTGGACGCTTCTGGGAAACGTCAGTGGAGGATAGTTATCGATTTTCGTAAATTAAATCTTAAATTAATACGCGACAAATATCCAATTCCAAATATATCAGGTCTTCTTGATAAGCTTGGGCTCTGTCAATATTTCTCTACTCTTGACCTCGCATCAGGTTTTCACCAAATTGAGTTGGCAGAGGAAGACATTAAATTAAACGGCATTTAATACCGGAAATGGGCATTACGAGATTTTAAGAATGCCTTTTGGCCTAAAAAATGCGCCTGCCACTTTTCAAAGGGTGATGGATAACATCCTTAGAGGTATTCAAAACGAACGCTGTCTGGTTTACTTAGACGACATAATAGTGTTTAGCACAAGTTTGCAATAACACATAAATCGTTTAAGAGAATTATTTGATCAATTACGAAAAAGCAAATTTTAAAGTGCAATTAGATAAGTCGGAATTTCTCAGAAAAGAAGTGGCCTACTTAGGACACATTGTTACACCTCACGGCGTGAAACCCAACCCTGAAAAATTAAAGCGATATCTTGTTACCCGATACCTACTACACAAAAACAGATAAAACAATTCTTGGGTCTCGTGGGTTACTACCGTAAATCTATCGCGGATTTTGCTAAAATAACAAAACCTATGACTGTTTATCTAAAAAAAGATGCCATACTTGATCCGAAAAATCCCGCGTATATAAAAGCCTTCGAGACGTGCAAAAACATATTAATTAAGGAACCCATACTGTAATATTTAAATTTTGAGGAATCGTTTAACCTTACTACGGACGCTAGTAATTTCGTAATAGGCTGCGTACTTTCGCAATGAAAAATTGGGTCAGATCTTCCAGTCGCGTACGGTTCAAGGACACTTAATCAGTCGGAAATAAATTACTCCACAACCGAAAAAGAATTATTGGCTATAGTTTGGGCGGGTAAATACTTTAGACCCTATTTGTTTGTCCGAAAATTTAACATTATAGCTGACCATAAACCACTCGAATGGCTAATGTCATTAAAAGAACCGAATTCTAGGTTAGTACGCTGGAGCTTAAAGCTTGCGGAATATGATTTTGAAACTAAATACAAAAAAGGTTGCTTAAATCAAAATGGAGACGCTCTTTCGCGCGTGGAAATAAACACTAACGAGACAAAAAAACGTAGACCCCCAAAATCCACAGGCTTGCTTAGATCGGTTTCGCGAAAACGTCGAAAAAGTAAACGAAAATTTGACAAATAAAAACGATCAAGAAAATCAATCTATCGTTGTTTAAACAGGAGACTTGGACGATCATAATAACGCGGTCGAAGACAACGTTAGCGACCAAACGGTACACTCCAGTCACGAAAACCCAATAATCGGAATACCAATAGTTGATTGCCCTGTAAATTTTGAAAAAAATCAAATATTTATTTCGGAAGTAAATTTTGCCTCTGCAAAAACTTTCATCACCAGATTATTCCTAACTAAACAAAGATTTCACGTTCAACTCTCTCAAAATAATTTCGAAAAAGATGTAGTCCAGTTTATACGTAGTACGTGGTTCCAAAAATAAAGTACTATGTTTATTTCCCAATGAGCATTTTTGTCTATATAAAAGTTACAGTAAATAATATAAAACCTTCATAAAGTAACCAAAAGTTATATTATTTAGTGTTCATGATACTTTTATAACTCTAATATATCTCTTAAATGAGTAAAAAAGACTTGAAAAACAACTGACCAACACCAGCTTATAAAAATTTATGGTACATAGTAATGGTAATAAAAACAACATATAGATTTTATATTATATTATTATTATAAAAAGGTTTTACAACTGTTTTAACAACACTACATAACAAATTAAAGGTTTAGAAATATAAATCTTCCATCTTTCTTCTCTTTGCTTGTTATGTATTATTCTTTTTCTTTTTACAATAAAAAATTTATAAAAAGGTGTTTACCAATCTTCTAAAATAAATAAAAATGGAAGTGAGATAAGTTGAAGCAGGAATATGAATATTTATATACTATAGTCAAATAAAAGCTGTTTTTCATGTCATCCTACTCTGAAAATTAGCTGCGGTCCCGTGTGTACTGTACAGTTTTCGAATACACTCACATAAATTTCATGGGCTTCAAAAATACTTGAGAAAACGGGAAGAAAATATTCATTTATATATCACTTTTTTTTTCATAAAAGTTTTTTGCTTTCTGGGACAAATATTGAATTTTGTATGTTGTTCTAAACACTAAACAAGCAATATTTCGATTGAAACACATGTTGAAACCCCAGAAATAACGTTTATATTTAGGTCAAAAACCTATTTTTGGAATCCAAAATGGCGAAAATTTCCGACAATTCTATAAAAAAAAACAATACAACTATACCACTTTACCTCGTTTTAACACTATTTTATGACCCTTTTAAAACATGATGCTAGTTGGAACAAAGTGCTGCAGATGGCGCAGTGCTGAACAATGAGGCTGCGTTCCGCCCCACACGGTGCGATTCGAAAACTCCACGAAAGTTTTACGAACGCAACCGATTCGCACGACTGCTCGACGTCAATTGTGAACGCTCCTCATCAGCGCGGTTCTTGATATGTGTCAAGGGAATTCGAGGTTAGACCAATTTATTGTGTGAAACAAACAAACTTTGTGACTTTTTTAAATTTATTTTATGTGATTAATAACGTCTGACTAGGAAAGCCCCTATGTCGTTTAAAATTGTGCAAACGATTGAGTCGGGACAAAAAGCCACTCTATCAGTGGTCCCCAAAAATTGGGAGAAGAACAATTTGTTGAGCTGGCCTCCAGTAGCCAGCAGAAATATAGTTAAATTAATTAAAGATCCGTCGTCAAAACCCTCGACCGACTGGACGCAGATGACATGCTTCCTAAAGAGGAGTGGTTTTTTATCCTATGAGGGGGCAGAGGCGGAATTGCAAGCGATGATGGAGACTAAAGATACTGACATTGATGACAATGACTTCAATGAGATTGCACATTGTCGGAAAAGGAGTTATGAAAACTCTTGTTCGCGTGGCAGCGGCGGAAAAAGAGGAAACTCATCAAAACGTAATAAAATTGGACGAGAACCACCAGCTGATTTTAATGCCTTTGCTGACCAGTGTAAGGTAAAACCAAGTAGACTAGAATAGTACCTATAGTCCCACTCAGCCTTTTAAATTTTGAATGCTTCAACCTGAGGGGCTTTTCACCAAAATTTGTAAATTTACTTATGGTATTGCCAGGAATTTCCGCATATTTTGATTTGCTACAACTGGTGGGTCCTAAATTATTTAATTCTTATCAGTGTCAGAAATATTTCTAAGTGTAAAACTTGCCAAAAAATTCAAACCAGTAATTTATCAAAATTACAACATTATAATTATTAATTTAATGTAATACTTGGTATTTGTGCTACAAATATATTTAAACTTTTAATATCTTGCAGTTTTATAAAGTAATGTTTTTTCATAATAAAAATAAGGAATTAAAACTTTTATTTAGTGCTTGCACATACAGATTGTTAGTAATCTAGATGCAGTTATATAACTTAACATATTTAAGATTTTTTTAATAAATTTGAAAATTTGAGAATTTTTACAAGTATTTAGTGTTTTCCAAAGTATTTTTAACAATTTCAATAATGAAAAGATTATCCAGACTAATGATATACGTTTTCTTTTAGAATATCAAGAGAGTTGTTTTTCCTGAGGAAAATGAAAATGAACATTTTGCTGATGAATCTGAGCAAGAAACAGTATGTATATGTTTATTTTACACAGTCTCACCACAAACAAAATAACAAGATTCTTTACCTTCATCAAAAACTGTTTTTACCCAAACTTGAAGAAAACTATCAAAAACTGGTAATATTGAGAAGATCTAATTATTCAAAAATTCAATAAAATAACATTCAAAAATTAAAATGGCCCAATATGTATGTCCCCGATTAAAAAGACACTACCATAGAAACCATTATTGTGTAATTCACCAGCTGCCTTGATTCATAGAATATAGAAGTTGTGAGATGCCAGTTGTGTTGCTGTGTTTGAGATTTTTGTAATGATTTTTTGTTTTTGTTCTTTTGTTCATATTCTGTATAAAAACTCCAACTATTAAAAAATATAGTATCTACAACTCACAGCTAAAGTGAGCCTTTTTTACTCGCGTTTATAAATACCTCGCTGCGCTCGTTATTCAAAACAATGCTTGTAAAAAAACTATTTTGGATGCTAGTTGTAGAAACTAGTAGTTATCATAGCACAAAATGTTACCTGAAAAAAGTCTCGCCTATAGTTAGGAATTTCAAAGGCCAACTTTTGTTCATATTCTGTATAAAGACTCCAATTATTGCCAAAATTTTCTAAGTATTGTCAAAAAAGTTGTAATTAACGTTAATTAAACAACACAAAAATTTTTTCCACATTTGCACAAAACTTCCTCTAATTTATTTTTGTGTGGGGCTGACCATGTTGTTTTTTTTTAGGATCCAACGAAAATGTATGCCCAAACCTCTAAATCCTCAAGTAAACCAATTAAAGAAGTTTCAATAGATTTTGATATATCCAAAATGCCTGTACAAATTCTTATTCCTGATGTACAAATTGATGAAGGCTTCAATGGATTTGAAAACATCCCCAGCAGTGAAAATCCATTTAGGGTCGTTTCACCTCTAGAGGTTACTTTTAGTTCACTGACCATTTTTTCAGAAATTCTGGTTAGTTTTACTGTAAATAGCAGAAAAACTAAATAGTAGCTTTTTTTCAGGTATCATCTTGCAATAATACTAATGTAGCTGACAAATTAAACTTGGTGCTTGAGAATCAGAATAAAATATTTCTGGAAATGACTCTCCAAAAGACATTACTGCAAAACCTTGCTAAAAACTTGCATGTTCTACCCACAGCTCAGACAAGGATTGGGGAGGAGAAATATAGTTTTCCAATTAACAAAATGGAAGCCCTAGAAACCTTGGACTTCAAATTAAGGGAGCCAGCTATAATGAATGAAGTGGTATGTATTATGTCAGAGCATGTGAAAAGGTGCTTTCAAAAAGGTCTTTTAAAAGTGCTTTTAAAAAAAATCTATAATTAAAAAATAGTAAAAAGTACCAGTGGCCTTAAAAAATATTATTGCTTACTAGCTTTAGCTTCCCCCTCCTCTTCCACCTCACCTCTCTATCCTTCTATCGCCCGCTCCCCTTTAAATCCCCCCCCCCGTCCAGCCGAACACCCGCTTTGTCTGCTAGTTTTTAATTTTTTTTAAAACCAATTTTGATGAAATAAATGCCTATATGTTGTCCAGGAACCCAAGGAATGCAATAGTCAAAGTCCCATTAAAATCGGCTTGGTAGTTTTTGCATGATGCTGGAACAAACAGACAGACAGACAAAAGTTGTAAAAGTTACATTTTTTTTGTATTTATTTTGGTTAGAAGCGAACACCAACAATTTTAAAAGCATATTCAATGGACAGAAATGGTCTTTTAGAGATTTATTATATGTATAGGTTAAAAACATCGATGTGTACGTCGATGGTTAAAAATAACTTTGAGTTTAAGCCCATTAGGCTGAAAAGGATGTGTGTCTCAGATATTTATTGCATTTTCTAGGTTTCTTTGAAGAAACAGATCTGCGGTACTTCAGGAAAGGCAAATGGCCTCAACTGCTCTTATTTTCTGATAGATAAAATGATAACTAGGAAACTACTGACATCATTTTCATGGTGTGGAGGGAGCAGAAAAGAAGATCCAAAACTCCCTTTCAAAATTTATAGGAACTTTAGAACTTGTTTCTTCAAGATCATACGGTTGGCTGATAAAGAATATTCAGAAGCAGATAACGAATTTTTTTTTAAAAACATAAAAAATGCTAAAAGAAGGCATGAGACCCATATAGGCCAGAATGGAGAAGAAAAAAATGGTCGACTGTCAAGTGGCAAAAACCGTCCAAAGCAGTTATTGTATAAGAAAAAAAACAATAAAAATAATGAGAATGATTCTGAAGGCGGACAAAAATCAGGTCATAATTGGAGTGACCATGAAGATAATCAAAAGTCAGATCACAATAGTGAGACTGAAGAGAATTAATGAAATACATTATAAAAATGTTAATGTGAAATCTTCAAAAAAAAAGTTTGTAATCCTTACCCTCCATAAAAATAAGCAGTTGAATATAACAGAACTACTCCCTAGACTATTAAATGCTATGCACAAATTTTTTTCTGTACACAACAGATATAGAACATGCCAAAGATGCGAAGCATAGTTAAGGAAGTAGTTGCTCAACAGTTATATAGGCAGAGGGCTACAAACTATCTTTGTATTATACAGTCTGAAGTTTGGGATACTCTGTAGTCAACATATGATCTCCATTTTTAAGTACATAATGTGTTCTTCAAGATCAATAAAAAATGAACAAAAAAAAAGTTTGGCAGACCATCATTCCAAGTGTGATTAATATTTGATAAATATTTATTATACCCATAAAAGAGACAAAAATCAAAATTTGAAAATTTTCTGATTAGTATTTGATTATTTTTATCAAAAAAGTAGGTACATCATGTGATACCTCATTGGAAAGGCACTTTAAAGACTTTTCAATTAAGCAGTAAATTACTGCCTTGGTGAAAGAGGTTTCGCGATATTTTAATTTCTTTTTATATATATGTAAGGAAAATCAGGAGTTTTTTTATTTTTAAAAATCAATAAAAAAATTACCTATCCCTCTTATGGGTGGCATAAAGGTGCTAAAAATGAGCAAAATAATCTGTGGGTTGGTCTGTCAAATTTCTAGTTGATTTGATGATTTGACCCCTTAGCCTGTAAGATCAAATGTTAATAAAAGTTTGTTGGATTGACAGTATAAGCATAACTTAATAGTCCTTAACATCTTGCAGGATTTTTGTATTATTAAGGTTGTTATTTTAGTTTTATGTTGTGTATACTGTCGTGCAAACTTCAAGTACCTACTTTTTTTAAAGTGTTAATGGAGTAAAATCATTATTAGATGTTTCATGTCTTGTTTTTTTTTTATTTGAAAGCATCGTTCTTATTTTATTTAAGGTAGTTGTAGGGTGTTAATTTTGACAATTTATATTTAACCTTCTTTTGTAACTTTTTAAATAAAAATACAAATTAAAAACCAAACTTATATTTTTAATCAATTAGTAACTTACAAAGTATGTAACAAAGGTATAAATATATACATTTTTTTATAGGAAAGACAGACTTCAAAATTTTTTTGAAGGTGTAGGTTTATGGGTTTCGCAAAATTTATTTGCTTCTTCAAGGCTCTAAAATTGAATGTACAATAAAAATAGTGTGGATTTAAAAGAATTTTTGTTAAAAAAAATGTTATTACACAAGCAGCTAAAGTTTAAAAAGTGAAACGTAAAATTTTTTACTATAAGTTTGAGAAGTTTTAAAATTGAATGTACAATAAAAATAGTATGGATTTAAAAGAATTTTTGTTAAAAAAAATGTTATTATCATATTATTATATTAAAAAAAAATCTTTTAAATCCACACTATTTTTTTTGTACATTCAATTTTAGCGCCCTGAAGAAACAAATAAATTTTGCGAAATGTTGGCATTTTAAAAAAAAACACGTTTCATTAATAAGATCCCTCAACCCATAAACCTACACCTTCAAAAAAAATTAAAAATAGGATCGTTAAACCATTCTACAAGACTTAAAAATAACTGACATTTTTAATCAATGAATATCTTACAAAGTATGTAACAAAGGTATAAATACATACATTTCTTTATAGGAAAGACACACTAATTTGCATTTTATGTCCTGTAAAGAAAATCTTTCTTTTGGTTTTTAAATTTTGTCAGAAACATATATGTGCAGTAAAGATGATCTAACCGGTGTGTCAAAAAAATCATCAGTATTCTGTAAAGCGCAGCCACAAATTTCAATTTGTTCATTTTCTTGAATTATCATGTATATTTTAACAACTTCATTTTTTTTTGTCAATAACCACCTATTTCTGAATTCAATACCAAAGCTTAACCCATCACAGATGCTAACAGACCTAAATAATTTAGAATTGCCTGATAGATTGATTTCAAACTCGGGCTCTTTTAGAAGGTTCTTTAAAATTGGATAGCTGACTTGGGAAGGCACAATTTGGTGGTTACTTATCTCAGTTAATCTCTTTGCAGCCTGTGTAAGGGGATTGGTGGCATTTCTCAGATAATGTTTAATGCGGAATAATCTGCTCTCAAACGGATAAGAACTAAATGTAGATAAAATTCCAAATTTTCTAACATCATCTGTTATTTGTATAATGTTGTGGACATTACTTGTCAAGTACTCCTCGCCATAAATCTCTCTGTACTTTTCTACATAATAATTCAGTAGCTTTTCAGCCAGATCTAAGTAATCTGTATAGAATGTTGATGAACAAATTGTGATCCCACAAACAAGAACCAAAAAATGTTCATAAACATCATATGGTAAAAAATCTTTAAGCACTACCATCCCAATGTAATAAAAAAAAGATCTGTACTCCAATCCCTTCCAATGTGCTAAGCAATCCAGACCCCTAACAGCACGGTGGATCTCTGAGGGCAATTTGCATGATTCTAAATATGTATTTATTTCACTAATATCCCTTGCTGACCATTTCATTTTGAAGTTCCTAAAACTGCCATCTCTCCATCCCATAAGACATCTCTTCATGATACCCAGGTCTATCAAATGAAGTGAATCAGCCACCACAAAATCTTCGATCATGTCCAGATCAGGCAGCTCTTCAAGTGGAGTCAATCTTTTATGGTGTGACCCATATTCCTTTGAACGAAATCCAACATCTGTTCTCTTGGGGCAGTCAAGTTTGGGAAAGACATTTGTATGGGTGACATAGGAGTATTCCCCTACTACAGTGCATTTTAAGCAACCATGTTGCCCATTGTAATTGGCCACACCTAAAAACAAAATAAATAATAATTTATCACACTATGAATAAAATAATACATTATATACCTGGAGATACTTTAGTTACATTGTATATATACTATTTTTTGCACTTTAAATTTATTTTTGTGAAAATTTTTACCAAAAAGGATCAAACCCATTGATTTCTGAAATATTTTTCACTAAATTTAATTTACTCTCTAAAATTTTATTTTAATTCCCGATTTTTATTTTAGTCCCGGGATAAAAAGCAACATTTTAGTCCCTGAAATGAGTGACTAAACTACGAATTTAGTCCCTGAAGTGCCAAAAAGCACTTTTTTCTACACTGGAGGGATAAAAAGAAAAATTTTTGTCCCTCATTTTAGGGAGAAAATTGTCACTTCTTGTCCCTTATTTTAGGAAGAAAATTGTCACTTTGTATCCCTAATATTTCAACAGAGATAAAGAATACAATGGGCATAAAAAGTGACAGATCAGGAAAAAAGTGATGGATCAGGGATAAAAAGTAAAAAAGCCAAAATGTGGCAGTCAGTATATTAATTGCTTATGACTTTATGTGAAAAATAGTGTATAAACCTTGTGATAAAAGTGCATTTTTATATCTCATTGAATTGTAGCCCTTGCCACACTCCTGCTACAAACTTTGCCTCAGGATAAAAAATGCCTCCTTTATCTTTTGGTATATAATATATTTGTCCCTCATTTTAGCAATTACGTGTCACTTTTTAACTGTAAAATACAATAAAAGGTATAAAAAGTGATGTTATCAAGGGCACTGATCCATATGTGACAACCATCCTCTGAGTTTTCTTAGTTTGAAATGCTCATTTTTGTTTGCTTTCAGTAGAGCACCTACATGAAAATCATACACTTATTATAATAAAAATTACGTTACTGTATGGAAAGCTGTATTGGTGGAGAAAAATAAACATTTAATATAAAATGATCTGATTATTACCTTTGAGGAGAGCCCTTGCAGGGGAGTCAGCTATGAAACACCTTATGGTAACAGTAAGCACTTGATCATCAATGACTATCCCATCTCTTAAAATTTTTTTCACCTCGTTGGTAAATGGTCTGAGAAAGACTTCGAGATCTGAGGGTTTTCCTTTGCCTGTAATTAAAAGAAAAGGGTATAGTGCTGAAAACTGTTTAAAGATTCCTCACACTAATATGTGAATATTTGACAAAATTTTGATGTTGACTGTTTCAACATTAGCTTAAGAGCATAAGTTTAAAAAATATGGATTATATTCAAAACTTACCATGAAAGATTCCTATTTCCATAGCTCCCAACTCTGGAGCTTCAAATATATTAAAAAGAATAGGCCAAAATTCATCCTTGGAACTTTTATAGATCGGCAAACCATCAATATTAATATTGATACTTATTTTCAGCAAGTTTTTTTGTTTCAAGTAAGGATAACATTTTCTGAGGCAAACTTCTAGGCCTTGATGCCAATACTGCCCACCA
The DNA here is from genome assembly GCA_963921995.1 of Oxystoma pomonae. Lineage (NCBI taxonomy): Eukaryota > Metazoa > Arthropoda > Insecta > Coleoptera > Brentidae > Oxystoma > Oxystoma pomonae. The sequence continues at coordinate 62,951,660 of OY998168.1, read as the reverse complement.
TTAACATCTTGAACTTCAACTGCTTTAGGTGTTTGCAACAATGTTCTAGGATCTTTTGGCAATGCTCCAGGGAGGCGTTTGTTAATTATTTGTATAATGTCTAATACATTTCTCAATGGTATGTTGCAGACCAGTGCCCATTCCGCCACCTCTTTTTGCATGATTTCATTTTTCTGTAGTTCTGATTCCTCTACCAAGATATCCTCATCTTCAGAGAACTCATTCAACCACTTGTTTCTGTTTTCTCCATCTTCGTAACCTGAAATAACAAGAATATCAGCATTATTTTATACAAAACCCAAAAGAATTGTATGTATATGGCTTTCTGCCATTTTTTATTTTTATTTTATTGAAAACTTATGAAATCTCCCCCACTAATGTAGGGGCTCTAGGACCACAAATCCGCAAATTTTTTAACCCATGCACCGTCAGGGCGGACAACAGTGGCAACTGCAAGGTCAGTTTATTACACCAGGGCAGACACTGATGTCATGGCCATATTTGGGGGTTGAAAATGTTTAATTTTTCAAATATCTTACTAATAAGTATTCTTTTTGGAGCTCTAGAATGGCCTACTGACCGTAGTTTTTTTAAACAGAATTTTGTTTGAACTTTAAAGAAGTTTTGTGAAAATTGGCTTGGCTGTGAATGTGTTAAAACGCAAAAAGGGTTGCCATGTGTTATTTTAGGTTAATATGAGTTGGTTTGATTTGTTTAAGTTGATTAGGTTTTGTTGAGTTACTTAAAAATAAAAAATAATGTTTCTCTGGACACTGATTCACGGTCGCACAGACACTAAGTGCCTCCATAAAGAACATTTCATCAAAAACCAAAAATGACCAAGCAAACTTCGGTAATTATGCAGTATACAGTTTTCTGTCATTTTTCATTTTTTATGAAAAATTCTTTATGGGGCACCTACTAGGGTCCCTAGGACCCCAAATCCGCCTGCGCCCGATTTTTTTTTAAAGAGAGAAAAATTCTTTATGGGGGCACCTACTTTTTTTTTCACTAAAACAACCCAATCCAACACAGTCCAACTCAACCTAATCCAACCCAACCCAAAACAATCAAAAAATCAAAAAAAACACATTACAACCCCTCTGGTCACCCTTTTTTTCTCTTTAAAAAAAATCGGGCGCGGGCAGATTTGGGGTCCTAGGGACCCCAGTAGGTGCCCCCATAAAGAATTTTTCAAAAAAAATCAAAAATGGCAGAAAACCATATACTGCATAATTACCAAAGTTTTAAATGATAGCTGTTAACATTTGAGTAATTAAAAGTAAACAAAAATTTATGAATTAATAACTTTATAGCATCACAGGCAAATTGTCTTGCAAGGTGTGTTTGAAAAAAAGTGGGTTATCTGCACGAAGAAGGGAGTGTGACCATCACTTAATTCATGTATATGAGTTTCATCAAAAATATTTTGTTTTACTGAATTTCATTTGACACTCAAAAACAAAGCAATATAAAAGGAAATGCCCAAATTGCTATGCATCAGGAATCAAAATAAATCAGAAACAAGTCGAGTCAGCAGATTTCAGATAAAACCCCGACAAATCCAGACCTTTTTTTAAAAACCTGGCGAACATCCCCAAAAGCTGGGCATGTAAATCTGGACGGATGGCAACCCTATTTAATTAAAATGGAGGAAAAGAAACTGTGATAGTATGTTTATGTTTACTTACCTGGTTCATTATATTCATTAATTGCTCCCTCAACATGACTATCACTGACATTCATTGCCAAATTGACATCAGAACAACTAGTTATTTCACTAGAAACCCTTGACTGTTTTGCACCACTTGAGCTTGAAGAAGAGTCATCCTGGGTACTGGTGGAGGAGAGGCATACAGCTTGCCCTGGTGGCAATGCGGCTCCCGAAATTTGTCTAAAATTTTCTTCAACTTGCCGCTTGTATTTTGTTCCAAACTTTTTTCGAGCCTCATCTTTTTCTTGCTTGCTAGTGTCTTTTTTTGGCATTTTCGTACCACCACCACCGGATAATCTATTATATTAAAAAAATTCCTAGGATTCTCTTTTCCTTTGATGTCAAATAAGTGGGATAATCTGTAGTAACTGTGTCCCATTCCAAGCTGTCAATCCTATTTATATAATATTTCTTATTCTGGCACAATCCAGAATCGCAAATTACTCCACTTCCAGAATTTTCTATTCTATTTCTACTAGTTATTCTTATTACAATAGACTTCGGATCTTCCAGAATTTTCAAATTACTAGAAAAATAAATAGTATGTTTTCACATCGCATTCATTACGTATCGAAAATCAAGCATCTTGTTCTTTCCTATATCACGCTCTTTGTCAGAATAGAGAACTTGCTCTATGAAAGAAAAAGAAGACAATCTTTTCGATACGTTTTGTGTACGATGTGGAAACATACTAAAAGAATTCTTCCAGAACACGAAATATTGACAGTACAGAAATCTGTAAAATAGGGGTGCGTTCACATTTGCCTCCGGGCAGCCGTGTGCACGACGTTTCAGGCTGGTCCGACTTTGTCTGTCGGTGAGTAAAACAGTGACAGAATGATTGGAACCTTCACCATAACTTGAAATCCGCGCGGAAAATCTGTTAACGGAAGGCTAGCATAACGGTGCGTTTTTCCAACCTGGTTACTATTTCTTTATTTCTAAAATGCCTTCCACCCCGATATCCGTCATCAAAAACTATCTCTCTCAGATTGATGTAATTAAAACAAGAGAATTATCGTATGGTATCTCACAAAAACGCACCTTTTGATGTCACAAAATTAACCTTACTCCTGTCTTGTTTGTTTTGTTATTTTAATTGTCAAAATAAATTAAAATTGTTTTTTTGTTGTAAAAATAGTGGTATTATAATCACTATATAAAGAAATTAATAAAAACAATATAAAAAAAATCCTTAGGGACAAAAAAGGTTTATGAATGAGTTCATAAGAATATTACAGACGCCAATTTATATAACTATTGTGTCCGTTTTTATAAGTGTCTCTCGAAATATTTTTAATCTTATCTTATATAAATTTGTTGTTGGTTACTTAAGTTTTTATAAGTAGATTGATGGCAACATTTTAGAACCCAATCTATTATATCTTTAATTGATAGTAACTTATGGTTTTATAGATGGGTTGACAGAAAGATTTCAAACGCCAATTTATATAACTTGTGTCACTAATGACTTATATTTTTATAAATATGTTGGTGGAAACATTGTTAACACCAATTTATGTAACCTTTGTTACTGATGACTTTAATTTTTATAAAGATGTCCGTGGAAATATTGTTAACACCAGTTTTATGTTACCTTATGGTATCATCAATTTAGAGCCTTTAATAAAACAAATATACAAACTCACTTCCTGTAGGAAACCTCTAAATACCCTAGGGCGTCAATGGAACCCTCTTTATAATAATTATATAAAGTTCTGTCACCAGAGGTTTCTAAAAATGCTCATTGGGTTCGAAGACCCAATTTACGAAAAATTCAGTACTGTCTTACAAACTTATTTTAAAAATTCAGAAATTCAAATGATCAAATCAAATTAATCGATGTTTTATCTGAAAACGACATACAGGAAACGATACAAAATATTCATGAAGGGAAAACTAATCACAGGAGAATCGAAGAAACTGAAAAACGCATAAAAGCGCATTATTACTGGCCGAATCAATCTAGAACAATCCAAAATTATATAAACGAGTGTGAAGTCTGTCAACTTACAAAATACGATCGAAAGCCAATACGCGTAGAATACAATGTTACGCCCACCTCGATCAAACCTTTTCAGATTTTGCACGCAGATACTATCAGTTTGAAAAACAGCAAGTTTTTAACCATTTTCGATCCTTTCTCAAAATACGCGCAAGGCATCGAAATAGCAAATAAATTATTAATTTATTTCTCTCATCATTGCATCCAAGAACAAATAATTTTTGATAATGGCGGCGAATTTAATAACTCCATTATACGTGAACTTCTTGAACTACATAAAATAAAAATTCATTTTAATTGTTCCCAGCACCCAGACTCCAATGGGATAGTGGAACGGTTTCATTCGACATTAATGGAACATATTAGGCTTTTTAATAATTAAGCACAGTTTAAAAATGATCCTATAGAAAATAAAGTAACCTATAGTATTTTAGCTTATAACAACACAATTCATTCGATCACAAATTTAAAACCGTACGAGATAATTTCTGGCCATTTTGGCAACGAGTCACCATTTAATCTGGACATAAATAAACAACTTATCAATAACTATATTGAAAACCACCGCGAGAAAATAAAAACACTTTACGAAAAAATCAATCAAGATATACAAAATAAAAAACAAGGAGTCATTGACAAGGCAAACGAATCGCGCGAAAAATTACCAGAAATCCCCGAAAACGTGTATGTTAAAAATAAACAAACAGCAAAAGACAAACAATAAATACAAAAAAGAAAAAATATCTACTTTGGATCCTAATCTAAAAACAGCCAGAATACAAACTACACATCCCAACACATCAGACAAAATACACATTTCTAATATAAAAAGATCCAAAAAGAAAATTAAAATTAAACCTATTTACCTTCCTCGCCACCCACGCAGGAGGATCAGGAATAACGAACATTACGCAAAACCTAGGAGTTCTACCAATCACTGTAGTCCATGCCAGACTCCAATGGACAGAACACACATTTGTACATTACTACGACTTAGGACCCCTACTAAAAGAATACGAAAACATAAAATCGCAGCACCTATTACTGAGACGGACTCACCGTGTTAGAAAGAGAAACATATAATTTTAACAAAATAGCCCATTTCTATAACCAATCAATTTTCGAAAATCTCGAAAACATAAATATTCACCAATCAAAACGAATTAAACGAGGCCTTATTGATAGTTTAGGTTCGGTTATTAAGAGAGTAACAGGAAATCTAGACTCAAATGACAGGAATGAAATTTACAGCATAATAGATCACATGCAGCGTAATGAGAAGAGCATTCAAAATCAATTATCATTCCAATATTCAATAACTCAAAATATAATTAACCAATTTAACAAAACTGTCCAAAATATTCAGCATAATGAACTTATGTTAAGGTCATAAATTTTGCAAATGCATTCTATAATCAAAAACGGTGCTACCTCAGATGATGTAATTTTTATCAAAACATTGTACAATGAACTAATCTTGCTTTATTGTAGCGTGTTACGCATTTTTCGAGAAGTAGAAAACTTACTGACCTTTTGTAAATTAAATGTGATGCATCCGAGTATTATAAGCTCGAAAAATTTAATTTTAGAATTTAAAAGAATATCCGAATTTTATAAAAATCAATTTCCTTTCGAAATTAAAACAGAGGATATTTTCTATATTGAGTCTATGATAAAAATCAATTGTCATATAGATAATAATAAAATTATGTACTTCCTAGTAATTCCAATCGATACCGAAGAACAATTTGACTTGTTTCACTTAATATCAATTCCCTCAAAAATCAGATCGGATTTTGTATCAGTTTTACCAAATAATCAATACCTCTTAAAATCGCGAATAAGTAATCAAATTAAACCTCTAAACGGCAAATGTATTACCCAAGGTAAATCATTTCACTGTCCTAGCTATTTATTAAACAACAGCCAAGCACTCTGCAAAAGTATCATTATGCAGGAAACCGCACACTGACCAAACTGAAAATTGAAGAAAATCATATGGAAATCATTCCGGAACTAAATAAATATTTGGCAGTTTTTCCTTTTGCAGAAAATCTTCAAATTACTTGCCAAAAGCAAACTGAAGTCAAGGACCTAAGAGGCATTTTTTTGATCACCGGAAACACATGCAAACTGTTACTTAAAGGAAAACAACTGCATTTTCAAGAAAAACCAATTGGCAGTACCTTAATAATCAATTCACCCATATTGGAAATCAGTCATGAATAATTACCTAAATTCAGTATTGATTTGAAAAAATTGGAATTTGATAAACCAATCATCAACCCTTTGGTTCCTTTATATAAAGAAAATACACTATCCGACTTGTACGTGCCTAGTGGTTGGACAATCTGCCTTTATGTCATATTGGTTACAGCCTTTACGCACTTTTGCTAGTACAAAAAACGAGGAAAAAATAAGCAAACTTCGACTTTGGAAACTTCCGAAAGGGAACATGTAAGAGTTATCCTCCCAGGGGAGGCTTCCTTCTAAGGGTGGAGGAGTTACATGACCACCTTATACTGACAAACCAGTGAAGATGTTACAAAGCTGCTGAATCTGCAATCCCATGGAATATTTCTTCGAATCTTTATATTTTATTAACATCTGTTTTACCATTTTTAAGTTACTTTTAGTTTTAGTCTAGAATTAGATTTGATCACTTGTATAATTTTGAACAAGAAAATTATAATTTTTTAAAAACGGTTTTACGGAGACTCGTCTTTTAAGTTATATATATTTTCTTTAGAGAACTTGTAATCCGACTTGTTTCAATATTAGTCACTACTAATTTTTAAAAAAAATTCTAGCGACTGCCAACAAATTTTGGGAGAGGTGTAATATGGTTATAAAACTACCCTATATATACATATATTTATTTTGTTCACTTGTTCACTTTGTATATCGATTTATTATTAATTAATATTGATGAATATAATAACATCGATTGCAGAGTAATTAGTGTTACAAAAATATTGTCAATAAAAACCTAATTAGAACAGACGTAATTGGGTTGTTAAAAGCTAAAATCAATAAAATGGAAGTCTTTGATACTACTAAAAATGTAACTTATGTGTTTTATTTGAAATAACTACTCCAGCTACACCCAGTAAAATACAGGGTTGGTGGAGTCTGCGGGTATATTAACAACATACTCAAATTTTCTACGATAACTTTTGATTTTCAAATTACTAACACCTTAGAACTGTTGTTTGTGAAAATTAAACTCCCTTCTAAATCTATGATAGTAGGGGCCATTTATAGGCCACCTAAAACAAACATTAACAGTTTTAATGCTTATTTAGAAAACATTTTTTCATATCTTTCTATGCAGTGTGATATTTTAACATGTTTACGGGACCTAAATATTAATTTTTTTGATCTAAATAACCCCATTTTAACCTGCATTGAGTCATTTGGATTAACCCAGGTATTAAATGAGCCCACTAGGGTGACTGACAAATCAAGTACTCTTATAGACCCCATCTTTTTGAATGACACATCTCTTATAGAATCGGTTGGAACTATTTCTTGCCAACAGATCATCACAGAGATAACAGATCATCACTTGGTCCACGTAAAACTCAAATTAAACTTTCATAACCCAAACCTAAAATTATTAATACAAGATGCTTTCGTGATTTTAATTTTAATGCATTCTACGCAGATATCGTGTCTCTGAATTTTAATTAGATATTTCACGAACAAGACATTGACAAAAAACTTGTTATTTTTAACACATTACTTTTAGGTGTTTTCGATAAGCACTCCACTTTCCGTGAATGTCGAATTACAAAGCCCTAAGCGTTCTGGTTATGTTACGAAATTAAAAATGCTCAAAAAAGAGGAAACAAGGCCCTACAAAAATATAAAAACTAGTACAAGACTGGGAAATATACAAAAACTTTCAAAACCGCACTCTTCAGATCATCAGAACAGCAAAAAAAAATAATTAAAAAAAATTAATGCTGAAAATAGTCCTAAAAAATCTGGAAAACTTTAGATAATCTTAGCGTAAAATCTAGAAAAAACAGATGTGTTATCCCACCAACGCGGTTCTCTGCAAATGAAATTAATAATTACTTCTCTCCATTTTGTCAAAAAGTCTCAGCAAAATGTAATAATCAAATCAACTTCTATAATAACCACCTTTTTAGTCAAAATCTAAGGTTTTCATTTTAAATCGTCAGTAGAAGACGTTAATAAAATTTTAATTAATATAAAAACCAATGTCTATGGGGTTGACAATATTTCATCTAAAATGTTAAAATTATGTAGTCCATTCATTGATATGTATATTTTAAACATAATTAACAGTGGCATAGAAAAAAATTACTTCCCTAAGATCTGAAAAACATCAATTGGTACTCCACTGGCAAAAAACGCAAACCCCCAGAATCTCTCAGAGGTTAGGATAATAAGTTTACTTCCGGCCATGTCAAAAATATTAGAGCGTGTCTTGTACAATCAAATCTTTAAATACTTTCTTGTAAACAAAATCCTTCCTGAGACACAGTGCGGCTTTAGAAAAAATTTCAGTACGGCAACTGCGTTGACCACCATATTAGACGATATTATGACAGCGTGGGACTCAAAATTGAAATATTATAACAAAAAAACAAAATTATAATTGTTTTCCACAAACCAAAACTACACTTTTTTGCACTCGACGCGCGTTTCGCTAACAACGTTAGCATCATCAGGAGACGATAAACAATGAACTAAATTAACCTACGCTCTATCTTATATACAATCCTTTAGTGGGCGGAGATAAGACTAATAAATTGTGATTGATCACGATTCTTAATCCTACCTCCCCTCAATCAAAGAATAAAGTGTACTAAACGGGATGGTTCCTCTATCTTTATTTAAACTATTTCTGGATTTAATGATTTCCATACTTTCATATGCATTCAAAAGTCTTTTGTTTGGTACACTTTTTAGAAGTTTTAGGTTATCTAATGCTCGGCCACACTTGACTTTTCTGTTCTTCCGTATTTTAAGTGTGCTAAGTGTTCTTTAAAACGTGTTTGAATAGAGCGTCTCGTTTGGCCAACATATTTTTTGTCACAATCCATGCAACTAATTTCGTAAATTCCACTTTTTTCTAGAACTGTAGTTTTATCCTTGGGATTTCCTAGTAAGCTTCTTATTGTCTTACCGGATTGATATACTAATTTAAGACCGGTGTTATTAAATACTTTGTGTAATCCTTTCGTATAATTAGGATTATAAGGAATTGATACAAATTTTGAGTCGCAGGTATCTTTTTGTCTGAAAAAGGTAGAATTCCGAAAGGTCTTTTCAAAAGAATGTCTATTTATCAGATTATTTATTAAGCCTTCGTCGTAACCGTTTTCGCCAGCTATATTCCTAATCCTATTCTTTTCTGCGTCAAATCTTTCTTTGTTTAAGGGGAAATTTACTAATCTATATGTTAAAAAGTGCAAACTTGCAAGCTTATGTTGTAAGCAATGAAAAGAGTCATTTGGAATATACCTGTTGGTGGCCGTGCCTTTTCTGTATAGGTCAAAGTCCAACTAAAGTGTCTAGAAATGGTTCATAAGTAAATTTAATAGTGGGAAATTTGTTATTTATTTTTTCCATACAATTTTCAACACTAGTTACTTTAGTGTTGAATACTGCAAACACATCGTCTACATACCTGAACCATACTCTGGGGAAATACTCAAATTCTTTACTTATATCTGATTCAAATTTGCTCATAAATAGGTTTGCGATAAAAGGTGATAAACTATTACCCATTGTGGTTCCTTCTAATTGCTGGTAGTGGTTATTTTTATATTGAAAGTAATTTTGATTCATGCAGAGTTTTGTTAAAGATAGATATTCTAAAGTCTGTTTGTCTTCTAGATTGTTTTTTCTTAGTAGTTCCTCCAGGTATTGTAAGGTATTGGGGATCGGCACACTAGGGAACAACGAACTAACATCAAACGAGATTAAAATTTCACTTTCTTGGAGTAAAATATCTTTAACTTTGTTGATAAATTCAAGGGAATTTTGAACAGAAAAATCTTTTTCCTTTTTCGGTAAATTTTCAAACTCGTTTGCTAGCCATTTCGAAATGTTGTAAGTAGGTGATCCTACAGCAGAAACTATAGGTCTAACCGATTTTCCAGGCTTGTGGATTTTCGGGAGACAATACAGTTTCGGCATAGTGGGATTGCTTACTTGTAGTTTATATTTTATATTGTCAGTAATAATATTGTTACATTTTTTAATTGTGTTTTTTACTTCGTTAATCATTTTTGGTAAGGGATTCTTTGGGACTTGTTTGTAGGGTCCATTTTTTATTAGGTTATCTACCCTTTCGAAATAATCTGTTTTATCTAATAAAACAACTTTATTACCCTTGGCAGCCTTTAGATAGAAAACATCTTTTTCTCTCAAACTTTTAATTGTTTTATTGTGATTTAATGTACTATTTTTATTGTTTTGAATGATGTTTTGAGAGATCTGATATCGGCAAGCATCTCGCACATAGCCCCTTGTGCCTTCTGAAAGATAAGAGATTGAACTTTCAATATTTGCAATAATATCACCTAAATTATCTTTTTGTGGGGGCAGAGCAAAATTAAGACCTTTGTTTAAAAGTGATATTTCTTTGTTATTAAAAGTTTGAGAGGATAGGTTTTCTACAATGTTTGCGATTTCCTTCGACTTTTTTGGTTTTGGTTCAGAACGTTTTAACTTTTGTAGCTTTTTATTAAGCGAAGACATCTTCTTCGTAAATTTTTTCTCAATTACTACAAACATATGTCTTTGGAAATCTCACCATTCTTCAAAGTTCTTATCACTAAGTCTAAATGTCAACTTTTTAAACAGTCGGTATGCTTCAAGCTCAAACATACTTCGTTTTGCGTACAAATTTTTGATTTCTAAATCTAACCATTTCTGTTTTGCAAACAGGGCTACTTTTGAAGAAACTGTAGATTTCGGCAAGTTTACTTGAACAAAGTTTGGAAAAACTTTGAATTTTTTGCAAGATTTTAAAAACCAAATATCTGCGCCAACTAGCCTAATCTTAGTACTAAACTTACGATATAGATTTAGTTCCGTTGACCGTGAAGCCATCTCAACTATGTTGGGAATTTGGAACCTTTGGTTGCACTAAAACAAAATTATGATTGTTTTCCACAAACCAAAACTACACTTTTTTGCACTCGACACATAGTTGAAATATTATGGTTTTGACTCTGACTCTGTGTTTCTAATTAAATCGTACTTTTCTGACAGATTTCGAAAAATTCACTTTAATAACGTGCTATCTTCAAACTCGGCCGTTTTAGGTGAGGCTCCGCAAGGATCGATCCTTGCACCCCTAATGTTTATTATATATACAATAGATATCTTAAACTCTGTAAACCTCTGCGCAGTAGCAGCCTACGCTGATGACAAGCAAGTTTCTCATCATTTGAACATTTCTAATTACAAAGAAGCAGAAAAAATTATTAATAGTGAACTAACAAAAATTCAGCAACTCTCGGAAGAACACAACCTCTTACTTAATTCAAAAAAATCGCAGGTCATATGCTTTGGTAAACTTAAAGATCGTAACTTTATTAAACAAAATTTCAACGTTAAAATTGATAATGTATTGATACCTTTTGGACTTCTGTAAAAAGTCTCGGTCTTACAATTGATGAAAATTTAAGGTTTGAGAACCACGTTAAAAATATTAATAAAAAAGCATTCTGCTCGCTTAAACTTCTATATTCAAATAGACATATCTTGGATCATAAAGTTAAAAAAAATCTCTGCGAAAGTTTAGTACTGTCGAATTATAATTACTGTGATTTTCTGTACAGCAGTTGTCTTTACACAACTGATAAATTCAGAATTCCGAAATGCAAAACAACTGCTGTAGATTAATCTACGGATTACGTAAGTTTGACAGGATTTCGCAGAAAGTAACAGAAATCTCGTATTTAAACATGGATAATCGCAGGAAACACCACCTCGCCAACTTTGTTCATGGTCTTCTGATAACCGAAAACTCATCAGACAGTTTATACCTCGGTCTTCTCTTCATGATGTTAATATTAGACACAAAAACAATACCAAATTCTGCGTTTTAAATCATGTGTGTATCAAAGGTATATATAATGCTATAAAATTGTATAATGAAATACCAGCTGAGATAAAACAACTTAATATAGGTCACTTTAAAACTAAATATAAAAATATCTTTTATCTGCCCAGATCAATAGTAGTTAGAGAAAGACAGCAGTAATTAATATTTAAAAATAAAAGTAATTAAAAATTACAAATAAAACACGTTATAAAATTACGTAGTGATAGTGTATGGGAAAGAGACGGTGTAAGTATGGAAGAACAAATAGAAAATATATATACGTAAAAAAATCATTTAATATAGTGTTACTTGGAAAAACTTATTAATTATTATATTAAGTTAAAGCTAAGGGCCTACTTTATGGTTAAGTCAAAATCGCTCCTGATGCTAGACTTCGCCACGGGGTAGTTACCCTTTCTTTATAAAACTGTATTATAAAAACTATTAATACCATATGCATGTAACCAGTATGATAACTTTTTTCTCCAATAAAGTCCTTTTATTATTATTATTATTTTATTATTATTGTTATTATTATACCGTGTACTAAATATGGCCAGGGCCGCAAGTGTTCATCATACATAAACGTACATAGTGCGAACTCTACATCATAGAAGGGGCTGGTTATGAAATCTCAAATGAATGAAGCGCAGTCATTGTTTGGGACATAGGCATGGTGGACGCGTGCCTTGGTCATTTTTAGTCATTCCCTAATAATAGTAATATGTTACGGTTAGAAAAGAGGAGAGCCTTACATTCCTGCTAACTTGAGGAAGCAGACGGTTGTGGGGCACTTAGCAATGAAACACCAGGTTATACAGTCTCAGAATATATTGTTGCAAAATAGTGTAAATCGCTTGTTGTAATCTTAAAGGTTAGTAAAGGCATGCAATATTTGTAAAACGATAAGTGTAAATTTTAACAAATAAAATAGTTTTTAAAACTAACATTGTAGGGGTCTTTCCTCTTGTTTTTATGATTAATTTTAATGATGGAAAGGTCTTTTATCAAATATGAAAAAGTTGAAATGGTTCTCATATTAAAAAAAAATGAAGTTTGAGCTTATTTTGATATGTTTTTATAAAATTTTACGAGTTTTTTTATGTGTTTTTAAAAAGGGATTAAAATGAAAAGGTTTGGACACGGAAATATTCCTTATCTGTTTCCACATAGCTAGCCGATGACAGGGCTAAACATCACTTGAACAGGTACACAGGACCCATAACTGGACTATGCATCTTAGGCCAGAGGCAAAGCAGCACTCTGGACGGGAAGCGAAATGCATGTTGTTGAAAGTCTGCACTAGGACCACCCATGGCTGTGCACCGGAACCAAGCACCCTAGACAGATATAAAAACAACCTTCTAGAACAAGGGAGAACACCCTAACGTATCATTTATGCCTAATTTATAATAACGGACATGTATTTTACACAGGGAAAAAATAAGAAGTAAAATAGTAAGACAAAAAAAACTACTGTTTACTTATTGTACGGGACATGCCTGAGGGGCAACACTCAAAGTACAAACGCCAAAAAGGCATAAAAAAATATAAGCCCACACTCTATTGTATAGTGGGTACCACGGAGGATAAAACTAAAAATTACTTAAAACGACAAAAACAATCTAATTTCTTACAAGGGTAAAAATAATCAAGGTACACAGGCAGCAAATATTTACCTCAAATCATCTTGAGGGCGACATTCCGCATGGCAGGTAACCTAATACCTCCCAGGCGAACAGGGAGTTGACGTGAGGCCTCCTCAACCTGTAGCACAAAGAAAAACACAGAATCAAAAATAGTGAATATTGAAATAAACTGGAGGGAAAACGCTTAAAAAAAATCGAAAATAATTACCATAGATCGCCTGATAAGCCACGGTCTAGGCGGCCATTGTCGTCCGTAAACTATACGAAAAGAAGGACATCTTCAAAAACGCCAAACACAGGCAACGGGCACTTCCACGAAGACTTTCTTTTCTCTTGATGGGACCTAGGCGTATTCCGTCTTCGACGATTTCAGTTTGCAAAGGTCGCCATCGGCGCGACTTTTTCCGGTATTCTTGGAAAATAAAATTTAAACGTGGCACTCAAAACGATGCCGGAAAAAGAAGTGTTTCCTTCCCTCCAGGAAATTTCAGACGCTAAAACAGAAGCTTCCTGCGGGCAAACGATTGGTCAGAAACCTCAGAGGCGCGAAAACTACAGTCGAAAATCGCTTACCCTGATTACCATATTAGGTGATGCTGCTGAAAACGCATTACAATTGGACGATCTTTCTGATATGGGCAAAAATCGACCATGGCTGGGTTCCAAATTCTACTTTTCGAATGCGACAGGTTCAAGTCGGAAGTCTCTATTCATCAACCTAAGACAGACAAAGACAACGAAGCGGTGTTGTCAGATTTCCTTCTGTATCAGCGGGATAGGGAGAGATCACGTGACGAACGGAAGTTAACAACAAGGCATTGGTTGCAGTAGTGAGCAAGAAATGGACTTTATCTTTTTGGGAGAAACAATAAACAATAAGTGTAGACACTTGGTTTTCTGGAAAACGACTCAGCAGTAACGTAATATGCAACTGTAAACCACAGTTATGTGACGTGAGATTAGTCACTGTATACTCCCAGAATCTCGCCTATGGCAATCTGGCAACGTCGTCCCAAACGTCACGGTCAGCTGGCGGTCGAATTTCATTTTGAAAAACCATAAAATGCCTAAAGAAAAACACGGATTTTTGCCAAGAAAAAGACCACTTTCCGGCCCTCAAAGCCTTTCTAAATAATCCAGGTGAGTCACAGTTTCCTTCCGTGTAGGTAACATACGGATCCTTAACAAATATCTCTCTCCCCTTTACTGTTTGTTTACCTCTTTAGAACGACTATAAACCTCCTTTATTTCAAATTTCTTATACTTTTAGGCCAGTCTCGAGACGTATGAGGACGGATGATCGCCTCGTTTGAATAAATAAACTGAATATCTATCGAAATATAACCTGTTGAAGTCTGCACAGCCTATCCTATAAACCTCAGGAAACATGGAACTTACAGACCAACAATGCACACAGAGACAGGCAAGACGATCCACACTTGATATGGCTAGGCTGTAAAAGGTTGTGCAATGCCCTTTAATGAAGTCACTCATAGTTGGAATCAAAATAAGACCAACAGGTGAGTGTTTTGCCAACTGACGATAATGGTAGACTAATTTTGTAATATCAATACCATATGATTGGTGACAACCTTGGTCCTGTTATTTTTAGGACTTATTTGGAGCCCTCGAGCCTGGAGCCGATCAGTAACAGAAACTGCCAAACACATTCCTAGTGACAACAATCTACCACTCAACAAATGGACCGACACTAGTCTCTAGTAAGTATAAGGCCGCTAAGTCTCTCTTTGTTTGACACGGTTTATAAAACTAACCTTTATTATCTACTTTATTTTTTGGTGTGAAGTTGTTGACGGAAGGAGAATTTGATATAATCAGTAAAAAAAAACAAAGGCTTAAAAAAAACAAAGGTTTACTAATCTAGTAAGTTGGCGGTTTAAACTATGCGCTAGAAAGACCGTTTTGGTGTTAGGTTATGTAAAATTATGTTATTTTTTCTTGTTTCAGGTTACTGCAGAGCCAGAGCAACCTTTCTTGGACTGGTTAAATTATACAAGAAAAATACGACGTGTCACTGAACTGTAGACTGTATATTAATAGTTAATATAAGAAAAAGATGGATGTTGCAATGTTATTTTTGGAAAACACATGATTTGCTACAGTAATTAAATTTATTGGTTTAATAGAAAGGGTTCAATGGTGTTTTATTTGAAATATTGAAGTTTGCTTTGTTTTCAAAAAAAAAAGTATAATTCAACCTCAATCCAACATTAAATATTGTTTTTCCAGCGCATTCGCCATGAACTAGTAGTATATAGAATAAACACCGTGTTCAGACATATAGTAAAAATTATTGACTTAAAGATTTTGCCAGGGTATTAGAAGGGTGTTTTAAAGAATTATTTTTTGTAAGGGATATTTTTAGGGAAATATTGAACCATTACACTCCCCCTTTCCTCCGTCAGAGGTGAACACCGATTACTTTTGACTGAATTAAACTGCGGGTATCGTTTTGACAAGTTATTCCAAATCCATTACTGTGGCCCATCTCTCACCGCTGGATTGATCCCAATACCATGTGCATCCTACCAAAAAACAAGAAGCGAATCGACAACGGTAGTGTGTTTTCGCCGGTTCTAGGCCAAGAGCCAAGAGCCAGCTACATGTATTAACATAGGGATTTTAGAGAGCCAAAGAGCCAGCTACAGTTTGAGAGCCAAGAGCCGGCTACATGTATTAACATAGGGATTTTAGAGAGCCAAAGAGCCAGCTACAGTTTGAGAGCCAAGAGCCAGCAACATGTATTATCATAGAAATTTTAGAGAACCAAAGAGCCAGCTACATGACAAGGATTTTAGGGAGTCAAGAGCTAGCTACAGCATTACCATAGAGGGAGGGGGTTTGTGATTTAAAATTATTCCAGGGAGAGGGAAAGCCTAAAACTTTATAAGTGATAAAAAGTTAAATCTTTATCAGTCATCTGGTTTGCTTTTATTTAGCAATGTGTCTTGAAAGTTATGATGTACCCAACACACAACAAATGAAATCAAATGAAAATAGATTAAGTACATTTAGAAACTGGCCAGAAGAACTAAGTTTGTCCGGGTTTTTCTATAATTAAAACGACATAGTAGAGCCACTATTGTGACGCGCAGATATACAATTTTGTAAAAACAGACTGTCCTTTTTATGAACATGTACGACTCTCGCCAAATTGTGAATATGGTAAAATAATGTGGCAGAATAGGAAATTGAAACACAACAAAATTACGAAAAAAAAAATCAAAAGTGGTTTTCAATATTAAGTATTATAAATGCATTAATATTATATAATTTATGGAAATAAAATAGCATTTAAAAAAGTATAGTTTTTTATATCTCTCAAGACATCTACAGCCGCATAAAATCAACTAAAATACGTCTACATAATAGATTAATAAGTAATAAAAAATACTTGTATAACTGGTTTTGTCGAAACTACTTTTTTTGGGTTTTTCGCCACTAAGTTAAGGAATTTTTTTTTTCAAAAATATGTTAAAACCCACTGCGTAAATTCCCAAAGAAAAAAATTTGTTCGTTTGTCAGGGGTTTTTAAATAAGATAAAAAATTTGCCTACACTCACGCAAATCCTAACTAGAATCTAAGTACTTATCTGACGTTTCGGCAGAAATTCTACTGACGTTATCAAAGAATTTTATCCTTTTCAAAAACTTTTTTCGATTCTTTTTTAAAATATCTGTCTGTTGTCATACAACTGACATATATATATATATTTCAAATATTAACTTGACAGTTTGGTGCGTCGATAGTAGCCAACAAGGTATTGGGTGAATTTAGTAAAATTTAAAATCAAAATTATATTTGATTGAGTGTTTTCGATTTTAGATTACATTATAAAAATACAACATTTGTACTTTAAAATATCAATTATAAAAATGATCTTTTGACTAACTTTAAGAAAAAATACATGAGAAACCCAAAGAACATCAATGCTATTTTTTTAATTTATTTAAAAAAAAACCTTTTTGAAAATCTTGTTTTAAAATTGGAAGCCAAACTGTATTTATATCAACTGATATGCTAGCTATGCATTCATCTTCATTAAGATAGATGCAAGCTGCTTCTTTAATTTTTCGTTTAATTTTGTCTGGTTCTTTTTGTAATATACTGGTTTCTCCCCACATTACTCTATGATCATTTTCAAAAGAATGTTGGCAAATATTAGACTTCTCCCAGTCTCCCCTTCTGAGGTACCCCTTATGGTCATTTATTCTAACTTCAAGAGGCCTTGAAGTTTCTCCAATATAAAATTTACCACACTCGCAAGGAATTTTATAAACGATCTTTTTTGAGTTTTGCTTAGCATTTAATGGTTTTGTTTTGGTTACAATTGATCTAAGAGTATTTGATTTTTTTAAAATTGTTCTAATATCATAATTATTAGCGATTCGTTTAATTTTTTCAGAAATACCTGGTATAAAAGGAATTACTAAATTTGTTGGTTGTACATTATTATGTCTACGTTCGCGTTGTCTTGGAAATTCGATTTGTCTAAAAGAATTTTCGATGAAGTTATTTGGATACGAATTTTTAATTAAGATCTCTTTTATTATTTGTTTTTCTTGTAAAAATATGTTATTGTCCGAACAAATAATTTTAGCTCTATCGTATAGACTTTTTATTACTGCTTTTTTTAACCGATGAGCAATGATTTGAGATAAAATTTAGATATCTACTTGTATGTGTTGGTTTTCTATAAACTGAGGTTTGTAATGTATTTTGTTTGTTTATTAAAACATCTAAAAATGAAATTTTGTTATCGTTTTCTACTTCTAAAGTAAATTTTATTGTTGGTTCTTTACCGTTTATAAAATTAAGAAAATCATTAAGTTTATTTAAATCGTGTGGTCATATACTAAAAATATCATCTATATAGCGAAACCAAATGACCGGTTTAAAATTAAATTCCTCTAAAATTTTATTCTCAAAATCTTCCATAAAAATATTACTCATTAGAGGAGAAAGAAAGCCCATTGCCATCCCAAAATCCTGTTGAAAAAAATCACTTTCCCACTGAAAATATGTGGTTTTTATGCATAATGTGAGAAGTTCCAGAATAGCATTGACGCTCAGTGTAGTTCTTTTGCCTAAATTTTGATCACTTTCTAATCGATGTCTTACTATAGAAAAACTTATCTACAGGTACATTTGTGAAAAGGCTCACCACATCAAAACTCGCCATCAAGTGAAATTGACCTCGGATAATTTTTCTAAAAAGTGTTGAGAATTTTTTATAAATGAATTTGTATTTCCTACTAAGGGATTTAAAATTTTAAGTAAATATTTTGCGAGTTTATGAAATGGAGAATTAATACTACTAACTATTGGTCTAAAAGGAATATTTGGTTTATGAATTTTGGGCAAGCCGTAAATATGTGGAGGTTTTCTATCATTTATAAAAAATTCTTAACACTTTAAAAAAAAATTATCGGAGGTCAATTTTAATAACAATCACTTGATGGTGAGTTTTGATGTGGTGAGCCTTTTCACAAATATACCTGTAGATAAAAGCCTTTCTATAGTAAGACATCGATTAGAAAATGATCAAGGCCTCTTGAAGTTAGAATAAATGACCATAAGGGGTACCTCAGAAGGGGAGACTGAAAGAAGTCTAAAATTTGCCAACATTCTTTTGAAAATGATCATAGAGTAATGTGGGGAGAAACCAGTATATTACAAAAAGAACCAGACAAAATTAAACGAAAAATCAAAGAAGCAGCTTGCATCTATCTTAATGAAGATGAATGCATAGCTAGCATATCAGTTGTAACGGTTCAATATTTCCCTAACAATATCCCTTAGAAAAAAATAATTCTTCAAAACACCCTTCTAATACCCTGGAAAAATCTTTAAGTCAATCATCTTTACTATATGTCTAAGCATTTTGTTTATTCTATATCCTACTATTTTATGGCGAATGCGCTGGAAAAACAATATTTACTGTTGGACTGAGGTTGAATTACACTAGAATTATGATTATTTTATGTGGAGGCATTTTACTCTGTTTAACTTTTTTTTCAAAACAAAGCAAACCTCAATATTTCAAATAAAACACCATTGAACCCTTTCTAATAAACCAATAAATTTAATTACTGTGGCAAATCATGTGTTTTCCAAAAATAACATTACAACATCCATCTTTCTTTTATATTAGCTAATGATATACAGTCTACAGTTCAATGAAACTTCGTATTTTTCTTGTATAATTTAACCAGTCCAAGAAAGGTTGCTCTGGCTCTGCAGTAACCTGAAACAAGAAAAAAATAACATAATTTTAAATAACTTAACACCAAAACGGTCTTTCTAGCGCATAGTTTAAACCGCCAACTTACTAGATTAGTAAGCCTTTGTTTTTTTTATTGATTATATCAAATTCTCCTTCCGTCAACTACTTAACACCCGAAAATAAAGTAGATAATAAAGGTTAGTTTTATAAACCGTGTCAAACAAAGAGAGACTTAGCGGTCTTATACTTACTAGAAACTGGTGTCGGTTCATTTGTTGAGTGGTAGATTCTTGTCACTAGTGATGTGTCAGTGGTTGGCAGTTTCTGTTACTGATCGGTCCCCAATTTGCACATGTCAGGCTTTAGGGGGTCCAATAAGTCCTAAAAATAACAGGACCAAGGTTGTCACCAATCATATGGTATTGATATTACAAAATTACTCTACCTTTGTCGTCAGTTGACACAACACTCACCTGTTGGTTTTATTTTGGTTTCAAGTATACGTGAATTCCTTAAAGGGCATTGCCCAACCTCGTACTAGCCATGTCAAGTGTGGACCGTCTTGCTTGTCTCTGTGTGCATTGTTGGTCTGTAGGGTCCATATTTCCTGTGGTTCATACGATAGGCTGTGCAGACTTTAACAGGTTAAATTTTGATAGATATTCAGTTTATTTATTCAAACGAGGCGATAATCTGTCCTCATACGACTCGAGACTGGCCTAAAAGTATAAGAAATTCGAAATAAAGGAGGTTTATAGTCGTTCTAAAGAGGTAAACAAACAGTAAAGGGGAGAGAGATATTTGTCAAGGATCCGTATGTTATCTACACGGAAGGAAACTGTGACTCACCTGGATTATTTGAGAAGGCTTGGAGTGCCGGAAAGTGGTCTTTTTCTTGGCGAAAATCCGTGTTTTTCTTTGAGCATTTTATGGTTTTTCAAAATTAAATTCGACCGCCAGCTGACCGTGACGTTTGGGACGACGTTGCCAGATTGTCATAGGAGAAATCCTGGGAGTATACAGTGACTAACTTCACGTCACATAACTGTGATTTAAAGTTGCACATTACGTTACTGCTGAGTCGTTTTCGAGAAAACCAAGTGTCTACACTTATTGTTTATTGGTACTCCCAAAAAGATAAAGTCCATTTCTTGCTCACTACTGCAACCAATGTCTTGTTGTTAACTTCTGTTCGTCACGTGATCTCTCCCTATCCCGCTGATACAGAAGGAAATCTGACAACACCGCTTCGTTGTCTTTGTCTGTCTTAGGTTGATGAATAGAGACTTCCGACTTGAACCTGTCGCATTCGAAAAGTAGAATTTGGACCCCAGCCCCTGTCGATTTTTGCCCATATCAGAAAGATCGCCCAATTGTAATGCGTTTTCAGCAGCATCACCTAATATGGTAATCAGGATAAGCGATTTTCGACTGTAGTTTTCGCGCCTTTGAGGTTTTTGACCAATCGTTTACCCGCAGGAAGCTTCTTTTTTAGCGTCTGAGATTTCCTGGAGGGAAGGAAACACTTCTTTTCCGGCACCGTTTTGAGTGCCACGTTTAAATTTTCTTTTCCAAGAATACCGAAAAGAAGTCGTGCCCATGGCGACCTTTGCAACCTGAAATCGTCGTAGACGGAATCCGCAGAGGTCCCATTAAAAGAAGAAAGTCTTCGTGGAAGTGCCCGTTGCCTGTGTTTGGCGTTTGAGGTGGCGATTTTTGAAGATTTCTTTTTGACCGTATAGGATACGGAAAATGGCCGGCTAGACCGTGGCTTATCAGCCGATCGATGGTAATTATATTCGATTTTTTTTAAGCGTTTTCCCTCCAGTTTATTTCAATATTGACCATTTTTTATTCTGTATTTTTCTTTGTGCTACAGATTGAGGAGGCCTCACGTCAACTCCCTGTTCACCTGGGAGGTATTAGGTTACCTGCCATGCGGAATGTCGCCCTCAGGATGATTTGAGGTAAATATTTGCTGCGTGTGTACCTTGATTATTTTTGCCCTTGTAAGAAATTAGACTGTTTTCTGTCGTTTTAAGTAATTTTTAGTTTTATCGTCCGTGGTACCCACTATACAAGAGAGTGTGGACTTATATGTTTTTTATGCTTTTTTGGCGTATGTACTTTGAGTGTTGCCCCTCAGGCATGCCCCGTACAATAAGTAAACAGTAGTTTTTTTTTGTGTTACTGTTTTACTTCTTATTTTTTTTCCTGTGTAAAATACATGTCCGTTATTAGAAATTAGTTATAAATGATACGTTAGGGTGTTCTCCCTTGTTCTAGAAGGTTGTTTTTATATCTGTCTAGGGTGCTTGGTTCCGGTGCACAGCCATGGGTGGTCCTAGTGCCGACTTTCAACACCATACATTCGACTTTCCATCCTAAGTGCTGCTTTGCCCTGGCCTAAGATGCCTAGTCCAGTCATGGGTCCTGTGTACCTGTTCCAGTGATGTTTAGCCCTGTCATCGGCGAGCTATGTGGAAACAGATAAGAAATATTTCCCTGTCCAAACGTTTTCTCTTTAAAAACCTTCATAAAAAAAACTCATAAAATTTTATCAAAACTTATCAAAACAAGCTTCAACTTCATTTTTTTAATATGAGAACCATTTCAACTTTTTCATCTTTGATAAAAGAACTTTCCATCATTGAAATTAATCATAAAAACAAGAGGAAAGACCCCTAAAATGTTAGTTTTAAAAACTATTTTATTTGTTAAAATTTACATTTATTGTTTTACAAATATTGCATGCCTTTTCTAACCTTTAAGATTACAACAATATATTTTGAGACTGTATAACCTGGTGTTTCATTGCTAAGTGCCCCACAACCGTGTGCTTACTCAAGTTGGCAAGAATGCAAGGCTCGATAGGACCCAAAGTATAGGAAGTTGTCATCACTTCTATTTTGTATGTTTTTTTTTAACGTAACACAGTTGATATAAATACAGTTTGGCTTCCAATTTTAAAACAAGATTTTCAAAAAGGTTTTTTTAAAATAAATAAAAAAAATAGCATTGATGTTCTTTGGGTTTCTAATGTATTTTTTCTTAAAGTTAGTCAAAAGATCATTTTTATAATTGATATTTTAAAATACAAATGTTGTATTTTTATAATGTAATCTAAAATCGAAAACACTCAAACAAATATAATTTTGATTTTAAATTTTACTAAATTCACCCAATACCTTCTTGGCTACTATCGACGCACCAAACTGTCAAGTTAATATTTGAAAAATATATATCAGTCAAAGTCAGTCAGTTGTATGCCAATAGACAGATATTTTAAAGACGAATCGAAAAAAGTTTTTGAAAAGGATAAAATTCTTTGATAACGGCAGTAGAATTTCTGCCGAAACGTCAGATAAGTACTTAGATTCTAGTTAGGATTTGCGTGTGTGTAGGCAAATTTTTTATCTTATTTAAAAACCACTGACAAAAGAACAAATTTTTTTCTTTAGGAATTTACGCAGTGGGTTTTAACATATTTTTGAAAAAAAAATTCCTTAACTTAGTGGCGAAAAACCCAAAAAAAGTAGTTTCGACATTATGAATCCGCCACAGACATAGATTTTATTTACAACAGAGGTATGGGCCTAACATTTGTTTTCTTTTTACGAATTTAGAAAGTAAAAACAAAAAGCTCCAACATGCTGAAAATAGCTAGACATTTTTGTGCAGATGTAGACATCAAGATATTGTTCCCAAAGGTTTTCGATTAAGAGCCTTTTTTAGAAGTTTGAGAACTGAAAGAATTTTAAATAGAACAAGTTTGGCTTTATTACGGGAAAGAATTCAGTATCATAGATATGAAAAACAAAATTTAACTCAAGAAATTCAGAATTTAAAGAACGAGATTTATCAAAATGTATCCTTTTTTGACTACAATCATATTAGTAATTGTGCGTATAATAGTTATTTATTTCATTTCAATAACCAAAAAGTGATTCACATGAATAAATTTCAAAATTTAGTTACCGAAAAACTGGAACAAGAACTTAATTTTAATATCAATAATAATTTAATAGAACGAACTGTTGTTAATATATCAAACAAAATTTTAACTATTCCAGAAAAATCAATTCTATCAAAAGGTTTAAATTTTTCCGTTCCTCCAAAAAATTTTAATAGTTTTAAGTTTCGTGTGGCTTGCTCAATACCTGTGACAAAATCCGTCACAGGTATTGAGCAAGCCACACGAAACTTACCTCAAGAGATTGCAAACGAATTTAGAATTCGATCTAAACTTATTTTACAAAAATCTTAAAAATCAAATCTAATATTACAAGAGAGGAAAAAAACGCTTTCATTTCTCTAAAAAATGACAACTCAATTAAAATTTTACCGGCAGATAAAGGCAATGCCACTGTAATTATTGATAAAAACACTTATAGTGAAAAAATTGAAGCATTATTAAATGAAGGCTCATATTCAAAATTAAACAAAGACCCAACAAAAACAATTGAAAGAAAAAATTATTCAACTTTATATAAACATAAAAGATTTTTTAACGATGTAGAACGTTCAGTAACATTATAGTAAACCTCCCCATTTTTACGGCTTGCCCAAAATTCATAAACCAAATATTAGTAATAAAAAGTCTATACGATAGAGCTAAAATTACTTGTTCGGACAATAACATATTTTTACAAGAAAAACAAATAATAAAAGAGATCTTAATTAAAAATTCGTATCCAAATAACTTCATCGAAAATTCTTTTAGACAAATCGAATTTCCAAGACAACGCGAACGTAGACATAATAATGTACAACCAACAAATTTAATAATTCCTTTTATACCAGGTATTTCTGAAAAAATTAAACGAATCGCTAATAATTATGATATTAGAACAATTTTTAAAAAATCAAATATTCTTAGATCAATTGTAACCAAAACAAAACCATTAAATGCTGAGCAAAACTCAAAAAAGATCGTTTATAAAATTCCTTGCGAGTGTGGTAAATTTTATATTGGAGAAACTTCAAGGCCTCTTGAAGTTAGAATAAATGAACATAAGGGGTACCTCAGAAGGGGAGACTGGGAGAAGTCTAAAATTTGCCAACATTCTTTTGAAAATGATCATAGAGTAATGTGGGGAGAAACCAGTATATTACAAAAAGAACCAGACAAAATTAAACGAAAAATCAAAGAAGCAGCTTGCATCTATCTTAATATAAATACAGTTTGGCTTCCAATTTTAAAACAAGATTTTCAAAAAGGTTTTTTTTAAATAAATTAAAAAAATAGCATTGATTTTCTTTGAGTTTCTAATGTATTTTTTCTTAAAGTTAGTCAAAAGATCATTTTTATAATTGATACAATACCTTGTTGGCTACTATCGACGAACCAAACTGTCAAGTTCATATTTGAAAAATATATATCAGTCAAAGTCAGTCAGTTGTATGACAACAGACAGATATCTTAAAAAAGAATCGAAAAAAGTTTTATAAAAAGGGTAAAATTCTTTGATAACGGCAGTAGAATTTCTGCCGAAACGTCAGATAAGTACTTAGATTCTAGTTAGGATTTGCGTGTGTGTAGGCAAATTTTTTATCTTATTTAAAAACCACTGACAAACGAACAAATTTTTTTCTTTTGGAATTGACGCAGTGGGTTTTAACATATTTTTGAAAAAAAAATTTCTTAATTTAGTGGCAAAAAACCCAAAAAAAGTAGTTTCGACATTATGAATCCGCCACAAACATATAGATTTTATTTATAACTGGTTTTGTTTCCCACATAAGATGTCTTGCAGCTGCAAAACAGGTATTTATTATTAAGTCATAAAAACGACGACCGATTACAAAACCAGTTTCGTATCTGCATAACAGGTATTGAATAAGTAATAAAAATTACCCGTATACCCGGTTTTGCTATCCATGAAGATGACTTGCAGCTGCAAAACAGATATTTAATGAGTTATAAAAAACAGGTTTTGCAATCCGGTTTAGAAAATTCATTCAGATGTTCTTCTCCCTTCTTTCTCGCCATTATATAATATAAATAATTAACTTTTATAGAGTCAGTTTATTTTTCGAATCGCAATCATGCATCGATGTTCGGACTGTGATAAAGATTTTAAATATACTTTATAGACATAAAAGAGAATCATGTTTAAGTAAACCATCATTCTCAGAACCTGCTTCAAAGAAGAGAAAAGTTATTTGTAAAAATTCAAAAGAAGAAGAACTGGTTCCCAAATTAGTTTTGACAAAGTACAAAGACTGTGACGAGTGGTACATTAAAAATAAACTTAGTGCCCATTTACGATAGAACCTTCATAAAAAAGGTTTATTGAAGCAAAACAGTGGTCAGTATGTGGAAATTAAATCAGAAGCATTTAAAAACAGAATAGTTTCTTTTTTACTATTACCATCAAGAAAAATTGTTGATATTGATGAATTTTTTTACGCTATTAAACCAACATTCTGTAGACTGGTTTCTGAGAATTTGAAAGCACACAAATTGATCAAGATAAATGTGGAACTTTTTGGAAGTTTTGTTTTAACCAGAAAAGAAATAATGGAAACAAAATCATTTAATACTCAAAATAAAGTTATAACAGAGATAACCAATGTTGACAACATCTATAATGAATTTGCGTCGACTGTCAAAAAGAAGATGTCAACGTTTGCAGAAAACGGATCTGGATGGGCGCTAAAAGAAGTCTTGTATTTAGAAGTTAATATTAACAAATACAATCCATTACGTGCATCTTCATACGTTCTTTTACCAAAAGATATAGAAAAAAGAAAAGCTGTGATCAACGTTAAGAACAACGATCAA
Organism: Oxystoma pomonae; assembly: GCA_963921995.1. Classification (NCBI taxonomy): domain Eukaryota; kingdom Metazoa; phylum Arthropoda; class Insecta; order Coleoptera; family Brentidae; genus Oxystoma; species Oxystoma pomonae. The sequence goes on along the minus strand of OY998168.1, from coordinate 62,925,162 downwards.
TATTTAAAACTTCCCAATCAGTTACATCAACCGAAAAGAATCTAAAAAAGAACACATCCAAAGATCTTGGGAGGAAAGAACGAAATTTCAAAATTGGACGAGTGTCCCACAAGGAACACACAAAAGTCCAAAGCGAAAAGGGAAAACAATTAAACGATGTTTCGCCCGGGGTGACTAGCGTGGGCTCGTCAGTGGATTCACTAGTCACCCTCAATCCAGACATCACTCAACACCATCGCACACTCTGACTTCCAACTCTGAAATACTCACAAATAGGCGTCGTTTCGCATGGTACTTATTATAAGTCGCCTGATACGGGTTCGTCCTGGCGTGTTAATCTTTCCAATAGGAATATGCTCTTAAGACAATTAAAACAAGAAGTTAAAAAGAAGAAAATAATCTAAAAAAGAAAAGATCCAAAGATCTTGGGAGGAAAGAACGAAATTTCAAAATTGGACGAGTGTCCCACAAGGAACACACAAAAGTCCAAAGCGAAAAGGGAAAACAATTAAACGATGTTTCGCACGGGGTGACTAGCGTGGGCTCGTCAGTGGATTCACTAGTCATCCTCAATCCAGACATCACTCAACACCATCGCACACTCTGACTTCCAACTCTGAAACACTCACAAATAGGCATCGTTCCGCATGGTACTTATTATAAGTCGCCTGATACGGGTTCCACCTGGCGTGTTAATCTTTCCAATAGGAATATGCTCCTAAGACAATTAAAACAAGAAGTTAAAACTTCCAAATCAGTTACATCAACCGAAAAGAATCTAAAAAAGAAAAGATCCAAAGATCTTGGGAGAAAAGAACGAAATTTCAAAATTGGACGAGTGTCCCACAAGGAACACACAAAAGTAAAAAGCGAAAAGGGAAAACAGTTAAACGATGTTTCGCCCGGGGTGACTAGCGTGGGCTCGTCAGTGGATTCACTAGTCGACCTCAATCCAGACATCACTCAACACCATCGCACACTCTGAATTCCAACTCTGAAACACTCACAAATAGGCATCGTTCCGCATGGTACTTATTATAAGTCGCCTGATACGGGTTCCACCTGGCGTGTTAATCTTTCCAATAGGAATATGCTCCTAAGACAATTAAAACAAGAAGTTAAAATTTCCAAATCAGTTACATCAACCGAAAAGAATCTAAAAAAGAAAAGATCCAAAGATCTTGGGAGGAACGAACGAAATTTCAAAATTGGACGAGTGTCCCACAAGGAACACACAAAAGTCCAAAGCGAAAAGGGAACACAATTAAACGATGTTTCGCCCGGGGTGACTAGCGTGGACTTGTCAGTGGATTCACATTGGCGAAACATCGTTTAATTATTTTCCCTTTTCGCTTTGGACTTTTGTGTGTTCCTTGTGGGACACTCGTCCAATTTTTAAATTTCGTTCTTTCCTCCCAAGATCTTTGCATCTTTTCTTTTTTAACGGTCAATATTGTTTTGCATGGATTGTGATTAGTGCCCTTTATCCACTAAACAACACGCCTATCGTTTAAGTTCTTATCCTGATTTTCATAACATTTTAAATTTTGAAGGTATTAAGTTTCCTGTTAAATTAAAAGACATTAAAAAGTTTGAAGAAATTAACCAAATATCTATAAATGTGTATGGTTTGGAAATAATTTATAAAAATGATGAAGTGATAAATGAAGTTGTCGGTCCCTTGCACTACAAAAAGAAAAAACTTCCTACTCATATTAATTTGTTACTAATAAGTAAAATGTCAACAACCACTATTGTTCGATAAAGGATATGTCTCGGTTGGTTTCTGCTCAGATTAATAAACAAGACCATAAAAAGTACTTTTGTGATGGATGTCTAATTTATTTTACATCTGAAGAAAAATTGCAAAGACATCAATTATATGATTGCAACCAAACAGTGACATCATTGCCCACAACCAACATTAGAACTAACAAATACGGAAAAAATGTTCCAGAAAACATACTTCAGTTTGAAAATTTTCATAAACAACTTGAAGTTCCATTTGTTATATATGCTGATTTTCAGTGTCTTCTTAAACCACTAACGTATAAAGATCCGTGTAATGATTTTACTTCATACACTAAAAATACATTTAAACATGATCCATTTGCTTTTTTTTTGAATAAATGTTCTTATGATGATTGATTATCAGTCATGGATTATTATTTTGGTGAAAACGCGGCTAAGGAATTTTGCAAAAGAATTGAAAATCATGTTCAAAGGATTTATCACAACCAGCTAAAACATGTTGTACCAATGGCTCCCCTAACATATGATGAAAATATTAATTTTAAATCAGCAAAAGTATGTCACATATGTTCCAAAAATTTTAAACATGAAGATGAAATTGTAAGAGATCATGAACACCTAACAGGAAAATATAGAGGTGCAGCTCACAGTATTTGTAATCTAAATTACAAAATACCAAATTTTACGCCAGTTTTTTTTCCATAATTTGACTTATTATGATAGCCATCTATTTATAAAGCAGTTATGTTGTGAAAACGATCAAATTGATCTTTTAGGACAAACTAAAGAAAAGTAAATCTCATTTTCCAAAATGATCTTGGTAGATAAAAAAAGAAGAAATGGGAAAATCTAAAAATATTTATATCAAAATCAGATTTCTCGGCTCGTTTCGTTTTGCTTCAACATCATTGGAAAAGTTAGGTGAAAGTTTAGACACTTCTCAATGTATCGAAATTAAAAAACATTTTAAAAATCCTGATCAATTCAATGAAATTCGAAAAAAAAGGTATTTATCCTTATTCATATGTGGATTCTTTCGATAAGCTGTATGAAAAACAACTACCAACTATTGAGAACTTTTATGATAAGTTAAAAGAAGAACCATTAAGCCTTACGGATTATAACAGTGCTCTTCACGTTTGGAACTTGTTTAATTGTGAAACTTTATTGGATTTTACAAGAATATATTTATTTTCTGACGTCTTAATTTCAGCAGAATTTTATGAGTCATTTAGAAGTTTATCTCTAAATACTTATAAGTTAGATCCAGCTCACTACTATACATCTCCAGGTTTAAGTTGGGATGCAATGTTAAAAAGTACACAAGTTAAATTAGAATTACTTACTGATATAGATATGTTGCATTTTTTTAAAAATAATATTCGAGGTGGTATATGTCATTGTAGTGTACGAAAATATGAAGCAAATAATGAACTGGTTCCAAATTATAATAGTGAAAATCCAAAAACATTTATAATGTACCTAGACGCTACAAATCTCTACGGTCACCGTATGAGTCAGTATTTACCTATTGGCGATTTTATTTGAAAAAATTGAAGCAATAGATCTACAATCCATAGCAGATAATGCGGAATACGGCTACGTTTTTGAAGCAGATATTGATTATCCAGACCATCTACATGAAAAGCATAATGAATTTCCATTTTTGGCTGAATGCAAAAATAAGAAGTTAATATGTAATTTAGATAACAAAAAGAATTATATCTTGCATTACAAAAATCTTCAGCAAGCTATTTGAAATGGTTTACAGCTGGTTAAAATCCATAGAGGAATAAGATTTAAGCAGTCACGATTCCTAAAATCCTACATAAATTTAAACACATTCAACTTTATATAAACATAAAAGATTTTTTAACGATGTAGAACGTTCAGTAACATTATAGTAAACCTCCCCATTTTTAAGGCTTGCCCAAAATTCATAAACCAAATATTCCTTTTAGACCAATTGTTAGTAGCATTAATTCTCCACGTCATAAACTCGCAAAATATTTACTTAAAATTTTAAATGCCTTAGTAGGAAATACAAATTCATTTATAAAAAATTCTCAACACTTTCTAGAAAAATTATCCGAGGTCAATTTTAATAACACTTGATGGTGATTTTTGATTTGGTGAGCCTTTTCACAAATGTACCTGTAGATAAAAGCCTTTCTATAGTAAGACATCGATTAGAAAATGATCAAAATTTAGGCGAAAGAACTACACTGAGCGTCATTGCTATTCTGGAACTTATCACATTATGCATAAAAACCACATATTTTCAGTGGGAAAGTGATTTTTTTTCAACAGGATTTTGGGATGGCAATGGGCTCTCCACTTTCTCCTCTAATGAGTAATATTTTTATGGAAGATTTTGAGAATAAAATTTTAGAGGAATTTAATTTTAAACCGGTCATTTGGTTTTGCTATATAGATGATATTTTTAGTATTTGGCAACACGATTTAAATAAACTTAATGATTTTCTTAATTTTATAAAGGGTAAAGAACCAACAATAAAATTTACTTTAGAAGTAGAAAACGATAACAAAATTTCATTTTTAGATGTTTTAATAAACAAACAAAATACATTACAAACCTCAGTTTATCGAAAACCAACACATACAAATATATATCTAAATTTTAACTCAAATCATTGCTCATCGGTTAAAAAAGCAGTAATAAAAAGTCTATACGATAGAGCTAAAATTACTTCTTCGGACAATAACATATTTTTACAAGAAAAACAAATAATAAAAGAGATCTTAATTAAAAATTCGTATCCAAATAACTTCATCGAAAATTCTGTTAGACAAATCGAATTTCCAAGACAACGCGAACGTAGACATAATAATGTACAACCAACAAATTTAATAATTCCTTTTATACCAGGTATTTCTGAAAAAATTAAACGAATCGCTAATAATTATGATATTAGAACAATTTTAAAAAAATCAAATACTCTTAGATCAATTGTAACCAAAACAAAACCATTAAATGCTGAGCAAAACTCAAAAAAGATCGTTTATAAAATTCCTTGCGAGTGTGGTAAATTTTATATTGGAGAAACTTCAAGGCCTCTTGAAGTTAGAATAAATGACCATAAGGGGTACCTCAGAAGGGGAGACTGGGAGAAGTCTAAAATTTGCCAACATTCCAGAAACCAGTATATTACAAAAAGAACCAGACAAAATTAAACGAAAAATCAAAGAAGCAGCTTGCATCTATCTTAATATAAATACAGTTTGGCTTCCAATTTTAAAACAAGATTTTCAAAAAGGTTTTTTTTAAATAAATTAAAAAAATAGCATTGATGTTCTTTGGGTTTCTAATGTATTTTTTCTTAAAGTTAGTCAAAAGATTATTTTTATAATTGATACAATACCTTGTTGGCTACTATCGACGAACGAAACTGTCAAGTTCATATTTGAAAAATATATATCAGTCAAAGTCAGTCAGTTGTATGACAACAGACAGATATCTTAAAAAAGAATCGAAAAAAGTTTTATAAAAAGGGTAAAATTCTTTGATAACGGCAGTAGAATTTCTGCCGAAACGTCAGATAAGTACTTAGATTCTAGTTAGGATTTGCGTGTGTGTAGGCAAATTTTTTATCTTATTTAAAAACCACTGACAAACGAACAAATTTTTTTCTTTTGGAATTGACGCAGTAGCTTTTAACATATTTTTGAAAAAAAAAATTCTTAACTTCGTGGCGAAAAACCCAAAAAAAGTAGTTTCGACATTATGAATCCGCCACAAACATATAGATTTTATTTATAACTGGTTTTGTTTCCCACATAAGATGTCTTGCAGCTGCAAAACAGGTATTTATTATTAATTCATAAAAACGACGACCGATTACAAAACCAGTTTCGTATCTGCATAACAGGTATTGAATAAGTAATAAAAATTACCCGTATACCCGGTTTTGCTATCCATGAAGATGACTTGCAGCTGCAAAACAGATATTTAATGAGTTATAAAAAACAGGTTTTGCAATCCGGTTTAGAAAATTCATGCAGATGTTCTTCTCCCTTCTTTCTCGCCATTATATAAAATAAATAATTAACTTTTATAGAGTCAGTTTATTTTTCGAATCGCAATCATGCATCGATGTTCGGACTGTGATAAAGATTTTAAATATACAAAAAACCTTTATAGACATAAAAGAGAATCATGTTTAAGTAAACCATCATTCTCAGAACCTGCTTCAAAGAAGAGAAAAGTTATTTGTAAAAATTCAAAAGAAGAAGAACTGGTTCCCAAATTAGTTTTGACAAAGTACAAAGACTGTGACGAGTGGTACATTAAAAATAAACTTAGTTCCCATTTACGATAGAACCTTCATAAAAAAGGTTTATTGAAGCAAAACAGTGGTCAATATGTGGAAATTAAATCAGAAGCATTTAAAAACAGAATAGTTTCTTTTTTACTATTACCATCAAGAAAAATTGTTGATATTGATGAATTTTTTTACGCTATTAAACCAACATTCTGTAGACTGGTTTCCGAGAATTTGAAAGCACACAAATTGATCAAGATAAATGTGGAACTTTTTGGAAGTTTTGTTTTAACCAGAAAAGAAATAATGGAAACAAAATCATTTAATACTCAAAATAAAGTTATAACAGAGACAACCAATGTTGACAACATCTATGATGAATTTGCGTCGACTGTCAAAGAGAAGATGTCAACGTTTGCAGAAACAACAGAAGAACAACGATCAATATTTAAAACTTCCCAATCAGTTACATCAACCGAAAAGAATCTAAAAAAGAACAGATCCAAAGATCTTGGGAGGAAAGAACGAAATTTCAAAATTGGACGAGTGTCCCACAAGGAACACACAAAAGTCCAAAGCGAAAAGGGAAAACAATTAAACGATGTTTCGCCCGGGGTGACTAGCGTGGGCTCGTCAGTGGATTCACTAGTCACCCTCAATCCAGACATCACTCAACACCATCGCACACTCTGAATTCCAACTCTGAAATACTCACAAATAGGCGTCGTTCCGCATGGTACTTATTATAAGTCGCCTGATACGGGTTCGTCCTGGCGTGTTAATCTTTCCAATAGGAATATGCTCCTAAGACAATTAAAACCAGAAGTTAAAAAGAAGAAAATAATCTAAAAAAGAAAAGATCCAAAGATCTTGGGAGGAAAGAACGAAATTTCAAAATTGGACGAGTGTCCCACAAGGAACACACAAAAGTCAAAAGCGAAAAGGGAAAACGATTAAACGATGTTTCGCCCGGGGTGACTAGCGTGGGCTCGTCAGTGGATTCACTAGACACCCTCAATCCAGACATCACTCAACACCATCGCACACTCTGAATTCCAACTCTGAAACACTCACAAATAGGCATCGTTCCGCTTGGTACTTATTATAAGTCGCCTGATACGGGTTCCACCTGGCGTGTTAATATTTCCAATAGGAATATGCTCCTAAGACAATTAAAACAAGAAGTTAAAATTTCCAAATCAGTTACATCAACCGAAAAGAATCTAAAAAAGAAAAGATCCAAAGATCTTGGGAGGAAAGAACGAAATTTCAAAATTGGACGGGTGTCCACAAGGAACACACAAAAGTCCAAAGCGAAAAGGGAAAACAATTAAACGATGTTTCGCCCGGGGTGACTAGCGTGGGCTCGTCAGTGGATTCACTAGTCACCCTCAATCCAGACATCACTCAACACCATCGCACACTCTGACTTCCAACTCTGAAACACTCACAACTAGGCATCGTTCCGCATGGTAGTTATTATAAGTCGCCTGATACGGGTTCGTCCTGGCGTGTTAATCTTTCCAATAGGAATATGCTTCTAAGACAATTAGAACAAGAAGTTAAAACTTCCAAACCAGTTACATCAACCGAAAAGAATCTAAAAAAGAAAATATCCAAAGATCTTGGGAGGAACGAACGAAATTTCAAAATTGGACGAGTGTCCCACAAAGAACACACAAAAGTCCAAAGCGAAAAGGGAACACAATTAAACCGGGGTGACTAGCGTGGACTCGTCAGTGGATTCACATTGGCGAAACATCGTTTAATTATTTTCCCTTTTCGCTTTGGACTTTTGTGTGTTCCTTGTGGAACACTCGTCCAATTTTTAAGTTTCGTTCTTTCCTCCCAAGATCTTTGCATCTTTTCTTTTTTAACGATCAATATTGTTTTGCATGGATTGTGATTAGTGTCTTTTATCCACTAAACAACACGCCTATCGTTTAAGTTCTTATCCTGATTTTCATAACATTTTAAATTTTGAAGGTATTAAGTTTCCTGTTAAATTAAAAGACATTAAAAAGTTTGAAGAAATTAACCAAATATCTATAAATGTGTATGGTTTGGAAATAATTTATAAAAATGACGAAGTGATAAATGAAGTTGTCGGTCCCTTGCACTACACAAAGAAAAAACTTCCTACTCATATTAATTTGTTACTAATAAGTAAAATGTCAACAACCACTTTTGTTCGATAAAGGATATGTCTCGGTTGGTTTCTGCTCAGATTAATAAACAAGACCATAAAAAGTACTTTTGTGATGGATGTCTAATTTATTTTACATCTGAAGAAAAATTGCAAAGACATCAATTATATGATTGCAACCAAACAGTGACATCATTGCCCACAACCAACATTAGAACTAACAAATACGGAAAAAATGTTCCAGAAAACATACTTCAGTTTGAAAATTTTCATAAACAACTTGAAGTTCCATTTGTTATATATGCTGATTTTGAGTGTCTTCTTAAACCACTAACGTATAAAGATCTGTGTAATGATTTTACTTCATACACTAAAAATACATTTAAACATGATCCATTTGCTTTTTTTTTGAATAAATGTTCTTATGATGATTGATTATTAGTCATGGATTATTATTTTGGTGAAAACGCGGCTAAGGAATTTTGCAAAACAATTGAAAATTATGTTCAAAGGATTTATCACAACCAGCTAAAACATGTTGTACCAATGTCTCCCCTAACATATGATGAAAATATTAATTTTAAATCAGCAAAAGTATGTCACATATGTTCCAAAAATTTTAAACATGAAGATGAAATTGTAAGAGATCATGAACACCTAACAGGAAAATATAGAGGTGCAGCTCACAGTATTTGTAATCTAAATTACAAAATACCAAATTTTACGCCAGTTTTTTTCCATAATTTGACTTATTATGATAGCCATCTATTTATAAAGCAGTTATGTTGTGAAAACGATCAAATTGATCTTTTAGGACAAACTAAAGAAAAGTAAATCTCATTTTCCAAAATGATCTTGGTAGATAAAAAAAGAAGAAATGGGAAAATCTAAAAATATTTATATCAAAATCAGATTTCTCGGCTCGTTTCGTTTTGCTTCAACATCATTGGAAAAGTTAGTTGAAAGTTTAGGCACTTCTCAATGTATCGAAATTAAAAAACATTTTAAAAATCCTGATCAATTCAATGAAATTCGAAAAAAAAGGTATTTATCCTTATTCATATGTGGATTCTTTCGATAAGCTGTATGAAAAACAACTACCAACTATTGAGAACTTTTATGATAAGTTAAAAGAAGAACCATTAAGCCTTACGGATTATAACAGTGCTCTTCACGTTTGGAACTTGTTTAATTGTGAAACTTTATTGGATTTTACAAGAATATATCTATTTTCTGACGTCTTTATTTTAGCAGAATTTTATGAGTCATTTAGAAGTTTATCTCTAAATACTTATAAGTTAGATCCAGCTCACTACTATACATCTCCAGGTTTAAGTTGGGATGCAATGTTAAAAAGTACACAAGTTAAATTAGAATTACTTACTGATATAGCTATGTTGCATTTTTTTAAAAAATAATATTCGAGGTGGTATATGTCATTGTAGTGTACGAAAATATGAAGCAAATAATGAACTGGTTCCAAATTATAATAGTGAAAATCCAAAAACATTTACAATGTACCTAGACGCTACAAATCTCTACGGTCACAGTATGAGTCAGTATTTACCTATTGGCGATTTTATTTGAAAAAATTGAAGCAATAGATCTACAATCCATAGCAGATAATGCGGAATACGGCTACGTTTTTGAAGCAGATATTGATTATCCAGACCATCTACATGAAAAGCATAATGAATTTCCATTTTTGGCTGAATGCAAAAATAAGAAGTTAATATGTAATTTAGATAACAAAAAGAATTATATCTTGCATTACAAAAATCTTCAGCAAGCTATTTGAAATGATTGACAGCTGGTTAAAATCCATAGAGGAATAAGATTTAACCAGTCACGATTCCTAAAATTCTACATAAATTTAAACACATTCAACTTTATATAAACATAAAAGATTTTTTAACGATGTAGAACGTTCAGTAACATTATAGTAAACCTGCCCATTTTTACGGCTTGCCCAAAATTCATAAACCAAATATTCCTTTTAGACCAATTGTTAGTAGCATTAATTCTCCATGTCATAAACTCGCAAAATATTTACTTAAAATTTTAAATGCCTTAGTAGGAAATACAAATTCATTTATAAAAAATTCTCAACACTTTTTAGAAAAATTATTCGAGGTCAATTTTAATAACAATCACTTGATGGTGAGTTTTGATGTGGTGAGCCTTTTCACAAATGTACCTGTAGATAAAAGCCTTTCTATAGTAAGACATCGATTAGAAAATGATCAAAATTTAGGCGAAAGAACTACACTGAGCGTCAATGCTATTCTGGAACTTCTCACATTATGCATAAAAACCACATATTTTCAGTGGGAAAGTGATTTTTTTTCAACAGGATTTTGGGATGGCAATGGGCTCTCCACTTTCTCCTCTAATGAGTAATATTTTTATGGAAGATTTTGAGAATAAAATTTTAGAGGAATTTAATTTTAAACCGGTCATTTGGTTTCGCTATATAGATGATATTTTTAGTATTTGGCAACACGATTTAAATAAACTTAATGATTTTCTTAATTTTATAAAGGGTAAAGAACCAGCAATAAAATTTACTTTAGAAGTAGAAAACGATAACAAAATTTCATTTTTAGATGTTTTACTAAACAAACAAAATACATTACAAACCTCAGTTTATCGAAAACCAACACATACAAATAGATATCTAAATTTTAACTCAAATCATTGCTCATCGGTTAAAAAAGCAGTAATAAAAAGTCTATACGATAGAGCTAAAATTACTTGTTCGAACAATAACATATTTTTACAAGAAAAACAAATAATAAAAGAGATCTTAATTAAAAATTCGTATACAAATAACTTCATCGAAAATTCTTTTAGACAAATCGAATTTCCAAGACAACGTGAACGTAGACATAATAATGTACAACCAACAACCAACAAATTTAGATCAATTGTAACCAAAACAAAACCATTAAATGCTGAGCAAAACTCAAAAAAGATCGTTTATAAAATTCCTTGCGAGTGTGGTAAATTTTATATTGGAGAAACTTCAAGGCCTCTTGAAGTTAGAATAAATGACCATAAGGGGTACCTCAGAAGGGGAGACTGGGAGAAGTCTAAAATTTGCCAACATTCTTTTGAAAATGATCATAGAGTAATGTGGGGAGAAGCCAGTATATTACAAAAAGAACCAGACAAAATTAAACGAAAAAACAAAGAAGCAGCTTGCATCTATCTTAATATAAATACAGTTTGGCTTCCAATTGTAAAACAAGATTTTCAAAAAGGTTTTTTTTTAAATAAATTAAAAAAATAGCATTGATGTTCTTTGGGTTTCTAATGTATTTTTTCTTAAAGTTAGTCAAAAGATCATTTTTATAATTGATACAATACCTTGTTGGCTACTATCGACGAACCAAACTGTCAAGTTCATATTTGAAAAATATATATCAGTCAAAGTCAGTCAGTTGTATGACAACAGACAGATATCTTAAAAAAGAATCGAAAAAAGTTTTATAAAAAGGGTAAAATTCTTTGATAACGGCAGTAGAATTTCTGCCGAAACGTCAGATAAGTACTTAGATTCTAGTTAGGATTTGCGTGTGTGTAGGCAAATTTTTTATCTTATTTAAAAACCACTGACAAACGAACAAATTTTTTTCTTTTGGAATTGACGCAGTGGGTTTTAACATATTTTTGAAAAAAAAATTTCTTACTTAGTGGCGAAAAACCCAAAAAAAGTAGTTTCGACATTATGAATCCGCCACAAACATATAGATTTTATTTATAACTGGTTTTGTTTCCCACATAAGATGTCTTGCAGCTGCAAAACAGGTATTTATTATTAAGTCATAAAAACGACGACCGATTACAAAACCAGTTTCGTATCTGCATAACAGGTATTGAATAAGTAATAAAAATTACCCGTATACCCGGTTTTGCTATCCATGAAGATGACTTGCAGCTGCAAAACAGATATTTAATGAGTTATAAAAAACAGGTTTTGCAATCCGGTTTAGAAAATTCATGCAGATGTTCTTCTCCCTTCTTTCTCGCCATTATATAAAATAAATAATTAACTTTTATAGAGTCAGTTTATTTTTCGAATCGCAATCATGCATCGATGTTCGGACTGTGATAAAGATTTTAAATATACAAAAAACCTTTATAGACATAAAAGAGAATCATGTTTAAGTAGACCATCATTCTCAGAACCTGCTTCAAAGAAGAGAAAAGTTATTTGTAAAAATTCAAAAGAAGAAGAACTGGTTACCAAATTAGTTTTGACAAAGTACAAAGACTGTGACGAGTGGTACATTAAAAATCAACTTAGTGCCCATTTACGATAGAACTTTCATAAAAAAGGTTTATTGAAGCAAAACAGTGGTCAATATGTGGAAATTAAATCAGAAGCATTTAAAAACAGAATAGTTTATTTTTTACTATTACCATCAAGAAAAATTGTTGATATTGATGAATTTTTTTACGCTATTAAACCAACATTCTGTAGACTGGTTTCTGAGAATTTGAAAGCACACAAATTGATCAAGATAAATGTGGAACTTTTTGGAAGTTTTGTTTTAACCAGAAAAGAAATAATGGAAACAAAATCATTTAATACTCAAAATAAAGTTATAACAGAGACAACCAATGTTGACAACATCTATGATGAATTTGCGTCGACTGTCAAAGAGAAGATGTCAACGTTTGCCGAAAACGGATCTGGATGGGCGCTAAAAGAAGTCTTGTATTTAGAAGTTAATATTAACAAATACAATCCATTACGTGCATCTTCATACGTTCCTTTACCAAAAGATATAGAAAAAAGAAAAGCTGTGATCAACGTTAAGAACAACGATCAATATTTAAAACTTCCCAATCAGTTACATCAACCGAAAAGAATCTAAAAAAGAACAGATCCAAAGATCTTGGGAGGAAAGAACGAAATTTCAAAATTGGACGAGTGTCCCACAAGGAACACACAAAAGTCCAAAGCGAAAAGGGAAAACAATTAAACGATGTTTCGCCCGGGGTGACTAGCGTGGGCTCGTCAGTGGATTCACTAGTCACCCTCAATCCAGACATCACTCAACACCATCGCACACTCTGAATTCCAACTCTGAAATACTCACAAATAGGCGTCGTTCCGCATGGTACTTATTATAAGTCGCCTGATACGGGTTCGTCCTGGCGTGTTAATCTTTCCAATAGGAATATGCTCCTAAGACAATTAAAACCAGAAGTTAAAAAGAAGAAAATAATCTAAAAAAGAAAAGATCCAAAGATCTTGAGAGGAAAGAACGAAATTTCAAAATTGGACGAGTGTCCCACAAGGTACACACAAAAGTCCAAAGCGAAAAGGGAAAACAATTAAACGATGTTTCGCACGGGGTGACTAGCGTGGGCTCGTCAGTGGATTCACTAGTCATCCTCAATCCAGACATCACTCAACACCATCGCACACTCTGACTTCCAACTCTGAAACACTCACAAATAGGCATCGTTCCGCATGGTACTTATTATAAGTCGCCTGATACGGGTTCCACCTGGCGTGTTAATCTTTCCAATAGGAATATGCTCCTAAGACAATTAAAACAAGAAGTTAAAACTTCCAAATCAGTTACATCAACCGAAAAGAATCTAAAAAAGAAAAGATCCAAAGATCTTGGGAGAAAAGAACGAAATTTCAAAATTGGACGAGTGTCCCACAAGGAACACACAAAAGTCAAAAGCGAAAAGGGAAAACAATTATACGATGTTTCGCACGGGGTGACTAGCGTGGGCTCGTCAGTGGATTCACTAGTCATCCTCAATCCAGACATCACTCAACACCATCGCACACTCTGACTTCCAACTCTGAAACACTCACAAATAGGCATCGTTCCGCTTGGTACTTATTATAAGTCGCCTGATACGGGTCCCACCTGGCGTGTTAATCTTTTAAATAGGAATATGCTCCTAAGACAATTAAAACAAGAAGTTAAAATTTCCAAATCAGTTACGTCAACTGAAAAGAATCTAAAAAAGAAAAGATCCAAAGATCTTGGGAGGAAAGAACGAAATTTCAAAATTGGACGGGTGTCCACAAGGAACACACAAAAGTCCAAAGCGAAAAGGGAAAACAATTAAACGATGTTTCGCCCGGGGTGACTAGCGTGGGCTCGTCAGTGGATTCACTAGTCGACCTCAATCCAGACATCACTCAACACCATCGCACACTCTGAATTCCAACTCTGAAACACTCACAAATAGGCATCGTTCCGCATGGTACTTATTATAAGTCGCCTGATACGGGTTCCACCTGGCGTGTTAATCTTTCCAATAGGAATATGCTCCTAAGACAATTAAAACAAGAAGTTAAAATTTCCAAATCAGTTACATCAACCGAAAAGAATCTAAAAAAGAAAAGATCCAAAGATCTTGGGAGGAAAGAACGAAATTTCAAAATTGGACGGGTGTCCACAAGGAACACACAAAAGTCCAAAGCGAAAAGGGAAAACAATTAAACGATGTTTCGCCCGGGGTGACTAGCGTGGGCTCGTCAGTGGATTCACTAGTCACCCTCAATCCAGACATCACTCAACACCATCGCACACTCTGACTTCCAACTCTGAAACACTCACAACTAGGCATCGTTCCGCATGGTAGTTATTATAAGTCGCCTGATACGGGTTCGTCCTGGCGTGTTAATCTTTCCAATAGGAATATGCTTCTAAGACAATTAGAACAAGAAGTTAAAACTTCCAAACCAGTTACATCAACCGAAAAGAATCTAAAAAAGAAAAGATCCAAAGATCTTGGGAGGAACGAACGAAATTTCAAAATTGGACGAGTGTCCCACAAGGAACACACAAAAGTCCAAAGCGAAAAGGGAACACAATTAAACGATGTTTCGCCCGGGGTGACTAGCGTGGACTCGTCAGTGGATTCACATTGGCGAAACATCGTTTAATTATTTTCCCTTTTCGCTTTGGACTTTTGTGTTTTCCTTGTGGGACACTCGTCCAATTTTTAAATTTCGTTCTTTCCTCCCAAGATCTTTGCATCTTTTCTTTTTTAACGATCAATATTGTTTTGCATGGATTGTGATTAGTGCCTTTTATCCACTAAACAACACGCCTATCGTTTAAGTTCTTATCCTGATTTTCATAACATTTTAAATTTTGAAGGTATTAAGTTTCCTGTTAAATTAAAAGACATTAAAAAGTTTGAAGAAATTAACCAAATATCTATAAATGTGTATGGTTTGGAAATAATTTATAAAAATGATGAAGTGATAAATGAAGTTGTCGGTCCCTTGCACTACACAAAGAAAAAACTTCCTACTCATATTAATTTGTTACTAATAAGTAAAATGTCAACAACCACTATTGTTCGATAAAGGATATGTCTCGGTTGGTTTCTGCTCAGATTAATAAACAAGACCATAAAAAGTACTTTTGTGATGGATGTCTAATTTATTTTACATCTGAAGAAAAATTGCAAAGACATCAATTATATGATTGCAACCAAACAGTGACATCATTGCCCACAACCAACATTAGAACTAACAAATACGGAAAAAATGTTCCAGAAAACATACTTCAGTTTGAAAATTTTCATAAACAACTTGAAGTTCCATTTGTTATATATGCTGATTTTGAGTGTCTTCTTAAACCACTAACGTATAAAGATCCGTGTAATGATTTTACTTCATACACTAAGAATACATTTAAACATGATCCATTTGCTTTTTTTTTGAATAAATGTTCTTATGATGATTGATTATCAGTCATGGATTATTATTTTGGTGAAAACGCAGCTAAGGAATTTTGCAAAAGAATTGAAAATCATGTTCAAAGGATTTATCACAACCAGCTAAAACTTGTTGTACCAATGGCTCCCCTAACATATGATGAAAATATTAATTTTAAATTGTAAGAGATCATGAACACCTAACAGGAAAATATAGAGGTGCAGCTCACAGTATTTGTAATCTAAATTACAAAATTCCAAATTTTACGCCAGTTTTTTTCCATAATTTGACTTATTATGATAGCCATCTATTTATAAAGCAGTTATGTTGTGAAAACGATCAAATTGATCTTTTAGGACAAACTAAAGAAAAGTAAATCTCATTTTCCAAAATGATCTTGGTAGATAAAAAAAGAAGAAATGGGAAAATCTAAAAATATTTATATCAAAATCAGATTTCTCGGCTCGTTTCGTTTTGCTTCAACATCATTGGAAAAGTGAGGTGAAAGTTTAGACACTTCTCAATGTATCGAAATTAAAAAACATTTTAAAAATCCTGATCAATTCAATGAAATTCGAAAAAAAAGGTATTTATTTCTTATTCATATGTGGATTCTTTCGATAAGCTGTATGAAAAACAACTACCAACTATTGAGAACTTTTATGATAAGTTAAAAGAAGAACCATTAAGCCTTACGGATTATAACAGTGCTCTTCACGTTTGGAACTTGTTTAATTGTGAAACTTTATTGGATTTTACAAGAATATATTTATTTTCTGACGTCTTAATTTTAGCAGAATTTTATGAGTCATTTAGAAGTTTATCTCTAAATACTTATAAGTTAGATCCAGCTCACTACTATACATCTCCAGGTTTAAGTTGGGATGCAATGTTAAAAAGTACACAAGTTAAATTAGAATTACTTACTGATATAGATATGTTGCATTTTTTTTTAAATAATATTCGAGGTGGTATATGTCATTGTAGTGTACGAAAATATGAAGCAAATAATGAACTGGTTCCAAATTATAATAGTGAAAATCCAAAAACATTTATAATGTACCTAGACGCTACAAATCTCTACGGTCACAGTATGAGTCAGTATTTACCTATTGGCGATTTTATTTGAAAAAATTGAAGCAATAGATCTACAATCCATAGCAGATAATGCGGAATACGGCTACGTTTTTGAAGCAGATATTGATTATCCAGACCATCTACATGAAAAGCATAATGAATTTCCATTTTTGGCTGAATGCAAAAATAAGAAGTTAATATGTAATTTAGATAACAAAAAGAATTATATCTTGCATTACAAAAATCTTCAGCAAGCTATTTGAAATGGTTTACAGCTGGTTAAAATCCATAGAGGAATAAGATTTAAGCAGTCACGATTCCTAAAATCCTACATAAATTTAAACACATTCAACTTTATATAAACATAAAAGATTTTTTAACGATGTAGAACGTTCAGTAACATTATAGTAAACCTCCCCATTTTTAAGGCTTGCCCAAAATTCATAAACCAAATATTCCTTTTAGACCAATTGTTAGTAGCATTAATTCTCCACGTCATAAACTCGCAAAATATTTACTTAAAATTTTAAATGCCTTAGTAGGAAATACAAATTCATTTATAAAAAATTCTCAACACTTTCTAGAAAAATTATCCGAGGTCAATTTTAATAACACTTGATGGTGATTTTTGATTTGGTGAGCCTTTTCACAAATGTACCTGTAGATAAAAGCCTTTCTATAGTAAGACATCGATTAGAAAATGATCAAAATTTAGGCGAAAGAACTACACTGAGCGTCATTGCTATTCTGGAACTTATCACATTATGCATAAAAACCACATATTTTCAGTGGGAAAGTGATTTTTTTTCAACAGGATTTTGGGATGGCAATGGGCTCTCCACTTTCTCCTCTAATGAGTAATATTTTTATGGAAGATTTTGAGAATAAAATTTTAGAGGAATTTAATTTTAAACCGGTCATTTGGTTTCGCTATATAGATGATATTTTTAGTATTTGGCAACACGATTTAAATAAACTTAATGATTTTCTTAATTTTATAAAGGGTAAAGAACCAACAATAAAATTTACTTTAGAAGTAGAAAACGATAACAAAATTTCATTTTTAGATGTTTTAATAAACAAACAAAATACATTACAAACCTCAGTTTATCGAAAACCAACACATACAAATATATATCTAAATTTTAACTCAAATCATTGCTCATCGGTTAAAAAAGCAGTAATAAAAAGTCTATACGATAGAGCTAAAATTACTTCTTCGGACAATAACATATTTTTACAAGAAAAACAAATAATAAAAGAGATCTTAATTAAAAATTCGTATCCAAATAACTTCATCGAAAATTCTGTTAGACAAATCGAATTTCCAAGACAACGCGAACGTAGACATAATAATGTACAACCAACAAATTTAATAATTCCTTTTATACCAGGTATTTCTGAAAAAATTAAACGAATCGCTAATAATTATGATATTAGAACAATTTTAAAAAAATCAAATACTCTTAGATCAATTGTAACCAAAACAAAACCATTAAATGCTGAGCAAAACTCAAAAAAGATCGTTTATAAAATTCCTTGCGAGTGTGGTAAATTTTATATTGGAGAAACTTCAAGGCCTCTTGAAGTTAGAATAAATGACCATAAGGGGTACCTCAGAAGGGGAGACTGGGAGAAGTCTAAAATTTGCCAACATTCCAGAAACCAGTATATTACAAAAAGAACCAGACAAAATTAAACGAAAAATCAAAGAAGCAGCTTGCATCTATCTTAATATAAATACAGTTTGGCTTCCAATTTTAAAACAAGATTTTCAAAAAGGTTTTTTTTAAATAAATTAAAAAAATAGCATTGATGTTCTTTGGGTTTCTAATGTATTTTTTCTTAAAGTTAGTCAAAAGATTATTTTTATAATTGATACAATACCTTGTTGGCTACTATCGACGAACGAAACTGTCAAGTTCATATTTGAAAAATATATATCAGTCAAAGTCAGTCAGTTGTATGACAACAGACAGATATCTTAAAAAAGAATCGAAAAAAGTTTTATAAAAAGGGTAAAATTCTTTGATAACGGCAGTAGAATTTCTGCCGAAACGTCAGATAAGTACTTAGATTCTAGTTAGGATTTGCGTGTGTGTAGGCAAATTTTTTATCTTATTTAAAAACCACTGACAAACGAACAAATTTTTTTCTTTTGGAATTGACGCAGTAGCTTTTAACATATTTTTGAAAAAAAAAATTCTTAACTTCGTGGCGAAAAACCCAAAAAAAGTAGTTTCGACATTATGAATCCGCCACAAACATATAGATTTTATTTATAACTGGTTTTGTTTCCCACATAAGATGTCTTGCAGCTGCAAAACAGGTATTTATTATTAATTCATAAAAACGACGACCGATTACAAAACCAGTTTCGTATCTGCATAACAGGTATTGAATAAGGAATAAAAATTACCCGTATACCCGGTTTTGCTATCCATGAAGATGACTTGCAGCTGCAAAACAGATATTTAATGAGTTATAAAAAACAGGTTTTGCAATCCGGTTTAGAAAATTCATGCAGATGTTCTTCTCCCTTCTTTCTCGCCATTATATAAAATAAATAATTAACTTTTATAGAGTCAGTTTATTTTTCGAATCGCAATCATGCATCGATGTTCGGACTGTGATAAAGATTTTAAATATACAAAAAACCTTTATAGACATAAAAGAGAATCATGTTTAAGTAAACCATCATTCTCAGAACCTGCTTCAAAGAAGAGAAAAGTTATTTGTAAAAATTCAAAAGAAGAAGAACTGGTTCCCAAATTAGTTTTGACAAAGTACAAAGACTGTGACGAGTGGTACATTAAAAATAAACTTAGTTCCCATTTACGATAGAACCTTCATAAAAAAGGTTTATTGAAGCAAAACAGTGGTCAATATGTGGAAATTAAATCAGAAGCATTTAAAAACAGAATAGTTTCTTTTTTACTATTACCATCAAGAAAAATTGTTGATATTGATGAATTTTTTTACGCTATTAAACCAACATTCTGTAGACTGGTTTCCGAGAATTTGAAAGCACACAAATTGATCAAGATAAATGTGGAACTTTTTGGAAGTTTTGTTTTAACCAGAAAAGAAATAATGGAAACAAAATCATTTAATACTCAAAATAAAGTTATAACAGAGACAACCAATGTTGACAACATCTATGATGAATTTGCGTCGACTGTCAAAGAGAAGATGTCAACGTTTGCAGAAACAACAGAAGAACAACGATCAATATTTAAAACTTCCCAATCAGTTACATCAACCGAAAAGAATCTAAAAAAGAACAGATCCAAAGATCTTGGGAGGAAAGAACGAAATTTCAAAATTGGACGAGTGTCCCACAAGGAACACACAAAAGTCCAAAGCGAAAAGGGAAAACAATTAAACGATGTTTCGCCCGGGGTGACTAGCGTGGGCTCGTCAGTGGATTCACTAGTCACCCTCAATCCAGACATCACTCAACACCATCGCACACTCTGAATTCCAACTCTGAAATACTCACAAATAGGCGTCGTTCCGCATGGTACTTATTATAAGTCGCCTGATACGGGTTCGTCCTGGCGTGTTAATCTTTCCAATAGGAATATGCTCCTAAGACAATTAAAATCAGAAGTTAAAAAGAAGAAAATAATCTAAAAAAGAAAAGATCCAAAGATCTTGGGAGGAAAGAACGAAATTTCAAAATTGGACGAGTGTCCCACAAGGAACACACAAAAGTCAAAAGCGAAAAGGGAAAACGATTAAACGATGTTTCGCCCGGGGTGACTAGCGTGGGCTCGTCAGTGGATTCACTAGACACCCTCAATCCAGACATCACTCAACACCATCGCACACTCTGAATTCCAACTCTGAAACACTCACAAATAGGCATCGTTCCGCTTGGTACTTATTATAAGTCGCCTGATACGGGTTCCACCTGGCGTGTTAATATTTCCAATAGGAATATGCTCCTAAGACAATTAAAACAAGAAGTTAAAATTTCCAAATCAGTTACATCAACCGAAAAGAATCTAAAAAAGAAAAGATCCAAAGATCTTGGGAGGAAAGAACGAAATTTCAAAATTGGACGGGTGTCCACAAGGAACACACAAAAGTCCAAAGCGAAAAGGGAAAACAATTAAACGATGTTTCGCCCGGGGTGACTAGCGTGGGCTCGTCAGTGGATTCACTAGTCACCCTCAATCCAGACATCACTCAACACCATCGCACACTCTGACTTCCAACTCTGAAACACTCACAACTAGGCATCGTTCCGCATGGTAGTTATTATAAGTCGCCTGATACGGGTTCGTCCTGGCGTGTTAATCTTTCCAATAGGAATATGCTTCTAAGACAATTAGAACAAGAAGTTAAAACTTCCAAACCAGTTACATCAACCGAAAAGAATCTAAAAAAGAAAATATCCAAAGATCTTGGGAGGAACGAACGAAATTTCAAAATTGGACGAGTGTCCCACAAAGAACACACAAAAGTCCAAAGCGAAAAGGGAACACAATTAAACCGGGGTGACTAGCGTGGACTCGTCAGTGGATTCACATTGGCGAAACATCGTTTAATTATTTTCCCTTTTCGCTTTGGACTTTTGTGTGTTCCTTGTGGAACACTCGTCCAATTTTTAAGTTTCGTTCTTTCCTCCCAAGATCTTTGCATCTTTTCTTTTTTAACGATCAATATTGTTTTGCATGGATTGTGATTAGTGTCTTTTATCCACTAAACAACACGCCTATCGTTTAAGTTCTTATCCTGATTTTCATAACATTTTAAATTTTGAAGGTATTAAGTTTCCTGTTAAATTAAAAGACATTAAAAAGTTTGAAGAAATTAACCAAATATCTATAAATGTGTATGGTTTGGAAATAATTTATAAAAATGACGAAGTGATAAATGAAGTTGTCGGTCCCTTGCACTACACAAAGAAAAAACTTCCTACTCATATTAATTTGTTACTAATAAGTAAAATGTCAACAACCACTTTTGTTCGATAAAGGATATGTCTCGGTTGGTTTCTGCTCAGATTAATAAACAAGACCATAAAAAGTACTTTTGTGATGGATGTCTAATTTATTTTACATCTGAAGAAAAATTGCAAAGACATCAATTATATGATTGCAACCAAACAGTGACATCATTGCCCACAACCAACATTAGAACTAACAAATACGGAAAAAATGTTCCAGAAAACATACTTCAGTTTGAAAATTTTCATAAACAACTTGAAGTTCCATTTGTTATATATGCTGATTTTGAGTGTCTTCTTAAACCACTAACGTATAAAGATCTGTGTAATGATTTTACTTCATACACTAAAAATACATTTAAACATGATCCATTTGCTTTTTTTTTGAATAAATGTTCTTATGATGATTGATTATTAGTCATGGATTATTATTTTGGTGAAAACGCGGCTAAGGAATTTTGCAAAACAATTGAAAATTATGTTCAAAGGATTTATCACAACCAGCTAAAACATGTTGTACCAATGTCTCCCCTAACATATGATGAAAATATTAATTTTAAATCAGCAAAAGTATGTCACATATGTTCCAAAAATTTTAAACATGAAGATGAAATTGTAAGAGATCATGAACACCTAACAGGAAAATATAGAGGTGCAGCTCACAGTATTTGTAATCTAAATTACAAAATACCAAATTTTACGCCAGTTTTTTTCCATAATTTGACTTATTATGATAGCCATCTATTTATAAAGCAGTTATGTTGTGAAAACGATCAAATTGATCTTTTAGGACAAACTAAAGAAAAGTAAATCTCATTTTCCAAAATGATCTTGGTAGATAAAAAAAGAAGAAATGGGAAAATCTAAAAATATTTATATCAAAATCAGATTTCTCGGCTCGTTTCGTTTTGCTTCAACATCATTGGAAAAGTTAGTTGAAAGTTTAGGCACTTCTCAATGTATCGAAATTAAAAAACATTTTAAAAATCCTGATCAATTCAATGAAATTCGAAAAAAAAGGTATTTATCCTTATTCATATGTGGATTCTTTCGATAAGCTGTATGAAAAACAACTACCAACTATTGAGAACTTTTATGATAAGTTAAAAGAAGAACCATTAAGCCTTACGGATTATAACAGTGCTCTTCACGTTTGGAACTTGTTTAATTGTGAAACTTTATTGGATTTTACAAGAATATATCTATTTTCTGACGTCTTTATTTTAGCAGAATTTTATGAGTCATTTAGAAGTTTATCTCTAAATACTTATAAGTTAGATCCAGCTCACTACTATACATCTCCAGGTTTAAGTTGGGATGCAATGTTAAAAAGTACACAAGTTAAATTAGAATTACTTACTGATATAGCTATGTTGCATTTTTTTTAAAAATAATATTCGAGGTGGTATATGTCATTGTAGTGTACGAAAATATGAAGCAAATAATGAACTGGTTCCAAATTATAATAGTGAAAATCCAAAAACATTTACAATGTACCTAGACGCTACAAATCTCTACGGTCACAGTATGAGTCAGTATTTACCTATTGGCGATTTTATTTGAAAAAATTGAAGCAATAGATCTACAATCCATAGCAGATAATGCGGAATACGGCTACGTTTTTGAAGCAGATATTGATTATCCAGACCATCTACATGAAAAGCATAATGAATTTCCATTTTTGGCTGAATGCAAAAATAAGAAGTTAATATGTAATTTAGATAACAAAAAGAATTATATCTTGCATTACAAAAATCTTCAGCAAGCTATTTGAAATGATTGACAGCTGGTTAAAATCCATAGAGGAATAAGATTTAACCAGTCACGATTCCTAAAATTCTACATAAATTTAAACACATTCAACTTTATATAAACATAAAAGATTTTTTAACGATGTAGAACGTTCAGTAACATTATAGTAAACCTGCCCATTTTTACGGCTTGCCCAAAATTCATAAACCAAATATTCCTTTTAGACCAATTGTTAGTAGCATTAATTCTCCATGTCATAAACTCGCAAAATATTTACTTAAAATTTTAAATGCCTTAGTAGGAAATACAAATTCATTTATAAAAAATTCTCAACACTTTTTAGAAAAATTATTCGAGGTCAATTTTAATAACAATCACTTGATGGTGAGTTTTGATGTGGTGAGCCTTTTCACAAATGTACCTGTAGATAAAAGCCTTTCTATAGTAAGACATCGATTAGAAAATGATCAAAATTTAGGCGAAAGAACTACACTGAGCGTCAATGCTATTCTGGAACTTCTCACATTATGCATAAAAACCACATATTTTCAGTGGGAAAGTGATTTTTTTTCAACAGGATTTTGGGATGGCAATGGGCTCTCCACTTTCTCCTCTAATGAGTAATATTTTTATGGAAGATTTTGAGAATAAAATTTTAGAGGAATTTAATTTTAAACCGGTCATTTGGTTTCGCTATATAGATGATATTTTTAGTATTTGGCAACACGATTTAAATAAACTTAATGATTTTCTTAATTTTATAAAGGGTAAAGAACCAACAATAAAATTTACTTTAGAAGTAGAAAACGATAACAAAATTTCATTTTTAGATGTTTTACTAAACAAACAAAATACATTACAAACCTCAGTTTATCGAAAACCAACACATACAAATAGATATCTAAATTTTAACTCAAATCATTGCTCATCGGTTAAAAAAGCAGTAATAAAAAGTCTATACGATAGAGCTAAAATTACTTGTTCGAACAATAACATATTTTTACAAGAAAAACAAATAATAAAAGAGATCTTAATTAAAAATTCGTATACAAATAACTTCATCGAAAATTCTTTTAGACAAATCGAATTTCCAAGACAACGTGAACGTAGACATAATAATGTACAACCAACAACCAACAAATTTAGATCAATTGTAACCAAAACAAAACCATTAAATGCTGAGCAAAACTCAAAAAAGATCGTTTATAAAATTCCTTGCGAGTGTGGTAAATTTTATATTGGAGAAACTTCAAGGCCTCTTGAAGTTAGAATAAATGACCATAAGGGGTACCTCAGAAGGGGAGACTGGGAGAAGTCTAAAATTTGCCAACATTCTTTTGAAAATGATCATAGAGTAATGTGGGGAGAAGCCAGTATATTACAAAAAGAACCAGACAAAATTAAACGAAAAAACAAAGAAGCAGCTTGCATCTATCTTAATATAAATACAGTTTGGCTTCCAATTGTAAAACAAGATTTTCAAAAAGGTTTTTTTTTAAATAAATTAAAAAAATAGCATTGATGTTCTTTGGGTTTCTAATGTATTTTTTCTTAAAGTTAGTCAAAAGATCATTTTTATAATTGATACAATACCTTGTTGGCTACTATCGACGAACCAAACTGTCAAGTTCATATTTGAAAAATATATATCAGTCAAAGTCAGTCAGTTGTATGACAACAGACAGATATCTTAAAAAAGAATCGAAAAAAGTTTTATAAAAAGGGTAAAATTCTTTGATAACGGCAGTAGAATTTCTGCCGAAACGTCAGATAAGTACTTAGATTCTAGTTAGGATTTGCGTGTGTGTAGGCAAATTTTTTATCTTATTTAAAAACCACTGACAAACGAACAAATTTTTTTCTTTTGGAATTGACGCAGTGGGTTTTAACATATTTTTGAAAAAAAAATTTCTTACTTAGTGGCGAAAAACCCAAAAAAAGTAGTTTCGACATTATGAATCCGCCACAAACATATAGATTTTATTTATAACTGGTTTTGTTTCCCACATAAGATGTCTTGCAGCTGCAAAACAGGTATTTATTATTAAGTCATAAAAACGACGACCGATTACAAAACCAGTTTCGTATCTGCATAACAGGTATTGAATAAGTAATAAAAATTACCCGTATACCCGGTTTTGCTATCCATGAAGATGACTTGCAGCTGCAAAACAGATATTTAATGAGTTATAAAAAACAGGTTTTGCAATCCGGTTTAGAAAATTCATGCAGATGTTCTTCTCCCTTCTTTCTCGCCATTATATAAAATAAATAATTAACTTTTATAGAGTCAGTTTATTTTTCGAATCGCAATCATGCATCGATGTTCGGACTGTGATAAAGATTTTAAATATACAAAAAACCTTTATAGACATAAAAGAGAATCATGTTTAAGTAGACCATCATTCTCAGAACCTGCTTCAAAGAAGAGAAAAGTTATTTGTAAAAATTCAAAAGAAGAAGAACTGGTTACCAAATTAGTTTTGACAAAGTACAAAGACTGTGACGAGTGGTACATTAAAAATCAACTTAGTGCCCATTTACGATAGAACTTTCATAAAAAAGGTTTATTGAAGCAAAACAGTGGTCAATATGTGGAAATTAAATCAGAAGCATTTAAAAACAGAATAGTTTATTTTTTACTATTACCATCAAGAAAAATTGTTGATATTGATGAATTTTTTTACGCTATTAAACCAACATTCTGTAGACTGGTTTCTGAGAATTTGAAAGCACACAAATTGATCAAGATAAATGTGGAACTTTTTGGAAGTTTTGTTTTAACCAGAAAAGAAATAATGGAAACAAAATCATTTAATACTCAAAATAAAGTTATAACAGAGACAACCAATGTTGACAACATCTATGATGAATTTGCGTCGACTGTCAAAGAGAAGATGTCAACGTTTGCCGAAAACGGATCTGGATGGGCGCTAAAAGAAGTCTTGTATTTAGAAGTTAATATTAACAAATACAATCCATTACGTGCATCTTCATACGTTCCTTTACCAAAAGATATAGAAAAAAGAAAAGCTGTGATCAACGTTAAGAACAACGATCAATATTTAAAACTTCCCAATCAGTTACATCAACCGAAAAGAATCTAAAAAAGAACAGATCCAAAGATCTTGGGAGGAAAGAACGAAATTTCAAAATTGGACGAGTGTCCCACAAGGAACACACAAAAGTCCAAAGCGAAAAGGGAAAACAATTAAACGATGTTTCGCCCGGGGTGACTAGCGTGGGCTCGTCAGTGGATTCACTAGTCACCCTCAATCCAGACATCACTCAACACCATCGCACACTCTGAATTCCAACTCTGAAATACTCACAAATAGGCGTCGTTCCGCATGGTACTTATTATAAGTCGCCTGATACGGGTTCGTCCTGGCGTGTTAATCTTTCCAATAGGAATATGCTCCTAAGACAATTAAAACCAGAAGTTAAAAAGAAGAAAATAATCTAAAAAAGAAAAGATCCAAAGATCTTGAGAGGAAAGAACGAAATTTCAAAATTGGACGAGTGTCCCACAAGGTACACACAAAAGTCCAAAGCGAAAAGGGAAAACAATTAAACGATGTTTCGCACGGGGTGACTAGCGTGGGCTCGTCAGTGGATTCACTAGTCATCCTCAATCCAGACATCACTCAACACCATCGCACACTCTGACTTCCAACTCTGAAACACTCACAAATAGGCATCGTTCCGCATGGTACTTATTATAAGTCGCCTGATACGGGTTCCACCTGGCGTGTTAATCTTTCCAATAGGAATATGCTCCTAAGACAATTAAAACAAGAAGTTAAAACTTCCAAATCAGTTACATCAACCGAAAAGAATCTAAAAAAGAAAAGATCCAAAGATCTTGGGAGAAAAGAACGAAATTTCAAAATTGGACGAGTGTCCCACAAGGAACACACAAAAGTCAAAAGCGAAAAGGGAAAACAATTATACGATGTTTCGCACGGGGTGACTAGCGTGGGCTCGTCAGTGGATTCACTAGTCATCCTCAATCCAGACATCACTCAACACCATCGCACACTCTGACTTCCAACTCTGAAACACTCACAAATAGGCATCGTTCCGCTTGGTACTTATTATAAGTCGCCTGATACGGGTCCCACCTGGCGTGTTAATCTTTTAAATAGGAATATGCTCCTAAGACAATTAAAACAAGAAGTTAAAATTTCCAAATCAGTTACGTCAACTGAAAAGAATCTAAAAAAGAAAAGATCCAAAGATCTTGGGAGGAAAGAACGAAATTTCAAAATTGGACGGGTGTCCACAAGGAACACACAAAAGTCCAAAGCGAAAAGGGAAAACAATTAAACGATGTTTCGCCCGGGGTGACTAGCGTGGGCTCGTCAGTGGATTCACTAGTCGACCTCAATCCAGACATCACTCAACACCATCGCACACTCTGAATTCCAACTCTGAAACACTCACAAATAGGCATCGTTCCGCATGGTACTTATTATAAGTCGCCTGATACGGGTTCCACCTGGCGTGTTAATCTTTCCAATAGGAATATGCTCCTAAGACAATTAAAACAAGAAGTTAAAATTTCCAAATCAGTTACATCAACCGAAAAGAATCTAAAAAAGAAAAGATCCAAAGATCTTGGGAGGAAAGAACGAAATTTCAAAATTGGACGGGTGTCCACAAGGAACACACAAAAGTCCAAAGCGAAAAGGGAAAACAATTAAACGATGTTTCGCCCGGGGTGACTAGCGTGGGCTCGTCAGTGGATTCACTAGTCACCCTCAATCCAGACATCACTCAACACCATCGCACACTCTGACTTCCAACTCTGAAACACTCACAACTAGGCATCGTTCCGCATGGTAGTTATTATAAGTCGCCTGATACGGGTTCGTCCTGGCGTGTTAATCTTTCCAATAGGAATATGCTTCTAAGACAATTAGAACAAGAAGTTAAAACTTCCAAACCAGTTACATCAACCGAAAAGAATCTAAAAAAGAAAAGATCCAAAGATCTTGGGAGGAACGAACGAAATTTCAAAATTGGACGAGTGTCCCACAAGGAACACACAAAAGTCCAAAGCGAAAAGGGAACACAATTAAACGATGTTTCGCCCGGGGTGACTAGCGTGGACTCGTCAGTGGATTCACATTGGCGAAACATCGTTTAATTATTTTCCCTTTTCGCTTTGGACTTTTGTGTTTTCCTTGTGGGACACTCGTCCAATTTTTAAATTTCGTTCTTTCCTCCCAAGATCTTTGCATCTTTTCTTTTTTAACGATCAATATTGTTTTGCATGGATTGTGATTAGTGCCTTTTATCCACTAAACAACACGCCTATCGTTTAAGTTCTTATCCTGATTTTCATAACATTTTAAATTTTGAAGGTATTAAGTTTCCTGTTAAATTAAAAGACATTAAAAAGTTTGAAGAAATTAACCAAATATCTATAAATGTGTATGGTTTGGAAATAATTTATAAAAATGATGAAGTGATAAATGAAGTTGTCGGTCCCTTGCACTACACAAAGAAAAAACTTCCTACTCATATTAATTTGTTACTAATAAGTAAAATGTCAACAACCACTATTGTTCGATAAAGGATATGTCTCGGTTGGTTTCTGCTCAGATTAATAAACAAGACCATAAAAAGTACTTTTGTGATGGATGTCTAATTTATTTTACATCTGAAGAAAAATTGCAAAGACATCAATTATATGATTGCAACCAAACAGTGACATCATTGCCCACAACCAACATTAGAACTAACAAATACGGAAAAAATGTTCCAGAAAACATACTTCAGTTTGAAAATTTTCATAAACAACTTGAAGTTCCATTTGTTATATATGCTGATTTTGAGTGTCTTCTTAAACCACTAACGTATAAAGATCCGTGTAATGATTTTACTTCATACACTAAGAATACATTTAAACATGATCCATTTGCTTTTTTTTGAATAAATGTTCTTATGATGATTGATTATCAGTCATGGATTATTATTTTGGTGAAAACGCAGCTAAGGAATTTTGCAAAAGAATTGAAAATCATGTTCAAAGGATTTATCACAACCAGCTAAAACTTGTTGTACCAATGGCTCCCCTAACATATGATGAAAATATTAATTTTAAATTGTAAGAGATCATGAACACCTAACAGGAAAATATAGAGGTGCAGCTCACAGTATTTGTAATCTAAATTACAAAATTCCAAATTTTACGCCAGTTTTTTTCCATAATTTGACTTATTATGATAGCCATCTATTTATAAAGCAGTTATGTTGTGAAAACGATCAAATTGATCTTTTAGGACAAACTAAAGAAAAGTAAATCTCATTTTCCAAAATGATCTTGGTAGATAAAAAAAGAAGAAATGGGAAAATCTAAAAATATTTATATCAAAATCAGATTTCTCGGCTCGTTTCGTTTTGCTTCAACATCATTGGAAAAGTGAGGTGAAAGTTTAGACACTTCTCAATGTATCGAAATTAAAAAACATTTTAAAAATCCTGATCAATTCAATGAAATTCGAAAAAAAAGGTATTTATTTCTTATTCATATGTGGATTCTTTCGATAAGCTGTATGAAAAACAACTACCAACTATTGAGAACTTTTATGATAAGTTAAAAGAAGAACCATTAAGCCTTACGGATTATAACAGTGCTCTTCACGTTTGGAACTTGTTTAATTGTGAAACTTTATTGGATTTTACAAGAATATATTTATTTTCTGACGTCTTAATTTTAGCAGAATTTTATGAGTCATTTAGAAGTTTATCTCTAAATACTTATAAGTTAGATCCAGCTCACTACTATACATCTCCAGGTTTAAGTTGGGATGCAATGTTAAAAAGTACACAAGTTAAATTAGAATTACTTACTGATATAGATATGTTGCATTTTTTTTTAAATAATATTCGAGGTGGTATATGTCATTGTAGTGTACGAAAATATGAAGCAAATAATGAACTGGTTCCAAATTATAATAGTGAAAATCCAAAAACATTTATAATGTACCTAGACGCTACAAATCTCTACGGTCACAGTATGAGTCAGTATTTACCTATTGGCGATTTTATTTGAAAAAATTGAAGCAATAGATCTACAATCCATAGCAGATAATGCGGAATACGGCTACGTTTTTGAAGCAGATATTGATTATCCAGACCATCTACATGAAAAGCATAATGAATTTCCATTTTTGGCTGAATGCAAAAATAAGAAGTTAATATGTAATTTAGATAACAAAAAGAATTATATCTTGCATTACAAAAATCTTCAGCAAGCTATTTGAAATGGTTTACAGCTGGTTAAAATCCATAGAGGAATAAGATTTAAGCAGTCACGATTCCTAAAATCCTACATAAATTTAAACACATTCAACTTTATATAAACATAAAAGATTTTTTAACGATGTAGAACGTTCAGTAACATTATAGTAAACCTGCCCATTTTTACGGCTTGTCCAAAATTCATAAACCAAATATTCCTTTTAGACCAATTGTTAGTAGCATTAATTCTCCATGTCATAAACTCGCAAAATATTTACTTAAAATTTTAAATGCCTTAGTAGGAAATACAAATTCATTTATAAAAAATTCTCAACACTTTTTAGAAAAATTATCCGAGGTCAATTTTAATAACAATCACTTGATGGTGAGTTTTGATGTGGTGAGCCCTTTCACAAATGTACCTGTAGATAAAAGCCTTTTCATAGTAAGACATCGATTAGAAAATGATCAAAATTTAGGCGAAAGAACTACACTGAGCGTCAATGCTATTCTGGAACTTCTCACATTATGCATAAAAACCACATATTTTCAGTGGGAAAGTGATTTTTTTTCAACAGGATTTTGGGATGGCAATGGGCTCTCCACTTTCTCCTCTAATGCGTAATATTTTTATGGAAGATTTTGAGAATAAAATTTTAGAGGAATTTAATTTTAAACCGGTCATTTGGTTTCGCTATATAGATGATATGTTTAGTATTTGGCAACACGATTTAAATAAACTTAATGATTTTCTTAATTTTATAAAGGGTAAAGAACCAACAATAAAATTTACTTTAGAAGTAGAAAACGATAACAAAATTTCAGTTTTAGATGTTTTAATAAACAAACAAAATACATTACAAACCTCAGTTTATCGAAAACCAACACATACAAATAGATATCTAAATTTTAACTCAAATCATTGCTCATCGGTTAAAAAAGCATTAATAAAAAGTCTATACGATAGAGCTAAAATTACTTGTTCGGACAATAACATATTTTTACAAGAAAAACAAATAATAAAAGAGATCTTAATTAAAAATTCGTATCCAAATAACTTCATCGAAAATTCTTTTAGACAAATCGAATTTCCAAGACAACGCGAACGTAGACATAATAATGTACAACCAACAAATTTAATAATTCCTTTTATACCAGGTATTTCTGAAAAAATTAAACGAATCGCTAATAATTATGATATTAGAACAATTTTTAAAAAATCAAATACTCTTAGATCAATTGTAACCAAAACAAAACCATTAAATGCTGAGCAAAACTCAAAAAAGATCGTTTATAAAATTCCTTGCGAGTGTGGTAAATTTTATATTGGAGAAACTTCAAGGCCTCTTGAAGTTAGAATAAATGACCATAAGGGGTACCTCAGAAGGGGAGACTGGGAGAAGTCTAAAATTTGCCAACATTCTTTTGAAAATGATCATAGAGTAATGTGGGGAGAAACCAGTATATTACAAAAAGAACCAGACAAAATTAAACGAAAAAACAAAGAAGCAGCTTGCATCTATCTTAATATAAATACAGTTTGGCTTCCAATTTTAAAACAAGATTTTCAAAAAGGTTTTTTTTTAAATAAATTAAAAAAATAGCATTGATGTTCTTTGGGTTTCTAATGTATTTTTTCTTAAAGTTAGTCAAAAGATCATTTTTATAATTGATACAATACCTTGTTGGCTACTATCGACGAACCAAACTGTCAAGTTCATATTTGAAAAATATATATCATTTAAAGTCAGTCAGTTGTATGGCAACAGACAGATATCTTAAAAAAGAATCGAAAAAAGTTTTATAAAAAGGGTAAAATTCTTTGATAACGGCAGTAGAATTTCTGTCGAAACGTCAGATAAGTACTTAGATTCTAGTTAGGATTTGCGTGTGTGTAGGCAAATTTTTTATCTTATTTAAAAACCACTGACAAACGAACAAATTTTTTTCTTTTGGAATTGACGCAGTGGGTTTTAACATATTTTTGAAAAAAAAATTTCTTAACTTAGTGGCGAAAAACCCAAAAAAAGTAGTTTCGACATTATGAATCCGCCACAAACATGTAGATTTTATTTATAACTGGTTTTGTTTCCCACATAAGATGTCTTGTAGCTGCAAAACAGGTATTTATTATTAAGTCATAAAAACGACGACCGATTACAAAACCAGTTTCGTATCTGCATAACAGGTATTGAATAAGTAATAAAAATTACCCGTATACCCGGTTTTGCTATCCATGTAGATGACTTGCAGCTGCAAAACAGATATTTAATGAGTTATGAAAAACAGGTTTTGCAATCCGGTTTAGAAAATTCATGCAGATGTTCTTCTCCCTTCTTTCTCGCCATTATATAAAATAAATAATTAACTTTTATAGAGTCAGTTTATTTTTCGAATCGCAATCATGCATCGATGTTCGGACTGTGATAAAGATTTTAAATATACAAAAAACCTTTATAGACATAAAAGAGAATCATGTTTAAGTAGACCATCATTCTCAGAACCTGCTTCAAAGAAGAGAAAAGTTATTTGTAAAAATTCAAAAGAAGAAGAACTGGTTACCAAATTAGTTTTGACAAAGTACAAAGACTGTGACGAGTGGTACATTAAAAATAAACTTAGTGCCCATTTACGATAGAACCTTCATAAAAAAGGTTTATTGAAGCAAAACAGTGGTCAATATGTGGAAATTAAATCAGAAGCATTTAAAAACAGAATAGTTTCTTTTTTACTATTACCATCAAGAAAAATTGTTGATATTGATGAATTTTTTTACGCTATTAAACCAACATTCTGTAGACTGGTTTCTGAGAATTTGAAAGCACACAAATTAATCAAGATAAATGTGGAACTTTTTGGAAGTTTTGTTTTAACCAGAAAAGAAATAATGGAAACAAAATCATTTAATACTCAACATAAAGTTATAACAGAGACAACCAATGTTGACAACATATATGATGAATTTGCGTCGACTGTCAAAGAGAAGATGTCAACGTTTGCAGAAAACGGATCTGGATGGGCGCTAAAAGAAGTCTTGTATTTAGAAGTTAATATTAAAAAATACAATCCATTACGTGCATCTTCATACGTTCTTTTACCAAAAGATATAGAAAAAAGAAAAGCTGTGATCAACGTTAAGAACAACGATCAATATTTAAAACTTCCCAATCAGTTACATCAACCGAAAAGAATCTAAAAAAGAACAGATCCAAAGATCTTGGAAGGAAAGAGCGAAATATCAAAATTGGACGAGTGTCCCACAAGGAACACACAAAAGTCCAAAGCGAAAAGGGAAAACAGTTAAACGATGTTTCGCCCGGGGTGACTAGCGTGGGCTCGTCAGTGGATTCACTAGTCACCCTCAATCCAGACATCACTCAACACCATCGCACACTCTGACTTCCAACTCTGAAATACTCACAAATAGGCGTCATTCCGCATGGTACTTATTATAAGTCGCCTGATACGGGTTCGTCCTGGCGTGTTAATCTTTCCAATAGGAATATGCTCTTAAGACAATTAAAACAAGAAGTTAAAAAGAAGAAAATAATCTAAAAAAGAAAAGATCCAAAGATCTTGGGAGGAAAGAACGAAATTTCAAAATTGGTCGAGTGTCCCACAAGGAACACACAAAAGTCCAAAGCGAAAAGGGAAAACAATTAAACGATGTTTCGCACGGGGTGACTAGCGTGGGCTCGTCAGTGGATTCACTAGTCATCCTCAATCCAGACATCACTCAACACCATCGCACACTCTGACTTCCAACTCTGAAACACTCACAAATAGGCATCGTTCCGCATGGTACTTATTATAAGTCGCCTGATACGGGTTCCACCTGGCGTGTTAATCTTTCCAATAGGAATATGCTCCTAAGACAATTAAAACAAGAAGTTAAAACTTCCAAATCAGTTACATCAACCGAAAAGAATCTAAAAAAGAAAAGATCCAAAGATCTTGGGAGAAAAGAACGAAATTTCAAAATTGGACGAGTGTCCCACAAGGAACACACAAAAGTCAAAAGCGAAAAGGGAAAACAATTAAACGATGTTTCGCCCGGGGTGACTAGCGTGGGCTCGTCAGTGGATTCACTAGTCACCCTCAATCCAGACATCACTCAACACCATCGCACACTCTGAATTCCAACTCTGAAACACTCACAAATAGGCATCGTTCCGCTTGGTACTTATTATAAGTCGCCTGATACGCGTTCCACCTGGCGTGTTAATCTTTCCAATAGGAATATGCTCCTAAGACAATTAAAACAAGAAGTTAAAATTTCCAAATCAGTTACATCAACCGAAAAGAATCTAAAAAAGAAAAGATCCAAAGATCTTGGGAGGAACGAACGAAATTTCAAAATTGGACGAGTGTCCCACAAGGAACACACAAAAGTCCAAAGCGAAAAGGGAACACAATTAAACGATGTTTCTCCCGGGGTGACTAGCGTGGACTCGTCAGTGGATTCACATTGGCGAAACATCGTTTAATTATTTTCCCTTTTCACTTTGGACTTTTGTGTGTTCCTTGTGGGACACTCGTCCAATTTTTAAATTTCGTTCTTTCCTCCCAAGATCTTTGCATCTTTTCTTTTTTAACGATCAATATTGTTTTGCATGGAGTGTGATTAGTGCCTTTTATCCACTAAACAACACGCCTATCGTTTAAGTTCTTATCCTGATTTTCATAACATTTTAAATTTTGAAGGTATTAAGTTTCCTGTCAAATTAAAAGACATTAAAAAGTTTGAAGAAATTAACCAAATATCTATAAATGTGTATGGTTTGGAAATAATTTATAAAAATGATTAAGTGATAAATGAAGTTGTCGGTCCCTTGCACTACACAAAGAAAAAACTTCCTACTCATATTAATTTGTTACTAATAAGTAAAATGTCAACAACCACTATTGTTCGATAAAGGATATGTCTCGGTTGGTTTCTGCTCAGATTAATAAACAAGACCATAAAAA
This sequence comes from Oxystoma pomonae, assembly GCA_963921995.1. Taxonomy (NCBI): domain Eukaryota; kingdom Metazoa; phylum Arthropoda; class Insecta; order Coleoptera; family Brentidae; genus Oxystoma; species Oxystoma pomonae. Next base: position 62,889,265 of record OY998168.1, on the reverse strand, counting down.
GTACTTTTGTGATGGATGTCTAATTTATTTTACATCTGAAGAAAAATTGCAAAGACATCAATTATATGATTGCAACCAAACAGTGACATCATTGCCCACAACCAACATTAGAACTAACAAATACGGAAAAAATGTTCCAGAAAACATACTTCAGTTTGAAAATTTTCATAAACAACTTGAAGTTCCGTTTGTTATATATGCTGATTTTAAGTGTCTTCTTAAACCACTAACGTATAAAGATCTTATGATGATTGATTATCAGTCATGGATTATTATTTTGGTGAAAACGCGGCTAAGGAATTTTGCAAAAGAATTGAAAATCATGTTCAAAGGATTTATCACAACCAGCTAAAACATGTTGTACCAATGGCTCCCCTAACATATGATGAAAATATTAATTTTAAATCAGCAAAAGTATGTCACATATGTTCCAAAAATTTTAAACATGAAGATGAAATTGTAAGAGATCATGAACACCTAACAGGAAAATATAGAGGTGCAGCTCACAGTATTTGTAATCTAAATTACAAAATACCAAATTTTACGCCAGTTTTTTTTCCATAATTTGACTTATTATGATAGCCATCTATTTATAAAGCAGTTATGTTGTGAAAACGATCAAATTGATCTTTTAGGACAAACTAAAGAAAAGTAAATCTCATTTTCCAAAATGATCTTGGTAGATAAAAAAAGAAGAAATGGGAAAATCTAAAAATATTTATATCAAAATCAGATTTCTCGGCTCGTTTCGTTTTGCTTCAACATCATTGGAAAAGTTAGGTGAAAGTTTAGACACTTCTCAATGTATCGAAATTAAAAAACATTTTAAAAATCCTGATCAATTCAATGAAATTCGAAAAAAAAGGTATTTATCCTTATTCATATGTGGATTCTTTCGATAAGCTGTATGAAAAACAACTACCAACTATTGAGAACTTTTATGATAAGTTAAAAGAAGAACCATTAAGCCTTACGGATTATAACAGTGCTCTTCACGTTTGGAACTTGTTTAATTGTGAAACTTTATTGGATTTTACAAGAATATATTTATTTTCTGACGTCTTAATTTTAGCAGAATTTTATGAGTCATTTAGAAGTTTATCTCTAAATACTTATAAGTTAGATCCAGCTCACTACTATACATCTCCAGGTTTAAGTTGGGATGCAATGTTAAAAAGTACACAAGTTAAATTAGAATTACTTACTGATATAGATATGTTGCATTTTTTTTAAATAATATTCGAGGTGGTATATGTCATTGTAGTGTACGAAAATATGAAGCAAATAATGAACTGGTTCCAAATTATAATAGTGAAAATCCAAAAACATTTATAATGTACCTAGACGCTACAAATCTCTACGGTCACAGTATGAGTCAGTATTTACCTATTGGCGATTTTATTTGAAAAAATTGAAGCAATAGATCTACAATCCATAGCAGATAATGCGGAATACGGCTACGTTTTTGAAGCAGATATTGATTATCCAGACCATCTACATGAAAAGCATAATGAATTTCCATTTTTGGCTGAATGCAAAAATAAGAAGTTAATATGTAATTTAGATAACAAAAAGAATTATATCTTGCATTACAAAAATCTTCAGCAAGCTATTTGAAATGGTTTACAGCTGGTTAAAATCCATAGAGGAATAAGATTTAAGCAGTCACGATTCCTAAAATCCTACATAAATTTAAACACATTCAACTTTATATAAACATAAAAGATTTTTTAACGATGTAGAACGTTCAGTAACATTATAGTAAACCTGCCCATTTTTACGGCTTGCCCAAAATTCATAAACCAAATATTCCTTTTAGACCAATTGTTAGTAGCATTAATTCTCCATGTCATAAACTCGCAAAATATTTACTTAAAATTTTAAATGCCTTAGTAGGAAATACAAATTCATTTATAAAAAATGCTCAACACTTTTTAGAAAAATTATCCGAGGTCAATTTTAATAACAATCACTTGATGGTGAGTTTTGATGTGGTGAGCCTTTTCACAAATGTACCTGTAGATAAAAGCCTTTCTATAGTAAGACATCGATTAGAAAATGATCAAAATTTAGGCGAAAGAACTACACTGAGCGTCAATGCTATTCTGGAACTTCTCACATTATGCATAAAAACCACATATTTTCAGTGGGAAAGTGATTTTTTTTCAACAGGATTTTGGGATGGCAATGGGCTCTCCACTTTCTCCTCTAATAAGTAATATTTTTATGGAAGATTTTGAGAATAAAATTTTAGAGGAATTTAATTTTAAACCGGTCATTTGGTTTCGCTATATAGATGATATTTTTAGTATTTGGCAACACGATTTAAATAAACTTAATGATTTTCTTAATTTTATAAAGGGTAAAGAACCAACAATAAAATTTACTTTAGAAGTAGAAAACGATAACAAAATTTCATTTTTAGATGTTTTAATAAACAAACAAAATACATTACAAACCTCAGTTTATCGAAAACCAACACATACAAATAGATATCTAAATTTTAACTCAAATCATTGCTCATCGGTTAAAAAAGCAGTAATAAAAAGTCTATACGATAGAGCTAAAATTACTTGTTCGGACAATAACATATTTTTACAAGAAAAACAAATAATAAAAGAGATCTTAATTAAAAATTCGTATCCAAATAACTTCATCGAAAATTCTTTTAGACAAATCGAATTTCCAAGACAACGCGAACGTAGACATAATAATGTACAACCAACAAATTTAATAATTCCTTTTATACCAGGTATTTCTGAAAAAATTAAACGAATCGCTAATAATTATGATATTAGAACAATTTTAAAAAAATCAAATACTCTTAGATCAATTGTAACCAAAACAAAACCATTAAATGCTGAGCAAAACTCAAAAAAGATCGTTTATAAAATTCCTTGCGAGTGTGGTAAATTTTATATTGGAGAAACTTCAAGGCCTCTTGAAGTTAGAATAAATGACCATAAGGGGTACCTCAGAAGGGGAGACTGGGAGAAGTCTAAAATTTGCCAACATTCTTTTGAAAATGATCATAGAGTAATGTGGGGAGAAACCAGTATATTACAAAAAGAACCAGACAAAATTAAACGAAAAAACAAAGAAGCAGCTTGCATCTATCTTAATAAAAATACAGTTTGGCTTCCAATTTTAAAACAAGATTTTCAAAAAGGTTTTTTTTAAATAAATTAAAAAAATAGCATTGATGTTCTTTGGGTTTCTAATGTATTTTTTCTTAAAGTTAGTCAAAAGATCATTTTTATAATTGATACAATACCTTGTTGGCTACTATCGACGAACCAAACTGTCAAGTTCATATTTGAAAAATATATATCAGTCAAAGTCAGTCAGTTGTATGACAACAGACAGATATCTTAAAAAAGAATCGAAAAAAGTTTTATAAAAAGGGTAAAATTCTTTGATAACGGCAGTAGAATTTCTGCCGAAACGTCAGATAAGTACTTAGATTCTAGTTAGGATTTGCGTGTGTGTAGGCAAATTTTTTATCTTATTTAAAAACCACTGACAAACGAACAAATTTTTTTCTTTTGGAATTGACGCAGTGGGTTTTAACATATTTTTGAAAAAAAAATTTCTTAACTTAGTGGCGAAAAACCCAAAAAAAGTAGTTTCGACATTATGAATCCGCCACAAACATATAGATTTTATTTATAACTGGTTTTGTTTCCCACATAAGATGTCTTGCAGCTGCAAAACAGGTATTTATTATTAAGTCATAAAAACGACGACCGATTACAAAACCAGTTTCGTATCTGCATAACAGGTATTGAATAAGTAATAAAAATTACCCGTATACCCGGTTTTGCTATCCATGTAGATGACTTGCAGCTGCAAAACAGATATTTAATGAGTTATGAAAAACAGGTTTTGCAATCCGGTTTAGAAAATTCATGCAGATGTTCTTCTCCCTTCTTTCTCGCCATTATATAAAATAAATAATTAACTTTTATAGAGTCAGTTTATTTTTCGAATCGCAATCATGCATCGATGTTCGGACTGTGATAAAGATTTTAAATATACAAAAAACCTTTATAGACATAAAAGAGAATCATGTTTAAGTAGACCATCATTCTCAGAACCTGCTTCAAAGAAGAGAAAAGTTATTTGTAAAAATTCAATAGAAGAAGAACTGGTTACCAAATTAGTTTTGACAAAGTACAAAGACTGTGACGAGTGGTACATTAAAAATAAACTTAGTGCCCATTTACGATAGAAGCTTCATAAAAAAGGTTTATTGAAGCAAAACAGTGGTCAATATGTGAAAATTAAATCAGAAGCATTTAAAAACAGAATAGTTTCTTTTTTACTATTACCATCAAGAAAAATTGTTGATATTGATGAATTTTTTTACGCTATTAAACCAACATTCTGTAGACTGGTTTCTGAGAATTTGAAAGCACACAAATTGATCAAGATAAATGTGGAACTTTTTGGAAGTTTTGTTTTAACCAGAAAAGAAATAATGGAAACAAAATCATTTAATACTCAAAATAAAGTTATAACAGAGACAACCAATGTTGACAACATCTATGATGAATTTGCGTCGACTGTCAAAGAGAAGATGTCAACGTTTGCAGAAAACGGATCTGGATGGGCGCTAAAAGAAGTCTTGTATTTAGAAGTTAATATTAAAAAATACAATCCATTACGTGCATCTTCATACGTTCTTTTACCAAAAGATATAGAAAAAAGAAAAGCTGTGATCAACGTTAAGAACAACGATCAATATTTAAAACTTCCCAATCAGTTACATCAACCGAAAAGAATCTAAAAAAGAACACATCCAAAGATCTTGGGAGGAAAGAACGAAATTTCAAAATTGGACGAGTGTCCCACAAGGAACACACAAAAGTCCAAAGCGAAAAGGGAAAACAATTAAACGATGTTTCGCCCGGGGTGACTAGCGTGGGCTCGTCAGTGGATTCACTAGTCACCCTCAATCCAGACATCACTCAACACCATCGCACACTCTGACTTCCAACTCTGAAATACTCACAAATAGGCGTCGTTCCGCATGGTACTTATTATAAGTCGCCTGATACGGGTTCGTCCTGGCGTGTTAATCTTTCCATTAGGAATATGCTCTTAAGACAATTAAAACAAGAAGTTAAAAAGAAGAAAATAATCTAAAAAAGAAAAGATCCAAAGATCTTGGGAGGAAAGAACGAAATTTTAAAATTGGACGAGTGTCCCAGAAGGAACACACAAAAGTCCAAAGCGAAAAGGGAAAACAATTAAACGATGTTTCGCACGGGGTGACTAGCGTGGGCTCGTCAGTGGATTCACTAGTCATCCTCAATCCAGACATCACTCAACACCATCGCACACTCTGACTTCCAACTCTGAAACACTCACAAATAGGCATCGTTCCGCATGGTACTTATTATAAGTCGCCTGATACGGGTTCCACCTGGCGTGTTAATCTTTCCAATAGGAATATGCTCCTAAGACAATTAAAACAAGAAGTTAAAACTTCCAAATCAGTTACATCAACCGAAAAGAATCTAAAAAAGAAAAGATCCAAAGATCTTGGGAGAAAAGAACGAAATTTCAAAATTGGACGAGTGTCCCACAAGGAACACACAAAAGTCAAAAGCGAAAAGGGAAAACAATTAAACGATGTTTCGCCCGGGGTGATTAGCGTGGGCTCGTCAGTGGATTCACTAGTCACCCTCAATCCAGACATCACTCAACACCATCGCACACTCTGAATTCCAACTCTGAAACACTCACAAATAGGCATCGTTCCGCTTGGTACTTATTATAAGTCGCCTGATACGCGTTCCACCTGGCGTGTTAATCTTTCCAATAGGAATATGCTCCTAAGACAATTAAAACAAGAAGTTAAAATTTCCAAATCAGTTACATCAACCGAAAAGAATCTAAAAAAGAAAAGATCCAAAGATCTTGGGAGGAAAGAACGAAATTTCAAAATTGGACGGGTGTCCACAAGGAACACACAAAAGTCCAAAGCGAAAAGGGAAAACAATTAAACGATGTTTCGCCCGGGGTGACTAGCGTGGGCTCGTCAGTGGATTCACTAGTCACCCTCAATCCAGACATCACTCAACACCATCGCACACTCTGACTTCCAACTCTGAAACACTCACAACTAGGCATCGTTCCGCATGGTAGTTATTATAAGTCGCCTGATACGGGTTCGTCCTGGCGTGTTAATCTTTCCAATAGGAATATGCTTCTAAGACAATTAGAACAAGAAGTTAAAACTTCCAAACCAGTTACATCAACCGAAAAGGATCTAAAAAAGAAAAGATCCAAAGATCTTGGGAGGAACGAACGAAATTTCAAAATTGGACGAGTGTCCCACAAGGAACACACAAAAGTCCAAAGCGAAAAGGGAACACAATTAAACGATGTTTCGCCCGGGGTGACTAGCGTGGACTCGTCAGTGGATTCACATTGGCGAAACATCGTTTAATTATTTTCCCTTTTCGCTTTGGACTTTTGTGTGTTCCTTGTGGGACACTCGTCCAATTTTTAAATTTCGGTCTTTCCTCCCAAGATCTTTGCATCTTTTCTTTTTTAACGATCAATATTGTTTTGCATGGATTGTGATTAGTGCCTTTTATTCACTAAACAACACGCCTATCGTTTAAGTTCTTATTCTGATTTTCATAACATTTTAAATTTTGAAGGTATTAAGTTTCCTGTTAAATTGAAAGACATTAAAAAGTTTGAAGAAATTAACCAAATATCTATAAATGTGTATGGTTTGGAAATAATTTATAAAAATGATGAAGTGATAAATGAAGTTGTCGGTCCCTTGCACTACACAAAGAAAAAACTTCCTACTCATATTAATTTGTTACTAATAAGTAAAATGTCAACAACCACTATTGCTCGATAAAGGATATGTCTCGGTTGGTTTCTGCTCAGATTAATAAACAAGACCATAAAAAGTACTTTTGTGATGGATGTCTAATTTATTTTACATCTAAAGAAAAATTGCAAAGACATCAATTATATGATTGCAACCAAACAGTGACATCATTGCCCACAACCAACATTAGAACTAACAAATACGGAAAAAATGTTCCAGAAAACATACTTCAGTTTGAAAATTGTCATAAACAACTTGAAGTTCCATTTGTTATATATGCTGATTTTGAGTGTCTTCTTAAACCACTAACGTATAAAGATCCGTGTAATGATTTTACTTCATACACTAAAAATACATTTAAACATGATCCATTTGCTTTTTTTTTGAATAAATGTTCTTATGATGATTGATTATCAGTCATGGATTATTATTTTGGTGAAAACGCGGCTAAGGAATTTTACAAAAGAATTGAAAATCATGTTCAAAGGATTTATCACAACCAGCTAAAACATGTTGTACCAATGGCTCCCCTAACATATGATGAAAATATTAATTTTAAATCAGCAAAAGTATGTCACATATGTTCCAAAAATTTTAAACATGAAGATGAAATTGTAAGAGATCATGAACACCTAACAGGAAAATATAGAGGTGCAGCTCACAGTATTTGTAATCTAAATTACAAAATACCAAATTTTACGCCAGTTTTTTTTCCATAATTTGACTTATTATGATAGCCATCTATTTATAAAGCAGTTATGTTGTGAAAACGATCAAATTGATCTTTTAGGACAAACTAAAGAAAAGTAAATCTCATTTTCCAAAATGATCTTGGTAGATAAAAAAAGAAGAAATGGGAAAATCTAAAAATATTTATATCAAAATCAGATTTCTCGGCTCGTTTCGTTTTGCTTCAACATCATTGGAAAAGTTAGGTGAAAGTTTAGACACTTCTCAATGTATCGAAATTAAAAAACATTTTAAAAATCCTGATCAATTCAATGAAATTCGAAAAAAAAGGTATTTATCCTTATTCATATGTGGATTCTTTCGATAAGCTGTATGAAAAACAACTACCAACTATTGAGAACTTTTATGATAAGTTAAAAGAAGAACCATTAAGCCTTACGGATTATAACAGTGCTCTTCACGTTTGGAACTTGTTTAATTGTGAAACTTTATTGGATTTTACAAGAATATATTTATTTTCTGACGTCTTAATTTTAGCAGAATTTTATGAGTCATTTAGAAGTTTATCTCTAAATACTTATAAGTTAGATCCAGCTCACTACTATACATCTCCAGGTTTAAGTTGGGATGCAATGTTAAAAAGTACACAAGTTAAATTAGAATTACTTACTGATATAGATATGTTGCATTTTTTAAAAAAATAATATTCGAGGTGGTATATGTCATTGTAGTGTACGAAAATATGAAGCAAATAATGAACTGGTTCCAAATTATAATAGTGAAAATCCAAAAACATTTATAATGTACCTAGACGCTACAAATCTCTACGGTCACAGTATGAGTCAGTATTTACCTATTGGCGATTTTATTTGAAAAAATTGAAGCAATAGATCTACAATCCATAGCAGATAATGCGGAATAAGGCTACGTTTTTGAAGCAGATATTGATTATCCAGACCATCTACATGAAAAGCATAATGAATTTCCATTTTTGGCTGAATGCAAAAATAAGAAGTTAATATGTAATTTAGATAACAAAAAGAATTATATCTTGCATTACAAAAATCTTCAGCAAGCTATTTGAAATGGTTTACAGCTGGTTAAAATCCATAGAGGAATAAGATTTAAGCAGTCACGATTCCTAAAATCCTACATAAATTTAAACACATTCAACTTTATATAAACATAAAAGATTTTTTAACGATGTAGAACGTTCAGTAACATTATAGTAAACCTGCCCATTTTTACGGCTTGCCCAAAATTCATAAACCAAATATTCCTTTTAGACCAATTGTTAGTAGCATTAATTCTCCATGTCATAAACTCGCAAAATATTTACTTAAAATTTTAAATGCCTTAGTAGGAAATACAAATTCATTTATAAAAAATTCTCAACACTTTTTAGAAAAATTATCCGAGGTCAATTTTAATAACAATCACTTGATGGTGAGTTTTGATGTGGTGAGCCTTTTCACAAATGTACCTGTAGATAAAAGCCTTTCTATAGTAAGACATCGATTAGAAAATGATCAAAATTTAGGCGAAAGAACTACACTGAGCGTCAATGCTATTCTGGAACTTCTCACATTATGCATAAAAACCACATATTTTCAGTGGGAAAGTGATTTTTTTTCAACAGGATTTTGGGATGGCAATGGGCTCTCCACTTTCTCCTCTAATGAGTAATATTTTTATGGAAGATTTTGAGAATAAAATTTTAGAGGAATTTAATTTTAAACCGGTCATTTGGTTTCGCTATATAGATGATATTTTTAGTATTTGGCAACACGATTTAAATAAACTTAATGATTTTCTTAATTTTATAAAGGGTAAAGAACCAACAATAAAATTTACTTTAGAAGTAGAAAACGATAACAAAATTTCATTTTTAGATGTTTTAATAAACAAACAAAATACATTACAAACCTCAGTTTATCGAAAACCAACACATACAAATAGATATCTAAATTTTAACTCAAATCATTGCTCATCGGTTAAAAAAGCAGTAATAAAAAGTCTATACGATAGAGCTAAAATTACTTGTTCGGACAATAACATATTTTTACAAGAAAAACAAATAATAAAAGAGATCTTAATTAAAAATTCGTATCCAAATAACTTCATCGAAAATTCTTTTAGACAAATCGAATTTCCAAGACAACGCGAACGTAGACATAATAATGTACAACCAACAAATTTAATAATTCCTTTTATACCAGGTATTTCTGAAAAAATTAAACGAATCGCTAATAATTATGATATTAGAACAATTTTAAAAAAATCAAATACTCTTAGATCAATTGTAACCAAAACAAAACCATTAAATGCTGAGCAAAACTCAAAAAAGATCGTTTATAAAATTCCTTGCGAGTGTGGTAAATTTTATATTGGAGAAACTTCAAGGCCTCTTGAAGTTAGAATAAATGACCATAAGGGGTACCTCAGAAGGGGAGACTGGGAGAAGTCTAAAATTTGCCAACATTCTTTTGAAAATGATCATAGAGTAATGTGGGGAGAAGCCAGTATATTACAAAAAGAACCAGACAAAATTAAACGAAAAAACAAAGAAGCAGCTTGCATCTATCTTAATATAAATACAGTTTGGCTTCCAATTTTAAAACATGATTTTCAAAAAGGTTTTTTTTAAATAAATTAAAAAAATAGCATTGATGTTCTTTGGGTTTCTAATGTATTTTTTCTTAAAGTTAGTCAAAAGATCATTTTTATAATTGATACAATACCTTGTTGGCTACTATCGACTAACCAAACTGTCAAGTTCATATTTGAAAAATATATATCAGTCAAAGTCAGTCAGTTGTATGACAACAGACAGATATCTTAAAAAAGAATCGAAAAAAGTTTTATAAAAAGGGTAAAATTCTTTGATAACGGCAGTAGAATTTCTGCCGAAACGTCAGATAAGTACTTAGATTCTAGTTAGGATTTGCGTGTGTGTAGGCAAATTTTTTATCTTATTTAAAAACCACTGACAAACGAACAAATTTTTTTCTTTTGGAATTGACGCAGTGGGTTTTAACATATTTTTGAAAAAAAAATTTCTTAACTTAGTGGCGAAAAACCCAAAAAAAGTAGTTTCGACATTATGAATCCGCCACAAACATATAGATTTTATTTATAACTGGTTTTGTTTCCCACATAAGATGTCTTGCAGCTGCAAAACAGGTATTTATTATTAAGTCATAAAAACGACGACCGATTACAAAACCAGTTTCGTATCTGCATAACAGGTATTGAATAAGTAATAAAAATTACCCGTATACCCGGTTTTGCTATCCATGAAGATGACTTGCAGCTTCAAAACAGATATTTAATGAGTTATAAAAAACAGGTTTTGCAATCCGGTTTAGAAAATTCATGCAGATGTTCTTCTCCCTTCTTTCTCGCCATTATATAAAATAAATAATTAACTTTTATAGAGTCAGTTTATTTTTCGAATCGCAATCATGCATCGATGTTCGGACTGTGATAAAGATTTTAAATATACAAAAAACCTTTATAGACATAAAAGAGAATCATGTTTAAGTAGACGATCATTCTCAGAACCTGCTTCAAAGAAGAGAAAAGTTATTTGTAAAAATTCAAAAGAAGAAGAACTGGTTACCAAATTAGTTTTGACAAAGTACAAAGACTGTGACGAGTGGTACATTAAAAATAAACTTAGTGCCCATTTACGATAGAACCTTCATAAAAAAGGTTTATTGAAGCAAAACAGTGGTCAATATGTGGAAATTAAATCAGAAGCATTTAAAAACAGAATAGTTTCTTTTTTACTATTACCATCAAGAAAAATTGTTGATATTGATGAATTTTTTTACGCTATTAAACCAACATTCTGTAGACTGGTTTCTGAGAATTTGAAAGCACACAAATTGATCAAGATAAATGTGGAACTTTTTGGAAGTTTTGTTTTAACCAGAAAAGAAATAATGGAAACAAAATCATTTAATACTCAAAATAAAGTTATAACAGAGACAACCAATGTTGACAACATCTATGATGAATTTGCGTCGACTGTCAAAGAGAAGATGTCAACGTTTGCCGAAAACGGATCTGGATGGGCGCTAAAAGAAGTCTTGTATTTAGAAGTTAATATTAACAAATACAATCCATTACGTGCATCTTCATACGTTCCTTTACCAAAAGATATAGAAAAAAGAAAAGCTGTGATCAACGTTAAGAACAACGATCAATATTTAAAACTTCCCAATCAGTTACATCAACCGAAAAGAATCTAAAAAAGAACAGATCCAAAGATCTTGGGAGGAAAGAACGAAATTTCAAAATTGGACGAGTGTCCCACAAGGAACACACAAAAGTCCAAAGCGAAAAGGGAAAACAATTAAACGATGTTTCGCCCGGGGTGACTAGCGTGGGCTCGTCAGTGGATTCACTAGTCACCCTCAATCCAGACATCACTCAACACCATCGCACACTCTGACTTCCAACTCTGAAATACTCACAAATAGGCGTCGTTCCGCATGGTACTTATTATAAGTCGCCTGATACGGGTTCGTCCTGGCGTGTTAATCTTTCTAATAGGAATATGCTCCTAAGACAATTAAAACCAGAAGTTAAAAAGAAGAAAATAATCTAAAAAAGAAAAGATCCAAAGATCTTGGGAGGAAAGAACGAAATTTCAAAATTGGACGAGTGTCCCACAAGGAACACACAAAAGTCAAAAGCGAAAAGGGAAAACAATTAAACGATGTTTCGCCCGGGGTGACTAGCGTGGGCTCGTCAGTGGATTCACTAGTCATCCTCAATCCAAACATCATTCAACACCATCGCACACTCTGAATTCCAACTCTGAAACACCCACAAATAGGCATCGTTCCGCTTGGTACTTATTATAAGTCGACTGATACGGGTTCCACCTGGCGTGTTAATCTTTCCAATAGGAATATGCTCCTAAGACAATTAAAACAAGAAGTTAAAATTTCCAAATCAGTTACATCAACCGAAAAGAATCAAAGATCTTGGGAGGAAAGAACGAAATTTCAAAATTGGACGGGTGTCCACAAGGAACACACAAAAGTCCAAAGCGAAAAGGGAAAACAATTAAACGATGTTTCGCCCGGGGTGACTAGCGTGGGCTCGTCAGTGGATTCACTAGTCACCCTCAATCCAGACATCACTCAACACCATCGCGCACTCTGACTTCCAACTCTGAAACACTCACAACTAGGCATCGTTCCGCATGGTAGTTATTATAAGTCGCCTGATACGGGTTCGTCCTGGCGTGTTAATCTTTCCAATAGGAATATGCTTCTAAGACAATTAGAACAAGAAGTTAAAACTTCCAAACCAGTTACATCAACCGAAAAGAATCTAAAAAAGAAAAGATCCAAAGATCTTGGGAGGAACGAACGAAATTTCAAAATTAGACGAGTGTCCCACAAGGAACACACAAAAGTCCAAAGCGAAAAGGGAACACAATTAAACGATGTTTCGCCCGGGGTGACTAGCGTGGACTCGTCAGTAGATTCACATTGCCGAAACATCGTTTAATTATTTTCCCTTTTCGCTTTGGACTTTTGTGTGTTCCTTGTGGGACACTCGTCCAATTTTTAAATTTTGGTCTTTCCTCCCAAGATCTTTGCATCTTTTCTTTTTTAACGATCAATATTGTTTTGCATGGATTGTGATTAGTGCCTTTTATCCACTAAACAACACGCCTATCGTTTAAGTTCTTATCCTGATTTTCATAATATTTTAAATTTTAAAGGTATTAAGTTTCCTGTTAAATTGAAAGACATTAAAAAGTTTGAAGAAATTAACCAAATATCTATAAATGTGTATGGTTTGGAAATAATTTATAAAAATGATGAAGTGATAAATGAAGTTGTCGGTCCCTTGCACTACACAAAGAAAAAACTTCCTACTCATATTAATTTGTTACTAATAAGTAAAATGTCAACAACCACTATTGTTCGATAAAGGATATGTCTCGGTTGGTTTCTGCTCAGATTAATAAACAAGACCATAAAAAGTACTTTTGTGATGGATGTCTAATTTATTTTACATCTAAAGAAAAATTGCAAAGACATCAATTATATGATTGCAACCAAACAGTGACATCATTGCCCACAACCAACATTAGAACTAACAAATACGGAAAAAATGTTCCAGAAAACATACTTCAGTTTGAAAATTGTCATAAACAACTTGAAGTTCCATTTGTTATATATGCTGATTTTGAGTGTCTTCTTAAACCACTAACGTATAAAGATCCGTGTAATGATTTTACTTCATACACTAAAAATACATTTAAACATGATCCATTTGCTTTTTTTTTTGAATAAATGTTCTTATGATGATTGATTATCAGTCATGGATTATTATTTTGGTGAAAACGCGGCTAAGGAATTTTACAAAAGAATTGAAAATCATGTTCAAAGGATTTATCACAACCAGCTAAAACATGTTGTACCAATGGCTCCTCTAACATATGATGAAAATATTAATTTTAAATCAGCATGTATGTCACATATGTTCCAAAAATTTTAAACATGAAGATGAAATTGTAAGAGATCATGAACACCTAACAGGAAAATATAGAGGTGCAGCTCACAGTATTTGTAATCTAAATTACAAAATACCAAATTTTACGCCAGTTTTTTTTCCATAATTTGACTTATTATGATAGCCATCTATTTATAAAGCAGTTATGTTGTGAAAACGATCAAATTGATCTTTTAGGACAAACTAAAGAAAAGTAAATCTCATTTTCCAAAATGATCTTGGTAGATAAAAAAAGAAGAAATGGGAAAATCTAAAAATATTTATATCAAAATCAGATTTCTCGGCTCGTTTCGTTTTGCTTCAACATCATTGAAAAGTTAGGTGAAAGTTTAGACACTTCTCAATGTATCGAAATTAAAAAACATTTTAAAAATCCTGATCAATTCAATGAAATTCGAAAAAAAAGGTATTTATCCTTATTCATATGTGGATTCTTTCGATAAGCTGTATGAAAAACAACTACCAACTATTGAGAACTTTTATGATAAGTTAAAAGAAGAACCATTAAGCCTTACGGATTATAACAGTGCTCTTCACGTTTGGAACTTGTTTAATTGTGAAACTTTATTGGATTTTACAAGAATATATTTATTTTCTGACGTCTTAATTTTAGCAGAATTTTATGATTCATTTAGAAGTTTATCTCTAAATACTTATAAGTTAGATCCAGCTCACTACTATACATCTTCAGGTTTAAGTTGGGATGCAATGTTAAAAAGTACACAAGTTAAATTAGAATTACTTACTGATATAGATATGTTGCATTTTTAAAAAAATAATATTCGAGGTGGTATATGTCATTGTAGTGTACGAAAATATGAAGCAAATAATGAACTGGTTCCAAATTATAATAGTAAAAATCCAAAAACATTTATAATGTACCTAGACGCTACAAATCTCTACGGTCACAGTATGAGTCAGTATTTACCTATTGGCGATTTTATTTGAAAAAATTGAAGCAATAGATCTACAATCCATAGCAGATAATGCGGAATACGGCTACGTTTTTGAAGCAGATATTGATTATCCAGACCATCTACATGAAAAGCATAATGAATTTCCATTTTTGGCTGAATGCAAAAATAAGAAGTTAATATGTAATTTAGATAACAAAAAGAATTATATCTTGCATTACAAAAATCTTCAGCAAGCTATTTGAAATGGTTTACAGCTGGTTAAAATCCATAGAGGAATAAGATTTAAGCAGTCACGATTCCTAAAATCCTCGTTAAATTTAAACACACAATTGCGAAAGAAATCAAAAAAATCAGTTTGAAAAAGATTTTTATAAATTATTTAACAATGCTATATATGGTAAGTCACTGGAAAACGTTGACAAAAGGCAAGATATCAAATTAATTACACATTGGCAAAATATTGGAAAAAAGCAAGGAGCTCAAACATTAATTGCTAAACCAAATTTTAAAAACTCATCAATTTTTACTGAAAACTTGGTTGCCATTCAAATGGAACGAGTAAATATTACCTACAATAAACCTTTTTATATTGGATTTTCAGTTTATCAAAGCAGTAATGTATGATTTTTATTATCAATTTATAAAAAACAAATATGATAAAAAAGCAATTTTGTTATACACAGATACTGATTCTTTAATACTAGAAATTCAAACCAATAACTTCTATAGAGATATTCAAAAAAACCTGGAGAGGTTTGACACATCAAACTACAGCGAAGATAATTTACATAACATTACCAGAAACCAATCTATAGTGGGACGCATGAAAGATGAATATGCGGGAGAACCCATTGTAAGCTTTTACGGCAGAGGTGCTAAAACCTTCTGTGTCAATTTAGCAGATAGAACTGACAAAAAAGCAAAGGGAGTGAAAAAGTATGTTATTAAGAACTCCATTACTAAAGAAGATTATCAAGAAGTTGTTGAGAACGATGAAACAAAATACAGAAAAATGAATGGTTTCCGATCGATTCTTCATGATATTTACACACAACTAAAAAATAAAATAGCACCATCACCTAAAGATGACAAACGATGTGTTGTTCCTGGAACTTTTTAAACATTTGCCTGGGGTCATAAAAATATTAAGTAGTTTATATCTTGTTAACAGACCTTAAATAAAAAACAATGATTAAAAAATGTTATTCTTTATAGTTACAAATAATTTTACAATACATTATTTTTATTAATCCACGAATTGTGAGTTTTATTTAATCCTAACCATTTTACGAAAACTTCGTTTCCTTTTCTTCTCAAAACTTTTTCAACAAGATAAACATCTGGATATTTTACTTTTTGCAATTTTTCTTTGTAGAAACCTCCTTGAATTCCTTTCCTATTTTGATCTTCAAGCAAATAAGTGATCGGATTAGTCATTTGTATTTTATTCACAAGAAATATTTCATTTGACCAATTAGGTGTGTATCCTTTTGAAAAATGTTCCCTATATTTTGAAATACGAACAGAATATCCTGTTTTAAATTTTGATTTTAGTGGATTTATTATCTTTGTATGACGATATACGATACGATTTTTTTAGAAACATTGATTGGTTTTATTCCAATTGTAGAATATCAATCCAATTGTAAGATCCACGCATACTAAATTTTTTCCACATTGTATTTTTTAAAGTTCTGTTTACCCTTTCACTATACTAGCTTTTAAATTTGAAAAATTACTATAATGATTTACATTGAAATCGCTCATAAGTTTTTTAAACCGAGCATTTACAAACTCCGTTCCTAAATCAGTTTGCAAATTTTTTGGTGCAACTTTAGCATCTTCCAAAATTGATTTCATAGCATTTGTTACATGTTCAGCTCATTTAGTTTTAACAGGTCTTGCCCAAACATATTTAGAAAATGCACTTATAACAATCAAAATATATTTATTTTCCCTATTATATCGAGCATATTGAATCATTGAAACTAAATCAGCTTGCCAAAGGTCATTTTCTTGCCGGTTTATGTAACTCATCAACAACAGACTTTTTTAGATCCATATTTGAGTAGTACTGATATGTCTTACGAACTTAATTGATATTTAAGTAAAAGCGTTGCATGAAAATTAGTGGTGTTACTATTAAATAATCTTTATTTCTTACGACTTAAAACCATCTTCATTTCTTACGACCAATATTAAATCACTGGGTTGAAAATTTGCTAATTCTATTATTCCAGTCTTCAATGGAAATATATATTGACTTAAATTGTTTGATTCTATAAAAAATTTTCGTGTATTTTCCGAGTATTTTCCAAAAAATGTTAATGGTAAATAACCATAAAAAGAATCTGGTTTTTTAAACGAATTTACTTTTTGCTCTAATGATTTGAGTTTGCTAGTGTGGCTTTTTGTTTTTTTTCATGATCAATAACTCTTTTTTGCTTAATCCAGTTTGAACAGTAATTAGCTTCCTGGTTAAAATTTGTTTCAACCCTAGTAATACTTTCTACATTTTTTTGAATGTTTTCTTGAAAAGAAACAAATTTTTTTATCCACCTCAATGAAAGCTTTATCTACATTATAAATATAATTTTTTTAGTTTTCGGTTATTTTATCTTTTAGCAGATTTTTAAGTTTAATTAACTCTTGCTTAAAATTGTTTTCAAAATTGCCTATATGTTGTGTTAATTGTAATTCTTTAGCTGCTATATTTTTCCGAAGCTTTTCTTTAAAGTAACTTTAAGTTTTAAAAATTCGTTTTTTGAATCGTTTCAAGCTTTTTTTCAAAATCTGACTTATGTTGATTATTTTTTTCTATTAAATCATGTATTTGAGTAGTATGTTCTTCACCTTTCTTTTTATAATCTTTAATTTGTTGATTTAGATCTGAGATTTTTAAGACATTTTCTTGAATATTTTTAAAGTAATTTTGCTTAACAAAATGAATTTCAGTGGTATTTAAAGAACTTGTGCTTTTTATAGCAGAATAATCATTAAAAATGGTTTTTTTTTCTAAATAGCTTTGTACAATTTTTTCTACCGCTCATAAGATCTTCAATTTTTTTTTATTTCATCACGAAATTTATTATCTACTTTATTTAAATCACTTTGTGTAGGTAGATTTAAAATATTCTCGACATTTTTTTGAATTTGTTCTTTAATCTCCTCAATTTTATTTACACTTTCATCATAAATTTTAAGTTTGCTTTTAAAATTTTCTATAATATCTTGGTTTAAATTGATTTTTTCAATTACTTCCTTTATTTACTTTTTTAGAAAATATAGTCTCTGATATAAAAAATAAAAGATCGAAAGATCTTGGGTGGAAATAACGAAAATTCAAACTTGAATGAGCATCCCACAAGGAACACACAAAAGATCAAAGCGAAAAAAGAAATGATTAAACGATGTTTCGCCCTGGGTAACCAGCGTGGGCTCATCAGTAGTTTCACTGGTCACCCTCCACTATACATCATTAAACACCATCATACACTTTGATTTCCAACCTTGAACCACTCACAAATAGGCATCGTTCCGCACTGGTACTTACTTATCCAAGTTACCTGATACGAATTCGTCCTGGCGTGTTAATATTTCCAGTAGGATTATGCTCCTAAGGCAATTAAAACAAAGAAGAAGTTAAAAAACCTCCAAATCAGTTACTTCAACCGAAAAGAAACTAAAAAACAAAAGAACGAAAGATAAGTTAAAAAACCTCCAAATCAGTTACTTCAACCGAAAATTTTGCTTACATTGTACTCTTCAATTTCCTGTTTTAGAAGATGAGTTTAAGATTTTTGTTTATATTTTCAATACTAATATCATTTGTATTAATCCTTTTTTTCACCTTTTCAATCTACATTTGTGAAACACTGCCTGTTGGAGCAAACTGTGCAATGTGTTTTTGTACATTTAATAAAACTTGATTTTCAATATCAGACAAGTCAATTTTGGGTTTTTTATGCTTGGAAATATGTTTCCAAAACTTATCTACAGTCATGGTTTTGTTTGTAATGAATTAGTAATCCGTTTTGTCACTCTTTTATAGGATAATTTTAGCCTCTTTAAGTTCTTCAATTATTGACATTATTTCGTTGTTATGTCCCGTATTTCCCGCTTCCTGCGAAGCCAAAAAAAGTCTTAGTCGACTAACTAATTCATTGGGATCATCAAAATAAACATATTCTATTTTTTTGTTGGATAAAATCATAGAACCTCCTTTTTTTTGCTTGATGCTAATGTATTTGTTTTTGACCTTGTTGTTCTTGGTGGTAAAGGTTTTAAAAATGAAGTTGTTCGTTTCTTTTTTCAAAATACCATTTTTTAATAAATATGGTCGAATAATATCCATACATTTGAAAGTATTGCTTGATTGTATTTGTTCTTTTGGATCTTTATTTCTTTTGTAGCCATTGGTTCTTTTCAATATATGCATTTAATTTTCCAAGTCTTCTCTTTTGAAACCCACTGGATGTTTTTTAAATAACAATTCGTATAATCCAACTGTCCCTAAATATTTAATATTTTTTATTTTAATGTCTTTCCCGATAATTTTAAGCTCTGAGTCTCCAATATAAAATATTTCTTCGTCTGTATTATGAAAAACTCCATAAGTATGATCAAATTTATCATCAACGTCTCTAATTGATTCATCAATATATGTTCTGGGGAGGTCGTCAAATGAATTTAAATATTCATTGTATGCTGGTAAGGCAGATAAATTTTTAAAACTGTTTCTTATTTCGTTAGCAGTCTGGTCTATAGTAGTATCACTTATATTACTAGAATTCATATCATTATCATGTATGAATTAATCTTCCAAAAAAATAAGACCACCGGTAGGTAAATATTCATGATAGGTACTCTTAGGAAATGTAGTAGAATTCAATTTTTGAGACGGAGATACAATAGTAGAGTTAAATCTTTGAGATTGATTTGGTGATACAGGTGGACTTTTTATTTCTTGCTTTATGTTTGATGTAGTTTTAACGTTTGATAAAAATTCTTGCAATGGTTTCGTGATTCGATACAATTCCTTTTCTCTTTTAGAATGGGATACAATTAAATCTGATTTCAAGCCTCGTAATTTCCTTTTTATGGCATTTCTTGTTTTTATTAATTGGCTTGCTTCTTTTCTATCCATGTTTTCTTAGAACGTTAACATAAGTAGTGATATACAATTCTTCAATTGTATGTTATTTATAGATAAATAAACGTGTCAAAACCTTTCCTGTATTTACCATGTTTCAAATTACAATCTTTATACACTACAATAAAACCATGTTGTTCTTTCCAACACAGTGAGCAAAGTTCTTTTAATTCTTGAAAAGACATATCAACATTAATATGATCATCATAGATGTGATATAAATTAGTGTTGTCTAGTTGAAATATAATCAGTAAATTTGCATTATCTCTTATAAGCTGTTTTGATATTGAGGAATAAGTTTGACTTAGGTAAAAACAATCAGTACTTTTATGTCTAGAAAAACAAAAATAATCCCGTATTTTGCTTTGATTACCACAAACCATCTCATCAAATACTACAACTGAATTATCCTTTATTTCGCTTGGTGAAATAATTTCATTTTCATCATTGTTTTCATAATAATCAATTTCTTTAATTGGTTTGAGTAGTTCTTTTAGATATTCATATTTTGGTTGATGTAAAGATTTGGAATAAACATAAACTATGTTGGGAATTAAGAACCTTTGGTTGCACTAAAAACTTGTTTTTGTGATAGACATAAACGTTTTGAAAACGTAATCCATTTTTGTCCTCTAATAAACTTATAAGAATATTAGTTTTTCCATAGCCTGAAGGACCAACGATCAATCCTCTTTTACAAGTTCTTCCAAAAAGTTGTCCATGCTTATTAAAATCAATTTTTTGAACATCATGATTTTTAATAGGAAGTGAAAAAATTTGCTTTACTATTCGCATGATTACGTCAGCTATATAAGTAAGAGAAAATACTTGATGTGCCAGTATATATAATGCGTGTACGGAACAAACATAGGATTATTAGACAACCAACAGTTAAAAAGAAAGGAAGGGGTTTGTTAAATACATTAATCAACAAATTACCTTTTTGAACTACACATCCCATTTTACAATTACTGCAGGTGGGGGGGGGGGGGCTAACCTAATAAAGAGATTAGCAAGAGGCAACCGAGGAATTAACAAATTGGATGAGGCTTGCAAAGAACACGACATTGCATATTCAAAAAATTTAGATCTTAAAAATAGACATAAGGCTGACAAAGTTCTTGCTTCAAAAGCAGCTGAGAGGATAAATGTATCCGACGCAACCTTAGGTGAAAAAATAGCAGCAACTAGAGTTACTGGAGCAATGAAATTAAAAACAACTTTTGGAATGGGTTTAAAAAACGTCATCAACGTAATGTTAAACGAAAAAACACAGGAAGGGGGATATATTTTAAGAACTTAAACACAGCTGCAAAAACAGCACGGTTATCCCACCAAAGAAAAGAATTATTCCAGTCCGTGCCGTTTCTAGTCTGTTTTATCTGCTCTTTCAGCTCTTGGAGCATTGGGTGGAAGAGCTGCAGGAATAGCCAAAGCTGTTAATGATGCCAAAGCGGCAAAAGATAAACTTATTGAAGATAAAAGACATAATCAAGCCATGAAACAAATTTCTATTGGCAAAGGACTTTATTTAAGACCTTATAAGCAAGGTTGTGGTCTGTTTTTAAAACCAAATAAAAAAAACTGATAAAAGGACTACCTCACAGACCTCTAACAAATATTGACCTTCTTAAATATTCAAAAAATATCCCACATTTTCGTGGTGTTTTTATGCGTAATGACTTACCGAAAAAAATTTGAAAATTTGAAAGTGGTATAATCAATTTAGATAGTAAAGAAAAACAGGGAACCCATTGGACCGGATATGTGAAGAAAATAACATAATTTCATATTTTGATAGTTAGATAGATGGAAATTTAAGACCACCTTTGGAGGTTGTTAAATATTTTTTAAGTGATGGTAGTCATAATGTTGTAATGTATAATTATAAAAATTATCAACGAAAAGATTCAATTATCTGTGGACATTTGTGTTTAGAGTTTTTATATAACAACAGTTTATAACTTGTATTAGTATTATATCAACTGTAAAACAATAATGTCGCTTACAATTTCTCTGTCAGGTAATTCGGCTGAGTTGTCTGCTTCATTTAATCCACCAATTTACTTAGATAATGGGGAATATGTTGTTTGTCTTACGAATTTCGAAACTTTTAATGCGATGCCCAATATAGATGAACGAAATAATAAATTTCATTATGGTAATAAAACCATTGAAATTCCATCAGGAGCCTACGAATTGACTGATATTGAGGATTATTTACAAGATGAGCTTTCTAAAGAAGGTGTTAGCTTAACACTACGTGCCAACAACAATACCTTACGTTGTCATTTAAAATGTAGTGAAGATATTCGTTTCAGTAAAGATATTATAGGAAATATTTTAGGATTTAGAGATGATCTCTACACAGCTGATAGAACACATATTTCACAAAAACCTGCTGAAATTATTAAGGTAAATGCAATATTAATCGACTGCAGTATAGCTGATGGATCATATTTAAATAACAATCCCGTACGTAGCGTCAGTCCTGGATTTAAGATAATAGAAGCTCCAGAAAATTTAATTTATTTTCCTGGAAACGTTAAAACAATAAACAGTATATTTTTAAAAATTATTGATCAGGATGGTGATCTTGTAAATTTTGGTGGTGAGACTATTACCGTTAGACTACACATTAAAAAAATTGAATAATGGTCTTTCGTTACAATAACCCATTAATATCATATAATAAAAAAAAAGAAAGTTGTTTAAGAAGTAAGAGGAAAACTGTCAAACGGTTAACACCAACAAATTATAGGTTTTTAAAATCACTTGGATTTAAAGTAAATACAAAATGAGTTTTTCGAACGTTACCGAAAAACTTTCAGAAGACCGTTCTGTAGTAAGATATGAAACGTATTCTTATGATCCTTTTTCACCAAACAAATTAAATAATAATGATGAAATAAAAATTGTTATACCTGATATCGAAGCCTATACTTTACCATGTGAAAGCTTTCTTTTTGTTGAAGGACAGTTAACTAATGATGGTACCTATTCTGCAAGTATGAAATTTACAAACAATCCCATAGCTTATCTTTTTAAAGAAATTCGTTATGATCTAAGCGATGTAACATAGATTCAATAAAAGATGAAGGCACCAATTCGACTTTAAAAGGATATTTATCATTTACTGAAAGTGAAAGTAAAAAATTGCAGAACGCTGGTTGGTTTCCTAAAATGGATATTTCAAAATCGAGCATATTGGTTGATAAAAAGGTTAATTTTAATGTATGTGTCCCACTCAAAATTTTAATGGGATTCTTTGAAGACTATAGAAAAATAATCTTAAACTCAAAACAGCAACTTGTTTTAATAAGATCCAATTCTGACAATAACTGTGTTTTTAATGACATTGTTGGTCAAAAAGTAAAAATTTCCATCACAAAACTAACATGGAATATGCCTCATGTAACCGTTAATATCCCTACTGAACTGTATTTGTCAAAGCTTATTAACTAAGATGTTGAAATACCAATAGCTTTTAGAAGATGGGAGTTAATAGAGTATCCTGAATTGCTTAAAACAAACAGACATAATTGGCAAGTTAAAACATCAACCAAAGCTGAAGTTGCACGACATGTTGTAGTTGCTTTTCGAAGAATAAAAATGACAAATTAAATTAAAATATTAGGAAATTTGACGATGTTAAAATCCGCAATATTAACGTTTTTTTAAATTCTGAAAGATATCCATACAATGATTTGTATGTAGACTTGGAAAATAACAAATTTGCTTCCTTATATGAAATGTATTCGAAGTTTAGGGCTTCATACTAAAAGCTTCCTAATGAACCGTTGTTTCTCCCTTCAGAATATAAAGAGATATCACCCATAATATACATCGATTGTTCTTATCAAAAAGAAGCTGCACAGAGTGCTAAAATTTCAATGAGAATCACTTTTGAATGACACGAAGATGTACCGGAAAAAACGACAGAATTTTACTAAAACAGTGAAACAGTTTTAATGCGAATGTACAAAAAATATTTTTTCTCTATAAAATCGAATTACTACATATTTTGATATCAGTTCAAGAAATGTGGTCAAAAAACACTTGTAGAATTTGCTTACACCTTAAAAATTTAAGAATACTGAAAGAAGCCCTAAGTTTATACAGTGAAAAACAAATTATTTTCAAAAAGTTTTCTAACTTAACAATATGAATTTAATAAAAGATGTTCAAGGATTTAAATTGGAAAACAACAAATTTGTTCCTAAAGAATTGGCTGCTTATGATGGAACGCGAATTTCCCATTATATTTTTAAACCACCCTATGGGATTCAACATCTTTCACCACAGTTACATAAGGAAGCCAACTGGTTGATGGAAAATCATCATTGTATACCATGGAAAATTAAATATTACAAAAATTGACAGAAAAAGTGGATACAGTTTATATCAAAGGAAAGGAAAAAGCTACATATTTAAGGAGATACTCCTTAAAACCAGTTATTGAGTTTGAAGAGACCCCAAAACTGCTCAAAGAAGACGCAAAGTGTTTTTACCACACAAAGTCTCCATGCTTTTGTGCATTGTCGAATGTATTTTACCTCTATGATAACTTTTTTATGAAATAAAACCACATTTTTTATATTTCTGTTTTTTATTTTACATACAAGTAAAACATAAACTAACAACATACACATATATAATATTTGGACCTTATTAAATTGTTCATTAAATAATAACGATTTATTCATGATCTTCTTTTAGTAGTTCAGGATAAAAATAAACAAGTTCCATCGCCAATCCATACGTCAAAGTATTTATATTTTTAATAGGATCCATAATGAAAATTGCTGTGTTAGTTACATCAACAGAGTTTTTTATTCCCATTTAAAGAATTTTTAAGCAACTATTGAATTCAAGATTTTTCAATATTTTAATGTCCTCATCTATTAAAGGTGA
Source organism: Oxystoma pomonae (assembly GCA_963921995.1). Classification (NCBI taxonomy): domain Eukaryota; kingdom Metazoa; phylum Arthropoda; class Insecta; order Coleoptera; family Brentidae; genus Oxystoma; species Oxystoma pomonae. The sequence goes on along the minus strand of OY998168.1, from coordinate 62,864,190 downwards.
GATTCTCCACAGTTCTGATAGTGTAGGGTTTGTTAATCGTACTGTAGCTTTACCTGTGTTAATCACAATCAGATTTGCATAATCCATCTGTTTAAAATTGATAAAAAAAACTGGTAAGATCCAAACTCAAGGTGGTATCAACAGCTAAAAAGGATTCATCTATGATGTCTTTATACCCATAAAAGTTTTGCCAATCGAATTCTGTGAACTGGACAACATCGTTTTTTATTCCACCAATTAATACACATGGAAATTCCATTACAGCTTAAACACACACTAACAAACTTTGTTTTGATTTGTTAAGATAAAATTTTCTTTCTCCCAAAAAGAGATTTTTGGAATTACAATCTAAATAATTAGAAGACATTTTGTTTCAGACTGTATAAAACTTTTCAAAACAAATCATTTATATTGTGTATAAAGTGGTGGGAATGACTCCTGCATGAATTTTATAAACCGGTTTGCAAAACCTGTTTTTATAACTTATTAAATATCTGTTTGGCAATTGCAAGTCATTTTGTGCTGCGCTTGTACTTGTTATGCAGCTGCGAAACCCGTTTTGAATCAGTCGAAAAAACTTTTTTTTAATACTAATTAAATACCTGTTATGCAGCTGCGAAACCGGTTTGCTAATATATAGATATATATATTAGCAAATATATATATGGTTTATTTCAAATTCAAATAGTAATACATGATCAATCTCTAAATCTAATGAAATAAACAAAGACACTGAAGAAACTTTTATAGTTTCTTGTTAGTGTTAAAAAGTCATAATTCAGGTTTGTTTTGTCAAATTCAGGTTTAAATGTCACAATTTGGTTTCACGTCACTTTTTGGGTAAAAAATTGTCACAATTGATAAACGCTATAATAATTTCTATCTACACTGTCAACAGATAACAGTAGTTTATTATAACATAGTTTTAAACAGATTATGTATAATAAGTCTGTTATTACTATCTATCCATCTTTTTAAATTATTTTTAAATCTTTTTTCAAATATTGTTGACTTAATGTTATTTGGTAGGAAATTGTAGAATTTTGGAGCCATGTGCAACGACCTGTGTCCTATTTCTTTTCTATTTAATGGTACTGTCTTACACTCGTTTTTGAATCTTGTATTGTGTGGGTGTGATACCGTGTTAAGGGTAATTTTTTTTCGGTGTATGCAAATAAGTAGTTGTAAGAAGTAAAGTTGCCTAATGTCATATATTTTTGACTCGGAGTATAAGCGATCACTAGAGTAGGTTCGATTTTTATGAAAAATGATTTTTAGGACCCATTTTTGTATCACATCAATGTTTTGAAGGTAAATGTCTCTGACTCCTCCCCAACCAGCAATTCCATAGTTTATTTGAGATTGGAACAGCGCAAAGTAGACTTGTTTTAAATGTTTAACATTAAGAAAATCTCTAAGATAGGACAATCGTGTGATTAAATATCTTGTTTTATTAGTAAGGTTTTGAATGTGTTTATCCCATCTCAAATGACAGTCTATAGTGATTCCCAATTACTTTGTAAAATCAGCTCTGAACACCGCAGCATTTTCATTTATAACAAAATTATGATTGTTTTCCACAAACCAAAACTACACTTTTTTGCACTCGACGCGCGTTTCGCTAACAACGTTAGCATCATCAGGAGATGATAAACAATGAACTAAATTAATCTACGCTCTATCTTATATACAATCCTTTAGTGGGCGGAGATAAGACTAATAAATTGTGATTGATCACGATTTTTAATCCTATCTCCCCTCAACCAAAGAATAAAGTGTACTAAACGGGATGGGTCCTCTATCTTTATTTAAACTATTTCTGGATTTAATGATTTCCATACTTTCATATGCATTCAAAAGTCTTTTGTTTGGTACACTTTTTAGAAGTTTTAGGTTATCTAATGTGAATCTATGATTTTTTTCAAAAGCATGCTCGGCCACATTTGACTTTTCTGTTCTTCCGTATTTTAAGTGTGCTAAGTGTTCTTTAAAACGTGTTTGAATAGAGCGTCTCGTTTGGCCAACATATTTTTTGTCACAATCCATGCAACTAATTTCGTAAATTCCACTTTTTTCTAGAACTGTAGTTTTATCCTTGGGATTTCCTAGTAAGCTTCTTATTGTGTTACCGGATTGATATACTAATTTAAGACCGGTGTTATTAAATACTTTGTGTAATCCTTTTGTATTAATTAGGATTAAAAATCGTGATCAATCACAATTTATTAGTCTTATCTCCGCCCACTAAAGGATTGTATATAAGATAGAGCGTAGATTAATTTAGTTCATTGTTTATCGTCTCCTGATGATGCTAACGTTGTTAGCGAAACGCGCGTCGAGTGCAAAAAAGTGTAGTTTTGGTTTGTGGGAAACAATCATAATTTTGTTTTAGTGCAACCAAAGGTTCCAAATTCCCAACATAATTTTCATTTATATTAAGTTGTTCGAAATCTGGTAGACTATTTGCATAAGACGAAAAAGGTAAGAATTTAGATTTTATTTTATTTAGTGTTAGCTTGTTTTCTTGAAACCAGTTATTTACGTATTTTAAATCTTTTTACACTTTATCTTTTAATGCTTTCCAGTCTTGTACAGAATAGAATGCTGCGGTGTCGTCAGCAAAACTGATTATAGTTCCCGAGCTTTCCAATTAATGTAGATTGTGAACAGGACCGGTCCAAGAACCGTCCCCTGCGGTACACCACAGGTCACGATTCTGGGATCGCTCCCTATTCCTTCTATATTTACGTATTGTTTCCTTTCTTGTCTTTAAGTAGGTTTAACGCACTCCCTCTAAAACCGCATTGCTCTAATTTTGTTGAAAGTTTTTTATGACAGAAAGTATCGAATGCTTTTGTTAAGTCTACAAATACACAAAGAGATGCTTTTTTTTTGTCTATCGAATCATAGATTTTAGAGGTAAGCGCCAAAATGGCATCTTCGGTTGATTTTGCTTTATGAAACCCAAATTGTCTTTTGGAAATTATTTTATGGTGATCTAGAAATTTAACTAATCTGCGTTTCATAACTCTCAAAAATTTTTGAAATATTGGATAATAGCCTGTAATTATTCAAATCAGTCGTCGAGCCCTCCTTAAAGAGAGGTTTTATCTCTCCCAATTTAAGGGACGCTCGGAAAGCAACCGGTTGCAAAACTAAAGTTTATAAGATATGTCAATATTGGTGAAATTTCAAGAGATATTGCTTTTAACGTTTCTGATTTTATAGTGTCGTATCCCGGTGATTTATTTGATTTCAGGCTGTGTATAATTTTTTGTACCTCTACAATATTAGTATCTTTGAAATAAAAGAGACCGTGGGTTCCGTTCTACATTTTCCTGAAAGTTGTCTGGTTTTTGTATTTTTTTGGCTAAATTCTCTCCAATGTCGCAGAAAAAGTCATTTAATTTATTAGCAATATGTAATTTGTCTATAATAATCTGCGAATCCGAAATGACAATTTTTTCTATTTTTGTTTTTTGTTTAGGTTTGTTACAAATTTTAGTTGCACTATCCCAAATAGCGCTGGATTTGTTTCGATTCTGGTTAATTAGTTTTTGTGCATAGTCCCTTTTTATTTTTTTTTATCATTTTCGCGGATTTATTTTTATATTCTGTATATTTAGCTTTTATGCTGGGATTTTGTGGATATTTTAAAGTTTCATTGTAAATTTTGTTTTTTTCCTGTACTATATTTATTATTTCTTTATTTATCCAATTATTTTTCCGTTTTTGTATCCGATTGTACAACGGTGTTTGTGTTTTTTATCATAAGTGTTTGTAGAGTTTTTATAAATTCATCTGTAGCTGAATTTATGTCTATATTATTCATGACTTCTGCCCAGTGATGATTTCTAAGGTTTTGTTTTAATTGTTGGTAATTTGTGAACTTTTTATATCTACCAGTTTTGTTTTGTTCTTGATTTGTTATTGGATTTTCGAATTTTAAAAGGATTGGACAATGGTCAGTAATTTTGTAGTTAATGACAAATGATTTAATATTTTTTAAGCAATGCTCCCCAAAATTCTTTACAAAGAAGTGATCCAAACACGTCTTTGATTGAGGTCTGTATAGTATTTGTTATAGGGTAAGAAGCCAAAAATAGATAGTGTGCTTTTATAGTCCTCAATAAAAGATTTGTCGTTTTTTAATACATCCAAATTTATATCTCCTGTGATAATATGTTTATTAGAGCCTTTACAACTGATTAAATAATCAGAAAAATTTTCTACAAAATCTTTTTTACCTATCGCAGGAGATTTGTAAATACTTGTAAGTAAAAATTTATTTTTACCTTGTCCTACCTCTATTTTGACACACTTAACTTACCCAATCAAATGAAAAGAATATTTGTCATTTTTTAAAAGTACTAAAATCCCATCACATTTGTTAAAATTCCCTTGATTGTATATACATGTATAACCTGGTAGTTGAAAGGGTTGTAAATCGTAGATTTAGTGAGTTTCGGACAATACTATAATGTCCACTGATATGCTCAACTGTTTTAGAAAACATAAGAATTCACAAAAAAAAAAATTTAACGCCACAAATGTTTAAATGGAGAATATGAAATTCATTTTTGCTTATGAACCCACTGTTCAATACATTTAAGTCGTTGATCAGTTTTACTGTGGTTTTTTCCTCATTAAAATCCCTTATAAACGTATCCATTTTTTCAATTAAAATTATTAAGGTTTAAGATTATTTAAAATATTAGTTTTTCAGTAAAATTTCAGTACAACAACGTTAATAGAATATTAATTAATCAATTAATTAATTAATCTAGGCCTGAAAATACATGAGACGATACTTGATTACTGTTTGTTGTTTTTCTTTAATTACAAAAATTAAAGACGTAGGGTTTCTAGTGATTCTAGTTTACATTTTTTTATCTTATTCTAGAAGATTGTCTATATTCTAGTGGACTGCCTGTAGCAGAGCTTGAGCTTCCCGTTCGACTTTTCTTTTAATTTTTTGATCTTATTCTAGAAGATTGTCTATATTCTAGTGGACTGCCTGTAGCAGAGCTTGAGCTTCCCGTTCGACTTTTCTTTTCGTGAATTACTTTTTGAAAAACGTTCTTAATACCTTTTTTCTCAGCAGTTTTGGTATCGAGTACTGCCGTATCCGCAGTAACTGTGTGGGGGACGGTTGGTTGTGGATCGATAATGGACTTTGGCTGGACCACTGGTACTTCGATAGCGTGCGCGGGATTTTCGGCGCCAAGCAGACTGTCGACTGGATGTTGGGTGGGAGTGCCTAGTGCACTCAGAGATAACTTTTGTAAAACTGGAGAAGACAAGGAGTTATTAAAATTTTTAATAATTTTGGGATCGTTTTCTAATAGTTGTTCGTACGTGTAGACTTCGTCCCCAATATACAGCTTCTGTGCTTTGATGTACGCTTTTAAATTGATTTTCTTAGCTTCTTTTAAGTTGGCTGTTAAAACTTTATTTATTTTTTGATCTTGAAGTGTTAAGTAAGCTCTAATAGATATGTTTGTTCCTTTAAGTTTATGTGCGTTTTTTAGGATTAGGCTCCTAACAAAGGAATTAGTAATTCCCTTTGAAATATATATTGGCAATACTATCAAGTATTATGTTAATCTGTAGGTATGTATTTATTTGAGTTACCATCCACCTTGCAAGATCCACTCCTTTGCGATCTGACTAAAAACCAAAAAAGCCAAACTCTTTTGTTTGCCTATTCTCTCAAGGTATTCAACTTTTTGTTTTAGTTCTTGATTTTCTTTTTAGAGCTTCACAATTTTTTCTGTGCTGGAGTCAACATGGACTCTAAGGTCGTGTCTTAGAGTATCAATTGAGCTATTGATAATAACATGTTACATCCTGTCTGTCTAGCAAACAGATGTTACATCCGGTCTATCTGTGAAACAGATGCTTTAATTAATGACAGGAAAACAGTTGTTTATTTACCGGAAGCATTTGTTATAGGATAAATAATTAAAAAAATCTTAATTTGAAGTAAAAATGTGACCATAACCAGGCTTTTCGGCGGATTTTAATCCCAAAATCCTCCCCCGGTGCGTCAGTGCTATAAAGGTATTAAAACAGATGTATGTTCTTTAATGCGTTGAGTTACCCCCCTCAAAATTGTATTGGTTATAAAAGAAATTTCATATCTTTAAATTTATAATATTTAAACATAAAAAACTATTAACATACTTAAAATGCCTATGATAATGTAAAAATAACCGTAACTGCAATTCAAATCATTGTTTTCTCTATGTACCTTCAACCAATCAGAAAATTCGGTGTAATTTTTTATTTGGTATTTTATTTTGTAAAAATAATCGGAATTCGTTAAAAGTTTCTTGTCAGTATAATAGGTTAGGTAACGTAAACAATGTTTATCGTACAGTTTACTCATTGTTTTGTAGCAATCATTTGAATCACTTTTGTTTAAACTTAAACAAATTTGAGTTGTTGTAGAGTTAGGGATATAATCGATAAATAATGTATTTCCAATAAATGCGCTTAAAACCAGTAATGATGCACCCTCCATTGCTATTTATTAACTAAAGGGTTTCATTGCTGGACATAAAATATAAATTAAAACGCAAAAACTCAACTTTGTGTGCATTATGTAACGATTTTGAACCTTGAAAAACAATTCAATTTTTTGGATGAATTATACATCTTGATATAAAAACCAGGTGTCTCTAGCTGCCACGGTTCGTGAATTATTTTTAAAAAAAGTTTAGTCCTTCTTCCTACCCTCTTTGCAACCGCCCCCCCCCCACATACATAAAAAATTAATCAGCTATGCGTTTGATGACAAAGAATTTTTGTCTCAAGTTTGATAAAAATCGGTTTAGCGGTTTTTGAGTTATCCTATGATAAACAGAAACAAAATTTTATATTTAGGTTTTTTTTCACCCCAGTAGAAAATTTTTAGTTAAAATAAAAACTTTTTTCCGATCCCAAAATATTCTTCATATGAATGGCAAAGCCTCAACATTACAACCAGTTTACAGTAAAAAGTAAAGTTTAGTCCTTCCTCCCCTCCTTTTAACCCCCCCCCCATAAAAAACTATTCAGCTATACGTTTAATGACAAGAAGAGTTTTTGCTCGAAGTAATCACAAGTTATAGTCCAATTTTTTGATGAGCGGACTGACGTCATTATTGCCTCTGAAAACGAATTTTTTGTTGTCAACAGTTCGCATGTCAAATTATTTGTTGTTGTCAATTTGAAGTAACAGTTGAAACAATTAACGACTTGACTTTTTTTACATATTTATTGTCGTTATCTAAAACAATGTATATAGATATCCAACAAAATGACGTCAGTACGCTTATCAAAAAATTGGTCTATACCGGGTAGCCCGGTTGCTCGTTTTCAGTTTTTCTTCGTACAGTCATACAAGTCATGACGTCACGAGTAACCAGACTATGTTACCAGCCTAGAGGATATGGTTACTTAAAAAATGTAAGGTCCAAGTGCGGTTTATTGATTGTTTGTGGTTCTTTTTTATTTGTATTATTTTTTTTATAAATCTCATTTTCTTCTATGAGATGTCATAATTATGGTCATTGAAAGTAACCGTGACGTCATGACAAAAGTAAATCGAACAAGTTACTATTGTCCTTGAGGAAAAAGCCTTAAAGAATTTTTGTGCCAAGTTTGATAAAAATCGGTTTAGCGGTTTTTGAGTTATCCTGGGATAAACAGAAACAAAATTTTGTATTTAGGTCTTTTTTGACCCAAGTAGAAAATTTTTAGTTAAAATAACAAATTTTTTCCGATCTCAAAATATTCTTCATATGAATGGCAAAGCCTTAACTTTACAACCAGTTTAGAGTAAACCCCCCCCCCCCCAGGAGGTCCGACCCAATCTACAATAAATTAATCATGATCAAGGTCCCCAGCGAGAGCTGCAGCTCCCACACTTTTTTGACCCTTTACTCCGGTTTGTGACGTGTGTTTGGTGTGATGTCTTAAATTTTAAAAATTTTGCCTGCGGTGCTACGACGTCATTAATTGTTACAATTTTAGCTTAATTCTAAGGATTTTTTATTGCCAGCATTCAAAACGTGTAATAAATGGCATTCTAAGTATAATTTTTCTTACAATTTTTTTATCTGCGGCGCATTTTTGTTCTGGCAACAAATCTATATATACCACCGCAACCCACTCTTTCTTGGAACCCATTCTACTTTTTCAAAAATATTTTGCAAAAAAACCAAAGAGATCAAATTTTTGTTTTTTGTCAAAATTTTCGCGCTATACCAATATTAAATATTGTTACAACTTTGTTTTAATTCAAGAAATTCTTTTGTCAACAACATTTGAAACATTTGTAGAAAATCTGCAATGAGACTTGCTTTGAAAAATAAGTATTTTTGTTTCGGATACACTAACTTAATACCTATTAAACCGCTCCTCTCCCTTTCCTTCAGTTCCAGAGTTCAAGCAATAGGCACCTACCTAATTTTTAAAAATTTGCCATAAGTAGGTAGGTACTTGATTTCTATTAAGAGTCGATTTCTGGCTACGCCACTGTTTAGAGCCGTCAAAGGTATTACATTTATTCATCATGACCTTTATAAAATTGGTCAATGGAATATTGAGTAACGATATCTGCAATTTAAAAACTTGACCCGCTTTTCGAGACGGTATAGGTACTAGAAAAACTCGAGCAGGGCCTTAAATTTATTTATCAGATAATTAAGGTATATACCGCTATTGCATGAGAAATTTAGCAGCTGTGTGGACCAATATAATTGGTTATGGTAATTTTATGTAGGTATATTAAAAAAGAAAACAACAAACTGTAAGTTCCGTTACAGACATTTTTTTGCAAACCCGTATCAAGACCCTAACAATAAAATGAAACGAAATATATTTTTATAAATGTGGTTTTATTTCCATAAATGATATAATATTAATGCATTTATAATACTTAATATTGAAAACCACTTTTGAATTTTTTTTTCGTAATTTTGTTTGTGTTTCAATTTCACATATTTATTCACAATTTGGCGAGAGTCGTACATGTTCATAAAAAGGACAGCCACAATAGTGGCACTCTACTATGTCGTTTTCATTTTTATAGAAAACCCCGGACAAACTTAGTTCTTCAGGCTTTAATACTCCTGGCCAGTTTCTAAATGTACTTAATCTATTTTCATTTGTTGTGTATGGGTAAATCATAACTTTCAAGGCACATTGCTTGTTGTTGGCTCTTGGCTCTCAAGCTGTTGCTGGCTCTTTGGCTCTCTAAAATCCCTATGTTAATACATGTAGCCGGCTCTTGGCTCTTGGCCTAGAACTACTGAAAACCGTGCGGCCTTCTAAGAATTCCCTATGATAATACATGTTGCTGGCTCTTGGCTCTCAAGCTGTTGCTGGCTCTTTTTCTCTCTAAAATCCCAATGTTAATACATGTAGCCGGCTCTTGGCTCTTAGCCTAGAACTACTGAAAACTGTGCGGCCTCGACAACACCAGTACCTTACTGCTACTGCCCGCAAGGAAAGTATTTTAACCAATACCCTAAAAACTTTGAAACCTTGAAGAGGAAAAATCGTAGTAAAAACTTTGAAACCTTGACGAGGAAAAAAAAAGTAGTTAAAACTTTAACCACTACTAAAACTTACATGCTAAGTAACGCAGCAGTATCGCGTGCAACCCCCTGTTACAGGCGACACTACCTAGTGGAGCTATAATGAATAGCTACCACTAATAAAACCAAAATTTTATAATTTTGACAGGTTATCCCAAATCCATTACTGCTGCTCATCTCCCACCGCCAGGCCGAACCCAACACCAGTAGCCCGGACTCCCCATAGTTGATTGACTCGCCTAAGCTACCAATCGAAAAGCCTTAACCCCCCAAATGCGAATCTCCGCCGCATAAGGCCACGTCAGATGCCCATCCGTCCTGACACACCATCAGGAGGCAAGCAAAAGCGGTGACGGTGAAACCGAGCAGCACCCAATAAATAGGGACCCGTACCGAATTGTCGAAAAAGAAACAATAAGAAAATGAACCCCCCCCCCAATATACCTTGAAGACTCCCCAGAGTGGCAAAGCACTGATCAACCCAGAACGCCGGAACGCAACCCTCCAGACTGTGATGGTGCTGCTGAGACGTCAGTATACCTAACGGAAACGTACATCATTAGGCACACTGCGATGGAAGTTCGACCCAGCAGGCTAAAATTGCACAAGATGCTAGGGCAGCACCTGTCTCGTTCAATAGCCCTGACCACAGTCTAAAGGACCACGTCCCCGCATCCAAGGAAGACCAGCCCTCGGCCACCGCCAGGAAGTCAACCTGGCATACCAAAATACACACAAAACCGAAGAAAAAAAACTCAAACTTCTTCGACAGGACTTTGAACAACATATGCGTATTTGTTGTCCCCCATAGAGTCTATAGATCCTGTCAAACACGCAAGTCTAAAAAACGACAAGAAGGAAGAAGCTTAAGAAGACATTTGATGTTCAGTCTTAATGGAGCTAACTAGAGCCTTGGAATCGGAAATCTAGCGCCAAATACGGAAAAACTCACCACTAACCCGATTCAGCAACTGCTTGAAAAAGATGTAAAATCCAGGCGAGTTACCACCAGAAAAAAAATTATGAATTATAGAAAAAGAAAAGAAATGAACTTTTGTGTATATACGCATTTGTCGCTACAAATTAAGACTATCGTCGTCGTCTTCTGCAACGACCACCGGTTTCAAATCCTGGACCTAGTTTTTTCCGGTCCAACATACTTAGGGCACAACTTGGCGTTAACGAAATTCAGGGCGTCTGATTGATTTATTTATTTTTCCTCCATACGAGATCCCCCGGTATAAATGACACTTCTCGACGTTTCAAATTGTAACGACCACGATTACGATCAGAAGACCTTTTCATGTTTAGCATGACAGCTTGGTAAAGCTTTTTGAAGCCATCCAGCCTCTTCTCCATGACAGGTTTAGGATCCTTATTGATGGCATAAGAATACTCTCGACCGTCGGAAACATACTCTTGACCAAAGTTAATATAATATGGCAAAAACCCAGTAGCTTCACTTTTTGAAGTTCGAATCGCACACGCGAGCGCTGGCAAATTAGCGTCCCAACGACGATGGTTATCTCCTACATAAGTGGAAATCATAGTTTTGACCACTCGGTTTGCTCGTTCGCACGGGTCAGCCTGTGGATGATAAACAGCTGTGTAGGAGAGCTTGAAGTTATACTTTTCTGCGAGACTCTGGAGTTCTTCACTTTTCATCTGAAGGTTAGAATAATATCATCCTCTAAGTGCTTACAAATAAAATTCGCAGTAGCAACACGACCAGGAAAAACTGCTACATACTTGCTGAAGTAATCGCTTATAACCAACAAGTGGGTATTCCCCTGTTTCGAACTTCGAGGAAGTGGTCCCACAAAATCAAGACTGATTACTTCCCATTGTTGAGTAGGTTCTGGAGCTCGTCCCGTGTGACCTGCTGGCGCTTTCTGCTCAACTTTAAACTTAGCACAAGTCTGACAGCGGTTAACATAGCGCGTTACATCGCAACGCATCTTGGGCCAGTAATACCTAGTTTTAAGTCTATTGTACGTTTTAAAAATGCCGAAATGACCAGAGCGGACATCGTCATGACCCTCTGTTAAAATCTTCGATCTATAGTCTTTCGAAATGACAATCTTCCAGTAATCAGATCCTTCCGCTAATTCAGGAATGGCACATTTAACATATTTGTGTAATAACTTGTTTTCTATACTCCACTGGGAATATTTTAACGGTGAGGTGTTTACTAGGTTTTTCATCCTTAAATACCACGCATCTTTAATATCAGAAAAGTCATATTTTTGGTTTTCTATGGTAACGCTGTCTACATTAGGGACTGACCTCGAAAGAAAATCTGGCACAACATGGTCACGACCTTTTCGATGAATAATCTGGTAATTAAATGATTGTTAATGCTCAACGCGCCAATCTGCCTGACGGGTCTTTCAGATTGTGTAGCCACACCAAAGAGCTATGGTCAGTTATGACCGTAAAGTTGGTAAGTTCCAAATATGGTTTGAGTTTTTCCGTGGGCCATACAACAGCTAGACACTCACATTCTGTAGTCGAAAATTGTTTTTCCTGTTTTGTCAATGACCTAGATATGTAACAGATCACCTTTTCGCCTTCGTCGAACCGTTGGGTTAATACAGCTCCTATGCCAAATGCGGATGCATCCGTTTGTAAAGTAAATGACTTTGTGAAGTCAGGACATGTAAGATTGGCGGCTGAGACTAAAGCAGTCTTAAGCTTGCAAAAAGCGGTTTCACATTCCGGAGTCCAACGAAAAGCCACGTTTTTCATCGTAAGACGAGTCAAGGGAGCGACTACTGAGGAAAACTCGGGAACAAATCGCCGATACCAGCTCGCCATGCCAAGAAAACTTCGGACAGGTTTCACTGTTGTTGGGGCAGGAACATTAATGATCGCCTCGACTTTGTCAACATCGCATTGAAGTCCTTTAGCAGTAACCATAAAACCAAGAAATTTAAGACCGGGCGGCAAAATTTGCACTTTCGGGACTCACAGTAAGTCCTGCGGCAAGCTACCGATCCAAGACAAGTCCCACAATACGAAGATGTGTCGAAAACGATGGAGCAATGATTATGACGTCATCCAAATATTGGAACACGTAGGGTTGGAAATCTACGCCAATAACGGTGTCAATAAGTCTCTGCCAACAAGCAGGCGCATTTGTCAGACCAAATGGCATTCTTTTAAATTTAAACAGGCCACTGTCTGGCACTATGAAAGCCGTAAGTTCCCTACACGATTCTTTGACACTTACCTGCCAATATGCAGAGCGTATGTCCATGGAACTTATATATTTCGCCTCGCGCAGTCGATCCAAGATGGCGGAAATGTAAATGTAAGCGTCCTTTGTAGTGGCTTTATTTAAAGCTCTGTAGTCTACACAAAACCTAAACTTGCCTTCCGACTTGGGAACCAGTAAGACCGGGGATGACCAAGCATTTTTGGGCTTTTCAATGACATCCAACTCTAGCATTTTGTCGAGTTCCTCATCAATTAGCTTCTGCTTCAAAGGTGATACACGATAATACCTCTGTTTGATGGCACCTGGTTCCAGGAGTATCTCATGCTCATACACTGAGGTAAACCCCAAGCCATCTTTCATTCCTGCAAACTTTTCTTTTAACAGGGTATCTAACTGAACTTGTTGTTCAGGTGTAAGGACTGATAAGGAATCAACCTCTTCCGTCTTCACTACAGTAGCTGAAGAACACTTGACCTGATCTAAAAAATCTGCGAAAAACTGTTGTTTACTAATAGCCTCGCAATCAACTGCACTATTACCGAAACTCCACTGGTTGCGTCTCAAATCAGGAAGAATATCCATAGAAATAATAAAATCGACACCCAGGATCCAGGGGTGGGGGAAATCAGGGACTATCATCACAGGTAAAACACGGATACGACCCATAAGTAAAAATGGAACGTCAACACTTCCCTCAATATTCTCTGTCTGTCCATTGGCTACAACACATTTGGACCGACGACTTCTATCCAACTTTAAGCCTAGTTCCTGGAAAGTTCTCCATCCAGACTCTCCAGTCATTGTGGAACTCGAACCGGAATCCAAAAGAGCCTAAATAGAATGACCTAAAACGTCAACACTCAAGGATGGTCGCCTGTCCCCAGCAGCATGCGACAACGCATAAGAGAGAAAAGTCTGTTCCATCGTAGAAGTTGGAGATTGGGTCACTAGACGGTTGTCTAATGACCCTCTTCGGCGTTTCCCGAATTCGAACAGTTTGGACAGTTCCTGGTAGTAAAATTTCAGTTTTTTCTCAGGACAGTTCACTCTAGTATGAGCCATTTCCCTGGATTGGTTATGTGACGGCGTGTCAACAGTGTGCACAGTACTTCGTTTGGAGGTGCTCATCGAAGAAACAGCAGGACCAGCAGGATAAAATCTATAATCAGATGCAGGGGCAGCACTATAATCAGGAGGGTACTGAAAACTAACTCGTCTACGCTCCACAGATGGATTTGGTCGAAGGGGCCTATAGTGGTCACGAGGAATTTCAACTGCTCGCAAAGGATCTTCAAGTTGAAGTCTTTGAGAAAAGCCAACACTGTGAAGAGATTGTGAGATTTCCGGAATATTCCTTGGTTGCTCATTAAAATTACCGAACTCAATATTCGTGTTCTGTGCTTGAGGCAAGACTTCATCAATATTCTGGGGCTCAGGAGAATTACAAAGAAAAGGGTTGGTGTTGTTACGATATCGCTCACTTTCAGCGGGTGACGCTAATCTCTGCAAAACTTGTGGGTGAGTAGCTGACTGTGTAGCTGAATTATTGTTTGCTGTAGCTGAGTTATTTCTAATAGCTGGGCGTGAATAAACAATAATTTGCTGATTTTTCTGTGTAGCTGAGTTGTTGATAGCTGTATCTGAGTAGCTTTGCTGAGTATCTACGTTATTATGGTTAACTATGCTCGAAAAATCAGTTCTTGGTAAATTTGGTTGTGTAGCTGAGTTGTTGGTAGTTGTAGCTGAGTAGAAAGAACAATTATTTGGGTGCCTTGGTGGTATAGCTGAGTTACCAGCAGTAGCTGAGTGTGAAAAACCGGTATTTTGGTTGTTTGGATGTAAAGCTGAGTTGCTGTTAGCTAACTGTAGCTGTGCTTCAGTCTGTAAACCGAACCCAAGGTCTATCATTGGTTCATCAGAAGCTGTGGTAGCTGGATGACTGACAACTTCAGAATGTGGAGGATGCTCTTCGGTTGGTATCGCGGAAGAATCCTCGGAAAGATTTTCGATCAGGTCACCCAAAAAGTCTTGTGCACTACCAGCTGGGCCCAAGGTTGCTATGTTGTAAACGCATTCCAATGCTCTCAACAATACAGAACACAAGTCACTCAAACTATCTTTTCGTCTCGCTTCCTCTTCGGTATCTAGGTGAATTAAATTTATCCCCGAACATGGAATAATCTTGTGTGAATTCTCTTAAATCCATTATCTCTGTTGTTTTTGTCAAATTCCTTTATACTCTCACCGAGCTCATCCACCCTTGCTCGACAAATAGCCAACTCTCGAATAGGATCAAACCAAACACGAGCTCTGGTGTTTCCAGACCTTTCTGCAGCAAAAACACCCCTCAGCTGTGCCCTCTTGTCCCGAGCTGCAAAATTTTTGATTTCCACTCCTCGGCTTTCCAGCTCATATGTGATCTCATCACTAAGTAAACGATTCACTTCCATATTTTCCTGAAGCACAAACGCACTAACACAAAACACCAAATCAAACAAATATCCTGTCGTTCAACCTCAAAAAGGTCCGGCTATGAAGTGTAACGGTTCGGTTCAGGGAAAAAGTGACAAAAAACAACTTACCAAACACTTGTTTTTGTAAGAGGCGCAAAAATAATTTAAAATAAAAAATACAGAGAAATGGGGACTCAATTTAGTCGTTGTTTACTGTGACAGCAAAAAAACTACTAGAAACTAGTTTCGGGGTAAACGCTGCTTAAAAAAAAATGCCGCTTGTAAAAAAAATGACAAACAACTAACTTAAACTAACAATACACTTAAACACTAATATGTTTATGAATTCTTTTCCGGATATATATCTAGCCAACCTAGGCTTCGAAGACTTTAACACATCAAAACCCTTATATAAGAGGGAAATTATTGTGAAAACAAGCAAGGGATAAAAATTTTAAAAACATTTTTGCTTTACTATTAAGAGTTTCTTTGAATTTACCATGCTTTGAAAAAAAGAAAAAGAATATATTTCTGATTTACAATGCTTTAAAAAATATTTCAATTTAATATACATTGAAAAAAAAAGTTTCTTTGACTTAAAAAAATATTTTGGTTTATTATGCTTTGAGAAAGAAAAACATTTATTTACTTTACTTTGAAAAATACTTTTTAGAAAGATTTTGATTTACTACGGTTTGGGAATAAACAATATTTTGTTTTGAAGAAACCCTTTTCTCTTCCTGAAAAAAAAATCAATTTACTATGCTTTGCGAGAAGAAAAAAAATTTGGATTATCTATGATTTAAAAAAAATTATTTTTTAATTTATTTTGCTCAATTTGCTTTACTCGGTAAAAAACTATTTTTGAAATTTATTTTGCTCGGTGAGAAAATTTTTTTAAATTTGCTTTACTTTGTAAGGAAAAATAATTTTCAACTTTATTGTGCTCAGTAAGAAAAAAATAATTCTTAAATATATGTTACTCGGTCAGAAAAAAAATTTATTTAATTTACTTCACCCTGTGAGGAAAAAAAATGCATTTATTTTGTTCGGTAAGAAAAAATTTTTAAAACTACCTCACTCAGCATAGGAAAAAGAAAATTCAAATTTCTGCCCAAAAAAAATTTGACATTAATTTTTAAAATGACTGGCTTGCTCTTAAAAAAAAATCCCATTAAAAAAAATTGCAAATGCAAACCCCCCTTCGCTTTCTCAAAGCAAAAGAAAAATCACTCGCTTATGAGTACAACAGGAAAGAACCTAGCTTTATACAACCTTGTAGAACTCTACTGCAACCTATCTTCTTTCTTGAAGCCAAAGTACCATTGTATTTCATTGCCAAGGCAACCCAACAACCAAAAACTCTTTAAAAAAACCAAAAAAAGAAAAGTATGCTTACTCCAAAGAACAGAGAACCACGTGGGCAGCCAGTGTTACGGTTAGAAAAGAGGAGAGCCTTACACTCCTGCCAACTTGAGCAAGCAGACAGTTGTGGGGCACTTAGCAATGAAACACTAGGTTATACAGTCTCAGAAAATATTTTTGTAAAATAGTGTAAATCGCTTATTGTAATCTTAAAGGTTAGTAAAGGTATGCAATATTTGTAAAACGATAGGTGTAAATTTTAACAAATAAAATAGTTTTTAAAACTAGAATTGTAGGGGTCTTTCCTCTTGTTTTTATTATTAATTTCAATGATGGAAAGGTCTTTTATCAAATATGAAAAAAGTTGAAATGGTTCTCATTTTAAAAAAATGAAGTTTGAGCTTATTTTGATAAGTTTTTATAAAATTTTACGAGTTTTTTTTGACGGTTTTTAAAAAGGGATTAAAATGAAAAGGTTTGGACAGGGAAATATTTCTTATCTGTTTCCACATAGCTAGCCGATGACAGGGCTAAACATCACTGGAACAGGTACACAGGACCCATGACAGGACTATGCATCTTAGGTCAGGGGCAAAGCAGCACTCAGGACGGGAAGCGAAATGCATAGTGTTGAAAGTCTGCACTAGGACTACCCATGGCTGTGCACCGGAACCAAGCACCCTAGACAGATATAAAAACAACCTTCTAGAACAAGGGAGAACACCCTAACGTATCATTTATGGCTAATTTATAATAACGGAAATGTATTTTACACAGGGAAAAAATAAGAAGTAAGACAGTAAGACAAAAAAAAACTACTGTTTACTTATTGTACGGGGCATGCCTGAAGGGCAACACTCAAAGCACATACGTCAAAAAAGCATAAAAAAAAACATATAAGCCCACACTCTATTGTATAGTGGGTACCACGGACGATAAAACTAAAAATTACTTAAAACGACAAAAACAATCTAATTTCTTACAAGGGTAAAAATAATCAAGGTACATACGCAGCAAATATTTACCTCAAATCATCTTGAGGGCGACATTCCGCATGGCAGGTAACCTAATACCTCCCAGGCGAACAGGGAGTTGACGTGAGGCCTCCTCAACCCGTAGCACAAAGAAAAACACAGAATCAAAAATAGTGAACATTGAAATAAACTGGAGGGAAAACGCTTTAAAAAAAATCGAAAATAATTACCATAGATCGCCTGATAAGCCACGGTCTAGGCGGCCATTGTCGTCCGTAAACTATACGAAAAGAAGGACATCTTCAAAAACGCCAAACACAGGCAACGGGCACTTCCACGAAGACTTTCTTCTCTCTTGATCAAGGCGGATTCCGTCTTCGACGATTTCAGTTTGCAAAGGTCGCCATCGCCGCGACTTTTTCCGGTATTCTTGGAAAAGAAAATTTAAACGTGGCACTCAAAACGATGCCGGAAAAGAAGTGTTTCCTTCCCTCCAGGAAATTTCAGACGCTAAAACAGAAGCTTCCTGTGGGCAAAAGATTGGTCAAAAATCTCAGAGGCGCGAAAACTACATTCGAAAATCGCTTACCCTGATTACCATATTAGGTGATGCTGCTGAAAACGCATTACAATTGGGCGATCTTTCTGATATGGGCAAAAATCGACAGGGGCTGGGGTCCAAATTCTACTTTTCGAATGCGACAGGTTCAAGTCGAAAGTCTCTATTCATCAACATAAGACAGACAAAGACAACGAAGCGGTGTTGTCAGATTTCCTTCTGTATCAGCGGGATAGGGAGAGATCACGTGACGAACGGAAGTTAACAACAGTAGTGAGCAAGAAATGGACTTTATCTTTTTGGGAGAAACAATAAACAATAAGTGTAGACATTTGGTTTTCTCGAAAACGTCTCAGCAGTAACGTAATGTGCAACTGTAAACCACAGTTATATGACGTGAAGTTAGTCACTGTATACTCCCAGGATCTCGCCTATGACAATCTGGCAACGTCGTCCCAAACGTCACGGTCAGCTGGCGGTCGAATTTCATTTTGAAAAACCATAAAATGCCTAAAGGAAAACATGGATTTTCGCCAAGAAAAAGACCACTTTCCGGCCCTCAAAGCCTTCCTAAATAATCCAGGTGAGTGACAGTTTCTTTCCGTGTAGGTAACATACGGATCCTTGACAAATATCTCTCTCCCCTTTACTGTTTATTTACCTCTTTAGAACGACTATAAACCTCCTTTATTTCAAATTTCTTATACTTTTAGGCCAGTCTCGAGTCTTATGAGGACGGATGATCGCCTCGTTTGAATAAATAAACTGAATATCTATCGAAATATAACCTGTTGAAGTCTGCACAGCCTATCATATAAACCTCAGGAAACATGGAACTTACAGACCAACAATGCACACAGAGACAGGCAAGACGGTCCACACTTGATATCAACAAATGGAGCGACACTAGTCTCTAGTAAGTATAAGACCGCTAAGTCTCTTTTTTTGACACGGTTTATAAAACTAACCTTTATTATCTACTTTATTTTTGGGTGTTAAGTAGTTGACGGAAGGAGAATTTAGTATAAGTAAAAAAAACAAAGGCTTACTAATCTAGTAAGTTGGCGGTTTAAACTATGCGCTAGAAAGACCGTTTTGGTGTTAGGTTATGTAAAATTATGTTATTTTTTCTTGTTTCAGGTTACTGCAGAGCCAGAGCAACCTTTCTTGGACTTTCTTGGTTAAATTATACAAGAAAAATACGACGTGTCACTGAAGTGTAGACTGTATATCATTAGTTAATATAAGAAAAAGATGATATAATGTTATTTTTGGAAAACACATGATTTGCTACAGTAATTAAATTTATTGGTTTATTAGAAAGGGTTCAATGGTGTTTTATTTGAAATATTGAGGTTTGCTTTGTTTTGAAAAAAAAGTTAACCAGAGTAAAATGCCACCACATAAAATAATCATAATTCTAGTATAATTCAACCTCAATCCAACAGTAAATATTGTTTTTCCAGCGCATTTGCCATGAACTAGTAGGATATAGAATAAACACCATGCTCAGACATATAGTAAAGATTATTGACTTAACAGATTTTGCCAGGGTATTAGAAGGGTGTTTTAAAGAATTATTTTTTCTAA
This sequence comes from Oxystoma pomonae, assembly GCA_963921995.1. NCBI lineage: Eukaryota > Metazoa > Arthropoda > Insecta > Coleoptera > Brentidae > Oxystoma > Oxystoma pomonae. The sequence continues at coordinate 62,844,442 of OY998168.1, read as the reverse complement.
TGGATATTTTTAGGGAAATATTGAACCGTTACAAATATTAGGAAGTAATTTGTGATTTTAAATCTGAAACCGTAGCAGCCTTAGTAGTTATGAATTTACATCAACACCCTCACTAAGCCTAAATTTATAAAAACCGCAGCTTTGTATCAAAACTTATGAATTTTTACATATCCCCCTCAACCACCTCTCAAATATATTTTCTCAAAATTAGAAAACATTAAGTTTTACATTACAAGCTTTTATTTAACTTCGTTTGTATGTATGTATGTTTGTATGTTCGAGTCAAATCTTGCAACTCAATTTTGACTAACCTCTAGATGTCCGATGAATCCAAATTTGGAGGAGCGGGGAAAATGCCTAAGTTTGTCCGATTTCAACCAAAATTGGGGTTTCTGGGGATAAGGAATACAAATTTTTGATCAGATTTTGAAAATTAAATATGGTGGATTCAAGATGGACGATTTTTGTTCATGTTTTGCTAAACAATTTTAACTGACTTATACACATCCGATGGCCTTTAAATTTTATATGCGTTTATAGTTCCGGTAGCAATACAATAATATAGTCCGTTAGTTTTTTTTAACACTTGGAAAATGTGTAACTTTAATGAAAGTCCCAGGGTTGCCTGTTTTTGGCATGGACATGTCATTTTTGCTGGGAAATGGAGGAAGATAATTTTTTTCCGTTTTTTATTTTTACTTCCCTGGCTAAGGGAAGTAATGTAATCATCTAAAAATCGCTCTTCGAGATTTTCATGATCCTCCGAGTAGTGATAAGCACGAATCCAGACGCCGCCGCCGTCACTCTGTCGGTCTGTCTGTCGCCTACTTTGTAGCCACTCTAACTCAAAAACTTCTGCAACAATCGTAACATAGTCATTACTTGTGTTGACGCGCCGACTCCTATTGTTTTTGAGCATTCTCCTATTACACTCTTCGGAGCTACCCCCAAAAAACTTCCTCCCTATTTTTTTTTCTTAACGTGTGATAGCTCTTAGGAAAGCTTATAAAAGTCGTATTTGAATAGCGACAAAATTTTTGACTGTATATATATATATATATATCACATAAAACATGCCATAAAACTCCTGAAAAATTCAATTTTTTGTATCTCGAGTTATGGAACGAAATGTTAAATAAAAAGTAGCTTAAATTAAGATCCAGGTCAGACCCTATTGTCTTATCAAATTTCATACAAATCGGTTTAGCCGTTTTTTCCTGATTAATGAACAAAAATCTTAGTTTATCGGCATTATATATATATATATATATATATATATGTAGGTTTAAATCCGGTCAAGAAAAATTCCTAGTTGGCATCCGGCCTTTATACACCATCAGTATTCATACGATATAGTTACGGTAGAAGTTCGCATCATTTCATTTAAAAGCTGTCTGACCTTCAGGGCTAAAGTTACATATAGCATCCGATAGCATCTGTATATTGATATTTTAGGCTTAATTGAGCTCCAGCCTAATTTACTTTTAACTTATAGGAAGTGTGCCTGTTTATTTATTCTTTAATTTCCGCCAATTTACAGTATCAAGGCAAATTCAGGCAGTAAAATATGCGCGACAAAAATCAGATATATCAATGGGTTTGATTAAATAGAGGAACTAAAAGAGATTTTAAGGGTCGCGGAAAATTGCTTAAAAAAATTAGTTTGATTTTTTTTTCGAATGACATTCACTTGACCAATGACCAGACGTTTACAGTAGTCCGATTTTAACGAAATTTGGCACAATTATTTTAAGGATAAAAAGATATAAACCCTAAAAAAAATTTATCCTCCCACCGCGCGCAATTAAGCGTAGTAGGAGTAAAAATACCAATAATTAGTGTCAGATCCATAAATTTAATTTTAATTGGTTTGGTAGAACGACCCAGTCATTTAAATATATGCCAGATAATGTTTTGTTCCTACCACTCTTATTTGAGGGAGTAGGAGGTTGACATTTTTCCTAAATATGTAGCTTGTTCCCTTAAAATTTTCTACTTAGTTTCATTTTAATTGGTTTGGTAAAATAACCCAGTCATTCAAATATATGCCAGGTAATATTTTTTTCACTAACACCCTTATTTGAGGGTGTCGGAGGTTAAATTTTTTTTAAAATATGTACCTTGGTTTCTTAAATGTTCATAATAAATTTAATTTTAATTGGTTCAGTAGAACGACCCAAAAAGGGTGGGGGGTTGATATTTTTTATAAATGTGTAGCTTGGTTCCTTAAAATTTCCTACTTAGTTTTATTTTAATTGGTTCAGTAGAACGACTTAGTCATTCAAATATATGCCTGGTAACATTTTGTCCCGGAAAATGTTTCGTAAATGTGAAGCTTGGCTCCTTAAATATTTCTATTAAATTAAGTTTAATTAGTTTTGTAGAACGACCCAGTCATTCAAATATATGCCAGCTAATATTTTGTCCCTAACACCCTTATATGAGTTAGCGGGGCGTTAATTTTTTTTTTTAATTTGTAGCTTGGTTTCTTAAATGTTTTTGCTAAATTTTATTTTAATTGGTTTGGTAGAATGACCCAGTCATTTAAATATATGCCAGATAATGTTTTGTCCCTACCACCATTATTTGAGGGCGTGGGGGGTTGAAAAATTATTTTGGGGGGGGGGTTGGAATTTTTTCTACATGTGTAACTTTGTTTATAGAACGTCGCACCGAGTTTTGTCAAAATCGGTAGAACGACCCAGTTATTGAAATATGTGTCAGATAAGATACTTTTACCCCTACTACCCTTAATTGCAGGGTGAGGAGTCAAATTTTTTATGTTTAATATCTTTATATCTCAAGTTTCGTTAAAATCGGACCACTATAAAAAAAAGTTCTAGTCATTGGTCAAGTGACTGGTCAATAAATTAGAAACTTCCCTTAAAAACGTGGCGTTTTTCATAAGCAGAAGTGTGCGTGGGGAAACATCTCTACCAAAAATACTGCATCAAATCTGTTGAAAAAGTTGTTTGATAAAATATATCGTCAAAACTCGCTAACTTTTATGAGAGTTGAAGCGGAATTTTTTGCAGGACGCCGCGATCTATTTACATAAACGAAAAAAAGAATTCCTACTGAGTATAATATTTTAATTCTCACAGCACCTTTGGCTTGCAGCAGCATTGCCAGATTTACGGATGCCATGTAGCCTTAACTCTGATCACTTCATACACTTCGTGTATATCTGAAACTCGGTGGTGGCGGCACCACCGGTGGACTCTGGAACTTAGCGTATACTCACAAAACCGAAAACAGGTCAAGTGAACTCCGACTTAATTATTGTTTGGGGGGTTCACGGTGATCTGGTGGACCATGCGAACAGACCTTTTCGGTTTGGTCATTTGACTTCCGTATACCGGAAGCCATCTGACCAGCGGATGCCACTTGAACCTACAATTTAATATGAGTGGATTCCAAATGGTACCCTATATATATGTTAGATTCTGACTACGCAGTTTAACTTTTTTAAAAACAGTTTATTTTCAAAATATAAAATTACACCGACATAGGTTCGAGTTGAGCTTAATACTAACTTAAGACTACAAGAACATTCGTTTTTCTAATAAAATAATATGCTGAATAAGCTGGGAAAGAAATAATAATCTTCTTCGCATGAAATGATAAACCATGGAAATGCAAGGTTTGCATATTCCTGGAAATCGTCTTGACATAAGAAACACGTGTGTCATCTGAGTACTGTGTGACTTGATAACTGGGTTATTTTTCCATATAACAGCTCCCCTCTTAAGAGAAAAGTTGGTGTTAGCTAAACAGCAACTTTTAAGCAGATTTTTTGTTAGCATTCAATTCAAGTTCATCTTCAAGGTCTTCTCCCAAGTGGATACTAGGGCGTCTTCTTGGAAGGATTTGGATTCTTTTACTGCCAACAAAGGAATTGCAGGTAGATCTTAGGGCGACGATACTATTGACTTCAATAATTTTTGTATTGATTTCTTGGTCTTCGCATTTGATCGTGATAGGAATTGGATCAGATGTCGTAACTAACCATACATTTGGATGAATTGACTGGACGTGGTAACCTTCGGCATAGAATATTGGTGTTCTACACGTTTTAGGCAGTTTTGATTGTTGCCTTAGCAGTTGAGCTTCACAGATGGCGTCGCTATCGATAGGGTACGGAAGTACGTTGGAACAAATCTTCGTCTTCTTGTCGATATCTTTACAGTGGTCTACGTCTTGGAACGTAATATAAAACAATGAATCATCATCACGCGCAATGTATTTATTTAAAGTTGATATTGTGCGATATAAACTTGTTCGATTATCTAAAATTGGGATTGGGTATAAGGTATAAATCGAAGGGTCAATAAGGGGTATTTTTAAAAGAAATACTATTTTTGTATCAGATTGATAAGCTTCTATTTCAATTAAATCAATGTATTGAGCAATAGTTGAAGTAAATTATTCTTTTGAAGAGAGTGAGAAATTTGTCTCAAGGATTCAACCAAATCTGATTGTTTTATAATCGTTCCATGCAATATTTTAAGGCGTGCAAAGGTAACTCCGTTTAACGCATCATTAAGTGTATCTTTTATAAACTATAGCTTTCCATTAATGATTCACATAAATCTAAAGCTTTGATTTGTGCGCGATAAAGCCCTAACTGATCTGAAAGTGTAGTTTTCGATTTCGTCGATATTTTTGTTGAACGTCTCTTCATTGATTCTTAGTTTTTGCATTGTGGAATTAAAATTTTTAATAACTGAGGTTGTCACCAAAATTTGTTTTCGCATGAGTTTTTCAATATCTCCTTCGTTGCGCCTGATTTTATCGATACAATCGTTAAAGTATTGCCCGTCTGACGCATCTAGATTTCCGATTATTGTTTTTCAAACAGTTCCGACGCCGTTAAATATTCCTCGCTTGTATCCTAAATTAATATCTTTAGTATCTAGCATTAATTCCTGGTATTTTGAATTTACGTATTTTGAAATTTGTTTAAGAAGACTCGCGTGAGTTTGAATTTCTGTTTGAAAAGCCATTCGATTGGATTTTTCCGTTAGCAAAGTGTCCAATAAACCGTCTAAAATTTTGTCATTATGTTCGATTGCTTTTTTGAAAGGTAATAAATTTCGATAAACTAGTAGTGTCCATTTGTCATTTGATATTTTAACGTTAAGTTCTTCGTGGAAGAAGAGTCCGACTGTATTATTAATTGGTGTGATTTGGTATTGGCTGCTGGCGATTGCGATCAATACCAATAATATGTAAAGAAATAAAACCTTATTCAAAATACGGTTTCATTCTATCAAAATTGACTTTAGTTTTTTGATTTGTTTCAGGATGGCTGAGTTTAAAAGAATTTCGGTTATAGTAAAAGGACCATTAAATTTATTTTCTGATTTTGATGTTATTTGTGATTCTCGTGTATAGACTTTGTCGCCAACATTAAATTCGGGAAGTTTTTCTGATGCATGTTGATCAAATCTATTTTTTGATTTTTTTTTAGTCTGTTCGGTTCTTTGACGAGCAATTTTGTATAAATAGGTCATCCTATTGTTTAAATCACGTATGTATTTGGAAATAAGTGCCTCTTGATTGTAGATCTTTTCAGGAGGTCTGTTTGACGTGTGTCCAAAGGCAAGTTCGTACGGGGTAAAACCATGCGTTTTATTTTTTGTATTGTTGTAACAAATAACTGCGTATGGTAAAACAGAAAAGGGGTAATCTTTGGGGTGTTCGGCTTGATTAACTCTAATCATATCCACCTAAAGTTGCGTAAAATCGTTCTAGTGATCCGTTCGATTCGGGGTGACCAACACTCGAAAATGTTAGTTTCATATCAAAAAGTTGGCAAAGATCTTTTAAGAGAGTGTTATCGAATTCTTTACCAGATTCGCAGTGAATTCTTAAAAGCGTACCGTAATGTTGAAAATAGACCATAAGAGTGTTCACGACGGAGGATGCTTTTTTATCTTTTAACAGGTAGGCTTGAATAAATTATTTCGTAATTTATTGTTATTGCGTAATTTCGCGAAGGGTATTCAAAAATATCAATGTTAATTCTTTCGAATGGCGTTCGAGGTGTTTCAGTTATAACCAAGGGTCTACTTAGATGTTTCCTAACAATTTTTACTTTTTGGAAAATTTCACATTTTTTATGTAATCTTCGACGGTTTTGTTTATGCCTCGCCAATTGTATTTTTATCTGATTCGCCAACAGGTTTCATTTATTCCGCGATGTAAATTATTTTTACCGAGGTGGTATTGTTCGATAATAATCGGTATTTGATCTTCATCAGGGGTTGTAACAATATTCTGACATATTTTTAGTTTGATTTCTTTGTCAGCAAAAATAAAGGACATAATTTATAAAGAAGGTAGATCTAAATTATTTCGTTTAATTCAAATATCTGTTGATATTTAAACAAACAGTAGAAGTGTTGACAATCGTCATTATCAAAAGGTAATGGAATGAATAAATATTGATTGATTTTTAATTCTTGAAAATTTAATTCTTCTTCAAAGATGTCGTCAATGATATTATAATTAAAATATAGTTCTTCCATTTTGTTTTTGTCTGAAAAATGTGACAATATTTTTTTTGATTTGTCCAAAAGTTGTTCATTACTCAATTTTAGAGTAATCAATTAAAGATCTGGTTTTATAGTTTTCAACAAATCGATTAAATTCGTCCGTTATTTTTTGATCGTCATTCTTGATAACACTGTCCAACAATTTTTTTTTGTTTCCTTCAACTTATGAGTTAGTTCCTACCAATTTTGGGTTGCGAAAAATGATTATGACAAAGAAAATTTTTTATTAGCTCTAGTTTCTATGATAAAAAAATCATGAGTTTTTCATTTAATAAGGATTATGAGGTAACGAAAAATATTAATTATGTATGCTAACAATATCAAAAGGTGTATTTTTAATGACAGTTACACACTATAAATGACAAAAGAACACTCACCGATGGTTGAATATAGAATAGGTAGAATTAATTGGGGGCTTTATGAGATCGCTGTCTTTTGGCTTTCCTCTTGTAAGTAATTTCTGGAGCATCCCTATACATAAACCAGCAGTAATACGCAAGCATTGCTTCATTTCAGCGGCCCTGATATCTCCGTTCCATGAGAGAAATATCCTGGTGGAATCGTTCCTGATGCTCGTCACTGACAGCTCCACAACTGGGTGGGAAAAAATCAAGATGGGAGTGGAGAAAATGTATTTTTAGTGACATATTACATCCGAGTTGATGGTACTTTTCTAGAAGTACTTTTACCAATTGAGTGTAATTTTCCTCTCTTCTGTTCCCTAAAAATACATGCATAACTCCCGAAGCTTCCTTTTCTTTTCTTTTCAGAACTAGATCGAAAGCAGGATCCTTTACGAGTTCACGTATTTGTGGCCCAACGAAGATGCCTTCCTTGACTTTTGCATCACTTAGTTTGGGAAATTTTTCTCTCAAATATTTAAAAGCCTGACCATCTTGCTTTAAGCCTTTGACAAAATTCTTCATTAAACCGAGCATGATATGTAGGGGTGGAAGAAGAACATCTTTTGGATTCACGAGAGGCTCGGCAACCTATCTCTATTATCCCACATACATAAAAAGCAACAGTATTTAGTGTACCCTAATTGCATTCCTAATAGTATAGCAATGACTTTTAGGTCGCCACAGATTTTCCACTTATGTTCAGCATATTTGATTGAGTTGAGGAGGGTTGCCATATTTGCATAAGTCTCCCTCATATGAACTGCGTGACCAACAGGAACAGAAGAAAGACGATTGCCATTATGAAGCAATACAGCTTTTAAACTAAGCTTGGAAGAGTCTATGAATAGCCTCCATTCAGTTGAATTATGCTCCATTTTCAAACTTTTCATAAGACCACAGCAAAAAACAAGATAATTCTCCTTCTTAAAAAAAGGTAACAGATTCCGCCGACGCTGTCTGTACTTAAAGACCCTGACATTTGGTTGAAGAAGATTCCATTGCTGTAACCTTGATCCTAGAAGTTCTCCTGTGACAAGTCAAGATCTCGAATTAGATCATTTAACTCAGACTGGCTCAATCTGTGTGGCTGATCATATTTTTCTTCAAAATCAGGGTGGTGTGATATTGAAGGCATGTTTAATTCCTCATCTTCCACATTGTCTTCACTCCCTACTTCCAATTCATAGTTTTGAGCTGGAGTCGGAATTAGTAAACTGTCTGAATGTGGTATAGGTCGAATAGCAGATGGGAGATTCAGATATTAAACTGTTCCTCTTTTTTTCATTAACAATCCTGCATTGATAGGCGGAGTCGAGCAAAAATAGCAGTCATCTATGTGCTTTGTAGGCTCCCGCCAAACCATGGGCACCCTAAAAGTCATCGATCGTTTTTTATTTTTAAGCCATTCTCGTAATAGAACTGAACACGAGTTGCAACATATATGTGGAGCCCACGTCTTATCCTGGTCTCCTACCTTCATTCCAAAATAATGTTGGTAAGCAGTCTTTACAAGAAGCGTCAAATTGCGTTCCTGTTATTTCTCCACAAATATAACAAAAATTGTTAACTCGGCATGTTAATATAATAAGTTTTACTTTAAAAACACTCCAAAACAACAAATTTTGCACTAAACAAAACAGAAATATTGTGTGTAAAATGTAAACCATAGATTTACAACATAAACACTATAGTCAGTTTGCGATGATATATTGTGTCTCCGTGTATCTAGTTTTATAACAATACCATACACACTACAATAACTGTGCGTTGGATTAGAAATATGAAACTGAACTGTAAGGTATCGGGTGCACTGAATAAAAAGACGCGCAAATACGCAATTATTTCGGAAAGGAGGGAGTCCCCGCTTATTTATATATCGAGAATAGTAGAGAATTAAAACTATCGATAGTTCTGTAGTTTTATCTCTATCGATATTATCGATAGTCAATTTCGATGGTGGCGTACCACTATTTTTAACTTCCCACCCTATCCAGTTCTCTGCCCTTTCTATTATTTTCTCTGTCGATACTTTTAGAGGATATAAAATGTAAAATATCACCTTATCTCCAAAACTAGAGCTAATCTCTAATTTTTATAGTGATTTTTGAATTCAGTGGATGAAAATACTTAAGAATTAGCTATTTTTGAGCCCGAAACGTTTTCAGTGTTGGACAGTGTAAGCGGAGACTCGGGGTTAGACTCAGGAGTAGGATTGTCTTCTTCTAATGCAAACATTTTGACTTTGTTATGAAAATCTACGCATTGCTTAAAATGATTGATTGTAATTCGGGAAAGTGCATCTACATTTTTATTGTATTTGCCAGGTTTGAATTCGATTTTAAACGTATACTCCTCAAGTTTGAGACGCCAACGCGTTAACCTGCTTCCAGGGTCCTGAGTTGACCATAACCACGTGATAGGACGGTGGTCAGTAACGAGTGTAAATTGTCTGCCAAATAAGTAGGGACGAAAATGTTTGATTGCCCACACGATGGCTAATAATTCGCGCTCTATTTTGTTTCTGCATTACACAAGGTTCTAGACGCGTAAGCAATTGGTAGGTCTTTACCGATCGGTCCTTGTGAAAGTACTGCTCCGATAGCAAACGCACTTGCGTCCGTCGTTATTATAAAAGGTTCTTCAAAGTTCGGGTAAATTAAAATGAGATCGGAAATCAAGGCGTTTTGTAAATCTTTAAAAGCGTCTTGGCACTCTTTTCCAAAAACAGAAGGGGTGTCTTTTTGAAGGAGTCTAGTTAGAGGTTTCGAAATCTTAGCGAAGTTTGAAATAAAGCGTCTATAGTAGCCTGCTAAACCGATAAATGATTTAATGTCTTTTGGATTTTTGGGTTCCGAAAAATTTTGAATACATTCTACTTTTGCTGGGTTAGGTTTCACTCCGTTTTCAGTGATTAAATGTCCAAAGTAAGCTACTTCCTTACGCAAGAACTCGCATTTATCTAGTTGAATTTTGAGGTTAGATTTTCGTAGACGTTTATATACTACGACGTTCAATATGTTCGTGAATAGTGGGTGAGTATACGATGATGTCATCCATGTATACAAGACATCTCTCGTTTAAAATGCCCATAACAATCCATTACACGTTGGAATGTAGATGGCGCGTTCTTTAAACCGAAGGGCATGCGCACGAATTCATGATGGACATTTTCTACAGAAAACGCGGTTTTAGAAATGTTTTTGGGATCTATCTCAATTTGGTGAAAACCCGATGCCAAATCTAAGGTGGTAAAATATTGACATTTGCCCAATTGATCAAGGAGATCTGAAATGTTTGGGAGAGAGTATTTATCATCCACGGTCACCTCGTTTAATTTACGATAGTCAATAACGACGCGCCATTTTTGTTTACCAGGCGCATCGAGTTTTTTCGAGATTACCCATACAGGGGCGGACCAAGGATATGTTGACGGTTTTATGATCTTTTCGTCAAGAATTTTAGAAATTTGCTTCTTTACTTCTTTCTTATAAACCTTTAATTGTTCTCTTATTAAGTGACGTCTGTCGATAGGTTCAACCGTATCGTATGAGTTAAAATTATTTATTGATTAAAAGTCAGGTAAAGGTTCAAAAGACAAATTTGAAAAATCAATAGTTTTATCGATAGCGTTAGGATTAATTATTGTTGTTAAAAATTCACCTTGTCCGTTTACGTAAACAACAGCCTTCGGGAATCTTACCTTTTCTTTTTCCTGCCCTAATAAAATAACATTAGTGTTATTCAAATCGCATTTCAACTTATAGACTTTTTCTTTGCGGTGTTCTATTTTTATTATATTTCTTGTTTGTTTAGAATTTTGAAAATTTTGGTTTATCTGAGGTTGTGAAACAACAGTTGGAGTTGCGTATGCTATTACCAATTTTTGATGTGCGTTTAATTCAGTGTTTTCTTGTTTTGGTGAAAATTTGCTATTATGCATGGGGATGTCTTTAAAGTTTGTTTTAAGCAACTTGGATTTTACATCATGTAACGTTCATTTTGATCGTTACAAGTTTAACGTAAGACCTTGGGAACGAAATTACAAAAACTGCCTAATATCTCGCTCGAATTAGATCTAACCGAAACTGCCTCACTGCCATCTCGTTTCTCTCTCTTTCACGACGAATATCTGTGCATCGCTGTAATGCAGAACCGCCTAATTTCATCTCGTTTTGCCTTGTTATTGTCATGATACTCCGCATGAAAAATCATGCAATTCTTCTTTTAATTTAAACGAAATCTTGGCGTAAGTAATAGAAATCTAGCGGTCAAACGACCCCTTCCCCATGCGGAAGGGACGTCGAACATCTTGTTTCCATAAAAGTCATTGCTGCAGGACAAGACGTCCTTTCCATCTGTAGACGTACATAACTACGGACCTCCACCGCCATGTTAACAATCTAAAAAAGTTCCTTGGAACTGCGCATTATGCGGAAATAGTGAAACAAAGTTCACTTTGTGATCTTTAGTTTGTTGAGTTAGCTGCTATTTAATTATAGTGGTTAACGATGGCGTGGAGAACTGCTTGAAAAAAGCCGAACACCAGGTATGTTTCCACCATTTTGTTACACACGTTTTTTTTTGCATCTTTTATCTATCATTATCAAGTCACTTCTGTGTATTTTCTTGCATTTTTTTACAATGGGTCTTTCTCCCATTCAGGCTTTTAATTGCGGAGATGGATTTTCCTTGGGAAGACTTTATTGGTGAATTCATGACGTCCTGCCCCATACCTACCTAGCTTTGTTCCAGTCAGTCAGACTTCGTACCTTTATGTGGGGGAGACCTTTGCTTGGCGTGTGCTGCTGGTCCCTGACGTTTGGTAGCTGTACAAAACCTTGCCTGTGGAGCAGACGTGCTGGTCGCTGTAGAATCAAAGCTAAGTACCTTTTTTGAGGCTTTCACCATTCATTTTATGCATTTGTTTGAAAGTTTTATGCAGTTTTCACTTTTTTTGGTTTTTTTTGCTGTATTTTTTATGGGTAATGGGGGGTTATATACTATCGAGGTTATTTTAAGGGGGGAGGTGGTTTTCTTGTGGCTTTTAAAACACAAATAACCCGATAGAAGTAGGCTTTTGCCGAACATAAGATCTGAGAATCATTTTTTATAGACTCATTTATACTGTAGGCTTTTGCCGATTTCAGATCTACGGATCATATTTTTATAGACTCATTTATGCTGTAGGCTTTTGCCGATTTCAGATCTAAGGATCACATTTTTTATAGACTCATTTATGGGCAATATATCATGTTACATATTTTGGTGTACGTATTAGTAATGTTTATTGGTAGATTGTGCCGTGTGGCCTTATTTTAAAAGTTAAGTATTTTCCTGATGGCGTTGTATTATATTTTGCTTGCTTTGCGATTTAGTTTTAGCTATTTTTTGTATGCAAATTGCGATTAAGATATTTATGGCGCTATGCGAATAAGCTTAGATTTTAATTCCTTATTAGAAATTCCCTAAAATACAGTAAGCATTACTATACCTAAATGTTACTTGTGTAATGATTTATGTAAGGTTTTAAGCCTTTACTTTCGGTATAAGTCAACTTAATTCCCTGTTAGTTTCCTTGTGTGAATATTTGTAATTTTTACTTTTGGCATAGGTCAAACTTTATTCCAAGTTAGTTCCTTGTGTGAATATTTGTAATTTTTGCCCATTTAAAAAATAGATATTTTATAACCTTTGTTGCTCATTTTAAAACCCAGTGTATATTTTAAAGGCTTGTGAATTATATCAAAGATTATATTTTAAAATAAATGATAATTTATCATTTAACCACTTTGCTTTATTTTATAGAAGGCCAGAACAAAACAGATCCAATTAGTTCATTATTTAAAGCTACTAAAAATAGACTTGAGACTTTCTTTGCTTGCTTCTCTGAAATAACCAACAAAATAAAATAATAGTAGAAATAAATAAACATCACAAATTTTTGAGCTTAACGTGTTTCAACATTTCAATCAATAACGCTTTCGTAATGCTCTAGAAAATGTAGACCTAAAATACCATCAAATTCGATATCTAGATTACAGATATAGACTTTGCATGGATTATTTGCGTTAAAAGGAATCAAGGTAGATTCTTGGATCAATATTTTTTGACCAGTGATTCCTTAAACAACAATATTTTCGGCAAAACGTTTGTTGTAACTTTCTACAACGTAATTTTTAAAAACTGAAAGTCCTGCGCCTGTGTAATGTAATTTGTGTTTTTTCGAAGTATCGTAAATGTAATACAGATTTTTAGAGCTTACTGTATTCAAGTTACTTAAAGAAAGCTTTGGTCGGGGTTTTGGCTCAACAAAGGATGGTCGTTGATCCGTACGGTTTGGATTTGCAACGCAATCTGCGTCATATCGTTTTTGGTTTGAGTTTGATTGGGCACATCGTTTTGGTTCGCTACTAATGGAAAATTTTGGTTTGGTGGGATTAAACTATTATGGGTTTGTTGAGAAACAAAATTATCAATGCAATGGTATTGATTTTCGATTGGTTGCATTGGTTGTTCAAACTGGTAATCAGTTTGGCCAGAGTAGGCATCATCAAAAGTTTGATCAGGGAAGTAGTAATAAGTGTAATCGGGGCAATAGTTGTATTGATCAAAACTGTTATCAGTATAACTTGTTTCGTCATAATAGTTATTTTCGTAAGATTGTAAATATTCGTCAAAATTTATAAAATGAGCTCTTTGTGATTGATAGATTGGGTTTCTTTGTATTACCGATGAGCGGTACTGATTTTGATTATTTTGCGAAAAATTTGATCGCGGTTGGGAATTAGAAGAGTTTGGTTAATAATTAGAAGGACTGGCTTGATTTTGGTAAAATGGTCTTTGAAATGTTTGGTTTGAATTTTGATTTGGTGCAGAATTTAAAGGACCGTTGGGTCTAGTCATTTGTACTCTGCAATCATTTGAGGTATGACCCATTTGACCGCATCTAAAGCATTTTATTTGTTGCGACTGAGGTTTTCTTAACGGTTGATTTTGTCTGGGTGGCTGTACAGGCCTATTTTGTTTTTGATTTTCAAAATATGACAACTGCAATTCGCGTCTAATGCGTATTTGAACTTCGAGCAAGCTGGTGGGGTTACTAGCGCGTTCAATGTGGCCAATACGAGGATCTAATCCTGTCAAAAGGGTATTTAGGGCCATATAATCAATTAAACTAGTGTGAGCGACTTTTTGGAGGGCGGTCAAATTTTGTTTTTGAACTGCGGAGTTCATTTTGGAATTTAAAGTTTGTAATCTGCTAAAGAATACTAAAAGAGATTCGTTTGTTTGTTGTTTTAATCTTTGTAGGTCTTGTATCAAAGAAGAGAGATCTCTGCTATCGCCAAAATGTAGACTCAGTAGCGGTTTAATTTCTAAATAAGAAAGTAAAGTTCTTGAACTGACCAACTGCGCGGCTCTGCCTCTTAATTTATTTTTTATGTGAATGACTAATAAATCGCGCTGCTCGCCAACTGCCATATGGTAAGCACAATCACAAGCTTGTAAAAATGTGCCCAAAAATATGAATCACATCTCATCATATTCGGGGTTTATCGAAAAAATTTCCGATAAACGGTGGTTCGAGAGCTTCGGGTTCTGGCGTGTTTACGCGAATGTTATTTTGTACGTTCGCTTGTGCGTCTTCACCGTCTTAAGACATGATTTTGGATTATTGGGAAAATTAGAAAATCGAACAGTTTCTTTTAAATAAAATAAACAAAGGTAATAATAAAGTAAACGAATGATTCAATGCTTTACTTACAGTAAAATCTTCTTGACCATTGTCTTTTTCTCTGCTTGTTGGATACCAGGGGCTTCACTAGGTGTTCCTTCCGTACCCTTGTTGCTGAGTGAGGACGTTGGGCTGCCTTGGGGCGGTTTTTTTAGAGTGCTACTTGGTTCTTATTACTAGTAGATAGCACACGCGAATTCGGCTATAGTCCTTTTTTCGCGGCGTATTAATAATCCATTGCAACTGAGCCAATGTTAAATTGCGACTACGCAGTTTAACTTTTTAAATAATAATTTATTTGCAAAATACAAAATTAGACCGACATAGGTTCGAGTTCAGCTTAATACTAACTTGAGATTACAAGAACATTCGTTTTTATAATAAAATGATATGCTGAATACGCTGGGAAAGAAATAATAATCTTCTTCTCAAAGTCTTCTCTGAAATGATAAACCATGGAAATGCTAGGTTTGCATATTCCTGAAAATCGTCTTGAGATAAGAAACACGTGTGTCATCTGAGCACTGTGTGACTTGATAACTGGGTTATTTTTCCATATAACATATATATATATATATATAAATATATTGGGGTACCATTTGGCATCCGCCCATGTTAAATTGTAGGTTCAAGTGGCATCCGCTGGTCAGATGGCTTCCGGTATACGGAAGTCAAATGACGAAACCGAGAAAGCCTGTTCGCATGGTCCACCAGATCACCTTGAACCCCCAAACAATTATTAGGTCGGAGTTCACTTGACCTGTTTTCGGTTTTATGAGTATACGCTAAGTTTTAGAGTCCACTGGTGGTGGCGCCACCACCGAGTTTCAGATATACACGAAGTGTATGAACTGATCATAGTTAAGGCCACATGGCACCCGTAAATTTGACAAAACATTAACTGGCATATATTTGAATAACTTCTACTGAACCAATTAAAGTTAAATTTGTTAGGAACATTTAGAGAACCAAGGTACATATTTTGAAAATTTCAACCTCCCACACCCTCAAATAAGGGTAGTAAAGACAAAATATTACCTGGCATATATTTGAATGACTGGGTCATTTTACCAAACCAATTAAAATGAAATCAAGTAGAAAATTTTAATGGACCACTCATTTAAGAAAAATTTGAACACCCCACCCTTTCAAATAAGGATGGTAGGAACAAAACATTACCTGGCATATATTTAAATAAATGGGTCGTTCTACTGAACCAATTAAAATTAAATTTATTAGGAAAATTTAAGAAACCAAGGTACATATTTTGAAAAAATTTCTACCCTACTCCTTTAAATAAGGGCGATAATGACAAAACGATATCGACATATATTTTTAATAGTAACCACCCACTACTGAAGAAAGTATATTTTTGGCGACGGTATGTCGATGTCAGTTTTGTCATTTGGACAGGCTCTAGGATATAAAAAAAAATATCAAATTTACCATGGAATTATAGAACAATAACTCTTCTTCAAACTTTTTGGATCTGACGATTACAAGACACAAAAACACACTTAAATACTTAATATATAGAAAACCAACCCAAACAGATCATATCATTCCATGTGACTCAAATCATTTTTTTACACGAAAATTCTCAGCCTTTTACTCTTATATCCACCGGCTTTTCACAATCCCCCTCTTCCCTTTCGACTTTGAGAAGGAAAAAAAGATTATATATCAACTTGCAGAGAACAATGGCTATAAAAAACACCATCGATAACCTAATCAACAAAAAATATCGTAAGCTAACAAAAAACTTTCTAAATACCAAAGAAAATTCGGATATTCCACCCTGGCAGCCTACCAGATATATCCCCCTTACTTTCTTAGGTCCCATCTCCATTAAAGTAGGCAATGTTCTCAAAAGTTTAAACGACAGTATTACCATAGCTTTTAAACCTTTTCAAACAGTTTCAACTCTTTTCACAAAAAACAAAGACAAAAGACAGGATTTGGAAAAGAATGGGGTCTATAAAGTTTCTTGTAACAATTGCAATGCTCAGTATGTCGGACAAACAGGTCGAAACTACCAAACTAGAATACAAGAACACCTTTACAGTCAAAAATCAGCATTCGGAACACATCTAAAAAAAATCTACATACCTTTGATATTAAAAACAACTTTAAAATAATGCACAACTCGCAAAAAAGCCTAAAACTCAACGCTCTCGAGAACATCGAGAGTGCTAAATTGGAATCCCACACAGACGCATTATGTTTAAACAACCCATTGCTAAGCTATTTAAATAGTCTACTTTGAAATTCTCAACAAGATTGTGTCCCCCCCCCCTTTTCTCCCTTTTTTTCTCTCCTTTTTGAACTAGTTCTTATCGAACCTTCCAACAAATTGAGTCATTAGTCATAAAAAATTTTAACAAATGTGTATTTGGTTGTTATCAAACCTTCCAACAAAATGTGTTTCTGGTTTTTATCAAACCCTTAAACAAAATGTGATTCTGCTGGTTCTTATTAAACTTTTCAACTTTTGGTTGTTATCAAACCTTCCAAGAGAATGTTGTTCCGTTCTTTATCAACCATCCAACATATATATTTCCTGTCCTTACTTAACTTTCCAACAAAATGTGTGCCTGGTTCTTACTAATAAACTTTCCAGAAAAATGCGTCTCGAGTTTTTATCAAACCTCGTACAAAATGTTTCATTGTTCTTATCAAGCTTTCCTTCCTTGAAAGGTACCTTTCTCCAAAATTAACAAAACCTTTTTACTAAAGGAATACAACTAAAAATGTCAACTACTTTGTCTGTCCAAAAAATAGAACTAATATTTTGTATTTTTTAAATGTGAATGTTTTATATGTTAATTTTTTTAAAGTATGGCCTTAGAAACTATGGTATGGTCCATACAGGAGTCTCTCTTTGTTGTAAGTTTAGCATTCCTTTTTTATAAATAGTTTTTTTTGTTTTTTCAAGAAATTTTATTCTGACCAAAGTTATATTGTTTCAGATCTAAGTTTTATTGTAACCAATTTCAAGATGAGCTTTATTTGCTCGAAATGCGTCATTCTATCAAACCAATTAAAATGAAACTAAGTAGAAACATTTAGGAAACCAAGCTACAAATAAAGGTGGTAGGGACAAAACATTATCTGGCATATATTTAAATGACTGGGTCGTTCTACCAGACCAATTAAAACTAAATTTATTAGGAACATTTAAGGAATTAAGCTACACATTTACAGAAAACTCAACCCCCTGCTCCTTCAAATAAGGGTGGAAGGGAAAAAGTATTACCTGGCATATATTTGAACGAGTAGGTCCTTCTACCGAAGCAATTGAAATTAAATTTAGCTGGAACATTTAAGGAACCAAGCTACACATTTAGCAAAGCAATTACTCACCCCCACCCCCTCAAATAAGGGTGGTAGGGACAAAATACTACCTGGCATATATTTGTATGACTGGATCGATCTAGCGAAACAATTAAGATTAAATTTAGTACAAATATTTAGGGAGGAAAGTTACACGTTTCCCTACTACCCTTATTTGAAGAATTTGAAGAGTTGGTTCGGTGGAACGCCCAAGCCATTCAAATATATGTCAGTTAATGTTTGTTCTTTCCTACACTAATTTGAGGGGGTGGCGATTTAAAACTTTTTCTAAATGTGTTGCTTGGTTCGCTAAATGTTTCCACTAAGTCATTCAAATATATGTCAGGTAATATTTTGTCCCTACTACCCTTATTTGAAAAGGTGGGGGGTTGAAATTTGTCCCATATGTGCAACTTGGTTTTTTAAATGTTTCTACTAAGTTTAGTTTTAATTGGTTTGGTAGAACAACCCAGTGATTTTTTGAGGGGATGTGGAATTGAAATTTTTTCCAAATATCTAGCTGTGTTCGTTAAATGTTTCTGGGGGGATCAATTTTTTTAGGGTTTATATTTTTTATCCTTAATTAAATTCCGTTAAAATCGAACTAACGAACGAAAAAAAAATTGAACTAATTCTTTTAAACAATTTTCCGCGACCCTTAAAATCACTTTCAGCTCCTCTATTTAATCAAATCCATTTATATATCTGATTTCTGTCGTGCATATCTGTCTGCCTGAATTTGCCTTTGTAATGTAAATTGGCGGAAATGAAAGAATAAATAAACAGACACACTCCCTATAAGTTACAAGTCAATTTGGCAACTAGGTTGGAGCTCAATTAAGCCTAAAATATCAATATACGGATGCTATATGTAACTTCAGCCCTGGAAGTCACACAGCCTTTAAATGAAATGATGCCAACTTCTACTGGTAACTATATAGTATGAATACTGAAGGTGTATAAAGGCCGGATGCCAACTAGGAATGTTTCTTGACCGGATGCCATTTAAAATTTTCGTTCAACAGTGAATTGAAAGGCGGTGTTTTTTTATTACCTATTTATTTGACGTTTCAATTCATAAAAAGATTTATTTTTCACTTAAAATACCTAATTAAAATTATTTTTTGTACCCTTGGTATACTAAAAAGATCGACACATTTTACGAGAAAACAAAAACGTAGGTACATAGTGGGTTCCGGTTGAACGAGGTACCAAGGGTACAAAAAATAATTTTAATTAGGTGTTTGAAGTGAAAAATTAATTTTTTTATCAATCAATTGATATTTCTGACGAAGGTCCAAAAAAACCGAAACGTCAAATAAATAGGTAATAAAAAACACCACTTTTCAATTCACTGCTGAACCAAAAAATCCCAAGAACTCAAAAACAAAAAATATATTTTAAAGGTTCAAGAAAACTCAACAAAAATAAAAATATATATATAAAACCTCGATTGGTTAGTGGTGATGCAGTCTTATATGGGCCGGAATAAAGTAAACTCCTTTTTTGACAATCAAGCTTTCGAGAATATATTTTTCTCTTCTTCACGACTTCTACGATAAGGTAACAAGCCATTAGAATAATTAACTTAATTAATGATGCAGTCTTATATGGGCCGGACCAACTCCTTTTCTAACAGACAAGCTCTCGAGAAAATATTTTTCTCTTCTTTAGAACTTTACAATAAGTTAACAAGCCATTAGAATAATCAACTTAATGAATTAATTAACCGATCCCCACTAACCAACCAAGGTTTTTTCTTTATTAGTCAGTCACGACTACCCGTAAAATTTATATATATATATATATATAAACCGTTTTATGAGTTATCAATCCTATCACACAATGAATATGAAGATCAACTTGGTGCTAGGTATGAAATCTAAGGCAGTCAGGCTTACACATCCTGACTACACGACAGAATCTTTAACCCTACTCAAAGGATTCCTTGTTGGTAGTTCTTACCCAGAAAAATTAGTAAATAAACTATTGTATAATGTAAAATATCAAATACCGGAAAATATCATAGAAAGGGCCCCTGCGCTGCTTACTTTGATCCCAATTGTCTGTTACTAATCAGTCACAAGAACAGACTCAGGTTCAAAACAATCAAAATGAAACAGCTGTTTACTACCTTATATTTCAAACCTCACCCCTATATTAACAACAATTTTTAAAGATAAAGACATAAAAATAGCGAGAAAACAGATCAAAACTATCTCTAAAATTTATACAAAAACAAAGGCACCAGTCCAGCTGTTAGATCAAAGCAATGTTGTCTATAAAATACCATGCAAGGACTGTCCGTTAAAATACATAGGTCAAACTAGTCGCAAATTAAAAGGCCGGATTATATCACATAAAAGTGATTGTTCAAGACACGTACAGTCCTCTGCATTAACAGAACATGTAGTTAATAAAGAACACCAGTTGGACTGGGATGGTGCTGAGACTGTCGATCAGGAAGCCTCTTACTATAAAAGACTTTTCCTAGAAATGGTTCATATTAACAGAGAACAACAAAAAACTGATGTGAACAATCTCAGCTCCATTTACAGTTCTATCCTAAATTTAGACAACAATAGGTATAATGCATTAATTAATAACCAACAATAACATACAACAGTGTTGACAGCTAATCTTCAATTTGGAAAAAATTTTTTGCTTACATTTCAACTTTTATATTTATAAAAAAAAATTGTCTGAACAATAGTTAATCAATTCATTTTCTAAAATAATGATAGTAAATAGAGAAGAGTGCCTGGCTTTTTAGAGACATACATTTTGCCATACCAAAACCCTTTCCTTTTCTTTTAATTTCTCATGTACCTACAAAATGGGTCAATTAACATAATAATAACACCAAAACAACAAAAAATAAAATATAGGGAGAGTATGGTAAACTGTGTGTCTTTTGGGAGCTTACACTAAAATTAAAAAAAAAATAATTCTTTTAATATAAAATTTATTTATTTTTGTTTTTTTTAACAATGTATTGTAGGTATTAAAATGTAAACAAAATTGGTGACGAGCGGGGTATACTGCGTGGTGAGGAAGGCAGCAGAGTGTCATCTTATCTACCCATCTCTATCCACAACGAGAAGACACGCATAAGTTTATCTGCGTCGAACACTTTTAAAATGAAAAAGAGAATAGGATGACAACTCTGTTGCGTCCTTTTCTCGTGCAGTATTCTTTGTATTTCTCGCTCTTTCTCCTGGGTTACTTGATATACTAAAGAAGACGGTTAATGTGACCTCATAAACGTCTAAGAATTAAAAAAATAATATAAAAAGAACCTCTTGCCACCATTTTGAGGAAAATTCTTTTAAACAAATTCATGTAGGTTTTTATTGTAACATAAGGCCCAAAAGGGCAAAAAATGCTCAGAATTGTTCAGAGATGTCTAGCTTTATTGTTTTTCAATCCACTTTGGTGAGTAAATAATTATTTATATTGGTATCTGTATAATTTGTTGTAATTTAATTAAATTAATTATTCCATAAAGTAAGGAACTAACAGAGGACCGATTTATATGGGACGCTGGTTGACCGAAATTGAGGCAGGCTTTGGGCTCGGAAAAAAAGTGTGCATCAAAATCGTTTGGCGCGTGCAAAGTTGCCGTTAGTAACAAAAAATAAGCAAAAGTCGGCATCAAAATCCCTTTGCACGTTCGGTTAGTAACAAAAAAATAATGATTTACGTGAATATTTTGTTTTTCAATAAAATTTGTTAATTTTTAGAACCAATGATAGATTTTAGTATTTGACACTTCAGAAAAACAAAAATACCTACCTATCTAGTTTTTTTTTTTGGTAGTGGATTACGAATTCGTGATTAGTTAAAAGGCTCCCCTTCTTCGAAGGGTGGGGGATAGTTGTAACATTTAACCATTAATTATATAGTGCTTTTTCATTTTTATTAAAAAACATTTTCTGCTTAAAATTATTTTATGCAATTTAGGGGTACTTTAAATCCCTCTTTGAAAGGATCAACGTGGTACATCACTTACGCATTTAGTGAGTTTTAATTTGTTCTATCTACCAAAAAAGGGTGACGCGGCTAGATAAATGAAAAAAATGGAGTGACTGGAAAAATGAAGCAGTGGTGAAAAATTACAAATGGAGAAAATAGAATTTAATGGAGAAATTGAAAAATGGAGCTCCTGAGAAAAGGATGCTGTGGAAAAAAACGAAAGAAGTTGGAAAAATCGAGAAAATGACGCGGGTGAAAAAAATGGAGCGGTAGTGAAAATCGATAAAATGGAAATTAAGGAGTAAATGGGGCGGTTGGAAAAATGGATAGAATGGGAAAATGAAGCTGTTAAAAAAATGGATAAAGTACAAAAAATAGGGCAGCTGCAGAACACTTGTAATAGAGTACCGTTAAGTTTATTTCGACTCGCTTCGCTCCGGATAAAAAGTGCTGATTAAAAAGTGTTTTTTTTAAAATCACAATCTTGAAAATGATTTTTACACACACACTTCTTATTTACATACTAAAGGGTAGAGCGGCTAGAAAAATGGAAAAAATGGAGAAAATGGAATTAATGGAGAAAGCGATTGAGAAACGGACGCTGTGGTAAAAAATGGAAACACTGGAAAAATGGAGGAAATGACGTGGGCGAAAAAATGAAGCGGTATAGAGCGAAAATGTATTAAATAAAAATAATGGAGAAAATGGGGCGGTTAGGCAAATGGATAGAATAGAAAAATGGAGCTGTTGCCAAAATGGATAAAATTAAAAATTGGAGCGGCTGGAGGACATATGTAAATATAGTACTGTTAAGTGGCGTTTTTTCTTTTTTCCATCTTAAAGTGCATTAAATAGTCTATAAACCTCGCAACTAAAGTGCCTTTTTTTTCGCCTCGGGATAAAAAGAGATCCTAGGTTTATAATAAACTCATCAAAAATACTAGCTGAAAATCCCGCAGCAGTTTTTATCTTATTTTTATTGCTCTAAATGAACATAATTTTTGTTCCCGTGAACCGATTTTGATGAAATGAAGCCTCGGTCCAATAGTTTTTGCGTCATTATTGTACAAACATAAAAAAAATCTAAAAATTACATTTTTGGTATCTATATAGCTCGGTTAGAAGCCCACACCAAAAATTTTAATAGTATATTACATAACAAGAGAAGAAATTAACAAATTTCACACGAGCGTGAATCTTGTTAACGAGGCGCTAGCCGAGTGAAACAACAGCGAGTGTAAGAAAGTTACGTTCTGTCGAGTTGTGTACGCTATTTTTCCTACGAACACTGATGAATTGCACTAATTTTTGTAAAAATTGGTCTTTAATTTTGCACAAATCAAATGAAACTGCTTTTCCGTACGTGCGTGGAGAGTACTTTGCAAAATATGTGCAGAAAAGTAATGTGACAGTTAAGGTCATCGTATACTTTTCCACACATGTACGGAAAAGTACTTTTCCTACTAGCGTGCGTATAAGTGCATTTTTACGCATGCATTTGCGTGCGGGAAGTTGAATTTCCCGCAGGCCGTGCTGGAATGTATTTACCATTTGTATTTTGCGCACGGCGTGCAGAAAAATATTTTTTACGCACGCATTTTTTTAAATTTTTTAAAATAAAGTTTAAAACTATTTTACGCAAGTAGGAAAAATTTTATACCTGACACATGCGAAAAGTGTCTTTTCCGCCCTTGACGGCTTGCGGAAACTCTGCTCCACGTCGTTCGTGCAACTGCGGTCGCGTACGGAAAAGTATCACTTTCCACACTTGTTAGGTAAATATTTCCTACTAGCGTGCGTAAAAATGCACGCCGTGCGGGAATGGATTTACCCTGTGTCTTTCAATTCGCCTTTTTATATATATTTTTCGACTCAAATGTAAAGAAAATGCAAAAGAAAAACAGTTTTTTGCTATTTTAATACCTAAAAATGAAAATATAATGTTGTCTAGTCTTCACGCAAGTAGGAAAAATTTTGTACCTAACACGTAGGAAAAGTGTCTTTTCCGCCCTTGACGGCTTACCCCTTTGCGTCGTTCGTGCAACTGCCGTCGCGTGCGGAAAAGTATCACTTTCCGCACTTGTTAGGTAAATAAGTATTTCCTCACATGTGCGGAAAAATTTCTGCACACGGATGAAATTTAACGTTTTCTAAGGATGCAAATCGTGTGAAATTCATCATTATCATATTTGGTCATGAGAAAAAAAATATTCAATGTACTGAAATGGTCTTTCTAGAGATTTATTATTTGTATAGATACAGCTCCTGTGCAAAATTTGTCTGTCTTTAGAGTCCAGGAATATCCTATAAACTAAAAGAAGAAACATATTTTTGTCTATATATTGTAATATGATATAAATTAACACGAAAAATATGTGCATATTAAATAGATGCTTGAACTACGAAAAAATTTACTAACGTTTAATGAAAACAAAATATAAGAAAAAAGGAGAGTGAATTGAATTTAAGCAGAGATAGAAAAGAAAAAAATACTTTTTCATATTCTTTTTATTATAAATCTATCAAACGGTACAGGTACCTAAGAGAGAAAATAGGTGTAAACAAATAAGATAAAAGTTAATAATTAATATTTCTCCCGATGCACAGTTTAAAAACCTGGTAAAATCAAGAAATTTCCTAAAAATTAAAAACATTAAAAAAAGCATTTATGTGCAACCTTTAAGATCAAAACCTTTACCTATAATCTAAATATGACTTAAGTTTTTAATTTTCTGACTAGGTTTGTTATTGGGTTTTTGTGCTTTTATAGGGACACGCCATCTGCAAAATTTATACAAATTTGTATATGTCAGTGTCATAAGCAAAAATTTTTTGTGTAAATAACAAGCACTAAGAGGGTCACCTAGCAACAGTAAATTTTTGCTGCAAATTTTATTAAAAATTTTTACAAAAACCATTTATTGACATTTGTATAAAGAAAAATATTTGTTAAATATATTCATGGATTTTTCTACAATTTTGGCTACTTCATCATTCGGAGTCACTAAGTGAATGTTTTCCGGGGATCCATAATTTCTATGCAAAATTAACATTTCATTTGGGTCCTCCAATTTTCCGGTTTTTTGTAAATTTGATTTACAACCTTGGCAGGTCTTAAATTTTAAAAGGGTTTTGCGTATTAAGTATCCTGCATAGTAACTGTTGGCGCAGTCTTCAAGAGAACCAATTGGGCATTTTACATTTTCTAATTTGACATCAATTTGTGATTCATCTGAATCATCCACGTGTACACTATTAACTAGCAAATCAGAATCACTTTGCGCCTTTTTCAATTCACTTTTTGAGTAATCTACGGTAAGATTTTTTGCCTGGGACTCCTGGCAGTTTGAATTCTTAGAGGGCTTAATAAGACTCGTCATTGTTTGAATTGCAAAACATTGTCTAAACATAATCGGTGTGACATTTGGGTCCCATCCACCTCGTTGCCTTATAGACGAAAAAGTATTTTCAATGAAATCTTGATTTAAATGATTTGTACAAAGCCACAAAAAAGGATTAAACTCTTTTTCTTGATAATAAAACGCTAAAATACCTTGAATTGTCTGGATCATACCGTCAAAACATGGCGGACGTAGCAAGCTACGACCCGTGACTATTTTTGTTAAGTTCTGAAAAATGTTTAAGCCTTCTTGTAAAATTTCAAATGTTTTAGGTGTTTTGTCCGAAAGCGCACAGTTAAAGGGATTTTTTGAAAAACGAGAAACTGTTCAATGCATCGTACAAATTATTTAAATTTAGTACAAAGTCGGCTGTAGCAAGGGCTTCTTTTATTATTTGTCCACTTTTAATACAGGTCTTAATGGCAGCAGCAACTGAGTGAGAAAAGATTTGTACCGCATATTTTACCGTCATTTTTTGAAACGAATTTGGATTTATGTGTATGTCAGTCAGTTTTGTAAGAGATCTAGCCGTTGAAGAGTTCTTGTCAATAATATATGCCTTTTTAATAAATTCAAAATTTATAACTTTTCCAAACAATCTAAAACTGTCTCTTAAAAGGTTATTCCTAACACTTTTGAAAAGATGAGGGATATCGTAAATGGCAAAGTACTTTTTATTTAGAAAAGTAAAATATGGAGTATCTTTCGTCACTCCAAGCGCTGCATATGCTCCTATATTACTCTTGCCTTGATCACAGACCAACAGTTTTACATCAAAACCCATATTTTCCACGTTTTCCAGGACATACAAAATTATTTTTTTTAGATTACCTTTTTGCACAGAATTATGGGAAAAAAAGTAGCATATAGGTATTTTCCAATTACTGTAAATTCCTCTTACAGCAAAAACCAATGCATGTTTGGCATTCTTTGAAGAACGCCCCAAAAAACCCAGATCTTAGAACCCTCCAACAATATAAAATTTTTTAGAATATTCGAGATTTTCTTTTAGAGTTACTTCATGAAAAGCCAGCACACATTTTTTTTTCCATTAAAGTCATGCCATCACATTTTTTTTTAGAATATTTGAAAATGATGGATCTATTCCTGTTTTAAATATATATTGACCAACCCAGTCCCGAATTGTTGAAATGGCAGGTAAAACAATTCCAATTTTTTTAAAAAATTTATACGCTTTGGGAGATTTATAATAAAAGGATATGGAAAAGTCTTTTTCTGCTTTGGTCCAAGGCTTCTTTTTTTGGCTAAATTGCATCCCAATAAACGTTTTGGCTGCAAAAGACAAAATAACCGAAAAAAGCAACGTACGTAATGTGTCTGCTACGAAAGTTTTTTGATTAATTTGCCTTCGATTTCGCTTGATTTTACTTATATTAGTTTGGTGTTTTTTAATTATTTTTGCTTGTTTTACAAGTTTCATTTGCATTTTAGCTTTTCTAGGTGTTAAAGGTATTTCTGGCATAACTATGGCTTCCATTAAAAATTCTTCATCGGTTCTTAACTTTTTTGTAGGGGGGGTGTCAGGAGAGAAAGTTGTTTTATTGAATTTTTCTGGCGAAGAACTGCTTCTCCCGTAGTTTTTGGGGAAATAGTAACTGGCATATGCTTAAATTTGTAATGTTGCGGGACGGCTTCGTTTTTTAGAAAGTGTTTTTTTGCTAGTTTTAAAATCACTATCTTCAAAGTGATTTCCACATACATATTTCTTGTATAGTTTTGTATCTTGAATTCTTAATATTTCAAGAACCTGTAATTTTATAGAGTCCTGCTTTACGGCAATTACGTTATTTTTATCCCATGAACAGGATGTTTGGTTTAAAATGATGCAGATGAATTTTATCGAAAAGTGATCAAAATGTTAACAAATTCCAATAGTTATTTACCTAACTAGTGAGGAAAGTGAAACTCTTACGCATGCGACGGCAGTTGCACAAACGACTCCTAGCGGAGTTCGGGCAAACCGTAAAGGCCGGAAAAGACACTTTCCGCAAGATTTAGGTTCAATTTTATCCTACGAGTGTTTTTGACAACTTTCTTCATCAAAAATTAGTCTTTAATAAACACATCTCAAAATCAAAATTTAAAACTTTGGTCTAAAATGTTCCATTTTTAACGAGAAACAGCGTGCGTGAAAAATTTATTTTATGCTAAATTTATTATTTCTGATACAGTGTTCCAGCTAATATTAACCCGAAGAATCCAGAAGGCGTTGTCTAGGTATAATTACATAAAACTCTATTAGAGTTCCTGCAAGTCAATTAAAAACCTTAAAAAATGAAGAACTATACTATATCTTAATTTTTTTAAAGTTTTTTCGGCACGGCGTACGTAAAAAACCGATTTAGCATGCGTGAAAAAATTTTATAGGCACGCTGTTTTTTTGTTAAAAATGGTACATTTTGAAAAAAAGTTTTAAATTTTGATTTTGAAATATATTTATTAAAAACCAATTATATTTTGTTATAAGACCTAAAAGTTTGGCTTGGCAGAAAAAAGTATTTTAAGCACGCAAGTATAGGAAAAACACATTTTGGCCATATTGGAATTTTTGTAGAATGCCTTCCCTTCAAGGGGTGAGTTTTACAACCAAAATTTAATTAGGGAAAGCGGGTCACCTTATTTTAAAGGTATTTTAAATGCCTCTAAAACGGTTAGTTTTCAAGATTTTTAAAATAGGTTCAAATTATCTGGGAAAATTTTACCCCTTGTAGGAGAGTATCCTAGAAGAATAAATGCAATGATAAAATGTACTTGACGAAACATTTTTTTTACGGTTTAGGAGTGCAAAAAAATATTTTTATTATTTTTATGAATGGCGTTCTAGTTTTTAATGAAGGTTTAAAAAAACTAAATAGTCTTAACTCTAGGCAAAACTGTGTTTTTTTTAATTACCTTTTTAAATTACCTACTCGCCGCGCACCTTCTTTAGGACCACGCTTGTAAAAAACGAAATAAATTAACTACTACTTCTAAAAACTTTTATTTTTGCACCCCTAAACAATAAACAAAACAATGTTTTGGATCGGTAACCAAAAAAGCCATGGGTTTGTTATTTGATAAAGGTATAAAAAAATACTTTCAATTAGTAAAAGACTACTGTGTGTTTCAAATAAAAAACACCACTGTTGCATAGTAGATAAGAAGCCCTTTATACGCACATGTAGCAAAAAAAAAATTAATTTAATTTAACTAGTAGCGATCATCTTTTTTTATGCTAACCCAGCCCACCTTCTTTTAAAAGATTAAGATAAAAGAAAAAGATCAATTTATTTTGATAGAATTACAAAAATGTTTTGCAACGTCATTGTGTGGCTACAATTTTAACAGCATTCAAAACGTGTTAAAAATATCATTTTTAGTACAATTTTCCAAAAATTTTAACCTGCCGCACGAAGCTTGAAAAATTAACGTTTTAGACAGTCCCCCTACAAATATTCAAATCATTCCAATTTTTTTTTTAGAAAATTTTTTTTTATAACTCGCCCCAATGACTTAAAAGCAAATAGGTATGTATATACCTACTTTAAAAAAAAAATAATCTGCTTATTTCAAAATCCAAAGTATCTACCGCAATTGATTACATATTTTTCACACGTCGTTTCATTTTTTGGAAATCTAAACTGCCGTGTACCCACATTCTTATGTTTAGATTTCCCGAAATTAAAATAAACATTTATTTCCCGAAAATGTCTTTTGTTTATTCATTATCGTGCGCGTGGTAACAAGAAATGCTCTCGGTTAAATATTAAATTTGAAAGGTATTGGAGACGGGGCTACGGATCAGTGGAAATAGCCGCACGGTACATGACGCAAAAATTTATTCCGATGAGAATCGGCAACAGCGCGAGAGCGCGAAGCTCCTGCTGCTGCTTGAAATTCAAATATAATAAAAATAGTACAGCCAGCGCTCATTTGCTGTACGAAAGTATGATTAACACACCACCGGTCCTCTGTTAGTTCTTTACTTTATGATTATTCTAATGGCTTGTCAACTTATTGTAGAAGTCCTGAAGAAGAGAAAAATTTCTCGAAAGCTTGACTGTCAAAAAAGGAGTTTACTCTATTCCGGCCCATATAAGACTGCATCCCCACTAACCAACCGAGGTTTTTTTTGGACTAGTCAGTCACTACTACCCTTAAATTTTTTATTTATATATATATGTTTTCTTAACAAGTTGAGATGCGAATAAAACTTAGACAACCCGAGATCCACCAGAAGGGACAGAGATTTTAAAGTATATATTTTAAATACTTCCTGCACACCTTAAATGTAAGGGGAAACCGTCGAGAGGGGTAAAGAAATACGGTTTTATTTTTTTTTATAAAATTAAGGTACTCGTGTGTATAAATAGTGGAGTATATAGCAAGTTGGGATCCGGCGGTATTGCCACACTTACAGGTGTCATAATATTAATAATAACCATTAAAAAATCTATACTATTAAAAGAATGGGGTACAGATGGCGCTGCTGTGAGCAACATTGGCTGCTGTGTGCTCATTTTATAAATTCTATTTTCTGCATCAAATAATACAAGTTAATTTTCCCAGTTATGTCCCAGTTAAAGTTTAGGTGCAAAGTTATAGTTGTAAACATTTTGAGGGGCGTTGACGAGAACCGACAGTGATGACATTAAGCGTGTTATAAGCGAGGAGCTGCGCAGAAAGGTCAACGAAGAATTTGAAAAGCGAATAGTCGACCAAATTTTTTCCAAGTTTGATGAAAAATATGGAAATCTCATAAATCAATTGCAGTCTAAAGTGGAAACCATCTACTTTGATTAGGGATCTTCAATCAAAAAATGAAAACTTATCGTTTGTGTCGACAGACAGGAACAACAATGTCGGACCCGCAACGCGCGCATATGTGGTTTCAAAGTCAAAAACAAAAACAGTTTGTCGGCAGAAGTAATGGATGTATTTAAAAATAAAATGCAAGTAAAGGATTTATCGGACTCGGATTTGGTGCGGTGTTTTCAGGTTCCCACGAGGAATCGCAGTTCGAGTGAACCGTCTGCGATTTTGGTGGAATGTTCAAATGTAAACAAAAAATCAGTGATGTTTAAAAACGTTAAATATCTCAAAGGTTCGGGGATTTCGATCTAATCGAAGTTTCAAATGTTAAGCCTAGAGTCAGTGAACTCAAGGCGGTGATTGTCCATCTCTAGATTAAGATGTTCTTTAAGAAATGCATTGCAGTTTGATGATGCGAACAGTAAAATTTTAGTTTTATCCACATTTAATTTAAAATTATGTTTGTTGCTGTATTGAACAACCTTTTCAAGATCTGAATTTGCATCCGCCTCGATAGTTTTGTAGTCATGCGGGTCAAATGAAAAGGTGAGTTGCGCATCGTCTGCATATGATTTAATTTTGAAAAAATTTGTAATATTTTTCATATCGAAAAGCATATGGTGCTAAAATCGCGCCCTGGGGCACGCCCGAGGTCACCTTCCCTACTTGTGATATGTTAGATCTCATGCGAACCATTTGTTCCCTGCCTACCAAGTAACTCTCAAAAAAAGATGATGATTGATCTGTACATCTAAAAAAGTGTAGTTTGGCCAGCAGTAAATTAGAGTCAACACGATCAAATGCCTTGGAATAATCAAGCAAAACTAAAAGAGTTATCTCGTCAGCTACATCTGATAAAAGGGTACCAGTGCTATGACCAGAACGAAAACCCGATTGGTTTTCTGGAAAAATTCCGCAATCGATAGCATATTTAAATACACAACCTTTTCCAGAACTTTACTTAAAATTGACAATAAACTAATTGGCCTAAGATCATTTAGAGATGTTGGTGAGTTGACCTTTGAAATTGGGCAGATGGTTGCTGCCTTCCAACATTTTGGAAAGTAGCCTTTTTCCAGATACGTGTTTATACTATGGGTTATTTGATTTTTTATAAAAGGTAAACTTAGTTTAAGCATATTCAAAGTAATGCCATCAATGCCTGCGGAGTTTGATTTCAAGGTTTATATGACTTGACAGATATCTAGAACTGATGGTAGACTAAAGCAAAACCTATTTTTTGAAAATCGATTGCGGGAAAAATGCTCGATTAGTTCTGTGTCCGCACCTGTGTTTGAAAAAGCTGTTACGAAATGATTGTTTATTACGTTGACATTTTGAAAGTTACTGGGCAGGTCAGGTTTAGGTTTGGACATTACGTTTGCAATTTTTAAACGTTTCCAGATAGGAGACATATCCTGAGAACAATTATATTTTAAAAAGGCTGACTTTTCCCATCTCGCGGATGCTAGAGCAAAGTTTCACATTTCTTGGTAATGATTCCAGCTTTCTATTGACTTATTTTTTTTATATTTTTGTAAAGCTTTATCACGTTGTTATAGAATTTGTTTAAGGTTATCCGTGAGCCATGGAGCTGGCGGCCTACTTACGCGCACAGTTCTTATTGGCGCGTGTATGTTAAAGATTAACAATAGTTTTTAATTTAATAACTTATTTTGTCGTCTATGTCATCAATATAATAAATATTATCCCATAGTATGTCCAATATATCCTCTTTGAATAACTGTTCACAAAAATTTTTAAAACATCTATACGTGTAGAATCTTTGCATATTTTTTAAAGAATTTAGTGTTAATTCGCAAAAGGCCGTGTAATTTTACAATTGTCGGATCACTTATAAAAATTGGATCTAAGACTTTACATGTGGTTCTAGTCACTCTAGTAGGTTCGTTTATAATTTGAGTCAAATCGTAAGAACTGAAACAGTCACTCAAAGAATTGCCAGGATCAAGCAAGTCAACGTTTACGTCCCCAGTTTTTAACACTTAATCGAACGTCGATGTAACTTCTGACAGAATTTCGTGATACTGACTTACAGACTCTGCCACTGTACAGATCTTTGCCGATCTATATACCACGCCAATTAATATTTTAAAATTTTTGAGCTTAAAGTTTATCAACAAATATTCCAACGATTTACAATTGCAAGTAGTTAATATATACCTGTCTATTTTATACTTTTTTCTAGCCTCCGGCTCTATTTACTCGATCTTTTCGAATAAGTTGATATCCCTCTATGTTTACTAGTGATGAAGGCATATGCGGCTTAAGATTACTTTCTGTAATACATAAAAAATCGAAATATTTTTCAAGACTAATTCTCTTACATAAGGATAGTGTAAAACTAAAGAACTACTATTAAAATTACTAAACAAAAAATTTCTTGGTTGTTTGGACGCCATTTAAAAAGATTATACCTTAATCTTAAAAATGAGCTAAGTACTAGAAAGTTCCTACAGTTATTCGGTTGATAGAGGCGCTGGGGCGTTATCACTTTTTACGTGAGCTATATCCTTTATTTTCAGAGCTTGATCTCCATCATTTTTTCGAATGTGAACGAATCCATTTGTGCACCAGACATATTTATAACCATTTTTTTTTCAATTTTTGAGATTCTTTCAATAAAAGGTACGTCTCCTTGCTTAGTTCTTCGTTAATATAAATTCTGGTGGAATTTTGATCTATTTTGCACATGGTTGTGTCCAAGTTACCCTTTTCTTTCCGTTTTTTAAGAATATTATTTGTAGTGCTGCTTTCTTTAAGTAAAATTGTAACGGCTGTAGGACGATTTTGTGATTTAATCACTTTAAAGTTTTCGACAAAATTTTCAGAAAAATCCTCGTTTATAAATTTTAATATTTTTAAGGATTTCTCTTTAACTTCGGCGAAGTTATCCTCCTTTTGAAAAGCACCATTTATTACTAAATTTTTCTTATAGTTTTGAGAATCCAATACTTTCATTTTATTTTGCAGCAAAGTGACGTCAGCCCTAAGTTTTTCATTTTCTCGTTTGACCTCGGCTACCATATCCCCTAATGCTTTATTTGTTTGGCATTGTTCTTCATAATACAAAAAATTCAGCGCATTATACTTATTATAAAAACATGCGAAATTTAGTGACTGCTTCCATGCGGCAGGAGAAAAAGGTCTATCTAAACCAAAAGTTTAGAAATTGTTTGCAAAAGGATAAATGATCAGAGTTAAAAAAACTTAATATCGTTAAACAAAAAAATATACAAAACATTCCTAATAACCTAAAAGATGTAAACAAACTAAATAAATACTTTGCTGGAACAAGTAATACAAATACAGTGAACCCAGATATTATTAAGTATTATAAAAACAATCTTATTATCAGATGTTTCTTAAGTAATTTTGAAGATCAAAACAAAAGCGTTCGGACATGACAATCTTCATAATACTTTAATTCAAATGTGCTGCCCTACTATTGTGCCTTATATAACACATATAATTAGTATGTGTATTGAAAAATCCTATTTTCCTGCAGTTTGGAAGCAAGCCAAAGTGATTCCCTTACCAAAAATTAATAACCCCACAGAGTTCTTAAACTTAAGGTGCATTTTAATTTTACCAACTTTCTCAAAAATACTGGAAAAAATATTACTGGAAAATCAAATAACCGCGTTTTTAAGCAGCAACAACTTGCTCCCGGAGAAACAATCAGGTTTTCGTGCGGACTACAGCTGCAGCAAAGCACTGTCCGAAATAACTGATAACCTGGTAAGGGCTTCCGATGAAAATAAAGCATCTGTCCTTATTCTCCTTGATTATAGCAAAGCGTTTGACATGATAAATCATGAAATACATACGTATATAATTTTGGTTTTTCCAAAAAATCTTTAGAAATTGCTAAATCATTTTTAACATTCAGAAAGCAATATGTTATTTTGGATAATAAAAAATCAGATTCACTAAATTTAACTCGAGGTGTTCCCCAGGGAAGTATACTCGGTCCGTTGTTTTATCTAATATACTCATCTAATTTTCACAAAGTCCTAAAATACAGTGACTATCATATATGTGCAGATGATTTCCAATTAAAATACTCTTTCCATCCTCAGCAAGTTTATGAAGCGGTTCAAAATATTAATACCGACCTTAAAAACCCACATGAAAAATCTGTTGACCACCAACTCCAAATTAACACTAAAAAATCTGTTGCGATTTTATTTTGTAATGAAAAAGTGAGACCATTTCTATCTGCGAACTTGGGCATTGTTATCGACGGTCAGAAGATTGAATTTAAAAAATGAGCAAAAAATCTTGGTTTGATTGTTGATGATAGGCTTAGGTTCTCAGAGCATGTTACCCTTAAACTAAATCAGCGTACTCAACTTTAAAATGTCTTTACTCACATCGATTTTATCTGAACCAAGAAACAAAAAAGCTTTTCTGTCATTCCCTAATTTTGTCATTTTTCAATTACTGTGACAGTGCGTATGGGCCCTATTTAAATTCACATGATTCTAGGCGAATACAAAAAGTACAAAATTGCTGCCTACGATTCATATACGGAATACGGCGTAGACAGGGTGTTTCACAAAAATTAAAGTATGCCGGTTGGCTTAATATGCATTGTCGTCGATTACTTCATGAAGCATGTTAAAAAACCTTCATATCTGACAAATAAATTTCGACTTCGCCGCGTATTACACAACCGAAATTTAATGCATGGAAACTTAGTAGACGTTCCCAAACAACGTAAGGAATTCTTTAAAAAATCGTTTTCGTACAGAATAGCTTTTATAATAAATATTTATTTAAATATTTTTTTGGGTATCAAATTGAAGGAAATAAGGTCTAGAATCGAAAAAGGTGTTTTTCTGATAACTTTTGCAATTTCTTATTACGCGTCCCCCCTCCTAACCCCATTTTTAATGAAAATATTGACCGACTAAAATATGGGTTTTGTGGTATTAAATTAAAGAAAATAAAGTCCGGAATAGAGAAAAGTACTTTTTCTATTATTTTTGTAATTTTTTGTTACCCCTTTACTCCCTCCCCCACCATGTTCGATAAAAACAAGACTCTGGTAAATAATAAGTTGCCTATCAAACCGGAATCATAGAAAGTGTTGCAATCAACACTACTCTAAGAATTTGGCTGCATTATTTGGATTTCTGGGGAGTACATAGGCTTTATTTCATCAAAATCGGTTCTCGGGAACAAAAGCTATGACCCTTTAAACCAAAAAATACGGAAAAAACTTTAGGCACAGCAGATACTCGAGTATATGTAAGGGTTTAACGGGCTAAAGGTTTGAGGGCATAAAACTGGGGTAAGGTGGAGAAGGAGGAGGAATCTACAATTTTAAACACGCGAACGAAGTCGCCGGCGGCCAGCTGGGAACTATGAATAATCGCCGTTCCAAACGAATATTCCAAATGACATATTTGGTCCGAAAGTACATTTTTTGCTTCGATGAATCAACTTTTGTAATAAATCCAATGCACACCTATAAATCTTAGGAATGCAGTAGTGAAATTCCAATAAAATTCGGTTTGGAAGTTTTTGAGTGATGCTGGAACAAAAAAAAGATTAAATTGAATGTTTGAAATCTCGTTTTGGTTAAAAGTCAACAATTTTTAAAAATCATTCAAAATATAGAGAGTATTTTTATATATTTATTATATTTATAGAAGACCCATTCGTTTTATAAGTTTAATTATTGTTATTGTTATTATATTGTTTTTAAAAATGTATTTGAAAAAACGATATTCCTATTTTAACTTTATTAAAAAAAAATTATTTTTTTATGACATTTGAAAAAACCCTCGAACTGAATTTTGTTTGCGAGGGGGACACTTTTTAACAAAATTAACATTTTTGTAGTACGCGCTGTAGGGTTGTGTCTCACCCCCAGAATTTAAATATGGAAAGTGGGTCAAGTGGCACCCTGTTTTGAAGGTATTTTAATTCTCTTTAATAACCTTTTATTTTTTCTCAAATCGATAGATCCGTTTTCAAAATATTTGCTTTAAAAATTACCATAGACCGGTTGAAAATTTTTTTTACAATTTTTCGTAAAATTTTAATTTTTTTCCTCAAACACGCCGATTTTCTTTTCTGTTATCCACAAACCAAAACTATACTTTTTTGCACTCGACGCGCGTTTCGCTAACATCGTTAGCATCATCAGGAGACGATAAACAATAAACTAAATTAACCTACACTCTATCTTATATACTATTTTTTAGTGAGCGGAGATAAGACTAATAATTTGTGATTGGCCACGCTTTATAATCCTATCTCCTCTCCACTGAAGAATAAAGTGTACTAAACGGAATGGGTCCTCTATCTTTATTTGAACTATTTCTGGATTTAATGATTTCCATACGTTCATATGCATTCAAAAGTCTTTTCTTTGGTACACGTTTTAGAAGTTTTAGGTGTGTTATGTGAATCTATGATTATTCGGCCACACTTGACTTTTCTGTTCTTTCGTATTTTAAGTGTGCCAAGTGTTCTTTGAATCGTGTTTGAATAGAGCGTCTCGTTTGGCCAACATATTTTTTGTCACAATCCATGCAACTAATTTCGTAAATTCTACCTTTTTCTAGAACTGTAGTTTTATCCTTGGGATTTCTTAGTAAACTTCTTATTGTGTTTCCGGATTGAAATACTAATTTAAGACCGGTGTTATTAAATACTTTTTGTAATTCTTTCGTATAATTAGGATTATAAGGAATTGATACAAATTTAGAGTCGCAGGTATCTTTTTGGCTGTTAATATGCTTTTTCTAAAATTAAAACTTTTGTAGAACGCACCGCCTCCGAGGGGTGCGTGTCATCCCAGAATCTACTTAGGGAAAGTACGTCGAGTGGCACCTTGTTTTGAAGATGTTTTAATTCTATTTACAAATAATTTGTCTCTCTTAAAATCGATTGAGTCGTTTTCAAGGTATTTGCTTTCAAAATTACCATTATTCATTAGGCTAACAGTAAAATGTTACCGCTGGTTAAAAAGCGTGTAATTTAAACTGCTTTTTCTAAAATATATTTTTTGTCTTCACTAACAACGCAGTGAACCCTAGCATTAAAGGAGTTAATTGAAAAGTATTGCAAAATTACTTACTAATTTTCTATAGAAATTTTTTGGCTGATACTCTTTTTGTTCAACCAGCTAGACTATTGCCAATGGCATACTTTTTTAAAGCATCGTAAAATATATTCTTTTGACTTTTAAATATAATTATTCTTTTTAGCCATCCATACATAGTATGGAGGCTATTTCGATCGTCAAAAAAAAAGTTTTTTATTTCCACTAAAAATAAGTTATTTGGGTCAAAAAAGACCAAATGACAAAATTTTGTCATGGTGTCTGTCTGTCTGTAACACGAATACTCAAAAACCGCCGACCGATTTTTTATTAAATTTGGCACAAAAAATATCTGACCCCAGGCGGTGATAAGTTTTTGGTGCGGCTGGAGGGTTGCGAAGAAGGTAGAAATGGGGGTTAAACTTTTAAAAAATCGTAACTTGCGAATCGTAGCAGTTGGCATCACGCGGTTTTCACGCTAAGATGGATAATTGTACTTTTTATAAAAACTATATGATGAAGTCTGTTAGATCCATATTTTTTAAGATATTTAAAAAAAAAAAAAAAATCATAACCCACGAACTGTAGCAGCTAAGGACACACGGTTTTAATATTTAGACGGATAATCACATTTTCAACAAAAACTGTATCAATGTTAAAGTGTCAAAAAATATCTCGAAAAATATACTTATAGAAACCTAACTCATGAATCGTAGCAGCTTGCGAGACGCGGTTTTCACATTAAGATAGGTAATTGCATTTTCAAGCAAAAATTTTTTCAAAAACCTCGATTTGGTTACATTTATCAAACTTATACCCATCACTACTGGCGCCCCCTATAGCTTGGGTTTGCGCACTAACGGTGTATAAATTTGGACAAAAATGTGAAAACCAGACCCGACGAAAAATTTGCCTGGAAACAGGGCTGGACATAAGAATTCTAACAAACTCGATATACACGTAAAAAAGGCGAGATCCGTTTTCGGATCTCGCCTTTCAAAAATGATCTCGTCTTGCCTACTTTTAACTTAAAATGATCTCGGCATGCCTATTTATAAATCTATATCTATATATATATATGCATTTTGTCTTATAGGCCTCGGAAATAGAGACGCTTTAGATGCACTTGCCTCCGGCCTCCGAAAATGACAAATTCGCCTCCGATCTGGAGGCCAATACGAATCGCCGTGTTTAACAATTTTAAATAGTTGCTATCGTCAAGGGAAGGACTTAGCCAAAAAGTCGGAGGCTATTTGGTATGATATACACATACCACGTGACGATGCGATCGTATACGCATATACACCGTAAATTTATTCAATACGATTTGACCTTCATACACGAAACCGAGGTAACCGCCTCCGAAAATTTGACAAAACTGTAAGATCAAAAATAGATTTTCTCTATTCTGCCATATTTAGAATATTAATGGGATAATATACACCTAGATAGGTGCCATCAAAAGCCACTGGCTTGTCCGAGGGAGGGTTGGAAATTATTATCACTGTCAATTGCTTTTGGCGACACACATTGATGGTATACACTAACTGACAAAGTGTTATTAAGTCAGGTCCCAGTAGACACACTGATTGACAAAGTGTAATTAAGTCAGGTCCCAGTAAACCTCAGGAAAAATATTTTAAATGAAGATATTTTTTGCGAGAAAATAACTGAAATTTCTATATTTTTTAAGAAAGCATTGCATTTTGTCTTATACGCTTCCAAATTGCCCAGAAAGTGGTCGCACCACAGAGGAACTACCTACGGAACAGAGAGACAATCCTATGTTAAGCTTCGTTAGTTTTTTCAGACGAGTTTTATTTTTTTAAGACGATACGAATCGCAGACCAAATCTTTCGGAAATAATCTTTGTGTATATTTTTTAATTGTGGGAAGTCGAAACGTGGTGTGCGTGTGTGGTAGTGTGAGACAATTTAGATTTTCAAAAAATTAGGGCCTGTGTCACAAATGGATACATACCTACCTAGTCAAAGTCCTTTTTAGCCATCAATATTAATATAGAGGCTATTGGGATCGTCAAAAAAAAAGTTATTTCCACTAAAAATAAGTTATTTGGGTAGAAAAAAAGACCTAAATACAAAATGTTGTCATAGTTTCTCTCTGTCTGATAAAAAACGCGCAAACGATTATTTGGCACAAGAATTCTCTGGCACCAGGCGGTAGAAATGGGGGTTAAAATTTTTAAAATTCGTAACTCACGAACCGTAGCAGTTAGCAACACGCGGTTTTCACGCTAAGATAGACATTTATATTTTCTGTCAGATCCGTAGTTTTTGAGATATTTAAGAAAAACCAAAATATACTGATGGAAATCGTAACCCACGCACTCTAGCAGCTAGAGACACACGGTTTTAAGATATTTAGACGTATAAGTACATTTTCAAGAAAAGCTATAACAATGCTAATGTCTGTCAGATTCATAGTTTTTGAGATGTCTAAGAAAAATAAAAATAACTTATAAAAAACTCACGAAAAACAAAAAAAAAACAAAGTATACATTTTTCACAATTTTCCAACGGAGAAATATTAATTTTTATTACGGAAGGGGTTGGAACGGTATATAAACTAACTTTAAAACATATTGTTTATTAATAAGATTTTTAAAACATTTTTACTTGGACATTTAGACCGATCCGAAAACTCATTTAGCGAGAATAAAATAAAAAAAAATTAACAGCATTTTGATGAGTGGAAATGGTAAAGGGGCTGTCGATAAACGTTTTAAAAAAATGCGTGAGTGGGGCTCTTGGGTGGGGGTGGATTTGGGGGGGAAAGGGGGAGAAAAATGGTATTATTGCAATTTCCGGCAAAACTGAACGTCATAGAGTAAGAACTTCGATATAAAAGTTGTACACGGTGCAAAGGTCTAAAAATTTATAAATAAATATATAATAATAATAACCTCAACATTTTCGAGAAAAATGCAAAGAATCGTAATATTTTTATTTTTTCGTTTTTTTATTTTTCATTTCCCCACAAATAATTGCATTGTCATTGGTGAAAATATAACTCTCTGTGTCCTTAATGCCTACATTTTTTTTTAGATAAAAAGGTTAAACATTTTTTGAGATATTAATTTTCTTCTGTCCAAATCACTTTTTGTTCAATCAAAAATTCTACTCAAGAAAATTCTCGTAGTATTTTTTAAAGCTGTTCATTTTTTTTGATGTGAAATATACTTTTTGGTGTAATAATAAAATATTATAGTTACAATTAAAAAACATGCTCAGAAATGAAAAAAAAAAACAAGTAATGGCATTACCAACATTTCATTTTTCAGTAATTGTTTTTAATTTATTTCAAAAAAATAATATAATAATGGATTAGTCATTCAGTTGTACGGAAAAAATGCAAAAACGTTATTTATGTGTTGTATTGCTATAAGCTTAGAATGCACTTTTTTGATCATTTTAGTAGATCTGTATTTTTTATCTAAACTGCTTTCCTTAAAAAACTGTTTTATTAACTTTTTTTGTAAACTCTGTTTAAATCAGGATAATATGAGAGGCGGATTTTTTTTATTTCTATCGAAATAACTGTTGGACGGAAATAGCTAAAAATTTTAGCTTCTTGTTGGAAATTAAAAATAAATAAATATTGAAAACGACAAATGCTACCTTACGATTTTTCGTGAGCAAGTAATATAATATACATTGTAAAAATTTAGAAAAATATACTATTTTTGAAAGCAAAAATCGGATTCATTTTTTTTTCATAAAAATTACATTCATATAAACAAGAAATTTAGATGCACCAATGGATTCTACGACAAACTATTTTTTTTATGTATGACTCTTTATTAATCGAAATAAGATATTTTAAAAGCAATACTTCACAAAAATAAAGTTTTAGGTCAAACAATTACTTTGTTTATACGGTACTCTTAAAGCGCTTTTAAACAAAGGAAGGTTTGAAAATGCTTGTCCTAAACATACCATAAGAACAATTTTCAATACTAAATTAATTTTATTTTAAACCGGAATTTTTTTTTAACTTAGTTGTTTTATTCGCGTTTTAATTAAAATGTAATATAAGGATTTTTTAATATAGCAATATATATATTTTTATTTGTGAGAAACTGTAAGGTAAGAGGATTGACGGTACATCGATCAGCTGTGAGAAAACGATTTTAATGAAGGAGAAAGCTACTTTATTTGAAACCGTTCTTATATAAAACCGGTTTTAGGCGCGTATAAACGTAGTAAATTAAATACCGTCTCCTTTTTATTTTTTCCGTACAAATAGATGTTGAAATCGTTGTTGATTTTTTTTATGTAAGCGATTTTAAGAATATTAAACAAAATTAATATGGGAACGCACAAAAGTTGTCAAATATCTGCAATGAAATGCTCACGATAAAGCCGCGTGCACTTTTTTTATGATTACAAGATAAAAAAAAACGCTGATAATTAGGCAGCGAACGGGAGATATATTATTATTTTTTTATTAA
The DNA here is from genome assembly GCA_963921995.1 of Oxystoma pomonae. NCBI lineage: Eukaryota > Metazoa > Arthropoda > Insecta > Coleoptera > Brentidae > Oxystoma > Oxystoma pomonae. Next base: position 62,802,673 of record OY998168.1, on the reverse strand, counting down.
CGAGTTGGTGGTTGAGATTCATTCTTTTACTTGTTAAGATGTTTCCTAATAAATATTATAGAGGATTATAATTTTACGTTGCCTATCAATAAAGACTTATATTTGCAATTGCTGAAAAATTCATTGTTGCAAAAGCCATTAATTGTTTTTTTTTGCATTTCTGGACATGTTTTTTAATTGTAACTGTAATTTTTTATTATCCGACCAAAAAGTATATGTCAAAACAAAAAATACTACGAGAATTTTCCTGAGTAGAATTTTTGATCGAGAAAAAAGTGATTTGGACTAAAAAAAATTAATATCTCAAAACATTTTTAACCTTTTTATGTAAAAATTTTATTCTTTAAGGACACAGAGAGGTATATTTTCACCAAGTTTCGTGACAATGCAATTATTTTCTCTCCTACCCTCTTGACAACCTCCCACTTCCATCAAAAACTAATCAGCTCTGCGTGTGTGAATTTTTGTGACAAATTGGGTAAAAATTGGTTTAGCGGTTTTTGAGTTATTGTGTTACACACAGACCGACGATCCCAATAGCCTCCTTATTGTTTTACTTTGGCATTCGATAGCACAAATATTAGTGTTGTCTTATTCTTAGCCATCTATACATAGTACGGAGACTATTCGGATGGTCAGAAAACAAGTTTTTTTATTTCCACTAAAAATAAGTTATTTAGGACAAAAAAGACCTATATACAAAATTTTCTCATGTTATCTGTCTGTAACATGATTACTCAAAAATCGCTTGATCGATTTTTATCCAATTTGGCACAAACATTCAAATAAAAAAAATTAAAAAAATATATTTTTTTTAAAAAGATTTTTTGGATTGCTATAGGGGCCTGCTGGCGCCATTATTTTTTAGAACCGGTTGTACATTCTAAACAATTATAATTAAAAAAATTGATATTTTCAACGCAAAAAAATCGCGCCCGCAGGCACATATAGCCCATAAAATCTTTTAAAAAAAATAAAAAAAATCTAAAATTTTCTTCACAAATATATTTTTCTTTTGGTTGAAAATTATCTATCTTAATGTGAAAACCGCATGTCGCTAGCTGCTACGGTTCGTGAGTTACAATTTTTTTTTAAAGTTTTATCTCTCCTCCTACCCTCTTGCTAATTCCTCACCCCCATCAAAAACTAATCAACTCTGCGTCTCGCGCCAGATAATTTTTGTGCCGAATTTTTTAAAAATCGGTTAAGTGGTTTATGAGTACTCGTGTTACAGACAGACAGACACCATACCAAAATTTTGTATTTAGATCTGTTTTGACACAAATAAAATAAACCCTTTAAGGGGTACAGTGGGCCCGAAGAATCAGCCCTAGTATCCAAATTGAAAGCAGCATGCAACTTCGACTTGACTATTCAAAACATGCATATAACCCCGAAATAATGACTTCTAGTTTGTAAGTGAATTTCAAGTTTAGTCGTGAAAGTGGTGGGGAAGTACCTTTTTTAATAAAAAAAGCCCAAGCTGAAACTCTCCTGAATCTTATATAAAAAGAATTATGAAAATCGATTGAGGTATCCAAATTGAACTCAGCATGCGTCGTCGAATTAATTACCTATATAATATTATAGTCAAAAGTGACGATTTCTTATATACGTTTTAGCCATCATAATGATTTTTCAAATATTGAACTGTGAAAGTGCAGAGAACCACACTAAAGGTCTCCTGAATCGATAAAAAAAAGAATTATGAAAAAATAAAAAAACGTAAGGTCAGACTTATACCAGTGTACACTAAAAGATATGAGCAATCTATATAAAAATGAATGCGGGTTTGATCGATTTCCCCTTCTCTGCCGCGAAGCCGGTCATTGAAGCGAGGATGCACGTGGTCGGCTATCGGAGCCACAGCCGAATTATGTTCACAGCAAACTAAAATATTTGTGCAGCAAGGGCAACGTCGCCGAATAAATCAGCAGTGGATCTCAGACTTTCGCGCCGCAGCCAAAGTCTGCGATCCCTTTTGGTTTCCCTGGGCTCCATAAGGTTTACTCCTCTGTTCCGTGGGTAGTTCCTCTGTGGTCGCACTGACCCTACTTTGATAATAAAAGTAGCAGGCTAATGCATACCGCGCCTTCATATTTTGGAGGCGTGTAAAAAATATGTGTATAAATTGCGCCGCGCCGCAAAAGTATATCATTTTAGCAAAAAATTTTGATAAAATGATATAAGCTGTGATTTGGAGTTTTGTCCCAAATGACAAATGGTCAGAGAAAACCTGTAAGAATTAGGGAAATCAATAAAGTATGATAATAACCAATCTGTTTTCTTGGTTGGAGTAGAAAATTTCTTGATTGTGAATGCTTTTAAAATTAAATTAGAGTTTTTCAAATAGACCTCAAAAATGGTATATTTTATTGGATCGTAACAGGCAGGTTGTCGCAATTAAATTTAAATTACTTTAAATTAAAAAATTATTTTGAAAAAAAAACTTCTAAATTTCTATTATTTTTGTATCTTGGCTTACCGCGTGGAAATTACTTACCCAAAGGTCGCCTTGACCTCTCTTTGATAATAAAAGTAGGAGGATAATGTATACCGCGCGTTTATATTTTGGAGGCGTGTAAGACCATGCATAAAACAGTGTATAAATTGCGCCGCAGGGAACAGGAAAAAAACTTTGTAAAATATAGCATTTTACAAAAAAATTTGATAAAATATTGTTAGCTGTGATCTGGAATTTTGTCCCAAGTGACAAATGGTCAGGGAAAACCTGCAAAAATCAGGGAATAATAAACTTGTAAGAAGGCTATAGCCAATCTGTTGCAGTGGCGGTCCCAGGTCGGTGACCCCTTTGCTTCAGAAAAAAAGTAGGCAACAAAGATGCTGGTGGTAACCTTAAAGTCTTTGGAGAAAAAACGAGAAATTGCAGAACGTTCCTTTAAAGATATTGTAGAATCCCTACACATTATTTTGGGACAGTATTATTATAGAGTGTCAATTGATAAACAAGTTTTAGGGAGGTAATTAACCCCTGCCCACCCTGGATTTAATTTTTTTACTAACATATTTAAAAAAGTAGGGCATAAATTGCGGCGCTAAACGCATTTGATATTTACGGTATTAGTTTAATTTTAAAAATTTTCGCCTGCTGGGCTGGGAAACCATTGATATATTTACAATTTTAGTTTAAATTTAAATCAAAAAATGCATTTTTCAGCACAATTTTCTTAAGTTTCCATTTTTAATGTAATTTTCCTAAATTTTCGGCGCATTTAAACAGTTTATACAATAAAAAATGTATGAAATAAACAACTTAAAATCTGAGTACCCCCCCTAGATTTGAGGCCAAATCCGAGTTTTGTTTGAATATATTGATATGTTCCTCATAAAAGATATGCTTTTATTCTAGTTTTTTTTCGTATCGAAACCACCTCCCCCTTTTCAAATGGCTGGGACGGCCACTGTCTGTTATCTTGTTTGAACTTAAAAATTTTCTTGATTTTGTATGTTTTCGAAATTAAATTCGAAAATATTGAACCATTTAAAAATTATCAATCGAATATTAGATACCTATAAACGTATTACAAATTGAAAGAAAATACCTATCTCTCTAGGTATTAATATGACTAGGTACTAGATTTGGAAAACAAATTTTACGACGTGAAGAAAAAACGCAAAAAGTAATTTACTATTATTCTACCCGATGCCTCCGGTATTTTAATAGGCCTTCCATCTACTCGCGTTTTAGTGAGCTTTGAACGTATGTGGCGGTCATTGTGACAATTAGCTAATATAATAGCTGCCAAGAGTGTCAAAAATGGCGGCGGCATACGTGTAAAAGGGTACTAAAACGGAAGGTGTTGGCTGGCCTCCATGTCGGAGGTATCGTTTCACCCTATCGGAGGCGAAAGATGTGAAATTGTCTACAAACCATCTCTAAAACCAGTTTTTTCCAGAAAATAGAATATTTGAAATTTACATAGCTTTACAGCTTTAAAGGAAGTGGCAACACTGCTGGAGGCATATAGAACGGTGTGGCCTATATTTTTATACAAAATGGAGGTGATTTGACTGCTGCATAAAAACATACCAAAAAATTGTATATAATTTTGATGAGAAATTCTTACCCCTCTAATGGTTTTCTGATTCTGAAAAAACTTAGATGCCTATATATACAGCATGTACACGCGTAGAGTAAACGGTTAGGGTGGAGCCGTGGGCGCCTGCTCCGTATGTGGAGGCGAAAAGGACAGAAATGCGTATATATGTTATGTGCTTAAAATATAGCAATTGCGTAGTTTGTATGAGTCATGATATTATTGAAATATGATACTTTTATTTATCACCTATTTTATTATTGCAACTTGATGCTTTTGTTTATGACTTATTATTATTGTTATATGATCTGTTTGTTTAAGACGCATTAAGTCTAGTTTGTTGCAGAAGCTGACCTCAGCATTCAGTTTAGTATATAAACCATTGATAGCAGAAGCAGGCAGCTCACTTAAGATCTGACCGTTAAGTCGTAACAAGCTTAGTAAAAATATTATAATAGCATTTTGTGTGTTTAAATAAAGTAAAGATTTTTTTAAAACAAAGTAGTGCTCATTCTAGATCTAACATTTGGCGCAGTCGGTAGGATACTTCTGACTCGCTAGTGCTGAAGTTACGTCAAGTTGTGAGGTAGTGCAAAAACTTGTAAATCGCATCAAGAACTTTCCTGAGCAACTAGTGAGGTGGATTCCAATCCTTCACAAAGTTACCTTTTTAAACACCAGTGCTAGACTTTCAAAAGTAAGCTTTGTAATTTTTTATTTAAAATTGGTTTAGAGGTTTATCCCTAAAAACCTTCAAACAATTAAGAGAAGAAAGAAATTTGATTTTGGATACCCGTGACTTTTCTTGGCCGAGCATCAGTTGCCTCTCGAAGGTCTGCTACGAGGAAGCTGGTCATCCACTCAGCTTAAATCAAAGAAGAAGAGAGAATACCCGTGACTTTCCTTGGCCGAGCATAAGTTGCCTCCAGAAGGTCTGCTACGAGGAAGGTGGTATTTCACTCAGTAAGGAAAAAGAAGAATATAAAGATAGTTTTGTTAATGTAAGGCTTTTATGATAATAATTATTCCAGAACAAACATTTGAGATTTATTTTGATAACTTCAAGTTTTAATCCTTCATTTTGTTCTCAAATTTTTATTCAAAATACGACTTTTAGAATTTAGGTGAGCTCATTATTATTTTGAATAAGTGAATTTTTAAAATCAAAATGGCGAATAAGGAAATCGGTTTAAACGAGTTTCAGAATATTCTTTTGAATAATCAAAATCAAAATATGCCACAACAAGGACAACATGAAGACGAAGTTGAGCCTTACAAATTGTCAGAAATTTTTAGTTTGATACCTGAATATGATGGGGATTAATGTAAATACATTTATTAATGCCTGTGACTTAGCAGATGCTATGTGCACAGTAGAACAAAAACGTTTTCTTGTTGTAAAAATTAAAAATCAACTCAGAAAATAAGGCATCACAACTTGTGAATTCTAGAGATTTAGTAACTTGGCAAAATATTTCTACACTATTGAAGGCAAATTTTATATTAATTATATATAATTAATACAAGATAGGCAAAGATTACATCAACTTCGAGGAGAGAAAATTCTTTAACATTTATTGCGCGTATTAAAACTCACAGTTCAAAAATTATTTCAACTATTAATAAACAACTTCTAACAAGAGATCAAAAATTAGCACAAGTCTCTTTAAACGAAACTATGCTTTTAAATACTCTTTTAACCGGACTAGATTCAAACATTGGTTATATTTTAAAGCAAGTAATCCTGACAGAATATTAGAAGCAGCAGCAAGGGTAAAAAGGGAACTACAGCTATCTTATTTTGAGAATCAGAAATTTCAAAAAGAAAATTCAAATGTTTCAAAATCTATAGAACCGAATAAAATTTGTAACTTCTGTAAAAAACAGGGACATCTTATTAATGAATGTCGCATGAGGCAAGTAACTCAAAATAGACCTCAAAACTTTTATAATAATTCTAGACCGTCAACTTTTCAACCATCAACTTCAAATTTTCAAAATACTCAAATACAAAATCAACAAAGACCAAGTGTAATCCAATTCAATAATCGTCCATTCCAACCCCAAAATCGTTCTTTTCAATAATAAAATAATTCTATTCAAAATCGCTCTTTAGTACTACAACAAAATCCAAATCGAAATGCGTCAAACAGACCAGTCTTCATATCTCAAGCATTTTAGAAAAAATTAAATGATAATTCTCAAATTGAAAATCCATACTCTGAAAATCAAAACTATAATTTTGAAAATGAAAATATAAGTTTTGAAAATGGAAATGTGAATTTTGAAAATGAAAATAATTTTAACTCTTCAAGACAATTTCCACCCTTATTGTCAAACGGAAGAACAATTTTTGTAAAATTTATGACGCAAATAAAATTAATTTGTAGTATATTTTTGATCAAACAAATACTTATAAACTTTTAATTGATTCTATTTTTAAACCCCATGTTTGTAAGAAATATGTAACCCGAAAAAAAGAAAATATAAATGTACAGGGTATAACTTCTCAAAATAAATTAATTACTGAATTTGTTTTAATTCCTTTTAAAATAAATGATCCACATAAAGTTTATATTTGTAATTTAGAATTAGATTTTTTTAACTGACTTTTTAAATCACTATAACTGTTTACTAGATTATAAAAATAAACAACTATTACCAACTTCAAAACTTTACCAGTTTTTGAAAGAACTAACACGTGTAAACAACTGGAAAATTTTAATAAATTATTGACTAACTTTGATCAGTCAAATAAATTTTTAAAAGAAAAGTCTAATCGAATTAAAATTGAACCACGATGTGAGCAACTTTGTTTATTGAAAACAAATCAGTTTAGAAATACAGAAGCAATTTTATCTTCACAAGAAATAGACAAAGTTTTTCTTCCAAATTGTCTTGTAAAAATAGATGATAATGGAGAATTTTTAGTCACTATTTTAAATGTTAGGACAAAACCAATGGAAGTTATTTTTGATAATCTTGAGGTAGAAGAATTTTTTGAAAGTAACGTTGAATGTCGAAATAAGCCTTGTTTAACAGTTTAACCTAAAAATACAAGTACGGAGAACAAGTTAAAAACCAATTGGGATTAGATCATTTAAACAAGGAAGAAAATAATCAAATAATATATTTATGTATGAATTTCAGTGACATATTTTATTATAAGGAGATTGCTTAACTTTTACAAATCAAATCAAACATCCCATAAACACAAAAGAAACCAAACCAATTTAAACAAAATCCCATAGATATCCTCAAATCCATAAGGAAGAGGTTAAAACTCAAATTAATAAAATTTTAAATTAGGGAATGATTCAACCATCTACTTCACCAGTTTGGGTGGCACCAAAGAAATTAGATACTTGAAATAAACAGAAATGGCGTGTTGTAATAGATTACCGGCATTAAAATGAAATTACCATTGATGACAAATATCCATTATCTTTAATCTCAGATTTTACGACACTTGATTTGGCATTAGGTTTTCATCAAATTATTTCTAAAACAGCTTTTTCGGTAGAGAACGGTCATTATGAAGTTATCCGTATGCTATTTGGTTTAAAAAATGCACCGGCAACTTTTTAACGAGTTATGGACCATATTTTAACCGGAATACAAAATAAAAGATGTTTAGTCTATATGGAAGACATAATTTACTACAATTAATGAACATATTCAAAGATTAAAAGACATTTTTACCAGATTAAGAAAAGTAAATCTCAAAATCCAACTTGATACGTGTGAGTTTTTACGAACTGAAGTTAATTATCTTGGTCATATTGTAACTAGTGAAGGTGTTAAACCAAATCCAGATAAAATCTCAGCTTTAACCAAGTATCCAGAACCTTTTTTCCAAATTTTGCTAAACTCGCTAAACCATTAACCCGTTTATTGTAAAAAGATATTGAATTTCATTTTGATACTTCACGTCGAGAATCTTTTGCTAAATTAAAACAAAATTTTAAAGTCCAATTCATTCATATTAACTACTGACGCCAGCGCATTTGCCATTTGATCAGTATTGTCTCAGGGACCAATTGGAAAAGATTTGCTATTTGCGTATGCCTCACGAACTTTATGGACGTCTAAACCGCTTTGAAAAAATGCATAAAATGTTATTTTGCCTACGAAACGGTGACGTCACGGTTGAAAACATTTCAAAAAATTTCGAAATCGCCTCGGCCGTTGTTTCGAACACGGTTCAATATGGCGGTACTTGTCAATTTTTACCAATAATGAAAATATCTAGCAGCGACAAAAAAAAGGCTCACTTGTAGATCTAGGACATCCATTTCGAAAAAGTCACAAAAAAAACTTCCAAATCCAAAAAACGAGATGCCACACAAACACAGCTGATTAATGTTATTCAATAATTGTCATTTTGGCGATCGGTGGCGATGGTTCGAAACGGTGACGTTGCGGTTGAAACGGTCACGTATGTTTTCAAAATGTGCTTTCGAAAACATCGGTCGCGAAAAGACGTCTTATGTAAAGCCGAACAAAATTATTCTGTAATTGAAAGAGAATTGTTAGCAATAGTTTGGTCAGTCAAACATTTCAGGCCTTACCTGTATGGCAGGAAATTTACATTAGTTACTGATCATAAACCCTTAACATGGCTTATGTCAGTTAAAGATCCAGAAAGTCGTTTAGCACGATGGCGTTTAAAGTTGGAGGAGTATGACTTTAACGTTATCTATAAACCAGGTAAAATAAACAAAAATGCTGATGCATTATCTAGAATTAAAATATTAACAATTAGCACCGATTAAAATATTCAAATTTTTCAGGGAAATTTATTTGATTCTCCTGAACATTTTGCGTTAGCACATTGTTTTTCAAAATATTTTCATATGGAGCAGGGAATTGCAAAAGAATTCAAACAAATCTTTGGTAATGTTCAAAATCTTAAAAATCAAAAGAAAAATGTTAATGAAGTTGCATCCTTGAAATTTCCATATCGAAATATTTATTATTTAATAAACAAAAAAAAGTTTTATAAAAAACCAGCATAAGACTAATTATATCAAGTACTAAACAACTTAAAAACAGTAATGTTTAAAAATAATGACAAATTTTTTGCCATTCCAAAAATATCTTGTGGACTTGATAAACTTAATTGGAATATAGTTTATTCAATAGTAAAAGAGATTTTTAAAAATACATACATAAAAATTTATATATTTGAGCTACCAAAACAAATTCAATGTATTAATGCTCTAACACCCTAACCAGGAAGTTCAACCAACTGATTCTGATGAGGAAGCAAATATAATATCACCTCAATCTGTTGCAACTAAATTTCAGAAATATTTTAACAAGATAAATTAAGTGTATTACATGATAAAATAATTGAGGACATTCATTAGGAACATCCCGAGTTTGATATCCAAAAGATATCATCAAAGATAAATATTGTTTTTGGAAAAAGAAATTTTCATAGAGGAATTAATGAAACGATCAGAAAAATAAGAGATAAATGTAATTGGAAGAATTTAATTTTATTTAAGTGAAATGTGAAACTTGTCAGAAAAACAAAGTTCTTCGGAAAAATCTTTATAACCCACTTGTTATGAATGAATGTTACAGAAACTCCTAAAACTTCCTTTGAAAGAATCAATTTAGATATTTTAGAAATTCCTGTACAAATTTTAGTTTTAACAATCAATGATCCTATTCCGGATAAAACTGCAAAATCTGTAGTAAATACTTTGTTATTATACTTCCAACATTATGGAACACCATTACGTATACATTGCGATCTTGGAAAATAGTTCAACAATCAACTTCTCAAAGATTTATGCAAATTATACGACATCAGATTGACCTTCTCTTGTATGGAAGCATAGAACGCTTTCATGCAGTTTTACTTGAAATGATAAGAACTAATCAAACGGAAAACCCAAACAAACATCCATGCCAATTATTACCATATACAGTGATTTGTTATAATAACTCAACTTCAAAAACACATGGATTTACTCCATATGAATTAGTTTTTGGACATACTAGTTCAAGACCTCATGAAAAACTCTATATTGAAAATGAGTTAATTACCAAGTATGTTCGTGATCTAAATGCTTGAATAAAACATATTTATAATATAGCACGAAACAGAACTAATCTTTCAAAACAGAAAGCTAAACAAAGGTTTGATACACATGTTACCCCAAATTTGGAATATAATATTGGAGATAAAGTTTATATTAAAGAAACTCAAATTAAAAGTAAATTAGCTCCAAAATTTAATGGTCCTTTTGACATTCCATAATTCAGCTTCTGTCTATAATAAAGTAGAGTAAGAAGATCAGGCTTCTATTTCTACTGATTAAACTTTTCAACTTTTAAATTAGTTTCCACGTGTTTAACTTTTGGCCGAGAACAGTTTTCTATTGAAGAAATTAACCCTACGGTAGGCGCTTACTATCGGAAATATGATTTTCCAATAAAAAATGGACCCTGTTGGTTTATAAAGATATTGAAGCTTTAGAAAGTGCTTGTTCATAATGTTTTCATTACTCTTAGGCCTCATCGTTTATTGTTAACTCAAATCTCAATTGATATTGATAACAAATTTAAAGAAATATTTTCTGATACACCAACTAGGTATAAACGAGCTCTAGTTAATGCTGCTGGTACTTTTTGGAAATTTTTAACTGGACATTTTGACGCCTCAGATGGGAAATATTATAATGATTGTATAAATAAACTTGAAATGGCTGACAGAGAAATCGAAAATTTAATGAAAAAACAAATTAGTGTTACAACGGCGGTTATAAAGCGATTCCTGCAAAATTTGCAAATTGATCAAGAAACATTTAATGAAAACATTAAGTTGTTAGAAGCTAAAATTTCGAATATTACAACAACTTTAGAATTAATTTATCAAAGATTGAATTTTATTAATATTTGTGAGAATCTTCTGGAATCACATACTTATATTCAAGATCAAGTAAATGATATTTTGAATGCTATAACTTTCGCTAAATTAAGTATAATTCATACTTCAATAATTTTGCCATAGGATCTTAAAAGTGGTCTACATGTTGCTCAAAACTTACATAAAAATAATTTGCCATTTGAAGTTTATGATGCCAAGATTTCTCGATATTTAGAAATTCTAAATTTAAAAGCCTTTCTAACAGACAAACGATTGGTTTTTGCTTTAGACATACCTTTGGTAGAACCTGATTTGTATAACTTATATAAATTATATCCTATACCAATTTACGATAATCGCACAATGCTTTATCATATTCTACCAATAACAAAACGATATATTGCTATAGAATACAGTAATGACTTTTATGTTTCTCTATCTACAATGGAACAATGTAAAAATATCGGTTCCAATATCAAACTTTGTAAGGATCTGTATCCATGGCCTATTAATAGCCAATAAATTTGGGAAGCACAACTTCTAAAAACTCAAAAAGTGTTAACTCTTTCACAAACATGTGACATTATTTTAATATTAGCTGAAGAATACATTATTCATTCTTTAGCAACCAATTTGTGGTTAATAACTGTAACAAGCTCTTTACCAATAACTGTAAAATGTGAAAACTCAGAACCTGTATCAAAAATTGGGACAAGAAATACTTTAAAACAAGAAGTTAAAACCTCCAAATCAATTACAGCAACCGAAAAGAATCTAAAAAAGAGAAGATCAAAAGATCTTGGAAGGAAAGAACGAAATTTAAAAATTGGATGAGTGTCCCACAAGGAACACACAAAAGACCAAAGCGAAAAGAGAGAAACAATTAAACGATGTTTCGCCCGGGGTGGGTGTCACCCTCAATCCAGACATCATTTAACACCATCGCACACTCTGACTTCCAACTCTGAAACACTCACAAATAGGCATCGTTCCGCATGGTACTTATTATAAGTCACCTGATACGGGTTCGTCCTGGCGTGTTAATCTTTCCAATAGGAATATGCTCCTAAGACAATTAAAACAAGAAGTTAAAACTTCCAAATCAGTTAGATCAACCGAAAAGAATCTAAAAAAGAGAAGATCAAAAGGTCTTCGAAGGAAAGAACGAAATTTCAAAATTGGATGAGTGACCCACAAGGAACACACAAAAGACCAAAGCGAAAAGAGAGAAACAATTAAACGATGTTTCGCCCGGGGTGACCAGCGTGGGCTCGTCTGTGGATTCACTAGTCACTCTCAATCCAGAGATCATTTAACACCATCGCACACTTTGACTTCCAACTCTGAAACACCCACAAATAGGCATCGTTCCGCATGGTACTTATTATAAGTCACCTGATACGGGTTCGTCCTGGCGTATTAATCTTCCCAATAGAAATATGCTCCTAAGACAATTAAAACTAAAAGTTAAAACTTCCAAATCAGTTACATCAACCGAAAAGAATCTAAAAAAGAGAAGATCAAAAGATCTTGGGAGGAAAGATCGAAATTTCAAAATTGGATGAGTGTCCCACAAGGAACACACAAAAGACCAAAGCGAAAAGAGAGAAACAATTAAACGATGTTTCGCCCGGGGTGACCAGCGTGGGCTCGTCAGTGGATTCACTAGTCACTCTCAGTCTAGACATCATTTAACACCATCGCACACTCTGACTTCCAACTCTGAAACACTCACAAATAGGCATCGTTCCGCATGGTACTTATTATAAGTCACCTGATACGGGTTCGTCTTGGCGTATTAATCTTCCCAATAGAAATATGCTCCTAAGACAATTAAAACTAAAAGTTAAAACTTCCAAATCAGTTACATCAACCGAAAAGAATCTAAAAAAGAGAAGATCAAAAGATCTTGGGAGGAAAGAACGAAATTTCAAAATTGGATGAGTGTCCCACTAGGAACACACCAAATACCAAAGCGAAAAGAGAGAAACAATTAAACGATGTTTCGCCCGGGGTGACCAGCGTGAGCTCGTCAGTGGATTCACTAGTCACCCTCAATCCAGACATCATTTAACACCATCGCACACTCGGACTTCCAACTCTGAAACACTCACAAATAGGCATCGTTCCGCATGGTAGTTATTATAAGTCACCTGATACGGGTTCGTCCTGGAGTGTTAATCTTTCCAATAGGAATATGCTCCTAAGACATTTAAAACAAGAGGTTAAAACTTCCAAGTCAGTTACATCAACCGAAAACAACCTAAAAAAGAGAAGATCAAAAGATTTTGAGAGGATAGAACGAAATTTCAAAATTGGATGAGTGTCGCACAAGAAACCCACAAAAGACCAAAGCGAAAAGAGAGAAACAATTAAACGATGTCTGGATTGAGGGTGACTAGTGAATTCACTGACGAGCCAACGCGGGAAAGTAGTGTTATATGCTTAAACGAGAGCTATTCTGTAGTTTGTATGGATCATGTTATTATTGAAATATGATACTTTTGTTTATGACTTATTATTATTGTAATATGATCTGTTTGTTTAAGACGAATTAAGTCTAGTTTGTTCTAGAAGCTGATTTCAGCATTCAGTTTAGTATATAAACCATTGATAGCAGAAGCAGGCAGCTCACTTAAGATCTGATCGTTAACTCGTAACAAGCTTACTAAAAATATTATAATAGCATTTTGTGTGTTTAAATAAAGTAAAGTTTTGTTAAAACAAAAAAACAAAAAAATTCTATGTATGTATGTATCTAGAGCACATGTAAAACGAAATGTTTTGAGAAACAATAAAGTCTGAATCTATATATATATATAAGAATCTCTGGATACACCCTGGCAAAGTCTTTATACACCCTGGAATATCTGGATCCACCCAGAAAAAGTCCGGATACGCCCTAGAAAAGTCTGGAAACACCCAGGAAAAGTCAGGATACTCTGATAAACTTGAAAGACCCTGGAAAAGTCTGGAAAGACCCTAGAAAAGTCTGGATACACTCTGGAAAAGTCTGGAAAGATCCTTAGAAAGTCTGGCTACACTCTGGAAAGGTCTGGAAAGACCCTGTAAAAGTCTGGATATACTCTGGAAGAACCATGGAAAAGTCTGGCTACACTCTGGAAAAACCTTGATACACTCTGAAAATGTCTGAAAATAATAATTAAAATCAAAAAAAATAAAAATAGATAACAGTAAACAATACTACCCCGATCAACCAGCCATAAGATTCATTTTTCCATAAAATGCACGGTTGCCAATTTGCCGATTTTTTTTAAAAGGTAATTAGCCTCAAACTAATTACTAAATTTGGAATGACAAAAAAATATTGCTTTACAAAATACAAACCGGCAACGTTGGATCAAAGATAAGCGGTGAATAAATTATGACAAGTCTTTTTAGTTCACAGCTGACTCGGCAGTGTTTTTAACGGGTGTTGGTGTTTTGTTGTAATTTTTGACTTTTATTTTGACTATTTAAAAAAAAAAGATTCATATAATTTTTTTTGAGGTCCAGCAGAATGCTTGAAAAAACAGCAGAATATTTCTGCCTGAATTATTATTTCCGTGGTAAGAGATTGTGTCATTTTAGCTTGGTCATTGGCATAGTTTTGTAGCTTATATATAATCTAAAATTATAATCTCTTTGTGCAAGGTGTATTTTAAAACAACCGTGTACTGTGATGCTGAGAACTAATATCTAAAGAATTATAAAATTCGTACCTACTGGCCATGGTGTCTTGTCGAAGTACAACACCCGAAATTTATTACTATTTACTTTTAAATGTCATGGTGGGTAGTACTTACCTTAAGAGCGGGAGGTCGTGGGTTCGGTTCCCATCAAAGAATGTTTTGTTTTTTTCCTTTTTTTATTTTTTTTTTTAAATATGCTACTTAAACTTTTCCCACTTGTTTTCAAAATATGTTCGCAATTATTTTATAGGTATTCAAAAGTTTTTAAAGAGAGGTTAATTGCAAGAAACCCAAAAAATATCAACATTTTTCGACTCATTCTCGGTGAATATCTTGAATTTTTAACTATTTAAGAAAACGAATTTTAAACCATTGCAGTGGACCGCTGTTGGTATTCGTTGCAGTTTAAGGGCCTTGTAGTGCTGTCCATGCAAGACTTCCTTCTTTCGTGAGTAAAGAAGTAGGAAGACTTGGACACCACTATAACTGGGTGTCTACAATCCGGGAAAAACGGGAAAAAGACGGGAATTTTCGCTACATGGGGAAAAGACGGCAAAATGATGTGAATTTTAAAAAACATTTTTAAAAAACGGAAAATTTTAAAATTCACAAAAAATATCACTACATACAATTTATAAATAAATAAAATAAAAAATTCTAGCGTGTTCATTTTTAGCAGCTCATACAACAGGTACCTATGGAAGACTATTTTGGGATCGTCAAAAGTTTTTCTATTTTTACTCCAAATGAGTTATTTTATTTGGGTCAAACAAGACCTAATTACAAAATTGTGTGATGTTGACTGTCCGCCTGTCTGTTTATCAGTCTGTCATGATAACTCAAAAACCACCAAAACGGTATACAAATTCTGTGGATCTCGTTGATAAGGCCATTAGTTTTTGATAAGGGTTTGTAAAGAGGTGGAAAGGGGGGGGGTTGAACTGTATAACAATTCCCTACTCGAGAACCTCAGCGGCTATAGCGAAACGCAGTTTTCAAAATTTGGATTGATATATTTTTTGGGAGAGGGTTATTGCATCAAAAATCATAACCTTTTAATATTGAAAAAAATATAGCCATACATATAATCCGTAAAAGAAAACATTAAAAACTTTTTTATATTTTTTTTTGTTCGTAACTGAGAATTTTTTTTTAAAAAGTTTAATCCCCTTTCCAACCCCCCACTCCTGCAAAAACCAATCAGCTCGCCGCCTGGTGACAAAAGATTTTTTGTGCCAAATTTGATAAGAATCAGTTCAGTTTGTGTCCCAGACAGAGACCATCCCAAAATTTTGTATTTAGGTCTTTTTTGACCAAATAGCTCTTTAATAAAACTTTTTTGGCGGATCTCAGTAGCCGCCATACCAAGTATGAATGACAAAAAATTTGAATTCAAAATTTTATTTAGTTTTATTAGTCAATCATACATAGAGACTATTGAGATCGGCAAAGAATTATTTTTTTATTTTTATAAAAATTTGCGATGGTGTCTGTCTGTCTGGGACACGATAACATTAAAACCGCTAAACCGATTCTGGCACAAAAATGTTTTGTAACCAGGCGATGATCTGAATCCTTGTGGACAATCAAGGCAAAATCATACCGGATACCAAAGAAAAATTAAATTAATGGGGTAGCTACATAGAACATCTTTTTACCCATAACCGATCCGAACAGCCAGAAGAATTCTCAAACCAAGGCATACATATCACACCAGAGGAAGTAAAACACGGTAGGGCAAGACGAAGTATATATTGAGGTTTTAAAGCTAATAAAAAACGAACATTTGCTAAATACGCTGGTCAAACTTTTTAACTTGATTTATCATAGCGGTAAAATCCCTGCTGACTGGCTAAAGTCAACTTTTGTTACGCTGCCTAAAAAACATTCACCAAAGAAGTGTAGTGATTATCGCCTAATCAGCCTAATGAGCCATATGTTAAAAATATTTCTAAAGATTATCCACAAAAAAATGTATGGGAAATGCGAATCTTTTATGGGTGACACGCAGTTTGGATTTCGTGGTGGGTTCGGGACAAGAGAGGCCTTATTTGGCATTCAAGTCTTAGTTCAGCGGTCTAGACATGTGTCGGTGCCAGTATATGCCTGTTTCATAGAAAAGCTCATAGAATCGCTAAAAGAAGTTAGTCTAGATGACCGAGATCTAAAGATAATCGCTAATCTATACTGGAATCAGACTGCTCAAATAAAGGTTGATGGCCAACTGTCCGAAGAGGTTCAAATAAGAAGAGGAGTACGCCAAGGTTGTATATTGTCTCCGCTGTTGTTTAATATCTATAGTAACAAAATAATAGAGAATGCACTTCATAACTGCGAAGAGGGTTTGACCATAAACGGTATAAAAATCAACAACATACGATATGCCGACGACACTGTCATAATAGCAGACACGCTGGAAGGCCTACAAGAGTTGTTGAATCAAATTGCTGCCAAAAGTTCGCAATTCGGGCTTAACTTAAATGTCCAAAAAACAAAATGGATGGTCATATCCAAGGAAAAGAAGTTGAACGCGTGGATTCATACAAATACTTAGGTTGTCTCCTTAGTGAGAACTGAAACAACATGAGAGAAGTTCGTGCAAGAATTGAACAGGCCAGATCATCTTTTATCAAAATGAAACCAGTGTTGTGTAGTCGCGATCTTAATACCACTCTCCGAATTCGTGTGCTTCGGTGTTATGTTTTTAGGATCTTATATTATGGCATGGAAGCATGGACACTGACTGAGGCCATGTGCAAAAAGTTGGAGGCATTCGAGATGTGGTGTTATCGTAGAATATTTAGGATATTTTGGATGGACCGAGTAACTAATGTGGATCTTCTGCTTAGAATAAATAAAGAGCTTGTAGTTTTATTTACCATCAAAAAACTTGTAGTTTTATTTACCATCAAAAAAAATAATAGAAGGCAAAATTGAGGGCAGAAGAGGTCCGGATCGTAGACGGATATCATGGCTTAAAAATCTTAGACAATGGTATGGTGTTAGTACTACGACACTTTTCCGAAAAGCAGTGGACAGGGTGCAGATTGCGCTGATGATAGCCAACGTTCGAAGAGAGCATGGCACTTGAAGAAGAAGATGAGCTGATAAGTTTTTGGTGGAGGGGGGGGAGGTCAGACAGACTAAGTATAGATTGCAAAATATGTTGATACAGAAAAAAAATTAAAATATTACACGGGAATTTTTCAAATTAAGCGGGAAAAAGACGGTAATTTTATTTAGATAATTTTGTAGACACCCTGTATAAATTTAACTCTAATTGGGTGGCTAATATTTTAATTTTGGCTATAAACTTATTTTATTTTATTATTTAAAGCGAAGTGGGTTGACGCACGCAAAAGTCGCCGCCACTGATGATGGGAAAACCGACTTTAAACAGTGTTGCCGTTTTATACGTCTGTCTCTTTTCTCCTCATGTATTCGTCTAGATAGGTATTGGATTGTTCTTTAATTATTAGTCGTAGGTTGTTATCAATTCCACAGTTATAATAGTATATTTATAATTTGGTTGTAAAAAAAATAGTAATTACAATTTAGTATTAATCTTACAATGATAATAAACTTTTTTTTAATACTTTTATGAAAAACACGATTTTAATCTCTTTCGGCAAATAACAAAAACAAATGCAAAACATTTTTTTATACCTTTATCAAAAACATGATTTTTAGTAACTGTCTGCAATTAACTAAAGCATAGCTTTTTTGGTTACCTGTGCAATTTTTTTTTTGGCTACGTGTGCAAAAAAAAATTGTATCCGTTTTTTACCCAAAATTAAGGGGAAATAGTAATAAAGACAAAATCTAATTATGCTTACCTAAAAATTAAGCCACTTCCTTCAGTTTTCTCTAAGTAGGTATTTAAAATATGAACAGAACACCAAATCAGTTTTGGCAGAATGTCTTAAAAAGACATTGAATATCCCGATGAAAATGAAGTGTACGCAGGAAATTATCTAATTATTCCTGCATAAAAATTAAGCCAGTTCCTTCAGTTTTCTCTAAGTATTTAAAATATGAATTACCAATGTTTCCTCTACCTTTATTTGATTTAAACGAATCGCTGCGTCAGAACACCAAATCAATTTTTTTTGCCGGTAACCAAAGAAGCTAGGCTTTAGTTAATTGCAGACAGTTACTAAAATCATGTTTTTGATAAAGTTATAAAGAAATGTTTTGCATTTGTTTTTTTAAGTATTTTTTTTAGTACAACTGAATTGCAAAATGTAACACCCGGTTCTCACCTACGACTTTTTCGTGAGTGTCCACTCATGCGTCACATGATGTCAATATGAAATGTTGGGTTAAAAAAAAAAATGAGCGAGAGGCGTAGCACGGTGGCCAATAAATATAAAAACTCGATCAAAACCTATTTTTTGCACAAGCTGTAAATTCCAATTTTTTGTCATATAATTAATAGCAAGTTTATTATCGAATTCGTTATAGAGTTAAGAACGTCTAAATCTTGAGCCAAAAATGTGACATTTTTTGTTGACTTTTATAGTATTACCTTAGAAGGATTTTAAATAACTGCCTTTTTAAATTGAATACAAAATACAAAAATATTATACGAGTTTTATATAAACTTAAGGCCTATTTATTAAAAAGCCACATGATTTCTTGACATTTTCACATTATGTAGCTATTCGTTAATCAAGACACAAGAAGAGACGATGAAATTTGCGTAGTCCGATTCTCTCACATTGTCTACACTTGTTAATTTTTGTTTTGTCTGCGGATCCTGCGGAAAGAGGGGGAAGAACGATTTATTCGCTGGCGCTCTGCAGTATCTCATGTTTTGCTATAGTCAGCTGCATACGCTCGCATGAATTCATTTCATCATTTAATAAAAATCAACTACCTACCTATGGCAAATTTTTAAAATTGCCTATTGCTTGTAGGGAAAGGAGAGGGGCGGTTTATTAGGTGTTGGGTTAGTGTATACGAAACAAAAATACCCATTTTTAAAAGCAAATCTCATCTAGTGTCATTTGCAGATATTTCTGATAATTAACCCTTAAAAGTGCCGCAGACAAAAATTTAAAAAAAAAATACACTAAAAAGCTATTTTTTATGCGTTTCAAATGGTGTTGACAGAAACATTGCTTAAAATTAAACAAAATTGTAACAATATTTAATATTGGCGTAGCACCGCAGGTAAAAATTTTGACAAAAAACAAAAACATTTTTTAAAATTTTGATCTCTTAGGTTTCTTGTAAAATATTTTTGAAAAAGTACATTGGGTTAGATGCCAAGAGGTTGCGGTAGTATATATAGATTTGTTGCCATATCATAAATGCGCTGCAGATGAAAATTTTAAGAAAATTTATACTAAGAATGCCGTTTATTACACGTTTTGAATGGTGGTGATAAAAATTCCTTAGAATGAAACTAAAATTGTTTAATTTTAACAATTAATGACGTCATAGGACCGTAGACAAAATTTCGCCAAATACACGTCACAAAAAGGAGTAAAGAGTCAAAAAATGTGCGGGAGCTATAGCTGTCCCTGAGGCCCTTGATCATGATTAATTTATATATAGATACTCCAACAAGAGCACATAAAATTCTAAAAACCTGGAAAAGTCCCTCGCAGTTAAGATATAGGGATGAAGCGGAAAATAATTTACCTAAATTTAACGAAAAATCAGTATGAAGTACTAAGACGCGGTGCAAAAGAACATGGTCATGATTTATATCCGCCATACTACAAGGTATTAGAAGCAAACCTGCCAAAGTATTATTAAATGCATTTCAGATATTAATATATATGAAGAACAACATTTTACTTTGCTTTGTAAGTGAGGGATGGATGGCAGAGTCAAACCCAATTAAAAATTAAATTCATGTCCTTTTCATTTGAGAGCTATAGGTTTTGATCGAGTTTTTTTATTTTTTGACCATCGTGCGTAGGGACAGGTGTAATAACTTACTTGTAAAATAGTAATTCATTGTAATGTAAATAATCGTGTGTACCAAAAACCGATCGTATAGTGAAGAGAGGAAGTACGACTGTAAGGGGGGGGGGGGGGGGTACGACTGTAAAATTTATTATAGAAAAATGTGCAAAACTTTTCTGCAAATCAATTTTCTTTTTAATTTACAAGTTTATTTTGTGTAAATTCAATAAACAAAAAACTATATTTCGGCAATAGAATATAGTTTTCGGTGTGGATTATAATAATTATAATACATTAAAATGTAATTAATCGTAAAACTGTCATGTGCCAAAAATCGAGCGTAGTGAAGAGGGGGAAGTACGACTGTAAGAGGTGGACCAAGTAACATTTTTCCCGAGTTTAGCTAGTAATTTTTTTCTGATGAAAAACTGGGAGCTCACAAAAGAAGGAAATTTCCCGACTTTTTACCAAAGTGGGGACAAAAACCAAGGTAATTTGGTGGCATATAATAGGTAATTAAATTTTTTTTCCTGAAGGTGAATTTGCCCAGAGGACACTTTTCACCAAGTTTTGGGACCAATGTACACGTCTGCATAAATGCTCAACCTAATTTGTGTCCTATTGTACACAATGTCCTCTTGTTTGTCTGTGACTGAAGCGCCCTCTACGTTTCAGAATAGAAGGTGATGAAAACATTTTTAAATGAAAAAACAAAAATAATAATTATGTCCATGGCCTATAACAACTTTGGAAATAAAAAATGGTGATGAAAAATCGCAGTTATATTTTAATCATAGGTGTTAAACTACTATTTCAAACTATTAATAGGAGGAAACCGACATGCGCCGAAATTTTTTTTGTTGAATTGTTTACTTTTACTTCTATAAAATTCACGCGCCCATCGAAACATGCAGTTTTATCAAAAAAATTACCAAAAATTATGCTTCGGGAAAACACTAATTAAATATTATTTCCAATTTGTAATCATAATTTAATATTTGGGTTGGGTTGGGTAAATAACCAATTTCCCACAATTAAATTTACTTATGAAACAGAGAACAACGGTATACTGCCATTTCTAGACACTTTAGTTATAATAAATAAAAATAAATTAGAATTTGACCTATACAGAAAAGAAACGGCCATTGCTTACAACATAAGCTTGCAAGTTTTCACTTTCTAACATATAGATTAGTAAATTTCCCCTTAAACAAAGAAAGATTTGAAGCAGAAAAGAATAGGATTAGGAATATAGCTGGCGAAAACGGTTACGACGAAGGCTTAATAAATAAGCTAATAAATAGACATTCTTTTCAAAAGACCTTTCGGAATTTCATTTTTTTCAGACAAAAAGATACCTTCGACTCTAAATTTTTATCAATTCCTTATAATCCTAATTATACGAAAGGATTACAAAAAGTATTTAATAACACCGGTCTTAAATTAGTATATCAATCGGGAAACACAATAATAACTGTACTAGGAAATCCCAAGGATAAAACTGCAGTTCTAGAAAAAAATGGAATTTACGAAATTAGTTGCATGGATTGTGACAAAAAATATGTTGGCCAGACGAGACGCTCTATTCAAACACGATTCAAAGAACACTTAGCACACTTAAAATACGGAAGAACAGAAAAGTCAAGTGTGGGCGAGCATGCTTTTGAAAGCAATCACAGATTCACATTAGATAACCTAAAACTTCTAAAAAGTTTACCAAACAAAAGACTTTTGAATGCATATGAAAGTATGGAAATCATTAAATCCAGAAACAATTTAAATAAAGATAGAGGCCCCATTCCGTTTGGTACGCTTTATTCTTTAGTTGAGGGGAGATAGTATTATAAAGCGTGACCAATTACAAATTATTAGTCTTATCTCCGCCCACTAAAAGATAGTATGTAAGATAAAGTGTAGGTTAATTTAGTATATTGTTTATCTTCTCCTGATGATGCTAACGTTGTTAGCGAAACGCGCGTCGAGTGCAAGAAAGTGTAATTTTGGTTTGTGGAAAACAATCATAACTTTGTTATAGTGCAACCAAAGGTTCCAAATTCCCAACAAAACTTAACATATGACATTTGCGAGCGTAAGCGATTGTGTGTATTCCCATTGGTTGTGTTCGGCACTTGTAGAGATCCATTAGGATTTGTTGGGGCCCCTATCACTTTTAATTTCTTTAACTTTTCTGTAAAAACTGCCTAATGCTGTGAAAGGTTTGTTTCTTTTGGCATGTTAAAACGCAAAACTGTCAGGATTACCACTACTGGGTAGGTACTTTAACACTAAGTATCCTTTCCTTTAACCCAAATTTTAACTAAACATGTTTCTTTGTTTGAATTTTAAGCCTCCATCTGGTTTTTCCTACCCCTTTTTATGATAGGAGGGTAGGTCTCTAATAGCCCAAAATCCAAACCAGGGTTGAAGATACAATAGTAATTAAGTAAATATCTTATAATTTGGAAATACCAAGAAGGAACATGAAATTTATGATTATTAATTAATCTAAACAGCTGATCACGATAGTTCGTTAGAGGATACGTGACGCAAAGGAGTTTTCTTGTTTTCTACCAGAACTACTTTCTTTCTATCAAGAAAAACAAAACTGAAGTTTTAACGTAATCAAATCTTAATATTCCATATGGTTAAATAAAATAGAATAATTTTCCATAAAGTTCGAACATATTTTTAGGTTGTACTTATTTGGTCAAAAAAAAAATTTTTGTCCTAAAACTTATTCCAAAAAAAACCCTAAATATGGGGAATAATGTTAGGTCAAAAATAAGTAGCTTTGAGTTCAGTTTTAAACCAAAAAAAGTTCTTAACATTAAGGGATTTCTTCAGGACAAACAAGTAGAGTAGTATCTCAAGTCAAGTTTACCATCAATTTACCTTCTGTTTTAACTTCAAAACAACTTTGAAGACATGATACGAGGAAAATAATTCTAAAAGAAAACCTTTAAAACGTGTATATAATGACCGTTTCTTAAGGTTATTTGTTCCAATTTAAAAGTTATTATCAAATGTCAAACTACAAAGTAATTTTCTGAAGGAAAACGGGGGATGTTTTGACATATGATTCCAACTTCCCAATATGCCCTAAAATGTTAGTTGGGGGGGGGTACGACTGTAAAATTTATTTTGTTAAATAATTGTAATAATATATACGTATACACAAATGTGCAAAAACTACGTAACGGCGGCGGGAACGAGGAAGGGGAGGGGGTAATTTTTTTTTAAATTAACAGTTTTATTTTGGGTAAACTTCATAAACAAAAAACTGTATATTTCGTCAATAGAATATATTGTTCGGTGACAAGACACATCTTTCACCCGTAAAAATCCAATAAATCGTGCTGCAAGGCTATACTAAAAGTCATATAGCAAAAATTGTAAACGAAGGATTTTAAGCTGGAAGATCGTAAAATAAAGCAAAAAGATTACAAAACAAAATAAGATAGGTCAAATCAAAATCAGCCTAGATCTTCTACTCATATTGATAAGGAACTTCGCAAATCCAAAATCTAAGAAAAAACTTTTTTTGAATCCAATTATTTACGTTTGAGCATCTCGCATACTCTAAGTTTCCATCATATATAGACTAGTAGTACATCCAACAGCGACGATAAGTGTCTTTTGTATAAATGAAAAACAAAACGGAAAAAAATTATCTTTCTGCATTTTTCAGCAAAAATAACATGTCCAAGCCAATTTTCACAACTAATACTAATTTAAACTCTGCTTGTGCTTTTAGTTTAAATCTGATTTTTAAAACTTTTACATTTTTAGAAAGGACAAAGTTTGAAGATGTTGTTACACGCTACCCGATTTTTAAAAAATGTAAAAATAAGAAAATATCTAAACTGCAAAAAAAAAGGAAATGTGTCTTTTTTTTAATTAGGAACGACAATTAACCTGTTGTGTTTATCTTTCTAGATAGGGCAATCTGTCTTCTTTATAATAACATACTTTTCATGTATTAAAAGTAAATAGTTCAGGAGATATTTGCAAAATTCCAAACATATGCGTTAACCTATTGAAAATATAGAAGGGGGGCGCAATCCTATAATATTTTGCACAAGTATGCCTCACCGTAGTTGCAAACAACTCTGGGACTTTAAAAAAAACACATTTTTTTAAAAGTCCTAACGGACTAATATGGTATTATTAGCCTTCCTCCCCCCCCCCTACGAGCGGAGTGGAGGGAGGAAAACACCTAAGTTTGTCCGATGTCAGCCAAAATTTGTATACGGGGGTTCTTGGGAATAAGGAATACGAATTTTTGATCAGATTTTGAAAATTCAACATGGACGATTTTTGGTCATGTTTTGCTAACCAATTTTAACTTTTGCTAACCAATTTTAACTTATACACACACAAAGATTTAGTTTAGGGATTATGAATTTTTGATCAGATTTGAAAATTTTAATATGGCGGATTCAAAATAGACGATGTAGAATACAAATCTAAAAATTAAAAAATATTTTTATATAAGAATAAATGGCGCGGGCACGCCATAAAACCTTTTAAAAAAATTCAAATTTGTTTTTCAATTTTTTTTTGGCTGAATATGCAATGTTCTATCTTAATGTGAAAACCGCGTATCGCTAGCTGCTACGGTTCGTGAGTTACAATTTTTTTAAAAGTTTAATTCCCCTTCCTACCCTCTTTCCAACCCCTCGCACCCATCAAAGTGACAAAGATTTTTTGTGCCAAATTTCAAAAATCGGTTAAGCGTTTTTTGAGTAATCGTGTTACCGAAAGACAGACAGACAGACACCCTGAAAAAATTTTGTATTTAGTTTTTTTTTGACCCACTTACTTTTAGTAGCAGTATACCAATAGCCTCTATACTATTAAAATGTATGTATGGATGGCTAAAAAGCTTTTCAAATACAAGCTTTTATAAAACATAAAGTTCACTAAAAAGTCGAAAATAATTTTTAGAATTCTGATATCATAATAATAAAAGCGATGGTTGCAATTTAGGAAGTTTGGCCATGTTGACTCGATAAATTTATTTTATTACATATATTATAATTGTGCGCAAGAATCTCAATTCACTATAAAGCACCGCTTTTATTATTATGCTATCAGGATGATAAAAATTATTTTTTTTACTTTTTAGCGCACTTTATATTTTAAAAAACTTGTATTTAAAAAGCTTTTTTTAAATATTTTTTTTTATTTTTACATTTGTACCCTATATTGAAATTTTGAAATCTGATCAAAAATTCATAATCCTTTCCTCTAAAAACCCCTGTATGCCAGCTTTGATTAAAATCGAACAAACTAAATCTTTTTCCCCTCCAGTTCACTCGTTAGGGGGAGGTGGGTACCTGATAATACCATATTATTGTATTGTCACGTTCCATGTGCTTAAGGTCCATTCTTATTTTAAACAAATTATAAAAACTTAAATTCAAATAGCAAAATAAGAATGGCGGATTACGTCATAAAATATAAGGCTACTGGATTTTCCGTATTTTCCACATATTTAATTAAGAATTTAGAGTTAAATCCGATATAGTCAGTCCTCTTTATAGCGGTGGGTGGTTATCTACGAAGCCGAATGTCTGTACACGGAGACTGAAATCAATTTAAAGCTTTTCGTTTTAAACCGATTTTGTAATTTTAAATGAATAATACTTTGTTAAAAGGTATATTTTTCAAAAAAATTTGGATGAAATTAATGTTGTTTCGTAATAACTGGGTTTAAACAAAGATATAATAATTTTAATTCAGCATCCAAACTTGTGATTTTTTTAGAAAAACTTTTAGTTTTAGATTCACCTGAATTTAAAAGTTCAAAATCAAGTCCCTGGATAAAAAGTGTTTTTTTATTAACAACTTATAATCCCTAAAATTTATTTATTTTCACAAACAACAATTCGCGACTTTGATAGCCAACTTTATATTAAAAATAAAAAATCACCAAGAACAAAACATCTTTTTTTGATTTAAAATTTTAAACATTTGGTTACAATGATTGTTTTAACTCATAGTTAATTTAAAAAAAAGAATTACAAAGTCTTACAGTCTGCCTGCATGAAAAACAATAACCAGATGGCATAGTTCTGAAACATGATACTTTAATTAATATTGAAGAAAGTTACATCTTTTAAAGAAACAAAAATTATTTACTTTTTTTGTTGGGTTGATTTGTTATGTTTTTACTTTATTTTTAATTATTTTGTTATTTTCCTGTTATATATTTTTTTATTTTAAATTTTGTGAAATTCATTATTTTTTCCCTCAGGATATCCTAAAGGTAGAATCGAACTGCAACTAGCAGGCGGGTATAGCGATCCTAAAAACTACTCAGAAAACCTTTTTTTTAACTTGATGAGCTCATTTCATGATCAACCTGTGGAAATTGACTTAACGCTGGCCTGTGTGGGTCAGTTGAATACTACAGTAAGGGACGGAATCGCGTGGCCACTTATTTATGGAATGGGAGTTAATGTCATGAATGGTAAGATTTTTACGTAAAATACCAACTGGATGCCTGAGCATCGCTAAACATGTTTGTACAACTATAAACTACAATCTTTAAAATGTTGACTTTACGCCTAAAAATTTTAATTAATTTTATAATCGCGAAATGATTTCACCACACCAATAAAAGAAAATCTTAGCATCTACTATCTTACCACGATAAAGGTAGCTTTTAATGACAATGGTAACTAGGTACTGGTATAGAATATCCTACAAACCTGTTTTTTTTTTAACATAGTGAACCTAGTGATTAGCCGCCAATATCTTTGGAAGTCCAAAACCAATTCAAATGAGTAAAGATTCCGATTTAAGATAAACTAAAATGTTTTTCAAAAAGTGTAAAAAATACTCTCACCAGAGAAACATCAAAATAAAATTGAATAACTCAAAAGTCTTTTGGGTCGTTCTTTTAACACCGCTTTTAGAATTTGCTCCATATTCTTACTCTCACAGCTTCCTAAACTTAGGGTTTCAAGAAAAAAAATACACATAATCTTTACAATAGCCTTGATTAACAAAACTTGTTTTCAAAATCGTCTAGTGGAATTGAGTGTACAGTCGGCTGATTAATTAATGACTATAAAAACGTGGTACTTTCTTATTGATTTAATGATTAGAAAATATTATAATACATATATATATATATATATATATATAGCAGTGGTAGTAGTAGTAGTAGATGGGCGGCCGTAGGCCTGGCATTGAGGCCGCATAATGGACCCTTTTTGCCATACCCCTCGTGCACCCCCGACTGATGCACGTTTCCTTTAGGATGCAAGTTTTGTTTCTCTAAGATGAATTAATTTTGTCTAACACCTCTTTGTCGAGGGCAGGGATCTTTAAACTGCGTCGCAAGTATACACAGTCGACCACCGCCTTTACACCCACTCTGAACATCGCTACCGTCCCAGCAGAACTTTGTTGATGGTAGACTTTTCTCCCCAGCAGCCCCCCGTCATATAAGTTGACACGAAAATCGAGGTCTCGGTTTCGCTGGTCGAGGTCGCCATCGGAGTTTTCAGATGCATCTTTTTGGAGTAGTCCTGCTACCCAAAGGTGGTACCGCCTCTTCCAAGTCACCCTCTGTCCACTCCCGCTACCAAATCTGTCGGAGTCCATCCGCGACCCATGGAATCCCGATCTCGGAGAAGTCCAGGTCGTTCTTTTTTAGGTCATCGGCTAGTCTCCTCTACCCAGTTTGGTGGGCTCCTCGGCCGCCCACCTTTGAGTCCCGCAAAGTTTTCGGTGCAGTGTCAACCGTGCCGCCTACTTCTACCTCGTTTGTTTTTACTCTCTAACGTCAACTGCGGAGCTGCTGAGAAGTGGGGCCGCCCGTCGTCGTCTCGAGTCGCATTCGGTGTTGTGTGAAGTAATGTGTGCTAAGACGCTGTTCACTGGTCTACAGCGGCCTCCTTATATATATAAGGGTATAAACTGATCAAGTTAGGGTCACATAGCATCCGTAAATTTGGCAATGCTGCCAGAAGCCAAAGCTGCTGTGGGAATTACAATATTATAATCAGTAGGTATTCTTCTTTTTGCTTTAACTCATAAAAGTTGGCAAGTTTTGACGATATATATAATAAATTTAATTTTCATTGGTTTGATAGAACGACCCAGCCATTTAAATATATGCCAGATACTGTTTTGGCCCTACTATCCTTATTTGAGGGGGAAGGGGTTTAAAAATTTCCTAAATGTGTACCTTGGTTTCTTAAATGTGCTATTTAGTTTCATTTTAATTGGTTTACTAGAATGACCCAGTCATCCAAATATAAGCCAGGTAATGTTTTATCCCTACCACCCTTATTTGAGTGGTTGGTGGGTTGAAATGTTTCGTAAATGTGTAGTTCAATTCCTTAAATGTTTTTATTAAATTTAATTTTAATTGGTTCAGCAGAACGACCCTGTCATTCGAATATATGCCAGGTGATGTTTTGTCCCTACCAGCCTTATTTAAAGAAGCGGCGGGTCAATTTATAAATAAATAAATTTTTAAAATGTGTATCCTGGTGCTTTAAATGTTTTCACAAAGTTTATTTTAATTGGTTTGGTATACCCACTCAGTCATTCAAATATATGCCAGGTAATGTTTCATCCCTACCACCCTTATGTAAGGGAGCGGGGGATTGAGTTTTTTTTTAAATATGTAGCTTGTTTCCTTAAAAGTTTCCTAATAAATTTAATTTTAATTGGTTCGGTAGAACGGACCTGTCATTAAAATATATGCCAGGTGATGTTTTGTCCCTACGACCATTATTTAAAGGAGCGGCACGTTGAATTTTTTTTAAAATGTGTAACTTGGTTCCTTAAATTTTCCGAATAAACTTTATTTTAATTGGTTTGGTAGAACGACCCAGAAATTCAAATATATACCAGATACTGTTTTGTCCCCACTACCCTTATTTAAGGGAGTGGGAGATTGAAATTTTTCGCAAAGGTGTACCTTGGTTTCTTAAATGTTTCTATTTAGTTTCATGGTAATTGGTTTACTGGAATAATCCAGTCATTCAAATATAAGCCAGGTAATGTTTTGTCCCTATATACAGACCGCTTCAAGCTACTGCGAACATAGGGCGGAAGAAGTCTAATTTGCCAGTGCACGTACATGCAGAGACACCGCACGCCTATCAGTGAAGCAACCAACACTCAGGCTTCCGATCGC
Source organism: Oxystoma pomonae (assembly GCA_963921995.1). Classification (NCBI taxonomy): domain Eukaryota; kingdom Metazoa; phylum Arthropoda; class Insecta; order Coleoptera; family Brentidae; genus Oxystoma; species Oxystoma pomonae. The sequence continues at coordinate 62,772,958 of OY998168.1, read as the reverse complement.
CATTCGCTGCCGTTCGCCTTGTATTTAGTACGACAATAAATACGCAAATTTTTATAACGTAATTTTCTTATTTTTTGTCACTGATAAATAAGAGCGTTTTATTATCAACTGCTCTGATTTATCAGTGACGACGTGTGTACGTGGTTATAAGTTCTCAAAATAAAATAATACATTCTAAAAACCAAAAAGATTCTCCCAGTCAAAAAAAAATTAAAGCAAATGTTCTAAAAGTCCTCCTTGCTCGGCTAGACAATATCCGAGCCTACTATAAAAACCCCTTCTAACGTTTCCAAGCATGTTAGGGGTGATAATTTGAAAAGCTTCTTCAAAAACAGATAGAAGTCATTAGGAGCAAGATCGGGAGATCGAGCTGGCCATAAAATAGTTCCCCGTGTACTTATAACCCGATTAGGAAATACATTATCAAGATATTCCCTAACAAGACCAACATTGTGAGCGGAACAACCATCTTGTTGAAACTATGTTTCACCAAATCTTACACCTAACAACTGCCTAGCAGTTGGAATAATGTGCTGCTGCAGTAGATCCAAGTATCTAGGACCATTCAAATTGCAATTGCCTTTAATAAAAAATGGCCCAATTACGTGTTCCCCTACAATACCCCCCCCCAAACATTTAGTTTTTGGGGATACTGTGTTCTTACGTCAAAATATAAATGCAAATTTTCCCTCGACCAATATCGAACGTGTGTTGGGTTATGATGATTTGACCATTTGACCATCTGCACTTTTTCGGCAACTTCGTAGACATCCATTTTTAGTTTAAAAAATGTATTATTTCAATTATGAACTTACCCATCTGTTTCTCGAGCAAGGCAGAAATAAAACAAAATAATAAAAACAAAATGAATTTCCAAAAGGTAACACTGTAGCGTGCTTCGAATCCACCTCGGTCGTACGGCACGGAGAGTAAATTGGACTTGATTCCCCCTATGTTCGCAGTAGCTTGAAGCGGTCTGTATATCTTTCGTAAATGTGTATCTCAATTCCTTAAATGTTTTTGCTAAATTTAATTTCAATTGGTTTGGTAGAACGAGCCAGTCATTTAAATATATATATTTGTATATTTAAATGTGTATATTTAATTTTAATTGGTTCTGTAGAACAACCGATACATTTAAATATATGCCAGATACTGTTTTGTCTCTACCACCCTTATTTAAGGGGGTGGGGGCGGGTTAAAATTTTTCCTAAATGTGTAGCATAGTTCTCTAAATGCTTACACTTAGTTTCATTTTAATTGCTTTAGTAGAATGACTCAGTCATTCAGATAATGTTTTGTCCCTACCACCCTTATTGGAGGGGTTGGTGGGTTGAAATTTTTCGTGGTTCCTTAAATGTTTCTGCTAAATTTAATTTTAATTGGTTCTGTAGATCGACTCAGTCATTCAAATATATGCCAGGTAATTATTTGTCGGGGGGGGGGGTTAAATTTTGTTCTAAATTTGTAACTTTGTTTTATCAAAATCGGCCTGATAGTACGCTTCAGTCATAGAAATATGTGTCATATAATGGTATTTTTACCCCTACCACCCTTAATTGCGGGTGGAGTATTTTTTTAAAGGGTTAATATCTTTTTATCCCTGGAATACTTGTGTCAAATTTCCTTAAATATTTTAACTTAGTTTCATTTTAATTGGTTCGGTTGAAGTCATTTAAATATATACCAGGTAATTTTTTGTCCCTACCACGCTTATTTTGAGGGATGTTGATTTTTCTCCAAATGTTTTTGGAATTTCCGTACTGAGTTTTATCAATGCTATTTTACCCCTACACCCTTAATTTCGCAGTGGGGGGAGGTCAATTTTTTTAGCGTTTATATATTTTTATCTTAAAATTCTTGTGCCAAATTTCATTAAAACTGGACCACTGTAAACGTCGAGTGACTGGTCAATAAATTAGACACATCCTTTTTTTAAACAATTTTCCGTGACCCTTAAAATCCCTTTCAGCTCCTCTATTTAATCAAACCCATTGACATATCTCATTTCTGTCCTGAATATATTTCTGCCTCAATTTGACTTGGAACTGTAAAAGTCGCGGAAATTAAAGAATAAATAAACAAACAAACTCCCTATAAGTTAAAAATAAATTTGGAAACTAGGCTGGAGTTCAATTAAGCCTAAAAGATCAATATATGGATGCCAGATATAACTTCAGCCCTGGATGTCAGACAGCCTTTAAATGAATTGATGCCAACTTCTACCGTCACTATATCGAGTGAATACTGATGGTGTATAAAGGCCATTTAAACCTAACAACTTAAAGGTAACAAGTGATCTCCAAATATTACGTTGTGACCTCCAAATTTGGAGGTCATAGGGTTTTGCCTTGAAACTTTGGACATTCATAGAGAAGGGCGATAGTAAGCATGTGCCAAAATTTGTGCTGGAAGTCACTTGTACCCTATATACCTACTGTTTGTGTGACTTTCACCGTTTGCGCTGATGTCGCTATTTTCAGATTTGTATAATGGGTGCTAAGTCATCTCAGTATATATCGCCTAGAAATATTAACAATGGGTAAGTTGTGACCTTATAAATGGCAACACCGCAGGAGTATAATATAATTTTACATAGACCCAACTAAAAATAATTTAGCGGTTATTTCTGTGAGACCTAAAAAACTTTAATAAAAAAACAGGCAGTGAATGTACCATACCCGTTTTACGTTCTATGATTCAACACTTACATAAAACCAGTAAATGTAAAAATAAATAAGTTGTATAACTATTTCTTTATTGTTCATTAGCAGTAATACCTCTATTATTTTTTTTTTCTATATTTTAGTTTAATACCCGCAACCGAAAGGCCCTAAATTTTGACAAAAGTTCAGTTTTTGTGAGCTTAACATAGTTACTATTGTTCTCTTTCTCTAAATGCATTCGTCTGAGGGAGATCCAAAATATCAGAGAAATACCCGCCTGTACACCCATCGACCCCGAAGTTTCTATCTTGCTGAGATAATTACCTCTGATATTTTTCCTGGTATGGGTATTATGCTGAATCTTTCTCAGACGAATGTATTTAGAGAAAGAGAACAATAAACTATTTTAGGCTCGCAGAAACGAACCTATACTTGACGTGCACATATAAATAAGAAATAGACACAGAGGTTAATTTAAAGACGATTAATTTTTTTATTTAAATTTTTATTATTTAAATTTAAATAATGTGAAAATCAATTTTAGAGGCCGTAAACTAAAGATCAAAGTGAATGACATAATCGGGGGGTACCCGAGGTGCACCAATTATTAGTAGTTTTACTACTTTTATAGTCGTTCCTGCTGATGAAATCCTACGTTAAAGGCAGGTAAGAATCAATGGAAATTTTAATTTAGTTCCTGCACTTTAGGCAGGTTTTTATTGCGTATCCCAGTACTCAAATTATTACCGAAAAAATTGAAAAATGTTGAGCCTATTGGCACATCAAGTCAGGTGATAATGCTGTAAAAATTAATTATACTTTTTGTTTGGTTTTAGGTTAGGCTACGTCACTTAACCGTCTCCTTAATTATGCTATGAAGAGTGGTTTGATCCAGGATCTCCACCAGCACTAGCTTAGATGAACTTTGGGTTGGTACATCTCGAAACGTCTGATATGCAACTTAGCAGCTGTAGGCAGTGGTGTCTGTTAAAAGCGAGTATAGTGTATAGAGAAAATCTACACTCGTAAAAGAAGGCCTCAGATGGTATAGGGCTTTAAAAGTGTCCAAGGAGACAGGCTCGGGTGAAATATTTTTGGTCAAGAATTTTGAGTTCAGAAAATATATAAAATCAACAAACTTTGCCCAAGTGTGTCACAAATAATTTAATGAAGCCACTTAAAACAATATTTGTGGGAAATTCCTAGAGGGAAAATCAGCCAAAGGACTCTTTATTTCTGCTCCTGTGTTACCATACCATAAATTGCAGAAAAAGAAAAGAAAAATCTAGCGTTATTTTATTTTATTGCACATGCTTTTGACAGCCAAAGTCACCTGACTGACACTGAGAATACTTAGTTTTTGTCTAATTCTTGGAGGAAATTTGTAGGAAAATATTGAAAATCAATGAGGTTTTTCAAGTTATTTTTAGAGAAAAATTAGTGCAAGTGCAAATGAAGGCTATATAAAACTGGGGAAGTAATTCTGAGATAATTTTTAACCAAAAGTTTTAGTGTGAGTTTACCTGTCATGAGAAGTGCCTTCCATTAAAATAAAGTGTTCTATTCTTAATTGTCAATAGTTTTATTAGTGTTTCAGAGAAAATGCACGTCAAAGTTTCCTAACAACAAGGAAAAAATGTTGGAACTGATAGCTTTATGCTGGAATATGACTAAAGGGTAAGGTGGCTTAGTATAGAAGTAATAAAATGAAACAAAATACATTTCTCCAATGCTTATTTCAAGGTAAGCTCTACGAGAACCTGATTAGCTCAATTTAAATTGACAAATAATTATTTATTTGTCAAAGACGAAAGGCTGAATCATAGGGTTAAAAATTAAAGTTTGATTTTGGTCATTTTTGACCAGTCCATCCCTACCACCCTGATGTAAGGGAGCGGGAGGTTGAGTTTTTTTTAAATATGTAGCTTGGTTCCTTAAATGTTCCTAATAAATTTAATTTTAGTTGGTTCAGTAGAACGATCCTTTCATTCAAATATATGTCAGGTGATGTTTTGTCCCTACTACCCCTATTTAAAGGAGCGGCCGGCATCATTTCATTTAAAGGATGTCTGACCTCCAGGACTGAAGTGACAAATGGCATCCGTATATTGATATTTTAGACTTAGTTGAACTCCAGGGTAGTTGCCAAATTTATTTTTAACTTATAGGGAATGGGTCTGTTTATTTATTCTTTAATTTCCGCCAATTTACTTACTGTTTGTTTTAGATACTGTTTGGTCCCCACTACCCTTATTTGAGGGGGTGGGGGATTGAAATGTTTTCAAAATGTGTAGCTTGGTTTCTTAAATGTTCCTAATAAATTTAATTCTAATTGGTTCAGTAGAACGACCCAGTCATTCAAATATATGCCAGGTAATATTTTGTCCCTACTACCCTTATTTGAAAGGGTGGGGGGTTGAAACTTTTCCAAAACATTTTTACTTATTTACATTTTAATTGGTTTGGTAAAATGACCCTGTCATTCAAATATATGCCAGGTAATGTTTTGTCCCTACCACCCTTATTAGAGGGATTGAGGGATTGAATTTTTTTTTAAATGTTTAGCTTGGTTCCTTAAATGTTTCCACTAAGTAATTGATTTGGCAGAACGACCCAGTAATTCAAATAAAATAATTGTGTAGCTTGGTTTCCTAAAAGTTTCTCCTTAGTTTTATTTTAATTGGTTTGATAATATGACCCTGTCATTCAAATATATGCCAGGTAATGTTTTGTCCCTACCACCCTTATGTGAAGAAGCGGGGTTTTTTTTAAATGTGTAACGTGGTCTCTTCAATGTTTTTCCTAAGTTTAATTTTAATTGGTTTGGTAGAATGACCCAGTCATTCAAATATATGCCAAGTAATGTATTATCCCTATCACCATTATTTGAAGGGGTGGGTTGGTTGAAAAATTATTTTGGGGTGGGGGTTGATTTTTTTATAAATGTGTAACTTTATTTTTGGAACCTCCGCACCGAGTTTTATCAAAATCGGCTTGTTAGACGACCCTTCATTGAAATATGTGTGTATGTACTTTTACTCCTACTACCCTTAATTGCAGGATGAGGAGTCAATTTTTTTAGGGTTAATATGATTTTATCCCAAGTTTCGTTAAAATCGGAGCACTATAAACTTCCAGTAATTGGTCAAGTGACTGGTCAATTAATTAGAAACTTCCCTTAAACTTGCGGCGCTTTTCATAAGCAAAAGTGTGAAAAAGTTGTTTAATAAAGCATATCGTCAAAACTCGCCATGAGAGAGTTTAACCGGCATTTTTTGCAGAACGCCGCGATCTTTATACATAAACGAAAAAAAGAATACCTACTGAGTATAATATTGTAATTCTCACAGCACCTTTGGCTTGCGGCAGCATTGTCAAATTTACGGATGCCATGTGGCCTTAACTTTGATCAGTTCATACATTTCGTGTATATCTGAAACTCGGTGGTGGCGCCACCACCGGCGGACTCTCTAACTTGGCGTATACTCATGAAACCAAAAACAGGTCAAGTTAACTCCGACCTAATATTTGTTGGGGGGGTTAACCGTGATATGGTGGACCATGCGAACAAGCTTTCTAGGTTTGGTCATTTGACTTCCATATACCGGAAGCCATCTGACCAGCGGATACCACTTGAACCTACAATTTAACATGGGCGGACGTCAAATGGTATCCCATATACAGACCGCTTCAAGCTACTGCGAACATAGGGGGAATCAAGTCCAATTTACTCTCCGTGCCGTACGACCGAGGTGGATTCGAAGCACGCTGCAGTGTTATCTTTTGGAAATTCATTTTGTTTTTATTATTTTGTTTTATTTCTGCCTTGCTCGAGAAACAGATGGGTAAGTTCTTAATTGAAATAATACATTTTTAAAACCAAAAATGGATGTCTACGAAGTTGCCGAAAAAGTGCAGATGGTCAAATGGTCAAATCGTCATAACCCAACACACGTTCGATATTGGTCGAGGGAAAATTTGCATTTGTATTTTGACGTAAGAACACAGTATCCCCAAAAAATAAATGTTTGGGGGGGGGGTATTATATGGGAACACGTAATTGGGCCATTTTTTATTAACGGCAATTGCAATTTGAATGGTCCTAGATACTTGGATCTACTGCAGCAGCACATTATTCCAACTGCTAGGCAGTTGTTAGGTGTAAGATTTGGTGAAACATGGTTTCAACAAGATGGTTGTTCCGCTCACAATGTTGGCCTTGTTAGGGAATATCTTGATAATGTATTTCCTAATCGGGTTATAAGTACACGGGGAACTATTTTATGGCCAGCTCGATCTCCCGATCTTGCTCCTAATGACTTCTATCTGTTTTTGAAGAAGCTTTTCAAATTATCACCCCTAACATGCTTGGAAACGTTAGAAGGGGTTTTTATAGTAGGCTGGATATTGTCTAGCCGAGCAAGAAGGACTTTTCGAACATTTGCTTTAATTTTTTTTTGACTGGGAGAATCTTTTTGGTTTTTAGAATGTATTATTTTATTTTGAGAACTTGCTTTTATTTTGTTTCTCCTTATTATTTTCATTGTAATACGTCGTCACTGATAAATCTGAGCAGTTGACAATAAAACGCTCTTATTTATCAGTGACAAAAAATAAGAAAATTACGTTATAAAAATTTGCGTATTTATTGACCAAATTCCGGTTTCATTGACTACGCTCCACACAGCACCGTGGTTAGAGGCGTACTAAATACCAAAGGAAAGTCATGCAAGTGGTGATCGCAAGCCTGAGTATTGGTTGCTTCACTGATAGGCGTGCGGTGTCTGCATGTACGTACACTGGCAAATTAGACTTCTTCCGCCCTATGTTCGCAGTAGCTTGAAGCGGTCTGTATATATATACCTAGCACATATAAAATGTATTGGAAAAGTCCGTCTACTCGAAAGAAATTCTGGATACACCCTGGAAAGTCTGGATAAACGCCGTAAAGGTCTGAATACACTCTGGAATGTCTGGATACACCCAGGAAAAGTCCGGATCCGCCCTGGAAAAGTCTGGACAGGCCCTGGAAAAGACTGGATAAACCCTGGAAAGTCTGAATACATCCAGGAAAAGTCTGGATGCACTCTAGAAAACTCTGGATACACCCTTAAAAAGTCTGAAAAGACCCTGGAAAAGTCTGGATATACTCAGGAAAACTCTAGAAGGACCCTGGAAAAGTCTGGATACACTCTGGAAAGACCCTGGAAAAGTCTGGATACACTCTAGAAAAGTCTGGAAGGACCCCGGAAAAGTCTGGATACACTCTGAAAAAGTCTGTAGAGACCCCGGAAAAGTCTGGATACACTCTGTAAAAGTCTGGAAAGACTCCGGAAAAGTCTGGATACACTCTGGAACAGTCTGGAAAGATCTTGGAAAAGTCTGAATACACTCTGGAAAAGTCTGGAAAGACCCTGGAAAAGTGTAGGTACACCCTGGAAAAGTCTTGAAAGACTCTGGATACACTCTGGAAAAGTCTGGAAAAACTTTGGGAAGATCCTGGAAAGTCTGAAAACACTCTGGAAAAGTCTGGAAAAACCCGGGAAAAGTCTGGGTACACTCTGGAAAGACCTTAGAAAAGTCCGTCTAGCTTCTGGAAAGACCCTGGAAAAGTCTGGATACACTCTGGAAAAGTCTGACCGACCCAATGTAACTCATGTGTATATGAGTAGTGGATTTTTGGTATGTTCTTCTGAGCGAGGAAAGTTTTAGAGTAAACCTTTACTCGATTTATTTTAAAATGGAATGATCCCATTAGGTTCTATTTAGTAATACGTAAAAACTTCCTCAGGTTGAAAAAAATATCTCGGAAAATAGTTTAAAATTTGGTAACAAAAGTCAGGTTATATCTTTAGGTGTCATCTTTCCGGCCACCTTTCCTGACAAAGGCCCCGATTCAGCATTGAGAAGCGCCCGTAACTTGACTGGACCATCCGAAGTTATGGACATCTACGACTGTACCATGGGACTGCTTAAGGTAGGACCGTTCAATTATAAGCCACTTAAGTGCGCCAACTTGTGGTTGGAGCAGAATGACGAGTTTATTTTGAGGTGAGTGACTTAGAAGCTTTGATTGTTTGCTATTTTGGTAAGGTGTAAACATGAGAGACGCCATACTTTTATTGAGAAATCATCAATATCAAATCAATCAAAATTCACTAAAAGTATTACCCAAAATTAAATCTTTAATCTCCTTAAGAGTGCTATTTTATTAATATTTTAATGTGGTCGACTAACTACTTGCGCCATCTTTGTAACCCCAAACGAACTGTATTAATTCGCCCAGGATTTATAGGAAAGAATGCTTGAAAAATTATGAGACACCTATAGTTGTTTAGTTTGTTACCTTTTTCTTATGATTAAAACTGTTTAAAATACTAAAGTAAAACTTTCAATTCGGTTTCAAGATTTGTATTATACATTAAATAAAGCAGTCAATTTTGCACCTAAGATTTTTTAGATAAATTCATCGTAACCTTTTACTCATAAAACGGTATTTTATTAAAACGGTAACCACAATTTTTCTACTCTATTTTAATTATTTTTTTTTGTAATTTACAATAAAATTAAAGTGCTTTTTAGTGATTGCTGTTAATAATGCCTATAAACTTATATGGGGGAATTGAACTCTCAGTGACCACTGCGAGTAGTTTGGTCGCTTCTAAAAAAAAAGGACAAAAACATTAGCTTAATCGGTAGCTCACTTGTGTATTTATTTTTAAGAATGGCACTTTTGTAAGGTGCTGTGGTAATAACGATAACTGTACTTAATCACCCTGCTAGATCACTTACTTATATTTAGATAATATCATAGAGGTAAGTGGATCCTAACCTGTGTTATATACGGTGTATCTCCCTATTTAAGACTCCACCTATGATGTTCATAAACTCATGTCTCCTGGATCTACGAAGGGCCAAATCTTTGGGTCTTGCCTATTGTTTGAGTTATCGTAATCAACTAAATCTTGCCGAGATTTATTGTGAGTAGTTAAGAGTGACTGTCAGCCTGTTTTCTTTCATTTTAGGCATAATACGCCCCTGTTTTGAACAACAACACACAAAGGAATATTACTTAAGAGCATTCTATTACCTGTGCACGATGCCTTGGTTTTTCACCATTTTCCGTAGGAGAACCCGAGAATTTTCACTTGTTTTCATTATTTACATGTGACGTGACCGGCGATTTTGGACTGTCAGTTAGCATTCGTTAGTTGGCGGTGTCTCTCTCCCTTACACTTGTGTCGTATTTCGCCATCCTCTCGCCATTCTCTCGGGAAAGAACATCCTTTTCTAACATCACATTTTTACTGGTGTCTCTTTTTTACTTAGATTAGAGACTTGTTGTCTGCCTATGGACGGCTACAATCTAATATTTTGTTATGCCTGCCGCTATTTCTAGTTGCTCTCGCGCATGCGTAGTGGATAAGACCAGTTTTTATTTTTCATAGTGTGGCGAAATAAAGTAAGTTTGAATATTTGGAACGAAGGAAACAGAATGACTACTTCTATTCCTGTTACGGCTTCGCTTAGCTAGCCCAAAATTGGTCATAATGTTAGCGAGTGTGCTCAGCCGAAATATATTTTCTGTTAGAAAATAAATCTCTATTTACTCTCGAAACCTCATACCTTCCTGGAGAGGGCTATTTCTCGATCCTAAGCGTGACCAAATAAGGTAATCCTTTGCATCGCGTTCCCTGATTGGTCGTTTTTTTTTACAGTCCGAGGCTTTAGCGTTGAGAAGGTCGGACAAGGGACACTTGTACAAGTGAAGACGGCAAGGGCCACTTTTCTTGGCTTGTGTCGCCGATTTTTTTTAAAGAAAAAGAAAATTAAAAAAAATAGTTTATTACTGTAGGGACGGCCAGATCCCAGTGCAGAGAGAAATTATTTGTTTGTGATGGATTTAAATCCGATCAAAATGCTCTGAGTGCTTCACGCAGCACTGAAACCGAGAAGGTAACTATTTTTATAGTAATTATACCTATTTTAGTCTTCTTTTTGAGTTGTTGCTTTTTTTTCTTGGACAATTGTACTATTTTCATTTAATTTTGTTGTGACTTATTTTTTTACGTTAAATAATTTCCCTTGTGTATTTTTGTTGCAAGTCTTAAGTGTTATGCACTTGTTTAGTTATTAAGATATGATAGTTAAATTTATTTTTAAAGGATGATAATTACCCTTTAGTATTTTGTCTGCAACTCCTAAGTGTTATGCACTTGTTTAGTTCCCAAGATATACGTTAAATTAATCTTTGAATTATGGTAATTAGGGTAGGAGTTCGCTACAGTGGTTTTTTATTAGTTGTCATAGGGATCACCTGGGGGCCACCCACGTCATCTGGGGGCTACCCACATCACCTTGGGCCACCCATATCACCCTGGACCACTTACTTCACCCTCGATGGCTATGACACAGGCTGATACGTTCGGGCTAGGTTGTTTCATCCATGTAGCCTCCCACGAGAGGGTTGGTGGCAGATATGATCCTATTCTGACAGATAAGCAAAATAAAATCTATTTTGGTTCTTATTTTGTTTCTATACTCAACAACTTTTTTATAACCTCAAACTTTAAATTTTTTTACCCAAAACAACCACCAAGAATTTAAGTAATTTTCCGTAGTTTTTTGTATGATATAAATATAAATTAAGTCAAATTATTATTCCTGTTTAGCTGGTATCCATGGCCATATTATGTGCCAGGGCCCCTGAGCACAATACATAATACTTGCCATTGATACTCAATTTTTTACGAGACTTTTTTTTATTAAGATTAATGATAACCGAGAATAGGAAGGCACCCTTAGTTCCCTACCCTACCTATGATAAATTTTAGTGTGCTATACAGAGTAATTAACCATTTTAGGTTCCACTGTTTTTTTTTTATTATTTTAAAATATACATTTTTTTAGGTTTAAGGTACTAACCCCTTTACCAAAGTAGCTGGTTTTTTGATGTTTTTTTTTACATAAACAATATATTTTTGTATAATTTTTATGAACTTTAGTGTTTCACTGCACAATCCATCTGTCCTTACCAAAATGGTGACTCGAACCCAAAACGAAAACAATGCCTTACTTTAGTTAACATCAAAATAAATATTTGATTTTCAACAACGCCCCGCCCTGTGAGTTGAGCTCGTGTCACTGGCGCACAACGTGTTTTTTTTATTTTTCTATGGTGCACCCAATGTGGCAATAATCATTTGGTCAACTGTCAGAGATTTTCGATTTTTTTTTGACATTGTTTTGACCGTAAGGAGGATTGATTTGTGTGGTGGAATGCTATTGTTGTTTTAACATGGTAAAAACATACTTTGACTGTTATTTTGGCATCGAACACGAAGCAGTTTAGGTGAATGCGAAATGGTTGTAAAGGTATTTATTTTTTTTTTGGTGGTTGGTTATTTTTTTTTTTTTTGAAGAAAACGAAATAATTCCTTTACGTTTTTTTCTGAGCTCAGGTGGTTGGTTTTTTGTTTTGAATTTTTTTACAAAAATATAGTGAGGATATCCCAACAGATTCAAGATGGCCGACGAGCAAGGCAAACTTAAAGATCGCGAACTTAAAAACGTCGAAGAAGAAAAACTGAAAACTCGATTCAGTGTGGAAAGTGTCTCAACAGTTTCCATTCAGCCTGTCTAGTACAGTCTGCAATGTGAAAGTCAGCCCTATGCTGTCATGTCCCTGCCTATTGCATGGACGAGCTCTGAGAGCAAGAAAAAGAACTATAAAAGATGGTAATAGCTGTGTTAGAAAAAAAGAACGCGGTTTTGTTGGAAAACAATCGTCTTCTAGCTGAAGAAAATGGAAAACTTAAAAAAAAACTCCAAGAAAAATCCAAAATTGAGGTTAGGACACCAGTTTCCCGCCAATCTGTAAGTGAAATTGACGTTTTTCCAGCCAATCACAATTCAGGCCAATCGGCCAGCATCCAACAAAATCAGACGAAGAGCGATAGTTCAAGTTCACAAGAGGGACGCATGCACATAAAATCGACAAATGACAGCAAGGTCAACAAAAATGCAACCGTACCTAAAAAAATTGAAAATACGACGGAAGACGAGTTCCAATTTAAAAAAAAAAGAAGTTTCAGAGAGCAATCCGCCCTAAAAGTTGCTGCAAAAGAACCTGAAACATCCTGAATCTTTGTGTCAGGGCTGGTACCAGAAACGACTCCTGACGAAATACAAAATTAATATAAGTTACAAACCAAAAATCAACACATTCGAAGTTCATTTAAGGTGTGTATTGCCAAGGAATCCGAAGAAACAGCTCTAGATGCCAATTTCTGGCCTAGAGGCATAGTTGTCAATAAGTTTTTAAACTTAAAGAGAACAATAACTCACCAAGAAAGGTCAAGGAAGCAATCGCACAGGTCCCCCAGAAAAGAGCAAGCACCAAAATCTGCAGTCCATAAGGAATGCTCACAATACACTTCAAAATCTGATAGATTCCAAAGACAACTGTGTACCAGTTTGTGTAACAGAACATTGGAAAACTCAGTCGCAATTAACAAACTATCAATACTTGCATTTGCTCATTGCCGAGGAGCAGGTCACCATGGAGGTGCAGCAATATATATAAAGGACGAGATCCAATGGAAAGAAAGACAAGATATTACAGATATTTCAGTGTGCTGCAGTCGAGGTTAAACTACAAAAAAACCAAAGCCATAATAATATCTATATATCGAACAGACAACAGCCTGTTGCAAGATTTTTTAAATAAATTAGAATTAGTTTTAAGTAGGATTTTTTAAGAAAATTGTTTAATATTTATTGCAAGTGATTTTAACGTAGATCTCTTGAATGATGAAAGGAACTCAACTAATTTTGTCTCATTACTCAAATTATTTAATTTAACCCCTTCTATTTTAGAACCCACCAGAGTGTGCAGCACTAAAAAACGCTGCCTCGACAACATAATCACAAATTCTAGTCAATTTGAGGCACAACTTTTTGAAGCACATCTGTCAGATCATAAAGATCAGATTATTTCTTTTGAAATTCAGGTGAGTGGGTTAAAAAGCAGTGTCCGAAGACGTATATTTAATGCAACAAATAAAGAAAACTTTAGGCTTCTTCTAGGTGGGGAGTCCTGGAAAGGTATGTACATTCTGCCAGAGCACGATGTAGATAAACAATCAGTAAGCTTAATGCAAACTATCAGTCAAATTTTTAATCATTGCTTTCCTTTAAAAACGGTAAATTTAAACGCCAGAAAAAATAAACAAAAAACTAAAAATCCTGACATTCTGGCATGCAGGCGTCAGCTGGATGCTCTGTGTGTCATGGCTCAAAGGGTTGTAACCTTAAAAGAAGCTTACAAGGAAACTAAAAAAACATACAACAAAATGCTAGAATCAGATAGGAAAAATCAGTACTTTGAAGTGATAATAAATCCAAATGCATCTGGCAGCTAATCGGGGAGATTCAGGGAAAAGTCTCAAAGAGTAAGCCATGCCAGCTAGAGAGGGACCCTCAGACCCTTGCAAATAATTTAAACAAATTTATTATTAAAGCATCACCCGAGCTTGTAGCAAATATACCAAAACCCCCTAATTCTTGTAATATTAATAATAACATTAGTTCAATTTTTCTTAATCCAACATCTATTAAAGAGATCTTAAAAATTATTAAATCTTTAAAAAACTAAAAAAGTTGTGGTTATGATGAGATCTCAAGTAACCTAATAAAAAAGTGCACAGAAAAACTGGTAGCACCTTTGAGGTTTATTATCAATAATTCTTTTAGGTATAGAGTTTTTCCTGAGAACTTAAAACTAGCATTAGTAAAGCCACTCTATAAGAAAGGGGGTCCTGTACTCTTTGAAAATTACAGACCTATTAGTCTCTTGCCGGCTTTTTCAAAAGTTTTCGAAGTGGCTATGTGCTCCAGACTGTTAAAAAAATTTTATTCAAAAATGTCCTGCACAGCATGGTTATCTCAAGGGCAAATCAGTTAATACTGCAATTTATGACTTCCTTGAAAAGGTGGAAAAGAGCTTTGAGGACAAAAGATTATCAATGGGGACATTTTTAGATTTGTCAAAGGCATTTGACAATCTGGACCATGATATCCTGCTTTGAAAGCTCGAGAAATATGGTATAAGAGGACCTGCTCTGGATTGGGAGCGTTCATACTTAAAGGACAGAAAACAGATGGTTGTAATAGAGTCAGAGGGAGTACGATATGTCTCTGAGGATGGGTTTTTAACCATGGGAATTCCGCAAGGGAGTGTGATGGGTCCTTTTCTTTTTATTTTTTATATTAATGACCTAGTCTCAACTGCTACAGGAGAAAAATGCTGTCTTGTAAACTTTGCAAATGACACAAATACTTTATCTCGGGGAATCTCACTGGCTGAACTGGTACAAATAACTGACTACCATGTAGCCAAATCTCAGAAATGGTTCCTCGAAAACAAAATGGTTTTAAATAGGGGTAAAACTCACGACATACGCTTCACCACCAAACAAAACATGAATGCCCTCCCAGAGTCTGTTAACCTCAGTGCAGAAAATATAATACTGGAAAAAGATACAAAGTTCCTTGGCATATATATTGATTAAAATCTGGATTGGTCAAAACAAATAACTGAAGTTTGCAAAAAGGTCAATAGTACATCATATTCTCTAAGGGTAATGTCCAAATATTTATCTAGAGAGAATTTGAAGACAGTCTACTATGCTAATATTTATTCTGTGTTCCGTTATGGGGTGATTTTCTGGGGAGGTTGTGGTGACTCTGAAAGGGCTTTCAAAAGTCAAAAAAAAACTGTGCGTATTTTGGCTGGCATAGGTTTTCTGGAATCATGTAGAGGCAGATTTAAAAACCTAAACATTCTGACTTTGCCGGGACTGTTTGCCTATGAGTGCCTATTGTTTTTATTTAATAACAAGGAAAAATTTGAAGACCTTGAAATAAGGCACTGCTTTAACACCAGATCACTAGGGTATAACATACCACAACATAGGCTTACCAGTACAGAAAAGGTTCCAAATTATTTGTCAGTAAAATTTTTTAATTCTTACAGATTTAAAAAAAATTTAAAAAGCCATTTTTGATTTATTAGTGAAAATTGAGCCATATGCTCAGAGTGAGTTCGTTGAATATTTCAGGGACATTTAAATGTTAGTTTGTTTCATAAGTGATGTGATTTAATGTTAATGTTATTTTATTTAATGTTAATATTGTTTGTATTGTAGATATTTTGCAAATATTTTGAACTGTTCAATAGTGTTTTTTTTTTACTAAAAAAAATTTGACGCCATTCATCCAACTTTATAAGCTTTTATTGAGGTTTTTATTGAATAAAGAGATCTTTGACTTTGACAATCTTTATATTTTTTTCTGGGGCCAGATGGTTTGCTGTTTTTGTTGTTTGAGAAAGGGGGGGGGGGGTTCTCTTGCAGATTTTTTTTAGACACTGGGTTAGCAATTTTTCTTACGTTTTAAGAAGGTCACAATTGAAGGAAGTTGAAGGAACAAAAAGGTGGACACGATTTTTTTTTTAAACAAAGAATTTATCACCAAACCCTAATCTATTTGCTATACTGTTTTTCTTGTTACATTTATAATATCATCGCGGAAAAGCGTGTGAGAGGCTAACGATAATATTAATTCTAACAATTTACAAACAATTTTTTTCGCCCAATAAGTTAAAACAGTTTAATGCTTATAAAGTATAGAAGAGATAAAATTTTTCTGGTAGGACGACTTGAATAATTTTGTACTTAATAACAAATACAGTATCAATATTTATCATCATCACCAGTTAAATAGTTTAAGAAGTAAGTTTTTTTCAAAGTTCAAACCAAATTTTTTATTTTATTTATACACCATGTCATAAGCTTTTCGATTCCTTTTCTCTTCCAGAATGATTTGGTATCCTTGGCTTAAATTGTTTAAAAAATACATTTTTTTTTCACATCAATTTTTTTTTATTTTGTTTGCACACCGTGTCAACATTTTACGATTCTTTTTCTTTTCGATGTTAATTATGATATCACTATTTTAAATTGTTTAAGAAGTATTTTTTTTTAAAGTTTTCACATCCAATTTTTTTGATTTTAGTTACAAACCGTGTCATAACTTTTTCGATTATTTTTCTTTTCAATGAGAATTATGTTTTCCCTAACTTAAATTGTTTAAGAAATACTTTTGTTTACACACCGTCAAGATTTTTCGATTCTTTTTCTTTTCAGTGATTTCAGTTAAATTGTTTAAGAAATACACTTTTTTCTCAAATTTCATATCAAACTTTTTTTTGATTTTGTTTACACACCGCGTCAAGACTTTCCGATTCTTTTTCTTTTCAATAATCATTCGGTATCCCTAACTTAAATTGTTTAAGAAGTAAACTTTTTTTCTCAAAGTTGAAACTAAATTTTTTTATTTTATTTACAAACCGTGTCATAAACTTTTTCGATTTTTTTTTGCTTTTCAATAAGAATTAGGGTATCTCTGACTTAAATAGTTTAAGAAGTAAATTTTGTTTAATGTCATATCAAGCTTCTTTTTTTTTGTCAAACTGTGTCAAATTTTAAACGTATCCATAACTTTTTTAATTGCTCCTGACCTTCAGACACGGAACTAAGCTAAGCAGATTCAAAATATAAAAAGTTGCGTTGTTTTATTTTTTTAAAGTGAAACCCAGTAGGTTTAGAAATTTTTTTTGGATCGTCTGAGATGGAGAAACGACGTAAGTTATTTAATTTTTTCCAAATATTTGTTTACCTATCCTTTTTTCTTGATTAAGGTAGAACAAGTACAGATGCTATCCCATGCTGGACGTTTTACCCGTTTACCCGTTGGGAAGTGATTTTTATGTTTGGCGATTTTTTTTTAAAGAAAAGTTTGTTTGTTGTGGAAAAAAAATGTAGTGCCAAATCAGAACAAAAACACATTTCCATTTTCCAACTTTTTAGATTCTTTCAATCTTTTTTTATTTTTTTGACTTTTTTTTAAATCAATTTAAATTTTTATTTCTTTTGCGTATTCATAGACAAAACAAGGTAACTCTAATTTTTTTATGCTGACTTTTTTTTAAATCAATTTTTCTTGAAAAAATTTTTCTTAGTAGATTTTTTTGACTTTTGGGATCGGTTGAAATTAAATTTCCTTTACCTTTGCCTACCAGCACACAACACATTGTCACTCCATTTTTTTTATTTTGACTGGTTTAAAATTTTTTTTTTTAAATTTCTTTCGATCCAAAACAAGGTAAATTTTTTTTTTCTCATTTTGATTTTTTCTTGTTCCAATTATTTCAGTTTTGATTTTCTTTTAAATATTTTCATTTTCTTGTGATTGTTTTAAATCGTTTTATTTTTTTTTAATTTCTTTCCACACAAAACAAGGTAACCCCAAATTTTTTTGTTTTTTATTTTGACTTTTTTGGGATTGGCTCAACTTAAATTTCTTTTATCTTTGCATAACAGTATACAAAGTATGGTAACGCAATTTTTTTTAATTTTATTTTTTTTAATCAGTTTCAAATTTTTCTCGTCTCTCATCCAATCAATCAAGGCCAATCCAAATTTTAATTTTTTTATTTTGACTTTTGTTAAAATCGGTTAAATTCTTTTATAAATTTTTCTCTTTCCGTAACCGTACACAAAGCATCTTTTAGACCGATTTGGTTTTATTTTGTCGCCATACAAGACACACTATAACCCCGGACCCGGAATTTTCTTTAATTTTTTTTTCAAGTCAAGTTATTTTAATTTTTAATAACTTCAAGTTTTACAATGGATTTTGCTAATGACCAGTTAAAGTTTTTAACGTTTTTAAAGTAAATAAAACCATGCAACCATCTAAAGGCAAACTTATTTTTACAAAGTGAAACAATTCCTTCTTTAAGGGCTTCCTGTTTCTATTTGAATCAAACTTAATTGTAACTTTTCGTTTTTGTCGTTATAAGGCCTAGTATTTTGTTCTTTAAAATAGTCTTTCGTCTTCTGAAACATTTAGGTGCTGTTTTTTTATGATTTTTTTACGAGTTGTCTCGTGTGAACAGCCACCATTACAAACCATTCCGGTCAATCAGTTACCCTATAGGTAATCCATGTCTCAATATCCTGGAACAAGTTAATTACCCTGCTGTTGCAAATCAGGTTTCTTATGGACAACAATCCTCCAGCATGTTCTTTTAAAAATTGGAACTTATGTTATGATGGACATTCTAGGCTAACGGCTTTCTTGGATAACCTGGAGGATAAGTGCTTGTTTAAGGGAATTTCTAAAGAACAGCTGATTGCCACTCGATCGATGGGTGAATTTTTACGTGGTGATGCTATGGGTTGGTATCAATCAATCAATCGACAAAATTTTATTTACACATTATTTACAGTGCCTACTAGCTAAGCTATTTGTTTTTCTCTATCACTCCATAGGCTCCTACTAATCCTATAATATAATAATTTTGATATATTATCTTAAAATACTTAATGCTACTTAATTGAATTAATATGTTGTGTAATTATAATATAATATAGGAAAATCATATGAAAAAAACCGATTTACCGATGTATTTCGAAATTGGGCTGATTTCGAGTCCAGGCTGTGTAGAACATTCATACCACACGAACATGAGGCTAATTTACGTCGTGAAATTCAAAAAAGGACACAAGGAGCAGACGAGCGGTTTGGCTTATACGTAAATCGTATGCAGAGTCTATTCCGACAACTGAGGTCACCACTAGAGGATTCTCTAGTGACCCCAACACCCACTAAAAACCCTCAATTAGCAGAGAAAACCTGTCGTATGCTTTAGCCCACGCTGTTGGCGATGGTCGCTCTTTGTTGAATATCACTGTCTTGGACTACCCCATCTTAGGACTATTAGATTCTGGAGCAAGCTCTACAATAGCAGGAAGCCCGGGATAAAAAATTTTTCAGCGGCTTTGCTTGAAAATAGATAGAGGTCGTAGTTCCAGATGTGTCGTTGCTAATGATCAAACATAATATGTTCAAGGAGTAGTCGACGTTCCAATCTGGCTGATTCCATACATAAAATATTGTTGTTCCAATTATTTCAATTTTTATTTTCTTTTAAATATTTTCATTTTCTTGTGATTGTTTTAAATCGGTTTATTTTTTTTTAATTTCTTTCCACACAAAACAAGGTAACCCCAAATTTTTTTGTATTTTATTTTGACTTTTTTTTGGGATTGGCCCAACTTAAATTTCTTTTATCTTTGCATACCAGTATACAAAGTATGGTAACGCGATTTTTTGTAATTTAATTTTTTTTAATTAGTTTCAAATTTTTCTCGTTGTTTATCTTGGCACGTCCATACACCAAACAAGACCAATCCAAATTTGTATTTTTTTTATTTTGATCTTTGTTAAAATCGGTTATATTCTTTTATAAATTTTTCTGTTTCCGTAAGCGTACACAAAGCATCTTTCAGACCGATTTGGTTTTATTTTGTGAGGAAAGAACGAAAATTCAAAATTGGATGAGTGTCCCACAAGGAACACACAAAAGACCAAAGCGAAAAGAGGAACAATTAAACGATGTTTCGCCCGGGTTGACCAGCGTGGGCTCGTCAGTGGATTCACTAGTCACCCTCAATCCAGACATCATTTAACACCATTGCACACTCTGACTTCCAACTCTGAAACACTCACAAATAGGCATCGTTCATCCCAAGATCTTTTGATCTCTCCTTTTTTTTAGATTTTTTTCGGTTGATGTAACTGATTTGGAAGTTTTAACTTCTTGTTTTAATTGTCTTAGGAGCATATTCCTATTGGAAAGATTAACACGCCAGGACGAACCCGCATCAGGTGACTTATAATAAGTACCAAGCGGAACGATGCCTATTTGTGAGTGTTTCAGAGTTGGAAGTCAGAGTGTGCGATGGTGTTAAATGATGTCTGGATTGAGGGTTACTAGTGAATCCACTGACGAGCCCACGCTGGTCACCCCGGGCGAAACATCATTTAATTGTTCCTCTTTTCGCAAGCTGGATGAGCTGAGGAGAGGCATTTTATAATCCGATGGAGCAAATAGAGAGAATGAATTTCAACGAATACAATCAAGACTGTTTCATATCCGAGGAAGACTTGCCAGCAACGTACCAGGGACTTTGGAAGAAGAAGACCGACGGAGGAACCTGAATGTGACTTGTGTTGGTTTGTTGCAGGCACTAGGCTTACCTAGAGGTTCCCTACACGTTCAAAGAAATGATTTGCGAAGTCATACGAACGTCTCGCAAACTGAATCACCCTTACTGTCACAACAAAATCAAGCGACGGCACCTACGTTGAACCGTCAGCCCTCTACTTCTGGCATGCGCTCGCATGTCCAAACCCTTAAATATCTCTGGTCAACATCCTGCTTCTGGAACAAATCCTGATGAAACAATTATTGACATAGAACGTACTGGACCAGCATATTCTCCTATTATGCCCTCTCAATCCAGCCAAAAATATGATCCTCCAGTGGAGCAGCTGTTAAACTTCTCGCTGGCGAACAACTTAATGGTACTGGTTCAAGATTTTGCTGAAGACCTGATCCACCAGCTCTACGCTATTCTGTTCGTCCATCTCAACTGAATGTGGAACATTGCCGTCAAACAAATAACCCGGTACCACTTGCATTTTCGCAGGCGAGGATCCCCAACAATGTTCTCCCAACTGTGCCCTTACAAAGGCAAGTGAATTTTGACCTGCCTCCTACGTACTTAGGACATGGCAGACCCTCTGCTTCGTCTTTGAGGTACGGACACCCTTAACCACCTTATATTTCTGAATTTTCTTCGATACAAAGAGCACCATTGGCTGAAGCATGGAGTGGACCAGTAATCGAGAGGATGCCTACCGAGCGACTTGCCACCATCATTCCGGTCAATCAGTTACCCTATAGGCAATCCATGTCTCAATATCCTGGAACAAGTTAATTACCCTGCTGTTGGAAATCAGGTTTCTTATGGACAACCTGCGACTCCACAGCCGGTAGCACCTGTGTATTCTGCGTTTAATCCTCAAGCATGTTCTTTTGAAAAATGGAACTTATGATATGATGGACATTCTAGTCTAACGGCTTTCTTAGATAACCTGAAGGATACGTGCTTGTCCAAGGGAATTTCTAAAGAACAGCTGATTGCCATGGATTGGTATCAATCAATCAACAAAATTTTATTTACACATTATTTACAGTGCCTACTAGCTAAGCTATTTGTTTTTTTCTCTATCACTCCGTAGGCTCCTACTAATCCTATAATATAATAATTTTGATATATTATCTTAAAATACTTAATGCTACTAAATTGAATTAATAATATGTTCTGTAATTAGAATATAATATAGGAAAATCATATGAAAAAAATCGATTTACGTATAGATGTATTTCAAAATTGGGCTGATTTCAAGTCCAGGCTGTGTAGAACATTCATACCACACGAACATGAGGCTAATTTACGTCGTGAAATTCAAAAAAGGGCACAAGGAGCAGACGAGCGGTTTCGCTTATACGTAAATCGTATGCAGAGTCTATTCCGACAATTGAGGCCACCACTTCCCCAGACAACAACACAAACAACACCCGGTAAGAGGGCCCGATCTGGAAGAATCCTTAGTGTTAGCGGACATCTATGTGCGCTGACACTAATTATTCTGCCAAACCTTTCCTTCCACCCCCAGTTGACCTTCAAGTGGACCTCTTAAACTCTCCCTATCGCTAGGTAGCCTAAGTTTTGTCAGAGTGAGCAGATTGCGCTTATAAGGCGGAATATGCTGCCACCCTTGCAGAAGGCATTAGTTTTGCGTGATATTCAGACTTCACGAACTTATAGAGTTGGGAAGTGCAATTGAAGAAACTTTATGGCGTACTGAAAAATTCGTACCCCCACCAACTTCGACAAGCCTGACGGAACCAAATCTAGTGTATAGGCGAGAGAACCAACGAACTCGGGTTCACTCTGTAACTACACCTGAACCAACACCGGGGAACTCTTCTAGAGGTCGTAATTCCAAACATCATATGTTCAAGGAGTAGTCGACGTTCCAATCTGGCGGATGGATCGCGTGAAGGTTTTACCTGTGATGATTGTTTCCGATTTTTCCCATAAACTGATCCTAGGCGTCGATTTTTTTTGGATTATGGACATTTTACCCGATTTGAGACGTAATCAATGGTACTTTGACGATGAAGATCGACTGGATCGAGTTGACCAAGACAGAGCCAACCGGTTTCAGAATTTTTTGGCTCAAGTTGAAGTTGCTTATATTTCTGAGTACTCGTACCCCAGACGTAGACATGTACCAAGTGCTTACTCCTGACCAACAGGAACAGTTGGCAGCACTTCTGAAAGACAGATTTTTCAAAGATGAAAGATGGCTTAGGTTAGACTACGGTCTATGAACATGAAATTATACTGACCCCTGGCACCAAACCAATCAAACAAAGGTACTGTCTCGCCTTTAAAACAAAAGCTTATTGATGAGGAATTGGACAAGATGCTAGAGTTGGGAGTGGTCGAACCCTCGAAAAGTGCTTGGTCGTCTCCAGTACTCTTGGTGCTCAAGTCAGGTGGCAAGTTTAGGTTCTGCGTAGATTATAGGCTTCTTAATCGGGCTTCAAAGAAAAACGCGTACCCAATTCCCTATATTTCTTCCATTTTGGATAGCCTCAAGGAAGCCAAATATATTAGCTCTATGGACATTCGATCAGCGTATTGGCAAGTAAGTGTCAAAAAAATATGTCGTGGATTAAGAGCTTTCACTGTGCCTGGACGAGGTCTTTTTCAGTTTCGAAGGATGCCTTTTGGTTTAACCAATGCTCCAGCCTGTTGGCAACGTCTTGTCGATGAAGTCCTGGGCGTCGATTTACAGCCCTATGTGTTTGTCTATTTGGATGACGTTATCATAGTCTGTAAAGATTTCTCCTTGACGGCCACTGGACTTACAGTTAGCCCAGAAAAATGTCAATTATGTCGTCCTTCCCTTAAGTTCCTTGGGTATGCTATCGACGCTCGTGGTGGTCTTCGTTGCGACATAGATAGAGTAATTCTCAATGTTCCAGCTCCAAAGACCACGTTGGTAGTTCCTTCAACTCGATTAACTCACAAGAATGCTGCTTTTCGCTGTACCGACAACATGCGACAATTTGTTAGGTTAAAATCGGCCTTGGTGTCTGCACCGATCCTCACTTGTCCAGATTTTTCTCGATCTTTTACTCTCCAGATGGATGCTTCCGCTTATGGAATCTTTCGAAGATGGCGAAAAAGTTACTTGTTATCTTTCACTGTCTTTGACAAAAATCGAAAAAAACTACTCTACGACAGAAAGAGAGTGTTTGGCTATTATTTGGGCCGTCGAAAAGCTTAAACAGTATCTGGAATTGACCACACTTTTACTGTCATTACCGATCACAGTCTATTAGTCTGGTTAAACAACTTAAATACCCGACTGGACGACTAGCATGCTGGGTTTTACGAGTACAAGATTATGATTATAACATCGTACATCGAAAAGGTCGACTTCATGTTGTGCCTGATTATTTATCCAGCCCTAACTTTATTGGACCTTTGCCAAGATCTTCAAAAGATGGTAACACTCATCTCTTGGTAGTTAATGATTACTTTAGCAAATATGTTTCAGTTTTTCCTGGTCGGGCAGCCACAGCCAAATTTATTTGTAACCACCACAAGTGCGAAATCCGGATCTACGGTTACCATTACCTTTTTTGAGGGAAAGCTCGGTATTCATTGATTTTGTTATTGATTCACCCTCACTAAATCCCTTTTTAAATTTATCAATCCAGAGCTTAGGATATCTGTAAAGATAATTATATCTGTCTCCGTAGAGACGCTTACTTTTCTTTCAAATTGAGGGTACATCTGCCGATTCTGCAATTTGACAGATGGTTGTCTTTTAAATGAATCCTGTGGTATATTTTTTTATCATCATTTCATCTCCTAA
The DNA here is from genome assembly GCA_963921995.1 of Oxystoma pomonae. Taxonomy (NCBI): domain Eukaryota; kingdom Metazoa; phylum Arthropoda; class Insecta; order Coleoptera; family Brentidae; genus Oxystoma; species Oxystoma pomonae. Next base: position 62,748,359 of record OY998168.1, on the reverse strand, counting down.
TTCCTAGCACCGTACTGATGAGCACCACAAGTGCGAAATCCGGATCTACGGTTACCATTACCTTTTTTGAGGGAAAGCTCGCTATTCATTGATTTTGTTATTTATCCACCCTCACTAAATCCCTTTTTAAATTTATCAATCCAGAGCTTAGGATATCTGTAAAGATAATTATATCTGTCTCCGTAGAGACGCTTACTTTTCCTTCAAATTGAAGGTACATCTGCCGATTCTGCAATTTGACAGATGGTTGTCTTTTACATGAATCCTGTGTCATATTTTTTCATCATCATTTCATCTCCTAATTCCTAGCACCGTACTGATGAGCACCACAAGTGCGAAATCCGGATCTACGGTTACCATTACCTTTTTTGAGGAAAAGATCGCTATTCATTAATTTTGTTATTTATTCACCCTCACTAAATCCCTTTTTAAAATTATCTGTAATATTGGATCTCAAAGCAAGGAACTCCGTAATTTATCAGAGAAGTACCACTTTAAATTGTCATACACCGCAGTTTATCATCCTCAATCGATGGTGTCAATATATGTCGGTGATAATCATCGCCGTTGGGATGTCAACTTACCAGCTTTGGCATGTGCCATCCGAACATCCAAAAGTGGAATTACTCCGTATTATATTAATTTAGGTCGAGAGTACGTATGCCGTGAAAAAGGACTCGAAGGACTCTAGAAAAGAGAGTCGATGAATTCAAGAAGGTAAAGCTAAATGACTTGCACAGAAAAAAATAACAAAACCACAAACAAGACTGAAGTCAAGACAAACAAAATTAACAATTTTTACTGCACAATAGCAGATAGGCTTACTTCACACTTACTGAGTAATGTAGATGCTCTTTCTTATTTGAAAAATGTTTATGTCGAGCAAGGGAACTATGTTAGCTATTGAAAAGAAAAATTCTAGAGGAATAGGTGGTCTATGTGTGAGAGTTTTATTGAATCTTCCAGAGCCGGTTCTTGAGATTTTGGTGCTGCTAATAAATTATACCTTCGAAATTGGGGTATTTCCGAAGTGTCTTAAAACAGCACTTATGGTTCCATTATATAGAGGCGGTGATTCTACAGATCCTTCCAGACCAATTCCTTGGCTTTCCTCCATATCCAAACTTATTGAAAAGTTGGTAAAAGCTAGAATATTAAGTCATTAAAAAAAATAATATTCTTGCTGCTGTTCAATTCGGATTTCAAAAACAGAAAAGTACCAACGACGCGATATTTGATGCATTTGAGGTGTTTTACCGGGCGCTTAATTCGGGGAACGATTCAGTTGCAGCAATGTCCTGTGATTTTTCGAAAGCTTTCGACTGCGTGGATCACAGGATATTGCTGCGGAAGCTTAAACGCTATGGCTTCCGCGGTACATCAATTAAATGGATTGAATCATACCTTGATTAGCCCTATGCTCTTCTTAGCATACATAGCCGATTTGGCTCAACAGGACATTTTTGGGAAATTCATGCAGTTCGCGGACGATAACTCAGTGCTCTGGCGTGCTCTTAAAATTGAACTTCAGAAAATGATGCCTAAGGATATAAAGAAAGTCAAAATTTGGTGTGATAGCATTCGTTTCTGTTTTAATATCTCAAAAACAAATATACTTTCTTTTAAACTCTTGCTGCAACGAATTAATTTAGATAACCAAGTAATTAAAATCGTGGAGCACGTTATATTTTTGGGACTGACGGTGGATCAAAATTTAAAATTTTTGGAACACAGAAAGGTTGAAGTCAAAGTTGTCCTCTTCTTGCTTTGCGGTCAGAGTTGCTGCTGTGGAACTGGGGTTTCCTGTTGCAAGAATGGTTTATTTTTTACTAGTAGATTTTTTACTTTACTTCGGTACGAGATTGCATTCTGGGGGTTCTGTCCGAGATACCTCTTTGATTCAAGACAAAGGGAACACTGCAAACCTTTATTCATTAGTGCAAAAATACTAACGCTGCTTTCATTATTGATACTGGAAACTGTCTGCCTACTACACAGAAGGCACGTAGGATTTTTAAACCAAAATAGTATCACGAGACAGGCAAGAAATATTCCACTTCCAATACCAAGATTTACCTTAACAAAAAATCCATCATATACGAAAGTATTAAAATTTATAATCATCTGCCACTAGCAACTCATGATATCATTAGTCAAAAATACTTCAGGGAGCGGTTATTTCGTTACTGGAGGAAAAAGCATATTATGACCTAAATGAATTTTATAGTGATGTTTTATTGTAATCACTTGTTGTTTTTTATTTGTTTTTTTTTTTGTGATAAGCGCCCTATTAATTATTTTAACAATTGTTTAACCTAAAAGCTTATATTTTTCTTGAACACTCTTTCGTCGCCAGTCCCTCAGCCGCCAGATGGCCCTCTCTTTCCTCCCTGCCCCTCCACAGTCCCTGGTCCCTTAATCGCAGGTGCGTCGCCATCGCCTCCTTCTTGATCCAAGTTGGAAGCGAAGGGAGACCAAGATTGTTTCCAGGGCGTGTTTCTCCTCATTGCGCCGGTCATCCCTCCGCAGAAGAGCCCTTGCAGGCTCGTAAGCTTTTTGGATATGGTTTGCTTCTCTACAGCGGGCCACCAGACCACTGATCCGTATTGGAGCCTCGGTCTTATGATGGCCGTGTATATCCAGTGGTGTAGGATCCTCGGGCTAATGCCCCAGGTTCGACCGACCACTCGGCGCAACTGCCACAATGTTGCTGGACTTTAACAGTCATTCTGGCAATATGCTCGCTCCACTTGAGTCCCTTGTCCAGCATCACCACCAAATACTTAAGTTATGATACCAAAGTTACGGGTATGCCATACATTGTGGGAGCTCTGAATCTCTCTAGTTTCCTCTTTCTGGTGAATATGATCATCTCGGGTCTTTTCAGGATTCACTGAAAGAGCATTCTGCCTGCGTCAGTCTTCTATGATTCTTACCGCCCTTTGCATTCTTTCGCAGACTGTGGCTAGAAAGCGGTCGTTCACTTTCACTACACCGTCGTCCGCATATGCTTGTGCGTCGAATCCTTCCTGCGTCAGGCGATTTAGTAGATCATTCATTATTAGGCACCACACGTGGGGAGACAAGCCGCTACCCTGGGGGCAGCCTCCCGTCGCATCCACCTTCACCTTGGACTCTCCTAAGCTGGTCTGTGCGTCCCTCTCCGTTAACGCGGATGCGACGCATTTATTCAGACTTGCATCCGCTCCTCTCTTCTGAAGGGCAGATGTTATAATCCGCGTTCTTGCCTTGTCGAAGGCTCCTTCCACATCTAAGAACACCATTAGTGCCTATGCTTTGTGCTGAAGTGCCTTTTCTGCATTTTTCACTACTGCGTGAAGGGCTGAGTCCGTAGATCTGCCCTCCCTGTACACATGCTGGTCCCTATGGAATGGTCTGTTAGCCAGGAGGTACCTGTCTACCATTTTTTTCATTGCCTTCATCATAAATGATGTGAGACTTATCGGTCTGAAGGATTCTTTCTTCGCTCCTCCGGCGCCCTGGAGGTGTCCGGTCTGGAGCGCTTTTGGGTGTCCTGTCCTGCTTGCGGACTACCGCTCCCTTTCGGCGCTCCAGGCAAATTGGCCATCGCGAAGCTTCTCGCCAGCTTCATGGCTGCTTTTGTAGCCTCTTTCTTCTCAGGACCCCGAGACGGCTGGCCCTTATTGGCGGCACCCCTTCCCCGGCTGCTGACTGGTTTGCCCGGACCTTTAATCAAAGAGGGTTTCGGGAACTGGCTCACGTCCACAACAGTTGTCTGCTTGGGCACCTCCTTGGGAGCGGGTCTGATGCCGCATAGGGGGTCCTTATATTGTTCCCCGGTTCTCCCTTTTCGCGCGGAATCACGCTTCTGCTGGGCCGCCTTCTCCTTTCTGAGTTTTCTATTTGCTTTATACCTCTTTTTCTTCTCCCCCCTTTTCATTGCCGACGTTCTTTCGGTCTCGGCGTTGCCAGACTCGGAATTGCCCTCGGCTACTCCCCTTGGTTTCTGGGCAAGCTTGGCCGGAGATTAAGGGGTGACTTTGGCCCCCCTCTCCTCGACCCCACTCACCCCTTTTCCCTTAGGGTTCGCCTCAGACTTTCCCTCGTCTAGCTTCACCTCAACCTCCATTTCGTCAGCAGAAGACCGGAGAAGGTCTTCCTCATTTTCCCCACCCTCCTCAGCGGATGGTGGGTCAAGGTACGGGGATCCCTTGCTCCTCTTTTCTGGTGCTAACTCCTTTTTCTCTTTCATTGTTTTGTAATCATACAAAAAAGAGGGTTAAGGGGTGTGTGTTCATTTGTATGTCTGTATGAATGAATATGTGTTGGGTGTGATGCTTTTCCGTGTCATCCACCCCGACGTCCCCCGGCAGGCTCTTGGCCGGCCGGATCCGCGTCACTTGACCGTCGACGGTCGTAGTTAAGAGTCCCCCAAGGCGCGTAGCGCTCCCCTTTCAGTTACCAACTGCATGCTGTTGTGCTTGGAGATTTTCCCCGAGTGTCCAGGGCAGCCCCCTACGTTGGTTAGACAAGGGTGGGCCCTAATTCTTCTCGGTGGCCTAGCGCACCACTTCTAGTTTTTCTGCTACTACCACTTCGACTGTGGGTCTACATGCTTGGGGCCGATCCAAGCCTGGCGAGAGAATCGCGCGTTGTCTGATGTGTGTGATTGTGTACTGTTGTGTCTGCGTGTGTGTTGTAAACCTGTGCCGTTTTGCAGAGTTGTGTTGTCGTTGCATGCAGCGTCCTGACAACTCTCCGAGTAGGTACCGGTAGCCCGAAGGCTACACTTATGGAGGTTAGCTCTCGGCTCGTCCGTGAAGGTTTGTGTGCATTTGCTAAACGCTTTTGTCTCGCGTGTTGACCAATGCACCTCTAAACTAACACAGTTACACCTACCCTCTTTAGTGGTAACTATAGAGGTACCTCTAAGTTCGGCAGGTATGGTTTCAGTAATGCATATTTTACTAGTAAATAAGCATCAAGACTTCTACATATTTCCCCACGTTAATTCCCACAAGAAAAGGCTAAGTTTCAAAATAGCAAAAAATGCCCAATTCAAGGTCACACGTTGATGATAACAAACAACCTTAAAGTAGATGCAGAAACGTAAATAACCAAGCGACTTTTCTTAACCAATAAGATTAAAGTAAGTAGGATGGGAGATTAAAACCCTATCCCTTAGTTTGTTACTTTTTTCAGATGTGTTTTAGGCTCACTTTTAACTTTCACAAGATCGGGCGTTTGTTGGTTGCTTCATTGAACAAGGGATGTCTATGTTGTATAGGTAAGGCTTCTTTTTAGTTCAGTCAGGCAAGAAAAAAGTTTTAGCTTTATAGAAGATCGAGATCGCGATCTCATCTATAGACTACCAACGCGTTAGTCGTCGGATCAACTAGGCTAGTTGTGGAATTTTGATAAGATACTGTATAGTTAACACTGTGCGTTGACGGGTTTTGCGTTTAGTTTTTAAAAGTTACTTGTACTACTACAAAGTTATGGAAAAAAGCGCTGTGTAGCGGTGTGAAATTTGCTCTAGGTATTTATACTTTGAAAGTAGTTGGCAGGGCGCCACTGGTGGTCTACACCAGAATATTTAAAAAAGGAAAGCTTTAAAAAAGAAAAATGCAACTTAAAAAAAAAAACGAATAAATTCCAAGCCTAGTAAGTAATTATTTAGCTTAAGGCTGTGTTTTCTTCATTTTAATTTTAAACGCAAGAAGTTATCATTGAAACTTTGCTTTAAATAAATAATAAAGTAACTAACCTAAGAAAACCAATAAAACGATAGCTGAAATAAAATGTTTTTTTTATTTTAAATTAAATAGGTAGGAATAATAGGATGGCATCAATGTCCCAATTAGCGACATGCTAAATAAATACTTTTAAATCACTACTAATTTAAGCTTTAATGGACTAAAACCTAAACCTAACTACCAATTTGCGTAGGTTATAAAATATCACAGATACATTAAAATAGACATAAGTACCTATCATACTGTCACGTGGGGGACGTGACTTGGACTATTTTGGTCTCTTTGGATAGTGAAAGATAAAGTGCCGTTTTGGCGGGCTCGGAAAATAAGAATTGACCTTGAATAATTTGTCAACTGTTTATTTTGGACCAATAGCAAATAATTACACTCACCCTAAGAAAATGATTAAAGGGACCATAATACAATAAGGACCGATGCGTGGGTGCAGGGCGTTGTGGCTTTTTGACAGCGTAGTGCGGTGGGGGGGGGGCTCGACGAATTCTTTTTACAGAATGCCGTGAAGACTGAGACAAACTCCTTGAAACAGGTTGCTTGCTCGATAGCCGATAAGCTTCTTGTAACAGATTTCTTATTGGGTTTGACCACTTGCAACACTGTGTGTCCCCTTCTAGCTTTAACCCCAGTCGACTCCTTGAAACAGGATGCCTACTGGGGGTGACCGCTTAAAACAGCGTGTGTCGATGAAGATTTCGGGGAACCTATTTATATCCGAAATCTCGTCGAGTCAGCGGTTTATCTCATGACGTAGTGTGCGTCGATGCTAAGGTGTGTGACTACGTTTCTATGAGTTATTGTTTTAATACATGAATAATTATATTCATGACATATGTCCTCCACCTGTTAAGCATTGGCCCCCAATGCTAAAGATCTATAAGCACCTAAATATGTAACGTATCAATTGTAGCTTAAAAGTATTACTAAATTTTTAAAAAATGTGACTTAAGTAAAGCAAAACTAAAAATTTATAACTACTATTCCTTTTGGAGAAGATTTTCCCTAACCCCGGTTATTTGTATTGATAGTATAATCGCGATATTTTTTCTAATAGACTCTGGTAAGTTAGTCAATCTTCTTCTCCTGAGCGAAAAGATTAGTATAAAATTAAAGCTTATATAAAAAATTTGTTTGATTTAAAAGAATTTACGTGTCATCAAAAGGTGTACGTTAATTTTTTTGTCCCTATCATTTGAGGTTCTACCTCTTTGTTAAATAATGAAGAACTTATCTTACTAACTAATTTACTTTTATACGATACAATTAGAGTCCATCTTGATTGAGGAGAAATAACCAGGTCCGGCGTCCATCTTATTCTTAAATTGTTGTGACTTGTAATTGCTCTTGTGAGTGTTCTTCCGGAATGGTAGCTCTTTCTTCTCTATCAGGATTTCTGTCTGGTCATGAAGAATGTACTTATCTTAAGAGTATCTGGAATAAAATAAGTGCCTAAATATTTGCTTAAACATATGCGAATTAAATAATTTTAAAGGCTAATTTGCCTTTCCACTCATTCCAAGGCCGTAACACTCTCATAATGAAACGACTGAAATTAAGTAAAGAAAGTGCAGGAAATTAGTACCTTTTCTAATAGGAAATCGCCTTTAAGCAATAAACGCATATGGGCGGTAATTTCCGTCCAGTGCCATTTTTTGCTACATTTTGGCCTAATTATTATTTTTATTTATAACAAACCCCTTATTCTTACAAATTTGGTCAATTTTTTATGCCGCAATATTGGCTTTTACGCCGTCAACATTTCCATATGGGCATTTTTGCCTCTAATAGGTATTTTTATAATTTTGGCTTTTAAGCCTATAACATTTTTTAAATACGGCCTTTACGCCTCTAAAACCTTATAAATGGCGTTTACGCCCCCAAGGGCTTTTAAGCCTACAATATACAATAGATCAACATTTTACGTTTTTTCTACAATTTTTTCTAGAAATGCCTACATGGCGACTGGTCCGCTTTATTCAACTTGACGCCACGTCAGTGGCGATTTTTGTAGCTTGTATGTGGGTTAATGCAAAAAAAATTGGCATTATAAATAAATCTCTGTTAATTTATTATTTATAGAGAAGCCCATGTTTTAAACCTATGGCCCCTTTTGCGCCTTGCATCAATTCAGGATGCTGGATAATGCATAATTGAGCCCAACGGGCTTTCATGCTGTCGTAAATTGACTACCCTAAAAAATGTTTTTCCATTAATTTTTGTAGAAAAAATACAATAAATTTTAAGAAAAAAAAAATACCTGACCTGAACTTATTTTCTCCTTCTAGTGGAATCTGCTTAGTCTTCCCCTGATGGTGTTGTTCTTTGCTAAGTCCGCTCTAAGATGACATCTTATTCGCGTCTGAACCATTTAATAAGTTGACGGTCTTCTTACTCGCTCTGCCGGTTGGTAGTGCTGGTTACGGAATGCAGCAAGTTATTCTCGGCAGAGAAGTAGGTCTAGTTGTTATTCAATTGACGTGAAAAAACCAACTACAGATTTGCTCTTCTTTTTGTTAATACAAATCTTTCGTCAATCTTGATTTTATTCTCTCTAGACGTGTAAGTACTCTTTATGCTACAGCTTACTCAATTCAGCCGTAACAAAAAAGAGCTTGAGATTTTTCTTCTTCACTTGAGTAGAACTTCTGTGCGACATCTGTGCTGTGGTTGGTTAGGGTAATGCACCGTAAACCTCGTCACTGAGTGTTCACTGCGTAAAGTACTGTGTCTGGTATTGGACTGCGACGTACTGCACGTGGTCGGTAGACTTTTCGTTCGTGGTGGTACTATGCGGTGGTGTTGACCGCTTATGCTGAATGTAGGTCGAGCGTTGTTTGATTGCGCGTATGACGATGTTATGGCTAGCGATACGGACTATATGTTACCGCTTGCTTGTTTCTGTACTCCTGGTAGCCAGTCTTCTTTTATATAACAATAATTGTACCGTTTTGACTTGTACTTTACTGATGCTCGGATGAAAAAATTTAGCACAAATTAAATAACTTATACTAGAATAGCGCACACATTTTTCCTACTGTTCACTTATTAAAATCAAAATCATAACTAACTTTTTTCGAACCGCGAAACCCAAAGACTCCCTGTTCCCTTTTTTGCTTGGTCACCGGTTCTTTTGTTTTTTACCACAAAGTTGTTTTAAAATTTTATGTTTTTTAACCTGGTTAAACTTTGTCAAAATAAAGATGGTTTATAATTTCAAGGATTTTTTGACCTCGTTACGATAGATCAAAATAAAGTTGTTGTGTAATTCGCAAAATGTTATGCTTTCTTTAAAATAATTGTCTTACTTTTAAGATTTTATGAAACCTATTAATTTTTAATATTTTTATGGTTTGATTGATGATGATTTTGAGATATTTTGAAAAACTGTTTTATAAATATCAGGGAGCTTTTTAAATGCTCTTACGATATTAGTTCTGCCTAAAAATTTATGTGGTGTATAGTACTTATTATCCATTATATCATAATAACTTTTTAAAAAAGAGACGTTTCTAGCAAAAGTTAAAAATGAAGGTGAAAATCCAGTGACTTTGCACTTCAAAAATGAATGAATGAATTTGATTTTTAATATAACATCTGATGGATGTTTTTATCACATTGTTTACTCTTTCGCAAAAATTAATTTGGTGGTGATATTTGGCATTATAAAAAATTTACTGAATCTTGTACTGAGATATTAGGCGTTTGAAACTGTGACCTGCGTAAATGTGAGAAAAATTCCCTCTCTCTCTCAAAAAAGTATTTCACCAAGAATCACGGTGTTGGAAAACCTAGTGAAAATAAAACTCAAAAAACTGGCACTTTATTAATGTGTCAGCTATAATGTGGAGCCATCGTATCAACACGAACGGCTGGAACAACGAGGAGCTCCTCTGGATGACAAATTCAGCGGCCAAAAGTAAGTGCCAATCTTCCATTACGTTGCCTTTGTATGGCTCGCGGCAAGTTTTTAGAGAAAACCAGTGCGTTTACAGTCCGCGTTCTACCAATTAATTTTTCCCGAAAATTCTCCTAATTGCAGGAACATTTTTGACCTACGACCCGATTTTCAGATCGTTGCAGGCGCCGTGCCGTCTAGCAGGATTGACCTACCAAATAAGTGGCTCCACCCACAATCCAACTCAGTTCTAGTTTTATCTTCACTCGCGTTTTGTTTTGATTTTTATTGAAACATTTACCTTATAAAATAAAATAAATTAGCAAAATACCTACTATAGTAGTATGGCATTAGTAAAAACAAAATTGTTTGTGAGTTTAGTGCGTAAACTAATTAAAAAATAAAGTCAAATATTCCACATACCTACCGGCGCCCAGATAGGTATTATTTAAATAATCGGTTTGCGAATTAAAAGTGGTAGAGGTATATGTGTTGACGTGCATTTATTTTCGGATAAATCCTTGACCTAGCACAATGGATGATAAGATTTATTTTTAAGAATTTGGAAAATCGATAAATTTATATAGGCAATTCTTTTGTCTTAATACTCACACATACCTACATATTTTAACTAAATTTTAATTCAATAATTCTTTAACACAATTTCGAATACAAAAAACTAACAAATCAACGAAAAATCGCAATCACTCGTATTACCGAAACTTATAACTTAGCAACTAAAGCATCAACAGACAGTACTTAACAAGGGAATCTTTAAATCATTTTATGAGTCACTGGAGGAGCACTATGGTAATTTTAAATCGATTCATAACGATATCATTGGGCTCCTAGGTGATGATGAGACAGAATTTAATACAGAGGATGCTATAAGGAAGGATGTCGACCTATTGTTCCACAAAACCAAGGCAACGTATTACAGTATATTTCCCACTGCAAGTCACTCAGGGTATTCCCCTGCTATGATCCATTCTTCCCGTAGCGATGATTTAGGTCCATTAAAGGTTTAATGGAAATATGAAAAAATGGCCTACATTTTTCGACATTTTCACGTCATTGCTTCACGATAATACAAAATATTCAGACATTATAAAATTCCAACATTTGCTAACTTTTTTAGACGGTGAACCATTAAATATCTTAAGCTCTATTAAATGCACAGCCAGTAATTACGCAGCAGCCTGGAAAACACTAACAGATCGCTAGCAGAACAAGCGGCTTCTTGCCGAAACATATTGGAATTCTATCCGTTTTGCAAATCCTATGAAAACAAATAATTTTGCAAAGGAGCTTAGATTGTTAGTGGACACATTTACGGAAAATGTGGCAGCTTTGGAAAACCTAAGCTTTCCAGTAAAATTTTGATTTTTTTGCTTATTTAAACTTTTAATTGAAAAAAATCGACGACTCAACAAGGACTGCATTCGAGATGGAATTTAGTAAAACGGAGATTCCAACGTCTTGAAACAGTGGAATTTTCAAATAAAAAACCACTAACCCAACCCACAATATCCAAAAACCAAGATAAATTTAATTATTCTAAAGCAAATAATGAAAAATATAATACCTATTCACAAAATCAATATAAATCAAACCCGCCCGCCAATTTTTTAGTGAACGCACCCTCACACACAAGCAGACAGTCCAATAATCAATCTCAACAAAATCAACAACCGCATAATTGAAAACTGTGCAACAATTTTTCCACCCATTATCGCAGTGTGGCGTATTTCTTGCAAAATCACCTGCCGAACGTCTTGCTTACGTTAAACAGCAATGCGCATGCGTGAACTGTATAAGACTCAATCACCGAGTACAGGACTGCACGAGTACTTATAGTTGCAAGTACTGTCGAGCTTGACATCACAGTTTAATTCATATTCCTCAAGCAGCAGAATCATATCGTCAAAATCAAAATCAAGGTCAAAATTGAAATCAAGAAACTCCGCCTAACTCCAATTTTACCCAATCAAATTCAAGAACTAACTTAAATAATACCCAGGTAAACTCAAACATAATCCAAACTAATCCAAATTCAAATTCTACCAACAATCACAATTCTACATTCTCTGCTTCTTCGCCGACAACTACAGTACTTTTAGCAACGATCAAGCTAGAAGTTCTCGATAGTCAAGGCAACTACCAAACTGTGCGAGCACTTTTGGACAGCGGTAATCAAGCAAAGCTTATCAGCGAACCTTGTTTAAACAAACTAGTCTTGATAAAAAATAAATTTTCAATCCCCGTTTTGGGACGTAATTAAAATTCATCAGCTACTAATGGCATTTCTACCTGCACTATTCGAGCAATAAATCAACCATAACCTACGTTTTCTATTCAAGTCTTAGTTTTACTATTAGAGTAAAGGAAAAATAAAAAGAGGAGCGAAGGTATAGGTTTCAGCGTGGACGCCGACCCCTACACCCGCGCAGCTGGCTGCCCCGTGACGTGCCCTCGATTAGTAAAATATTGTTTCGGTAGCTAGCGACATCACTTTAGCAGTGGTATTATAATTAATGTGTGTCGGCAATCCAAAATGTGAGAACGCATTAAATTTAGATGAAACTACTGATAACAAAATATTAAATCTGTACAATGGGTCTTCCTTACGCAACTATTTTACTAAATTGATTGCTAAATAAACTTTATAATAATAGAGGATCTAATTTAACTTATTTCAACCCTTTCCAGTTATAATGGTTTTCATGGTGTTTCCTACTTCCTACATTCTAGTAATATTTAAAGCCTCCAAGGAAGCGACCGCCGTTTTTATGAATGATATGACAAAAATTAAATACTAACGTTTTTTTTACAATTTTTTAAGTGCTTTTAAAATTATGTAGGTGCCTGTTAAAATTTGATTATCAGAAAAAACATTTCAATTAAAGAGGTTATCTTTGGAGTTGAAGTATATATGTGCCACGCTAGAAACCAACCGCGTGAACCGATTTTGATAACAGTGGTATCGCTGGAATGCTAAGAATCCCGATAGTGATATACTAGGCGTTTAACTTATCTGATAATGGATAAAATCCAATTATTTTTGTTAAACTTAATCTGGCATGTCAAGACTTAAACAAGGGTATTCATACGAGTACGCCTGCGAGTAATAAGACGAGTAGCCGTTTAACTTATCTGATAATGGGAAAAAACGAATTGGTTTTGCTAAACTTAACCCAGCATGTCAGGACTTTAACAAGAGTGTCCAGACGAGTACGCGTGCGATTAACAAGGCGAATAGGTGTTTAACTTATCTGATAATTGGAAAAATCGAATTGGTTTTGCTAAACTTAACTCAGCATGTCAAGACTTAAACAAGAGTGTCCATACGAGTACGCCTGCGAGTAACAAGGCGAGTAAACGTTTAACTATTCTGATAATGGAAAAAAATCCAATTAGTTTTGCTTGCTAAACTTAATTCATCATGTCAAGACTCAAACAAGAGTGTCCATGCGAGTACCCGTGCGAGTAACATGGCGAGTAGGCGTTTAACTTATCCGATAATGGAAAAAATTAAATTAGTTATGCTTAACTTAACCCAGTATGTCAAAACTGAAACAAGAGAGTCCATACGAGTACGCGTGCGAGTAACAAGGCGAGTACGCGTTTAACTTATCCGATAATGGTAAAAATCCAATAAGTTTTTCTAAACATAACCCAACAAGTCAAGCCTTAAACAAGAGTGGCTATACGAGTACGCGTGCGAGTAACAAGACGAGTAGCCGTTTAACTTATCTGACAATGGTTAAAATCTAATTGATTTTGCTAAATTTAACCCAGCATGTCAAGTCTTAAACAAGAGTGTCCATATGATTACGCGTACGAGTAACAAGGCGAGTACGCGTTTAACTTATCCGATAATGGCAAAAATCCAATGAGTTTTTCTAAACATAACCCAGCATGGCAAGACTTAAACAAGAGTGGCCATACGAGTACGCGTGCGAGTACAAAGACGAGTAGCTGTTTAACTTATCTGATAATGGAAAAAATTGAATTGGTTTTGCTAAACTTAACCCAGCATGTCAAGACTTAAATAAGAGTGTCCATACGAGTATGCGTGCGAGTGACAAGGCGAGTAGGCTTTTAACTTATCTGATAAGGGGAAAAATTGAAATAGTTTTGCTAAACTTAACTCAGTATGTCAAAATTCAAACAAGAGTGTCCATACGAGTACGCATGCATACGCGAATGGATACTCTTAGTCGAATATGGACATACTAGGCTAAGTTTAGTAAAACTAATTGGATTTTTCCCATTATCAAATAAGTAAAACGCCTACACTCGCCTTGTTACTCGCACGCGCACAAACATTCGTTTAAGTCTTGACATGCTTGGTTAAGTTTAGCAAAACTAATTTGTTTTTGCCCACTATCAGATAAGTTAAACGCCTACTCGCCTTGTTTCTTGCACTCTTGTTTAAATCTTGACATGCTAGGTTAAGTTTAGCAAAACTATTCGGATTTTTCCCATTTTCAGTTAAGTTCAACGTCTACTCGCCTTGTTACTCGCACGCGTGCTCGTATGGACACTCTTGTTTAAATTTTGACATGCTAGGTTAAGTTTAACAAAACTAATTGGATTTTTCCCATTATCAGTTAAGTTAAACGCCTACTCGCCTTGTTACTCGCACATGAACTCGTATGGGCACTCTTGTTTAAATCTTGACATGGTAAGGTAAGTTTAGCAAAACTAATTCGATTTTTCCCATTATCAGATAAGTTAAACGCCTACTCACCTTGTTACTCGCACGCGTGCTCGTATGGATTCTCTTGTTTAAATCTTGACATGATAGGTTAAGTTTAGCAAAACTAATTGAATTTTTTCCATTATCGGATAAGCTAAACGGCTACTCGCCTTGTTACTCGCACGCGTACTCGTATGGCCACTCTTCTTTAAGTCTTGACATCTGGGTTAAGTTTAGCAAAATCAATTAGATTTTACCCATTGTCAGATAAGTTAAACGGCTACTCGTCTTGTTACTCGCACGAGTACTCGTATGGCCACTCTTGTTTAAGTCTTGAGATGCTGGGTTAAGTTTAGCAAAACTAATTTGTTTGTGCCTACTATCAGATAAGTTAAAAGGCTACTCGTCTTGTTACTCGCACGCGTACTCGTATAGACATTCGTTTAAGTGTTGACATGCTTGGTTAAGTTTAGCAAAAATAATTTGTTTTTGCCCACTATCAGATAAGTTAAACGCCTACTCGCCTTGTTTCTCGCACTCCTGTTTAAATCTTGACATGTTAGGTTAAGTTTAGCAAAACTAATTTGATTTTTCCCATTATCAGTTAAGTTAAACGCCTACTCGCCTTGTTACTCGCACATGAACTCGTATGGGCACTCTTGTTTAAATCTTGACATGGTAAGGTAAGTTTAGCAAAACTAATTCGATTTTTCCCATTATCAGATAAGTTAAACGCCTACTCACCTTGTTACTCGCACGCATGCTCGTATGGATACTCTTGTTTAAATCTTGACATGATAGGTTAAGTTTAGCAAAACTAATTGAATTTTTTCCATTATCAGATACGCTAAACGGCTACTCGCCTTGTTACTCGCACGCGTACTCGTATGGCCACTCTTCTCTAAGTCTTGACATCTGGGTTAAGTTTAGCAAAATCAATTAGATTTTACCCATTGTCAGATAAGTTAAACGGCTACTCGTCTTGTTACTCGCACGAGTACTCGTATGGCCACTCTTGTTTAAGTCTTGAGATGCTGGGTTAAGTTTAGCAAAACTAATTTGTTTTTGCCCACTTGTAATGTTTTTTTAGTCAAAACATTACAAGTCAAATTAATAAAAGCAAACCTACCAATTTTCTCAATACCCCAACCTGACTTCCTACACTAATCTTGCGATTAACTCCAGCATGCTACAAAATCGTCGCAAAGCCGGTTTTTACTAGCCTAAGAAACGTCTGCGAAAGCCATCCATCTAATATCGATCCATTCTAGTTGTCTTTGTCGAACATACGTAAAAAGGTACAGGAATCACATACGTCGAAGCAGATAATGCGAGAGAATATCTATCCTTTTTCATCTTTCTCCATGTAATAAAGACAGCCTACGTAGAACAGTAATCTTTACTATTTAAAATTTTAATATTATAAATGCATTTAAAGTGTTAAATTCGACGAAGCAGTCGTCTTGGTTAGTGTAAAAAATTTAATAAAAAACAGTCAAGCCGGAGTGTAGTTGGGGAACCAGTGAATTTTAAGGGGTCCCGGGGTAAAGGGAGTGACTACTATAAAATAGAAAGACACCAAAAGATGAGCTCTTTTCAACACTAGAAATGCAGCACTAAGTGGTGTCCAAAATTTTTCAACAAAGTGAAAAATGTAATCTGACAGATTCATAAGCCAGAACAACCGGTATGTTTTTCTATTTTCTATAAGCCTAAATTATTTTTTTGATTTCCTACTATTACTTACAAAATTGAGGATTACTGATTTTTGAATTATATTATTTTTTAAATATCTCAAAACCATTTTTTTTGAATTTTTTTTGAAATTTTTGTAAAGTTTTTATTAGGTACCTTTAAAACTGGTCAGTGTGCAGTTTACTTAATTTTTTATAATATAACAAGCATATTTTTATAGTTCATTAAATTTTATTGTTTATTTCTGTTAGAAATTGGTAGTTAGAGCAGTTTCATAATTATTCAAATCCACTGCACAGTTTGTAAGACCTAAAAATATTTAAAAGAAAACAAGATTCAAGGAATAACCTTAAAAATCAGTAAGAAAAATTTGTAAAAATTCATTTTTTTGTAAACCTTGATTTTTATTAACTCATAGAATAGTGGGGGCTGATGTAAGTTTTTTATTAATAGGCTTTAAGGGCTAACCTTCTACCAACTTCAAGGGCTACCCTTCTACCAACTTCTAAGATTACCTTTCTACTGACCACACTTCTCATAATGACCACCTAGGCTTAAACTTCCACATCATGGTTTAAAGCCTACGACCAACTCTGTAACCAGCGTTTCCGTCAAGCTACTTTCCATCTTTTTACTTCTACGATAAATTAAGACCAAGTTTAGAGATTTCCAATCCAATCATTCAACTTCCTGTGTCCACCCGGAGTTCTTGAGTTTCCATGTGGCATGGATTGCGTCAGCAGTTTTATCGAGAGTCCAGGGAGGGGTACTGATGTCTGGTGCGATTAGGATCTACGGGTAAAAGCTAAGTACACCTGCTTTTATTCTTACTAACTTTCCTTCCGTCTTAATTTCTTCAACTCAAGCGGTCAACATGGTCAAATTTGCCTTTTTCACAATTTTTTGGATTTTTTTATAAATTTTTTTGGCACTTATAATTGGAAGTAGTGAAGCCAAATATATTTAAGTTTCGTTATTTACGGAGTGTAACTAACTATTGTATAGTTTAGTGTTTCCGTACACCCATAAATGTTGGTTTATAATTCCTTCAGAATTATAAACCGTGTGACCTTTTTGGTTTTATTTAACCTTTGTTTTGGTAATATAGTTTTACAGTTTATTACTTTTTTTTTGATAAATGGATACTGGTGGAGCTATATACTTTTAAATTTAAGTAATTAACCTAGAGTATGACTATTTATAGGGTGTCCATTCATACTCCTAGGGTTGGTTATGCCAACTTGGTATAGTGCGTTAATGTGTTCTTAAGAAGGCATATGCATGATCTAGTATCACAATAGCGTTTCATAATTCTGATTTTTGGAAGGCCAATGATGTGTTTAGCACGTTACAGATTATGTAGAGGTTGTTGATCTACTAGATTATTTCTTTGGGCAAATCTGCCTACCTAAATTTGCTGTTTTAAAATCTGGCAACACAATGTTTTCTATAGTCAAGTTTTTTCTGTACTACAGAAACTAGGTGTTTAGCACGTTATTTGACTATAAGAACTTATTGATGTGTCAAGATTGCCCAGGCAACTTATGTTTGTCCTTAAGTTGTTTTCCTTGGCCTTAATTGGTTTTAAACCATGTTATGTTTTTTTGTGGAAAGACCACACTTTATTATCTTGTGTAACATATAAGTTTCACTTTACATTTATTTGGTGGAAAGACCACACTTCTTACCTTGTGTAATATATTTATGCATTTCTTTTTGTGGAAAGACCACACTTTTGTACCTTGTGTAATATATTGATGCATTTCTTTTCGCGGAAAGACCACAAAGTTGTCTGCGTGTAATATATATTGTCATATACCGTTATATACACTATGCTAAATTAACTATATTAATTAATATGAGATTTTAGTCATTGTAAATTATTTATTGATTTTTTTTCAAATCTTGTTAATTTTTATAAAATTATTTTGTTAATACATTTACTAGTTGAGATATTTTTGTTTAATTTCATAATATGAATTTTTGAAAATAGATTTTAAGAGGCTCAACTTAAAATCATACTCTGAAATAAATATTTGAATAAATTGAGCAGTTCAATTTTCTGTCTTTGCAACTAATAGACAGGGCGCCCACAAAATAGTTTGGTAAAAGATAAAATTAAAGAAGATACAACCTTTTACTTAAGTAAATTTTTTCAAAATTAATATTAAAAATTCTTATTTCAAAATTCCTTTTTTTATATTTGCAACTTAGGTTTGCACCCACGCCCTGTGCTCTCAGTACAAAACATTGAGTCATAACTAGGCATTTAATTTAAAAAAAAAGAAGGAATAAATTCATTTTTATTATTATAAAATACATCAAAAAAAGAGTCAAATTTTAACAACAATTTTTCCTTTTTCTAAATAAGTTCCCTCGAGTAAATAATTACACACTATCAGATAAGTTAAAAGGCTACTCGTCTTGTTACTCGCACGCGTGCTCGTATAGACATTCGTTTAAGTGTTGACATGCTTGGTTAAGTTTAGCAAAAATAATTTGTTTTTGCCCACTATCAGATAAGTTAAACGCCTACTCGCCTTGTTTCTCGCACTCCTGTTTAAATCTTGACATGCTAGGTTAAGTTTAGCAAAACTAATTGGATTTTTCCCGTTATCAGTTAAGTTCAACGCCTAATCGCCTTGTTACTCGCACGCGTGCTCGTATGGACACTCTTGTTAAATTTTGACTTGCTAGGTTAGGTTTAGCAAACTAATTGGATTTTTCCCATTATCAGTAAAGTTGAACGCCTACTCGCCTTGTTACTCGCACTTGTACTCGTATGGGCACTCTAGTTTAGTAAAACTAATTCGATTTTTCCCATTATCAGATAAGTTAAACGCCTACTCGCCTTGTTACTCGCACGCGTACTCGTATGGACAGTCTTGTTTAAGTCTTGACATGATGGGTTAATTTTACCAAAACTAATTCGATTTTTCACATTATTAGACAAGTTAAACGCCTTATTACTCGCACGCGTACTCTTATGGACACTCTTGTTTTTTTTGGGTTAAGTTTAGCAAAACTAATTTGATTTTTTCCATTATCAGATAAGTCAAACGCCTACTCGCCTTGTTACTAGCACGCGTACTCGTATGGACACTCACTCCATTTTTTTGTTATCTACTGTGAACTTACAAAATTATTTTTTTTTACTACTCTCAGCGCCAGGACCAATAAGCGTCCAGGATATTTTACTTAGACTTCGCCCATCTTTTTATTTTTCCTTTAATCAATGGTTTTATAGATTTACCCTCGATACAGGTTGATCCTTGACCTTGGAACCATATCTCAAGTCTAAAACTCGCAGATGACCAATTTTTCAAACCTGCTCCAGTTGATCTACTTTTACGTGCACAACTATATACTGAAATTCTTAACTCAGAGCGGATTCAAGGACAATCCTCAACCTTTGAAACCATCTTTGGATGGGTTTTACTAGGCCAAACCCAAAGCATTAATATAATTCCTTGTGTTGGCACTTATTTTATTTAATGCGAGCAATATCTCGATGCTAGTATCCGCAAATTTTGGGAACTGGAATCAATTCAGCTTAAAACATTTCTTTCGCCAGAAGAAAAAAGGTGTGAGATGATTTTCCAACAAACAACCACCCGAGATACGTCCGGTCGGTTTATCGTATATCTTTCTTTTCACCACTTAGATTTTCCTGACGTAGGAGACACCTACTCAATCGCATATCGCTTATTTATGTCCCTTGAATTACGCTGATTAAAAAATCCAAATCTTCGTGTTATGTACTCTGATTTCATGATGGAATATCTATAAAATGGTCACATGTCTCCCATTCCAAAATCTGAGACTAGACCCAAACTTTGTTATGATTTCCCACACCACGGGGTCCTTCGCCTTGATAAAGCTACCAGCAAGCTCAGAGTAGTCTTTAATCCTAGTGTGAAGGGTTCAAAGGGTCTGAGCTTAAATAAAACTTTCTTAATAGGACCCAAATTGAAATCAGATATTTCGGAGATATTACTGAAGTTTAGATTTTATTCTATCGTATTTTTAGCCGATATAAAGCATTTTTTACAAATTCAAATTAACCCGATTCATCGAGATTTCCAGAGGTTACTTTGACGTTAGTTCAAGCCCTTTTCCTAGGCGATAAGAACTTATTATTCTAAAAATAAAAAAACAATCAATTATTACCCAAGCCACACTTGCGCCATTCACAAAACTCCTTTGAAGCAAAACATCCAGTATTGTTGCCAAAATCCCACAGACTGACTAATTTAATTATTCTCCAAACTCATAATGAAAATATACACTGCCACGCACTCTTTCATACACAAGATATTATAAAAATAATTTAAAAGTAAACTTTATTTCATTTCAATACTTCCAAATTCTGCTGAATTTTATTACGTTAGGAGCTGCCAAGTGCGTGTGATGCGTTTGCCCGTATGCTCAGAGTTTGAGAGCGGTGGGGGGTTCAAAATAAAGTTATATTACACATAATAAAGGAGCACACAAAAAAATAACGGCGCCAGGAAGTAGCAGACCTTCTCCAATCTCCTTAGGTAATAAGAGGAACTCCGCTCTAAATAAAACCAGCTTTGGAATAAATAAATGCACGAGATGGAACGAATAATTCACTTACCTCTTAGGCAACAATATAACCAATCACAGTCAACTTTGATTACTTTTTGTAATTAACTACAAGTTGTTGGTAGGTAGGCAAAATTAAATAATTACTTATTAATAAAGATTCATTTTTAAAGTAATCGAGTTATTTTCTTTCTCTTTTTAACTAACTTTAAAAAAAAGTCAATATTTAACAATAGGCCGAGTTTTATTTCTAGAAAACCTTTGAATTTTTACACAAAAGTACAACGCACCTTCGGTGAAGTTTCTTAATTAAAATTATAGGTCATAGATTTCTATAAGTTTAATAAACTTAAAATTCCTGAGTTGTAAAAAAAAATTAAAAGGGAAAAGAAACTACCGTACGCATTACCGCATAGTGATCACTAAATGGCTTACAGACGAACGCAGGGCGCATTAATACTTAATAAAGCTTAGACTCGGTAAATAAAAAAAATAATACTCAAAAAAAAAATTATATTTTATTTACGCAATAAATGTACCCACTTAAAGCGAGGATAGGAGGAAAAAAATCAAAAACTATAATTTCCAAATCGTTTAGATCATACCAAAAGCTCCTTAGTGTCGTGATTTCGTCATCATTTCGAGTTTTCTGTGATGGTCTATTTATTAGCCAATTAGATAAGACAATAGGTGTTCTGTACAAAGCCTCCTTTGTAAGTCTGTACAAGAAGTAAACCAATAAGTCCAGCTCCGATGAGTTTCCAATTGAGAAGAGAGTGGTAAAATTGATGGAAAAACCACTAGGTGGGAGAACCCTACAAAATTCAGCTAATGTAGGCAACAACCAAAACTAGATCTAATGCATTCTTATTATTTTTAATTTATTTCTTTTTTTTTTGTAATTTAAAACATTAATTTATTTTTAACGTTAGTTTAATTACACTTATAATAATTAATAGCCCAAAAAAAAATAACAAATTTACAACAAATTGTAACAATAATTTTAAGTCGGTATGTTACTGCAAAATGGCTGACTAGACCACGTAATCTACTTTACTTTGTACTTTTAACTATTTTGGCAAAGGGAAAAAACCTATGAAAACTAAAATTACCTACAAAATAAAATACCCACTAAACTAAACAAGATAAGAAAAGAAAAATATATTTAATTACCTCGTTTGATGTTCAGAGGGTCAAGAGCTGAGTCTCTCACGTCAGCTAACATGCAGTTTTGTGTTCCAAAAATCCTTCTCACGAAAATGTGCAATTCGCCAATAAATTACAAAAATAAATACAGCAAAGTATAAATCACAATAAGCTCTTTGCAACTTTGAGTGAAATTTAAATGGATCCACTAATATGACCAAGAAAATGGTCGATATTGAATTTCACTTTCTATAAGTGGAACAACTGCGTAAAAGTGACCCTTGAAGCAGAAGAGGCGCTTCAAACTCCTAAAACGGAAATTAGTAGCGACACCAACGGGAGTTTTAGAAACTAAAATCGAGTTCGTTTGACTCAAATAATTGGGCAGGATGATCTCCAGAAACTATTTACACACTTATGTACATTTCCTAAATGCAGGGGAAGAAGGAAGATATAGGCGAATTCAAGTGAATTAATACTAATCTAATAAGGAAAAATGAATATTATATCTATCCTTTTCTTTTCCATGCATGTGGAAAAGAATAACTGCGGAATAAAATCCCACATAAAAGTTCGCACAATTTAAGAGAGAAAGACTTACGTGGAAAGTAAGAAAAAAAGAAAGACAAGAAATACACTAAAAACAAGTTGCCAGATTAGAAAAATTTTATAGGTAATAAGGCAAGGAGCTGATGGGATATTAAATGTTGAAAATTCTTAAGTAAGAACCTATTCCTAGAAAAATACATCATAAATCCTAATTACAGTGTGATTCCAAAAAATTATAAAAAATTATTATATAAAATTTTGTCTAAGGACTTTTATACTAACTGAACTGGCAACATCGCATTTAGGACCTCAAAAAAAGAAATGGACAAAATAACATACTGCGATTTATTTTATTCTACTATTTATTGTACTGTCGTGAATTAAAGGTGTGAAATATTTACAATAGGTGCAAAATTTAAATAATGACAACCATAAAAACAACCAAACTCACGCTCTGCGCTCCATTTTATTTACAAAGGATGAAGGAGGATTATTGAAATAGTCAAGGTAAGTCTGATAACTAGGATAGAAAAATAGATAAACTAGGAGAAAAATTACAATCTATTTACTTGTTTTAGTCTATGGACTAGATAAGTCGTGCTTATGTAATAGGCGAACTCTAACAAAGATGTGTAGGACTCATAGACGAAATAAGTTCTAGGCGGATAGATAATAGATCATAGAATACTTGTAAAGATAGCACAAGAACAAGGCTTGAAGCGAATGACATACAATGCTAAAAGACTATTATAATATGAATCTTCTTGGATAATAATAAGGTGAGTACCAGGTTAATCAAAATAGCATTATTGATAAGAAAAAAAAATAGATAAGTAAGTTAACTATTTGTATTTATTTCAGGTGATGTTCTAGGACAACAAGCGTTACTAATTATTTAAGACAGTCGGTACTATAAAATTGGTGGCCTTAGTTATGGAGGAGATAGTTGAGCAGATACAGTTGCCTAGGTACTAAAATAGATCATAGAAAAATTTCTCTAAAGCTAGATAGAACAGAGAAGAATATCACGGAGAAAACAAGACTATATGGTGAGTAATTGACGGTTTAAAACTTATGAAAATAATAGATACATCGGTAACTAGATAAATGTTTATTGATAAAATAATTGCTTTTTAGGTCTAGCAAAGACGAGAAGTTCATAGAGAAAGGATTATGTTCATAGAAACATTTTGGGAGCCTTTACTTTGGGTTTTTTGGTAAGTAATACTATAATACAAAATGTAGACACAGATATTTATTATTAAATAAATTATTATTAATTAACGTAACATAAATTTACTTTTAGGTCCAAGATAATGAATGTGTCGACAAGAGAAGTCATTGTGGAGTAAACTGAGCTATGACTGAGGAAAGAAAGATAGGGCAAAATAGAAATATACTAGTAAGATGATTAATCTGTAATTATACGAACAGAGGTGTTGTAACCATTATTTTAGACATTTTAAGCAATAAAAATATACCTACATATCACAGTGCATAAAGTTAATTCGTTTCTTTTATTTTTACTTTTTGATGAATGCGCTAGTAAAGATGATGCGTCCACCGTAGCACAAAATATTACTTATTATTTTAGTTTGTAGTCTTTCTATTCCATAATTTGTATAGCTACCTATACATAAAATATAGTAAGTTTTAGTGGAAAATTTAAAATGTTACAACACCCTGGAATGAACACAATCCAGTATCTTATTCGTCAAAAATTCTGGATCATATCATCACGTCGAGTTATTCAACGTTTTTTTATCACAATGTAGTAGATGCTTTCGGCTAAAACCAAAAAGTTATACTCACGTTTGTCTGGACTATGCCCATATGGTCCAATCACAACCTTTATAGGTCAACGACGCCGGGGAGGACAAGTTGGTAAATCATGCATAGCAGTATTTGTCGATACTTGTGTTAAAGCCACCCACATTGAGGCGGTTAGCGATTTGACAAGCGAGGCTTGTATTGCCGCCTTAAGATGCTTTGTCGCCAGACGAGGTACTTGTGTCCAAATTATGAGTGAGCAAGGCACCAATTTTGTTGCAGCTATAGAGAACTCCATAATCTTTTCAAATTGGCTGCCGAAGGTTTAAAAATCAAATGAACTCTTAATAGCCCAGGGGCTCCCCACCTAAATGGTCTCGCAGAAGCGGGAGTTAAAGCTATAAAAAATCACTTATATCGAGTAATTGCAGACCAAATATTGACATTTGAAGAGCTCTATACTCTACTTACGCAAATAGAGGTTCTTCTCAATTCACGACCCCTTTGTGAGCAAAGCTCTGACCCTAATACCCTTGCACAACTAACTCCAGGTGATTTTGTAACTACCGAACCGCTAAATTCATGCCCTGATCCTGATCTTTCCTCTTTTAAACTCAACACTTAGAAATATCCTAACGTCCCCTTAGTTTAAATTTTTCAAATTAAAACTTATCTTTAAAAACTTCTACCAAACCGCGTTTAAATATATCTTTTAAAAATATTGAGTTAACTAGCTCATTCACCAAAAAATTGAAGATTTCAGAAGGGCAGATTTTGGGATTTCTCGTAAAAAGTTTATTGGCTGGAATGGTTCTTTTAACTGAAGCTGTAGGAGCATTAGCTTATTACAAGAAGTTAATTTTTTTATGCATACACGCGTGCAAGGGGGCAGGGGGGAGTTATAAATTTGTCATTTGCAATGTTTCAATTTATAATTTATTTTTAAAAGACTACTTAACTAATTTAAATAAAAATAGTGTCGATTGGAATGTAATACTTAACCGCAAAGAATGTAATAAGTTTAAGGCAAAATTTTGATAAAAAAACTAAAAATTTAAATTTCAAAATCTAACTTTAATGTAGCCCAACAGTGTTAATAAATAAGTTAGGCCACAATCAATAATATACTACGTAAAAATGGTATAAAAATATTCAAAAGTTTTCTTTTCATATTTAATAAAAATGTGTTTTTTGTCTTGAGAACATCACCTTTTCCTAATTTTTATGTAATTGCTTTTTGGTGATTCTGGTTTTGACTACGAACTCGTTACCTCTAAGACCGGAGCTTTCAAATGATGTATAAAATAATATATGGTTCTGTGAAAAAAAAATTAGCTCTAGAGAGTTAAATTCTAAGAAAATTGAATTTATGCCTTATGTTAAATAGATTTTACGGTACGCGGCTGCTACCGCAAAACATTTACCCCTATTTTTTTACAACATGGTTTTCTACTGCATAAGCATATACAGAGTAAACCATTTACCGCGAATGGAGCTACCAGCGAAATAATTTACAGCGCAAACAAATACAGTGCGACAAGAAGGAAACGCGCATATATATTATAGCGCAAGACGCGAAAAAAGTTATTTTTAAGATACCGCGCACTACCAGGTATCGCGAAAACTATCTTCGTGCTCCCAAATAAGAAAATAAAAGTTGTTTTCAAAGGACAGAACTTTTAGATATGTATATCGTTATAGAACAGATATGTCCTATTAAATATGTTTTAAATTTTGCTCCAAATTGCTTTTGATAGTAGTTCCAGGGCCATGGGCTTCTTGCAAAAAATATTTTTTGCACTTCACTAAATAAAATTGGACTTTTCGTCCCGGAGACTAAAATAAAATTCATTGTTGAACCATGCAAATTTTGATGTCACAGGATTTCAGAGTAGCAAATTGTTATGTATGTCAAAATTTTATATATATTGACATTTATACGTTCAAAATCTTGTAGACATTGAATTGTATTTTTTTGAAGATGTAGTTTTATGGGTTGAGGGATCTTATTAATGAAATGTCTTTTTTTTTAATGCCAACGTTTCGCAAAATTTATTTGCTTCTTCAGGGCTCTAAAATTGAATGTACAAAAAAAATATTGTGGATTTAAAAGAATTTTTTTGTATGTTATTATACAACCAGCAAAAGATTAAAAAGTAAAACGTTAAATTGCTGCTCACTCAGGACATTAGACACTTAAAGTTAATTTTCTGTTTTATCAGCAGTCGTATCCTTATCTCTATCGAGTCGACCAATCAAGCAGGTACACTTTTAAAATCATAGCGAATGCATGACATCTCCATCTGATTAAATACACAAAAACATCGTTTGGTACGATAAGGGAGTCGTAAAATTACGTATAATTACGACCGTCCTGCATACGAAATGATATTTTGACGCATTAGATCAGCTGGAGCTGTCATGCATTCACCATGATTTTAAAAGTGCACCTGCTTGATTGGTCGACTCGATAGAGATAAGGATACGACTGCTGATAAAACTGAAAATTAACTTTAAGTGTCTAATATTTAAATGGTTTAAATCAATCTGCTACAACCAAACCAGGCATAATAAGACCTTTGTATAACATAGCCATTCAAATTTGTAACAATTCTCATAACTTGGAAATCGAAATAAGAAACATTAAGAAGGATCTGCAGCAGAATGGTTACAGTCTTAATCTTATACGAGATACTATTTCTAAATTTCAGCAAATAAGATAAAAATTACAAGGCCAAAATCAGGCAAATGCATTCCTTATAATTCCATATATTAGAGGAGAAAATTCGAAGAGTAGCGAACAACTTTATTAAAACAGCTTTTAAATCTTATAACACAATTCGAAGCCTTCTTAGTAAAACAAAACTGGAGAACAAACAAAATAAGGAATACATTTACCAAGTTCCTTGTGAGTGTTGTGAATTATGCATAGGTAAAACAAAAAGACCACTGTATATTAGGTTTAAGAAACATCAGACGAATACCCAAAGAGGTGAAAAAACGAAATTAGGAATCGCCGAACACGCATGGTCAAAACAACACCGAATAAAGTGGACAGAAGCAAAGGTTTTGCACAAGGAGTCACACTGGAATAAATGAAAATTTCTTGAAGCTGTTGTTACTGCGCAGAATTAGGATATTTTCAGTAAACCAAGTGTCAAAATTCCAATTATTTTGAAGTCCCTCCTTGGGCGGAGCCAACTTCTTAAACTTCACGGTTGAGGGCTTTTACATAGTATATAAGCCTTAAGAATAGATTGTAGTTTGCAACTGAAGACGATCAGAGATTGTACTGATCAAAACGTCGTCTTGTATAAATAAAATATAAACAATGGAAGTCTGAGTTAATTTCAAACGTAAGGACCCTAAACTAAAACAGCAAAAAGCAATGGCAATTTATGAAATTAAATTCACCGATTGCAATGGGGTGTGCATAGGTCAAACGCAAGATACTTAAAGTAGTAAAAGGCATGTTGTAGTTTGTAACCGTTCTGAAAATGAAAATCCTACTTTAAATAAAATATTTAATTATTTTTATGCTGAAAAGTGTTCGCTAGCTAGTGAGAGCCTTATTACATACAACAACATTGATGCTCGGCAGAAACGTGTCAAATTCGTGCCAGGCAGTGTGTTAGCAGTCCGCCAGAATGGGTTTCTCTACGTGAGATTTAAGAAAGATTAAAACAGTAATAATAAATATGTCTAATGACAAATTTCTTCAAGAAATTGCTGAAAGAGTTGCAGGAATTGTGGAGAAAATATTCGAAGAAAAAAAATTAATCAGCAGAAGCAGAATATTCTTCAAAACCGAGTCGGAAAATTAGGAAAGCGAAACTTAACCCTACGTAAGTCGCTTGATGACCAGGAGCAGGCATCCAGGAATCAAAATGTGCGTATATTTGGTGTTAAATGAGAAGGTCACAAGCCTTATCCAAAGTAAATTAAAAATTAATGTGGAAAACATCCAGCAGTTTTATTGCGATTCACTAACAACACGGTTCGTGGAGTTGCTATGAAAAATCGAAAATTATTAGCAAACACGGGAGTACAAATAAAGTGTGGAAGGAACTACGTTGGAGTGCGTTCGGATATTCAGCATGAAATATTTGAATGCACTCCTTTAGAATGGCGGAAAATTAAAATTTATTTATATTTTTTTAATAGGTATTACAAATTTAATTCTCACCAATTGAATCAGTTATTTTATTATCAAAAATAAATAGAACTGCAAAGAGTAAAATTCTGTAATAAGTCATTAAGCACCCTGCTGATCAATAAACATAATTTCATTATTGATAATAATTGAAAAGGCGTATTTACGGTTTATTTTTAAGTTTTTTAAATACACAGTTCTAGCTAAATTAAACATTTTTAGTGCCTCTGGAGATAGTGGTCTTAAGTCTTTACGCATAATTAAATTATTTAATTGCTTAATATAATTAAATGCGTTGACTTTTATAAAATACTGAAATATTTTCCTAGAAATTTCCTCATTATGAAAACAATCAGTCATTTTTATTTTCTTCAATAATACATTTTCAGTATGTTTTAAAACATTTCTTGTATGAAAATCATTATTACGTGTAAATTTTATGATGTTTAAATCTTTATTTATTTTATTAAAGAAATCATTATTAACGTAATGAAGCCTGGGCAAATTTTCATACTCTATAGATTTTAAAAATACTTTACATTTAAAATCTTCCAGGTTTGTCTGTTGTAAAAACATTTTTTTGCAGTCACATTTGCTTTTCCCAATTCTTTAAACAATGTAACCAGAAACATACCTAAGAACATGTTGCTCAATATTTCCCATGAGATATTTTACGGTTTCTGGTAACGTGGTAAACTTCGGGCGTTCATCATCTTCATCGGCATCTTCAGGTAAACCCTGAAATAAGAGAAAAACATTACCCTAATATAAGGTATTGTTTCGCATTTGCTTATTACTTATGTTTATTAAATAAATGTAAAAACATTATTAAATAAATGTAAAAACATAAAATAAAAAAAAATTGATTAACTTTGGACAGTAGAGATTCTCAAACAAAGTTATGATATTTTTCCACAAACCAAAACTACACTTTTTTGCACTGGACGCGCGTTTCGCTAACAACGTTAGCATCATCAGGAGACGATGAACAATGAACTAAATTAATCTACGCTCTATTTTATATAAAATCCTTTAGTGGGCGGAGATAAGACTAATAATTTGTGATTGATCACGATTTTTGATCCTATCTCCTCTCAACCAAAGAATAAAGTGTACTAAACGGGATGGGTCCCCTATCTTTATTTAAACTATTTCTGGTTTTAATGATTTCCATACTTTCATATGTATTCAAAAGTCTTTTGTTTGGTACACTTTTTAGAAGTTTTAGGTTATCTAATGTGAATCTATTATTGTTTTCAAAAGCATGCTCGGCTACACTTGACTTTTCTGTTCTTCCGTATTTTAAGTGTGCTAAGTGTTCTTTTCTAGAACTGTAGTTTTACCCTTGGGATTTCCTATCAAACTTCTTATTGTGTTACCGGATTGATATACTAATTTAAAACCGGTGTTATTAAATACTTTTTGTAATCCTTTCGTATAATTAGGATTATAAGGAATTGATACAAATTTTGAGTCGCAGGTATCTTTTTGTCTGAAAAAAGTGGAATTCCGAAAGGTCTTTTGAAAAGAATGTCTATTTATCAGCTTATTTATTAAGCCTTCGTCGTAACCGTTTTCGCCAGCTATATTCCTAATCCTATTCTTTTCTGCTTCAATTCTTTCTTTGTTTGAGGGGAAATTTACTAATCTATATGTTAAAAAGTGCAAACTTGCAAGCTTATATTGTATTGAAAAGAGTCATTTGGAATATACCTGTTGGTTGCCGTTCCTTTTCTTTATAGGTCAAAGTCCGATTTATTTTTATTTCTTATAATTAAAGTGTGAAATGGCAGGGTACCGTTGTTCTCTGTTTCATAAGTAAATTTAATTGTGGGAAATTTGTTATTTATTTTTGCCATAAAATTTTCTCTCCGGGGAAATACTCAAATTCTTTACTTATATCTGATTCAAATTTGCTCATAAATAGGTTTGCGATAAAAGGTGATAAACTATTACCCATTGTGGTTCCTTCTAATTGCTGGTAGTAGTTATTTTTATATTGAAAGTAATTTTAATTCATGCAGAGTTTTGTTAAATATAGGTATTCTAAAGTCTGTTTGTCTTCCAGATTGTTTTTTCTTAGTAGTTCCTCCAGGTATTGTAAAGTATTGGGGATCGGCACACTAGGGAACAACGAACTAACATCAAACGAGATTAAAATTTCACCTTCTTGGAGTGAAATATCTTTAACTTTGTTGATAAATTCAAGGGAATTTTGAAGAGAAAAACCTTTTTCCTTTATAGGTAAATTTTCAAACTCATTCGCTAGCCATTTCGAAATGTTGTAAGTAGGTGATCCCACAGCAAAAACTATAGGTCTAACCGATTTTCCAGGCTTGTGGATTTTCGGAAGACAATGCAACAATCAAAATTGCTTACTTGTAGCTTATATTTAATATTGTCAGTAATAATATTTTTACATTTTTTAATTGTGTTTTTTTCCTTCATTAATCATTTTTGGTAAGGGGTTCTTTGGGACTTGTTTGTAGGGTCTATTTTTTATTAGGGTATCAACCCTTTCGAAATAATCTGTTTTATCTAATATAAGAACTTTATTACCCTTGTCAGCCTTTAGATAGAAAACATCTTTTTCTCTCAAACTTTTAATTGTTTTTTTGTGATTTAATGTACTACTTTTATTGTTTTGAATGATGTTTTGAGAGATCTGATATCGGCAAGCATCTCGCACATAGCCCTTTGTGCCTTCTGAAAGATTAGAGATTGAACTTTCAATATTTACATTAATATCACTTAAATTATTTTTTTGTGGGGCAGAGCAAAATTAAGACCTTTGTTTAAAAGTGATATTTCTTTGTTATTAAAAGTTTGAGAGGATAGGTTTTCTACAATGTTTGTGATTTCCTTCGACTTTTTTTGTTTTGGTTCAGAACGTTTTAACTTTTGTAGTTTTTTATTAAGTGAAGACATCTTCTTCGTAAATTTTTTCTCAATTACTACAAACATATGTCTTTGGAAATCGCACCATTCTTCAAAGTTCTTATCACTAAGTCTAATTAATTATTTATTTTTGGATAAAAAAAATATAAATCCTTTTTATGATTCACTTACCCTAATTTAAATCTAATATTTCTTCAGGACCACTATGTACTGCATTTGGGACATCTACCATGTTTGGAGCCTCTATCAGTAGAACATGTAAATGTGTAAGTTCAGGATGACCTGGTAAATTAGCACTAGGGAAGGCTGTGGATAGCAATCTTTCATTTTGTCCCCAATCAGTCAGTAAAAAGTGCTGGGAACACACTCTCTGACCGCTATACACCAAATTTGGATCCATGGCTGCAAGTTTTTTATTTCCACAGTAATGAATCCACTTGTTAAAAAGTTCCATATATTTGTTAGGCATTGGAAATCTGTCTTTAGATTAGATTTTCCAACATCATTCATGTTTATTCACATTCAAAAATTCATTCGTCTAAACACTTTATTGCCTGCATGTTCTAAAAAAATAAAAATGTCAAATTATAAGTATGCCCACCTAAAAAATATAAAATTGTTAAGTTACAACCAGCACAAACTTCATTATATCCCACAAAAATTGTTTAGGATATATAGGGCCCAGTTATTCAAGTTTTAATGCATAATGCTCAATGCACAATGCAAAATTTTGACTACTCTCTACCTATAAATAAATATTTTTATTTCGGTTTATTAGCATTCTTCGACAATAGTTAATGTTTTTTTCAGCATATATTGGATGATTGGTTGCAAGAAAATCTCTGTAAAATTAAAATAAATTAAAAAAAATTAGCGCCATCTTCAGGAATGGAAGAAAGTAAAATTGACCTGGTGACCTCGGCTACTTTTTTTAAACGTTATTTCTATGGTAATATATTTCTATATAAAACATTTTATTTATTTTTCTCGGACAACAAATTCCTTTTTTTAAATTTTACTTGGCTATGTTTTGCGCAACAAGCCCCCTCCGTTGTTGCTGAGCCTTAATATAAGGCGACGTAGTATAAACTCCAATTGGGGGTGGAGTTGCTGCGAACGTTGTATTTTGAACGGTCTTCTTTCAGTAACCGGTACTTTTTTTTGTGTCCTGCTCTCAAATTTCATTCCTATTGATATTTGCATCCTTTAACGTTTTGTTTTTCGCTTTATTCCGACAGGCTGCATATAGCCGTCCAACATTCCGCGTTGTTTGACGACGAGAGTTGTTTAAATTCGCTGGGTGTGGTTGCTTATATTATGCTTCATACGCCAGGTACAGTCCTACGTTACCCTGATGAGTCCTAACAAGGATGAAACAGGCCTGTAGGTTTCTGGACTATCCATTAGATCTTGGAAGCCTGGTCGTAATGAAGTGAAAAGTAAAATGTGTGTCCTTTATCCCACGAACCTTTCTTGTTATTTATTTTTCACGGACAACAAATTCCTTCTTTTAAATTTTACTTGGCTTTGTTTTGCATAACCAGCCTCATTCGGTGTGATTGTTGCTGAGCCTTAATATAAGGCGACGTAGTATAAACTCCAATTGGGGGTGGAGTTGCTGCGAACGTTTTATTTTGAACGGTCTTCATTCAGTAACCGGTACAGTTTCGCAGGTTTCTTTTTTCTTGTCCTGCTCGCAAATTTCATTCCTATTGATATTTGCATCCTTTAAAGTTTTGCTTACGATGTGCCACGAACTTTTCTTTTTATTTATTTTTCACGGATAACAAATTCCTTTTTTTAAACAAACAACTACCTGTCCATTTCAATAACTAACATTTTTATTTCAAAATAATAGTGCTTAGATGCTGTTTTTTTGTTTATTTATTTACGTATTTTTTTGGTTCATTTGTAGTATTTACAGCACAATTAGTATTGCTATTAAGAAAAATAAACTTATTACTACCTTTATTTATTTTATTTAATTTAGAACTGGCTTTTCAAATCTTTATTTAGATATTAAAACAACAAATTGTTCTTACTTATATTATATTGTTTTTGCGCTCATTCTCATTGTTTTTTTATATGTATAACCTATATATGCTTAGAATAATGAAACAAATTTATAGAATGCAAATGGATGAAGTTCATGGGGTTGATTTATTGTCTGCTAATTTTAATTTTTAATTTAATTTTTTTTACATGAACATTTTAGATCAAACCATGATTCTTTGAAGTCTAACATGACAATAATAATGTATTTATTTTCATTACGAACAAAATGTATTACTTATACTTATAATAAAGTATAGTTTTTTTTTAAGTTTGGTTAAGAAAAGAAAGGGCTATTTCACGCAAGTTCAACAAGGCTTGGCGGGAACGGTTTGCTAATCGCGAAATAATCCCTTTTTGGCAAAATTAAACTTATTAATTATTGTAACTGTACAAACCGTTATTATTAAGAGCATGTAAGAGACTGCAGAAACCCAAAAGCTCAAAAATAAAACAAAACGGCGCTTTTTGAACATTTTCAGGAAACAAGAATCCTAGACACTCATCAGAATTATAAAAAGAGGATTTTCTCCGAGATATTACACATTAAAAAGACCCTTACCTCTATAAATAAAAGGACTGAGATAAAAAAATACTTAAATACCTCATATTTCGATATAATTAATAAACTAAAATAGTAACATAGGAAGGAGAAACAAAACAAGCATCTGCTGCATATCAATAAAAAATTAAATGCGAACGAAATACTTGCCGTAGTAGTAATATTTTAATGTGTTTGTTTCTTAAGTTTTTAATCAAAATTACGGTACTTGTGTGAAAATAATGACTTTTCCAAACGATAACGTATATTGGCAATAGAACTGACATATGGTACAGCCGTCTTAAATGTAAGTCTATTTCTTGCTTTTTGTTGTCTTTTTTCTCATATTTTTTCACATTTGATTGTTGTTATTGTTGTGTGTTTATTTTTGTCTTCTCAAGTTTATATTAAAAAATTTAACGTTTTATTTTTTAATCTTTTACTGGTTGTATAATAACATATAAAAAAAAATTAAATTCACACTATTTTTATTGTACATTCAATTTTAGAGAAGAAGCAAATAAATTTTGCGAAACGTTCCCCCTTCCCTCAACCCATAAAGCTACACTTTCAAAAAAATTAAAAATAGGATCGTTAAACCATTCTACAATCATTGAATTGTATTCCTTGGGCTCCGGGGAGATACATACATAGCATTTATTTCATCAAAATCGGTTCACGGGAACCAAAGTTATGATTATTTAAAGGAAAAAACGGGAGAAAACGTATAAACCCGCTGGCAACGGACGGTGGAGAGAGTCGGGGAAAAAAAATCAAACAAGTTTTTAAGGAATGTGGTTTTCTCCAGACAAACAATATTTTTCTATTGAATATGGAAACAATTCTTTGTTGTTGTATTATTCCTTTAAGCAATGTAAAAAGTCAATGTGTTCTAGCTACTTTATTAAAATTTTAATTGTAATGTATAATTGTAATTTTTTTGTTGTTACCTCCAGGACTATACTACCGAAAGCAGTTTTGGCCAGTAACACCTTCCATATGACAATATTTTTTTTCATCAGTTTGGTACCTGGTTTTTGCACAATAAATTTAAAAAGAAACCAGTACAAAGTTTGTAATAAAAAAATATCTTTTGTAGTAATGCCACTAAAGTTTAAAACCAATTTAACATAGGGTATCCGCTCAACAACAACGCGGAATCCCTATAAATTCAATTTTCCTGGGATTTAACCCTCTAAAACCCATTTTTCCTTTCATAGAACTTAGTGATTAAGAGTTCATAGTCAAAACGAGAATCACCTTTCAAAAACTAATTCAAAAAAGAAACAGTTTTAAAATGGTGCTTTTTTAAAAAAATATTTTTTTCTGTTTTTCTAATTTGGCGACCACAAGGTCAATAAGGTCAATGTTGCGGCTATTTTTTATTTTGACCAACTAATGGGAAGCATAAAAAATATATTTCTGAATAAAAATAAAAATTTTACCAAAAAAGACAAAAACTATTTTTTTTTTAAATTGAACACTAATCTATGAAACATTTTAATACCATCTTATACGCAGTATATTTTAGGCATAACTAAAAAATAATTAATTGTATTCTAACTTACGAATTTAAATTGTTAGGTTACATCAAACTTTTTAAAAACTAAAATTTTTTGTTGGTTTTTTAAATCAAAATTTTGTAATTTTGTAGCTACCTCCGGGACTATTGCTTAAGCTTTAGACTTATCACAGGTTTTGCCGCAAGTATAACCTTACAACCGATATTATCTTCAACTAAATTACATTATATTACATTACATGTAAAAAAAAGATATTAAAACTTCCCCTCCCTGTCCCCTTGCGCGTACATATACAAAAAAAAATTCTTTGTAATCAGCTGAGGGTTCCGAACCTTCTGTTAAAAGTGCATTTCCAGCCTACTGTAAAACTTATTTTACATGGAGCATCAGAATCTACCTTACTATAAATAAAATTGGTGTTATTAAATTTTCATTTACTATTGATAATTTTGGAACATTTAAGTAATTTTTTTGACCTTTGTAAATAATATTGCACCAAGTAGAAAAATAAAAAGAAGGAAATATTTAAAACCAACAAGTTTTGACTGGAAAATTACTATTCTCTTTTAATGACTTCTGAAAATATGACGACGCGCCCCGCGATCGTTAAGTTTTCGTTTGCTTCGCCACGTATTGCTTAGAAACTCAAGTGAAAAGACAATCGGTCAAAAAGTTTCTAGACGCCTCTGTTACAATCTTGGATCTACCACTTCTGTTAAGCCTTCCTGTCACATTAGTGCCTTTCTGGATGATGACGCAATGTAAGTTATGCGTGTGTTAGGGGTAACATTTCCCATTTTCTAATTGTTATTTCTGTTTGTTCTGTTATTTCTGTTTTTACAGATTTTACAGATCATATTATGGTTGCTTTTTTTGCTAATATTTTCGCCGCCGCCGGATCAATTTTCTCTCGATTGCAGTCGATTAGGGATAAGTTTTGTTTTTGTCGCATAAATACTTCTACCAGTTTTTTGTTAAACTTTTTATTAAGCTTTCACTGAAGAATCCACTGGCACCCTGCTTGAACAATATTTCTTTCTTAGGCTCCAAAATCAGCCTTTTTCCGAAACGTATTGAAGTCACTTTTGAGGCTCGACGTGTTGATATGGTGCCGCTTTGGGGTTCCGATTTTCCTGCTTGTGACGTCACTGTCGTAGGCTGCCGTTCCTGACCCTCTACGAGACAGGTTTGTCTATAAATAATAAATCCTCGATATAGATATGTTCACACCTCATCAACCTAGTTTTTTTGTGTAAAAAAAAACGATATAAAAATTTATATTAATCTGTGTTTCCGTCTGCTTTGGTTATTGTTTTTTCGTCATGAAAATTAAATAAATAAACCGTTCAGTTTTTGGGTAAATTTCGCATTTTTATTTACTAAAATCTTCAGAAAATTTTAATGAGTGAAATTACTAATTAAAAAATGCTATCAAATAATTAAGTTTTTCTAGATTGCTTTAATTAAATACTAAACATCAAGGAGTGCTAAATTTGAAAAAAAAAATATCAAAAAGTTTAGTGGGGTCCAATTGGCAAGGTAAAATATTAGTAAACGTCAACCAATTCTTTTTAATCTACGAATTTCCTTAGACTGCTCCCGATTAACAGCTGCCGTGCTGTGTTTGTTGTTATTTTTTTGTTAGGAAAAATAATTGCTACACACATAATAAATAGCGCCCTTAACGTAGGGTCCCCGAGACCCTCATTCTCTTTGTTTACTGATATTTTGCTTTCTACCTATATTATGAATATTTAAATTTTCTCAGATTACTTTCCAAGCAGAGGACGCAAAAAAGTCAAATCTTGTCTCCCTTTGATTTAAAAAAAAACTTTTGAGTTAAATTTTATTATTCTAAATAATAAAAATTTGCCGTTATTTTGTCACATGATAATATTTAAATAAATAGTTTTACAACTTCGAATTTTTTCAAAAAATTGGAGAGCAATTCTATAGTAGAAAGTTTCGTTTTTTTATTTTTCC
Organism: Oxystoma pomonae; assembly: GCA_963921995.1. Classification (NCBI taxonomy): domain Eukaryota; kingdom Metazoa; phylum Arthropoda; class Insecta; order Coleoptera; family Brentidae; genus Oxystoma; species Oxystoma pomonae. Next base: position 62,711,130 of record OY998168.1, on the reverse strand, counting down.
ATCTCTAACAATAGATAAAATTGTTAAAATTTTAACATCATTTTCGATCGAATTTTTTTGATTTTCATTTTCGGACTTTTTAAACGTGACTTTCCAAAATTTCAATATTTTTAGACAAGGAACAGATTTCAATAACTCTGACCATTCTGTTTCGCAGTTATTCAGTTTTCTTGATATTGCTAGCAAACTCGTTAAAACACTTGATCATGAGTCCAACATTATACCTGAAACTAAAAAACAATGTAAAAATAATATCTTATCTTTTATATGGGGCCAAAAATTTTGTTACTATATTTGTAGCTCTAGTTCTGCCTAATTTGAATTTTTCAGATATTTTCAAATCTGTTATCAACTTTGACAAAATGCAATGCAAAGAAATCCACTGACAAATAACTCTGTAAGTGGATAACTGCAAGATAAATGTACCCCCATTCTGCTAGCTGCACCTTGTTATTGACAGCAGGAGAAGCAATCATCGATTGAATACTTTTATTTGATACTACTTTGCGTATCTTCTCAACATGTTTTTTTTGTGGACCTGTGCTTTTGTACATTTCTCTTGTAAGCGTGACTGACTGAAAAATTACGCAGTTATGCCTGGCCGAATCCAGGTATATTTGTTTATTTATTGCATAAAAAAAGTATAAGTATAAGTATGTAAGTATGGATATATCTTTTTGATATAGTAAAGGTACTACATACCTATCTATTCTTGTTTTTTGACACAGCAGCACTGTCAGAAGTTCAAGTGGAGGGTTTTATTTTGATAGTTGATTTCTCGTTAGGTTTCTCTGGTGCATCCACCTCATTATTGTCACTTTGGTATTGCTACTTTCAAAATACAATTTTAATACTTAAGTAATAAATAGAAATAAAACAATTTTTTGAAATAGATTTGGCAAAAGATGCATAGTTAAAAGTAGGTACCAAATTAATAAATAAAAAGGTAAGTACAGAAAGGGCTAGAAAATAAATCCATTAAACGATGCTTATCTTTATTGGCCTTTGGGAAGGGAAATATTAAAATAAGGGACTGCATTTAGACAAGGACCTGTTGCTTTAGAGTTTCACAAAAAATCACTTGCTTGGAAAACAAAACATGAACAACTGAATAGCCATTATTATGACACTCTATTAATTGAATAACTTTACACATCTTAACTATTTTTTTTATGTTTATCTAGATTATGTATTTTAAAAAAAATAAGGCGTAGTAAGGCAAACGCCTTGCAAATCCGGAGGCGATACACCATAACACCATAAAAAAAGTTACACACTTTCTCTGTCACACACGACTCGTCGCGGATAGCAGATTCCTTCTACTGCTTCACAAGAAAAAATGCCGCGGCGGGCGACCAGTTAAAGTATAGGTCTACCCAATATTATCAACAAGCTAAAACGTTAACAGCACACTGAAAAATCGGGATATTTTCAGGAAAATTGGGACATTTAAACGTTGCGATTTTTGGAACAATTTCGCCAAAATCCGGACGCCTGACAACCTTGGTTCTAAATAGGGCTGCTCAGTCACGGATGCAGTTGCTCTACAGCCATTCCGTTTTTTCACTAACAACTTACCGACTACACTACCCTAATTCCGTCGCAACTTGCTAATCGAAGGACTTTGGTGTGCTTTGGATGTGTCTGATTTTTAATAACTTGGTAGTGCTGGTGCACAGACAGCAATAAGCTTAAATCGTGAGCGAAACACATGAAAATGTCACCTCTTTTTTCTATGAAAAAATTAAACACAGTATCTTTTTGCCCCTCACTTTGACATTTAACAAATATGACTAAAATCACATATTTTTTGTGTAACAGTCTCGGTTTACGTAAAATACAATGGGGTTCATGCGTTAAAACAATGCTCATTTTATTATATTTTTGGAACCCTTAAATTACGGAAAAGTTTTCTCACAACATTTTTCCTGCTTCTTCATTGTGTAGTTTCGCTTTAAACTTGCGACCCTTGAAAAAACCTCCCCAAGTACTCGTAACGTCACTGGTTTAAAAACTTTATTTATGAGTAAAAGGCTTACAGCTAGGTTCCACTTACTACTACGACTTCTCACTATAGACTATGAACTATACTGCAAGAATGATTCTTCGGGAAAACTACATTTGATTTTATAATGCTTTGTTTTCACTAGAGGGGTTGATTCTTAATGTTCAAATAATGATTTGAACGTTTACTTTTAAATTAATATCAACTAATGTGTGATTGTCTCGGTAATTATCTATTAATGGATAGGGAATGTAGAGACGTAACATCTCCCCCCTTAGAGTGTTTCGTGTCCTCATGAACATATTTCTTTTTTTTTAAAAAAGTTACGTAGTTTTCAACACGTTGGGAAAGTTTTGTATACATTCTTTTCCTAATTAACAAAATAGTACATGTCGAAACTACTTTTTTTGGGTTTTTCTCTACTAAGTTGAAGAAATTTTTTCAAAAATATGTTAAAACCCATTGTGTAAATTCCTAAAGAAAAAAAATTGTTCGTTTGTCAGTCGTTTTTAAATAAGATAAAACATTTGGCTACACGCACGCAAATCCTAACTAGAATCTAAGTACTTATCTGACGTTTCGGCAGAAATTCTACTGCCGTTATCAAAGGTGTTTATTCTTTGATAACAGCAGTAGAATTGTTGCCTGCATAAGAAGAAAAGTCGTTTATTTTCTGAATTGTTTTATACTCATTGCCTTTTAAAATTTTGATATTTTTATTTATCAGTTCTAATGAATTTTATACCTGATCCAAGAAAGTTGAAAAGTCCTCTTTTGTGTCTTTCGTTTTGTTGAATTGAGGTAATACGTGAGTAAATATCATAATTATGATACAAGTTTTATTGTTCCATTGGACAACTGATAATCTCAGTTTTGCACAGTGCAGCATTTTCTGCATCTGGTCTGAGAGCCGGTATCGCACCGAAAACTTTTTACCGCCATTTTATTTTAAAAAATCATAATTAAAAAAAATGGCAAGAAATGTGAGAAGTAATATTGCCAAAGATTTTTTAAAATTTTCTAGTTTTTTTTATCAGGCAGTAGTGATGATGACGATTATGAGGAGTTTTATGCGTGAGGCAACCCCCAAAATCAAAAACCTTATTGAAAATGTGATACATAAGTACAATACAAGAAGGTAGGTAGGAATACGCCTACTATATAAAACGAGTAACAATTATGTTATGTATTCTGCATTCACCTAATATTCCTATCAACAATAAAGGGAAAAATGTATGTTCCATTCAAACTTTTTGACAGCACCGGACGAGTTTTAGTGCACAGCTGGCTGTGCACTGGTGATGCACTCAATTTTACCTACTTTACTTTAAAAAATGATATTATTTAGTTTTTGAGAGATAACTGACTGAAGGATTATCTAATTTGTTACCATCAATTGAGCGAGTGTAAATTTAATTTGAGTAAGATTAATAATAAATTTATGATTATTATCAAATACGTATGTCTGATCAATTTTTTCGTTATAATAACTCGTCGCAGGGGGGCAATTCCAGTGGGCTATCGTTATGAGATAACGATCGCTATCGCCATTATTTTTACTGTTACGGCAACATCGCTTATTGTTAATTAAAAAGAAGGCGTGAATAGCACGCAACCCGTAATACTTTCCCAAAAAAACTGTCAAATGCCGACAGTCAGTCAAGTTTGTTTACTTGTTTTGGAACTTGCAGCGAAATTTCGGGAAAATAATAATTTTCGTGAACTTTTTGCACGCAATATGGACTAAAAATCTGATCACAATGTGATGGTGGACGACTGTTATCAATTTTTGATTGAATTTTGTTCGGAAAAGTCACGTTCTTTGTGAAGAAAAACCCACATGGACCTTGTGTGTTGTGTGGAAGTGCCGCCAGATTTTTTGTTTGAGTAAGTACTTATACTTACTTTATCTTATGTTCTATTCTGTTCATTTTGGTGCTTAAAGAACACTACTTACATAATGTAAACAAAAAGATATAGTAGGTCAGTTTTAAGTTCAGTTTATACATTTTGAAAAGAGGTAAGCCAGTGGTGAAAACACCGAAACAAGAAAAAAAAAGTTGGAAATTAAGGCAGGTTTGCCCAACTTTTCATATTGATAATTCATAACTTTAATTCATAGTGTATAAGCACAATTTTAGTGTTAATACAAAATTTAACAGCACCTGTTTATCCAAGAGTTTATAAGCATAGTGCATTAGGATAAATTTTTAAAATTGACATACCAAATTCACAAAAAAGAAGGGAAAAAAAATGTTTTTCTTTACTTAACCTCAACAAGTTCGTTCAACAAGGTATTCTTCCTTCTTGCTAAATTTCTGTTTTCTAATATCAGCTAAAATCAATTGCTCCCATTCTGAAATCAACCAACCAAAATGTTTTCTTTGCTTTTTTCATATTGATAGTGCATAAAGTTAAAATTAACCAACTTTTAAATTATGCACTGTGCTTATGAATTGTGAATTATGACTATATATGAAAACTTGGTTAAACACTTCTATTAACAATAATGTATTTAACATTATGACTATGAATAAAATTGTGCTTAAGTTATAAATTATCAATGTGAAAAATTAGGTAAACCCGCCTTTAGTCAGGAATGCAGGATTTGTTTGATCCAAGGGTAATTACACTGACTTTTTATTGAAAAAAATTGACATCAACTAATATCTACCTATATATTGAGAAAAAAATCAAATATAATTTATTTGGACACTGACACTTGCTCGCCTATTTATCATGCATTGTGTTTATGCTTGTATTTTTTATAGTTATCGCCAAATTACTAAATACTATGCCTTATATAAACGATAGTACTTATAATAGAACGCATTGAGTACCTAGTTGGAGAGAGGCGGCTGATTATGAATTGCTATGCACCACGAAGCCAAAATTTTGCATCCCTTCTCATTCTATCCCCCCTTCTTCAATGATTTCCTTTTGCACAGGATAATAGATCTTCTGAAGTCCCTCCCTCTGTACGCTATCACCATTTAAATGGATAAATGACAGACAAGAATCATGTACCTAACTTTCGTATATTCAAATTGATTTTGCAAAAAAAAATTAATGTAGACATTTTCTTTTTTGAAGGTTTGCAAAGTTTTAATGTAATGTAATGTACTGTTCTGTTTTTTTAGGTCAACCGTTGAAAATCTACAAGAGCAGGACCCATGCTGTAGTGCCAATAAGAGAGAAAATAAATTATGAAGTTTGTGAATAAACACTTACCTTAGCTGCTCAATATAGATTGATAAATTATCCATAGAAATCAGTTTTGGTAAGTTTTCAATTCCAACACCTGATTTTAAATTTGTAGGTACACCTATTGTCAAGTAATGCAAACTATCCTAAGATTTTGTCTCATACAGTCAAGTATTGTCAGGTATTATCGAGTTTTCGTACACCTATTGGAGGTGTTGGCCTCTCGCTTTTAGATGTTTTAATAGAGAGTTTTAAAAATGTTTACTTAAATAAGGCATGTTTAAAAAGTAAACAAAAACTTCTAGTAAATTTTACCATCAGTATTTTTAAAAATTGATAATTTTTGACACTTATATACTATAATTGACATGAATTGGTTAAAAAAAAACTAGATTTATTTTTTTCTCTGTTTGTAAATAATATGTACTTACTTGCTTATCATTCAATATTGTGGTTTCAATAATAATAGTAGCTTTTAAAAGACCCTGTTTAATTGGTCTAATTTTTTTAAATATATTTTTTAGGTAAAAGAAAAAATTTAAAATAATCTAATAATAATAAAATGTAATTTTACTCGGAAATCATTTTATTGGAATAATTTCAGATAGTTTCGTTTTTTTAACTGGAATCAGAGGGTTTTTACCTCGACTTCCCCTTTCTTTGGGACGACAATGGGTAACCATACAAATCTTATGCACTTTTGTTAGATAACTTTGAAAAAAATTGGATTATTTAATTCACATTAAATTTTTTATTCATGGATTTTATGGATGTCACTATTAAAAAGAATAAGTAAAATTGATAATACCTAAAATGTGTTATAAAAATCTAAACTTTTTACATGAAAAAGTTAGCTCATTTTTTTCCTCGTATTGAAAGAGTCTCAAATACAGAAATTTAATAATCAGTAGAGCATGAAAGAATAACATGAATATATGACAAGTTTTATTTATTTTGATTCAGGCCTATATGAGAAGATTAACTTTAAATTTGTCACAAAATTGTAAAAATATTGGGAAAAAAACAAAAAAAAATAGCACATGGTATTGCTATTGTCTGAAGTATTAATTCAAGTGAACTAACTGGTTAGCTGCTTAGACTATAGATTTGCATACATCACACCTATAATAAATTACTTTAAATTTAATTTCAGATCAATGATATCTCGTAATTATTAAGTGTATGATGAAGACATTTAAGCAGGCAGCAGCAAACCTCACGCAACTAAACAATTTAACAAAATCCGGCAAAACCATATGAAGGACAAAACACATATGGTAAGCTACCTTCACATTAAAAAGAAAACATTTTAAAATCCAAAAATTCAACAGTAAAATTAAAAAATTTGGCTACTTTTTGGAAGATTGTTGTCGTTTCAACCAAATATAAATTTCCACTTCTTGGTGGAATAAAGTTATTTAAAAAAAAACATTAAATACAATTGAAGATCTTGGGGTAACTAGGGGATAAGCTACACTTATTTCGTTAATTTACAAGAAAAACTCAAGAGTCTTTTTCCACTTGGATCCCAACTTGTTAGATGTTCTGAACTTGTTCTCTTTGTTTCCCCAAAGTTTTTAATTATTATTCATTATCTTGAGAGTTTTTTTGACTTGACAGTTTACATTATTTTTCTAAATAATATATACAGGGGCCAAATTCATACTGTTTAGAAAGTTGTTTTATCCTCTCCCTTAATTTCTAAATCAAAGTGCGTTGGACCAAATTCACAAAAGCATTGACCATCACTTAAGTTTCTAGTTTACCTTTAATATTAAGATGTAGGGTAAACAAAAGAGTCAATAATAAAATTTTCAAAGTAGAATGTAATGTAAAACTTGGTTCGTACTTTTCTAAAATAATCTAAATTGGCAGACAGCAATAAAACTGGTGGCCAAAAATAGGCGAGATATAGTCAATGTAAGTCTAATAAGTCGGATTATACCATCGATGTACTAACCTAGTACGTCGATGGATTATACTCTTGTTTAAAGGGCGAGGTGATTAAAAGTTACTATTGGTGTAATTGATTGATTTTACAAACCAAACCTGAAAGCTTTCAATCTTAAGTAGCCAGTTCACTGGCTTACATTTTGAAATACATATTATTTTTTGTTTCAGGTTAGCAGTGCCCAAGCTGATGAAAGAAAAGCCGCAATCCACCAATTATTAACCAATAAGTAAAATAAATCAGTTTTTTTATCCCAAATTTTATTATTTTAATTGACAAAATCAAGTCAAATCAATTTTTTCTTTGTAACATAATAAATTGGTAATATTAAATTAAAAACTGGTATAAATTATAAATCTAGCCAAAAAATTTAATTAACCTAAATGCATTGTAAAAAAGTTGTCATGTCAGTCAGTAAACCTTTAAAGTTAATTTAAAAATGCAGCATACATTTTAGGCCCTTTATTTGAAGTACTAAGTATGTTTCTTAAATTATATTACTCAGCTTTACATTCATAAAGATTGATCTAAAGTATGGTATTTTAAAGAGTATTATTTATAAAAATAGGTTTCTGAGCTAAGCATTTATTTAATTATTTAGAATCTATAACTTTGAGTTATTAGTTTTTCTGGTAGCCGTAAAAATAAGTTGACAAAGCAAATATTAAAAAGTTATTTAAAAATTTAAATAATTTGCTTAATTAGCCAACTGCTATATAAATATCATGCTATGCTATGTGTGTGTGGGAAGAAATATCATTTAGGTAACTTAAAAATGGATGTAAAATAATGAAGAAATATCATTTAGGTAAATATTAAATCACATGAGTCCAATTTTTAAAAAAATCTATATCAATTCTTTTTTATAGCAACCAGAGCTCGAAATAACTTAATACTGTACTTAACTTTCTCCACCAAACCAATCTAAAGGCTCTTGAAAAAAAAACTCTGCCTTATTTTAAAAAGTTTGCAATAACTTAAATTAATATGTTTAAAATAAAGTGGTTCTACAGGTGTGGCGGTGAGCAATAATTGTGACCCACTCTGCGAATTTTCATGAAAAAGTTCTTAAATCGTAGTTACAATAGGTCCAATGTTCTATAACTATCACTTAAGTGACATTTAAATTTTTTGATTTAAACAAATTCAGCCTAACATAACTATATTTTACACAACTTTTTAATTCATTAAAAGTTTTCTTATGATTTTTTTTAAAGTAATAAAAATTAAATTAAATTCTTCTGAAAGTTAGTTTCACTATGTCTATTGAACATCGAATCTTTGTCTACTTTCATCTAGTGCCTTGGAAGGTTGGTCTATGTCTTACTTGAATCCAGCCATACTTAATTTGTGGTCCGAGTTGTGGTACTTGATCGGAGACTTGATCCTACTAGAATGATTCTTACAGCTCCATACCCTAGCACGTTATACCTAAAAAGAAGTATACATTTTAACTTTTATGAAAATAGTACTTATCCAAAATCTGATCACAGCTTTAAGTAGTTATTTTTTCTTTGGTGAACTGCAAGAATCTAAGTAAGTAGTTTTTATTTTAAATAAACTGTCTTAGTAGAATTCAAAAGATATATATGAATTCGATGGCCGTCGCTAATGCGCTCATGCATACAGGGATGCAAAGAATATATATGTCATATATGCTCACTTGTTAACTTTAAGTCCAAAATTGGTAAAGTATGTTGCATAAACTAAGCTTTAATTTCTTAAAAAAAAAAAAAAATTAATCCTACCTTTTACTGTATAATTTTTTTTATGCTCATCTTACGAGTATGTTCGCTAATTACTAATACCTTCTTTATCAGTGATAAACATAAACACCAAAAACAGAGAGAACATATTTTTTCTCCATCTGTCATTATTTGTTTTGTTATTATATATATATATATATATATATATATATATATATATATATATGTATATATTTATTATTTAAAGCATTTTTTAGCTAACAGAATAGCGTAACCGGTTTTTTGTCTTTTAATAACGACATTTTATGTATTAAAAACAAACAATCACTTCAAAGTATCACATTCTCGCCCACCCTGACTTTAATTTAAGTAGGTAATAAACTTCAGCAAACTCAACTGGTTGGGCCATGCTTAGCTATATTCTGCCATAAGGGCTTGCAGAAAAGTATAAAATATAAACCCACCTTAAAAGAGCAGTCTCATAAATAGCTAGTCGTGAACTTATGATGTACAAGTTTGGGATGAGGAGTAAAACAAATATTTCCCCATAATAAAAGCTAGTATTACTTACTGTGCTGTGCTCCAAATATGGTGTGAACTGCAACCATCGCAGAAGAAATCATATGGCCTGGTTATGAGTCGTCCGGAGGGTCAGGATGCTCCTGTAAAGAATTATTTTCTTTAGTTTTCTTTGTAACTCTTTTTATATTCCTAATATGAATTTGTGCTTTTTGTCTATTTTGAGTATCTCCGATTAGGGTTTTATCTTTAATTTTGGTAATTTTCATAGGTTTTCATAGGGATGTATTTAGGGTTAAGTTTGCTGGGTTTAACTTGTTTTTTTATAAACTATTTGATCTTCGGCCAATTCTGGATTTTCGTTGGTTTTCTTGTTTCGTTTTTCAGTATTTTGTTGTTGTTTTTGAAGCGTGTTTTGATAAACGTCATTTAAAAAGGGTAGAGCTTCATTTTTGCGTTTTTCATTGTATTGCTCATAGACGGTTAAGTGATGATTAATTAAGGGTTCGTTCATGTATGGTTCGTAAATAAGATTGAAAGGTGTAAAACCGGTAGTCGAATGTTTGCTTTGATTATAGATTAACATGGCAGAGGTCATTAAATTAGGTCGTAAGGATTTTGTAGTTTTAAAATTCTTAGTTTTTCAATAAGGGTGGAATATAACCTTTCAACTAAGTTATTAGAGGCAGAGTTATATGGGGTAGAATAGTGTGTTTCGATGTTAAAAAGTTTACAATACTCCTGCACTGTTTTGTTTTTTAATTCTAGTCCAGAGTTCATTACTATTTTTTCTGGGGTATTGTGATGTGAGAAATAATGTCTTAGTTTATTTAAGATAGTTACGCCATTTTTATTTTGGATATGATAAGCTTGTGCATATTTTGAGAATGAATCAATGATGGTTAAAGTTGCAATTTTGTGTTGAAAAGGTATCAAGAAAAAGAGTTTTGAAAGGTTTTTTACTTAGCAAGGGTCCTTGGTAGCTTATGGGATAAGGTTTTTTCATATTTGTCTTAAAGGCAAAGATCACACTGATTTATGTATTCTTGTATTTTATCACGCATTTTAGGCCAGTAGTATTTTTCTTTTAAAGTTTGATATGTTTCGTTCATACCATTATGATTTTAAGAGTGATAACTTTCGATTATTTGATTTTGTTGTGCCGTGTTGATAATGTCCTCAAGGTATTTAGTTGCAAAGACTAATTTGGCTGTGGGATTTAATTGGAAATTTACAATACTTTGAATCTTTGTTTTAATTCCTCTTTGGTGATGAATATTACCAAAGTAGTGTCGGGACGTATAATTTCTAATAGTATCCTATTTAAATGTTCTATTTCGCTTCCTTTTTGGATGCGACGGAGTAGTGATTTTTATTGAAAGGTTTCTATGAGCACAATAATAGGATTTTTCGTAATCAATGACTAGGCGATTTTGTGCAAAATTTAACGGCTGTTCAGAGATGGGTAAATATTTTTCGGTATTATCTTGATTTGAGTGTACTCTTATGTTTGATTGATCGTCTTCCTTTAAGTCAGGTATAATAAAGTCATTTGTATTCTCAACATCGTCACCTACGTTAGGGGCAATAGATTCGGTGTCGTTTTTTTTTTAATTTCTATTCGAGAAAGGGCGTCGGCTACATAATTTTCTTTTAATTTTTTTGTACTTTATTTCAAAATTAAACTTCTAGTTTTAGTTTCCATCTCATTAATCGCGAATTTGGTTCTTTTATTTTAGAGAGCCAAACGAGAGGATTATGGTCTGTTTCGATAAGGAATTTTTGTCCGTAAAGATAAGGTCTAAAATGTTTAGTTGAATCAACAAGAGCCAAGAGTTTTTTCTCTGTAGTGGAATAATTACGTTCTGCTGTATTAAGAGTATGGGAATAAAAAGCAATAGGTTTGTCATTTTGAGGGAAAACACTACCTATGGCCACATTGGAAGCGTCGGTCGTTAGTTTAAAAGGTTTTTTATACTTAGGATACTGTAGTATGGGTGAGTTAGTAATTAATTCTTTGCATTTTTCAAAAGCTTCTAAATAATGTGGGTCATTAAGATCTATTTTTGTGTCTTTTCTTAAGCATTTTGTAAAAGGTATCGTAATTTTTGCAAAATTGCTAATGAATTTTCTATAATAGCCAATTAATCTAAGGAAAGATTTAATTCTTGTTTTAGGGAAGGGATATTTAATTATCGCTTCAATTTTATTTGGATTGGGTTTAATGCCTTCGGGTGTAATAACGTGTCCTAAAAACTGTACTTCTTGTTGTAAGAACTCAGATTTATCAAGTTGAACTTTGAGATTAACGTCTCGGAATTTTTGAAAGATATTTGTCAGATGAACTAGATGGTCCTTGAGAGATTTAGAAAATATGACAACATCGTCCTTGTAGACAAAACAGAATTTATAAAGATAGTCACGTAATATTTCGCCCATCATACGTTGGAAGGTGGCTGGTGCATTTTTTAGACCAAAGGTTATGCTTAGATATTCGAAATGTCCATAATTGACAGTAAAGGCGGTTTTTTCTATTGATTGGAGATCGACTTTGATCTGATGAAAACCTTGTTCTAGATCAAGTGTTGTGAAGTATTTACAATTTTCCAAGTTATCCAGGATCCCATCTATGCGCGGTAAAGGATATTTGTCTTTAACAGTCTTGGTGTCAAGTTGTCTATAGTCGATGACCATGCGATATTTTTTTATTATAGATGCGAGTTTTTCGGTACAATCCAAACAGGGGCAGAATAAGGAGAGATGTGATGTCTTATAATTTTGTTATCAAGCAATTTTTTGATTTGTTTTTGAATCTCTGCATTCAGAGAAGGTGGATGTTTGAAAGATTTTATATAGATAGGACGGTCATTAGTTGTTTTGATGGAATGCTTAATTTGATTAGTGAAAGTTAAACCACAATTTTCTGAATACATTACGTCATGGAATTCTTTGCAAAGTTTAGTTATAAGGTTTTCTCTAATTCAGATAGGCGACCTAATCTTAGTTGACTGACTACTTCGTTTCTTTGAAAGGACTTAGGAGGGTTTTTAAGATCAAAATGTTCTTGTGGGATGACATGTACGCGCTCCATAAAATTAATTTCAATATTTGAGTGCAGTTTTGGCAGAAAACAAAGGCCATTTCGTACTTTGACAGATACTGTCAGGGAAAACGTAATCTTCTAACTGAAAAGAGGGTAAAATTGCGTCACCGTTATAATAATCAACAGGGATCATGAGCAAATTGTTGTTACTTTTTATAGGCGTTTCAAGAGATTGGTCATAGGCTTTTGCAAAAGGAATTTTAATATTATTTATTTTTAAAGTTTTCTCTTTATAATTTAATAATGCGTTTAATTCTTCTACTTTGTTTGAATCTATGAGGGCGTCAAAATTTTTATAGCAATCTAAAATTCTCATTTTAAAATTTTTGTTAATGCCAAAATCAGATAAAAGTTGCAGATTTAGATTTTTATTTGCTTGGTATTTTTGTTAGCAACCTATAACTTGGAAGGCTTCTTCAAAAATTTTATTTTTGTAAAGATTTCAATTTTTGGTGTTATAATTGAGTCAGAAGCCTATTAAAATTGTATTTTTTTTGAGGTGAGTAAATATAAGGTAATTCGGTTTCAATACAAATGGTATTTAAGTCAAGGGTTGCTCCTGAGGCGGTTTGAGAAAATTTTTCGGTATTATTAAAAACGGGTTCAAATTCGTTCTGTGTAAGGTAATAATACAGTATCTTCCACCCGAAATTTATCCACATTGATTGACGTCAACTGTCGACGAGAATTTTCAGTCTGACGTTTATTTTTTGTTTCTCCCTAGATTTTTGGACACACTGATCACAGTATCATTCAGAAAATTTTCGATTTCGTTGAGTTTAAATTTTATCATGAGTTGATTGTAATGAACCATTTTTTTGCCATTTTGTTATTGTTATCGTAAGAAAATTGATCAGAGTGTACTAGATATGGCCAAGGCAGCAAGTGTTGATCGACTACATAAACGTAAATAGTGCGAACTCTACGCATCATAGAAGGGACTGGTTATAAAATCTCAAATGAATGAAGCTCAGATATTGTTTGGGGTACAGGCATGGTGGACGCACCCACCCATTGGTCATTTTTAGGGGCACAGTATATAGGAATATAGCCGTAAGAGTAGCAAGATCGATAGAAATCTGTTTCGTCACAATTCTCTCTAATATTGGGAAGTATTTTGTTATTTTAAATCTAAAAACTGCAAATTCGTAGCAACCTTAAGGCTCAAAATTAGAAAACATTAACTTTATTATTACAAGCTTTTATTTAACTTCATCTCTATTATCTATGTATGTTTCCATGTTCGGGTAAAAATCCTGCAACTCAATTTTGACTAACTTGTAGTCCGATTGAATTCAAACTTGGTACGCGATTATAGTTCCGGTGACAATACAATAATATGGTAATGTTAAGCATTCCCTGGAGGGAAGAAAACGCCTAAGTTTGTCCGATTTCACCCAAAATTGGTATACGTGGGTTTTTGCGGATAAGGAATACGAATTTTTTATCAGATTTTAAAAAATCAATATGGCGGATTCAAGAAGGACAATTTTTGGTCATATTTTGCTAACCAATTTTAACTGACTTATACCCATCCGATTGTCTTCAAATTTGGTATGCGTTTATAGTTCCGTTGACAATATAATAATATGGTATTATCAGGTACCCACCTCCCCCGAACGAGGAAACTGGAGGGGGAAAAATATTTAGATTGTCCGACTTCAACCAAAATTTGCATACGGGAGTGTTTGGGCATAAAATATACGAATTTTTAATCAGATTTTGAAAATTTAATATGGCGAATTCAAGATGGACGATTTTTGCTTATGTTTTTCTAACCAATTTTAACTGACTTATATACATCCGATTGTCTTCAAATCTGGTATGCGTTTATAGTTCCAGTGACAATACAATAATATGGTATTATCAGGTACCCACCTCCCCCTAATGAGGAAACTGGAGGGGGAAAAATATTTAGCTTGTCCGACTTCAACCAAAATTGGCATACGGGGGGGTTTTTGGGGACAAAGTATACGAATTCTTTATCAGATTTTAAAAATTTAATATGGCGAATTTAAGATGGACGATTTTTTTTTTAGGTTAGAAGATTATGAGTTTTTTATCAGATTTGAAAATTTCAATATGGCGGATTCAAAATAGACGATTTAGGGTACAAATCAAAATATTAAAAAATAATTTTATATAAAAAAAGCTTTTCAAATACAAGCTTTTATATAATATAAAGTTGCCTAAAAAGTAAAAAATGATTTTTAGCATTCTGATATCATGATAATAATAGCGATGGCCGTAAATTAGGTCGAGTTGGGGTGAATTTACTTACCCTTGCATTTCTCTGCATTATAGTGAATTCAGATTCTTACGAACAATTATATAATCAATAACATACATTTTTCGAGTCAACATGGCCAAACTTTTTATAATGCGCCCATCGTTTGTATTATTATGATAGTGAACTTTATATTTTTGTATAAAAGCTTGGATTCTTGGATTTGAAAAGCTTTTTTTATATAAAATTATTTTTTAATTTTTAGATTTGTACTCTAAATCGTCTATTTTCAACCCATATTGATATTTTCAAATCTGATCAAAAATTCATAATTCCCTTCTCTAAGAACCATTGCAAATTTTGATTAAAATCGAACCAACTAAATCTTTTTTCCCCTCCACTTCCCTCGTCAGGGGGACGCGGATACCTGATAATACCATATTAATGTATTGTCAACGGAACTATAAACGCATAACACATTTGAAGACAATCGGATGTATATAAGTCAGTTAAAATTGGTTAGCAAAAGATGACCAAAAATCGTTTTATTGAATCCGCCATATTGAACTTGCAAGATCTGATCAAAAATTCGTAATCCTTATCCCCAAAAAAACCCCGTAGACCAATTTTGGTTGAAATCGGACAAACTTGTGTTTTCCCCCCTCCACTCCTCCCGTAGGGGGGGAGGAGGTGCCTAAAATACCAAGTTATTGTATTTTTACTGGAGTTTTAAACGCATATAAAATTTAAATTTAAAGGGATGGTCCTAAAGGATCGTCTTGCTTGACTCTTCTTTGAGATAGAATACAATTTTTACCGAAAGAAAACATTGAATGTTCTTTATAGCATTGATGTATAAAATTAGAAAAGTCTGGAATAATATATTTTACTCTTTTTAGAATTACATCTCTATGAATCATGTTGAAAGCATTATAAAAATCAATTTTTTAAAAAAAATACTCGATGAGTGTTGAAAGTTAACAAAACGGCGAGCACTGTGTGAAATAGCCTCTGCGCCACATTAAGATCCAAAACCGAGCTGTAGGAGTTGAAATATTTGAGGGTTGTAAGTATTCTTGAACAAACAATTTTGGCTATAAGACGTCTTAAGGTAAAACCTACAGCAAGGGGCGGATACCACCATTAAATGGTATGTTTGTATAATTTATTTTGTTGATTCGACTTTGGGTAAAAATTTGGTATAAAATTGTAAATATATTCTTCGAGGAAAATACTTTTGTTTTTATAATGCTTTGGTTACATTAGGAAGGTGGATTCTTAATGTTCAAATAATGATTAGAACGTTTACTTTTAAATTAATATCAACTAATGTGTAATTGTCTCGGTAATTATCTATTAATGGATAGGGAATGTAGATACATAACAATATATATTTATCCATTGTTCGACAACCTTATTTACTATTAAAGATAATAAACAAATACCCCTCTAGTCTAAGTTAAAAAGTAAATCGACCCTATTTTTGATCAAGGTATAACCAGCTTTTGATCATATGAGTAAATAGGTACTAGTATTAGGTATCTTTCCAAAATATTTAAAGATTTGGCAAATAATAGCCTCATAGTAATTATCTTTAGAATTACAGAACCCATTTAAATCAGAAATGATGCAGAAGAATAACTCCGAACTAAGACACACTAAAAGTATTTGATTAATTTTATTTTTTGGTTTGGGTAAAAAAAATTTGACTAAAAAAATTACAAAAAATCCTTATCTTAAAAGCACCTTTGACGAACATGATACGAGTTCAACTCACAGGGCGTGGCCTTGTTAAAAATAAAATATTTATTTTGTTGTTAATTTAAGACTCTGTTTAGGTTTTGGGTTCGAGTCACCATTTTGGTAAGAACGGATGGATTGTGCAGTGAAACACTAAAGTTCATATACAAAAGTATATTGTTCATGTAAAAAAAAACATAAAAAAGCAGCTACTTTGGTAAAGGGGTTAGTACCGTAAAGCTAAAAAATGTATATTTTAAAATAATAAAAAACAGTGGATCCTAAGAATGGTTAACTACTCTGCATATCACACTAAAATTTATCATAGGTTGGGGAAGCCTTCCTATTTTTGGTTATCTTTAATTTTGATAAAAAAAAATCTCGTCAAAAGTAAGTATCAATGGCAAGTATTATGTATTGTGCGCAGGGGCCCTGGCACATAATATGGCCATTGAAAACAGCTAAACAGGAATAATAAATTGACTAGTTTTATATTTATATCATACAAAAAAAACTACGAAAAGTTACTTAAATTGTTGGTGGTTGTTTTGGTTAAAAATATTTAAAGTTTGAGGTTATAAAAAAGTAATATTGAGTATAGAAACAAAATAAGACCCAAAATAGATTTTATGTTGCTTATCTGTCAGTATAGGAACATATCTGCCAACAACCATCTCGTGGGAGGCTCCATGGATGAAACAACCTAGTCCGAACGCATCAGCCTGTGTCATAGCCATCGAGGGTGAAGTGGTCCAGGGTGATATGGGTGGCCCAAGGTGATGTGGGTAGCCCCCAGATGACGTGGGTGGCCCCCAGGTGATGACAAAGATTAATTTAACCTATCCTATCTTAGGAACGAAACAAGTGCATAACACTTAGGACTTGAACCCAAAATACTCAAGGGTAATTATCATCCTTCAAAAATAAATTTAAACTATCATATCTTAATAACTAAACAAGTGCATAACACTTAAGACAAAAATACACAAGGGCAATTATTTAACGTAAAAAAATGAGTCACAACTTGGGAAAATTATAAATCTTACCTCAATAAAATGAGGGAATCACAGTCCGCCATTATGGCTTGCGGCTGACGGATATTGGACGGCATGATTCCTTCGTCTACTACAAGGAAACAAAAAAAATAGTACAGTGGTCCAGGGACAAAAAAGCAACAACTGAAAAAGAATACTAAAATAGGTATAATTGCTATAAAAATAGTGCTGCGTGAAGCACTCACGGCATTTTGATCGGATTTAAATCCATCACGAAAAATTAATTTAATTCTGCACTGGGATCTGGCCGTCCCTACAGCAATAAGCAAACAATAATTTTTTTTTAATTTTTTTTTCTTAAAAAAATCGGCCACAGAAGCGAACAAAAGTGAAAAAGATTGACCCTTGCAGGCTTCACCTCTACAAGTGTCCCTTGTTCGACTTTCTCAACGCTGAAGCCTCGGACTGTAATAAAACGACCAATCAGGGGGCGCGATGCAAAGGATTACCTTATTTGGTCACGCTTAGCATCGAGAAATACCCCTCTCCAGGAAGGTATGAGTTTCCGACAGTAAATGGAGATTGATTGTCTACTAGAAAATATATTTCGGCTGACCACACTCGCTAACGTTATGGCCAATTTCGGGCTTTATCCAACTACTCAGGCCTGTGTTAACCTAAGATTTCTTTTTTTCCAGGGGCGAACCTTGCATCAAATGAAAGAAAACTGGCTGACAATTACTCTTAACTATTCACAATAAATCTCTGCAAGATTTAGTTGGTTGCAATAAATCAAACGACAGGCAAGGCCCAAAGATTTGGCCCTTCGTAGATCCAGGAGACATGAGTTTACAGGCATCATAGGTGGAGTCTTAAATAGGGAGATACACCGTAGATAACACAGGTTAGTACCCACTTTACCTCTATGATATTATGTAAATATAAGTAAGGGAGCTATCAGGGTGATTAAATACAGTTGTCGTTATTACCACAGCACCTTACAGAAGTGCCATTCTTAAAAATAAATACTCAAGTGAGCTACCGATTAAGCTAATGTTTTTGTCTTTTTTTTCAGGAGCGACCAAACTACTCACTACTAGTTCAATTCACCGATAGAAGGTCATAGGCATTTTAAAATCAATCAATCAAATTAATTAAAATAGAGTAGAAAAACTGTTTTTAGCGTTTTAATAAAATACTGTTTAATGAGTAACAGGTTACAATTAATTTATCTAAAAAATCTTAGAAGCAAAATTGACTGCTTTATTTAATATATAATACAAATCTTGAAAGCGAATTGAAAGTTTTACTTTAGTATTTTAAACAATTTTAATCATAAGAAAAAGGTAACAAACTAATCAGCTATAGGTGTTACTCTTAAGGAGATTAAAGATTTAATTTTGGGTAATACTTGAAGTGAATTTTGAGATCGTTATAAACATAAAATTGAATAACTAAAAAAACTGTTTTGGTGATTCTTATCAAACTATTTTTAGAATTTGCTCTATATATACAGGGTGGATTCTTTAAACGGAACAGTGCTTCTACCGGGTCAGAATTTGGTTAAATAAAAAAATCCAAAAACACGTCAACTGAGATTTTTCCTTTAATCGTGTCATCTTGGATTTGGTCTATGTCATTTAGTTTACGAGGTATGGCAAAAAAATATATTTTTTAAATAGGACACCTTATATATTTTGCAATTTTTTAAATCTGCAAAGAATTCTCTCTTTAGCAATGCCACACAGTAGGACCTATCTTTTACAATAATCAACATATTTTTATCTAAATCTGTATGGAAAACTTCGATATTCATTCAAGTATTGAGATGGACCTACCCCGGGTGGTTTAAAATAAAATAATAGGGGGTGATCAAAGGTTTTCATCTCGACATGTATCATTTAATATAGGTAAACTATACTTCTATATCTTTAGTTTAAAAGTTCTTATGACTATAAACGCCTAAAAGTTAAATACTTCTGTTATATTAATAGGAGAAACCGAGTATCATTATGTATAGCCACGGTTGTTGAAGTATGTAGGAAGTGGTGAAAGCACCTTTTGTTTGGCACGGTCCTGACCGCCTATTTTTCAAGCGCGCTTCAGAGCGTGCTGTCGCGAGAGTCGGTTTGAAACATATTGTCCTAACATCTCGCTGGCGGCTTGCGGAAGGTTTCAGATATATGCGTGAGCCCACAGAAAGTCGGCACTGGAAGGATACCACATATTCCGCTTGCGGAAATGTGAGTCTTTTCAATTACAATACGATAGTCGTTTTGATTTGGTTCCGCTATGAAACTGAATCAGCCTGATTGTTGGAAGGGGAGGGGAGTAGGCTCCGGAATGATGTCTTATTGCTCGTGTCGGGCGCAAGCTATCGTTACGGCAGTATGACATTGAGGAGAGTTGTTTTGCATGTGACGGGCTTAGGCTACGTTATGGTAAAATAATATTTTCGGGAGAGTAGGCTTCGGAATGATGTCTTATTGCTCGTGTCGGGCGCAAGCTATCGTTACAGCAGTATGACATTGAGGAGAGTTGTTTTGCATGTGACGGGCTTAGGCTACGTTATGGTAAAATAACATTATAGGGGTAAGTTCCAATGATGTCTTATTAGACGTGTCGTCGGGCGCAAGCTATCGTTATGGTAATATGACATTGGGAAGGGATATTTTGCCTGTGACGGGCATAGGCTTCGTTATAGTAAAATAACACATACGAAGGATCAAATTATATTCTTTGAACATTAATGTTGTGATACATTAACGCGACACCAGATTTCTGTCCGTGTATGGTTATATTATTGGAGAATATGTTCGGTAATCGTTTTTTTCGGTCTAGGCACGACAGTTTACTGTTCGGTAGATCACCTGCATAGGTAGGCAGGGGTGCGATTCGCTTCAATATCCCCTGTAAAACAGGGCATAGTTCACAATTCCATGCAAGTTTAAATGCCTCTATCTTGGAAACCATAAGAGATAGAGTATTAGTGTGTGGTATTGTCAAAAAGATATTTTTTTTTAGGATTTAAAAATGTCAAACTATACAGGGTCTCCTATTTTTTTGCCATACCTCGTAAACAAAACGACATAAAAAAAAATCCAAGATAGCACGATTAAAAAAAATTAAAAATCTCAGTTGATGTGTTTTCGGATTTTTTTATAAAACCAAATTCTAACCCGCTAGAAGCACCGTTCCATTTAAAGAATCCACCCTGTATATACCTTCAAACTGGTGTAACCAGCATTTACAGAGAAGGTCTGGTTTTCGTAAAAAAAAATAAAGTGCTGCTTGTCGTTCTTTGCACTAGTCATTTATGTTAATAGTGAATTTTGTAGAAAATAACATGCGTAAATATTATGTGAAGAAAAAATATCATGTTTGTTTTCCATAAGAGAATACAAGGCGAAAAACTTGAAAATATGAGCAAGGCATAAATTGTAAAAAAATTTAGATGGTCTTTAATACAGTATGCCCAACATGAACTTTTCCCAGTTTCTAAGGTGGAAAGTTAGGGGACCATTGGCGGCGGGTTAAAAATACACCCACGCGGAGTACATTTAGATAAATAGAATGATAACCTATATTTTGATAGAAAACAATACAAAATTTTGCCCTATCCAGTGCAGGAGCGATGTTTCTGGGGAATGGGAGAGGGTAAAATTACAAAATTACAATTTAGGGAAATCAAACCTTGTTATAAGTGACGATTATTTGAACTCGAGGAAAACTAAAAGCAATATTTTTACTTAAAAGAGAGCGCTTTAGCCCCTGCAGTGGCTAAGGTTTTATATACAGACAAAGTATTTTGTAAATACCTAAGTACCTACGTATTTAACAGACAACATTTAGGGCGTTCGTTTATTCAATCTGTGTACACCGTGTGCTCAAAATTATAAAATGCCGTTCGTTTATTCAAAACAGTGCGCTTTTTTTGACTTTCGTTTATTCATGGAGTGAACGAATCGAGCTACTATTTTCGCCCGGTGCTTGTTCAGCGAGCGCAGTGAGTTTTAAAAATTAAAATTCCTTATTTGCATCTAAAAACATGCCAATTTTACAACTTAATTTACAGAAGATAGTCAAATGTTAGTTCATAACATCCATAATAACCGGAACAAGCACAGGTAACAACTAGGATGGCCGATCTGTGGTAAAAACAGGAAGTACATAATCTTTAATAATACACAAAAAATTAAAAATAAACGAGATTAAAGTAGGGTTATATCCTAAACTCTGTATTCTCCAAAATTCGTTAGTTTATTATTTCACACTCTGTTAACTCGGTGATAAGCTCACCCCGTGATAGTCGTCCGATCCGGTCATTCTCTCGAATG
Organism: Oxystoma pomonae; assembly: GCA_963921995.1. Classification (NCBI taxonomy): domain Eukaryota; kingdom Metazoa; phylum Arthropoda; class Insecta; order Coleoptera; family Brentidae; genus Oxystoma; species Oxystoma pomonae. Next base: position 62,689,343 of record OY998168.1, on the reverse strand, counting down.
ATGGGATGGTCCGATAGGATCAATCACATCACACGTTCGAAATCGCCGCTATAAGAACTATTTTTCAACGAACCAGATCAAATCTTTTGTTTTCGTGGTAAACAATAAACTCTATTCAGAAATCAATTCTGATCGAGTTTATGCAGGAAAACCCAGCTGGTACTTTTGGTCCAGATTTTACTTTTAAAACCGGCCAAACTTTATGGGAGAATATAACTCTAAAAATAAATTGTATTCCCGGAGGTGCGCGCAAGGATTATTGGAAAATGTGGAGAAAGGTTTGGATAACATTTATTTTTAATGATATTAGATAAAGTTAACGTTAGGATTGTTTCTTTCCCTTTTAGAAAGGATACAAATGTTTAATGCTGAGTTTATACAACATATAAAATAATCTGATCTGATCTGATCAGAAATACAAGTTCTTATTGGCTTAAGGCATAAATCGGTTATGAAAAAGCCGATTTTTTCACATTTTTGCAAGAAGCTCAACCCATCTCCAAAAACGCAAATTATGGTACAGTATGATTGTCGTAGCTTTATGCCTCATTTACCCATTTGATAAGCATAAATTTAGTGCTAATTATGTATATCTGTATTTTCTTTCAAATGAGTAAATGGGGCTTATGTTTTGGACTTCCAAACAGTACCTTTCCTTAACCCTTCATTTTTGTTGTTAGTGCAAATCTGACTCTTTTGGTTAAAGGAAAAATGACGAACGACTGTAAAATCGGATGTCATGATGCATAAAGATCCATAAAATCTATTTCTTAAGTATTCCTTTCTTTATGAGTAAATATATGAACACATCATTTACCCTTAGTAAGAGAGAAAGAGACAGAGATCTATACATGAATTGCAAACAAAGTTTATAATTCAGGTGTTCCTAAAATTTTTAAATGTTCCGATAATTTGTAACATTCTTTATTTTACAGACTTGGGGAAATATGAAAAAAAAATGCAGTTACAAAGTGCGTTAAGCAAAAAAATGTATGTCAAAAAACTGGGGGAGGGAGCACTCCAAAAACTGAATTTACACATGATGACCTTATGATTATTGACACGGTCAATAAGAAAAAATACATAGAAACCCAGAAGTGGCAGAACCAAAAATTGTCTTTCTTTTTGACAAAGGAAAAAATGCCAAATAAGACGATCCAAATGAAATTCAAGAGGAGGTCAATGTTCTTTAAGTTGAAGACAATCAAGAACAAAGTCAAGAACCTTTGGTGGAAATTCTTGTAAGTTGGTTAGAGGCAAAAAATGTATTAATTTATCTAAGCAGGTTTACCCAGTAGGTAACACAATGGATAATGCATATCTTTAATTCATAATCCTTAAGTTCAAATCAGCTGTTCCTAAAACAAGTGCCAAGGCATAGCATTCAATATTAAAGTTTGTAACAATTAAGGTGTGTGGTTGCACGCACTTGTTAAGTTAAGTTAATTTTTCCTATTGTTTAAGTTTTTTGTTGCAGATGTCTCCATTGAAAGATCACAGCCAATATGCCTTACCAGGAACAGGAGGAAGCAATAAAAAACAGCGGCTGCAAAGTTCCCTTGAAATATCGAAAAAAATGGTAAATCAATGTGAATATAAAAACAATATGAAACAAGCCTATTATGACAAAAAAATGAAATACTTAGACCATAAAATGGAATACCAAAAAAAAAGTTGGAGACAATGAAAGAAAACATTGCAGTAAACAGCAAAATATGCTCGTAATAAAATAAGGAATAAGTTTATGTTTATTTTAAGTTCCTTCTTTTTAAAGCTGTTTTAGATTAAGTCTTTTGGTTTAGTTATATTAAATGGTAACTTCAGGTTCCTTTTTTTAAGAGTAGTTTTTGTTTTTTTAGTATTTTTTTAGGACTTTTATTTTTTTTTAAGTTAATGCTACATGCGATACCAGCTAGTCAATAAGTATAAGTTTATTTTTAAAGTGGAACTGGTTCCTTTTTAATTAAAAATTAAAGCGTAAGTTTTTATTTTTTTAAAGCCGTTTAAGCTTTTTAAAGTTTATTAGATTAATTACTTAGGTACTTTCTTTAAGATACTTATGTAGAGAAAGTTTTTTAAAATAAAAAATGCATCTGCTGTTCTAATTTCTTATATTTTTTCTCAGGTTATAAATTTAAATAAGCCAACAAACTCACCAATAAAATGCTTTAATAACAAAATAAAAATATGCAAACCAACTTAAAAAACCTGTACTTTTAAGCCTTCCTGCTGCAAGTTCAGGATTGATATTGCGCATTGGATCATTATGTAGTTAGTAGTAGTAGACAACACATGCATTGACTATTTGTCCTGCTGTGTCAGGATCATAGTGTAGAACTCTGTGTCTCAAAAGACACCTCCCCATATTCTTGATCCTTCCGTTACACCTTTCCATAGTTGACTGAATGGTAAGGAAGGAGCTTTGAAATCTTGCTTCTGGGGTATCTGATTCCACATTGTTGGCCGGAGAGGATATTTTAAAAGAAACCAGATAAATCACTGGCATATTGGATACATTGCAGAAACCTAAAAGTCATACAAAAAAGTGACAGTTACTTTGACAAATTTCTTCTATAATATGGCCAACAAAAGACACATGGATAACATAATATTCCTATACCACTTTTTTTTCTACAAGTCACATAGTTTTAAAAGTCCTAATATCTTTTTGGAGTGTGTTTTTACAGTATTTCAGTTTTAATAGAATATGCACTTCAATAGGTGTAATTTTGGGAATAAAGAAATAAGAAAAAGAAATAAGAATAGGACCTATTATTCATCATAATAAGTAAAGTCAACATTTACTCACCTGAATCTGCAAGTAGAAAAAATGACACTTGCAACTTGGCTTTGCCGCCAAATGTGTGCATCGTGGCAGGATCCAGAGAATCTTGCATTGACACTTAACATTTTTAAGTTTTCATCATAGACCAAAAAAAAATCAAAAACTAGTTTCCAATGTCTTAAGTATAATAATGTAGACATGGTAAATGTATGCCTGTAAACAAGTATTACTTATCAATTGTACATTAAGTGAATGATACTGTTTTCTGTTTACATAAATTTCCTCATTCTCAGTTGGTCTAATGATGGCAATATGGTTGCCATCCACCACTCCAACTATTCCCGGTAAATTATGTTTCACAAAAAAACCTAAAAAAAATTAACTATATTATAAAGCACAGGTTACGTTAAAAAAATAGGTACAGTACAAGTACATTTTCACACGCTTTTTACACTAACTAGAAAGTATTTTTGTATTTTTTTTAAATGCACAGGAAAAAGAAAAAACATCAATTTCAGTGGCTACCAAACTAGAAAATAAATTTTAAAATGAAGAATGCAACTCATTAGACTTTAGTTGACTAAAACCTAAAAGTCATACAAAAAAGTGACAGTTACTTTGACAAATTTCTTCTATAATATGGTCAACAAAAGACACATGGATAACATAATATTCCTATACCACTTTCTTTTCTAAAAGTCACATAGTTTTAAAAGTCCTAATATCTTTTTGGAGTGTGTTTTTACAGTATTTCAGTTTTAATAGAATATGCACTTCAATGGGTGTAATTTTGGGAATAAAGAAATAAGAACTAATCATGATAAGTAAAGTCAACATTTACTCACCTGAATCTGCAAGTAGAAAAAATGACACTTGGAATACTTTGCCCAATATATTTATACCTACTAAACATTTACCACCCTTGCCTACCTTAATCTTACAGCTTCCAACTCCCTTTCAGTTTCTGAAAAATATACAAATCTGTTTAAAATATTTGCTTGGTTTAAAACTGCAGGAACCTCTCTAATGCATCGTTATACTGAAGATTGGCTTAATGTATGACAGACATGCTTGCCGACACCCTCCAGGACCGGTATTCTCGTAACTAAATACGCTCGGCGTTTCGTACTCGCTGACCGTAAGATAACGTAATATTCGCATACCACGTGACCAAAGTAACAAAAATGGTATTCACGTATATTGAACGCAAGGCGTCGACGAAGTGCGCTCACCGCGTAGCGACCGTTTGAGAAACACCTACCATTTGCCAGCTGTTTTGCCATCCGCGCGTACGATTTTCCTACCCTACAATACTTTGTAGAGTGCTGCAGAAAATATAGCAGTTTTTTCAGTTTGCGTTTTTATTAATAATAAGAAAAATAAAAATCTCTTATTAGTAGCTTGGGGACAGGTGACAAACACGTACACATCAACCTTACTATTTGATGCTCGATGTAAGACAACTTTTTTTCCAAAAAATTGCAACAAAAACTTTTCTTATCAAAATCGACATCGAAATAATTGAGCATCCGTATAATACTAGAAATAGAAGCAATCAAAATTCTGTAAAACCAAGGGTAAAAAAAGCCATTGGTCAGCGGTGCTTAATTTTTGTATTTTTCATCGGATGTGTAACAAAAAATATCTGGTTTTGTTAGGCTCATGCCCACATTAATCGTCTTCTTTCAAAAATAAACTAAAAACTTTCATATGAAATATGAAGTTAGCAAACATGAAATAAATAGCTTAATTGATATAAAAAATAATTAGTAAACGATATAGGTAACTATCTTTCTGTGTTTTCGTCTGTATTTTCTTTACTTTTATGAAAAATCACAGTTTTCACACTAATTACTATTTTTATGTTTTTTATCTTTTGTCATTTTATTTATTCATAACTGTACTAAAAATTATTATTTTTTTTTAATTCAACAGTTCCATGAAAACATACATTTTTCCACGCGCGAGGTTTCTCTTGTGGATGTATGAATTCTGTTTGTTGTTGAATTGGTTAGGTTATTTTTTGGGTAAGAAATACCTTAGAGTTTTATTTTCTGTTTCTTAAAATGTAGAATACGCATGTTCACTATAATTATAAGATATAACTTACTAGATATATAAGTAACTATTGTGAAACCATTTTAACCATAAATGCTACATAATAAAGTATCAATATCAATATACGACCGTGCCGGAAACACCACTTTCCCTGACTGAGTGCCGGAATAAATTTAAATTTTCCCGCACTGAGTGCGGAATTTTTTTTTGTAGGTGTGCGGTTAAGTCACAGGGTCAAAGGACGGGTTTAACTCAGCTAAACCAAACCATCAAGTAATTTTTTACAGGATCAACATACACTTGTGCAAGTCACCATTTGATTTACTCTTTCTGAACTACGGATCGAAATCGATCACGTAATGGCCTCTTTCTTACACATAGAAAAAGAAAAGGAGCGACAAGGCTAACAAGAAATAAAAATGCAAAATTCGGTGATGCCAAGATGTGCTAAGCGAATTTGATTCTGTCTGCTCGCAGGGCAGCGCGTTCGGCAGAGCGAATACGAAAAGTCGTCGGTCAGCGTGCCGATGAGCGCGCTGTTCGCTATTCGTTTCGCTTAGCGACTTCAAAACGTTACGTATTACGAGAATACCGGTCCTGATATGACACATGGGCATAAAAATTTAGAGCCACAAAAACCTACAAATACAAAAAAAGTAAAATAAACAAAGTATAATTTTGTTACTTTCTTTACCAGCCTTTTATGGTCAATTCATACTCACAACTTAGATCAACCTAAGACAACGAGCGCAGGGGTCCTATTTTCGAAACCATACGAAATTATTCGCATGCGACTACTCCCGTCTCTTCCTATACCGTATAGAAAAGGAGGCAAGAGACATGCCGATATGCTGATTCATGGGTAGTACGTGAAAGAATAACCGGTTTTTCATGCGAAACAACACGAATGCCCTCCACCCACTCGTGCAATATTCCGTTAAACCAATCGAATTCGAACGCGGTCCACACATACCGGCTTATCTTTCGCCTCTAATTTCACACGGTATAGAAAGAGACTGACATAAAACTTGTCGATTATTCAGTACGAAAATCAGACCCCAGGATTTTTATAGGATAAAAACCATTCACATGTTGTCTTAGGTTGATCGAAGTTGCGAGTATGAATCGAGCTTTACCCTGGATTTATAAACTGGACTATATCGGCGAACGGCGAGGTTGCTGTTCTCGGTGGAAGATCAACTATTGAAATGCCATCATACCATTTATAAGCTTTTTGCCGTTAGCGCTAAAAAGTTTATAAATGGTATGGTGGCATTTCAATAGTTGATCGATCTTCCACCGATACCATCAACCTCGCCGTTCGGCGATATGGTCCAGTTTATAAATCCAGGGTTAAACAATTGAACAACTAAGATGTAACTTTACCTTAACTTCTACTGGCATGTCAGACGCTCTACTGGCTGGGGGCAGGTGGGGTCTTAATAATTCAATAATTTCTATAGTCAGGTCTTTAGTTAGCCTCTGCCCTATGAGGATACAAAAATCTTGGCCTGCGATGTTCTTTTAACTCTTCATCAGCTTCCTCGACGTCAGGTATTACCACATTCCAAAAAAAAATAATTTTCCATAGTTTTTGCACTTTCAAAAAAACGTTACTTCGCAATTAAAAAAAGTCTAAAATTCCAAAGTTTGAGGTAAGAAAAGCAGCAAATCGAAAGTATTGCGCATGCTTCCTTTGAATTGTCACTCACTCCTTGGCTTTTGGTCATGCGATCGCGTTCGTTCAATTTTCGGTAGTTCCGGTTGACAGGATCATCATTCGAGAATACAATTCGGTTCGCACATGGGATCTTTCGCATAAATCTATGCCGTTCCCAGTTCAAGAATTAGGCCCCTGGTCAAGCTCCACACGCTCAACACTTTGAGCGAATAAACGAATGCCCTAATTATTGTGGCGCGGTATTAGGGTTATCAGGCCGACAAAATTTCTCTGTAGCTAGTGCAGATGCGGTCAAATAAAAAAATAGAGTTGTTGATTTTATATAATTTTAAATTAAGTGATTCTGAAATATTTTAATTCCATGCTGATAGTCTTTAGACCCCAAGTCATGCGATGCGTTTTTATTTTCTATGTGTTCTTGTGATACGTTAATTTCTATTGGCCAACCTAAGGTTAGAAAAATCGATTTAAGTTCTTGTCTATATACTAATAATTTAGGGGGCTAAAAGTCAAGTTTATAAGAAGGCTAAATCAGTCTCAAATCGTCATGTGTCAGAAAGTCCTGTTTTATTGGCTTCCCTACTCTACACATATTTTTCAAGAGCATGTGGAACCTAATACTTTTACCACTATATTTAATTACATCTAGTTTGGTCCCACGTGGTGTTTTTTACTTACTAAGCCCAGGTAGCATATAAAGTTATTTTAACGTAATTTCAGAAATGGCGATGGACGTTAAATATTACCTCCTCCGAACAATTGGAAAATATAAAACGTCTGACAAAGTTAATTTGATGGTATTATGGGCAGCTGCGCACCGGGGCGGCCTAAATTTAACAAACCAATGCTGCAAGCGTCACCAAATGACTGCTTGCAGCGATCAGTGTTAACATACTTCAGTATGTATAGGTGATATTTACACATTAAAATAATTTTATAGGATTTCACATCGGTCACTATAAGTAAGATGTGTTATAACGTAATAGTGACGTTCAGGCGACCTTAGCTTGACGTTTTGGCCACGCTTGTGTAACGTTTGTTATTATTATTAAAGAACAACTTCATAGGAAATCGTTAGCATAGTGTTTAAGATCAATTGCACAGTAACGTTACTTTTACGGCGCCTTAAGCGTCACATCCATTTTTCCAAAGCCTACTAGATCCATTCTGGATACTTTTACAATAAATAAATATTTACAAAACGACGTTTGGTTGGTTGTAGATGATCTATAAAATGGTTTCAGTAAATAGGAGCGTATTTAAGGGATGGGGGTGGGAACCGAACCCCCCCCCCCTCCACCCCGCAAGTCGTTGGAACAATCGCAATTATTATGCGGAAAAATATTATTTTTGTCGCAAAATCTACGTCATTTTCCCCAATAACGGGTCACAATAATGTTGTAGGTACTTAGGTATTTGCATAATTTGTGACATAACAAAATGGGTGCTGCCCATTTTGTTATGCCACAATATCTTTGAGCTTTCAAGAAAGTGACTGACTATAATTAAAAGGAACCAGTAGTAACTTTTTTCTTAAGGTTTGATTTTGTTAAAAACTTTTTGTTACACTTATTATTGTACGTGCTTTTTTTGTTTCAAGTTACTACATGAATTATAGGGCGCAGCAAAAAATTCCGCACTTTTTAAATTGCCTACAAGTTTTGACTTAACCTTTAAATTATATAAATATATATATATAACCCCTCCCTGAAATTTTTTATGTGCTACAGTGAACAAACTGAAGCTTAAGAGTTTTGGTCTAACATTAAAAAAAAATCACAAAATTACACATTTTTTGAATTTATTTTACTATAAATTTTAACCTGATTGCTTAATTTTAAAAATTTTGGTTTTTAAAAAAAATTGAAGATAGTTTTAAAAATTAGGTAAATTTTACCTACTTAAAAATAATTAAAATAAAAAAAAGAGTTTTACTAACAGAAAACCACTGTATTTTTGGCCTTCTCCACCAGTTCCATCACTGACTGGTTTCAGACACAGTCCATTAACCAGTCGGGCTTTTTACTATGACGAATCGATAGCAATCGAAAATTACAATGTACAGTTCGTTTTTTTGCTGTCGAGTCGACATAATAAAAAGCCTGACTGGGGGATGGACTATGTCTGAAACCAGTCAGTGGTAGAACTGGTGGAGGACGCCAAAAATCCAATAGTTTTCTGTTGGTAAAACTCTCTTTTTTATTTATATTCAACTCCACTATGAATATTGGGAATTTATTTCCCATTCTGCCTTAAAAATAATTGTTTTTTTTCCTGAACAAAATCTTATTTACTTCTACAAAATTTTCAGTTTGTCTTCGTATACTGACGTATTCCTTATTAAATCGAATATGAATTTAAAAATTTATGAGGATTCAACCAAAGAAATTAAAATAAACTAGAAACCGCATAAAAAACGTTAGACAAATCACACATCTAAGCTGAAATTCAAGAAATTTAGACCGCGTTTGCCGAGTTTTAATAATTATCTATTATTTTATTTCCTATAATTACTTAATATTGCAGTAGGTGGTGTAAATATAATACATTATTCTAATAAAGTAGATATAGTACCGCAACAGATCAGTTTAAAATGCATAAGAAAGTTTATTTAACATAATTTTTTGTTTTATCTTCTAGAAACAATTATTGAAATCAGGATTAGGATATTTACTTCTTACAATCTGACAACAAATAAATACATAAAATCAAGAAAACTCAAAAATAAAAGTGTTATTATTATACAAAATGTTATTGATTTGTCAAGGCACGTTTTGCCATGTTAGGTCTGACCGATCCGTCGAGTTTTTGTTAGTTTTTTGTGTCTTTTGCAATTATCATTTTTATATTTTTATTTTAAGACCTGTAAAAATGCATAAGAAATGTCAAAAAATGTGCCAAAAATTCGCCGGAACTATCTTTTCACGGGTAAACAAAACATCTGTATGAAACCGCCACATTTTAAATATTGCTTCAGGACCAATCAAAACGCGACTCTACAATGTTGCCATAACTGTTCCTCAGCAATTTCCTTAGATTTGGTTACTGATTTGAAAAATTTGCCTTCAATATATGGAGTGTGCCTTCTAGTTTACTTTAATTTTTATTGCAGTTAACCCACCCATTTTTTAAAACTAGACGCTATCTTGAATTTTTTTAAAATTAAATAATCTTTTGTCTCTTTACAAAAATATACGTTTTTAAAATTAAGCAATCAATTCAAAAAATCAAGAAAAAAATAAATCCAGCAACAATGTCAAAAGTAGTAAATTAAAAAAGTGCGCTACAGTTTTAATTTTATATCAAAACACTCGTAACTAGAAAGTTTAAAACTTGTTTATTTCTTAACTGATGAAGGTACTTAATATCTCAATATACGCAAAAGAGATAGGGCCTCAGTCCTGACAACTTAGAGCTTCTTCAGTATAATACATTTTCAAAGGGGGTGAAAATTATCTATTTTTAAAATGTCTCCGCCCTTTTAGATTTTTAATACATGTTATATCTGAAATAAAATGTCCTGTTTTTTCTCTTTACAAAATGAAATTTTGTAAATTGAGTAATTAGGTCAGATGTTATAGCAATTCAAAAAATTGGTAATTTTATGTTTTTTTAGTATATATAAAGTGTATAACTTTTTAAATTCTTAACTGATTTAATTAAGAAATACCTCAATATATGCAGAAAAAATGAGCAATTCAAAATGTGCCGAATTTTGTGACCCACCTATATATTTTGGTGCATGGTTAAATCAAAGCGATTTAAAATTTTAGACTGCTGTCAACATCACCTGAAGTAGAGCCACCTCATTTTGCGGAAGAAATGCGATCAACCCTAAAATACATTAGCGAACATCCCTTCCCTTTAGTGACGGTTTTTGGTGACAATAGACCACATTATTTTAGAAGAGACGAGCAAACTGGATTTTGGATTCCTGCTGTATTTTGAGTACCATGGAAAAATAGAACAGGAGTTACGAACAAAAATAAATACATATATCAAGCAAACTCAAAAATAGTCTCTAGTTCAAAATGAAAAATAAATAATTTTTAACAAGTTTTTAATTTAAAATGAAACATTAAGAAAATAAACGCACTTATATGAAGCAACTTTTTGTATAGATCAATAAATGTAGTCAATCTACTTTAAATCAAGAGAGTAACTCTGTTTACCTGGTTTGTTTTGAAAGCAACTTCTTCCGATAGCGATAGCCATCAAGCTGAATATTACATTTAACACTTAAGTCACAACGTTTAAAAAGCACAAATCAAAAATTTCAAATTCTGAAGGAAAGAAAAAAATTCGATTACTTTTAGTGATAGTTGCTAAATGGGCTGATATTGAATTATGTGACAGGAACCCATTATATGGTGTTAATACATGAAATATATATTTTTTAATTGTATTTCTAGGACCCCTAAATTACTGAGGTTTTCTTACAAAAAGTTTTTTTCAGTAATTATCATTTTTTTTCTCCAAACTTGTTTGCCTTGAAAAAACTTTCGTTGGGCATTGTGCCATCACGCTCCCCAACATACTGTTTTATTAGGTAAAATACTAGCTGCACTCGGTATTTCTTAACTTCGTCGGTTAAATAATAATCATTTTCTGATCATGCACCTTAGGTATTTATTTCTGGTCATAAATAAAGAATGATTGCTAGTCAATATGTGTCCTAACACCTACCGAAAGAATATGTAGCCCCAAGTAGTCAATCCTTTTACTTTGTTTTGATGCCCAAATATGGTCTGTGTTGTGTGGAAGAAAAAATATGTGTCCTAACACCTACCGAAGGCAATATAAAGCCCGAAGTAGTCAATCCTTTTACTTTGTTTTGATGCTCAAATATGGTCTGTGTTGTGTGGAAGAAAGTAATGATGATGAACCACGAATTTCCCAGTTTGTATACTTACTGTTTTTCAGAGTTTTCCGTTTTGACTTTTCACTATTGTTTGTAGCAGGTTTTCTTGCACTCAGACACAGAAAATCTACCAGGAAATCTTATGCTGGACTTGGCCTTTATTATACATTAAGTTACAGTCTTTAATTTTCCTATGAAAACTCCGATTTTCCCATACATATATTTCACATTTATTTCTTTCAAAAATACTGACTTTTTCCAAAAATAAAGGTAACAAGACACTTCAGGTGTTTCCGTCGCTAAATATCGTTACCGAATTACTGTTCTTTTGGTCGGGATCATTTTACTATAAATTGCCGGTTCTCCCAATAAAGAAAGACAGTCGATACACAGTACTTGTACTAGTACGACAACAACAAATTTTAAGGTTATAAACCCCCAGCCGATTTTCCGCCGGTTTTTCTCTACCTTACCAGCCCTACAAGCGATCTTTCCGATCCCGTCGCTTCAGTTTCTTACCGAACGAGACAGCAAGTGTTGATTTCACCAGGTAAACCATAAACATCCGTAGTAGGCATTGGTGCACTTGAGCGTGGGAAAATTTTGAAGACCGTGGAAACTTTTTGCTCATCAGGAATCCTTTGGTATATGCCGCCAAGCGCCACACCCTAATTAGAGGCACGCGCCACCTGTCACCTGTGCTGACTCCTGTATCGTTTGATATATACCGCCAGGCGTCACATCTTAAATAGAGGCACGTGCCCTCTGACACCTGTGTAGAAATGTATTGAGCTACTGAGGATCACCTACTGCCAACCAGTAAGTCGAATGAGTCATATTAACTGTTAACCTCTTGATTAGTTATTTTTTAAGGTTTTTTTTTTCAAAGGTATCAAGGGAAAATCTTGCATAAGACGCCCGAACTACTTTCCTGCCAGTCATTTCTCCTCTACCAGGAGAGCCCGGATAGTGTCGGATTCCTACCGACTAAAACCCCTCGATTGTGACTCCAACCTGCCAGGTGGCAAGCCACAGTCACTGCACTGCAGCCATTACTGGCTTATTGTGCACCATCTTAGTTTGTACAGGTGCTTAATGGAGTAGTCCCCAGTCAATATTGGGTCTAGTTTAACTACCCCAAATATTAGATGCCTTTTGCCAGTGCCTCGCATTAGAATATTACATGTTCTGCTGTTTCTGGTTCCTGATTGCATAGTTTGCAGCTCAGGTCTCCGTGATACAGGCCCATGTTGTTTAGGTGAACTTTAACAGCCATATGGCCGGTCATAATTCCTATTATAGTTCTCACTTCCTACTATACTTTAGCAGGTCTTTGGTGAGCTTAGCATTTAGGCCTTTGATAAAGGCTCTGCTGTGTATTAGCCCCTGTCTTCCCAGCCAGTGGCTTTCATGTTTTTCCCTTATCCAGAGTTTGACCTGGGATCTTATTGTACACTTTGGTACCCCCAGAGGTGGCTCTGGTCCGATGTATTTTTTTGACGATCCTTGTCTTGCAAGTTCGTTAGCATTTTCATTGCCTTGGATACCTCTATGTCCCGGCACCCATACTAAATTTATTTTATTATGTTCCGCCAGTCTCATTAGTTCATCAAGGCATTCCCACACTAGCACATAAGCGCTCTAAGGGCTGCCTGGCTATCCGAGTATATAGATATGGTCTGACCGAAGTAACCCATTCTATTATTCTCTCTTGCACATTCTAGGATGGCAAAGATTTCTGTTTAGAATACTGTCGGGTACGATCCCAGTGAGAAATACAGGTCTCTCCTAGGTCTTTCCCCGAATATTCCTGCCCCACTGCCTTCGTCAGTTTTTGATCCGTCTGTGTACCAGATCAGTCCTTCCTGTGGCAGCGGGTTATTTTGTCCTGACCTGTTACTTCTTAAAAGAAGGGAGAGCCTTACATTCTTACGTTTCGGAAGTCATCACGTTGGGGCTCCAGTGTTATGTTTAAAAAAGAGACACTTTATTCTTTAAATCAAAATAGAAAAAATGACAACTTCCAAAATGCTACTTTGGGTCCTATCGAGCCTTGCATTCTTGCCAACTTGAGCAAGCAGACGGTTGTGGGGCACTCAGCAATGAAACACCAGGTTATACAGTCTCAGAATATATTGTTGTAAAATAGTGTAAAACGCTTGTTGTAATCTTAAAGGTTGGTAAAGGCATGCAATACTTGTAAAACAATAAGTGTAAATTTTAACAAATAAAATAGTTTTTAAAACTAATATTTTAGAGGTCTTTCTTCTTGTTTTTATGATTAATCTCAATGATGGTAAGGTCTTTTATCAAAGATGAAAAAGTTGAAATGATTCTCATATTAAAAAAAGTTTTTTTATGTTTTTTAAAAAGGGATTAAAATGAAACGGTTTGGACAGGGAAATATTACTTATCTGTTTCCACATAGCTAGCCGATGACAGGGCTAAACATCACTGGAACAGGTACACAGGACCCATGACTGGACTATAAATCTTAGGCCAGGGCAAAGCACTCAGGACGGGAATCGAAATGTATGGTGTTGAAAGTCTGCACTAGAACCACCCATGGCTGCGCACCGGAACCAAGCACCCTAGACAGACATAAAAACAACCTTCTAGAACAAGGTAGAACACCGTAACGTATCATTTATACCTAATTTATAATAACGGACATGTATTTTACACAGGGAAAAAATAAAAAGTAAAACAGTAAGACAAAAAAAGTACTGTTTACTTATTGTACAGGGCATGCCTGAGGGGCAACACTCAAAATACATACGCCAAAGAAGCATAAAAAAACATATAAGCCCACACTCTATTGTCTAGTGGGTACCACGGACGATAAAACTAAAAATTACTTAAAACGACAAAAAAAGTCTAATTTCTTACAAGGGCAAAAATAATCAAGGTACACACACAGCAAATATTTACCTCAAATCATCCTGAGGGCGACATTCCGCATGGCAGATAAGCTAATACCTCCCAGGCGAACAGGGAGTTGACGTGAGGCCTCCTCAACCTGTAGCACAAAGAAAAACACAGAATCAAAAATAGTGAATATTGAAATAAACTGGAGGGAAAACGCTTAACAAAAAAATCGAAAATAATTACCATAGATAAGCCACGGTCTAGCAGGCTATTGTCGTCCGTAAACTATACGAAAAGAAGGAGATCTTCAAAAATGGCCACCATCAAACGCCAAACACAGGCCACGGGCACTTCCACGAAGACTCTTCTTTTGATGGGACATAGGCGGATTCCGTCTTCGACAATTTCAGTTTGCCAAGGTCGCCATCGGCGCGACTTTTTCCGGTATTCTTGGAAAAGAGAATTTATACGTGGCACTCAAAACGATTCCGGAAAAGAAGTCCCTCCAGGAAATTTCAGAATCTAAAACAGAAGCTTTCTGCGGGCAAATGATTGGTCAAAAACCTCAGAGGCGCGAAAGCTACAGTCGAAAATCGCTTATCCTGCTTACCATATTAGGTGATGCTGCTGAAAACGCATTATAATTGGGCGATCTTTTTGATATGGGCAAAAATCTACTTTTCGAATGCGACAGGTTCAAGTTGGAAGTCTCTATTCATCAACCTAAAACAGACAAAGACAACGAAGCGGTGTTGTCAGATTTCCTTCTGTATCAGCGGGATAGGGAGAGATCATGTGACGAACAGAAGTTAACAACAAGGCATTGGTTGCAGTAGTGAGCAAGAAATGGACTTTATCTTTTTGGGAGAAACAATAAAAAATAAGTGTAGACACTTGGTTTTCTCGGAAACGACTCAGCAGTAACGTAATGTGCAACTGTAAACCACATTTCTATGACGTGAAGTTAGTCACTGTATACTCCCAGGATTTCGCCTATGACAATCTGGCAACGTCGTCCCAAACGGCACGGTCAGCTGGTGGTCGAATTTTATTTTGAAAACCATAAAATGCCTAAAGAAAAACACGGATTTTAGCCAAGAAAAAGACCACTTTCCGACCTTCAAAACCTTCCTAAATAATCCAGGTGGGTCACAGTTTCTTTCCGTGTAGGTAACATACGGATCCTTTACTGTTTGTTTACCTCTTTAGAACAACTATAAACCTCCTTTATTTCGAATTTCCTATACTTTTAGGCCAGTCTCGAGTCGTCTGAGGACAGATGATCGCCTCGTTTGAATAAATAAACTGAATATCTATCGAAATTTAACCTGTTAAAGTCTGCACAGCCTATCGTATAAACCACAGGAAATATGGAACCTACAGACCAACAATGCACACAGAGACAGGCGAGACGGTCCACACTTGATATGGCTAGGCTGTACGAGGTTGGGCAATGCCCTTTAAGGAAGTCACGCATACTTGAAACCAAAATGAAACCAACAAGTGAGTGTTTTGTCAACTTACGACAAGGTAGAGTAATTTTGTAATATCAATACCATATGATTGGTAACAACCTTGGTCCTAGGTCCTTGGTCTAGTTTCTAGTAAGTACCAGACCGCTAAGTCTCTCTCTGTTTAAAACGGTTTATAAAACTAACCTTTATTATCTACTTTATTTTTGGATGTTAAGTAGTTGACGGGAGGAGAATTTGATATACTGAGTAAAAAAAACAAACGCTTACTAATCTAGTAAGTTGGCGGTTTAAACTATGCACTAGAAAGACCGCTCTGGTGTTAAGTTATGTAAAATTATGTTATTTTTTCCTTGTTCAGGTTACTGCAGAGCCAGAGCAACCTTTCTTGGACTGGTTAAATTATACAAGAAAAATACGAAGTTTCATTGAACTGTAGACTGTATATCATTAGTTAATATAAGAAAATTATGGATGTTGTAATGTTATTTTTGGAAAATACATGATTTGCTACAGTAATTAAATTTATTGGTTTATTAGAAAGGGTTCAATAGTGTTTTATTTGAAATATAGAGGTTTGCTTTGTTTTAAAAAAAGTTAACCAGAGTAAAATGCCTCCACATAAAATAATGATAATTCTAGTATAATTCAACCTCAATCCAACAGTAAATATTGTTTTTCCAGCGCATTCGCCATGATCTAGTAGGATATAGAATAAACACCATGCTCAGACATATAGTAAAGATTATTGACTTAAAGATTTTGCCAGGGTATTAGAAAGGTGTTTTAAAGAATTATCTTTTTCTAAGGGATATTTTTAGGGAAATATTGAACCGTTACACTCCCCCTTTCCTCTGTCAGAGGTGAACACCGATTAACTTTGACTGAATTAAATTGCGGGTATCGTTTTGACAAGTTATTCCAAATCCATTACTGTGGCTCATCTCTCACCGCTGGATTGATTCCAATACCATGTGCATCCTACCAAAAAACAAGAAGCGAATCGACAACTGTCCGGCTTCGAGAACACCAGGACGTTACTGCCGGCAAGGAAAGTATTTTAACCAATACCCTAAAAATTTTGAAATCTCGAAGAGGAAAAAACGTAGAAACAACTTTGAAACCTTGAAGAGGACAAAAAAAAAGTAGTTAAAACTTTAACCACTACTGAAACTTACATGCTAAGTAACGCAGCAGTATCGCGTGTAACCCCTTGTTGCAGGCGACACTACCTAGTGGAGCTATAATGAATAACTACCACTAATAAAACCAAAATAATATAATTTTGACAGGTTATCCCAAATCCATTACTGCTGCTCATCTCCCACCGCCAGATTGAACCCAACACCAGTAGCCCGGACTTTTTTGTATGTACGCATCTGCCGCTACAAATTAAGACTATCGTCGTCGTCTTCTGCAATGACCAACGGTTTCAAATCGGACGTGCCAATTTCCAATGCACAACTTCCCATCCAAGTCCTCAAGCCGATACGTCACAGTACCTAGCTTTTTCCGCACACAAAACGCTCCAACATACTTAGGGCACAACTTGGCATTAACGAAATTCAGGGCGTCTGATTGAACTTTATTTTTCCTCCATACGAGATCTCCCGGTATAAACAATACTTCTCGACGTCTCAAATTGTAACGACCACGATTACGATCTGAAGACTTTTTCATGTTTACCATGACAGCTTGGTAAAGCTTCTTCTCTATGACAGGTTTAGGATCGTTATTTTTGGCATAAGAATACTCTTGACCATCGGAAACATATTCTCGACCAAAGTTAATATAATATGGCAAAAACCCAGTAGCTTCACTTTTTGAAATTCGAATCGCACACGCGAACGCTGGCAAATTAGCGTCCCAACGACGATGGTTATCTCCTACATAAGTGGAAATCATAGTTTTGACCACTCGGTTTGCTCGTTCGCACGGGTCAGCCTGTGGATGATAAACAGCTGTGTAGGAGAGCTTGAAGTTATACTTTTCTGCGAGACTCTGGAGTTCTTTACTTTTCATCTGGCTGCCGTTATCGCATATTACATATTGTGTAACTCCGAAGGTTAGAATAATATCATTCTCTAAGTGCTTACAAGTAAAATTCGCAGTAGCAGCACGACCAGGAAAGCTATGGTCAGTTATGACCGTAAAGTTGGTAAGTTCCAAATAGGGTTTGAGTTTTTCCGTGGCCCATACAACAGCTAGACATTCACGTTCTGTAGTCGAAAATTGATTTTTCTGTTTTGTCAATGACCTAGATATGTAACAAATCACCTTTTCGCCTTCATCGAACTGTTGTGTTAATACAGCTCCTATGCTAAATGCAGATGCATCCGTTTGTAAAGTAAATGGTTTTGTGAAGTCAGGACATGTAAGAATGGAGGCTGAGACTAAAGCAGTCTTAAGCTTGCAAAAAGCGGTTTCACACTCCGGAGTCCAACGAAAAGCCACGTTTTTCATCGTAAGACGAGTCAAGGGAGCGACTACTGAGGAAAACTCGGGAACGAATCGCCGATACCAGCTCGCCATACCGAGAAAACTTCGGACACCTTTCCCTGTTGTTGGGGAAGCAACATTGATGATCGCTTCGACCTTGTCAACATCGCATTGAAGGCCTTTAGCAGTAACCGTAAAACCATAAAATTAAGACTGGGGCGGCAAAATTTGCACTTTTCGGGACTCACAGTAAGTCCTGCAGCCAGCAACCGATCCAAGACAAGTCCCACAATACGGAGATGAGTCGGAAACGATGGAGCAATGATTATGACATCATTCAAATATTGGAACACGTAGGGTTGGAGATCTACGCCAATAACGGTGTCAGTCAGTCTCTGCCACAAAGCAGGCGCATTTGTCAGATCAAATGGCATCCTTTTAAATTGAAACAGGCCTCTGCCTGGCACTGTGAAAGCTGTAAGTTCTCTACACAATTCTTTGACACTTACCTGCCAATATGCAGAGCGTATGTCCATGGAACTTATATATTTTGCCCCGCGCAGTCGATCCAAGATGGCGGAGATATACGGGATCGGGTAAGCGTCCTTTGTAGTGGCTTTATGTAAAGCTCTGTAGTCTACGAAAAACCTAATCTTGCCGTCCGACTTGGGAACCAGTAAGACCGGGGATGACCAAGCACTTTTGGACTTTTTGATGACATCCAACTCTAGCATTTTGTCGATTTCCTCATCAATTAGCTTCTGCTTCAAAGGTGATACAGGATAATACCTCTGTTTGATGGGTTTGGTACCTGGTTTCAGGAGTATCTCATGCTCATACACTGAGGTAAACCCCAAGCCATCTTTCATTCCTGCAAACTTTTCTTTTAACAGGGTATCTAACTGAACTTGTTGTTCAGGTGTTAGGACTGATTGGGAATCAACCTCTTCAGTCTTCACTACAGTAGCTGAAGAACACTTGACCTGATCTAAAAAATCTTCGAAAAACTGTTGTTTACTAATAGCCTCTCAATCAACTGCACTATTACGAATAATAAAATCGACACCCAGGATCAAGGGGGTGGGGGGAATCAGGGACTATCATCACAGGTAAAACACAAATACGACCCATAAGTAAAAATGGAACGTCAGTTCCTTCAATATTCGCTGTCTATCCATTGGCTACAACACATTTGGACCGACGACTCCTATCCAACTTTAAGCCGAGTTCGTGGAAAATTCTCCATCTAGACTCCAGCAATCGTGGAACTCGCACCGGAATCCAAAAGAGCCAAAATAGAATGACCTAAAACGTCAACATTCAAGGACGGCCACCTGTCTCCAGCAGCATGCGACAACGCATAAGAGAGAAAAGTCTGTTTCGCCGTGGGAGTTTGATATTAGGTCACTAGACGATTGTCTAATGACCGTGTTCCGCGTTTCCCGAATTCAAACAGTTTGGACAGTTCCTGGTAGTAAAACCTTCCTTGGAACATCGGTAACATTTCAGTTTTTTCTCAGGACAGTTCACTCTAGTATGACCTTTAGCTCTGCAATGCCAACAGACCATTTCCCTGAATTGGTTACGTGACGGCGTGTCAACAGTGTGCACATTATTTTGTTGGGAGGTCGCTTGTAAGCTTAGTTAGGTTCGGGAAAATTCGTGGCGGTAGGTGGTGGAGCAAATTTCTCTGTTCGGTAAATGGTCTCTTCTAGTTCACTTCCTAATTCGATGAGGTGGTCAATGCTCTCAATATTTTGCAATGCAAGGGCTCGTTGTCAAGGAGGTAACATGTTCCTTCTGATCAAGGCTACTTGCTCACTCATAGGTAACGGTGGTCTAAGTTGACGAAACAAACTTTGCATGCGGGTTACACACAGACCAAAGCGTTCATCTGAACCTTGAGTACGTTTAGGGATTTCCCTTCGCAAGCATGATCATGAGGAAAAAACGTTCTCCTCAATTGAGCTTCAAAATCATCCCAGTCACGAAAAGTGTCTCTTCGGACCCTATAACAATCCATTGCATCTCCTTTCAGATATTCTCCCATAGTTCTTGAAGCTATCAGTTGCTCCTTGGAAATATTTCTGGAAAGACATTTATCTTCCAGACTATCCAAAAATGAGTTTAGGCTTGAATGTCCATCATAGCAAAGGTTCCACTTCTCAAAGCTGTTAAGTTGAGAAACAGTGGGGTTAACCAAAACATGGGACAAGTTAGAGTTAGCCAAAGGAACTTGAGGTGGTTCTGTCCTTTGGTGTTGCAAAAAATCAGGGACTGGCTGGTATTCTCTTCGGTGAGGTATTTCTTCTGTATTCCTCTGTGGTAAAGAGTTGGAATAATGCTGAGGTTCCGTACTGAACCTAGCTCTTTCAGTGGATAGGCTTTCGATCAATGGACCACGAGATTCCAAAACTGAAGGCCGACTGATAGGTGAAAAGTCTGGAACATGGGGTTGAGATAAACACTCAGGTCTCATCGAAGAAACAGCAGGACCAGCAGGATAAAATCTATAATCGGATGCAGGGGCAGCACTATAATCAGAAGCGTACTGAAAATTAACTGGTCTACGCTCCACACATGGATTTGGTCGAAGGGGCCTATAGTGGTCACAAGGAATTTCAACTGCTCGCAAAACGATCTTTAAATTGAACTCTTTGAGAAAAGCCAACACTGTGAAGAGGCTGTGAGATTTCCGGAATATTCCTTGGTTGCTCATTAAAATTACCAAACTCAATATTAGTGTACTGTGCTGGAGGCAAGACTTCATCAACATTCTGGGGCTTAGGAGAATCACAAAGAAAAGAGTTGGTGTTGTTACGAGATCGCTCACTTTCAGCGGGTGAAGCTAACCTCTGCAAAGCTTGTGGATGAGTAGCTGACTGTGTAGCTGAGTTATGGTTCACTGTAGCTGAGTTGTTTCTAATAGCTTGGTGTGAAGAAAAATTAATTCGATGATTTTGTTGGGTAGCTGAGTTGTCGGTAACTGTAGCTGAGTTGGTTGTAGCTATAGCTGAGTAGATATGTTGAGTATATGGGTGTGAAAAACCAATAATTTGCTTATTTTGTTGTGTAGCTGAGTTGTTGGTAGCAGCTGTAGCTGATTTGTTGGTAGCATCTGTAGCTGAGTAGCTGTGTTAAGTGATTTGATTGTGTAGCTGAGTGGTTGGTAGCTGTAGCTGAGTGGCAAGAACCATTAGTTGGGTTGCTTGGTGGTATAGCTGAGTTACCAGCAGTAGCTGAGTGTGAAAAACCGGTATTTTGGTGGTTTGGATGTGAAGCTGAGTTGCTGTTAGTTAACTGTAGCTGTGCTTTAGTCTCTAAACCGACCCCAAGGTCTATCATTGGTTTATCAGAAGTTGTGGTAGCTGGATGACTGACCACTTTAGAATGTGAAGGATGCTCTTCTGTTGGTATCCCGGAAGATTCCTCGGAAAGATTTTCAAGCAGGTCACCCAAAAAGTCTTGTGCACTACCAGCTATGCTATGCTCTCAAAAATCCAGAACACAAGTCCCTCAAACTATCTTTTCGTCTCGCTTCCTCTTCGGTATCTGGGTGAATTAAATTTATCCTTCCCCGAACATGGAATACTCTTGTGTGAATTCTCTTAAATTCATTATCTCTGTTGTTTTTGTCAAATCTTTGATTTCCACTCCTCGACTTTCCAGCTCATAAGTGATCTCATCACTAAGTGAACGATTCACTTCCATATTTTCCTGAAGCACAAACGCACTAACACAAAACACCAAATCAAACAAATATCCTGTCGTTCAAGCTCAAAAAGGTCAGGCTATGAAGTGTAACGGTTCGGTTCAGGGAAAAACTGACAAAAAAAACAACTTGCCAAAAACACTTGTTTTTGTAAGAGGCGCAAAAATAATTTAAAATAAAAAAACACAGAGAAAAGGGGACTCAATTTAGTCGCTGTTTACTATGACAGCAAAAAACTACTAGAAACTAGTTTCGGGGTAAACGCTGCTTAAAAAAATAATTGCGGCTTGTAAAAAAATGACAAACAACTAACTTAAACTAACAATACACTTAAACACTAATACGTTTACGAATTCTTTTTCGGATATACAGGGTGTCCCAAAAGTCTTAGTCCCCCCCTATATCTCCAAAAGCTTTTGAGACATTATAACAATACTTTGGGAACGTCAATAAGAGGCGAAATGAAAAAAATCTAGAGGAACGGTATTAAGTTAAATGGAAACACATGTGGAGTTGCACCACATTTTAATGGTCTCCTAAAATGCTTTATCCTAGCGTTAATATTATTGACATCTGTCACTCCTGTCAAAAGTTATTGGGATCAATTTGATATATCAAAAAGTCTTAGTCCCCCCCTATATCTCCAAAAGCTCTTGGGATATTGTAACACTACTTTAAGAACTTTAATGAGAGGCAAAATGGAAAAAATTTACAAGGGTGGCATTGACACCCCTATTTCTGAGACCGCACTGGAGGCGCCATACTGAAAAAAATTAATTGGAAACATATCGAGTCGTACCTCATTTTAAAAGTCTTTAAAAATGCTGCATACCAACATCAATAATATTGACGTCTGTCACTTCTCTCAAAAGCTATTTGAAACAATTTAACATATCAAGCAGTATCTTCTTGGTTTTTCCATTTAATGTGTTGTGTTATTGTCAGAAAAAAGTAAGGACCTACATCTAGTAGGCTGATTCTATGGCATCATAATAAAATAAAAGAAAATCCTGTCAAACAAATATTACGTATAATTCAAAAATGTTTCTTATTCAAAATGCGTCGTTCGAATGAAGACAAAGTAGAAATTGTTCCTTTCTATTGAAACAATTCAGACCGGGGCTTGTTAAAAAGAAAATTTTTGCTAAAAATTTAAAAATATTTAAGAAAACAAATTTTAAAAGTACCCAGTACAGACAAGAAATTAGGCGCCAGCAGTCTGTGTGTATAAGTGGCTACATCCCTGAAAAGTTCGATTATAGTTAAGGGTCGACGAAAAACAGGCAAGTGCACGTCTTGACAATCAAACAAAGAAAGTTAGCGTGGCGTGGCGTTGGTTGACAACGTCTATATAAGGCCAAGCACACATGCAACGGGATTCAGATTCATTTTTGTCACGATGTAGCAAAGAAGGTTTGGGTCACTCTGGGGATTTTTTCTTAAATTAGGGGGAGGAAACGCTCCTATGCATTGGGATGCGGCTCTTGTATTTTTCTTTGTTTTACGACGCTCCAACGGTTCACCGGGATGCGTTGCTTTATCTTGTGCACGGTTCACCGAACAAGACAAAGTTTCTTTTTCCTTTTGTTTTTTTTCTTTTTAATACGACGCTCCAACGGTCCACCGGGATGCGTTGCTCTGTCTTGTGTCCGGTTCACCGAACAAGACGGAGCCCTTTTTTTTTTCTTCTTTTTTTGTTTTTTTTATATACGACGCTCCAACGGTTCACCGGGATGCGTTGCTCTGTCTTGTGCCCGGTTCACCGAACAAGACAGAGTTTCTTTTGTTTGTTTGTTTATGTTTTGCTACGGCACTCACTGCACAGTGTCGGCTCTCTCTAGCTAAATAGGGGAGGATAACGGGGAGGGGGGAATTAGAAATTTAATTCAAAATAAACAAACTAAAATTGTCACTAAAAGCTCACTAACGTCTAAATCTGTACAAGTAACGTCAAACAAATAATTAAATTAAAATTGGTAGAAAATCATAAAATACATTACGTCTAAATCTGTACATAAGTACGAATAAATGAATTTTAAATTGGTAGAAAATAAATTAAAATCGCAACTAAAAAATAATTACTATTAAAAGGGACACGATGGACTCAAATCAGTTTTACTACAAAATCAGCATGATTCTTGACTGCTGGAGAGGGACGCTGTGCGTCGGAGTGGTCAGATTAGCGAAATTGGTGAAATGCAGCTTCACTGGTTTGCCTGCTTTGCCGTCCGTCGTTGTCTTTCCTTTAGGAAAGAATTGTGGTGACGGTGATATTTTTTTCAGTAATTTTTAAGACAAAACGCACGTTCAAATCTAAAGATCAGAGAAATGAAGGTCCGACAACGGAAGCAAAATTTTGCAGGTAATTTATTAAACGGGGAAAGGGGAAATTAGGGGGACATTGAATTGCCACAGCATTATTTTCTTTCCAGTATTGCACAGTGAGGGTTAAATATTTTAATTAGTATTGCTTTTATTTTTTTTACAATGCTTTTTTATTCTTGTTTTATTTTACTTCTTATAAAAAATTATTTTAATTAATGGTTCTGTTACAATTTAGAATTATAAGTACTATTTCACAGATATTAAAAGTAGACTCCTCGGCTGAAAGATTTCAAGGAGATTTATTGTCTCTGTTAACAAATCTTTTGTTTGAGAAGGGTACCCTTCACAATGGGTATATTGATATTTACTATCCAAATCAAGAAAGCTGGTAATGGGCTTTGACAAAAGAGGGTGTATTGGTATGATCATAAACCAACCACATTATGAATATTTTGTGTATGTTGGTGCGTGGCCGTGTTTTTGTTGGTGTATTTTTTAAACAAATAAATTTAGTAAAGCTTGCTAACGATAAAGCTGTGATAGGAGGTCAGGTTTTCCTAACTGTCTTGAGCCTTGCGTTTGCTTAACTAGCAGTCTTTATCACATGGCAAATTATCTCTTATATAACTACGTAACCCCTCTACGGACAGGTTACCTAGGGCGTACTTATTTTTGTTCCTTCTAGAAAATAGCCAACAACGGAATGTTTTTCTATAATAGTGGATTAGTCAAGGTACTGGGCTATTATAGGCATTTCAACTAAACAGCTCATTACTTACCTCTCTTGTAACTCGAAGCAGACATAGACTGATGGAAAAATCACAAAGGGGAGCTTGGGTAAATCTCTTGATTCTTGGATGGTAAATAAACAATATGCTCAAGGTATCAAGAATCCCGTATCTAATTAGGATTCACTTTTAATATTTTTATGATTTAATTATCACATTTTTATGTTTAATCGTGGTACTTTTGATATTGCATTGGTGCTATACTTTTTTTACATTTACCCTTTTATATATTTTTTTATTCATTATAACTGTAATATTAATGGAAATGGTGTGGTTTTATTTGACTTCCGGTAGGAAATCAACTGTGTCAAACTCTTTAGAACCTGGGTAAAAGAAAGACAGAGGGTAATACTACAAACACAACGTAGCGTCCTTAAGAGAAAAAAAAATAAAATAAATATCTGAAGAAAAATAAGGTAGTTAATGTATAAAAGCGTCTGTGTGCGTCATGCCTAGAAGTTTTCATAATTTAACAAAACCCACGAGGTTGTTGATGTATGAAAGTATCACCTGGCCAGTGAAATTTTCATAATTTAACAAGACCCGGGTATAAACAGTTTCACTATGGTCAGACACGGACTTGCAAAGGTGCAATGTGTCTATTTAACAATGCTTTTTCAGCCCGACCAGTTTCAAAAAGTTATGTGAAGAGCGTGGTGCGAAAATTTATAACAACATTTAAAGTATTGGATTCTTCCCGGTCTGGCCGCCCGAAAACGGCAACAGAAGAAATTCAAGAACAAGTCCTTGGAACAATGTTTGTGGAACCAAAAAAATCGGTAAGAACAGTTTCTTATGACATTGATTCCCAAATCAATAGTACACAGGATTTTAAAAGCTGATAAATTTCACCCCTACAAAGTTAGGTTAGTTCAAGAACTAAATGAAGATGATTTCGATCGAAGAGTTCAGTTTACGGAAGAAATGACAAGCTTAATTACCGACGAGCCAGATATTTTGACAAAGATATGCTTTAGCGATGAGGCGTCTTTTTTTTTTAATGGGACCGTAAGTAGGCACAATTGTCGCTATTGGGCTAATGAAAACCCACACTGGCTTGATGAGCCGCACACCCAAAATCAAGAAAAAATTAATGTTTGGACTGGAATTATGGGCGATCGACTAATTGGTCCCTTTTTTATTGAAGGTAACCTCAATGGCGATGGGTACCTTAGGCTTCTGGAGGAGCAGATTATTCCTGCTATAAGACAAATTGAAAACGAAATTGGTGACGTTGGCAGTTGAATATTTCAACAAGATGAGGCACCTCCACATTTTTATCTACCTGTTAGACAATTACTTGCCACCCAATATTATCGCTGGATAGGTCGCCGGGGCACAATTGAATGGCCGGCTCGGTCTCCTGACCTAACTCCTCTTGACTTTTTGTGGGGCTACATTAAGGAGAGGATCTACCGGCCAAAGCCGAGAGACTTGCAGCAGTTAAGAGAACGAGTAAATCAGATTAGTCGATCTATTACTCCTGAGATGCTAAGAAACGTCTGAGGCAAATTCGAAAATAGACTTTATTTTTGCCAAGAAGTTCAAGGAGGTCAAATCAAATGTATTCTACCTAGATTTACCTAATATACGTTATTGTGTTGCCTTTAGAATAACCCATTATTAATGTTAATGGTTTTAATGATTAGTTTACCCTGAATAACTATATCGATGATGGTATGTAGCATTTCTAAAGACCTTTAAAATGAGGTACAACTCGATATGCGTTTCCAGTGAACTTTTTTTTAGTAAGCCACCCCTAGGCCGCCTCAGAAATAAGGGCGGTGATATCGCCCCTCTAGATTTTTTCCATTTCATCTCTCAATAAAGTTTCCAAAATATTTTTATAATACCTCAAGAGCTTTTGGAGATTTAAGGGGGGACTTTTTAATATATCAAATTATTCTCAATAACTTTTGACAGGAGTGACAGATGTCAATGATATTGACGTTAGGACGGAGCACTTTAGTAGACCATTAAAATGTGGTGCAACTCGATATGTGTTTCCATTTAACTTTTTTTTAGCATGCCGCCCCAGAAAAAGGGGCGGCAATACCGCTCCTCTAGTTTATTTCCATTTTGCCTCTTATTGAAGTTCCCAGTGTATTGTTACAATATCTCAAAAGATTTTGGAGATATGAGAGGGGACTAAGACTTTTGGGACACCCTGTATATCTAGCCGACCTAGACTTCGAAGACTTTGACACATCAACACCCTTATATAAGAGGGGAATTATTGTGGAAAAAAGCAAGGGATAAAAATTTAAAAAAATATTTTTCATTTACTATTAAGGGTTTCTTTGGATTTACCATGCTTTGAAAAAAGGAAAAAATATATTTATGATTTTTTTTCTAAATATTTCTGATTTACGATGCTTTACAAAAAAATATTTCCATTTACTATACACTGAAAAAAAACCAAAAGTTTGGGATTTTCTTTGATTTGAGAAAGAATATTTTGGTTCATTATGCTTTAAGAAAGAAAAACATTTATTTACTTTGCTTTGAAAAAAAATACTTTTTAGAAAAATTTTTATTTTGATTTGCTATGGTTTGTGAACAAAAAAAAATTTGTTTTGAAGAAACACTTTTCTCTTCCTGAAAAAAAAATCAATTTACTATGCTTTGCGAGAAGAAAAAAAAACTGGATTGGCTATGATTTGAAAAACAAATATTTTTGAATTTACTTTGCTCAGTGAGAAAACATTTTTAAATTTGCTTTACTCGGTAAAAAATTATTTTTGGAATTTATTTTGCTCGGTGAGGAAAAAAAAAATAAATTTACTTCACTTGGTAATGACAAATAATTTTCAAATTTATTGCACTCGGTAAGAAAAAAAAAATAATTTACTTCACTCGGTAAGAAAAAAAAATAATTCTTGAATTTATTTTACTTGGGCAGAAGAAAAATTTTCTTTAATTTACTTCACTGGGTGAGGAAAAAACAAACTTTGAATTTATATTGTTCGGTAACAAAAAACATTTTTAAAACTACTTCACTCGGCCTAGGAAAAAAATTGAAATTTCGCCAAAAAAAGAATTTGACATTATTTTTAAAATGACTGGCTTGCTCTTAAAAAAAATACCATTAAAAAAAATCAAATGCAAACCCCCCATTCGCTTAGGAGTACAACAGGAAAAAACCTACCTTTATACAGCCTTGTAGAACTCTACTGCAACCTATCTTCTTTCTTCAAGCCAAAGTACCATGGTATTTCATTGCCAAGGCAACCCAACAACCAAAAACTTTGTAAAAAAACCAAAAAAAAAAAGAAAAGTACGCTTGCTCCAAAGAACAGAGAACCACGTGGGCAGCCAGTGTTACGCATGAGATAGACATCAGGTTGGGGCTCCAGTGTTATGTTTAAAAAAGAGATATTTTATTCTTTAAATCAAAATAGAAAAGATGACAACTTCCAAAATGCTACTTTGGGTCCTATCGAGCCTTGCATTCTTGCCAACTTGAGCAATCAGACGGTTGTGGGGCACTCAGCAATGAAACACCAGGTTATACAGTCTCAGAATATATTGTTGTAAAATAGTGTAAATCGCTTGTTGTAATCTTAAAGGTTAGTAAAGGCATGCAATACTTGTAAAACGATAAGTGTAAATTTTAACAAATAAAATAGTTTTTAAAACTAACATTTTAGAGGTCTTTCCTCTTGTTTTTATGATTAATTTTAATGATGGAAAGGTCTTTTATCAAAGATGAAAAATTTGAAATGCTTCTCATATTAAAAAATGAAGTTTGGGCTTATTTTGATAAGTTTTTATAAACTTTTACGAGTTTTTTTTATGACTTTTTTAAAAAGGGATTAAAATGAAAAGGTTTGGACAGGGAAATATTCCTTATCTGTTTCCACATAGCTAGCCGATGACAGGGCTAAACATCACTGGAACAGGTACACAGGACTCATGACTGGACTATACATCTTAGACCAGGGCAAAGCAGCACTCAGGACGGAAATCGAAATGCATGGTGTTGAAAGTCTGCACTAGGACCACTCATGGCTGTGCACCGGAACCAAGCATCCTAGACAGATATAAAAACAACCAACAAACAAGGGAGAACACCCTAATCAATCATTTATACCTAATTTATAATAACTGAACAGGGAAAAAATAAAAAGTAAAAGTAAGACAAAAAAACTACTATTTACTTATTGTACAGGGCATGCCTGAGGGGCAACACTCAAGGTACATACGCCAAAGAAGCATAAAAAACATAACGTATTGTATAGTGGGTACCACGGACGATAAAACTAAAAATTACCTTAAACGACAAAATCAGTCTTACAAGGGCAAAAATAATCAAGGTACACACGCAGCAAATATTTACCTCAAATCATCCTGAGGGCGACATTCCGCATGGCAGGTAACCTTCCAGGCGAACAGGGAGTTGACGTGAGGCCTCCCCAACCTGTAGCACAAAGAAAAACACAGAATCAAAAATAGTGAATATTGAAATACTCTGGAGGGAAAACGCTTTAAAAAAATCAAAAATAATTACCATAGATCGGCTGATAAGCCACAGTCTAGCCGGCCATTGTCGTCCGTAAACTATACGAAAAGAAGGAGATCTTCAAAAATCGCCACCATCAAACGCCAAACATAAGCAACGGGCACTTCCACGAAGACTCTTCTTTTGATGGGACAATCTCAGTTTGCCAAGGTCGCCATCGGCGCGACTTTTTCCGGTATTCTTGGAAAAGAGAATTTATACGTGGCACTTAAAACGATGCCGGAAAAGAAGTGTTTCCTTCCCTCCAGGAAATTTCAGACGCTAAAACAGAAGCTTCCTGCGGGCAAACGATTGGTCAAAAACCTCGGTGGCGCGAAAACTACAGTCGAAAATCGCTTATCCTGATTACCATATTAGGTGATGCCTCTGAAAACGCATTACAATTGGGCGATCTTTCTGATATGGGCAAAAATCGACAGGGGCTGGGGTCCAAATTCTACTTTTCGAATGCGACAGGTTCAAGTCGGAAGTCTCTATTCATCAACCTAAGACAGACAAAGACAACGAAGCGGTGTTGTCAGATTTCCGTCTGTATCAGCGGGATAGGGAGAGATCACGTGACTAACAGAAGTTAACAACAAGGCATTGGTTGCAGTAGTGAGCAAGAAATGGACTTTATCTTTTTGGGAGAAACAATAAAAAATAAGTGTAGACACTTGGTTTTCTCGGAAAAGACTCAGCAGTAACGTAATGTGCAACTGTAAACCACATTTCTGTGACGTGAAGTTAGTCACTGTATACTCCCAGGATTTCGCCTATGACAATCTGGCAACGTCGTCCCAAACGTCACGGTCAGCTGGCGGTCGAATTTTATTTTGAAAAACCATAAAATGCCTAAAGAAAAACATGGATTTTCGCCAAGAAAAAGACCACTTTCCGGCCCTCAAAGCCTTCCTAAATAATCCAGGTGAGTCACAGTTTCCTTCCGTGTAGGCATAGAAATATAATGGGTTAAGAATGGGCAAAGACGACTGCGCATCCTAAAATCGGAGGACCCCATGGAGCCATCCATTTTGAATCACAGCACAGATCGGGCGACTGGAAGTTGCCGCATCCGCAACCAACCAATGTCATTTTCTTTGATTTTGACAGAGGACGGATTGTTGTCTGTCGTTTAGTGTTTGTTTTTATATTTTTCTCTTCGATTTTTAATTAAGCAGTTAGTGGATATTTATGTCGATTTAAAAGTAAGTATAGTGGTGTAGCCAAAAGTATCCTTCATAGTCACAGTGTTTCTTCTAATTTTAGTGTATTTTAGAAAGTTAAAAAGTACTAGCAGTTTAAAATGGGAGTGCCCATAGAGTGATTTTGTTTTGTATTTGCAATGGAACAAAGATTGCATGCAAGTCCTTTATTTCCATCTCACTTCACTGGTGCTGCTAAAGCAAGCTAGATGAGAAGAGACGACTTGCAATAAAATAAGAATTGCATGCAAGTCATCTTTTCTCATCTTACTTTATAGTAGTACCAGTAAAGTGACATGAAAAGAGAACACTCACATGCAATTCTTGTTTAATTACTCTATGTCAAACAGGCCTTATTATGACTATTATTTGCAAAAACAAAAATGTGCTTTTGCTATTGGTCTGAATCTGAAATGATGTTGTCTTTCAATTATTTTGGCTTATTTGTTTTTTAATTTTTGTCTGTTTTTGTTGTTTGAAGAGTCCAGGCATTCATATGTGTTAGCGGTTTCATAATCGAGAGATGGTCCATTTTTGTCATAATTATTATAATTATGTATTGTTACTTTAGTGTAAGTTTTCATTTGGCAAAATAAAATATTTGATTTGAGTTGATTTATATCAGGGGCATTCATATGAGGCTGAAAAAGATGGAGATTCACAGTGAGTTACAAAAAACTGACAGATGTTATTGCAAATAGGTAGTACGACAAGTATGAACAGTGGTTATTGCTTAGGACTAAAATTAGAACAAACACTATTCCAATTATGAACTACTTATATTTTATATTAATGCTGCTTGATAAACAATGTTCAACAGAATGGATAAAACCAAGCAATTGACTATAATCAGATGAAATTAAAAAATTTATATATAAATACCCTAGTAGGTGCCTCCATAAAAAAAATTTCATAAAAAATCAAAAATGGCAGAAAATCATATACTTACTAAATAATTACCTTATTCTTAAGCTGGAAAGTTTCTGTTTTTTTTATTTGAAATTTTTTTAATTATTTTTAAACAGATTGGTTAATGTAAAATTTAAAATCACATGGAAAGGCCTTCACACACAAAATTGCATAAGGTACATAACACATAGCATAAAATCTCTACAGTTCAGTGATTGAGATGCTACACTAGGCGTTATGTGACCCCATACAAGTTTATGTGAGACGGCCTTAACTTCTCTTTTTTTTTAATTTAAAAAATACATTTTTGCAACTCATACCTCTTATATAGATTGAGTTTTTGTTATTTATAAGGATATTTATTCACTTTTAAGATCCCAAAATGAATGAAACAACAACCCAACATCGCTTCAATTCAAATATGCTCTTAGACGATCACTGTTGCATACAAGAGTAGCTGGTGAGGGAGGAAACTGCAGGGTGATTGATTCAACTGTCATATTGTCAGTTCCCAGCAAATCTGGCAAGTCCGAAGAGGCTGTTGATATTTCTCTTGTGAGGAAATAAGGACTTGAAATGACTACTTTTTGGAAACTCCACCTCTGGAACCCAATCACTCATTCATTCTAATTAAAAATATTGTTGCCTGTTATGTTAGAATAAGGTTTTTTAATTTAAGCAAAAAAATTCACTAGTTATGTACAGTACAAGGTAAAAATATAAGAAACATTGAATAAGTTGATATTATTTAATCATCAGTAATTGTAACTGTCACATTGAATAAATCATTTTACATTTTACAAATGAGGTTTCAATACATCCATAGTGTCAAAAACACAACACCATAGTGTCAAAAACACAACACCAACAAAGGTGTTGTACCATAGTGTCAAAAAATGTTGTATTGTAAATAACTGTATCTGTTCTGATTTTTTCATATTTCTACCTCCCCTCCCCCCTTTTAACTCCTAAGCCATCACATATTTTAAATTTGTCATATATACAGCTGGTTTAAAAAAAAAATAGGACATGCCATGATTTTACTTTGAGATTTAACAGCACAAACATCAATGTTGTCTTTTTTCATATCAAATATTTTTTTAAATAATTGATTATGATTTGGGTATTAATGCTCCAACCCTATACAAATATTAAAGAATTGGAGAAAACGCTGAAACACATCAATTTTGTTTGTAAGCGGGAGACTTTTTGGCTATATCTCAAAAACTAATTGATAGATTTTTAAAATTTTTACACGATTGTCAAGATATTCAGGAGACCTTCACAAGGTATCACTCAACCCACTTTCCCTATTCAAAATATATTGGATGCTAATTGCGCCGCCCTTCATTAAGTGGCGGAGCTAGAGCGGAGACAATACTTTTTATAATTGATATACCCTGCATATTTTCGAAAGTTTGAATAGACCTTTTTATTCTGTTTCCAAAAATACCTAATATGTTACCTTTTCCTCTTAACGGTTTTTAAATAAAATGACAAAAACTTCTAAATAAGAGCAATGATTTAGAGAAAGACTCCCCGAATATCTGTTTTCTTGTTTAACTCATTAGTCTTATGGAAATGATTTTCCCATTTTATTTAAAAACCATTAGAGAAAAAAGTAGCATATTAGGTTGTGGTATGATGACGTGAAATTTTACTTCTCTGCCTCTTTTAGTTTTGGAGACATTAGGGTGGACTCGAACTTTTGGGACACCCTGTATGTCCAAACAATATTGCATTAAATTGACTTGCAAAACTAAAAATAAAAACATGATACAATAAGAAAATTATGATTGTTTTCCACAAACCAAAACTACACTTTGTTGCACTCGACGCGCGACGATACCTGTTTTTTTATGTGCTATACCTAGATATTCTCTTGACACCTCCACGACAAGCCAATCTACGAATGGCTGGTTTGGTAATGCCATGGATGTTGTCTCTTAAAACTTTACAATGACGTTTAGCACCCCCTTTGCCCAAACCTTTTCCTCTACCGGTCATGTTGCTTAGTTTGGCTGTGCGTGTTTGACTGACTGTTGCTGCTACCAACGCGCGAAAACAATCATAATTTTGTTTTGGTGCAACCAAAGGTTCCAAATTTCCAACATAGATGATACAATAAGGTTTTGATTGACAAGTATGTAACTAAATAACTCTGTTTGACATCTTTGCATCCAACAAAGAATTAACCGAGGAGTGAACTATAAAAAAAGTAAAAATTAAGAGTATTTGTCTTGCTTGCAGCAATAATTCTTATTTTATTTACATTCCCAATTAGTTTTTATGTTTAAACCTCTTACAGGGAATTTAATTTTGAAATGAAATAATATATTAAAAAATACTCGTTTACAAAAATAGCTAGATTTTAAAATAATTTTACACATTGAGGTAAGGGTGAATTAATGATTTCATGTAAGCACTTTTTCCTTAATAAACTAATTTTCAGATAATATTTTAAACTCTGGCACTAAACATTTTCCATAAAGTATTAAATATACTCTGCATTAGTCATTTGTTTAAACATTCCAGTCCCACTTTTGCTTCAATTTTGGAAAGAAATTCATGGAAGGTTTCAGTTTTGGCTTGAAAGATATATCTAGCTAAAAGCGTATGTTGAACTAGCTTAAGGCACTTTTGTTCTCTATAAAAGCTGCCTTAACGATAAGTAAATTCTTTTGAAGGTCTTTCGCAACATCGACACTTTTTGTCCAAATCTAGAAGGAACTTTAATTTAGTCTCAAACTAACAAACAATTAGCATATATTATGAGATAACAACGTTTGTTTAAAATAATTAAATTATCTGCCTTTGTTTATTTTTGCAATCAGCTGATTTTACCATATGTTTACACGCAGATTTTGAACCAGCTCAAAAAATTTTTCTTTTGTTGAACTTATCAAATGTTATTTTTAATTAATTTCTCGGCAAATATCCTAATATATTAAATCAGCAAGGCAGCGAATATTTTTAAATTGATGCACTGACACTTATCTTTGGAATACAAGTTCGATTTAAATTTGAAATGTAACCGTATGTCAAGCTCAACCAACCATTTATTTAACTCTGCTGTGATTCAAAATGGATTCCCCCCTTATTAGCCATTTCGCGCAGATTTTTAACCCATTATATTTCTATGCGTGTAGGTAACATACGGATCCTTGACAAATATCTCTCTCTCCTTTACTGATTGTTTATCTCTTTAGAACGACTATAAACCTCCTTTATTTCAAATACTTTTAGGCCAGTCTCGAGTCGTATGAGGACAGATGATCGCCTCGTTTGAATAAATAAACTGAATATCTATCGAAATTTAACCTGTTAAAGTCTGCACAGCCTATCGTATAAACCACAGGAAATATGGAACCTACAGACCAACAATGCACACAGAGACAGGCACACTTGATATGGCTAGGCTGTACGAGGTTGGGCAATGCCCTTTAAGGAAGTCACGCATACTTGAAACCAAAACCAAAATAAAACCAACAGGTGAGTGTTTTGTCAACTTACGACAAAGGTAGAGTAATTTTGTAATATCAATACCATATGATTGGTGACAACCTTGGTCCTGTTATTTTTAGGAATTATTGGAGTCCTCAAGCCTGACATGTGCGAATTGGGGACCGATCAGTAACAGAAACTGCCAACCACCGACACATTACTAGTGATAAGAATCTACCACTCAACAAATAAACCCAAACTAGTTTCTAGTAAGTACCAGACCGCTAAGTCTCTCTCTGTTTGAAACGGTTTATAAAACTAACCTTTATTATCTACTTTATTTTTGGATGTTAAGTAGTTGACGGGAGGAGAATTTGATATACTGAATAAAAAAAACAAAGGCTTACTAATCTATTAAGTTGGCGGTTTAAACTATGCACTAGAAAGACCGTTTTGGTGTTAAGTTATGTAAAATTATGTTATTTTTTTCCTTGTTTCAGGTTATTGCAGAGGCCAGAGCAACCTTTCTTGGACTGGTTAAATTATACAAGAAAAATACGAAGTTTCATTGAACTGTAGACTATATCATTAGTTAAAATAAGAAAAATATGGATGTTGTAATGTTGTTTTAGGAAAACACATGATTTCCTACAGTAATTAAATTTATTGGTTTATTAGAAAGGATTCAATGGTGTTTTATTTGAAATATTGAGGTTTGCTTTGTTTTGAAGAAAAAAGTTAACCAGAGTAAAATGCCTCCACATAAAATAATCATAATTCTAGTATAATTCAACCTCAATCCAACAGTAAATATTGTTTTTCCAGCGCATTCGCCATGAACTAGTAGGATATAGCATAAACACCATGCTCAGACATATAGTAAAGATTATTGACTTAAAGATTTTGCCAGGGTATTAGAAGGGTGTTTTAAAGAATTATCTTTTTCTAAGGGATATTTTTAGGGAAATATTGAACCGTTACAGAGCACACTACTCTATCCTGTATAATTACTTCTAGAGTTGGTCCATACAGGTACTTGGATGACATCTGGTCTGATCTCGTGTGTAGGATTGGTATGTCTAGAAACCTCTCCTCTCTATTATGCATGCTGGTCCGTGTGTTCATAGTTTTTTGGAGACGATAGAGTTCGATCTTTGCCTCTACCTGTATCACCAAGTCCAGTGGGGGAAGGTCTAAGAGCACCTCCATCGAAGTTGTTGGTGAAGATCTCATTGCACCTGTAACGCTGAGGTAAGCAAGTCTTTCCACCTTGCTTAGTCTAAGCATCACAGTCTGCTGAGTTACTTTTGGCCACCAAACCAGAGATGCATACGTGATAGATGGTATTACCACTGTCTTGTACAACCAGTGTACCATGTGTGGTTTGAGTCCCCACTGGTTTCCATGTAAGCGTCTAATCTCCGCCAGGGTGATTTCCGCTTTCTTTATTATGTTCTCGATATGTTGAGTCCATGTTAGGTTAGAGTCCAGTATTACCCCTAAGTATTTAACATCTCTCGATAGCTGAACTTCCTCATTTCCCAGAGTTAGAGGTCCGAGTCCCTCTAACTTCCTCCTTCTAGTGAAAGGGATTATGACTGTCTTCTGGGAGCTGATGACCAGTTTTTCTCATTGTTCAACAGGCCCCGTTGCATTTTGTCCCTAATTGTTGTGTTGAATTTTCCAGGAACCAGAATGACAAGGTCATCTGCGTATCCTATCACTTTGAAACCCAACTGCTTTAATGTCCTTAGGAGCCCGTCTATGACAAGGTTCCAGAGCAAGGGGGAGATAACTTCTCCCTGCGGACAGCCCCCTGCCACACGGACTGCTACAGTCTCATCTAGCAGTTCAGTGAATACAATCCTCTGCTGCAGGTTTCCTCGAGGCATGTATAGCGATCTCATTATTGATTCGAAGAAGGTGTTGTCAAAAGTCCCCTGTATGTCCAGGAAAGCCCCCAAAAGCACCTTCTTTTCCTCGATCGTTTTCTCTGCCAGCTTTGCTAGTTGGTAGAGTGCTGTTTCCGTTGATCTTCCTGTTATATAGGCATGCTGATCTTCGTGAAAAGGTCTTCATTTCATAATTTCATCCCTTATATGCCTATCTAACAGTTTCTCAAGGGTTTTAAGCAGAAAAGATGTAAGACTTATAGGCCTGTATGATTTCGCCGTATTGTGGTCCTTGCGCCCAGGTTTTGGTATAAACACGGCCCTGGTCAGCCGCCACATTTTAGGCACATAGCTTAGGGCTAGGTTTGCTCTTAATAGTGTGCATAATTGGCTTATCAGCTGGTCTGGTCCCTTCTGAAGCATTGCTGGACAAATCCCGTCCGGTCCCGGTGATTTGTATGTTTTAAATGAGTTGATTGCCTATTTGATTTTTGCCTGGTTGATCACCTGGTTCGAGGTCTGCCAGTCTACCCTTGAAACTCTCCTTTCAGAATTTTCAAGTTCTCTTCTCCAGGTCTCGAGAGACTGTTCCAGTATGGTTGATCCTGGAAAATGCACCCGAAATAATTCGGTCAGTGTTTCTTTTCTTACTGTAAATTCTCCTGTGTCGGTCACAAGAGTGTTTAGCGAAAACTGCTTATTCTTAAGGACTTTTCGAAGTCTGGCAATTTCTGCGGTGCTCTCAATCGCTTCACAGTACCTTTTCCAGGAGGCGACCCTTCCGAGCTTATAGTACGTCTTGAACTGGGATTGTTCAAGGGCACTATAGGAGGCCTCATCTATGGAGAAGGCAAGGATCTGATCCTTCCCCTCTTTTTTTTGGCTTAGAGGTAGCCAGTGCTCTGTTTAGGCTGGAGTTTTGACGCTTCAGCCAGCCCCTGACTTCCTCTTCAGGCATGTGGTCTGGTATCCAGACCGTGACTTTGGGCCTCTTTGGAAGGTCTTTTGACGCGACCAGTTTTAGGTCAAATGTCTCCCATTTTGTCTACAGTCTGTGGTAGCCAGTCCTTTGTTTTTTCATTGGTACATGAGAGCCAAACCGCTCCTCCCATGTACCTTTAAAAATCAAATCAATCAATTAGACCCATGCTGAAATACTACAATTTTAAAATTAGGAAGATGTTTTTGGAAATTTTGAAGTTCAGGTATACCTGTCCCTTCATCAGGAATAATAACACCCACTTTTCTAACTAAAACGAGTGCTTTTTCTCTTTGAAACTTATCGCCGGATCTAAGCTGTTTATAAAATTAGGGTCCTTGCTAGCGTATGCTATGGCTACCACTAGTGCTCGAGGCAGGTATAAGTTATCCTTGTTAATAAATGCACCCAACACCTCTTCTCTTTTTACATTCTTCCTCAAAGGTTCTACCTCTACCTATGGGTAATTTTACCGATTACCGACTCCTAAGCAGAAAGTTTCGGTATTTAATCCAGAAGAGTTGGACGGCTATTATACGATTACACCACATCATCTACCCTCCTTCACTTTCCCGCGATGGGTCGTTCGCTAATAACTTTCATGAAGGATCGTGTTCATTAATTATAATGGTTATATGCATTGAGTTCCATAAGCCAGAGGCTTAAAGGAGAAACTACTAAGAAAATAACAGACCACCAGATAAACAAAACTTAATTTTATCACGTATGCTGCAGTGGCCGAGGAAATTTGGTTAACTTTTAGTGTTTTTTTTTTCAATATTGCAAAACTTTATCTCTATCTGCTGACTGGCAAAAGGTAAGTGATTTATAATTAGTTGTAGTAATGTGCTAATATGTTGTGCCTATTCGCCATACATTAAAAATTGAAATTGAAAGCGAGAGAGTGCCGTCTGGTGTTGCAGAAACGTATGTAACAAATACCACAGTAAAAGCCTTAAAAAGCAATGCATCATCTGAGAGAGTACGTATCATAATGGAGGCTGGAACGTTTGATACATACAAGGAAGCAATTTCAAAATATGTCAATATTAGCACTGACTCGCCAAATGAAACTGTGTCAGTCTTGTTTGCACGACAGGATAGGCATAAACGAGGATTTCGAAATATTTTTAGTAGAAACAGAGGACGTCAGTACCAAAATAATCATAATTACAGTAGAAGTAATGCCACTTAAGTATAATCATTTTAGGATTTTAGAATCCAAGAGGGAGGCAAGGTCGGCCTTTCGTAAGAGCCTATAAGGGAGATCAGTCTGAAAACCGACAGGACCCCCAGTTAGGTCCGATGGGGGACATACAATAAAAATATTTCACATGGACATGTCACTTTCAAATTTTGTATTAGCTACCACCCAAATGACCGGAAACGAAGAAATCACTTTATTAGTTGATACAAGCGCTGATATTTCTTTATTTAAAAGTACAAAAATTAATCTATCTCAACTTCTTAATAGAGCCAAATTAGAGGTGTAACAGAAGGAACCACAAAATCCATAGGAACTACGGAAATTAAAATTTTTATAGATAATTTTTCACTGAGTCATTCTTTTTATGTTGTAGATAATAAATTCCCAATACCTGCTGATGGAATTTTGGGGAGAGATTTTATCACAAAGTATCAATGTCAACTTAATTATTCTAATTGGACTATGAATATTCTGAAGCAAAATTTAGAAATAAATACGCCAATTTGTAATAGTTTCGGGGAAGAAATTTTGACAATTCCACCGAGATGTGAGGTCATCAGATACATAAAAAGAGTCGAGACTCTAAAAGAAGATTTTTTTATCCTAAATAAAGAAATAGTCAGTGGTGTTTTCGTAGCTGGGTCAATAATATCAAGGTCAAACTCAATTATAAAAATCTTAAATAAAATACTCGAAAGTGTCACAATAAAAAATGCCGATTTGGAAATGACTAAGTTAAACGAGTACTTTATTTACAACATTTCAAGCGAAAATGAAAACACAGAATCGACTTTATTAAAAGAGTTAAATCAAGAGATTCCCGAGTTTGCAAAAAATGATGCAATCGTATTATGCAAAGAGTTTTCAGACATATTTGGCTTATCAACAGACAAATTAACAACAAACAATTTTTACGAGTAAAAACTACGTTTATCAAATTCGACACCTGTTTATGTTAAAAACTATCGAATTCCACATTCACAATTACCGGAAATAAACAGTCAAGTCAGCAAACTGCTGGAAAATAATATAATAGAACCATCAATAGCAGAGTATAATAGCCCAATCCTGTTAGTACCGAAAAAATCAACAGATGGATCTAAGAAGTGGATATAAGTGATTGATTTTCGACTCGCGAATAAATCGTTATTGGCAGATAAATTTCCTTTACCCAAAGTGTATAGTGTTTTAGATCAATTGGGAAGAGCCAAATTTTTCATAACTTTAGACCTTAAAGCCGGTTTTCACCAAATAACGCTTGAAGAAAATTCTAGAGATATAATAACTTTTAGCATTAATTCAGGATCATATCGATTTACAAGGCTTCCATTTGGATTAAAAGTCAGTGCAAATAGTTTGCAGAGCATGATGAGCATAGCATTTTCCGGGATAACTCCTGAAAAAGCATTTTTATACATGGACGATCTCATTGTGATCGGATGCTCTCAAAATCATCAGCTACAAAATTTGCAAAACGTTTTCAAAACTTGCCGAAAATATAATCTTAAGCTTAATCCAGGGAAGTGTAGGTTTTTTTCAAAAAGAAGTCACTTTTTTAGGACATAAATGTACTGACAAAGGAATTCTTCCTGATTAATCGAAATATGAGGTAGTTCGATCATTTTTACCATCAAAAGACCCCACAGCAGTAAAAAGATTTGTTTCTTTTTTATAATATTATCGAAGGTTTGTACCAAGTTTTGCAAATCTCGCAAATCCACTCAATAAGATCACAAGAAAAACGGTAAAATTTCATTAGACAGAGGAATGCCAAAATTTTTTTGAAAAACTTAAAAATGCATTAACAAATCCTACCATTTTATAGTATACAGATTTTAACAAGCAATTTATCTTGACAACAGGCGCATCAAAAGAAGCTTGTGGGGCAGTTTTATCGCAAAACTATGACGGAGTATATATGCCAGTGGCGTACGCTTGAAGATCTTTTACAAAATCTAATAAAAGTACTATAGAGCAAGAATTGACCGCAATATGCTTCGGAATAAGCTATTTCAGGCCTTACCTATACGGAAATAAATTCATATTAAAATCAGATCATAAACCCCTACTATGCTTATTTTCAATGAAAGACCCTTCGTCAAAGCTAACACGTATGAGACTAGACTTGGAAGAGTATGACTTTGAAGTTCAGTATATTAAAGGGTGTGAAAATGTAGGCGCAGACTTTTTGTCAAGACTCACAATTGATGACCTAAAAAGGATGACTAATAACTGTTCGCAAGTACTAGCTATCACCCGGTCAATGACTAGAAAACAAAACACTGAAATAAAAACCACTATAGAAATCGCACATAATAGGCCAGTAACTAAACCCAAAGTTTGTAAAATTTTTGACAATTATGGTATAATAAAAATACTTGAAATTAAGCCCACATGTCGTAAGATATTTATGGAAATTAAAGGAAGATTCAGCGCTGAATCAAAAATACCGATCATTAACGGCAGTATTTCATTAGAGAACATACTGTCTATAAAGTAAAATAAATTAAAAAGAAATCATCACTTTTCAACTGCCTATCATAGTCAAACGATAGGAGGCTGCGGAAGAAATCATAGAGTTCTTAACGAATACATAAAAATGTATCTAAATGAAAATCTGACATCATGGGATATCTGGATACCGTACTACAGTTTTTGTTACAATACAACACCTAGTGTTTATCACAACTATACACCATTTGAATTGGTAGTTGGTAGAACAGCTGGTATTTCTGAAACACTCAAAATGAAAACGAACTCATGAATTTAACTCGCAGGTCAAACAGAAGCTTAAAGAAATTTATGATAAACTGCAGTAGATCTGAGTTCGAAGTTAAATTAGATAATGTTAATTGTTTAATTAAAAATTTAAGTGATAACAGGGATACTGCTTAACCAGTCGGGCTGGTTTAAGTAGCAGAAGAGGTGATTTTTGTAGAGAAGTACTACCATCTTGTCAAGTCCGCATTCTAGTTTTGAAATATCTTTGCTCATTATGTATATAATATTATCTTCCACTGTACACGGAACATAGTGACATTAGCGCCATCTCTTGTAACGTTGTTTACGTTTTAAAGCGGTAGACATCGGTTTCTGTTGGATTAACTACTCCTCTGAGAGATAATTCAACAGGCATCTCGGGCGCCACCCTCTGGATTTATGTGGTAGAGGGTCCACAGCGTCGGGTAGCTTTTAAACAGTGGAGACGGTTAAACCAGGGGTCTAGCTGTCTCGATTCTTAACCTAAGTAACACGAGTAAAACAACCAATTTTCCAACATGGCGGATTTATTATAACTTATTAATTTATTATCAACAGGTCTCTTTATTTAGCATTCAACGGTATACAATAGAAAAGGACGGAAAATATTAGAAATAATCGGTAACTTGCATGTCTCATAACGTTTACGGTAAACCCCGGTATTTGATATTTAATGTTAACGGTAGAAAGCTCCTTAATACGGCACCCCCAACATAGCGGAATTTACATATATAGAATTCATAGCAGGTTTAGAGAAATAAGAAATTAGTGTGTCAGACAAAGATACCTTTATAGCACCACTACTCCATAAATCACTCCATATGCTGTTCCACCGTGTGTTAGAGAGAGATGCAAAGAGGAAAAGA
The DNA here is from genome assembly GCA_963921995.1 of Oxystoma pomonae. Taxonomy (NCBI): domain Eukaryota; kingdom Metazoa; phylum Arthropoda; class Insecta; order Coleoptera; family Brentidae; genus Oxystoma; species Oxystoma pomonae. The sequence goes on along the minus strand of OY998168.1, from coordinate 62,646,591 downwards.
CAGTCCTAAAGGTAATCCGATCCAGCGATAGCACTGCCTCACTTTCACTCACTAACGGAAAACTACATTTTACGGTATGTATAGAAAACCCCGCTATACTGGTCAGGTGCTTACCTATCGGGTTCTGGCAGATGATGTTTCTTCGGTGCGGTCGGTCGGAGGAGTTGTTTGTAGCGGTCGGTCGGTAGATTGAATGCCGTGAAACGCGCTCGACATCGCTTTAAATAGCCTTGCGTATCCCCACCTACCATACTCCCGTCGAGCAGGCTGTGCGCGCAAAGCGGTGGGGTGTAGCTCGCTGACCGTGCAGCATAGCAGGAAAGGGAAACGTGGCGAGTCAAAGCGATGTCTAGAGTCCAAGAATAGCAAATAATAAAACGTCATAGAAATTACAGAAATTATGATACATGAAGTACCTAAAAAGAAAAGAAAAGCTAAAATAAATAAATAAAATTAGTAACTTCGTTACACACCCCCCTTTCTTTAAAAGAAAATATTTCACTTAAATATTTTCAAACTTAAATTTTACAGACAGGAAAATTAAATGTTTCTAACCGAGTTCCCTAATATAAAAGAAACTAAAATAAATACGCGAAACTAAAACCAAACTATTCTTCAAACCGGAACACAAACCTGATGGTTCCTCACGTATGACGTTCGTCATATGTGGTACCTCACCAGTCGTCGTGGCTACGTTGACTGGTGATTCCTCAGGCATTATCCTGGTACCTCACCAGGGTGAAACGGTCGGCTCTTCAGGTTTTGGGAGTAAGTAAACTTTCTAGAAAAACGGTTGGCCAAACGGACAGCCGCAGTGTTGATACGGTCGGTATCGGATTGGACGAGAGCAACACTGAGTTCCAATGGAAACGGTGCGTGGTTAGTATGCTGGTTTTAAATCTTTTATGTGAATGTGACTAAGCTTTCGACCGGATTGATTTTTTAAATCATAGACAACTGGAGACACGACTTTTACGACGGTATACGGTCCTGAATATTTCGGAGCTAATTTAGCCGCGAAACCAGGGTGAAACGGTCGGCTCTTCAGGTTTTGGGAGTAAGTAAACTTTCTAGAAAAACGGTTGGCCAAACGGACAGCCGCAGTGTTGATACGGTCGGTATCGAATTGGACGAGAGCAACACTGAGTTCCAATGGAAACGGTGCGTGGTTAGTATGCTGGTTTTAAATCTTTTATGTGAATGTGACTAAGCTTTCGACCGGATTGATTTTTTAAATCATAGACAACTGGAGACACAACTTTTACGACGGTATACGGTCCTGAATATTTCGGAGCTAATTTAGCGGCTAAAATCTCTGATCGGATACTGCGGATGACAACGGATTTTCTTTTCTCATCACCTTATCTCCCACATGACATCTCCATTCTCGGTGACGGAGGTTGTAGTGATGGCTTTGTGTAGTGAACGCTCGGCCTAGATTAATACGGACAAATTCATATACTTCCTTTAACTTCTGCAGTCGTTGCGCTTGCGCAGTTTCGGCTTGGCGGTCAGTATCTTCGGGTTCGTTAAATATCACGGGCTGTTCGGAATCGTCTTCGGAAAGATTCTGGTACATGGCGTTCGGCGGGTCCAATTCTCTACCGAAGTTCAGGAAAGCAGGCGAATATCCCGTTGACTCATGACGTAAAGTATTGATTGCGAACACGATTTCGGCTAGATGTTTGTCCCAGTGTTTGTGGTTTTCTTCGCAAAATTGTGCAATGGCAGTCTTGGCTGTCTTGTTGGTTCGTTCGGTCGGATTATCTTGGGGGGTGTAAACTGGGTAAGGCGGTGCTGGATACCCATCTCCCTCAAGATTTCTCGGAACGGACGACCGGTATATTGCGTGCCGTTATCTGTGAGGACAACACGAGGACAGCCAAATCTGGTAACCACGTCTTCGTATAAGGCTTGGCTTTACGAAGGGGACGACATTGTACCCACTTCGTAAATCGGTCTTGAAATACAGCCAGATAATTATTTCCTTTCGTCGAAGTCGGTAACGGGCCGACTAGATCGGTAGTCACTGTTTCCCAAGGCTGGCGGTTCTTTGACGGTCGCATCTGTCCGGCCGGTTTATGCTGTGACGTTTTGTACCTTTGACAAGAAGAGCAACTTCTTACATAACGGGTAATTTCACGAAACATGCCGGGTCAGTAGTACTTATGGGCGATTCTTGCATTGGTTTTAGCAATGCCTTGATGTCCCGCTGCCGGTGAGTCATGGTTTTCTCGTAAGACGGTTTGTCGTGCTGGTTTTGGAACACACAACTTCCACGGATCTGACATTTCGATTTCGGTAGGATCGGACATGTCCCAACACCTGTTCGCTTTGGTCTTCCTTGGTGTATTTCTGAAAGCGCGTCAGCGACTTTATTAAGGACTCCTTTCCGGTACTTTATATTAAAGTCAAACTGCTGTAAATATATGCTTCATCGAGCCAATCTACCACTCGGGGACTTAATGGAATGCCACCATCTAAGACTGGAGTGATCGGTTTGAACGGTAAAAGAGAATCCCTCGAGATACGGTCTCATCTTCTCTATGCCCCACACTATTGCTAAACACTCTTTTTCGGTTACGGAAAATTTGAGCTCTGCCGGACTTAAACTACGGCTGGCGTATGCAATTATGTGATCACCGTCGGTTCCATTTTGAATTAAAGCGGCTCCTAGTCCACTATCGGATGCATCGGTCTGTAAAATAAACGGTTTATTGAAGTCAGGGCAGGCGAGCACAGGTGATTCGGTAAGACAAACTTTTAGTTTTTCAAGTGCATCTTGTTCGACTTCTGTCCAAGACCACCTCACTCCCTTCTTTAATAAACGGTTCAACGGACTGGCTATCTGTGAAAAATGTGGTACGAATCGTCTGTACCAGAAAGGGACTCCCAAAAATCGTCTCAAACTTCTCAAGTTATGAGGGGGTGGCATATCGCGAATGGCGGCAGTTTTCTGAGGGTCGGTGCAAATGCCTTCGCTGGTGACAAGATGTCCTAAATATCTTAGCGATCTACGGCCAAATTCACACTTCTCCGGATTGATTTTTAAACTAGCTTCTCGGAGACGTCGGAATACTTCTTTAAGATTGACCAAATGTTCCTCAAAGGTTTCTCCCAAGATAATTATATCGTCGAGATACGCAAAAGCAAATTGATCTAACTCGGGTCCAATAATTCGGTCCATCAGTCTCTGAAATGTAGCTGGGGCGGAGTGAAGTCCAAAGGGCATGACTTGAAATTGATACAAACCCATGCCGGGAACGGTGAAAGCAGTAATCGGTTTACTGTTTTCTGACAGCGGTATCTGCCAATAACCGGACTTTAGGTCTATACTTGAGATATATCGGGCCCTACGGAGTTTATCCAAAATGGCATTAATGAAGGGTAAAGGTCTTTGCGACTTTGGAGGTTAACCTTAACAAAATCTATGCAAAAACGGTATTTCCCATCCTTCTTGCGGACTATCACTACGGGGGAACTCCATGGACTGTTGGACGGTTCGATTATTCCGTCTTCTAGCATCTTTTTTACTTCGGTGTTAATAATTTCTTGCATTTTAGGATTTTGCGGGCGATATCTTTGTTTGATCGGTTCTGGGTTTAAAAGTCGGATAGTATCTTCAACGAGGGGCGTCGTGTCCTTAATTGCGTCGAACTTAGCTAATTCCTTAACTAGGAAATCTTGTAGCCGTAAATCTTCGTCCGTTGTTAATTCTATTAAATTCGTTCTAGTATCCACCTGACCTACGGGACTGGTTATCGGAGTAGGCGGTGGTATTAGCTGGTTATTCAGAAAAATGTCTCCCGTTCGAAAGTTGATTTGAAAATCATGACGGGATAAAATATCCATCCCAATAACAATATCGGCGGTCAAAGACGGAAAGTGGCTAAAGGTTTCAGTGAAGACGGTATGTTCTAATTTCAACGGTACAGATACCAGATACAGATACCAGAGTATGCTTCGGAAATCTGAGTCAAACTTCCGTTAGCCGTTTTTGCCATCGTAACGGTGGATTGAGTCCTCGGTAAGTTGTAGTATTGGAACATTTCTGCAGCGAAATCGCCTATGAAGGAATGTACGGATCCGATGTCTATTAAAGCTAAAAACGGAGCTTCGTCAATAAATAAACAGACATGTGGTCTAATATCAGCTAATCTGAATGGGGTTGTATACGGTGTGGAGGTTCTTCGGCGACGGTGCTGGACTGACCTCGTTGCGGTACAGCGCCGGTTCAGTTTTCGGAACATTTGCAGTTTCTTGTCAATGTTCTTTGCCACATCTTGAGCAGAACAAACGGAAGGGATTTCTGCACTCGTTGCGAAAATGGACCCTTTCTCCGCATCTCCAACATATAGTTTCCCTAGATCATTCTCGGGCGGTACTTGGAGCGGTATTCCTCCGTTCGGTCTAGAATTTTGTGGTGTTTGCCTGGTACTTGTAGTAGCAACACCAGACGGCCGGTTGTAGAAATTTTGACTACTTGAAGGTGTGGGACGGGTACGTCTTAACTCGGTTAACAAAAGTTCGGTTTTTCTTATAAGCCTAGAAAGACTAATTACATCGGTGAAATCCGTTTTTCTATGTGTTGCCGATATTCTGGTAAAAGATTTCGGTATAACCATTGTAGTTCTTTATCTGCACTTATGTTGCCATGCCTCCTTATAAGGGTTTGCAACTCGGTTATATAACGGTATGTCGGCTCATTTGATCGTTGTAAACGACGGCTTATTTCAGCTTCTAAATCCTCAGCATAATTTAGTCGGAAAAAGAAGGTACGGAAGTCGGAAATAAACTCGTTCCAGTTACGCCAATGACATCGACTGTTGCGAAACCATAGAGCAGCGTCACCTTGCAATAATTCCGGCATGTGCGGTAATAATGTTTCAACCACAATATTTTGCAACGTGCAAATTTCTTGTAATCTTTCTATGAAAGTGGCCGGATCATTTCTGCCGCTAAAATTTATGTTCCATTTACGAATCGACGTCGATGCGTAACTATGTGCAGACGGAGACGGTAACGGACCTTGCATTGTGACGGTGGGTATGTTTGCCATATACAACGGGGTCGGACGGTAGGTTGTGGTTGGCTGTGAAATGCCTATTGTTGAGTATGCGGTAGCCGGTGGCATTCGGTGAGCGGTTGTGTTTGCGGATGGCGTCGAGGTTACATAAAGTGCTGGTATTGGGCTGGTTACGGGAACCGGTGTCGTAACATTCCCCGATTGAATTGGCGCGGGTTGCGTCATACTGGCTTGCACACTGGTTGTAGAAAAATCAAAGGCTCGCGTTTTCGGCGTCGGGGTGGTTCTACCATCTCGGATGAAAGTCAGTAAACGTTTTCTTAATGTTTCTACGGTGCCGGTTGTCTCTAATTTAAATTTCATTAATTCGGCAATTAAATCGTCTTTCTTCAGCAGGTAAACCCAGCTTACGCGAACATCGCTGGCATACGGGTCGCCTGCAAGAGACGTGGTAGCGTTTGTCGTCGTTACAATAGTAGGACTGGTTGTTGAATTATCGATGGTTGGAACACTAGCTGTAATCGTAGTCATCGTCGAGGCGGTAGTCTTCGTCTGACTCACTGTAGTTTTTCCTTGCTTAGTCATCCCAATTCCAAACGGTCGTAACTGATATCTGGTAAACTGGTTTCTGGTACGGTAACGGATTTGGAATCAGAAAAGTTAAGTTCGGTTTTCTAAAGTGCGGTCGATTATTCGTGGATGTTCACTGCTTGAGGTCGGAAACTAATGTCTCTTTCGAAAGGCTTTTTCTTTGAATTTATAGTCGGATTTTACTCCTACCACTGCTAAAATTCTCCCACTACTGAACTGGTAAATGGTGTGGAAAATACGGCGGACTTAAACTGGTTCAGTCTAAAAACTATACAGAGTTATGACGCTTTAATGTTTACTGTCTGACGGTCGGGCTTTGACATCCCACTTTTTCTTCTGGTTGAAGAAGTTTATTTACTCTAAATAGAGAGGGGATAAAATCACGGCCTGGTAAGACGGTGCGCATGATTTCCCTCTCCACCTTTTAGTAAAACTTCGGAAAAATTGTTGTCATAACTTGGTAACCCTATTAGCTGCAATTTTTCTGACTGCGGAGTTGACTTCAGCAACCTCGACTTAGTGTAAAAAGAGGTATAACTTAGTTTTAAGTGTTGTCATAACTTGGTAACCCTAGCGCAACTTGACATTATTTCGGTTAAATTAGGCCCACGGGGTTAAATTTTGTAATTAAAATGGACGGTCCCCGGAATAAAAAACAACCATATACATACCATCGGTACTATCTTGCTTCGGTTTGGTTGTGGGTCATTAAAACATTAAAATTCGGATCCTGCATACCAAAATTACTATAAATAAAGGTATAACTCGGATTTTCGGTTTTGCGCATGCGCACTCAAAACGGGCGGAAAACGGTTGTTTACTGGCCGGTCCCTGCTCGGGCGAGAACTTTGTAACGTTGTTTACGTTTTAAAGCGGTAGGCATCGGTTTCTGTTGGATTAAATACTCCTCTGAGAGATAATCCAACAGGCATCTCGGGCGCCACCCTCTGGATTTATGTGGTAGAGGGCCCACAGCGTCGGGTAGCTTTTAAACAGTGGAGACGGTTAAACCAGGGGTCTAGCTGTCTCGATTCTTAACCTAAGTAACACGAGTAAAACAACCAATTTTCCAACATTTATTATAACTTATTAATTTATTATCAACAGGTCTCTTTATTTAGCATTCAACGGTATACAATAGAAAAGGACGGAAAATATTAGAAATAATCGGTAACTTGCATGTCTCGTAACGTTTACGGTAAACTCCGGTATTTGATATTTAATGTTAACGGTAGAAAGCTCCTTAATACGGCACCCCCAACATAGCGGAATTTAAATATATAGAATTCATAGCAGGTTTAGAGAAATAAGAAATTAGTGTGTCAGACAAAGATACCTTTATAGCACCACTACTCCATAAATCACTCCATATGCTGTTCCACCGTGTGTTAGAGAGAGATGCAAAGAGGAAAAGACAGTCCTAAAGGTAATCCGATCCAGCGATAGCACTGTCTCACTCTCACTCACTAACCGGTCACACAACACAGAATCGACCTACTTAGGTAGTTTAGCCATGTGTTATAGAGAGATGTATTACGTCACATGCTTAAATAAACGATCCGGTGGCGCTACTTCTCAATGAATTACTCCATACGCTGTCAAACCCATTAATAGCTTTGCCTGGTGCTAGAGAGAGAGATGTGTTACCCGTATTCCGAGCCAGCGGTAACCCATCTCACCTCTACTTACCATACGGAAAACTACATTTTACGGTATGTATAGAAAACCCCGCTATACTGGTCAGGTGCTTACCTATCGGGTTCTGGCAGATGATGTTTCTTCGTTGCGGTCGGTCGGAGGAGTTGTTTGTAGCGGGCGGTCGGTAGATTGAATGCCCTTAAACGCGCTCGACATCGCTTTAAATAGCCTTGCGTATCCCCACCTACCATACTCCCGTCGAGCAGGCTTTGCGCGCAAAGCGATGGGGTGTAGCTCGCTGACCGTGCAGCATAGCAGGAAAGGGAAACGTGGCGAGTCAAAGCGATGTCTAGAGTCCAAGAATAGCAAATAATAAAACGTCATAGAAATTACAGAAATTATGAGACATGAAGTACCTAAAAAGAAAAGAAAAGCTAAAATAAATAAATAAAATTAGTAACTTCCTTACACTCTACATACTAGGAAGAAACTATTATGCAGTTTAAAAATTTTAAGGTGACGTAATCGGACCATTGTCGGTTGCCGATTCTCGACCAATCAAACAAAGTTCCAATCGGACCATCGTCGGCCCTAAAGCAGATAAAGTGGTCGTCGGCATAAAATCGACTATAGTAAATCGGGGCATCGTCAGTTGCCGATTCTCCACCGGTTAAAGAAAGTTCCAATCGGACCATCATCGGTCCTAAAGCAGATATGGTTTGCATTGACATAATTTCGACTATAGTAAATCGGGCCATCGTCTGTTACCGATTCTCGTCCGATTAAACAAAGTTCCAATCGGACCGTCGTCGGCCCTAAAGCAGATAAAGTAGGCGTCGTCATAAAGTCGACTATAGTAAATCGGGGCATCGTCAGTTGCCGATTCTCGACCGAATAAAGAAAGTTCCTATCGGACCATCATCAGCCCTAACGCAGATAAGGTTTGCGTTGGCATAACGTCGACTATAGTAAATAGGGTCATCGTCAGTTTTCGATTCTTATTCGATTAAACAAAGTTCCAATCGGACCGTCGTCGGCCCTAAAAAAGTGGGCTTCGGCATAAAGTCGACTATAGTAAATCGGGCCATCGTCAGTTGCCGACTTTCGACTAATTAAACAAATTTCCAATCTGACCATCGTCGGTCCTAAAGTGGTGTTGGCATAAAGTCGACTGTAGTAATGTGGACCTCCGTCAGTTACCGATTATTGACCGAAAACTGAAAATCGCAATCTGAACAACATCGGGCCAGAGTGTAGCCGCCGATGCCGACACACTGCCGAAGTTGTCGACATTGGCCCGATTCAATGCCGACGATTTGTGTTTGCTGGGATACTTTGCTATCATGCAGATAAATATGCGTCTCTTGTGACCAAGCATAAAAATATAAGCTAAGTAAATCATAATTATTTTTGCCCTAGATATATTATTCTACTATAATATTTAAAATATCATAACTGGGTCTGTTTTAATATTAGTTACGTGTGTGTGTGTATATGTTTGTTGATTAATCAACCAAAATAAGAAATAATTTTATTGAATATTTATTATTAATTTGTAGACTAAGGTTATCCATTAATAAGTTGGTAATAATCATAACAATCTTTGCTAAATATAATACATGTTTTACTTTTAGAATTAGGTAGGTAACAATAATATATTAAACATTCCAAGTTAATCATTATTTAGATTGCAAGACAAACTTTTTTTTGTGGATAACGGAATTTTAACCCAATAAAAATGTACTTCATTTTGACGAAAATGTAATTCATTCTTCCAGAAGGGGAAGATGTAGTGCAATATAAATATATGTTACATTATTTAACTATGTTATTGCTAAGATCAACAATATTATCATATCATCAAAAGCAGGTCACCCTCAGTTCATTTGTCACTAGCGTTTATGATTATTATTGTAGTTTTTCCTTGCTTAGTCATCCCAATTCCAAACGGTCGTAACTGATATCTGGTAAACTGGTTTCTGGTACGGTAACGGATTTGGAATCAGAAAAGTTAAGTTCGGTTTTCTAAAGTGCGGTCGATTATTCGTGGATGTTCACTGCTTGAGGTCGGAAACTAATGTCTCTTTCGAAAGGCTTTTTCTTTGAATTTATAGTCGGATTTTACTCCTACCACTGCTAAAATTCTCCCACTACTGAACTGGTAAATGGTGTGGAAAATACGGCGGACTTAAACTGGTTCAGTCTAAAAACTATACAGAGTTATGACGCTTTAATGTTTACTGTCTGACGGTCGGGCTTTGACATCCCACTTTTTCTTCTGGTTGAAGAAGTTTATTTACTCTAAATAGAGAGGGGATAAAATCACGGCCTGGTAAGACGGTGCGCATGATTTCCCTCTCCACCTTTTAGTAAAACTTCGGAAAAATTGTTGTCATAACTTGGTAACCCTATTAGCTGCAATTTTTCTGACTGCGGAGTTGACTTCAGCAACCTCGACTTAGTGTAAAAAGAGGTATAACTTAGTTTTAAGTGTTGCGCATGCGCAGCGCAACTTGACATTATTTCGGTTAAATTAGGCCCACGGGGTTAAATTTTGTAATTAAAATGGACGGTCCCCGGAATAAAAAACAACCATATACATACCATCGGTACTATCTTGCTTCGGTTTGGTTGTGGGTCATTAAAACATTAAAATTCGGATCCTGCATACCAAAATTACTATAAATAAAGGTATAACTCGGATTTTCGGTTTTGCGCATGCGCACTCAAAACGGGCGGAAAACGGTTGTTTACTGGCCGGTCCCTGCTCGGGCGAGAACTTTGTAACGTTGTTTACGTTTTAAAGCGGTAGGCATCGGTTTCTGTTGGATTAAATACTCCTCTGAGAGATAATCCAACAGGCATCTCGGGCGCCACCCTCTGGATTTATGTGGTAGAGGGCCCACAGCGTCGGGTAGCTTTTAAACAGTGGAGACGGTTAAACCAGGGGTCTAGCTGTCTCGATTCTTAACCTAAGTAACACGAGTAAAACAACCAATTTTCCAACATTTATTATAACTTATTAATTTATTATCAACAGGTCTCTTTATTTAGCATTCAACGGTATACAATAGAAAAGGACGGAAAATATTAGAAATAATCGGTAACTTGCATGTCTCGTAACGTTTACGGTAAACTCCGGTATTTGATATTTAATGTTAACGGTAGAAAGCTCCTTAATACGGCACCCCCAACATAGCGGAATTTAAATATATAGAATTCATAGCAGGTTTAGAGAAATAAGAAATTAGTGTGTCAGACAAAGATACCTTTATAGCACCACTACTCCATAAATCACTCCATATGCTGTTCCACCGTGTGTTAGAGAGAGATGCAAAGAGGAAAAGACAGTCCTAAAGGTAATCCGATCCAGCGATAGCACTGTCTCACTCTCACTCACTAACCGGTCACACAACACAGAATCGACCTACTTAGGTAGTTTAGCCATGTGTTATAGAGAGATGTATTACGTCACATGCTTAAATAAACGATCCGGTGGCGCTACTTCTCAATGAATTACTCCATACGCTGTCAAACCCATTAATAGCTTTGCCTGGTGCTAGAGAGAGAGATGTGTTACCCGTATTCCGAGCCAGCGGTAACCCATCTCACCTCTACTTACCATACGGAAAACTACATTTTACGGTATGTATAGAAAACCCCGCTATACTGGTCAGGTGCTTACCTATCGGGTTCTGGCAGATGATGTTTCTTCGTTGCGGTCGGTCGGAGGAGTTGTTTGTAGCGGGCGGTCGGTAGATTGAATGCCCTTAAACGCGCTCGACATCGCTTTAAATAGCCTTGCGTATCCCCACCTACCATACTCCCGTCGAGCAGGCTTTGCGCGCAAAGCGATGGGGTGTAGCTCGCTGACCGTGCAGCATAGCAGGAAAGGGAAACGTGGCGAGTCAAAGCGATGTCTAGAGTCCAAGAATAGCAAATAATAAAACGTCATAGAAATTACAGAAATTATGAGACATGAAGTACCTAAAAAGAAAAGAAAAGCTAAAATAAATAAATAAAATTAGTAACTTCCTTACACTCTACATACTAGGAAGAAACTATTATGCAGTTTAAAAATTTTAAGGTGACGTAATCGGACCATTGTCGGTTGCCGATTCTCGACCAATCAAACAAAGTTCCAATCGGACCATCGTCGGCCCTAAAGCAGATAAAGTGGTCGTCGGCATAAAATCGACTATAGTAAATCGGGGCATCGTCAGTTGCCGATTCTCCACCGGTTAAAGAAAGTTCCAATCGGACCATCATCGGTCCTAAAGCAGATATGGTTTGCATTGACATAATTTCGACTATAGTAAATCGGGCCATCGTCTGTTACCGATTCTCGTCCGATTAAACAAAGTTCCAATCGGACCGTCGTCGGCCCTAAAGCAGATAAAGTAGGCGTCGTCATAAAGTCGACTATAGTAAATCGGGGCATCGTCAGTTGCCGATTCTCGACCGAATAAAGAAAGTTCCTATCGGACCATCATCAGCCCTAACGCAGATAAGGTTTGCGTTGGCATAACGTCGACTATAGTAAATAGGGTCATCGTCAGTTTTCGATTCTTATTCGATTAAACAAAGTTCCAATCGGACCGTCGTCGGCCCTAAAAAAGTGGGCTTCGGCATAAAGTCGACTATAGTAAATCGGGCCATCGTCAGTTGCCGACTTTCGACTAATTAAACAAATTTCCAATCTGACCATCGTCGGTCCTAAAGTGGTGTTGGCATAAAGTCGACTGTAGTAATGTGGACCTCCGTCAGTTACCGATTATTGACCGAAAACTGAAAATCGCAATCTGAACAACATCGGGCCAGAGTGTAGCCGCCGATGCCGACACACTGCCGAAGTTGTCGACATTGGCCCGATTCAATGCCGACGATTTGTGTTTGCTGGGATACTTTGCTATCATGCAGATAAATATGCGTCTCTTGTGACCAAGCATAAAAATATAAGCTAAGTAAATCATAATTATTTTTGCCCTAGATATATTATTCTACTATAATATTTAAAATATCATAACTGGGTCTGTTTTAATATTAGTTACGTGTGTGTGTGTATATGTTTGTTGATTAATCAACCAAAATAAGAAATAATTTTATTGAATATTTATTATTAATTTGTAGACTAAGGTTATCCATTAATAAGTTGGTAATAATCATAACAATCTTTGCTAAATATAATACATGTTTTACTTTTAGAATTAGGTAGGTAACAATAATATATTAAACATTCCAAGTTAATCATTATTTAGATTGCAAGACAAACTTTTTTTTGTGGATAACGGAATTTTAACCCAATAAAAATGTACTTCATTTTGACGAAAATGTAATTCATTCTTCCAGAAGGGGAAGATGTAGTGCAATATAAATATATGTTACATTATTTAACTATGTTATTGCTAAGATCAACAATATTATCATATCATCAAAAGCAGGTCACCCTCAGTTCATTTGTCACTAGCGTTTATGATTATTATTGTAGTTTTTCCTTGCTTAGTCATCCCAATTCCAAACGGTCGTAACTGATATCTGGTAAACTGGTTTCTGGTACGGTAACGGATTTGGAATCAGAAAAGTTAAGTTCGGTTTTCTAAAGTGCGGTCGATTATTCGTGGATGTTCACTGCTTGAGGTCGGAAACTAATGTCTCTTTCGAAAGGCTTTTTCTTTGAATTTATAGTCGGATTTTACTCCTACCACTGCTAAAATTCTCCCACTACTGAACTGGTAAATGGTGTGGAAAATACGGCGGACTTAAACTGGTTCAGTCTAAAAACTATACAGAGTTATGACGCTTTAATGTTTACTGTCTGACGGTCGGGCTTTGACATCCCACTTTTTCTTCTGGTTGAAGAAGTTTATTTACTCTAAATAGAGAGGGGATAAAATCACGGCCTGGTAAGACGGTGCGCATGATTTCCCTCTCCACCTTTTAGTAAAACTTCGGAAAAATTGTTGTCATAACTTGGTAACCCTATTAGCTGCAATTTTTCTGACTGCGGAGTTGACTTCAGCAACCTCGACTTAGTGTAAAAAGAGGTATAACTTAGTTTTAAGTGTTGCGCATGCGCAGCGCAACTTGACATTATTTCGGTTAAATTAGGCCCACGGGGTTAAATTTTGTAATTAAAATGGACGGTCCCCGGAATAAAAAACAACCATATACATACCATCGGTACTATCTTGCTTCGGTTTGGTTGTGGGTCATTAAAACATTAAAATTCGGATCCTGCATACCAAAATTACTATAAATAAAGGTATAACTCGGATTTTCGGTTTTGCGCATGCGCACTCAAAACGGGCGGAAAACGGTTGTTTACTGGCCGGTCCCTGCTCGGGCGAGAACTTTGTAACGTTGTTTACGTTTTAAAGCGGTAGGCATCGGTTTCTGTTGGATTAAATACTCCTCTGAGAGATAATCCAACAGGCATCTCGGGCGCCACCCTCTGGATTTATGTGGTAGAGGGCCCACAGCGTCGGGTAGCTTTTAAACAGTGGAGACGGTTAAACCAGGGGTCTAGCTGTCTCGATTCTTAACCTAAGTAACACGAGTAAAACAACCAATTTTCCAACATTTATTATAACTTATTAATTTATTATCAACAGGTCTCTTTATTTAGCATTCAACGGTATACAATAGAAAAGGACGGAAAATATTAGAAATAATCGGTAACTTGCATGTCTCGTAACGTTTACGGTAAACTCCGGTATTTGATATTTAATGTTAACGGTAGAAAGCTCCTTAATACGGCACCCCCAACATAGCGGAATTTAAATATATAGAATTCATAGCAGGTTTAGAGAAATAAGAAATTAGTGTGTCAGACAAAGATACCTTTATAGCACCACTACTCCATAAATCACTCCATATGCTGTTCCACCGTGTGTTAGAGAGAGATGCAAAGAGGAAAAGACAGTCCTAAAGGTAATCCGATCCAGCGATAGCACTGTCTCACTCTCACTCACTAACCGGTCACACAACACAGAATCGACCTACTTAGGTAGTTTAGCCATGTGTTATAGAGAGATGTATTACGTCACATGCTTAAATAAACGATCCGGTGGCGCTACTTCTCAATGAATTACTCCATACGCTGTCAAACCCATTAATAGCTTTGCCTGGTGCTAGAGAGAGAGATGTGTTACCCGTATTCCGAGCCAGCGGTAACCCATCTCACCTCTACTTACCATACGGAAAACTACATTTTACGGTATGTATAGAAAACCCCGCTATACTGGTCAGGTGCTTACCTATCGGGTTCTGGCAGATGATGTTTCTTCGTTGCGGTCGGTCGGAGGAGTTGTTTGTAGCGGGCGGTCGGTAGATTGAATGCCCTTAAACGCGCTCGACATCGCTTTAAATAGCCTTGCGTATCCCCACCTACCATACTCCCGTCGAGCAGGCTTTGCGCGCAAAGCGATGGGGTGTAGCTCGCTGACCGTGCAGCATAGCAGGAAAGGGAAACGTGGCGAGTCAAAGCGATGTCTAGAGTCCAAGAATAGCAAATAATAAAACGTCATAGAAATTACAGAAATTATGAGACATGAAGTACCTAAAAAGAAAAGAAAAGCTAAAATAAATAAATAAAATTAGTAACTTCCTTACACTCTACATACTAGGAAGAAACTATTATGCAGTTTAAAAATTTTAAGGTGACGTAATCGGACCATTGTCGGTTGCCGATTCTCGACCAATCAAACAAAGTTCCAATCGGACCATCGTCGGCCCTAAAGCAGATAAAGTGGTCGTCGGCATAAAATCGACTATAGTAAATCGGGGCATCGTCAGTTGCCGATTCTCCACCGGTTAAAGAAAGTTCCAATCGGACCATCATCGGTCCTAAAGCAGATATGGTTTGCATTGACATAATTTCGACTATAGTAAATCGGGCCATCGTCTGTTACCGATTCTCGTCCGATTAAACAAAGTTCCAATCGGACCGTCGTCGGCCCTAAAGCAGATAAAGTAGGCGTCGTCATAAAGTCGACTATAGTAAATCGGGGCATCGTCAGTTGCCGATTCTCGACCGAATAAAGAAAGTTCCTATCGGACCATCATCAGCCCTAACGCAGATAAGGTTTGCGTTGGCATAACGTCGACTATAGTAAATAGGGTCATCGTCAGTTTTCGATTCTTATTCGATTAAACAAAGTTCCAATCGGACCGTCGTCGGCCCTAAAAAAGTGGGCTTCGGCATAAAGTCGACTATAGTAAATCGGGCCATCGTCAGTTGCCGACTTTCGACTAATTAAACAAATTTCCAATCTGACCATCGTCGGTCCTAAAGTGGTGTTGGCATAAAGTCGACTGTAGTAATGTGGACCTCCGTCAGTTACCGATTATTGACCGAAAACTGAAAATCGCAATCTGAACAACATCGGGCCAGAGTGTAGCCGCCGATGCCGACACACTGCCGAAGTTGTCGACATTGGCCCGATTCAATGCCGACGATTTGTGTTTGCTGGGATACTTTGCTATCATGCAGATAAATATGCGTCTCTTGTGACCAAGCATAAAAATATAAGCTAAGTAAATCATAATTATTTTTGCCCTAGATATATTATTCTACTATAATATTTAAAATATCATAACTGGGTCTGTTTTAATATTAGTTACGTGTGTGTGTGTATATGTTTGTTGATTAATCAACCAAAATAAGAAATAATTTTATTGAATATTTATTATTAATTTGTAGACTAAGGTTATCCATTAATAAGTTGGTAATAATCATAACAATCTTTGCTAAATATAATACATGTTTTACTTTTAGAATTAGGTAGGTAACAATAATATATTAAACATTCCAAGTTAATCATTATTTAGATTGCAAGACAAACTTTTTTTTGTGGATAACGGAATTTTAACCCAATAAAAATGTACTTCATTTTGACGAAAATGTAATTCATTCTTCCAGAAGGGGAAGATGTAGTGCAATATAAATATATGTTACATTATTTAACTATGTTATTGCTAAGATCAACAATATTATCATATCATCAAAAGCAGGTCACCCTCAGTTCATTTGTCACTAGCGTTTATGATTATTATTGTTAATCCATTCGTCAATATAGAAATATCAATTATACAAATCCGTTGCGTTATTTAAACGGGACCGCACAATATTTACGACTTGTGGCCATATGAAAAGCGAGCGAAGAATGATAGAAATGGCAAGAATTATATTTCTCTACTTCGGGAACTTCTTTAAAAAACTTTATTTTTACAATTTTTGGTTGAAGACAGAATTACAATGACTTATTATTATGAAAGTCTTCGGTAAAATGAACCTAAAGCTACTAGTTATATTTCGTTTTTATATTAAAAATATACATTAGAAAATAATTAGAAAGTAAACAGAGATAATGAAAAGTAAATAGTTTTCTAGAATTTCAATATCATAACTCCTCCCTTCCCAGAGAAGAAAATAGCGGCGAAGAAGGTATTTTCGGATGGTCTTCTTCTATGCTTAATATTTCATGGCTCTTCCTTGTTTTCTTTTTTTTTCAAGTAGACTACAAGTAGTATGGTTCCAATGGATAGGACGGCAATGATTAATGAGTTGATCCATGGATGATGTGGTTTGTGGAGATCTTCAAGATCTGAAGTTCTTAAATTGTTTGCAATAAGCTTCAATTGGTTTAAGTTTTGGTGATTAATTTGTTTTAAATGAAATATTCTTTGATCTTTGCTTGGTTGCTTGATTGTATTAATTTATATTAAAGGTAATTCAAATTAATTTTGCAATTATTCAAAGATATAACAGAAGGATTCCATATTTCATATATTCCATCTCTTTCACATGAGGATGTGATTCTTGTTGACGGGGTGGGTATTACTAAGAGTTGTTGAAACTTGATTTGTCTAATAGACGTTTCTGAAATGTAGATTGGAGTTCCATGGCATGAATTTTTTCCTGTTCTTATAAGATCAGCTAAACATGGCTGGTGTTTGTAGAGGTTTTGTTGTTGACAGAAGTACCAATCTTCAACTTCAGGGCAGGTTTCTGACGTTGTCTAATATTGTTCCGTGTTGAACACTAGGTAAGGGTGTTCAGGAATTATTGTTTGGTTTTGGATAGGAATTTTTTAAATTGTGATGGGAATACGAGAGGTATGTGAATTTTAAACAATATAATTTTGTCTTGTATTATAACTTGAGATGCAAAAAGAAAATAATAGTTTATAGATTTTTTAAAATTCGGAACTTGATCTGGATTATATAATTTATATAATTTTTGTAAAATTATTTCAAGTTGTGCAGGTTCTATTATTGAGCTATGTAGAATATTAAGTCTTGCAAAAGAAATAGCAATTTCTAAATTATTTAGGGTATATTGAATTGATTGTAGTTGTAATAATAAATTGTCGATTAAATTAGAAAATTAAAATGCTTGTTCTAGTTTTTAAAATTTTATCAGTTTCTTTGGACAAAAGTTTTATTTGAGTTTCTAGTATTTGCTGATTTTCTTTTATTTTTTCAAAATTGTCACTGTAAGTTTTTGAAAGATGTTGCAGAAAGCTTTTTTGAGTTTTAATATCAAGATTAAGCTTGTTTTCAATTTTCTGCAAAATGTCTTCAAATCTGAATCTAGAGTTCCAAATAACCATTTTGGGATTTTACCAATACCATTAATTAAACCTCGTTTTGATCTATGAGAGTCAGAAAATGTTTTAATTTTATTTGCAATATTGTTTGTTAATGAATTTTATTATTTTGTTAGTTAATAAAATGTTGGTTTGTTGATTATTAATATTTTCGTACAATGATTTTAATGATTCTTGAATTTGTAATATTGAATTTTCAGGATATGAAAGGTTTACGTGATAAAAAAAACTATGTTTGGTTTAAACTATTTTTGATTTACCTATATAGACTGGAAGAATGGGATTTTTAATTGCTTTTACGTCGAGTGCTTTTGTTAGTCCTAGTGGAATTAGTATTATGAGTGGGTGAAAGAGGTACATGTCTCATTCTACAAACCGTTGAGGTTTCATTAGTTTTTTATGATATGCTTTATTATTTGATGCTACTTTATTGTCTTCAATTAATATAGGATTTTCTAGTTTTTCATAGGGGTTAACAGTTTTCTTTTGATTTGCGTATCGTTTCGTAAGTTTATATAAATTTTGATATTTTGATTTGCTTTTATTAAATGTTTTTCTTGTTTTTGTTCTAGTTTACTACGTATTAATTTATTTAAAATTTCTAGATTTTCGGAATAATCTCTCTAGATTCATTAGGTTTAGTGTTTTTAAGTGTATGAAGAGTTTCGGCTAGGGTTGAGTGAAAACGTTCAATTGGACTATTGCTATTTGGATTATAAAGTGTTGTATAGGGGATTTCAATAGAATGAACTTTGCATAAGCTTTGAACAACTTAATTTTTTAATTCTTTTCCATTGTCTGTCGTTAAGCGTCTAGGTATTCCAAAATGATTAATTAATTGCAATTTCTATACCTGTTAAAGATTTAATGGCGTATGTTTGACCTAATTTCGAAAAAGTATAGTATTGTCCATGAGTTTTCTATGTGTCAACATAAATATGATCAAAATGTTAATGTCCTATGGGTGTTTGTTAGGGTGTCTTTCATATTTAGTTTTTTGACAAATATCACAAATATTAACTTAGTCTCGTACGTCTTGGTCCATTTTAGGCCAGTAAAATAATCTTTTAATTGCTTGAAGGTTTTTCTGAATACCTCTGTGACTTGTCTTTGTTTCATGATATTGTTGTAATTTTAGTTTTTGTTCGCCTTTGTCTGTGATGTCAGTTAAAATATTGTTTGAAATAAAAAGTCAAAATGCATTATTTTTAAAGGAAGTTTGAAGAGTTTGGATAAATACTGGTTCAAGTTCTTTGCTCTCGAAAAATAAACAATAAGTTTGTTTTGGAACAAAAGTGAATTATCATATTTCTTTCGTATGAAAAAGTAAATTCTGTTTTTGTGAAAAAATTTTTCTTTGTCTACTTTATGTTGTTCATTGTTACTAAACAATATAATTATCTGATTTTTATAAGTGTTTATATTTTTTTCAGTGTATGGGGCTCCTATGAATGGGTTTTCATAATTAGAATGAACAGTTTCATTGTCGGTCTGTTCTATGTTTGTTTGGTTATTATTTTCAGTGATTTGTGTGAAAGATTGATTTTGATTACCTTTTGAGGGTATTAAAATATCACCTACAATATTGATTTTTGGTAATGTGTTTGCTGTGGTTTTTATGTTTGTAAGAGATGTGTCTGAAAGATTAAAGTTATCTTCTAGGATTTTTTTCTTTGGAAAAATCTGAGATATTTACATCTGCGTTGACAAGAGTGAAAAATTTATCTGAATTATCAATATTCATGGGATTTATTTCAATTCTAGAAAGAGCATTGGCATTTGTGTTTAATTTTCCTTTTTTGTAACGAATTTCAAAGTTGTATTTCTCTAATTTAAGTCGAATCGAATCGAATGAGTTTTGAGTTAGGATCTTTCAAAGAAAAGAGCCATTGAAGTGGTTTGTGGTCACTAATAATTTTGAATTTTCTTCCAAAAAGATAAAGTATTTACAAACCCAGACAATTGCGAGCAGTTCTTTTTCTATTGTACTATAATTGACTTCAGAAGGATTTAAAGTTCTAAAAGCAAATGAAATAGGAATATCACTTCCTATAAGACCTTGAGATAGAACAGCTCCTATAGCAAAGTTTGATGCATCTGTAGTCAAATTAAATGGTTTTGAAAAGTCAGGATATTGAAGGATTGGATCATTCATTAAGAATTTTTAACAAGTATTGAAAGCGTTTACAAATTCAGGTGTATGCTCTATTTTTTCATTTTTCTTAAGACATTGTGTTAAAGGTTTAGGTAATTTACCAAAATTTTCAATAAATTTTCTATAATAACCCACTAAACCAAGAAATGATTTTATTTCTCGACTACTCTTTGGGATTGGAAAATTTTGAATTGCTTTGATTTTCTTAGGATTCGGTTTAATACCTTGTGGAGTTATAATATGTGCCAAAAATTCAACACTTTTACAAAAAAACTGACTAACTGAATTTTAAGACCTGCTTCTTGAAGTCTTTGAAAAACTTGTTTTAACTTAGATATAGGTTCTTGAAGAGAAGTTGAATATATTTTAATGTCATCCATGTAAACTAAGCAGATTTTGCCTTGAGGATGGCGATTCAAGTGGCGGCTATTTTTTATAACGACCCGATTTTCCGATCTAGGAGTGAACGCTGGCAACATCGCATCTTGTGTGGTTTGTAAGGTCACCTCATCTCTCGATAAATTTTGACTTCCACAGTTGACTTCTGTCATTTTTGTTTACTTTTTCCGTTCGTAAAGTTGTTTCTTTTTATAAGAGTGCCGTTTTTTAGTTTAATGCATTAAAAAAAGACTGGGAATTTAAATTTTATTATCCAAGAAAGATTCAGAGCTTTTGCGCTTCCCGAATATGTATTTTGAGATCCAACTTCTCCACAGAGTACGAAATTCAATGTCGGCACTCATTTGCAAACCAAAAAGAAGAGAAACTTGACCAAATTTTACAACAGCCCTAAAAAGAAGGTAAGCATATAGTTCAAGAGGGATTTGACATCTGTAAAAAATCTGATTTTAGGATTTACCAATATTACCATCTCTCTATCTTTTTTCAAGTGTTTTACACCCATAGTCGCAAAAAACTGTTTTTACGAGAAGGGTAACAAAATTGATAGATTTGAGGTTTATTTTGGTAATTACCCCACAAAAAGTGCCTTATAAATGTTGGTATCTATTGGCAATGAGAATTTGACGCACGGCAATCTGTGCTTTATAAATACCTTAAACACTCCTGTGTGAGCCACCGGCCGAGCGACGGCAACGAATACGTTTAAAATGATGGCAAATACACACTTAGCATGGTTTAAATGTAGAGGAGCACTGCATACTAAATACTAGCATTGCAGGCAATATTGGCAAAAAATGTATGGGGTGATTCACCATATTTTTCCCACTACATAGCTCATTTATTATTAGAGATAGAAAAATATTTTAAATACAAAAGTTGATTAGTTCTTCACAAATTTTAAGAAAATTCAATACAAATTTTCAAAATGTCAAATTTAGACTTAGACATTTTCTTATTTTAAATTGAACACCCTGTATATTTTTTAAAATTTCGGTATATCTTGTAGGGTTTATCTTAAGCAGTTCTCGAGTGAAATAAAAAATAATTTGCCATAAGGGCGATGTGTTAGCCAAGGAAAAAGAGTAGGTGGTTCTTTATTCAACACATTGCTCTTAAGTCAACGTTTTTCTTGAAAAATATACAGGGTGTTCCATTTGAAATAAGAAAGTTGATGTCGAAATTTTTGGTTAAATTTTCCTAAAATTTGTGAAAAACTCAGCAACTTTTGTATTATTTTTTTTTCTATCTTTAAGAATAAATGAGTTATGTAGTTGGAAAATATGGTAAATCACCCTTACCACTAAGTGCCAAACCCACGCAAAAATTAAAAGTTTAAAAGTGCACCTCCTTGATTGGTCGGCTCAATAGGAATACAGATGCAAATTCCGATACCACTGATAATTGGCTTTTTCTCCCTATTTAAAGTATTTATGCATAAAATAAAAATTGTAATGATTGTGGATTAAAAATATTTTAAATATATAAAAATAATTTACGAATGCACATTTATTTTATGATATCCTTAAACGAACAAAAATTCGTAGAAAAACCAATATGTAATAAATAAATAAATGTTACTATAAACAAACACTTATACACTTATATTTATATTCTAACATGAAGTCTTGGTCATACCAAAAATAGAGGAAAATTCTTTCATAAATTGATTTAAATATTTATTAAGAGGAGGTTTTCCATACAACAGTAAATTGCAACAGGGAAAATTTTATTTAGAATCTCTTTGATTGTGAATCAAAAAAATAAGGTTTGCTTCAGTTGCTTTATATAAAAATTCCTTGGCCAAAAATTTAAAAACTTAGTACTTCCTTCTTCTTGTTATAAGATAAGATGAAGATTTATTCAGCATCTTTTTTCCTGGATGTTCTGCCCCCTTTCCAGTCACAGGCACCCCGTAACCAAGCCTTAGTAGCATCTTCAACGACAGAATGAGGAAAAGTTGGTTGACTTCTTAAGGGATTTTTTACAGAATCTAAAAAAGTTTAAATTGTGGTAAGTATAGCTGTAAATTATTTTTTTTTGGATAAACCAGTATTTTGTTTTAGGAAAAAGTAGCCCTTTTTGCTTAAAAAGTGACAAAATATCGGTTTCTCAAATAAAAAAGAAATTAAAAACTTTAATCTAGTTGTTTTATTGGCAAATTTACGTTAAAATAAAAAAATAGTACCACAGACGAGTTTTTTCAAATTAATTTTAAAAAAGACAGCTCGGTTTCACAAGAAATTTAAAGGTCATCATTCTCTGGGTCAGCAAGAGAAATTTCAGTATTAGAAAATGATTTGGACGTAGACTGAATTGATGAATCTTTAGATGGCTCGATCCAATACTTCAACTAAAAAGCCAGTTAACTCTTTTTTGATATAGTATCCTTTAGCCTACTATAGAGGCCATAGTGACACCAAACTGAGAAAAAATTCATGTTTTACCGGTCAATTTAGTTATAAAAATGGCGGCAACAGTAGACTAAATGGCACTGAAGGCTGAATACAGGTAGGAATTAACTGGCTTTTTAGTTGAGAACGGTTTTGCTCGATTACAAAAGAAATTTGTAAATTATTAGTGTCAGTATCGCTTAAGCATTGTAGATCATGATGTGACCTTTGATTTTCTTGTAAAGTGGTGTCTAGATCACGATTTAATGCTGTGTTCATACAGGCAAATCAAAATAAAAATTTAAAAAAAAAATAATTAAAATTAAAGTTGAATCAGCTTATGGGGAACAGTGTAGGCATTTATACAGCATAAATAAAAAGATGAGTAACTTTTAACATTAATTTTTATCATAAAACGGATTGGAGCATGCCCCTTTGACGCACATAACCTCACTTTCATTTGTTTTTGTAATTTAAATGGGGTTTTTTTGCAGTTTTTGGTTTGTTTTTAACAGATATTATTAAGGAAAACATCATGATGGAGTTTAGTTTAATTATTTCAACTATTGGTGTCATTCACTTTTGTATACATGTGCAGAAGCTGTGTGCTGTTCGCTTCAAAGTTATTATTTTTATGTTAATTTTTATATGCCTGTATAAACCCAGCAAAAATTACGATTTTTGGTCGCTTTACTGGTAGTTGTGAACATTTTTAACTCCACTCTAGGTCGACCTTATTTAAGAACAAAAGAATATAAGTACTTACGCAGTATCGGCTTCCACATCCATGGTGACTTGAAACTCAAACTAAATTTAAGTCAATTTTAAAAGAAAACTTGCAAAACACAAAAATGCGTCGGCAAGTACATCAAGTTGTCAACCGCACGACAGATATCAATCGCGCGGGAAATTTTAAAAATGCGGCGTTCAAAAGACACGATATCTGGCAATGCGTTTGATCGGACCGGAAAGGTGGTTTAGAAATGCATGCAATTTTTAAAGGAATGATGGCGTTTCACTTGGTATGTAAAGCACGTTTTTCAATTATTGGCAAAATAACATAAATTTGCCAATACATCAGCACTAGTAAATAATCATTGGCAAAATAGCGCAATTTTGCCAATAATACTACTGTAGTAAATAACCAATGGAATTCACTTGCCAATAAAGCAAATACACCTTACCACCTTTCATTGTTTGTGGGGTATGCAGTATACGGTTTTTTTGCCAGTTTTGATTTTTTATAACAAATTATTTATGGGGGCACCTACTAGGGTCCCTAGGACCCCAAATCCGTCTGCGCCGGTTGATTTTTTTTTCAATTTTTTTTGTGTTTTTTTTGTATTTTTTCTCTCTAAAACGATCCATTCCAACATAGCCCAACCCAACCTATTCCAAGCCAAACCCAAAACAATCAAAATAATACATTACAACGGCGCAGGCGGATTTGGGGTCCTAGGGACCCTAGTAGGTACCTCTATAAAGAATTTTTCATAAAAAATCAAAAATAGCAGAAAACCGTATAATTACCTTTATTTTGTCTACACTAAAGTATCATTCATACAAGGCATAGTCATACTTTTAGTTCTAATTTTAGTCATAAAGCTATCTTTATCACTGCACGTCTCGTTAAAAAAAAGAACAGTGACAGAGATAAAACAAACAAAGACTAAAACTATGACTATGCCTTGTATGAACGATATTTAAGTGTATAAATACAGACCGCTTCAAGCTACTGCGAACATAGGGCGGAAGAAGTCTAATTTGCCAGTGTACGTACATGCAGAGACACCGTACGCCTATCAGTGAAGCAACCAATACTCAGGCTTGCGATCACCACTTACATGACTTTCCTTTGGTATTTAGTACGCCTCTAACCACGGTGCTGTGTGGAGCGTAGTCAATGAAACCGGAATTTGGTCAATAAATACGCAAATTTTTATAACATAATTTTCTTATTTTTTTTCACTGATAAATAAGAGCGTTTTATTGTCAACTGCTCAGATTTATCACTGACAACGTGTTACAATGAAAATAATAAGGAGAAACAAAATAAAAGCAAGTTCTCAAAATAAAATAATACATTCTAAAAACCAAAGATTCTCCCAGTCAAAAAAAAATTAGAGCAAATGTTCGAAAAGTCCTCCTTGCTCGGCTAGACAATATACGAGCCTATTATAAAAACCCCTTTTAACGTTTCCAAGCATGTTAGGGGTGATAGTTTGAAAAGCTTCTTCAATTTTAATCCGAAGTTCTTCCAAATTATTAGCCCTTTCATGCCCGTAAACTTTATTTTTGATATAACTCCACAGATAGAAGTCATTAGGAGCAAGATCGGTAGTAGTAAATAGTTCCCCGTGTACTTATAACCCGATTAGGAAATACATTATTAAGATATTCCCTAACAAGGCCAACATTGTGAGCGGGACAACCATCTTGTTGAAACCATGTTTCACCAAATCTCACACCTAACAACTGCCTAGCAGTTGGAATAATATGCTGCTGCAGTAGATCCAAGTATCTAGGACCATTCAAATTGCCGTTAATAAAAAATGGCCCAATTACGTGTTCCCCTACAATACCCCCCCAAACATTTAGTTTTTGGGGATACTGTGTTCTTACGTCAAAATACAAATGCAAATTTTCCCTCGACCAATATCGAACGTGTGTTGGGTTATGACGATTCAATAATGGAAAAGTGCTTTCATCTGTGAAAAGAATAGATCTCAGAAAGTTTTTAGTTTTAAAAATGTATTATTTCAATTAAGAACTTACCAATCTGTTTCTCGAGCAAGGCAGAAATAAAACAAAATAATAAAAACAAAATGAATTTCCAAGAGATAACACTGCAGCGTGCTTCGAATCCACCTCGGTCGTACGGCACAGAGAGTAAATTGGACTTGATTCCCCCTATGTTCGCAGTAGCTTGAAGCGGTCTGTATATAAAGGATATAATATATAGTGATACATTCAATGCCCACTGGTTCAGCCAAAGGAAACCTCATATTAGACACGCAAAGTAAATTATTACATCTATTGGTATCCGCATACCTAACACGTTCAAAATAACCCCAAAGCCCGCTACATTTTTGACTACTAAATTTTGACCAAAATTGACTGAATACAAAACAGCACTAGCCAATTGATGAAATGAAACAAAAAAATGTCAGTCATTTGGTGTTTGCATGGTGCATACTAGATTATTGATAAGTGCAAGACTAACCATTTATTTTTGAAAGTCCCTCGATAAGCCCTTATAAGCTTTCTTATTGCCTTTTTAAAATAATTTTTAAAATAATATAGTATAATATAGAAAGCGTGAGGTAAGCTGTGTTGTCTCCAAATGAAGCCACTCATATGAAAAATTTTGAGATAATGTTTTACTTGTTCAGGTCAGAATTTTTTATAGCATATTTCCTTATTGGTGTAAGCTTCAATTAGTTTTTCCAAGAGAATTGTAATTTACAAGACAAAATCAAATCCCACTTTGCACTTCCTTAAAATCCTCCAGGTTTTTTAGGCAGTGTCAAATACAATACTGCTTTCTACTCTTAACACAGTAAAGCAAAAATGACTCATTTTTTTGTAGTTTATGCTGAGGAGATTGGTAAGGTCGCTTTGAAGGGCATTTTTAAGGTTGATTTATCACTTTAATATATTTTTTTATTGAATTTTATTATTCAGGTTAAAAATATATATCTTCTTATTTAATATTATTAAATTAGTTATTTGGGTTCATAAAGAAGTAGGTATCTAACTATCTCTCCTTTTGTTCTTTATATCATCATTGGCATTATCTATGTACTTTCTTCATTGCCATTTCCATTCACAGGAACAACGTGCTAAAGATCTATCGACACACAACACTTTTTTATATTTTAAGAAAAGCTACTGTATTTGCTTCAAGATAAGTTGTATCTAGAGGGTGACTAACTGGAGAAAAGGACCAAGATATTGTGCCACCTGATTTGCTCCAAGACTATTTTTTAACTTATATACTTTTTAACAATAAGTATATACTATTTTTTAAGAATAAGTTTATTTTATAAAAAAGTCAAAGCAGGACATTTTATAACACTGAGTCTTTATTTTTGGGTACACACTTACCAAATGTGATAATTTTTCTAACGCAAAAATAGAATCTAGGAGAAACATAACTTATGCATTCATGGGTGGAAATAACGAAAAAAATTCAAACTTGGATGAGCATCCCACAAGGAACACACAATCTGTTTGTTTTTTTTTTAGTTTCTTTTCGGTTGAGATTTTTTAACTTCTTTTTTTATTATGCATTCATATTATTACTTACTCTTTGGAGTGAGGTGAATTTAAAAAAACAAATTTTTTTCAGCCATAACTTATTATCTTCTTTCTCGAGAAAAAAAAAGAAACGAAAAACGTGTATTGATAAAAAGTAATAAACATGAATTCTCTCTTGGGTATTGGGGCTGAAAAGCCTGAAGCCCATTGTGTCCAGGGAAGAAGATAAATTCTCTCCAATCTTTAAGAAAAACGAGACAATAAATAATAAACATTTTTTACAAAATTATTTACTTAACTATGGTCGTTTTTTTGTTTTACAGGGAGAAAGGTGCTGGTTCTACTCTTGGTTCTACTGCAGATATAAGAAAATAGTGGCAATGATCCACCATAATGATATACAAGGACGTTTTGAAGGGGGTATTACGGTGTCTTATTGCTGTCTTATCCAATCGTATTTAGAGCACAAAATGTGGGTAAATTTTTAAATATAATGTTGATTAGTCTATTAGCTGATTTATATAGGTATTATTAATCACGGCCGACTGAATACAAATTCAATACGATTACCTTGTCAAATCCATCATGAAAACGCGAATTGAAAGTGTAGCAAGTCAAATCCGCTTTTTTGGTATCGGAATCAAGCCGCATAAAAATATTCGCTTTTTATCTCTCTTTTTTACTTTTTATCCCTTCTTTAGACATGGGGATACTTAAATGAAAAAAGGTCTCGTTTTATGAAAACAGAAATGAGAATATTTAATATGTATTCAGTCAGCAGAACAGAATTTATTATTTCTTTTACCCAGAACGTTTAAGTTCAAAAATGCAAGATAGCGGAGTAAATTAAATATTAAGTGTTTTAAGAAATAGGCAGTTAAGTTCGTCATAGAACTAACGTACGCGTAAACGTGGAATGTAGCGCAATATTCCGCCTTCTTTTTATCTGTAAAAAGAATGTCGGTTGAAATGAGATATCAGAATCCCATCTCTGCGGTATTGCGTTGACAAGTTCACGTTTACGGCATGTATAACGTTAAGATCAGACGCTAACTAACGTAGTCTTACGTCTACGTCATGTTGCTAACGCAGCAAATTGTACCGAACAGTCAAAAAATCAGTAGACTGGTAATACAAATAGGGCTGAAGAAAAAAAAAGCAAGATAGAAATAAACTGTACCAAAATGGAAAGGGCAGAAACGTCCGATACGACAAATTTCACGTCTACGACCAGGCACCTCTTACGTATCATGGCCTACTTAAACTGCCTAATGGCTGAAACCTTGTTTGGCCAACCTGTATATTTTTGTTAACAAATATATTTTTGTCCTACTACTTATAAAAATCGGCTCATTTTTTGATAAGTTATAAGTTTTCAAAGAACCCGATTTTCACAACTTTTATATTTTTGAAATGAGAAAGAATCAAGATTTTTTTAGCAAATTGAGTTGGTTAAAAAATTAGCTCAACAATTTTTTTTACTACTCTGTATATGTCTTAACCTAAATAAGACCACTTACGACATTTTACGTAAAGTATAGTACACAACTCGCATATTATGGTCTTTACACATTCAGATATATTAAGATACTCGTTTAATGACCATCATAACATGCTTGTTATGTAAACTATTATTATGACAAATTGGATAAAAATCGGTTAAGTAGCTTTTGAGTAATCTACAACTAGTTTTGATTCAGCCCTTTCTAATTTACTCTCATTTATATTATTTAAAAATATTTTATTTATTTCCGTTGTCTTCTTAAATATTCTTTGTTTTTTATTAGTTTTTTACCATATATATAAATTTTAATGTATTTGTTTTACTAAAATGTCGTGTTTTATTTTAAGATTAATGTTAATATAATTTTTAACTAAACTATTTTCAAACATTTTACCCTTTTGTTATTTTAATTTATTTGATTTATTTATGTTGTCTTTGTAAAACATATTTCTTTCTACTGAATCAGGAACATAAATTGGTAGACATCTTTTAAGGATTCTATGAAGCATTATTCTCCCTAAAAAAATTAAAAGGGCTTTTAAAATAAAATAACTAGGAATAAAAAGTCAATATAACTTTATTTAGTGAATATAGTTATGTACTAAAGCAAAAGTGTGAGAGAGGCAAATACTCGCCGGTATATGATCGTAACTTTTCCTTGGGTGAACCGTTGATAAAATTAGGAATGCATTAAACAACCAAAACAAATATAAATTGGTTAGATTTCAAGGTCACGAACTTTAAAAATATATTATATGCATTTACAGGATGTCCGCTATATTTTGAATCTTTGACCCCCACGATAGCGCCGCTATTATTTTCCAAGCTACTTCATTTCCCATTTCCATAAGCAAATTTTAACTGTGGCCAATTTTTCACTTTTATTATTAAGCAAAAACCTTTTCAAATTACTAATAGGTAGGCTCAATCAATTTAGTCCCCTTGTAAAACATTTTGTACTTGATTAATAACATAGTGAGTGCACCCCCCCCCATGCTTAGGAGACAGATTTATTAAAAGTTGATATGTCGTAATTTTGTACTAATTATATACTCTTAAAGAAGGGTACTTTTAGTTTACAAAAACCATCGGTTCCTAAGATTTTTGTTTGTTTGTTATGGGGTGTGTAGTTTCATATCAAAGTACACCCCTGTACTTAGAAAAGAGATTCGAACAAAAATAACTATGCCAGAATTTGGTATTAATTATGTACTAATTTCGTCCCCTTCTAAAAAATTTCCTACTATTAAGATAACTTCATTTTTTTTTGTTTTTATGGAGTTTTTAGCTTGATATCGAGGCACAACCCCCTCTGCTTAAGAAATAGATTTGAAAAAAAGCAATTATGCCAGAATTTGATAAGGTAATTCCGTCCCCTTCTAGAAAATTTTCTACTATCAAGATAACTTAATTTTTTTCAAGGCACACCCCCCTCTGCTTAAGAAATAGATTTGAAAAAAGCAGGACTTTTTGTTTTTTTTTAATTTGATAAATAACCGGAGAATAAGATGTTAAATTTAAAAAGATAAGTATTATATTCGCATATAAACAAAAAAAAAAGTTATCTTGAGAGTAGTCAATTTTTTAAAAAGGGCCGAAATTAGTAACAAATAAGCTTTTTTCAAATCTCTTTCCTAGGCAGAGGGGGGTATGCCTTGGTATCAAGCTACATACCCCATTTAAACAAAAAAAAATGAAGTTATCTTAAGAGTAGGTAATTTTTTAGTCAATTTTCGTCACAGGCAGGGATCTTAAGACCCTCTGAAAGGTGATCCTACTAACATCGATACCGTCCCAGCAAAACTTGGTTTTAACAGTAGACTTTCTCCCCAGCCTTCGGCAGTCATATTAAGTTGACCCGAAAATCGAAGGTCAATGCCGGTTTCACTAGTCACCATCGGAGTCCCGTCAGACACATCCTTTGGAATAGTCCCGCTGCCCCAAAGCGCAGGTCGCATCTTTTAGGTCACCTTCTGTTGTCTCAGGCTGTTGGGAGTCCAGTCCAAACCTATATTTACTCCAAATATATTTTTCTTCAGTTTCTTCAGGATAATCAAAATCAGTTAAAAAAATTTTAAACTATTTATTTCCCACTTTATACGAAATTACCTGATGATTCCCAACCAGAATAATTTATGAACAGCTAGTCGTTATGAAAATGGATACATAATAATATGGGTTTCGTTTAAACACACAAAGTATATGTCATTTCACATTTGCTATGATATTTAAATTTTATTGGCAAATATTTGCAAAAAATGATAAAGCTTTTGTATTTAAATTTTTTACTTAGAATCAAAATATAGCGGGACATTGCATCTGTATATAATACACGAGGAAATATTTTTGTGTAGTACTGCGAGTTTTACTAGTACTAGTCGACCAAACTCTTGATATTTACCTAATAGAACAGATTTTCGACATTCTTCATCCTCAAATCGTTAGTTTATAGGGCTACAATCTAAAATGGTACATCCCGGAGTTCATCCGTTCACCGTCCATCAACTAACTAATTGTGAGTAACATCCTTTTGGTTTCTGCATTTCTTTTCATAAACGCCTAAAAATGGAAACCATTATATTTAAATTTATACTTATTAGAGGAACAAAAGTAGTAAAATTATAATCCATTATATCATAGTTCAAAAAACGAAACTGAATATGAAGAGAAATATTCCGTGGGTATACTTTTGTTTTTCAAACACACACACGAAAAAACATATTGACGTCACAGTCACCCCTAAAGTGAATTCTAAAAGAAAAAAATGGTAGAAAGCACGGATAGTCCAAAATCAATTATTTTATGTTTAAAGGAAATGAAAATATCTCGAAAACTGTAGCTTTGAAAGATTTGAACCTTATAAAAAAATTTGTAGGTAATATTTACCAAAACTAAAATTTGAAAACCCCACATCACCATCATATCAATACCCGCTTTACTTCTAAAGTTATAATTTTTTTTATATATTTGAACGTTTTTCCAAATAACTCGAAAACTAGAGCTCCCACGAATTTGAAAACCGTATATCGATACTTGCGTTTGTTCCAAAGTTACAATGTTTTTAAATATTTATTCCGCTTTTCCCCCTTCAACCCCCCACCACCCTACCCAAAAGTTAATCAGTTCATGGTCAGCCGATAGAGGATTTTTGTACCCAAAGGCGTTCTCGAGTTATCGTGTATACAAATCGACAACAGACCAACAGACAACTTTTTTGTTCGTCGATTAAGGTGTTTTGGAACCTTAGTAACTCACTTTTGATAAAAAAAAGTTGAAAATATCACGATTTTATTAGTCCCATATTGGTATGGTGGACTAAAAAGTTTAAAATCAAATAGGCGGCAGTGAAAATTCCCCATATAACAATGTAAATCGATACCTCCAATATACAGGCTAGTGAGTGACATTTTTGACACTGATGACAGTTATTACATGAGTTAATTGTCAAAATGGTCGCCACAAAAGTTAAAAGACCACTGAAACAACTAGTAATTGAAATGAGTAAATTGTTAGGAACTTTTTTAAAACAAGGCCATAAGTAAGATTTTTTTTAAACGTGTCAAAAAGTTGTAAGAACTGTGATTCACTGACTACTTAAAAAAAATTGTAAATAATAAAATTATTGTAAAAATTCGAAATTTCAACACAAACTTAAATTTTTAAAATAAAGAAAAATGTTAGCACCCTAATAAATTAAATTGTTTAATGACTTCACACTACGAGTTTTTTTTTGAGGTTTTTTTACTGTTTAGATTTTTTCTACGGCATTTCACCATACACTACATATTATTGACGCGATATTGAAATATAAACCAGCCCTAGTGTGTTACCCATAACCTTATTATAAAAAAGTTCTAAACCAAAATATAATTATATTCCTACTCACTTAAATTATCATAAGCACTCCACTGGTCCTATGAAATAAAATGATATTGACTATTTCAAGTGTTTTCACGATTTTCCACTCATTGAAAGAAAAATGCACTTTTAAAGGTAATTTTAGGGTTCACCCACCTCCTGGCCCCATCGTATACTCCCGCAATAAAAAATTATATCCGGAGATTTTGACTTTTGATTCATGTTTTTGAATCATTGTGGCTGTAATTTATCTTGGGTAGACATTGAACACCCAGGCCAAACTATTTTAGTGGCCACCCTGTATTTTTGTATTTTGTATTGTGTGTCTAAAAAAAGCCAACGGGTTTTTTAAAATGCATAAAATTGTAATTTTTACAAAATTTCATTTTTTGACATTTAGAAAAAGAATTGTTAGCATACGTAGAGTCTCATTGTCAACAAAATTGGCGAAAAGATAACAAAATCCGGTTAACTTAAATTTATTAGCAGTTTTTATTTCATACAAGAAGTTGGTATACGAAATAAAAAAAGCCATAGTTTTTTTCTTAATAGAATGTATCAAATAGAATGTATCAAATGATACATCTGTTTACAGAAAATAAATAGAAGATGCAAAAAAAAACATACAGTGCCTCAAAAAAAAACCCAACGGTTTTTTAAGATGCATAAAACTTGGACATACGCCATTTTAAATTTTTGATAAATGTCATTTTTTTACATATTTGCAAACTCTATTTCGAAAACTTTTTTTTGCATTAAAATCCGACCATAAATAAAAAATTGGCAGTTAAAACCAAACAATCCGGTTAATTTAAGTTTATTGTTTTTATTTTATGCAAAAAGTTGGTATACGAAAAAAACGCATAGTTTTTTTATTTGTATTTATCAAATGATACATCAGTTTATAGACAATAGATAGAAGTTTTTTGCAGTTGCAAAAAAATATACAAAGTGTCTCAAAAAAAAAAACTCAACGGTTTTTCAAGATGTATAAAACTTCACGACATCCGCCATTTTTAATTTTTGATAAATGTCACTTTTTGACATATTTGCAAAAAGTCTATTTTATTACCTTTCCGAAACTCTTTTTTGTGATTCCGACAATAAATAAAAAACTGCCAGTTAAAACAAAACAGTCCGGTTTTTTGTGGTCCCCCTACATATAAATGAATACTATTCCTCAATATTATAAAGAAAAATCATTAGATCGTGGTCAAGAAAATTCACATAATAAAGATTTGCAAATGGGATTTATAATTTATTTAACGGCTTCTAAGTAGTTTTTTTTGGCTCACCCTGTTTACAAATTAATAGATTGTTACCTTTGGGAAAAAAATATTTTAGAATCTAAAAAAATCAGGAAGCTCTACATCCAGCGAGTCGCTATGTTACACGTCGATTCGATAATCTGACATTGCCCTTGCCAATTCCAAAGTTAGCTTTAACAAAAAACTTTTGCATTTATGAAGATAAAACTCTACAACTATTTGCCTTTGATAATAAGGAGAATTGATGGGATCAAGCAATTTAGAGGTACTGTTAGATTCTGTTTTGAGGAAAAAGCTTTTTACAGTTTTGATAAGTATTATAGGGAGACATTTTAGTGTTGTTTTGTAAACCACTATACACTTGAATTTTTTAGTGTGTCTCAATCATGTCCCCTTGTCATTTTTTCATTTTATGATTTTTAAATTTTATAATTATTTTTAATATACCAAGAATGAATCTTTTAATATTAGTTACAACCTTACTATATTGTATACACATGTAGAAAATATAGATTGTTAAAATGCCTTTTTTTTAAAAAAAATTCTGACTACATTTAATATTAGACTTTGACCAAAAGATCATAATAATATAGAATGTAGGTACATCTTTTTAATTTAGGATTTAGGTAAGTTATATACTAATTTTTTGCTTTGTCAATAAGACTATGTCTTCAGATAATAAAGCACAGTTTGATTTGATTTGATTTGATTGATTTTAGAGGGTGCGATTAAGGGTATTTTCAATCGTTTTCTTTTGGGTCACCCCAAATATATACAAAGATAAGTGCCAAACAAAAATTGTTGTCAATGGGATGTAAAATCACATTTCGAAAGGAATTTTTTTATAAACCTTATAGATTTTTCATAAACCAAGGTCTAAAACAGCCATTTTTGGAACTATACCCTTAATTGCTGGCTCACCCTGTACAATTACAGAAAAATGTCGATGACAAAAAATGTTTGTTAAGACCTTGTCTATGACATATTAAAAAATTACAAAAATTTACCAATATTTTAAAAACTTTCATTTAAATTCGTTTTTTGAACATCCTGTATATTGTTGAAAATTACTTAATTTAAATATAGTTTATTTTGGCTTAACGAATAAAATTTCTAAAAATAAGAAAATCGGAAAAGCTATATGGACCTGTTTATCTCGGTTTCCATGGCAACCCTTATCTTTAATAGACATAAAACATAATAAATAAAACGCAGAAAGAAATTATCTTTCAATCAGTGGTTTTCTTTTTTTTTCGATCGGCCAAGTACTTTTTGATATTTAGCCTTTTCCATATAAAAAAATGCAAATTTTAAGCTTTTTAATACAAAAATACAGTGTGGTCCCTAAAATAGTTTGACCCAAGTGCTCAATGTCTACCCAAGATAAATTACTTCTACAATGATCCAAACACATGAATCAAAAGTCAAAATCTCCGGATCTGTATTTATTTGCGAGGGTATATGATGTGGCCTGACTACTTGGAGTGCTGAGGAATTTTTGTAAATTAAATATTACTAGACTTACAGTATAAAATGTTGTTTATTTACCTTTTTTTCCCAGCATATCCTCTACTCTGGGAAATATTTCTAATGTAGTAGTAGTCCAAATCTTTGAAATACTATTATATGAAAATCTTTGATATGACGATATGATTCACTGTCTGGGAGTCCAACTCAACTCCTAAAACTGAAAAGTAGGGTTAGAATAATACCCTGCCAACAAATCAAGATATCCTTTAACACGTGTGGCAAATCAAAACCGTTCTAGTTAATGTTAGCGTGTAAAAAAAACTTTTGGAGGTTATACTGGTAGATTTTAAAAATCACCGAAAATTTTTCAAGCTCCAGTTTTATTTTCAAGAAAGAAAACCCAAATGACAGAAAAATTATCAGTGTAATTCCGACTTTGCTTCTTTAAAAAAAAATATCACTCTAATTGTCAAAAATGACACTTGTCTTACGGAACTTTTAACACATAAGTGATATAATCGCAATTATTTTTCTAAATAATTATTTTTCTTTGGAGATATTTTCAGGGTGCCGTCTCACGTCTCTCAGAAAACTTATAGTTCATTGGATGAAATTAGGTATTTCTGATTTTTTGATATGTTGTATGTGATAAAGTGGTTATGACAAATCCGAGTTTTCGATCTCAAAAGCTCTCTATATAATTGTTAAATTCTACAAAAATCACAAAATTTTCTCACTTTTTCTCAAAAATTTGACAACTATAACGACTAATGTTACAGCCTCGGTCACGGCAACTGGCTATAAAAGAAAATTTAAAAACAAAATGAGATTAATTTGGTCTTTGTAGGGGAAATAGTTTCTAAGATACAGCAATTTAAAGTTTTGCAAAATTTCCGAAAAAAATATTTGTTTTTTTCTTAGTGCAATATCGAAAAATTAGTCATTCATGATAACTTGTACAAATTCGAGAATTTTTTAATATTTTTGGTTTGACAGTTAACACTAATTACACATTCCATGATAATGGTTTTTTTCAATTTTACTATTATTTTCTTATAGACTATAGAAAATAATAAGATTTAAGTATACCTAGGAATCTGAAAATGTTTTTTTTTTAAAGGTTTTCTACCGTTAAAGATACATAGCAATATAACACTTTAATGTAAGCAGGGGCATTTTGACAAAAACGTGTGGAGATCTGCGTTTTTACCCACTTTTTGCTAATTTTTATTGCTTTAAATGTCATAACTTTTGTTTCTGTAAACCGATTTTGATGAAAGTGTGAAAGTACCATTAAAATCGGCCTGGCAGTGTTTTTATGATGCTGGATCAAATAAACAGACAGACAAAAATTGTAAAAACTGCATTTTTGGTATCTACCTATATGGTTTGGTTAGAAGCCACACCAATAATTTTAAAAAAATATTCAATGTACAGAAATGGTAGGTAACTTATAGAGATTTATTATATTTGGAAAGATTACAAGTCTAGCTTATAAAATATGATAAATGAATGTTTAGTGTTTCAGTGTTTCATTAGTGAAGTAAAGGGTTAAGCCCAAAGTTAAGCCTCCGATTAGGCATTTAAAGAAAATTGTAAGAAAGCTAATTGTAATTTTAATATTTTCAGCATGTAATGCTGTAAAAATTTCAAAATTTACACATACCTATCCCACTAGCTGTTGCAGTTTGCAGAGATAAAGTGGAACTCAAGGTAGAATAACCCTCGGTGGAACCCTTCTTCAGCTTAAGATGCACCAGGATGCACCTAACCATTCCAATTAATGTTGATCTAAAAAACAAAAAATGATTCTGCATGTAAATATTATTGGATAGGTAGTATATTATTTAGCTAAATATAAATAATAATCATTTAAAATATTACTAAGGATTTAAAAAGTTAAATTATTATAATTATGATTATATATAGAAGGTAATTGTAAGCATTAGTTTATAAAATTTTAAACTAATGCTTACAATGTGTACCACTTGTATATGTTCAGATCCAATTTTAAATAATTCAAGTATTATTTTAAAATAATTTTTAGTACTTATAATAAATAAAAACAAAACATGTTAAAAGTTCCCTTGAAAGTTCCATAAGAACAGTGGCACTTTACAAAATCGCAGTAAATTTTTTTTAAATTTAAAAAGGTAAACTCTGCTAGAACAAAATTTGTGAATTTACTGTCATTAGTGGCATGTCTAAGTAATTTTAATGCAATGGAATACAACACATGTTCTGCCATGAGCGGCTACCCCCTTGATTACATGGACTGGGTTGCTTGCTACAAAAAAAGTGACATAATTTTGGGAATTGTGGTCACCTTTAGGTAGTAGGTAACCCTGATTTATAAACTAGATCATATTGTTCTGGTTTGACGTTGATTGCCATACCTCTATCTTTTCTCTGTTACTGAGCAAGAAAAAGTCAGATATGAATCAAAAACAAAAATGATACTAAATAAATCTTGATGTTCCTATATAATGTGTAATGTCTGGTTGATTATTTATTAAAGGGGTTCTTTAGCAAAAATATTAGTTGTGTTATTTCTAAAGTAGAAATGATCCTAAAAACAGCGCTGTATGTGATTTGTAAATATGACTTTAAATAATCGAGATTTTAAATTTCTAAAATCAAAGCTTGGAGCTTTGATCCCACCTTTCAGACAATTAATGCAGTCCTTGACTCATGTCTCTTTAACACTTACTCCTCAAATTCATTCAAGTTTTATGGATTCAAAGAAGATGAACAGATGGATATTTCTAATTGTATGATAATGCATTAATTTTCAAAATTAAAAATCTCCGTTATTTAAAGTCATATGAACAAATTAAACACACTGCTAGTCTTAGGATCATTTCTACTATAAAATATTCACAACTTGTTGCTGGAGATTTCTTTAATGGTCTCAGGGAATGATAGTTTGTTTTCCCGGTAATTATGCAGGATACGGTTTTCTGCCTTTTTTGATTTTTTATGAAAAACTTTTTATGAGGGCACCTACTAGGGTCCCTAGGACCACAAATCCGCTTGCGCCGGTTGGTATTTTTTTTTATTTTTTTTTGTTTTTTTTTAAATTTTTTTTTCACTAAAACAACCCAATCCATCACAGTCCAACCCAACCTAATACAATCCAACCCAAAACAATCAAAAAAACACATTACAACCCCCTCCCGGGCACCCTTTTTTCTCTTTAAAAAAAAGAAAAATCGGGCGCAGGCGATTTGGGGTCCTAGGGACCCTAGTAGGTGCACCCATAAAGAATTTTTCCAAAAGAAATAAAAAATGGCAGAAAACCGTATACTGCATAATTACCGTTTTCCCAATCCGGCAGGTAATGTATTAAGTGTGTACTCAAATAAATAATAATTATAATTTGCAGCATGCATGTTCATCCTTACCTCTTTATGGGTTATTTCTCTGAAATCCAGCAGGCGTTTTCTGGCTTGTTTTCATAGATTCTTTCTTTTTTAACTTATCACTAGTTATTACCCCCTTGATTACATGGACTGGGTTGCTTGCTACAAAAAAAGTGACATAATTTTGGGAATTGTGGTCACCTTTAGGTAGTAGGTAACCCTGATTTATAAACTAGATCATATTGTTCTGGTTTGACGTTGATTGCCATACCTCTATCTTTTCTCTGTTACTGAGCAAGAAAAAGTCAGATATGAATCAAAAACAAAAATGATACTAAATAAATCTTGATGTTCCTATATAATGTGTAATGTCTGGTTGATTATTTATTAAAGGGGTTCTTTAGCAAAAATATTAGTTGTGTTATTTCTAAAGTAGAAATGATCCTAAAAACAGCGCTGTATGTGATTTGTAAATATGACTTTAAATAATCGAGATTTTAAATTTCTAAAATCAAAGCTTGGAGCTTTGATCCCACCTTTCAGACAATTAATGCAGTCCTTGACTCATGTCTCTTTAACACTTACTCCTCAAATTCATTCAAGTTTTATGGATTCAAAGAAGATGAACAGATGGATATTTCTAATTGTATGATAATGCATTAATTTTCAAAATTAAAAATCTCCGTTATTTAAAGTCATATGAACAAATTAAACACACTGCTAGTCTTAGGATCATTTCTACTATAAAATATTCACAACTTGTTGCTGGAGATTTCTTTAATGGTCTCAGGGAATGATAGTTTGTTTTCCCGGTAATTATGCAGGATACGGTTTTCTGCCTTTTTTGATTTTTTATGAAAAACTTTTTATGAGGGCACCTACTAGGGTCCCTAGGACCACAAATCCGCTTGCGCCGGTTGGTATTTTTTTTTATTTTTTTTTGTTTTTTTTTAAATTTTTTTTTCACTAAAACAACCCAATCCATCACAGTCCAACCCAACCTAATACAATCCAACTCCCGGGCACCCTTTTTTCTCTTTAAAAAAAAGAAAAATCGGGCGCAGGCGATTTGGGGTCCTAGGGACCCTAGTAGGTGCACCCATAAAGAATTTTTCCAAAAGAAATAAAAAATGGCAGAAAACCGTATACTGCATAATTACCGTTTTCCCAATCCGGCAGGTAATGTATTAAGTGTGTACTCAAATAAATAATAATTATAATTTGCAGCATGCATGTTCATCCTTACCTCTTTATGGGTTATTTCTCTGAAATCCAGCAAGCGTTTTCTGGCTTGTTTTCATAGATTCTTTCTTTTTTAACTTATCACTAGTTATTAGATGTTAACTCTAGGTAAGTTTGTTTTTTTAAGCACTCCACACGTTGAGTATAAATTTGACTTTAAGTTTTTATCTTTTTTCTTTCAATTTTCACTATTTACATGAAAGATGATGATGATGATGATGATGATGAACAAATTGAAGTCAGCCACAGTTAGTTTACTGTGAAGTCAGCGAAGCGAGCCGAGACGACGGTGGCCTTACCAGCGATATATATTGTGGTATATATAATTGGTTGCCTATCCTTGGCAGTGATTTTTAGTAAATATTATAATTTGAATCAAAATATTATACTATTCTATTGGTATATTGCATCATAAGTCCTAAAATATCCCTCAATTTTTTTTCTCATAAGTTGTAAGGCGGAAAATGCCTGCAAAAAGATAATGATTTTCAAACCGACCTCTCTTTGGGTCGGAGCACTGGCAACAAAAATTCGATGGCACGTTTGTATAGTTGCTTTAAGAAAACTTTAGAAATGTTTATTGGTGCTAAAAAAAAGACAAAGGTTGTTTTATCACATTTCGATAGCATACTTGCATTGAAAGATCACAAAACTCATAAAAAAATCAATTTATATGTATTTCAAGTCCTAAGTAGGTAACTAAAGTAAACTTCAGTTTTCTTTTACATTCGTACGTGTAAATTCGGTTTGAAAGTCGGGTCAGGGGCACTTTAAGTCCAAAAGGCATTCTAGCATACTCATAGTGACCGTGTTCTACACTAAATGCTGTTTTAGCAACTGAATTAGGATGCATTTCGATCTGATGAAAGCCTGGGGCTAAATCGCGAGTTGTGAAATATTGACAGCGTCCTAGTTTATCTAAAATGTCAGTTATATTAGGAAGAGAATATCGATCGTCAATTGTTTTTTCGTTTATTTTACGATAATCTACAACAATTCGCCATTTTTGTTTTCCACTGGCGTCTAATTTTTTTGGAACAATCCATATAGGAGAACTCTAAGGAGAATCATAAGGACGGATAATACCATCATCGGTAACGGTTCAATATTTCCCTAAAAATATCCCTTAGAAAAAATAATTAATTAAAACACCCTGGCAAAATCTTCAAGTCAATAATCTTTACTATATGTCTAATGGTGTTTATTCTATATCTAGTTCATGGCGAATGCGCTGGAAAAACAATATTTACTGTTGGATTGAGGTTGAATTATACTAGAATTATGATTGTTTTATATGGAGGCATTTTACTCTGGTTAACTTTTTTTTCAAAACAAAGCAAACCTCAATATTTTAAATAAAACACGATTGAACCCTTTCTAATAAACCAATAAATTTAATTACTGTAGCAAATCATGTGTTTTCCAAACATAACATTACAACATCCATCTTTTTCTTATATTAACTAATGTTATACAGTCTACAGTTCAGTGACACATCGTATTTTTCTTGTATAATTTAACCAGTCCAAGAAAGTTTGCTCTGGCTCTGCAGTAACCTGAAACAAGAAAAATTAAGATAATTTTACATAACCTAACACCAAAACGGTCTTTCTAGCGCATAGTTTACTAGATCAGCCAAGTTACTAGATCATAACCCTTTGTTTTTTTAAAGCCTTTGTTTTTTTACTGATTATATCAAACTCTCCTTCCGTCAACTACTTAACACCCAAAAATAAAGTAGATAATAAAGGTTAGTTTTATAAACCGTGTCAAACAAAGAGGGACTTAGCGGTCTGATACTTACTAGAGACTAGTGTCGGTCCATTTGTTGAGTGGTAGATTCTTGTCACTAGGAATGTGTCGGTGTTTGGCAGTTTCTGTTACTGATCGGTCCTAATAAGTCCTAAAAATAACAGGACCAAGGCTGTTACCAATCATATGGTATTGATATTACAAAATTAGTCTACCTTTGTCATCAGTTGGCAAAACTGTGTTGGTCTTATTTTGGTTCCAACTATGCGTGACTTCATTAAAGGGTATTGTCCAACCTTTTA
Organism: Oxystoma pomonae; assembly: GCA_963921995.1. Classification (NCBI taxonomy): domain Eukaryota; kingdom Metazoa; phylum Arthropoda; class Insecta; order Coleoptera; family Brentidae; genus Oxystoma; species Oxystoma pomonae. The sequence goes on along the minus strand of OY998168.1, from coordinate 62,604,761 downwards.
CAGCCTAGCCATATCAAGTGTGGACCGTCTTACCTGTCTCTGTGTGCATTGTTGGTCTGTAGGTTCCATGTTTCCTGAGGTGTATATGATAGGCTGTGCAGACTTTAACAGGTTATATTTCGATGGATATTCAATTTATTTATTTAAACGAGGCGATCATTTGTCCTCATACGACTCGAGACTGGTCTAAAAGTATAGAAAATTTGAAATAAAGGAGGTTTATAGTCGTTCTAAAGAGGTAAACAAACAGTAAATAGGAGAGAGATATTTGTCAAGGATCCGTATGTTACCTACACGAAAGGGAACTGTGACTCACCTGGATTATTTAGGAAGGCTTTGAGGGCCGGAAAGTGGTCTTTTTCTTGGCGAAAATCCGTGTTTTTCTTTAGGCATTTTATGGTTTTTCAAAATGAAATTCGACCGCCAGCTGACCGTGACGTTTGGGACGACGTTGCCAGATTGTCATAGGCGAGATTCTGGGAGTATACAGTGACTAACTTCACGTCACATAACTGTGGTTTACAGTTGCACATTACGTTACTGCTGAGTCGTTTTCGAGAAAACCAAGTGTCTACACTTATTGTGTATTGTTTCTCCCAAAAAGACAAAGTCCGTTTCTTGCTCACTACTGCAACCAATGCCTTGTTGTTAACTTGTGTTCGTCACGTGATCTCTCCCTATCCTGCTGATACAGAAGGAAATCTGACAACACCGCTTCGTTGTCTTTGTCTGTCTTAGGTTGATGAATAGAGACTTCCGACTTGAACCTGTCGCATTCGAAAAGTAGAATTTGGACCCCAGCCCCTGTCGATTTTTGCCCATATCAGAAAGATCGCCCAATTGTAATGCGTTTTCAGCAGCATCACCTAATATGGTAATCAGGGTAAGCGATTTTCGACTGTAGTTTTCGCGCCTCTGAAGTTTTTGACCAATCGTTTGCCCGCAGGAAGCTTCTGTTTTAGCGTCTGAAATTTCCTGGAGGGAAGGAAACACTTCTTTTCCGGCATCGTTTTGAGTACCACGTTTAAATTTTCTTTTCCAAGAATACCGGAAAAAGTCGCGCCGATGGCGACCTTTGCAAACTGAAATCGTCGAAGACGGAATCCACCTAGGTCCCATCAAGAGAGACGAAAGTCTTCGTGGAAGTGCCCGTTGCCTGTGTTTGGCGTTTGATGGTGGCCATTTTTGAAGATCTCCTTCTTTTCGTATAGTTTACGGACGACAATGGCCGGCTAGACCGTGGCTAGTAGATAGGCTATAGGAGTTCTAGCTATTTCCCCATGTTAATTCCTATAAGAAAACGCCAAGGTCCAAAATAGCAAAAACTGCCACCGTCAAGCTCCCAATTCCGGACAGTGGTGCAGAAGTCACTTTATGGGTTATATTTAGTTCAGGCAGGCAGACACCTGTTGGGCTACTGATGTTAACTGTCAGCCAAATAGATGAATGAGTCATATTTGCTGTCAACCTTTTGATGAGTTATTTTTTTAAAGTTACTAATCCAAGATAGATGTCCAGATGTAGCTTGATGAGCCATGCATGTACGGCGTCTCTAAAGTCACATACTAAGGACCTGCCTACTATTATTCCCTTGACAACCGCCTGTCAACATTTGTAATGTTTAGAGTTGATATACCTATTAATTTTACAGTACAGGAGATCGTCGCTCTAGACCACACGACCATGGCGATAAGGTTTTGTTAAATGATGTATGGATAAAAACAAAATAACGATTGTGGTCAGATTGTGTGCTATACAAGCAATAAAATATTTATGCAATATAGATCGGTGAACTGATGTGCAATATTAGGGAATTCTTGCAAAGCAAAATAGCTAAAAATACAATTCAAAAGTTCTTTGATAAACTGCTGAATTATTTTAATATTTTATGGTACTTTATTAAGTATCTGCCATGCATATACATATAGTTAAATCGAAAATTATGATTTTAGTAACCTTTATTTGGTACAATAAATTGAAGAAAAATTAAAATTTTAAGAAATGTATTTAATTATTTACTCAAAAGGTAATGAAAACCACTTTTGTACCTATTTGATTGATCTATAAATAAGTTAACGCATCTTTTTCTAACTTAAAATATATAAAAATTTTATTAAATAATGAACCATACGGGGAAAAAAATTGGTATCAAGGGGCCGATTCTTAGACAAAATGACGAAATTTCGGAGCGTCAAAATTTCTGACATTTCAAAAGATATTGAGGTATTTCACAGTAGTAATAAATTACCTGAGATATATGTAGCTTAATTTTCATTCCTTGTACTTGATTACACATTTCGAGCACAAATGTCTTTAGTGCAACTTTAAGGGGTTTAATAAAGATTTTCAAATGAAAATATTTCCACTCGACATTTTCTAGACAGTTTGTGATAACAAATGACATCTATGTGGGGTATGTTCCTGCAGTCCTCATATTGTCGATTGCTTTTTAATTAAGATAGGTGTTAAAAATAGTTTACTGCCCATACAAAAATTAGAAAAAAAGCTAAATGATGCTAGAGATGATTAAATACTAAAATTTGTGATTTACTAGAATTTTTATAAATGAAATTTGCATAATATTTTGAGCCTACGAGAAGCCGGTCGGATTTTTGAACGGTATCATGACGATTTTCGGCCCTTTCCGGTGTTGCCATATTTTGTTCGTAGAGGTTCAAACTGGCAGAATTTTGGAATCTAGTAGGTCGTTTTCGTCAAATATTTTATCGTTTGTTTTTGGCGACAAAGTTTTGACGCGACGTTTCGTTGAGTATTGGGAATTCCTGCAATTTTATAACGAGTAAAGAACTATGACCTAATAGCTTCTCAAATTTTTCTCCTAAACGCATGGAAAAGGAAATAGCTTAATTTGAAGCTACACCTTCACCTGATATTTTTCAAGGACAAAACTAGTAGCTATTCTAGGTATTAGAGAGTAAACAAATTTAGGTTTTTATTTAAATTTTAAGTAACTCTCAAAATTGTTTTGTTTTGGAATTAGAATAAAAAAATTAGGGAGGAAGTTTGAACCATGCATAAAAATTGGGTAAGTTAGTTAAGCAAATGCCAATGCAGGACTTTTGGACTCTGGACATTTAATCGCCGACCGTTTGGGCGCCACTAAAGGAAAAATTCAGAATGTTATCAATATTTCACCGCGTTGGTAGATTTATTTTAGTGCGTAAGGTTCAAAAAAATAATAAGGTTGGGTTGGTTGCTTCCTAATTTACCCCTTTTCTTATCATTATTTTTCTTGTATTATTTTAGTCTTTTAAAATTCTATTACCAAAGATGCACAAAAAAAAGATATATTAAAACTTTGATTTTTACCTACTTTTCCTTGAATGGTTTCAAAATTCACGTTAATGATTTTTGAGTGGCAAAAATGTTACATTATTAATAAATTATTTGGGTGAAAATAATAATTAAGTGAAACTCATTTAATGACCAAAATTTATAACAATTTCAAAAACACAATATTGATTTAGTTTATTTTATTTATTGGCAACTATTTACATATATTTTTATTAAAATTTAGAAGTAAATTTACTTTAAGTTACATTTTGATGGTCATCAATTGCTTGCATAATTGCTGAACAGCTTGGGCACCGCTAATCGGAAACAAAAAAAAAAAGAAATGGTGTTAAATTTTAGGGTTTAAACCTTACAGAAATTGAACTTTCTTAATTTATAATACATTTAAGTTTTATGAAAGAATTAACCATTTCACCAATTTTTTTGACTACCTGCTATATTAATTTTTTTTTAATGGTGCAGGGGCCAATTTATTAACCTTCTACTTTTTAACATTTTTTTGAAACATATTAAAAGTGCTACTATTTAAATTTAGAAAAGTAAAAATATGTACTTTGATTTCAAAATAAAACTTTCGCCATGCTGGTTTAAAGAAATTATGTAACCGGTAGTCAAACAAATTGTCAATATGGAATATTGATATGTCAGTCTTTCCACGTGTTTTTAAAAATTTTATCTTGTGTGGTGTAGTTAACCACGGGTCACACTAAAGTTACTTTGGTCATTAGTGATCACATGGTCAATAAGTAATTAATGTAAAAATCGGACTATTGAATAACATTTTTGATTTGTATGTTCTACACTACACTACTACGCGAATAGGTAGGTAGGCTTGGTTGAAAGTGGTTAAAACTCACTTTTATTAAAAGCATCACAAAATGACGACTTGCAAAAATTAAACTAATGTTTAACTAAAAATTCAACTAAACAATAAAAATGCGTTGGCAATTTTTTGTTGCACCCTATATATTTTTTTTGCAATACAATCTTCATTATCCCTATCGGTTAGCTTCTATAATACCTATTATGAAGAAAATAATCCCGAAACCAAAAAAGGGTCTGCAGTAAAATTGTGACTACAGGTAGGCAGAGGCGATTTTTAAATATCTATTATTGTTGTATTAATAAATACAACTTACATGTTATGCAGAATGCTTAACGAAAAGTCCAATCCTGGTCATGAATATTTTGTTTGCACCGGCAACCCTTGGGGGGGGGGGCATCCCCCCAATTTTGCTTTCCAGTTGCTTGCTGTTGGGAAATATGAAGGTTCAGTTGGGAAATTTAAGTACATTTTACAAAACATTTTGTATTTCTAATTTCTTCAAACAACAATAAAAAAAATCTCAAAGTTTCAGGTTACTTGGGAATCGCTTTTAATATTAGTTGGGAAAATGGCTTTTATCCGCACCCCCTCCCAATAAAATGCCTTCGGATCGCCGGTGTTTGTCCGCCCCAACTACTGAGGATTGAGTGATTTGTGATTTTTATATATCTCGTTGCCAAGTATAATTATTTTTGTCGATATTTTTTTACTTACCCTGTATATTTTATAAAAAAGGCAAAGCCTCATTCTTTTTTAATTATGTGATTTTCCCAAGATTTTTTTTAACGAATTACCGATATAACTGTGGAGAAATAAATCAGCTTTTATTATCTAGTTGTTTTTTTTTAAATCGATTTTTTTTATTACAAAACGTTGTATCGCCGGCGGCAATTTTTTTAAAAAGCGAGCTGTATTTTTTTTGCAATACAAAATTAACACCAAATTTCTCCAATTAGCTATATTTACAGTTTGGAGTAAAAAAATCAAGAGATGGGGTGCCATAGCTTCATGACCGCTATTATTTTACGAATTTAGTTTTTAAAATGATTAAAAAAAATAAATAATTTAATTCCTATAGCAAAAAACAGTAGTTGAATAATATTATACTTCATTAACAGCAAATGAGACTTTGTCTTTTTGGATAAAAAAATATAAACAAATGCAATCTTGGGTTTGTGCAAAACGTCATGAAGTCTGAAAGGGATGTCTTTGCCCGGAAAGTACATATTATTTTCCTCTTAACACTGCAGCAATTATTCCACTTTTTCAAATTTATCCAGTGTCTGCAAGAAAAAATCGGATAAAATCAACGGTAGATAATAAATTTCTAACGAGCATTCAAACGTCTTGTGTACAAATGTAAAAAAATTAAAACTAAAAATTTCATAAAAGTAAGGGAGCAGAAAAAAAATATGGTGATCAAATTTTTCAACTGAAAAAATTAGTTTGGGAGCTTCAGATATTTTTTAGAAAATTCATTGACTTTTCCGTAACAGCGTGTTTATGCACTTTAGAGATTAAAAGTAGCTTTTTATTTCCTGTTCTTAAGGAGTAAAGTGGGGTATTTAATCCCCGGGATTAAATTTTGTACTGTATTTTATGGAGATTAATTTTTTACTTTATTTCCCAAGCATTAAATTTTACTGCTATAAATCATTAAATTATTATTATAGATTAAATTTTTACACAGTTTGTCTAGAGAGGGATTTTAAGTAAAAAAATAAAATCCCCTATGTAGCCCTTTTATGGGGGGCTATTTTTGGAAAATATTACTGAAAATCTTAAAAAGCAACTTTCTACTTTAACTTCATATTTGAATTCTAGCCGAAATTCTCTTTCCAATGGTCCCATATCATAAGGTTACTTTACTAGTTTTCGAGATATTGGTTTTTAAAATGTCAAAAATTAAATTTTTAAAGGACCATATCTTAGAAACAAAAAAAAATATCTCTATTGTGTTCAATACTGATTTTATGGTTTTTTTACGAGGAAATAAAAAAGGACAATAGTTTGACAATTTGACCTTCTACTTCATATTTTTGGATTAATATCGTCAAAATCACTGAAAATCAATAAACTGTAAATAAGAATGTGCAAACGTCAAACTGTTATCGTTTTTTATTTGCTCTTAAAATATTCTTAAAAATCGATAATAAACACAATAAAGATATCTTTTTTAGTTTCTTCAAAAATTGAATTTTTGACATTTTGAAAGCTAATATCTCGAAAATTAGAGAAAGAGAATTTTAGCGAGAATTCAAATATGAAATCAAAATAGGGGGTTGCTCTTTAAGGTTCTCAGAATATTTTCCAAAAATAGCCCACCAGAAAAGAGCTACATAGGGGATTTTACTTTTCACGGTAAATGGTAGTTGGTGATGTATCGAAAACAAAAATCTATGTTTTAAAGATTATATTTTTTTTTCTTAAAACCCCTCTCTAGACCAACCGTGTTTACTTTGCTTCTCGGGGATTAAATCTTTGCTTTATTTCCCAGGGATTAAATTTTTACTTTATTTCTCCGGGATTATATTTTACTACTATAAATCTTTTCTAAAGCATAAAATAGTGTGTACACCTCAGGACTCAGGAAGTGGTTTTTAATCCCTCGACAAATTAAATTACACATTTTTTAATTAGGGCACAGTTTTGCTTGGCTAAAAACTAAAATTTCAAACAAAATATTGATACTACACCGTAATCCGAAATGACATATGCCTACTATTTTTCCTCCTTATAATTGCCTTTAAATATAGTAGGTAATTGTTGTCGAAGAATTCCAGTTCAGTAGTTTTCCTAAAAATGTATAAAAAAAACTTAAATATTGTTCTTCATACAGGGGCGACCGCAGATTTTTTTGACAGACGCGGTGGGAGGGGGGATGTTTAGTAGGTTTTTGGGTTTAGTAAGTTTTTATATACAAATACATTTTTTGCCAAAATATGCGTCAGATCTTCTTCAAGTTTTTTTAAAAATATTTTAAGAAAAGTGGGTCGGGTTAGCTGGAAAAGTTTTTTTTAAAGTAATGGTCAAGCCATGATGGTAATTTAAGGCTTAAAATATTTTAGCATAATTAAGGGGTGACGTTTTTGATTAAAGCAATTTTTACTATGTTTTTCACATCTTTATGCCATGATATTGCTCACATTTGAAAGCTTTCTTTCCAAAGTTTCGATTTCTAAAATATAACACTCAAATTTTTCAAGTTTTTCAGGCGTTCAAAAAAAGTACTGCCATAACATTTTTTTCTCTGTTAAAATAAAAAATATTTAGAGAGAGAGGGCAGAATTTTAGAGGTAGATGGAGAGATAATTTAGTGACGTGCAAAAAAATTTAAGGTTGTTGAAGAAAGATAGCAGGCTATAAAAATTATTTTAGAGAAAGATGGACATAATTTAAGGCAATTATTTACTAAAAATTTCTGATATATCATCTGTCTGTCATCTTGAGTGGTGTCGTGCATATGATTTTTATTTTGGCATTTTTATCCAAAAAGCATTAAAAATAGTAATTCAATACGTAAAGTGTGTTAAACATAAGGGTCATCATGGCTTTACCATAAAGCCATGATGATCCTTAAAATAATTTTCTTAAATACCTGTTAAATTATTTTTAGATATGCTAAAATACACTTTACTAGGACACGTTTTTTCGTAAATTTAAAGACTGTAAAGAACTTTGATTGAAAGAAATTAATACCACCTTGTGTTTTACACGCTTTTGGATAAAAACACCACTCAAGATGACCTTTTTTTGAACGCTAAAAAAACAGTGAAAACGTGAAAAATGTGAGTGTTTTATTCTAGAAATCAAAAGTTTGGAAAGAAAACCTTAAAATGTAAGCAAAACCATGGCATAAAATTGTTAAAAACCACCCCTTAAATTATGCTAAAATATTTTAAGCCTTAAATTTTACCATCATGGCTTGACCATTACCATAAAAAAAATATGACTATGATCAGCTAAATAAAATATTTGCTTCTGCTGAGAGAACGATAAAAAATCAAAAAAATAAACGTGCTTTAATTTTTAAAATTCGGTAATAAAAAACAGGTCATTTGACTTAATAAATAGGTACCAAACCCAGGACGCCCCGCTTTTGTTTTTACTCATGCTAAAATTATTTACCTAGGTCCCTCTAAAATTTTAATACAAATGCACAAAGTAAAATTAATGGCATACTTTCGTAATGAAAAATGCTAAGAAGCATCTTCCAAAACAAATCACAGAACACCTTGCAATAGCTTGCGGTTCCCCATTCGCTTTGAGAAGCGCGTACCTTTTTCACAAAACATCTACCAACCACTTGCTGTTTTGCCGATAGTTCTTGAAAACGCTTAGCGTTTTTATAACTACGAGAATACGGGCCCAGGTACAACTGTAAAAGGCTTTTATTTAAGACTTATTTAACCTGCGACTTACTGTAAACATGGCTGGCATTCCCAAAATATTTCTTTGTGATTTTTGTTGGTCCATCTGTGTCTTCTTCAAATCTACGCCTAGTCTGGTCTCTTTCTCAACACATTTTCTTTAAAAATGGACAAAAAATATTCCGATGATATCAAAACAAAATTTTGTATAAAAGTGACTTTGACATTTAGGAGTCAGCGGTTTCGGTCATGGTCAACTTGCTGGTTTCACTTTCGGTATGATATAGGTCCATTTGGCAGAGCCGGCGTTGCCACATAATTGACGCGACGAAATTTCATCGTTTTGCATAAGAATCGGCCCCCAAGTGCCAATCACACCTAAAAATAAAGGCAACTACCACTAATTAATTTGTCTCATAAAAGTTGAGCTCTCTGCAAGTCTAAATGGGGCTGCTGTTGCGGTCGGGAAGGTATTTGTTCCATAAATCATATAATCTGTGAAAGGCAAATGAAAACTGACGGAAATAAAATATTTTTACACATAGAATAAATCTAGTACTTATATTATTTTTAATTTATGTCGTTATGGGTCCCTCATGTCTTTGAAAATTAATCTACCACATGCAAACGATTTACTATAATACTTCGGTATAATTTTCTATAGATTGGAGGTATTTTTTTATGTTTGGTTAAAAACATACTTTTTTTATTCAAACATTATCTAAAAAATAAATATAATAATATATTTTTGAATTATTTTTAGATTTTTGTAATGAAATATGGTGTAATTTTTACTAATTATTTAACTCCTTTCATGAGATCCGTAGTTCTATCTCTTAGCTTTAACGATTTTTAATGTTATGGAACGCTATTTAGCGGTGCAAAAATTGAGGAATAAAGAACATTTTCTTCTTTAATTAGTACAAATTAATAAGGTTAATAACAAGTATACTTTTTAAGGAATTGCCTACATAATCAATAAATATAGAAAAACAAAATTAGAGTAATAAGTATACAGGGGTAGAAAGTTAAAAGATGAATTATTTATTATGTCTAGGTATACAGGGTTCCTAAGATTTTCCTTAGGGATAGAATTTCAATAAGTCAAACAGAAATGGCATAGAAAGTTCTGCGCGCACAAAAGAAACAGGTATATTGAGCAATGGTGCCAGTTTGTTATTATCTCCGGACTGCTTTCATGAGAAAAAATTGTCGCCACTCTTTCATTGTGAGCATAAATCATAGTTGCAATAACAACCGTTGACAAGATGTCTGCAAATTCCGCTAGATGGCGGCCACACCATGAGATGATCGAGGAAAAACTGGGATTCACAGGCATTGCATTTTTATTTCCTTTCGAGTCGCTTTAGTTTCGTAAATTTTGTGTTTTTAAAATGTTGTATACTCGAGAAGAAAATATTTTTATTATTAAAAACTACATAAAAAGTGACAGTGCGGACGAGGTCATTGGGCTTTTTGTTTTTGCGTTTTCAGATCGACCGGTTCCTTGGCTAAAACTGTCTACAACATTTATCATCGTTTTGAAAGGTACGGGTGCATAAATGGTTGTAAAAAGTGTTACCACGATGGCGAAATACCAGAGCATCCCGTTCTTCCACACAGGGTGGAACGAGACGAAATGGTATGCGCTTACGTTGAGGCACATGAACCATGTTCGACGAAACCGATTGCGGAGACACTGGATATTCCCAACAGTACTTGCCAATGGATCCTAAAAAAAATACGGCCACAAGTCGTTTAAGATTGGGAAGTCGCAGGAATTGCAACCAGGTGATTATTTTCGCCGGTTAGAATATTGTGAGGTTATGAGGGATAAATGTGACAGGAACGAAAATTTCCTATCAAAAGTTTTGTTTAGTGACGAGAAGACATTTGAACTGCATAGCTCTCACAATCCACAAAATAGCCACTACTGGTCCCGCGAAAATAAACATCTGCACGCAAGTGTTAGAACGCAACATCCTCAAAAATTAAATGTTTGGAGCGGTATTGTCGGGGATCACATTATTGGACCCTTTTTCATTGAAGGGAATTTGAATAGCCAAAAATATGTTGATCTTCTCCAACACCAGGTTTTACTACGGTTGAGGGAACTCAACATAAATTTGGACGAATTGTGGTTTCAGCAAGATGACTGTTCATCCCACAATTCACGCCAGGCTACAAATTACCTTCGTCAGGTATTTGGTGATAGAATTATTTCCACGTATGGAAATATCCGATGGCCTCCTCGATCACCAGATCTTGCGCCAAATGACTTTTTCCTATGGGGTTGTTGGCACGACAAAATTTTCCAACACCCTCACTTACGGCCTACGACTATACAGGAGTTGAGGGCGAAAATTTTGGAGGCGGGCAACTCCTGAAATGTTGGATGCTACGCGCCAAGAGTTTTACAATAGATTGGGATATTGTGAGACTCAAGAAGAGGACAGATTTGAACATCTAATCTAATTAAAAATTAGATGTTTTCAGGTCCAAACAACAGCTTTTTCTTGCTTAAAGGAGGCGACAGGGTCCATTATTTACGATACTAAGCGATAAACTCGTGAGGTTGTTAACATTAGAAAGAAATATCTTCGCTTTTAATTAAATTTCTTTCCATTCTGTTCCACTAGTGACATGTATCCGGAAACGGCCAAACCATGCAGCTAGCACTAGCAGCCAAAGAAATCAATAAACGGCGCTGTTTTTCCTGCAGAGCTTTTTGCTTGCGATATTATTGATTTTAAATAAAGCTGGCCCTACACTACATTTGGTATTTTCGAGGTGTTTTATGACATGATCTCGAAACATGTAGCAAACCAATTCTTCAAAACTAGCGGGAGGGTAAAAGCGAAAAATAAGGGGCTGCCAATATTTGTAACACCCACAAAGGGGTGAAAAGATTTATTTTGCTCTGTTTCTTTACAAAAAACGTTTTTTTTACGAAAAACTTGAGCTCTGCCACTTTTTTTATTTTTTTCTTCAACTCTCTCGAAATTTTCGTCATACCGTAGAAAAAAATTATTTCCCCCATGGTCATACTCTACTTTTGTTCGAAAAAATTTAGAAACAGAGACGGGATCAGTTTTCCTAAAACGGGGGATCTTGGTTTCGAGTGAGAAGATAAAGGGCGCCGCAGGCAAAAATTTTTCAATTAAATTAGCCGAACGCAAAAATGTTAGAAAAACAAAGCACGAGATAAAAATGGCGCCGCTTACTACAATTTTTTTTCAAAAATTACGTAATTTCGGGAACGCAAAGAAATAGGTATAAAGAGTATAATTTTTAAGAAAAAAATATGAATTTTCTCGCCCTCCTCCACTGGGACTACAGGGGCCGTGCACAAATTACGTAATGGTCATAGGGGGGAGGGGGTTACAAAACGTTACGTAGGGGGGAGGGGGGTTTTCGACAGCGTTTGCATTTGTGTGAAACTAAGAAAATTTGGAATGAAAATAAGTGAAAAGTTTTTTTTTTGGGGGGGGTTTTTGATTTCGAATCAAAGTGCAAAACCCGGGTTGGACGTTCGAAGGCGTCAACCCGTCCTATTTGCTTGATAAAGTTTCTACGGAAATATCTCAGTCGATTTCTCCGGCCGTGTATGAACGCTTTAGGTTAGGCATTTGCATGTATCTCAGTCCCCAGCCTGTAAACAGTGCGTAAGGACAATGGTTACAAAATGAAAAGCCGAAAAATATTTTTTTTTTACGATATCTTTCATCAGTTTGGTATTAAAGTCGTGCAAAAACAATTTTTATTTCAGTCCTATGGGTATGAAAATGGAAAACATTAGAAAACAACAACCTGGAATGGTGTAGTGACAACATCGCCCCATGCCAATCCTTTTCTGCCTAATATGCTTTTCCGTTTGTCTGCGTCTTATACACGGCTGCTTGGCCTCCTAAGGATTTGCTTAGGAACTCTGTATATACATAAGCAAAAATTATTGATCATTCACACAGTTTGTTAGGTAACTGTTTTTCTTTTTTAAATATCAACCGAATTTGTTTTTTGAGAAAATTTGACAAAAATGCATTTTTCAAGTGGAATTAACAGAAAATAATATACCTGTTTCTCTACATAGTAAGAAGTTGTTAAGCAACTAGAATAATTTGACGATGGTATTAAATTACAATGTTTTCGCTGCGTTCTCGCAATATTCGAATCTCTTTAACAACCGAACCCTTTCAGCTTGTTGTAAAGAAAAAATTTAAGCCTTTATATCGCACCCCTTAAATCCCCTGACTTTTACATTAGACACACGGGTTTTGTTTTACTTGTGACTCAAAAGATTTATGGCAACTATCGAAACATCTATCTATTAATAAATTATGCATATTTAAGTGTAAAAGTTTTACTAATTTGTAAAATTCTTTAAAACTGAGCGTTTTCCATATCATACCATTCAAACACCATATGGTTGTGGTAACTTAATCAATAAGGAACCATTAATATCTCGACTTCGTCATTTACAATCCTTAAAAAACTAGCCGTATTTATCATTTTTTACGGAAATTTTATTCAAAACGGTTTACTAGTTTCGGAAATATCATGGCACGTATGTACATACCTAAAGGTACTGTATCATATCATATTGAATACAAACTAACTTTTTTAGCGAATATTTTTCACACTTTTAGCTTAGAAAAAAAAATTAAAAAAAAAACACCCTTTAATGAGCAATCAAAAGGGTACAAACCCCAAGTTTCTAAGAATAAAAGACTGTTATCACCCGGTGTATCGAAGGTACTTTTTTCGCTATATGCGCACGTTCTTCTCCTATGGTTTCCGTAAAAGACTAATTTTGGTTTACTGCGCATCGGGGCCAGAAGGCCTTAGTAGTTTTCTGCGAATATCTCGAGATCTAAGTGATCGATTTGCAAAATTATTTTTTTGTTGGATTGCTATGTTGCAATGCTATTTATTCTTAAAGAGATGGAGAAGCCAAAAAGGCATTAAAAATGACCTTAGTACCGAGCTGTAAGTGATCGACTTGAAAAATTCTTTTTTTTTATTGGTAGTTTTTTGTTGCAGATATCTTGCGTTGTAGCAAGGGGATTTAAAAAATTCTCGGAAGTATTATAAAAAGGGAGGGCATGGCAAAAAGTTTGTGACCCAGCTGTGCAGCTCGAGTTAAAAGGCTTTTATTTTTACGGTAAAGAATATTATTATTTTATGGATTTAAAATGATCAATTACGTACAACCGTCTAGTTCCATTTCGAGTTGTCAATGATCGATGGATACATAAACGAAGACTGGTATGTTAACGATGGATTTTGAAAAAATTCTTTTTTTTTTGCTGGATGTCTATGTTACAATGTTATTTATTATTATTATTATTTATTACAATTTATCTTCAACCAACTGAATATGTTACAGTTTATTAAAAATAATAACTAGGTAAGATAAAAATCTGTGATAAAATTGTTTTTAATAATTGGTAAAAAGGGGAAATAATATATTAAAATTAAGTAAATTATCATTTTTTTTCTTAAATTAATTGTTTTAACAAATGGAAGATATTTTTAAGCAATATTATTCTACATTAAATATATATCCTTTATGTTTGGTTTCAGTTTTACAAAATTTTAAACCATAACTTAATTTCACGGCTTCACCGGCAAAACTGCATTAGAAATTGTTGTAGGTATGGAATAATGCCCCCAGGGTAAAGTTTCATCCGTCCCAGGAATGAGGTACCGCTTATCATCGTAAGGTGAAAGAGCAATCTTCTGCTGCGTGATGGAGTGTACCTGATGGTTTTCTGATCGAATAAGATTTTGTGAAACAGTCTTCTGCTTAAAACCATCAAGACATTCTACATAATCTTCAAAGGTAATGCCTGTGTTAGCAACAGAAGATTTGATCCCTTTGGCCTTTGTAACATGGCAAATTTGTTATGATGGATTTAATTTCATCAGTATCATACCCATCATCTTGCATCCTTTTTTTTTTCTTAAAATATCGCTCTCAGTGGTTAAAACTTTCGTTGCATATAATTTTGATCTGAGACCTACATAGTCAGTCATAGGAATACCGTTATTTTCATCAGTCATCATTCCTAACACTTTGTTATTAACTTGGAATCCCAAAGATATTATCACAAGGATAATCAGATGTGTCAAAGTACTTGAGACAGTCTCTCTTTATAACTTCATACGCATCCTAAAACAGCTTATAAATCAGGCTGTCCGTATCTGTGTAGTGCGCTGAACAATTCTTAAAAGTAGGCTTTATATACCCATAGTGAAAATCATATATGGTCTTTGCCTAATCTAAAATTGCTTGTCCAACAAAGATCGGCTTATTTAACAAGACTTGTAGTTTGCTTAGCTCAATTGCAACCAAATCGGGTTTTTCGCTGAATATAGCACTATTTTTAAATTCAGGCTTCGCTATATATGACTCAGCTCCATAACGTCCACTCCATTTAGTTAGCAAACGGACATTGACCCGCTTATGAACGTTCTCCATTGTTTTACCTGCAAACAAAACAAAATAGGATTACAGTATTTTTCATCTAATGGTTATGGATATCAGAGATTATGGAAATGTAAAATAGCGTCAGCAGGCACGTATAGCCATCCATAAAATCTAATTTTCTTTTTTTCAAAATGTTCTATCTTAATGTGAAAACCGCCTGTCGCTAGCTGCTACAGTTCGTGAGTTACATTTTTTTTTAAATGAATATCCGCTCTTACCCTCTTTCAAACCCCCCACCACCATTAAAAACTAATCAGCTCTGCTTCTGGTGATCCAGAATTTTTGTGCCAAATTTCATAAGAATCGGTTAAGCGGTTTTTGCGTAATCGTGTTGCAGACAGACAGACAGACAGAGAGACACTATCCAGAAATTTTGTATTAAGGTCTTTTTTTTGTCCCAAACAACTTATTTTTAGTGAAAATAAAAAACTTTTTTTTTGCGATTCCAATAGCCTCCATACTATATATGGATGTCTAATAATTGTTCTAAAAACAAAACCTCAGGACTTGAATTTTTAAATGATTTTCATCATAATATAAAAAAATGTTTGACTCACCAAAGACAGCATTATTCATCAGCTTGAATAAATTCTTCTCAAATTCATTTGTTGCCTTCTTACGAAGCTCCGTATTTAAGTCAATGTAAGGCTTCAGCCAAGGAGTCTGCTTAAATTTTAAGTACGCGATGTACCTTTCTCAATACTAGCCAATATGCAATTGCCTGTTTTAGAGTCCTATACTTCGTCTTACTTCCAAGTGTTGCCATTAATTTGGTAAGCTCTTTAACATTCTGAGGAGGCTCTCCAGTCTTCGAATTTATATGCTGCGGACAGAATGGTATATCTTTATGTTGATTATGTAGTTCAAGAGGATAGTGTAAGTCTACTTCCAACATATACCCCTCATCAGCATCGTCAGGGATGGTGAAATAGTGCGCAGGATCGAATTTATAAGTTTTAAGGCAGCTCTGATGAAATTGTTCGTAGACATCAACTAAAAGCATTATATCGGTCTTCATGTATAGCTCAATATATTCACCCAACGTTGTACAACCAAATTTTTCCCAAACGTGCTTGGCTTGAAGGTAGAGTCGACGGGGACAAGCTTGTTCTCCAACTTATTATAGAAGGCACTTTGAGCTGATAAACATGTTTCATCAAATTTGTCGAAGGACAAAACGGAATTGAATTGGAAACTCATCAACGTGTTTTGTAAAACTTATATATTTCTCTTTTGTAATCGGAAGCAGATCAATGGAACCCTTCATCCTCGTTGCAATATCGGTTACTATAAAGTGGGCATCATAACCGCTTAAATTGTGAAAGACAACAGGAATAGTATGACTATAATTAATATTGCAAGATTCGTGAGCCGTACCGCGATAGTTGTTATTGGAGATCAGGTGGTTATGATCTCTTACTTTTTTGTCGTCAGGAACAAAAGGCTGTTCGCAGATGTGACAGCGCGTAGCTTTTCGATGCTCGACTTCCTGCATCCAAGTTATATCAATATCGTAAGGACACCAGAATACGGTTCCCAAGTCTTCTGCCAGACTATTCATTTCATCAGCAAACCACTTCATGCAATCTTTACCTCGGTATGAACGGTAAAAGCTTTGAGAGTCATCGTAGCTATATTTCAGATAATATCCAACATCCGCAGGAATGTGTTGCTGCTTTCTCTGTGGCCTTGTGCTAAAAAAGTTAGTTTGTGTTCAATATGATATGATACAGTACCTTTAGGTATGTACATACGTGCCATGATATTTTCGAAACTAGTAAACCGTTTTGAATAAAATTTCCGTAAAAAATAATAAATACGGCTAGTTTTTTAAGGATTGTAAATGACGAAGTCGAGATATTAATGGTTCTTTATTAATTAAGTTACCACAACCATATGGTGTTTGAATGGTATTATATGGAAAACGCTCAGTTTTAAAAAACTTACAAATTAGTAAAACTTTTACACTTATATATGCATAATTTATTAATAGATAGATGGTTCGATAGTTGCCATAAATCTTTTGAGTCACAAGTAAAACAAAACTCGTGTGTCTCATGTAAAAGTCAAGGGATTTAAGGGCCTCTATATAAAGATTTCAATTTTTTCTTTACAACAAGCTGAAAGGGTTCGGTTGTTACAGAGATTCTAATATTGCGAGAACGCAGCGGAAACATTGTAATTCGATACCATCGTCAAATTAGTCTAGTTGCTTAACAACTTCTTACTATGTAGATAAACAGGTATATTAATTTCTGTTAGTTCCACCTGAAAAATGCATTTTTGTCAAATTTTCTCAAAAAACAAATTCGGTTGATATTTAAAAAAGAAAAATAGTTACCTAACAAACTGTGTGAATGATCAATAATTTTTGCTTATGTATATATACCTAGACATAATAAATAATTCATCTTTTAACTTTCTACCCCTGTATACTTAAAGTAAGTGTAAAAAAATCGCCTCGTGAATAAACTTGGGGTGAAGTTTAATCTAATTTTAAACTATTATCAGTTGTTTTTCTAAATTTCTTGATTATGTAGACAATTATACTTGTGGTAAAACCTTATTAATTTTTACTAAATAAAGAAGAAAATGTTCTTTATTCCTCAATTTTTGCACCGCTACATAGCGCTTTTTTCTATAACATTAGAAATCGTTAAAGCTAAGAGATAGAACTACGGATCTCATGAAAGGAGGTAAATAATTATTAAAAATTACACCATATTTCATTACAAAAATATAAAAATAATTCAAAATATATTATTATATTTATTTTTAGATAATGTTTGAATAAAAAGTGTCTTTAACCAAACATAAAAAAATACCTCCAATCTATAGAAAATTATACCGAAGTATTATAGTAAATCGTTTGCATGTGGTAGATTAATTTTCAAAGACATGAGGGACCCATAAGGACATAAATAAAAATAATATAAGTACTAGATTTTATTCTATGTGTAAAAATATTTTATTTCCGTCAGTTTTCAGTTGCCTTTCATAGATTATATGATTTATGGAACAAATACCTTCCAGACCGCAACAGCAGCCACATTTAGACTTGCAGAGAGCTCAACTTTTATGAGACAAATTAATTATCGGTAGTTGCCTTTATTTTTAAGTGTGATTGGTAATTTATACCAATTTTTTCCCCGTATGGTTCATCATTTAATAAAATTTTTATGTATTTTAAGTTAGAAAAAGATGCGTTAACTTATTTATAGATCAATCAAATAGGTACAAAAGTGGTTTTTATTATCTTTTGAGTAAATAATTAAATACATTTCCTAAAATTTTAATTTTTCTTCAATTTATTGTACCAAATAAAAAGGTTACTAAAATCATAATTTTCGATTTAACTATATGTATATGCATGGTAGATACCTAATAAAGTACCATAAAATATTAAAATAATTCAGCAGTTTATCAAAGAAATTTTGAATTGTATGTTTCAATAGGTGTAAACCAATAAATAAATGTATTTTTAGCTATTTTGCTTTGCAACAATTCCCTAATATTGCATATCAGTTCACCGATCTGTATTGCATAAATATTTTATTGCTTGTATAGCACACAATCTGACCACAATCGTTATCTTATTTTTATCCATACATCATTTAACAAAACCTTATTAACAAGTCGCCATGGTCGTGTGGTCTTGAGCGACGATCTCCTGTACTGTAAATCGCCGGGCGCGCTGGTTCGATCCGCTCTGGTAACATATACTTTTTTATTGATAGGTATATCAACTCGAAACATTACAAATGTTGACAGGTGATTGTCAAGGGAATAATAGTAGACGGGGCCTTAGTATGTGACTCTAGAGACGCCGTACATGCATGACTCATCAAGCTACATCTGGACATCCATCTTGGATTAGTAACTTTTAAAAAATAAATCATCAAGAGGTTGACAGCAAATATGACTCATTCATCTATTTGGTTGACAGTGAACCCAGCCCAACAGGTGTCTGCCTGCCTGAACTAAATATAACTCTTATTGACAGGTGAATTTGCCCCTGGTGACGTGACTTCTGCACCACTGTCCGGAATTGGGACCTTGACGGTTGTAGTTTTTGTTATTTTGGACCGTGGCGTTTTCTTATGGGAATTAACATGAGGAAATAGCTAGAACTCCTATAGCCTATCTACTGTGGCTTATCAGCCGATTTATGGTAATTATTTTCGATTTTTTTTTAAGCGTTTTCCCTCCAGTTTATTTCAATATTCACTATTTTCGATTCAGTGTTTTTCTTTGTGCTACAGGTTGAGGACTCACGTCAACTTCCTGTTCACCTGGAAGGTATTAGGTTACCTGCCATGCGGAATGTCGCCCTCAGGATGATTTGAGGTAAATATTTGCTGCGTGTGTACCTTAATAATTTTTGCCCTAGTAAGAAATTAGACTGTTTTTGTCGTTTTAAGTAATTTTTAGTTTTATCGTCCGTGGTACCCACTATACAATAGAGTGTAAGCTTATATGTTTTTTATGCTTTTTTGGCGTATGTACTTTGAGTGTTGCCCCTCAGGCATGCCCCGTACAATAAGTAAACAGTAGTTTTTTTGTCTTACTGTTTTACTTCTTATTTTTTTCCCTGTGTAAAATACATGTCTGTTATTATAAATTAGGTATAAATTATATGTTAGGGTGTTCTCCCTTGTTCTAGAAGGTCGTTTTTATATCTGTCTAGGGTACTTGGTTCCGGTGCACAGTCATGGGTGGTCCTAGTGCAGACTTTCAACACCATGCATTTCAATAACCATCTTGAGTGCTGCTTTGCCCTGGCCTAAGATACATAGTCCAATCATGGGTCCTGTGTACCTGTTCCAGTGATGTTTAGCCCTGTCATCGGCTAGCTATGTGGAAACAGATAAGGAATATTTCCCTGTCCAAACCTTTTCATTTTAATCCCTTTTTAAAAACAGTCATAAAAAAACTCGTAAAATTTTATAAAAACTTATCAAAATAATCTCAAACTTTATTTTTTTAATATGAGAACCATTTCAACTTTTTCATATTTGATAAAAGACCTTTCCATCGTTGAAATTAATCATAAAAACAAGAGGAAAGACCCTTAAAATGTTAGTTTTAAAAACTATTTTATTTGTTAAAATTTACACTTATCGTTTTACAAATATTGCATGCCTTTACTAACCTTTAAGATTACAACAAGCGATTTACACTATTTTACAACAATATATTCTGAGATTGTATAACCTGGTGTTTCATTACTAAGTGTCCCACAACCGTCTGCTTGCTCAAGTTACTCTGTTCTAACCGTAACACTGGCTGCTGGTTCTCTGTTCTTTGGAGTAAGCATACTTTTCTTTTTTTTGTTTTTTAAAAGTTTTTGGTGGTTGGGTTGCAGTAGAGTTCTACAAGGCTGTATAGAGGTAGGTTCTTTCCTGTTGTACTCCTAAGCAAATGATGTCATAGCATTCTCTTTTTTTCTTTTGCTTTGAGAAAGCGAAGGGGGGGTTTGCATTTGCAATTTTTTTTAAATGTTTTTTTAAAGGGCAAGCCAGTCATTTTAAAAATAATGTAATTTTTTTTTGGGTAAATTTCCTATGCCGAGTGAGGTAGTTTAATTTTTTTTTTACCGAAAAATATAATATATTTTAAAATTTGTTTTTTCCTCACCGAGTAAAGTATATTAAATACATTTTTTTTTTCTGACCGATTAAAGTAAATTCAAGAATTATTTTTTTCTTACCGGGTGAAGTAAATTAATTTTTTTTTCTTACCGAGTACAATAAATTTAAAAATTATTTTTCCTTACCAAGTGGAGTAAATTTAATTTTTTTTTCTCACCGAGCACAATATATTCCAATAATAATTTTTTTTTTCAAATCATAGCCAATCCAAAATTTTTTTTCTTCTCGCAAAGCATAGTAAATTGATTTTTTTTTCAGGAAGAGAAAAGGGTTTCTTCAAAACAAAATATTTTTTATTCTCAAACCGTGGTAAATCAAAATCAAAATTTTTCTAAAAAGTATTTTTTCAAAGTAAAGTAAATAAATGTTTTTCTTTCTCAAAGCATAATAAATCAAAATATTTTTTTTAAAGTAAAGAAAATCTTAAAGTTTTTTTCAATGTATATTAAATTGAAATATTTTTTAAAGCATTGTAAATCAGAAATATATTTTTTTTAAAATCAGAAATATATTCTTTTTCTTTTTTTCAAAGCATGGTAAATCCAAAGAAACTCTTAATAGTAAAGCAAAAATGTTTTTTAAATTTTTATCTCTTGCTTGTTTCCACAATGATTTCCCTCTTATATAAGGGTGTTGATGTGTTAAAGTCTTCGAAGCCTAGGTCGGCTAGATATATATCCGGAAAAGAATTCGTAAACATATTAGTGTTTAAGTGTATTGTTTGCAGCTTAAGTTAGTTGTTTGTCATTTTTTTTTACAACCGGCAATTATTTCTTTTTAAGCAGCGTTTACCCCGAAACTAGTTTCTAGTAGTTTTTTTGCTGTCACAGTAAACAACAGCGACTAAATTGAGTCCCCTTTTCTCTGTGTTTTTTATTTTAAATTATTTTTGCGCCTCTTACAAAAACAAGTGTTTGGTAAATTGTTTTTTTGTCACTTTTTCCCTGAACCGAACCGTTACACTTCATAGCCTGACCTTTTTGAGGTTGAACGAAGGATATTTGTTTGATTTGGTGTTTTGTGTTAGAGCGTTTGTGCTTTAGGAAAATATGGAAGTGAATCGTTTACTTAGTGATGAGATCACATATGAGCTGGAAAGCCTAGGAGTGGAAATCAAAAATTTTGCAGCTCGGGACAAGAGGGCACAGCTGAGGGCTGTGTTTGCTGCAGAAAGGTCTGGAAACACCAGAACTCGTGTTTGTTTTGATCCTATTCGAGAGTTAGCTATTTGTCGAGCAAAGGTGGATGAGCTCGGTGAGAGTATACAGGAATTTGACAAAAACAACAGAGATAATGAATTTAAGAGAATTCACACAAGATTATTCCATGTTCGGGGAAGGATAAATCTAATTCACCCAGATACCGAAGAGGAAGCGAGACCAAAAGATAGTTTGAGGGACTTGTGTTCTGGATTGTTGAGAGCAATGGAAGGCGTTTACAACACAGCAACCTTGGGCCTAGCTGGTAGCGCACAAGACTTTTTGGGTGACCTGCTTGAAAATCTTTCCGAGGAATCTTCCGGGATACCAACAGAAGAGCATCCTTCACATTCTGAAGTTGTCAGTTATCCAGCTACCACAGCTTCTGATTAACCAATGATAGACCTTGGGGTCGGTTTACAGACTGAAGCACAGCTACAGTTAGCTAACAGCAACTCAGCTTTACATCCAAACAAGAAAAATACCGGTTTTTCACACTCAGCTACTGCTGGTAACTCAGACATACCACCAAGCCACCCAAATAATTGTTCTTTCTACTCAGCTACAACAACCAACAACTCAGCTACACAACAAAATCAGCACATTAATGGTTTTTCACAATCATATACTCAACATAGCTACCCAGATACAGCTACAACAACCTCAGCTACAGCTTCCAACAAATCAGCTACACAACAAAATCATCAAATTATTGTTTTTCACACCCAGCTATTAGAAATAACTCACACAACCAAATGTACCAAGATCTAATTTTTCGTGTTTAGTTAACCATAATAACCCAGACACACAACACAGCTACTCAGCTACAGCTACCAACAACTCAGCTACACATCAAAATCAGCTAATTAATGGTTTTTCACAATCATATACTCATTATAGCTACTCAGCTACAGATGCAACAAACTCAGCTACAGCTGCCAACAACTTAGTTATACGACAAAACCATCAAATTATTGTTTCTTCACACCCAGCTATTAGAAATATCAGCTACAGTTAACAATAACTCAGCTACACAGTCAGCTACTCGCCCACAAGTTTTGCAGAGATTAGCTTCACCCGCTGAAAGTGAGCGATCTCGTATCAACACCAACCCTTTTCTTTGTGATTCTCCTGAGCCCCAGAATGTTGATGAAGTCTTGCCTTCAGCACAGAACACGAATATTGAGTTCGGTAATTTTAATGAGCAACCAAGGAATATTCCGGAAATCTCACAGTCTCTTCACAGTGTTGGCAGTTGAAATTCCTCGTGACCACTATAGCTACTGCTGGTAACTCCATCTGTGGAGCGTAGACGAGTTAGTTTTCAGTACCCTACTGATTATAGTACTGCCTCTGCATCTGATTATAGATTTTATCCTGCTGGTCCTGCTGTTTCTTCGATGAGACCTGAGTGTTTTTCTTAACCCCATGTTTCAGACTTTTGACTTATCAGTCGTCCTTTAGTTTTGGAGTCTCGTGGTCCATTGATCGAAACCCTATCCACTGAAAGACCTAGGTTCAGTACGGAACCTTATCATTATTCCCACTCTTTACCACAGAGGAATACAGAAGAAATACCTCACCGAAGAGAATACCAGCCAGTCCCTGATGAACACCGAAGGACGGAGCCACCTCTAGTTCCTTTGGCTAACTCTAACTTATCCCATGTTTTGGTTAACCCCACTGTTTCTCAACTTAACAGCTTTGAGAAGTGGAACCTTTGCTATGATGAACATTCAAGCCTAAACTCATTTTTGGATAGTTTGGAAGATAAATGTCTTTCCAGAAATGTTTCCAAGGAGCAACTGATAGCTTCAAGAGCTATGGGAGAATTTCTGAAAGGAGATGCAATGGATTGGTATAGGGTCCGAAGAGACACTTTTCGTGACTGGAATGATTTTGAAGCTCAATTGAGGAGAACGTTTCTTCCTCATGATCATGAGACAGCTTTGCGAAGGGAAATCCCCAAACGTACTCAAGGTTCAGATGAACGCTTTGTTTCGTATGTAACCCGCATGCAAAGTTTGTTTCGTCAGATAAGACCACCGTTGCCTATGAGTGAGCAAGTGGCCCTGATTAGAAGGAACCTGTTACCTCCTTTACAACGAGCCCTTGTATTGCAAAATATTGTGAGCATTGACCACGTCATCGGATTAGGAAGTGAAGTAGAAGAGACCATGTACCGAACAGAAAAATTTGCTGCACCACCTACGTCAACGAATTTTCCCGAACCTAATTTAGCTGACAAGCGCACCCTTCAACGAAGTACTGTGCACACTGTTAACACGTCACATACCCAATCACGGGAAATGGTCTGTTGGCATTGCCGAGCTAAAGGTCATACTAGAATTAACTGTTTTGAGAAAAAACTGAAATGTTACCGATGTTCCAAGGAAGGTTTAACTACCAGGAACTGTCCAAACTGTTCGAATTCGGGAAACGCCGAACAGGGTCATTAGACAACCGTCTAGTGACCTAATCTCCAACTTCTACGGCGGAACAGACTTTTCTCTCTTATGCGTTGTCGCATGCTGCTGGGGACAGGCGGCCGTCCTTGAATGTTGACGTTTTAGGTCATTCTATTTTGGCTCTTTTGGATTCTGGTGCGAGTTCCACAATTGCTGGAGAGTCTGGATGGAGAACACTTTCCAGGAACTAGGCTTAAAGTTGGATAGGAGTCGTCGGTCCAAATGTGTTGTAGCCAATGGACAGACAGCGAATATTAAGGGAACTGTTGACGTTTCATTTTTACTTATGGGTCGTATCCGTGTTTTACCTGTGAAGGTAGTCCCTGATTTCCCCCACCCCTTGATCCTGGGTGTCGATTTTATTATTTCTATGGATATTCCTCCCGATTTGAGACGCAACCAGTGGAGTTTCGGCAATAGTGCAGTTGATTGCGATGCTATTAGTAAACAACAGTTTTTCGAAGATTTTTTAGAATAGGTCAAGTTTTCTTCAGCTACTGTAGTGAAGACGGAAGAGGTTGATTCCCTTACACCTGAACAACAAGTTCATTTAGATACTCTGTTAAAATAAAAGTTTGCAGGAATGAAAGATGGCTTGGGGTTTACCTCAGTGTATGAGCATGAGATACTCCTGGAACCAGGTACCAAACCCATCAAACAGAGATATTATCCTGTATCACCTTTGAAGCAGAAGCTAATTGATGAGGAACTCGACAAAATCCTAGAGTTGGATGTCATAGAAAAGTCCAAAAGTGCTTGGTCATCCTCGGTCCTACTGGTTCCCAAGTCGGACGGCAAGTTTAGGTTCTGTGTAGACTACAGAGCTTTGAATAAAGCCACATCTCCGCCATCTTGGATCGACTGCGCGAGGCAAAATATATAAGTTCCATGGACATACGCTCTGCATATTGATAGGTAAGTGTCAAAGAATCGTGTAGAGAACGAGAACTTACAGCTTTCACAATGCCAGGCAGAGGCCTGTTTCAATTTAAAAGGATGCCATTTGGTCTGAAAAATACGCCTGCTTGTTGGCAGAGACTGATTGACACCGTTATTGGCGTAGATCTCCAACACTACGTGTTCCAATATTTGGATGACGTCATAATCATTGCTTCATCGTTTTCGACACATCTTCGTATTGTGGGACTTGTCTTGGATCGGTTGGTGGCTGCAGGACTTACTGTGAGTCCCGAAAAATGCAAATTTTGCCGCCACACTGGTTTTACGGTTACTGCTAAAGGCCTTCAATGCGATGTTGACAAGGTCGAGGCAATCATTAATGATCCTGCCCCAACAACAGTGAAAGGTGTCCGAAGTTTTTTCGGCATGGCGAGCTGATATCGGCGATTCGTTCCCGAGTTTTTCTCAGTAGTCGCTCCCTTAACTCGTCTTACGATGAAAAACGTGGCTTTTCGTTGGACTCCGGAGTGTGTGAAACCGCTTTTTGCAAGCTTAAGTCTGCTTTAGTCTCAGCGGCTGAGGTAAACCCCTTTATCCTCAGCCCCGATTCTTACATGTCCTGACTTCACAAAACCATTTATTTTACAAACGGATGCATCTGCTGTATTAACAAAACAGTTCGACGAAGATGAAAAGGTGACTTGATACATATCTAGGTCATTGACAAAACAGGAAAAACAATTTTCGACTACAGAACGTGAGTGTCTAGCTGTTGTATGGGCCACGGAAAAACTCAAACCACATTTGGAACTTACCAACTTTACGTTCATAACTGACCATAGCTCTTTGGTGTGGCTACACAATCTAAAAGACCCGTCAGGCAAATTGACGCGTTGGGCATTAAGGCTACAAGCATTTAATTACCAGATTATTCATCGAAAATGTCGTGCCAGATTTTCTTTCGAGGTAAAAATATGACTTTTCTGATGTTAAAGATGCGTGGTATTTACGGATGAAAAACCTAGTAAACACCTCACCGTTAAAATATTTACATTGGCGTATAGAAAACAAGATATTATACAAATATGTTAAATGTACCATTCCTGAATTAGCGGAACAGGGGAATACCCACTTATTGGTTATAAGCGATTACTTCAGCAATTACGTAGCAGTTTTTCCTGGTCGTGCTGCTACTGCGAATTTTATTTGTAAGCACTTAGAGAATGATATTATTCTAACCTTCGGAGTAACGGTAGCCAGATGAAAAGTAAAGAACTTCATAGTCTTGCAGAAAAGTATAACTTCAAGCTTTCCTACACAGCTGTTTACCATCCACAGGCTGACCCGTGTGAACGAGCAAACAGAGTGGTCAAAACTATGATTTCCACTTATGTAGGAGATAACCATCGTCGTTGGGACGCTAATTTGCCAGCGCTCGAGTGTGCGATTCGAACTTCAAAAATGAAGCTACTGGTTTTTCGCCATATTATATTAACTTTGGTCGAGAGTATGTTTCTGACGGTCGAGAGTATTCTTATGCCATAAATAAGGATCCTAAACCTGTCATAGATGGCTTCAAAAAGCTTTACGAAGCTGTCATGGTAAACATGAAAAGGTCTTCAGATCGTAATCGTGGTCGTTACAATTTGAGACGTCGAGAAGTGTCATTTATACCGGGGGATCTCGTATGGGGGAAAAATAAAGTTCAATCGGACGCCCTGAATTTCGTTAACGCCAAGTTGTTCCCTAAGTATGTTGGACCGTTTCGTATCGGCTTGAGGACTTGGATGGGAAGTTGTACGTTGGAAATTGGCACGTCCAGGATTTGAAACCGGTGGTCGTTGCAGAAGACGACGACGATAGTCTTAATTTGTAGCGACAGATGCGTATATACAAAAAAGTTCATTTCTTTTCTTTTTCTATAATTCATAATTTTTTTTCTGGTGGTTTTTTGGTGGGATGCACATGGTATTGGGATCAATCCAGCGGTGAGAGATGAGCCACATTAATGGATTTGTCTGTCAAAACGATACCCCCAGTTTAATTCAGTCAAAGTTAATCGGTGTTCACTTCTGACGGAGGAAAGGGGGAGTGTAACGGTTCAATATTTCCCTAAAAATATCCCTTAGAAAAAAATAATTCTTTAAAACACCCTTCTAATACCCTCGCAAAATTTTTAAGTCAATAATCTTTACTATATGTCTGAGCATGGTGTTTATTCTATATCCTACTAGTTCATGGCGAATGCTCTGGAAAAACAATTTGTTGGATTGGGGTTAAATTATACTAGATTTATAATTATTTTATGTGGAGGCATTTTACTCTGGTTAACTTTTTTTTTCAAAACAAAGCAAACCTCAATATTTCAAATAAAACACCATTGAACCTTTTCTTATAAACCAATAAATTTAATTACTGTAGCAAATCCAGTGTTTTCCTAAAATAACACTACAACATCCATCTTTTTTTTTATATTAACTAATGATATACGGTCTACGGTATTTTTCTTGTATAATTTAACCAGTCCAAGAAAGGTTGCTCTGGCTCTGCAGTAACCTGAAACAAGAAAAAATAAAATAATTTTATATAACACCAAAACGGTCTTTCTAGCGCATAGTTTAAACCGCCAACTTACTAGATTAGTAAGCCTTTATTTTTTTTAAAGCCTTTGTTTTTTTACTGATTATATCAAATTATCCTTCCGTTAACTACTTAACACCCAAAAATAAAGTAGATAATAAAGGTTAGTTTTATAAACCGTGTCAAACAAAGAGAGACTTAGCGGTCTTATACTTACTAGAGACTAGTGTCGGTCCATTTGTTGAGTGGTAGATTCTTGTCACTAGGAATGTGTCGGTGTTTGGCAGTTTTTGTTACTGATCGGTCTCCAATTTGCACATGCCAGGCTCGAGAGCTCCTAATAAGTCCTAAAAATAACAGGACCAAGGTTGTCACCAATCATGTGGTATTGATATTACAAAATTAGTCTACCTTTGTCGTCAGTTGGCAAAACACTCACCTGTTGGTCTTATTTTGGTTCCAACTATGCGTGACATTTTATGGTTTTTCAAAATGAAATTCGACCGCCAGCTGACCGTGACGTTTAGGACGACGTTGCCAGATTGTCATAGGCGAGATTCTGGGAGTATACAGTGACTAACTTCACGTCGCATAACTGTGGTTTACAGTTGCACATTACGTTACTGTTGAGTCGTTTTCGAGAAAAGCAAGTGTCTACACTTATTGTTTATTGTTTCTCCCAAAAAGATAAAGTCCATTTCTTGCTCACTACTGCAACCAATGCCTTGTTGTTAACTTCCGTTCGTCACGTGATTTCTCCCTATCCCGCTGATATAGAAGGAAATCTGACAACACCGCTTCGTTGTCTTTGTCTGTCTTAGGTTGATGATTAGAGACTTCCGACTTGAACCTGTCGCATTCGAAAAGTAGAATTTGGACCCCAGCTCCTGTCGATTTTTTCCCATATCAGAAAGATCGCCCAATTGTTATGCGTTTTCAGCAGCATCACCTAATATGGTAATCAGGGTAAGCGATTTTCGACTGTAGTTTTCGCGCCTCTGAGGTTTTCGATCAATCGTTTGCCCGCAGGAAGCTTCTGTTTTAGCGTCTGAAATTTCCTGGAGGGAAGGAAATGCTTCTTTTCCGGCATCGTTTTGAGTGCCACGTTTAAATTTTCTTTTCCAAGAATACCGGAAAAAGTCGCGCCGATGGCGACCTTTGCAAACTGAAATCGTCGAAGACGGAATCCGCCTAGGTCCCATCAAGAGATAAGAAAGTCTTCGTTGAAGTGCCCGTTGCCTGTGTTTGACGTTTGATGGTGGCCATTTTTGAAGATCTCCTTCTTTTCGTATAGTTTACGGACGACAATGGCCGGCTAGACCGTGGCTAATCAGCCGATCTATGGGTATTATTTTCGATTTTTTTTAAGCGTTTTCGCTCCAGTTTATTTCAGTATTCACTATTTTTGATTTTGTGTTTTTCTTGGTGCTACAGGTTGAGGAGGCCTCACGTCAACTCCCTGTTCGCCTAGGAGGTATTAGGTTACCTGCCATGCGGAATGTCGCCCTCAGGATGATTTGAGGTAAATATTTGCTGCGTTTGTACCTTGATTATTTTTGCCCTTGTAAGAAATTAGACTGTTTTTGTCGTTTTACGTAATTTTTAGTTTTATCGTCCGTGGTACCCACTATACAATAGAGTGTGGGCTTATATGTTTTTTTATGCTTTTTTGGCGTATGTACTTTGAGTGTTGCCCCTCAGGCATGCCCCGTACAATAAGTAAACAGTAGTTTTTTTGTCTTACTGTTTTACTTCTTATTTTTTTCATGTGTAAAATACATGTCCGTTATTATAAACTAGGTATAAATGATACGTTAGGGTGTTCCTCCTTGTTCTAGAAGGTTGTTTTTATATCTCTCTAGGGTGCTTGGTTCCGGTGCACAACCATGGGTGGTCCTAGTGCAGACTTTCAACACCGTGCATTTAATTTACCGTCCTGAGTGCTGCTTTGCACTGGCCTAAGATGCATAGTCCAGTCATGGGTCCTGTGTACCTGTTCCAGTGATGTTTAGCCCTGTCATCGGCTAGCTATGTTGAAACAGATATGGAATATTTTCCTGTCCAAACCTTTTCATTTGAATCCCTTTTTAAAAACAGTCATAAAAAAACTCGTAAAATTTTATAAAAACTTATCAAAATAAGGACAAACTTCGTTTTTTTAATATGAGAACCATTTCAACTTTTTTATATTTGATAAAAGACCTTTCTATAATTGAAATTAATCATAAAAACAAGAGGAAAGTCCCCTAAAATGTTAGTTTTAAAAACTATTTTATTTGTTAAAATTTACACTTATCGTTTTACAAATATTGCATGCCTTTACTAACCTTTAAGATTACAACAAGCGATTTACACTATTTTACAAAAACATATTCTGAGATTGTATAACCTGGTGTTTCATTGCTAAGTGCCCCACAACTGTCTGTTTGGTCAAGTTGGCAGGAATGTAAGGCTCTCCTTTTTTTTAAAGACGTAACACTTCCTCTTTATGAATGTGAAGATTTTGTGTAAATTGGAATTTCGTCTGTGGTTTTTATTTCGTGTTTTACTTGGTTTGTAAAGGTTAATTTTTGATTTGGTTGATGAAGGATATCTTTAAATTTGACAAAAGGATATTAATGGCTATTTTTTCTTCTGAATTCATATGGTTAGTTCTGATTAAAGAAAAATCGAACTCATTTGTTTGTAAAAGTTCTTTATTTTCAATATTAAAAATTTCAAAATAATTTTCATTAAAATTTTCAACAAATTGTCTAAGGGATATTTTCATCAATTTTTATTATACTTGAGGTTGAGATTGGGATTAAGAACTCTAAAGTTGTTGAATCGTTTTCAATTTTAAGTAAAAAACTAAGAATTTTAACAGAGTTTATTTTGATATCGGGAATTATTATTTCACAATTAGGTAGGTTAGTTTTGATTTGTTTTAGGATAGAAGTAAATGCTGGGACTTCAATTTTTTGTTTATTAAATTCAAATCTGTATTGTAATGGAATTTTGATAATTTTATTGTATAAAAGATTTTTAGATGGATCTATGCTTATTTATAGGTTTTTAAGTTCTCTTACCCCTATTATTCCATCAAAATAGTCATGAAAATTATAAAGCACACATTCAATGTTTCCTGTTATCGGCCTATACTCACTAAATAAAGGGATAATTGCTTTATATTCTGACTTACTTTGCCCGTGACAGGTAGTCAGTCAATCTTTAGGTGTTTCACTCCTAAAGATTGAATTAGGGTAATATTTTTCAGCAATATGTGGTCTTAATAAAGAAGGATAGCAACCGGTGTCAATTAAAAGCTTAATAGGCGCATTTTTTATTTTAATGAACGGTAATGAGTTGGGCATTAAGTTATTTAAGTCTATGGAATTTCTGTTGATGGATCGCTTAATCAAAAATTTTGATCTTGCTTGGAGGAATACGATGCCATTAAATGATTATTAGAGTAATGGTAATTATGATTTTGGTTGTAAGAATACGGTGACATTAAATTATTATTAGACTAATGGTAAATATGATTTTGGTTGTAAGAATCCGGTGACATTAAATCGTTATTAGAGTAATGGTAATTATGATTTTGGTTGTAAGAATGAGGTGACATTAAATCTTCATTATTTTCGAAAGTTGAGCATAGGTCATAATTTGTGAATTCTGATTGTTCTAAGGAATGCTCATTATTTTGAAAATTTTGGTTTTCAGTTTCCAAATTTATTATTTGTTTGATTAAATAGTTTGTGTTTACCGGTGTTTTGAAAATGACTGTATGGTCTTAAATTTTTTTGTGATTGAATTTTACTAGTGGTGGCTTCAGGTTTATTTGTCGGTTTATGGGAATTTTCTGGAGCAAATACGTTTTTTAGTTTGCCAAAGACTTGATTATTTGTAAAGAATTTTTGCTGATTTACCTTTTGTGGGTTTATGTTAATGGGTCCGGTCGGTCGGTTTGAGGGTTTTGGAATTGATTATAAGGTATAAAGTTGTTACTATACAAAGGCTAAATTATTTCTTTGGTTAGTTATGAGGTTAGTTCTTATCGAGTGTTGTTTTGCATAGTAACCTATTTGTTGTTCTACTAATAAATAATTTACAATTTGAGGGTCAGCTTCCTCTAGTGTTTTTGGTTTGGCTAACATTAAAAGTGTTCTAAGGTCTGTTGAAGAGTAAGTTATGAGAATGGTGATTGATGTTAATTCGTTTTGGTTTATAGGTGCTTTTTTAGTAAGGTTATCAATATCAGAGTCTGAATTTGTTTTTAAGTTTAAACGCATTTTCACTACTTTGTTCCCAAACTTGACTCTTAGGGCTACTTTAATTTGAGTCATGTTGTCAAATCTGGTCTGCAAAGTAGGAAATCTCCGTCATCTTCTATAATTTTTGAGGAGATCGAAGCAAACACAAACTCGCTTAAACTGTTGTCCGTTGTTTTGCCATATCTCTCAAAGAATTAGTCGACGGAATTAATAGAATACTCTAAATGTTCACAACGTACTGTAAATGGACGGATAGTTGATGCAATTTATTTTGCAGCTTGAATTGTTGCCATATTTTTATTTTCTAAATTTTGACTTTCTAATAATAAATTTTGTAAATAATCTGTCAAAATTTCAATATCTTGATTTTCAAAGCTCATAAAAACAAAAATTATCTAAAATTCACAAAAAATAAAGGATAGAAAGATATTATGGCGAATAGAAGGAGCTCAACACTTACTTGGAAGTTTTCTTTCGGAGTCCTGTCTTCTGCCTGTGGGATTAGTTCGGTCCAGATAACTGGTTGACACCAACGGGGAATCTTCAGCAAATCTTTTTAATTTGCAAATTCCCACCTTCTTGATCCTACCGACTGCGCCAATTATATTTTTCTACTTCGAGAACTTCTTAAAAAAAACTTTATTTTTACAAGAAGAACAATGACTTATTACTATGAAAGTCTGCGGTAAACTGAACCTAAAACTACTAGTTACATTTCGTTTTTATATTAAAAATATACATTAGAAAATAATTAGAAAGTAAACATAGATCATGAAGAGTAAATAGTTTTCTAGAATTTCAATATCATAACTCAAGACCCAAAATTTTGAGAACTAACTTAGGATCAGACCCACACAGCAAAAAAATATTGCATGTATATCCAGCGTATATACGAAAACGGAGAAGGATATTGCCCTGGATATCACCCAGATATTCACCTAAACTGAATTTAAAAAAAAGTTCTCGACAGTTTATACTACTTACCCTGCATAGGAGCTCCAAAAAAGGTACCCATTAGGTAACATCCACTGAATATATGTTATAAGTATATTCTGAACATGTATTAATTACTCCACAAAAATATTCGAGTTATATTCTATTACACCAAATTTGATGTTCTATGGTATATCTATTATGGTATATATTTATATATTATATCCTGTCGATATCCATCACGATAAACAAAATGTATCTTTGTCCAAATTTTAGTTTATATATAATAATGGTATTCAATGAAGAATGTCCATTACAAATCTATGATCATATATATAAGGTATATACGTTTTGTATATACCCTGAATATATTGTCATTTGTATTACAAGAATATACCCAATAGGTCGCATCCTAAATTTAAAAAAATATACAGAATTAAGCTTTCCATTAAAAAATTTAGTCAGAGAGCAAAGCAGTATATTAAGACTCGCAGGCACCATATCGCATTATTACCAGTACATATCCTCATGTTTAGCTCTATTCTTTTTGGTGGTTGATATCTGTCTCTATCTGCAGCATCCTTAATCAGTTTTCTATGACAATATGAAACTTTGTATTCGTAGTGGTGCGTAATGAAAGGGAATTTCTTCTTGCTGCAGCTACATCTGGAAATAAAATATTTTTATAAACAGATAATACGTGGCATATTCATTTTTTAATCAGTTTTTATTCAGTATGCTGGTGGTACAAAGCAATATTTTATAATAAAAAAAAAAATATAAAAATGCCGTGGGCAAAATTTTCTAAAAAATGTGTTATTTTAATCTTTTAAATACAATGCTGTAAAACAAAAATTTTAGAAAAAATTAAGTTTATAAAAAAATATAAAAACAAAACTTTAAAGAAAGTAATGTTTAACTTTAGTAACCAATAGAAAAAAATTATACAAGTTCTCTAGATTCAACAAAAAATGATTATGCCAATTTCTAGCAAATTTATGTGTGAATATCCTGAGCACTTTTATATAGGGGACCTTTCGGACGTTTTAGTTTTTAAAAAAAGTAATATATAAAAAACTAAAAAGAACAGTCTATAAAAAGACACACACACACAAAAAATCTTTTGTAGCATCTCAATTTTACTTTAAACTGAATTTTAAAAAAAGTTCTCGACAGTTTATACTACTTACCCTGCAAAGTCTAGATGTTAAGATGCCCGCCAGGATTATTGTATTTTTCCATGTAAAGAAACCAAAAATATAATTCTTGTTGTTTCAAAATTGAAAAGCATTGTAAAAACTACCCATATTTCCATCAAAAGTCCACCTGAAATAGAATTTTGGTGATTAACAGTTACCACCGGACCACCCTACCGGATTTATCAGGGCAGAACTTATTTTTAAGTAGTCCTAATTTCACAAAATCCTTAAATTGTTGCTAATAGTAAAATAAAACTTTAATAGTTGATACAGGGAATTTTCACAGGTAATTCAAGAAAATGAATTATGTACTGCTAAAGCCACTTATTTATTTGGATAAAAAATAGAGAAAGAATAAAAATTACAACTTTGAAATAATAATCAATTAATAATAAATATTGTTCGTGGGTCACCATTTAGGTAGGTATTCCATTTCCTGAAACCTCGTCCAGATTTGGATTAGACTGAAATGTTTACCTAAATTATTTATGTTTATAAAATGGCCTGATTTTTGGTATGAAAAAAATGGCCAAGGTGCATTTTTTTCTAACTCCACCATTTATAAATTAAAAAACTTTAATCGGCTTTATCTACTCTCCCTGCAGTCCCCAATATACCAAAGATGGTGGGAACAACCAACCAAATTTTCATCAAGAGTCTATCTGAAACAAAAAATAAAACCATACAACTTATATATTTGCTTTTAGAGGTCTAATAGGAAAGCAGAAAAATAAAAGTTTCAAAAGATTCTTCTTTTACTTTACACATAAATAAATAAAATAAAAATATAGGTAAATAAAATGAAATTAATCAGCACAAAACTTTTGTAAATGTACACAAATGTGGGTGTCAGTGATTTACGAGGTGATTTATCAGCTTTCTAATTTAATATTTGTTAAACACAAAAACCAGTTTCTTTACATTTTCACAAAAAAAACAACCAATACAACCCCAGCAAACCCAACTCAACCCTAAAAAAGATTGTTTTCGCTCTAGATGTAACCGTCGTAACTTTAGACACTGTGAAACAAAAATGCAAAATACACTGCCTCCCATATAGGTCAATGTTTCTTTTAATTTTACAGTATAAACCTAGCTTTAGATAACACAACACCTGCTGTTTCTGATTGACATTGACCCTCCTCTGTCTCTTTTTTACGCAGCAACGTCGAAAGGCAACATATATCATCAAGGTGAAATTCAGCTATATATATATATATATATATATAGATGCATTTATTTCATATGACGCCACCATTTTGAGCCCACACGAATAAAACAACTTCAATCGCGTTTATCTACTTACCTGCAACAACTGGATGTAAGATAGCAATTCCCAGGGGTTAGTCCATTGTAGTTTAATATTTAATCCAATCGATAATAAAAAATATTGTTTTTTGCGACAAAACTTTAGAAAATGGCACAAATTCACTGCACACAAGTCGATAAACAAGCGAAACAATCAAACAAACTTAGTTCGGTATTTGCAAGAGGAAGGATTTATTAATCTCGTATCTGATTGGTTGAATTGAAACCACGTGGTACACGCGCTAACGAATCAATTCGTAGGGTCGTATACACCGCTAAGTGATTATTATTTAAGGCTCCCTCACTAAAGGAATCCTTTAATACATTTCATCAATTTAGTGGTTTTTGATTCACTGAGATAAGAAAATATATTTAAGAATTTTGGCAAGATGATAAGTCACAATCTAACCCGCGTAAAAAATATTTTAACTATATCAATATACCTACGATTTTTTAAAGATATATAAAACAAGGAGGATCTGGGTTAAGTACATTAAAAAAAAAACATAAAAAAAAGCAAAAAAATGTTGTGATATCTAATGCTAAAAAATTTAATTATATAATTATATATTATAACAATAATATATTTAATAAAGTATTCCATTCCAAAAAACAAATATTTGGGAATATTTATTGTGCAAATATTCAAATGATATTGAGCTAGGATATGTCTGCCTTAAATTCAAAAAACAGATAAACAGAATATACTCAAACGGATACACACTGAATATAGGGAAAATATTCATATTTTTTTATATAATTTCTTACAATAAATTTTATATAAAAAATATGTAGCATTTTAAATGCACAGGGAAATATTAAAAACCTTTTTTAGAGAATATTTATATATAAAATTTATATATTTAGTTTATATTAAAAAACAAATATTTGGGTAATATTTTATTTTAAAATATTAACTCATATTCGGTTAAAAAATATAAGGCTCATACACAAAAAACATATATTTAGGATGTACGATAGCGCATATACACTGAATATACAGTAAATATTCGTTCATGTTTCCTTGTTTTTAAAAACGAATCATGTTTTTTTTTCTGATATATATAAAATATACATGTAACATACAAAACGTATATCCTAATTTTAAATATCTTTGTAATATACAATATCCAAGGCTTGCTATGTGGGGACACACCCCACCCTTCAAAAGTTATAGACACATGCATCAATAACGATGTCACAGTAAATACCGTTTACCATGTGTGTATGATGATGCCACAGTAAATACATTTTACCGTGTGTGTATCGATGATTCCACAGTAAATACAATTTACCTCGTGTGTATCGCTATACTTGTCCATATATTTGTTGTGGCTTCATCAGATACACACCACCCTTCAAAAGTTATAGAGACATGCATCAACAACGATTTCACAGTAAATACCGTTTACCATGTGTGAAACGATGATGCCACAGTAAATACATTTTACCTTGTGTGTATCGATGATGCCACAGTAAATACAATTTACTTCGTGTGTAAAAAAAACACTTTTAAAAGACCTATTTTTTATATTTTCTGAGATATGGGCTGTCAAACCTGTCAGAAAACAACAATTTTGAAAATAAAACATTTCAACCCTGGCATGTGGCACATCACTGAAAAGCATTTTTTAAGCAGATATGAAAGATACAGCTTGCAATTAGAATTTACCCCCCCCCCACCCCCCTCGCCTCTTTCCCTCAGATTGCCTTCATTTTCAAGAAACGTTTTTTATTTCCACTAAAAGTAAAACAAAAAAGACCTAAATACAAAATTGTGTCATGGTGTCTGTCTATCTAGGACACGATTACTTAAAAGCAGCTTTACCGATTTTTTAAAAAATTTGGCATAAAAATTCTCTGACCCCAGGCCATGAGCTGATTTGCTTTTGATGTGGAGAAAAGGTTGTGAAGAGTGTAGAAAGGGGGGTTAAAAAATATCAACTCGCGAACAGTACTAGCTAGCGATTTACGATTTTCACATTTAAATGGGCAATTAAATTTTCAACAAAAATTATATGGCCAACTTTGGTTAGCCTGTGAACAACGGCCCTTAAGGGTTATTTCTAAAGTTCGAACTCCTTAAGAGACGCCACAACAGACAATTCGATTTTTCAGAAATATAATAGGTATTTTATTGCCATTGCTAAAGTTCAAAGCCATTGTGATATAATATTCGGTTAAACAAACAGTCCTACACTAATACAAGTATTTTGCATGAAAATTTACCATTAGATAAAGTCTGAATGATACAGTAGTCCAGGAAATCTCGACTTACATCCTGCATCCTGTCCAATCACTAAACTACACTTTTTTACATTATTTGTTTTATTCTGAACTTCCACACGACAATTCTTATACCGGGCTTCCAAAATTTTAACATTTTGAAATATTTTCACAAACCAAACTTCACTTTTTACATTCTAACTATTTTCTTTCGAACTGCCTTGTACTGTTTTAAGATGAGTATTGGAACTCATTTGGATTTCAACTGTCCTCTGTTTAAGCCAATTTTTGCTTTTATAGCAAAATGTGACGTAAGCGCCGAATTCCCAGAAAAAAACGGGCTTACGTGCTGGAAGTCTATTCCTGAACAGGGAGCGGTATAAATCGCTTTAGAGAATGATCGCATATCGTACGATTTTCAAGAATACACTTCCTATCACGCAGTCTTACATTGATCTCGCGATCATGTGATGAAAAATTCTTGGTAACTGACGCCACGTAGGTATGGTTTTTCGGAGCTCTGCAAATTGAATTTAGTTTTTAACAATTTGTTGCCGGAGCAACAATTCGGTAGGGCGCGCTATGCCTATAGACATAGAACACAGTGGGTGTTTGAACTTAGAGACTTTTTTGTGATTGTTGGTTTTTTTTTTAACTTAAATGTTGTTTTTAATTTTGGGTAAGAAATATTTCTTTAGAATAAATTTCCCGTTTTTTACAAAAGGAAATGTTGAAGAAAAAATTTATTAAAATTTTTATGAAAATTATTTTGGAAAACTTATGAAACAAAGAAAAAAATATTTTGAATATTTAAATTTTCAAAATCATTAACTAAAATTTTTATAACAATCGTTGAGGTTGGCTGCAAAAAGAAAATATTTTTAAAAAAATATCGAAAGAAAACAAAAATATTTTCAAATTTATCATACCTAGTTTTTTTTTCAACTTATTTTTTATTTATTTTACTACTTCTGAAACAAAAAAAAACCATTTAATATATAAATTTATAATTACTTTTACGGAAAGAAAATATTTTGCCAGTTATTAAAACAAAATAATTTTTAAATTTGTTTATAACATTGGGATTTTAAGAAAAATTCTGTTTTAAGTTTTTGTTTTTTTTTAACGACTTTTTTTTAAACAAAAAGTACTAACTTTTTTTTTTAAATTGAATAATTTGCCTTGAAATTTTCGACCTTTCACAAGCCGCTAAGTAAAATATTGTCAAGGCGAACTTATTCAAGTCCCCCAATAATTTTTTTTTTCATTAATTTAACCAAGAGTCAAGTTATTCTTAGGCTAAAAATTTCAAAAAAATATGAATTTTAGGACAAGAAAATATATCAGGAGTTCTTGCCACGTTGAAAAAAAAAGGAGTGGGGGAGAGGAATAAAATCTAACTGCATGGGGTGTTTTACTTAAAAAATGCTTTTTAATGATGTGCTACATGCCACAGTTTTGACAGCCCATATCTCAGAAAATATGAAAAAAATTTAGGACATGAAAATATACCGAAGGTTCTTGCCACGTTGACAATAATATAAATGAACCAATAAAAAATTGGACAATATAATAAAAAAGGAGGGGGGGGGGGGTAAGCTCTAACTGCATGCTGTGTTTTTAAAATCTACTTAAAAAATGCTTTCCAATGATGTGCCGCATGCCAGCGTTAAAATGTTTTATTTTCAAAATTGTTAAGTTGAATTCTGACAGTTTTGACAGCCCATATATCAGAAAATATAAAAAAATAGGTCTATAGAGTGGGATATTTTTAAAAAGCATATTTTAAGGAGACTTTATTTTAATAAAAGTTTGAACAAATAGTCATTTTAGAAAAAGTTTGCCAATAGGGGGAGTAAGAGGGGGAGGGTTAAAAGTAAATATATTTTCCACTTGCCTTATATTGGTCTGAATATACCTTCTATTAAATTTTTGTAAAAAAAATCTCTTTTTATTATTTTTGTATCTTTATTACGAAAAACTGTTTTTTTAAAATGGCGTCCGCCTCTTAGCACTTAGAAAGCTAAATTTTTAGTGTGTTGTTAAGGGCCCTACTGGAAACATGCTCCAAGAAATTTGGTTATCTTCCTATTTAAAATGGCCTACTTGGATGTGCAACATTTAATGTAAGATTGCGCCCGCAATTTTTGACATATGACACCTTAATTTTTGAATTAAGTCATTTATGGTTAGCTCGTGTACCGAATTTAACGATCATGGCTAAACGGATTAGGAAGTTAGATCAATGATAATGAGAGACGCCATCTTGGATTTTCATATTAGGTCCCAATGAGTACCTGCGTACCACATTTTAGCTAGTTACGGCTAAAAACAACGATACCAAAAAAATATATTTCAAAAATCTGTAAATTTTTCAATATGGTGGACCTTGGATCCAGGGGACTTTCGGTTTGTTGTTTGTGAAGGTATTCTAAAGCTCTATGCCAAAAATAAAAGATGTGTTATTTTTTTCCACTTTTTGACTAGATTAACCGGAATATACAAATTTACTGCACTATAAAAAAAACTAAACGAAACAAATCATTACTCCACCTATTTTACACATATAGTTAAAAGTGTATACTTCAGAGGGCGACACTATTCAATAGTACCACAACAATGGAAGATTCATGCATGCCTCATTGCACTTTGTGACATCTTGTACACAAAGTCTTAAATTTTTATTTACTTGAAAGATAAACATCAATATATATTAGCAGCTATAACACGTGACATGTTGGCGGCAAATTCAAAAATTACTAGTTTATCGTTTTTTTTTCACGAGATAAAGGCAATTTTGCTGTGGTATCCGAGTTTATGAGGTCACAAAAAGAGATGAGGTCAGAGTACAGGATAGTGCACCCACATGACGCCACAGTAAATTAAGAACATACACACAGACACACACACACACACCTATACACACTCAACCTTTATTTTTTAATACCTGCATTTTTTCTCACTTTATTGTAATCAGTTTTGGAAGCATGGTATCTAGGATTCATTCTTATCAATATGATTTTTAGGTGTATCTTCTTTATAATACGAGTAGATTGAATGTTGAATCAGGGCCCCCCAACTTGTGTCCCGGGGGTAGTAAGAGTAGCACCAGGATAACCTTAGACCTATCCCACTAAACGAGGTCTGTTACATTACAGGTTTTCAACGTTGAAAAAAATATAAAATTGGTGTAACTTTGAATATGTTAAGAAAAATGTTTAAAAAAAGTAAAATGTAAGTTCAAAATTAACATTATATGTGAAAGTATCGCTGATACACGAAAGAAGCACTAATTTTACGTACATATTTAATGTTGGATTTAACAAGAAATGTAAAGGATAAAGTAACTAAAAAATACTATTATTTGATTAAATGTCCTTGTCGAAACAAATTTGCTCCTGTACAGTTACATGATATTACACAATATTGTAAGTTTATTATATAAATGTCAAATTTAAAACAAATTGGTTCTACAATATTGTAAGTTAATAAACATCAAAGTTGAAACAAGTTTAGTCTTTTAATGATCACATGAAAGCAGCAGTATTGTGAGCTCAATTTTTGTCAACTTTAAAACAATTACGTGGCTGCTTATTAAAAAATGAATATTTATGTTGTTTATGTTTTATGTAAGAATTCCAAAAGTAATGAAACTTTTAACCCAAACATGGCGAAAATTTTTGAAAAAGGAAGGAATGATATCAAAAAGTTTACTGTTCTCTGATTTTTTTTGATAACCCCACAAAAGGGAAAATATATAATTATAAATTTATATTTATTCGCAGTAATTAACGCACGATCATTTTAGGATTTGATTGTTTTACGGTTTGAGGAAATTATTATATTTTCAGTTTTTTTTTTTTAATTCCGCCAAATTATAATTCAATTAATTGTGATTCAATATTTGTATATATTTTTTTTATTGCAACTGAAACTTTTTTATATTCCACATAACAATTAAACATTCCTGTAATCTAATAGTCATATACTTAGAGAACAAAAAATGTTATAGAAATGTTACATTTTACCATTGGGAATATTAGTAATACATGCCGGCAATAAGTTACGTTCTAGCTGATACAGGTGATATAAATGTGATAGAAACATGAAGTGAAACATGACTATAATACGACTAGGACGTTTTTTTAAAGAAGGGCACTGACAATAATATCCCACATAGCAAATATATATTGAATATTACATGGATATGATTTTCAAAACATGTCCAGATGGCCACGAGATGGATATTGGATAACCTAAGATTCCTAAGATATCCACATTAATATATATCCACCAAATATGCATTAGTCTCCACTAAAGTGCAGCCTATGGATATAGGTATATCAATGTATCACCATTATGTTGATGTACTACTTGAGATTACTTATCAAAAGATTACCTAAATAACTTTTTACTGTTTTATGTGTATAATAATATTACCTGCTACATAGAGAACATATTGGAGTTCAGTGCCATCTACATACAATAGATGACATTAAACTAAATTATAATTATAAATCATGTAAATCGCGTTCTTTTCTCAAAATAGTAATATTTTCAGCAAACATGCCAAAATCCTGACAAAAATATTCTTTTTGGGAATATTCATAAAAATAACGTGATTATCACGTTATCATGGGAATATTATTATCTTATTAGCAAAGAAATGTAACTATCACTAACTCTTAAAGAATATTTAACAAAAAATAGGTCTGGAACATTCCTGTCATATTCGCAATACAATATTCCAAAAATCACTTTGAGGGAATATTCCTACAAGATGAATATTCCTCCAGTGTTATGTGGGATGTATTTTATTAATTAAAAACAATTAACTAAATTAATAAAACCAAACCAACTCCCTATTTTCTGTAAAAATCGAACCGATGACATCACTGCATTAATATACCGTGAATTGGTGACAGTTCTCAACAAAACCGAGACGGTCTAGTGGTCTAAGGCGCTAAAACCTTCGTGTATCACCTTTGGGTCAAGGTTCGGATCTCGTCGGCTCGCGTTTATTTTTTTTTAATTTTTTTTATTTGTTTAAAATGTAACCGCGAAGATCAAATATTTTAAAGCACAAAAATATATTTTTTCTGTTGTTTGAACCAATATTTAAGCTAGAGGTAAATTAAAAAAAGTAATTTTACCTAGCCATGTAACATTAAATTTTACATGCAAGTCACATACTTGTTAAAAAAATTGAA
Source organism: Oxystoma pomonae (assembly GCA_963921995.1). Lineage (NCBI taxonomy): Eukaryota > Metazoa > Arthropoda > Insecta > Coleoptera > Brentidae > Oxystoma > Oxystoma pomonae. Next base: position 62,561,830 of record OY998168.1, on the reverse strand, counting down.
TGTAACACTGTTACGTAAATTTTTAGGACAATTCATGTACTGGCAATTTAATATCGTCGTTAAGGTTACAAGTTGCGTTACAAAACAGGTTACAAAAATACATTGAGTTAATGTAAATGTAACAGGTTTTTGCTTAGTGGGATCGTATGAGGCGACTAAGAAGGCTCCATGAGTAAATAGGTAATAGTATGGCAACGAACGAACGCTAACCATGGTTCTCTAACCTATTCGTCAGTGAACCCGTTTCCATTTCTGTAATGAAAAATATTCTTCATTGTCTACACATGTAAATTATGTCGCTGGTTAACTTTCCACCTTTGTTAAAATGTTGTTAAATGTTTTTATAATATTAAATAATAAGCAAATAAAATAACATAAAATACTGCATAATAAAAACTACGTCTATCGAGGACTCACAAAGCACGAAATGTGTGTATGTCTTCAAGATGATTTACTTGGTCTTTTGAAAAAGTAAATTTGTTCATGGATCTCCAAGAAGGTAGTGCTGTAATTTTTTTAATAAATTCCTGTACATATTTTGTTTCTATTGTATATTAACATGTTAATTTTGACCCAATCTTATGCTTAAAACAGAATCTGTTTTTCGGTGGTAGAAGCCTCCCTGGTGTAAAACTTTTTAATGTGAATAGTTTCTCTGTTTAATTATATATTAAACTCTTCACATGCTGATTATATTAAGAATATTAAATATCAATGTCCGAATATCTGTTATCTCGAATTTGATTTTTCTCTCTTTTTCTTCTTCCATTTCTTTTACTTGCTTATTTCTTATACCTCGTCTTTTGTGCTTGTGTTACTACAGTAAAACTTGAGATGGCTCCATTAGTACCACAGTTTATTTGTACCACTGGCCATCTGTGCGGGCATTCACTGATATATCCACGCCCACCACACCAAATTCGGCAGGGTGGGGGAAATTCTTTCCAAGACTTTATAGGGAATACATGTACACAGAACTGTATATTGGCAACGTAGCAATTTCATTTGAAGCCGATGGTTTGAGTAGGCAGACCGCGTCTCAATGACGGGAACCCGACATTGCTAGCGTGCTAAATAGAAATCAGCGCTCTTTGGGCTCAGTTAAGTTTGCCCCCTCCAGATCGATTTTCTCAAAAATTTTGATGCCAAAATTTTGCACACATTTTGCACAATTTTGCACACCACAAATCAAATTTTGCACACCTTCCTACGAGAAACTACAGCCCATTTTCTGTGGGGGGGGGGGGGCAAACTTGACGTTGCCCCCCCCAGTCAATATTTTTCAAAAATTATAATGTCATTTGAAAGGTCTTATTTTGCACAATTTTGCACACCCATTTTAAAATTTTGCACACCTCCCTGTAACCCACACGAGGGTTCTGAAAATATCAAGTTTGCCCCCCTCAGTCAATATTTTTTAAAAATTTTGGAGTCATTAGAAAGGTCTAATTTTGCATCATTTTGCACACCCATTCTAAAATTTTGCACACCTCCCTCTAACCCACCCGAAGATTCTGAAAATATGAAGTTTGCCCCCCCACCGTCGATATTTTTCAAAAATTTTTGTGTCATTCGAAAAGTCTATTTTGCGCAATTTTGCACACCCTTCAGTACCCCACAAGAGTGTTCTCAAAAAAGTTTGCCCCCCCCCCAGTTAATATTTTTCAAAAAATTTATGTCATTCGAGAAGCCTAATTTTGCACAACTATTTTTAAATTTTGCACACTTCCCATGCCGTTTTCTTTTTGTGGCGTTTACGGTTAAACTTGGTCCTAAAATTTCCCAGAATTATAAGCAAACGAAGGAGACCTCGATTGTGTAATATCTTTGAATATTGTTTAAATTTACAGATAATTGTTTATGTTTACATTTGTATATAATCAAAAGTTTTTAATTTTTATGAATTTCCGGATTATACTTAAATTTTCATATCAAAAATTAACAGAAAAAATCGATGTAGACAGCGCATCCTGTCATGTTCGATGCCTTGAGAATCGGAACCAGCCTATTTTGCCGGTTCAGAATGGTTGCGGTTCTCAAGGTATGGATCTTCACAGGATGTGCTATCTACGTCCATTTGTTAGATGATGTCATAGCATGTGAAAAATTAAGTATAATCCGGAAATTCATAAAAATTAAAAACTTTTGATTATAGACACATATATGTAAGCATAAGCAATTATATGTAAATTTAAACAATATTCGAAGATATTACACAATCGAGGTCTCCTTATTTTGCTTATACTACTGGGAAATTTTAGGACCCAGGTTAACCGTAACCGCTACAAAAAGAAAACAGCTCCAGAAACTAGTAGGTAGGTATATGCACCTATATCTGAATTCGGGACAGTTATCCGCGGGAGGCGGGAGGTTGTACGTGCCGTAAAGAGGAATGCGTGCGTACCTACACCTACCACGCGCGAAGGCCTTTTATGTAATATATTGAAATGTCGCTTAGCAATGCCTAGTTTTATTTGTGTTCATGATTCAGAATGACTTCGGGTGAAATTTCCGAAGTTTGCAACGTGTATTTTAAATGGTGGCGTTCCATTTCGGCAGGAAAGTCAATGTGAACGCCTCTATTTAAAATACATAACATTACGTAACGCCTGGTTCTCACCTATGCGTGCCCACCCTGACTCTAAATATGCATCACGTGATCAGCCATGCATTTGCCGATTTTTTAAAAGTGTCGCGTGATGCGTTTTTAATGTCACGGTGAGCACGCATAGGTGGCAACTAGGCGTAACGCTTATAGGGGTTATTTAGGGGTGAGCGGGGTTTCGCGGTTCCATTACGTAACGCAATTTTTAAATTATTATTGTGAAATAAAACAACTTTTTGGATTTTTCGAGTGAAAAAGAAAAAAAGAGGGGGTCTCTGGCAGCAAAACGTTTTGTTATTTTAGACTGGAGTAATCCCAAACGTTACAAAGCGTTATATAGGGGGTCGCGGGTTGGGGTCAAAATTGGCAAAATAAGGGTTACGTAATAAGTGCACTACCTCTCAGTTTACGCAATTACTTTGTGGTTATCGGTAAATATAACCTAACGTTCTTACTTACTTTTTACTTTTTTTAGTCGATGATACCTCATCAATCAATTTTCCAAAAATATTACGAAAAAAAAAAAAATTACGATAACCATAAAGTAATTGCTCCGGAAATTCCGAACTCTGTTATGGAACTGCGCAGTCGCAGAAGTAACAATAATAATAAGGAAAGAGACAAAAACACTGACCAATTAAACAAAGATCTTAAGTGTGAATGAAACTTTAACTTTCTACCTATTGGTGTCATCCCATTTGCAGCAGGCGTTGTTTCCGTCTTTGGGTTGAGAATTGAGTCAAATTTACATTCCCAACATAGTCAAATTTACATGACATATATTTTGAATTCGATTTGATTTTTTTTTCGATCTATAAAAGGAATAATAATTTTTTTCTTATTTGCCATTTTAAGTGCATGAAATACAAAAACAAAATGTCTAAAATATTCATGTGTAGAAATAAATAAACGACTTCTTCTAATTATAATTATTGACGGACGGAATTTTTTGATGTAAACCTAGTTAATGACACACCAAGACGCCAAACGCGTGGTGTGAACTGCAAAATCAAGGCGGGCGTCATTACCGTAGCCGCTGTCCGCAAATAGCAAGGTGTGATCCCACCATTATCCAGATGAAAATTTTCGGACGCACCCATGAAATCGAAGGCGCGTTCGACCTCGGGTGAAACTTGCCCCAAAATGGGTAAGTGCAGCCCTCTAGAAATTTGATAAGCCTTTGGTATTCTTGACATGTAAAAGAGAAAGATAGAATTGCGGCGTTATAGGCGTTCTTAGTCATTTTCGGTAAGAGCTTCATAGAAAGTGACAGTTTCCTCTTCCTTCACTCCCCAAATGGACCTACCTAAATTTTTGGGTGTTCTGCACCAAATTTTGACGTTTCTTGGACCTTGCTCATCTTGTCTTTACACTTTGCAGTGTGTATTTGTGGAAGAAATGAATTTGATGGACGAGAAGCACGAAAACGTCTGGGCGTGAAAAAAATTCTGTTTTTTTTATAAGTTAACTATACAGGTTAAAAAAGTGTAGGTTGTATAAAAACAAGCTTACGGAATCGTGGAGTGAATTAGGGCGTACTCCTATTAACTCCACGGTCCCGTAAGTATTATATATATAACTTTTATTTTGGTTTATTATTGAAGTAAAATATGCGTGCGGGAAAGTAGAAAGATCTGAAAGAAAACAAAGCGTCGTTAATTTAAAAAAAAAGAGTTTATTTTATCTATCAACGAAGTTTACTATTAGAAGTGCAACAACACGCAAATACGATTTACTTACTTTCCACTAATTTGCGTGACAAAGACTTTTATGGAACTTAAAATTAACGTTTTTATTTTATTAGACTCTTAAAGCCAATTATCAAAGTTAACACTATCCCAAGACGTATCTCTGTCGAGTGGACCAATCAACCATGTACAGTTTTAAATATATGGGGAATGCGAGACAGCTCCAGCTGATCAAAGTACCCCTGGATATCCATTCTTCAGTTTCGAGAGAAACTTTCGTGTAGGAACGATCACATCCTTTATTTCAACCATTAGGCAAGCCCCAATGCGGTTACGAAACGTTCGATAAGCTGAAAAGCTCCACGGCCCCGCGCAGGAGAACCCGCTCTCTTCCCCATAACCAGCAGATGTAAGTTGTAGGAGAGTTCTCTTGATATGCGGTAGCCCGGTAATGTCCGGCGGTGCTCGACTGATATCGGATGGCTAGTGCAAGCAGTCAAACTATCCTATTGGTCCAAATCACTAATGTGAGCATTCCTATAGAAGTGTTCTCTCGAAACTGAAGAATAGGTACCCTGTCCTGCAATACGTGTCAGGATAACACGTAAGAAGACGTGACGTTACGTAGTTTTCACCCAAGACGTTGCTCTATCAACAAAAACGTGTCATTTCGATCAGCTGGAGATGTCATGCATTCGCCATAAATTTAAAAGTGTACTTGGTTAATTGGCCGACAAGATAGAGATACGTCTTAAGATTTTTTTAGGGATGAGGTATTTTGGAGGTAGTTCTGAAGGGAGAAATGGAGGAAAGTTCAAAAACGATAGGGCTCCGCGCCTCAATACACGTAATCGTTGTGTAAAATTTCGTTATGATCGGTGCAGTAGTTTTTGAGTTACAGTGGCGCATATCGAGGCGACGGACAGACAGACAGACAACAAATCAGTAAAGAATTGGATTTCATCCTGTGAAGATCCATACCTTGAGAACCGCAACCATTCTGAACCGGCAAAATAGGCTGGTTCCGATTCTCAAGGCATCGAACATGACAGGATGCGCTGTCTACATCGATTTTTTTCTGTTCATTTTTGATATGAAAATTTAAGTATAATCCGGAAATTCATAAAAATTAAAAACTTTTGATTATATACAAATGTAAACGTAAACAATTATCTGTAAATATAAACAATATTCAAAGATATTACACAATCGAGGTCTCCTTCGTTTGCTTATACTTCTGGGAAATTTTAGGACCAAGTTTAACCGTAAACGTCACAAAAAGAAAACGGCATGGGAAGTGTGCAAAATTTAAAAATAGTTGTGCAAAATTAGGCTTCTCGAATGACATAAATTTTTTGAAAAATATTAACTGGGGGGGGGGCAAATTTTTTTGAACGCTCTTGTGGGGTACTGAAGGGTGTGCAAAATTGCGCAAAATAGACTTTTCGAATGACACAAAATTTTTTGAAAAATATCGACGGTGGGGGGGGGGGGGGCAAACTTGATATTTTAAGAATCTTCGTGTGGGTTAGAGGGAGGTGTGCAAAATTTTAAAATGGGTGTACAAAATGATGCAAAATTAGACCTTTATAAGGACTCCAAATTTTTTAAAAAATATTGACTAGGGGGCAAACTTGATATTTTCAGAACCCTCGTGTAGGTTTCAGGGAGGTGTGCAAAATTTTAAAATGGGTGTGCAAAATTGTGCAAAATAAGACCTTTGTAACGCCACCAAATTTTTTTTAAAATGTTGACTGGGGGTGGCAAACTGGATATTTTCAGAACCCTCTTGTGGGTTACAGGGAGGTGTGCAAAATTTTAAAATGGGTGTGCAAAATTGTGCAAAATAAGACCTTTCTAACGGCACCAAATTTTTTGAAAAATATTGACTGGGGGGGGCAAACTTGATATTTTCAGAACCCTCATGTGGGTTACAGGGAGGTGTGCAAAATTTAAAAATGGGTGTGCAAAATTGTGCAAAATAAGACCTTTCAAATGACATCATAATTTTTGTTAAACATATTGACTGGGGGGGGGGCAACGTCAAGTTTGCCCCCCCCACAGAAAATGGGCTGTAGTTTCTCGTAGGAAGGTGTGCAAAATTTGATTTGTGGTGTGCAAAATTGTGCAAAATGTGTGCAAAATTTTGGCATAAAAAGTTTTGAGAAAATCGATCTGGGGGGGGGGGCAAACTTAACTGAGCCCGCTCTTTGAGAGAGAGAGACTTTTCCCGTCTTAGCCTGTTGTTTATGTGCAAGTCTTTGCGAGCCTTATCTACCTTGATATATTATATATAGGTATGATTTATTGCTTTTTTTCATTCAAATTAACTTTGTTTTATTTTTTCATGGGCTGCTAGATAAAATGCATACATAGAATTACGATAAGCAAGAGATAAATATTCTCAAAAACTAAAAAAGATAAGCCCTTGTTATTATATATTTTTAGAAACCTTTTTTTCAGAGGCATTCAAAAATGTCAAAATATACAGGCATTTAAAATAAAGAGAAATTGGATTATGAATGTTTTTAAAACGCGGCTCTGCTCTCTTTGCTTATATATATCTTTTAATTAATCTTAAATATTTTAATTTTTAATACATATATACATAAATACAAAAATCGTGCGTAAAAGTAATTTTTCAGCACTAGTGCGGAAAAGTCGTTTCAAAACGAAAAATAGGATAACATATTTACAAAACATTATACATTAAAAAAAATAAATTACAATTTTTCCCAAAATGTATAAAGTTAACACTCAAAATAAAAATATCAGGGCCCCCTTAGTGGTTTGTATAACCCATATAACTATGAGATAATATAACCGCCCGGCTCTTGCATTTCCCAAGAAAAATGCGTACCGATAATAAATCTGCCAATCAAGTTAGCCTGGAAATAATCCAGAGACGAGGAGTCTACCGGGCAAGGGCGTCGCGTCGATTGCGTCAACTGACTACCATCTGACAGCGAAAATTTAGGTTTTTGTTTACTTTTGGAAAAGAGTTGGCTAGTGTTTCACGTAATTTTGTATCAATAGAAAATTAAATTCTTCTAGATTTAAACATGGACAAAACAAGATTTGAAAAGAAAAAGCAGGATCTTTGAGGCTTAATTCAAACTTCTCTCAAAAATAGGGAGCATTTGTAGAGGACTTTAAAATAACATTATACAACAAATAATATTTACTTTTCTACTAAAACACGACCTGTTAGTTTGCCGTTTTTGACGTTAAAAGTACATTTTCTAAAACTAACTTCGAGAATAAGGTTTTAGAAAATTTGGTACTAAGGGATCCAGTGATCATTTGTGCAAAATTCCATTATTCTATTATTATGCTTTAGTGATATTTAATGTTGTTTTTTTCAAAAAACTTCAAGAATTGGAGCCCTCTACATAAAACTTTTTAATTTAAGCTAATATAGCGAAAATATTTGTTCTTAATCTGATAGTTTTATCACTTTTGGATGGCTGTTATTAATATTTTCTTATTTTTTGTTTAACGTCGACAATTGGTGTCCTATGCAAGCGACCTCGAATAAGTAACACACGACAAAAAAAATTGCGGGCTCAATAATCGCATAATAATCATAATAATAATAATTTCTAAACCTGTAACAATTTTTGTGTTATTTTCGGAAATAGGGGCCCTTTTCAGAAAACTTTATGTTAGCAACATTTATCAAAAATTATCTAAGGGGTCTACTTATTATGCATGCGAAGTTTCACTGCTGAATTATTATTTTTTCTTAATTATACTCCTCATCTTCCAGACTAATATGCAATTTTCGTTCGAACTTTTGACTAGCATGGGTATAGACCCATACAGCCATGGTATGTACTATGTACGTACCTGGGACGTGACGCTGGGACGAACGTCACGTCTCTGGTACGTACACGTACGTACTGGTACGTACTATGTACGTACCGGGGACGTACATTTTCCAACGGTTTGTACGTCCCCGGTACGTCCTTGGGATGTGGCACAGTACGTACTATGTACGTATTGTGTACGTACATTTCAGGTACGTACAATTTAGGTCCTAGGTGGGACCAAAACTGGACGTAAATTGACCGCAAGTGGGCTTGGGTCAGGCAAGGATATTTAACCGATAATTTAAAAAAAAAGTGTTGAACACACCGGGAATTGGACTACCTATACATTAAAATCTCTGCTAAAATTGTGATATACTTTATAACGGTTTTTACTTGTGTCGTCAAGCTCTTGAAACGTGTACGCTTATGTATAGTGTACGTATGTACACGTTTGTACGTACATAGTACGTCCGTAATTGCTCTGATGCTGCGGATTTAAAAAAAAAAACAATTATTTCGGTACTATTTGTGCTAAAAAGGCCACAAGTAGCGTAATCCGTACCCCAGAAAATATTTTAAAAAGCAGCAAAATAAAGGCAAGAAAATGAGCCAATTTCCGAAGTGAATAAATGTAATTTCGGAATTCAAACCTAAAAACCAGAACGAAGAAAATAACTTGCAAAGCTGAAATTTTATCATTTTTTCAAAATGCCGCTTCTGTTTCCGTACCACTTACTTTTAAACAAAAACGAATACCTCGTTAAATAAAACAATGATTTTTGTTTTTGAGATATTCATGAAAAACTTGAGCAATGCTTCGATTTTCCTTTTTTTTTATTAAAAATTCGGTTACCGCCCCCCTCCCCCAACGGACGTAGGCCGAAATTATTTGACTTTTGATTGTAATATGGTCATGGTGTCATGTCATAAAAGTTTAAAAAATCTCACTTGTTGTTGTGTTGTTTATCACATTATTACCGTGACATTGAAATTCTTACTTTTTATTTACCGAGTGAGCTTGATGCCTGCTTTTTATTCTAGAATTTCTAAAGGAGTTGATATATAGGGTGAATTGACAGCGGGGCTAATCCAACACCTGCTTGAACGGTGTTGGCTAATCTTACTTTTTCAAAAAATCCAAAAACACGGCCACCAAGATTTTTCATTACTTTCAATCGTGCTATCCGAAACTATGTATGTGTCATGTATGTGTCATGTGGAGTGTCCCCCCACCCCCCACCCTCAACCTTCTATATGCGCCCTTCTATCTTTCTCAGATCGAAAACCATATCTTAATGATTTTCTTATTCACAAGTTATGGCTCTTTTAATAAACCCCCCCTTTCCTGAAACTCTCTTCTACCAAAATTTATCTTTGGTGCATAAATGGTATCAATCGGTTTATCCGTTCCTGAGAAATCGCAGCAACAGAAGAACGGACATAAAAAAAATATTAATCGTTTGTGAATCACGTTTTGAAATGTTCATATACCTTGTCTCACATCTTTCCGTAGTAATAAAAATCTGCCTCCTACAGGGGCCAGGTCAACATTCAAAAGATTAGTTAACCCATAATTTGTAGAACATCTGCTGAACAAACGAGGGTATATATTTTAAAAGATCTTTTACCTGCCTAGTTACTGTATACAGGCTCTATACAGGATGGTTCAATAAGAGTGGGCACCGGATTAATGGGAAACTACTAGTATGTGACATAGTCACAGTGGAACCGAATTCGCCCGATTTTTTCTCGGCCGAATACAGCCGAACTTTTCAATTCCATTATATTATATTATGGCGATTGTCACAGTGCATCCGATCGAACTCGGAAACAGTAATGCCAACTGATGAACAATTTCCCGATTCGTGGGAAGTGCCACTGTGATCGCACACCTACTTCGGGAGAAAATAGGTATAACAACAGTACAAACCTTTCCCAGAAAAAAATATAATTCTATGACAAAACTTCATAGTTAACGTTGACAAAAGATAACATATTCCTGATCTTTCGACAGAAAAATTTTTGTTTTGAAATCCTTGTCATACTAATTCAGCACTTTTTTGTTGTTATTGTTGGTTGCATCCACAGGAGAAACACTCTGTTTTCCCTTAAGCGACAGTGCTGACACAAATCAACTTTGTGACTTAGTTAAAAGGGTTTGAAGATTTAAAATAAAATAATTCATTAAGAGACTGGTCCTTTCTGAATATCAGAAAATATTTTTGTTTATTAATAACCGCCAAGTTCCTCGAATATCGTCCTTTTCGAAAACATGTGCGTCTTATAGACCTTCTTTAAGTTGTACTTTTTACGATGGTAAAAACCATTGCTCTTGCTGCTAACAGATTTTGTTTAAGTAGGTAAAGTAGATTCAAAGGTATTAGGGAGATTTTGTATGTCTTCCCATTGAGGGACTTTATCGCTTACTAACGTGATTCAAGGTTGTTTACACCACGTTCCCACAAAGCAAACTCGAAAAAAAATCGATGACCAGAAATGAACCTTAGTTTAGAGATACTTGTTCATATATATCCACCAAACGCGAAAATTATCTGACCAAGCTTTAATAATGATAAACACTAAAAATCCGTCAAAACTCTAATATTCCGCGGTTTCAACCTATGTCTTTATCGCATGGTACAGTGGATAAAGCATTGGTCTTTTAACCTGTCGGTTGTCTGTTCGAAACCCGTTGGTGCGTCGCACTTTTTTTATTATTTGGTTTTATTTTTGTTCTTAGGGTGTATTGTAATAAGACATGGTTTTAGAGCTCAAAAATATATTTTAGGAGTTGTAGTGGTTTTGCGCGTCATCAGATAAGAATATCTATTATACATCAATCGGAGCAGCTTCCTGAGTCTATTCAAAGAAGACAAGAAACTATTCATTCAATATTTTATAGTGGAGTTATATATAATTATAGAAAAATTATCTTTTGGTAAAATTGTCCATTTGTCTAAAATCAATATGCCTAAAAGAATATTTTGACCTCTCTTATAGGTGTTTTATTTTATCAAAGCAAAGTCATGTTTATGTAAATTGATAACCAAGATAACTACTAATCGATCGACGCTTTTTTATTTTAGATTTGTAAGTAATTTCTTTATCAATCAAAAGTTAGAAAATACAGCGAAATTCACTAAATTTTTTCTACCCCCCACCAATAACTCCGTTATTCTTTCAACATCAATGATTTTAGCCGTTTCCCTACATTAGAACAGAGCATTGCCAACACGTACACGTATTTTACGCTTTTTTATCCTAGTACTATAGGTTTCAAAAATTATAACTTTTCTGTAACAAATAAATTTTATAATATATGTACTGATTCACAGTATTACTTTTTGTTGCTCACTTCTATTTCTCTCTTTTTCGAATAGAGTGAGTTGAAAAAACAATTTGTATCTCCCTCTTTCTCTAATAGAGAAATAGACGTGAGCAGCAAAAAGTGAAAAAGAGTTTTTATTTTATAAGAAAGGATGTTAAAAATTATATTGTGTGTCTATATCTACAAGGTTATAAAACATGCTAAATTACACATAAATAATTTTCCTTAAATTTCATAGTCCCATTCATATTACACCCGTAATGGCGATATTTTGCGCTTGCAAAAACATCACAATGCTTTTTATGAAAAATTTCCAGATTACAGTGCAATGAAATTTTACAATGCGTTGCCTATTAAATTAAAAATTATTAAAAACCAAAGCATCTTCTGTAAGACTTTAAAATGATATTTAATAGAAAAAGTGTTTTGTTATTTTTTATTAATGTATTTTAGCTTGATAATATAAGATATTTTCATTATTTAAATGTAAGGTAAAATATGTTTATTTGCTTGTTTTGTTTTTTCCAATTTTATTTTTTTTTAACTTTTTTAATTTTTATTATTTTTTATTAATGTATTTTAGCTTGATTATGTAAGATTTTATCATTATTTAAATGTAAGGTAAACTATGTTTATTTGCTTGTTTATTTATCGTGTTGTTCTTTGGATTTTTTTTTTGTATTGTTATTTTTGTTTAATGTATTTTGATAATGTCAGATTTTATCATTATTTAAATGTAACGTAAAATATGTTTATTTACTTGTTTATTATCGTGTTATGTCTTTTGAAAAATAGCCATATTAGTGTTCCCTAGTAACGTAAGTTTTGTAATATTTAAAAGTATATTGACGTGTATATCCTATGTATCAATAGGCATTCATACAAAATAAATGAATTGAATTGAAATTGAAAATTGAATTAAATTGAATATCATAGCAGGCGAAAATTTTTAAGATAATTGCACTAAAAAATGCATTTTTTTATTTAAAATTAAACTACAATTGTAAATATATCAATGATTTTAAAGCGCAACAGCAACGAGCATATAAGCTATATATACTAAAATATTTTATTATCTTTTATCCTCTCCTTATTATCAGGGTATATAAATTAACTTTTCCGCAATCGCCTTCGATTAAATAATTGAATAATGAGACCAAACTGTTGACGCTTTGGCATGATGAAAGAAATGTGCCAGAAGCACTTTTTCCTGGCTTACATCAGCATCATCTTGAGATTGACACCAATGAAGGAAATGGTTGTATTGTTTTTCGTATATTTTTTCTGATTTGGCGGGCAGCAGCGCTTTCATTGCCTCTGCGGCAGCTTCGTCGATGTCCATTTTTTCCACTTTTGGATACACTCGCAAAAATCTTGACAGCTATAGGCTTTGTTTGTATCTTACAATTTATTTTCTAGTACCTTGGCTACACCTTAGCAACTAAGTATTATCAGATAAATATGAATTGACTTAACGTCAGAGAGTGAATGATAGTTTGGTTGTCACATTTTTATAGGCCAATATAATGAAGATCTGTTTTTTTTTTGAAAAAAAAAATTATAAAAATTGAATAAAAACGGTGCCCAAAAGTGCAAAAAATAGTATATCTACCATTTGACTAAAGTGTCTTTTTATACCTCAGCGAATTGTAGCCCTCCCTCCGGTCGGGCAACAAACATTTCTCCTCAGTATAAAAAGTACCACTTTAGTCCCTAGGTATATAATGTACTATTTTTTTGAGGTTTAAAAAGCTTTTTAAGTTGAAACATTACCTTTTTATTGCATATATCCCAAGTATAAGACGCCTATCTAAAAAAAAAATCGTTTCCGTTTTTTTTTGGGCAAACCGGTCAATGACTCGCTCAATATCAATTTCATTGTGTCTGTTGATATGCAGCAACGCTAAAGCCGTCATACGAATTTCCGTCATAGTGTTTTTAAGTACTTATGTTTTTAATCTTCTGAGGCAGGAGAAGCTTCTTTCTGACGAAGCATTACTTACTGGCAAACATCCAAGAATGTTTTTTTTAACGGAAAAATATCGCCACAATTGTTCGTTGCCTCGAAAACCTTATCATAAAATATGTTTTGATTTAAGCTTTTGCCTACTTCTGCCCAATATTGTTTCCAAATACTGAGTTCTCCCAATAAAAGCTCAAGAATTTTTGTTTTGGATTAATTAAACAGTTTATAGTATTTGGAAAAGACATTAGTTAATTTTGCCTTGATTTTGGTTTGGTGGGGGTACTTTCTGCAATTTCTCATTTTTTCTCTAAAGACTTCAGGGTTTCCACCAGCATCTTTGTTGTCTACTGTTTTCTTGAGCAAAGGGGGGATCTCGCCCCCCGTCCCCCGCCCGTCCCATTGGGACCGCCACTGTATCCGATCAGTACAATGTCATCTGGTCAGCAAATTAAGGAGTTCTCCACGAAACTTCCACATTTAAACTTTTTCACGGACATGAACTCATTACTATTAATACAATTATTGTAAAAAATCGAATTCTGTACATAAAATATTTTCTAATAGTACACGGTGATTCCCTGTATTTCGAACTTCCTGTTAGTTAATATTGATAATAGAAAAAAGTTTATGTATGAAAGTAATATTGATATTACATCGACTTTTTTAATTTAAATAGAACGCCCTAGCTGTCTATTACTCTTAGTATTTTGCATAAGTATGTCCTATGACGAGTGGTTTTAAAAATATACAATACGAACTTTTACGGCACAGCTTTATTTTACTATACATGTGTTGTGGATATCATAAAATTCCGAAACTAAGATATTTTGTCAAAAAATCCACCCCACTTTTTAAATTGAATGCTTCGTAAAATATAATAAAATTTCGAAACTAAAATTTTTTGTCAAGGAACATGTAAATTTTGCGTCATACGTCATCTTACCGCTTACGTTACGGAACCTCTGAATCCAGCATATGCTAACAGGTCCAAAGTCCCACCTCATCTGGCCGTCCAGAATGCGTGAAAAGTTTCAAAATATCTAAAGAATAATTGTTAATAGCGGCTATAAGGAGGGGCAAATATTTTAGGGACCTGTAGGGGTGGCGCTAAGAATGGTACAAATGAACAGTGGTATAAACGTGGCTAGCCCTAAAACTTCTCATTTCGGCCACCCGTTAAAAGCGGTAACCCCCTCCGAACGGTCAGTTTTGGGTTCTTAAAATAAATCTTAAAGAATTTTTTATAACTCGAATACCGAAACTCTTTTAAAACGGCCAAAGTCACATGAATCCGTAACTTTTAGGAAGATTACTTGGAATTTTGACCATTAATTGCGATCGTCTCGACCCTTATGAGGATGTTTGCACATAGCCGGAACTTTATTACTGGGACTATTGGAAATACGGAAGATAGATAAAAACAAATTATGTAAATGCATTTTTAAGTACAAATATAATTTTTTGAATCTTATTTATGGTGTTTTTATAAAAGCCAAAATTTTACCCAATTAAATTTTAACAGCACAAGAGCTGCTCATGTCTGTGAAAGGTAAAAAAGTTCGAAATCATCGCGGAAAGTGAAAAATTTGGTATCACTGCTCGAAAGATAGCGGAAAAATTGAATGTAACACTGTTACGTAAATGTTTAGGACAATTGATGTGCTGGCAATGTAATATCGTCGTTAAGGTTACAAGTTGCTTTACATAACAGGTTACAAAAATACATTGAGTTAATGTAAATGTAACAGGTTTTTGCTTAGTGGGATCGTATGAGGCGACTAAGAAGGTTCTGTGAGTAAATGGGTAATAGTATGGCAAGTTCTCTAAGTCTTTGAATCCGTTTCCATTGCTGTAATGAAAAATATTCTTCATTGTCTACACATGTAAATTATTTCGCTGGTTAACTTTCCACCATTGTTAAAATGTTGTTAAATAGTTTTATAATATTAAATAATAAGCAAATAAAATAACATAAAATAATGCATAATAAAAACTACGTCTATCGAGGACTCACATAGCACGAAATGTGTGTATGTGTATATTTAGTTATGAAGATGTCTTCAAGATGATTAACTTGGTCTTTTGAAAAAGTAAATTTGTTCGTGGACCTCCAAGAAGGTAGTGCTGTAATTTTTTTTATAAATTCCTGTACATATTTTGTTTTTATTTTATATTAACATGTTAATTTTGACCCAATCTTATGCTTAAAACAGAATCTGTTTTCCGGTGGTAGAAGCCTCTCTGGTGTAAAACTTTTCAATGTGAATAATATATATATGTGTTCTCTGTTTAATTATATATTAAACTGATGTGTAACTCTTCACATGCTGATTATATTAAGAATATTTTGATGATTTCTAAATTTTACTCCTGTTCCTATACAATAGTTATTTCGACGTTGCAGAGAGCGTAAATGTCCGGATATCTGTTATCTCGAATTTGATTTTTCTCTCTTTTTCTTCCTCCATTTCTTTTACTTGCTTATTTCTCATACCTCGTCTTTTATGCTTGTGTTACTACAGTAAAACTTCTCATTTCGGCCACCCGTTATAACTCGAATACCGAAACTCTTTTAAAACGGCCAAGGTCACATGAATCCGTAACTTTTAGGAAGATTACTCGGAATTTTTACCATTAATTGCGATCGTCTCGACCCTTGTGAGGATGTTTGCACATAGCCGGAACTTTATTACTGGGACTATTAGAAATACGGAAGATAGATAAAACCAAATTATGTAACTGGATTTTTAAGAACAAATATCATTTTTTGAATCTTATTTATGATGTTTTCATAAAAGCTAAAATTTTATTCAATTAAATTGTAACAGCACAAGAGCCGCTTATGTCTCTGAAAGGTAAAAAAGTTTGAAATCATCGCGAAAAGTGAAAAATTTGGTATCACTGCTCGAAAGATAGCGGAAAAATTTGGTGTTGGAAGAATGCACGTAAATTATACTCTAAAAAGTAAAATTAAACTGAAAAACAGACGAAACCGGACTTTATTTGGCAATGCCAAATAAAACTAAATAAGATAATTTATTTTTCTTTCCTCCTCAAAAACGGTCACCTCCTTAAACGAACAATTTGTAATGGCATTTTTACTGACCGCTATTGCGAAGTTTTCCTGTAGGATCATCTCATGATTTCAGAATCTTAGGAATTTCTTGATAAAATAGGATATTGATTAGAATAAAACCAATATACAAGACATCTTTATGAAGGGTGGTTTCTTCATGAAATTAAAACTATACACAACATTTATCCTAGAATTCTAGGTCCTCTTGAACATCTTTAAAGACCTCTTTGGGGGGGGGGGAAGGGTTGTACTTATTTATGTTAAAGGGGGCCCAGCCTGTAACAAAGTATAAAATTATACTTCTGTTCAGATAAAAAGTTTTCAAAAATTTTTAATAAAGGGAGAGGACTCTTATCGCTATCTTTTTCGGCAAATTCCAACATGATTTTGTCAGGATTTCCTTCAGATCCTTCACGTATGTCTCTGTACCAACCAGCCGATTCTTTTACTTGTTTATTTCTTATACTTCGTCTTTTGTGCTTGTTTTACTACGATCATCTTATGTTTCCAGAATCTTAGGTCGAGAATCTCTTGATGGAAGTTGGTAGTTTATAGAGATCATAAAGACGAAAATTAACTTTTAAATTTCCTTTTTTGTTTCTTAAAACAGTTAAATTTTCAGCAATAGTTTTTACAATATTTTTTAAAAAGTTCGAGATTTTCAACAGAATTGTTAAATGAAGAATTTAAAGTTCTTCGGTTAAAACAACTCTATATCTACAAAATATTACTTTACATATAATAAATATATAAATAAATACAAACAGTCATAACACAAGACAAATTACGAATCTAACTGCAAAAATACCAAGATATGTTCGCAAACAAAATTCAAAAATAAATGTAAGCAGTTTTTAATGATGTTAAACTTTGAGTTATTAAAAACAATCTTTCTTTAAATTTAAAATCTATTCTATCTTAGAGAATGCAACACAATCTGATTATTTTAGTCTAAATTTTTAATTCTTGTTAAAAGTATCCTTGCCATTTTTTAAATATTTTGTAATTATTTAAAATCTATATTTTTTCTATATGTTGTGCGTCTCAATTTTATGTAGTGTATTAATTTTAATTCCTTGTGTACTAACTGAATTGAGGAAGAGATTGCTGCTGCGCGCTGGCAGTGTATTACCTTAGTTCTAGTGAATGCCATAATGTAAAGATTTTATTAAAATATTTATGTATTCCACTACTTTAGGTACTATTTTACTTTCAATTTTGGTAGTGGATTAGTAGCTTTACACCCCCCTCCGAAAAGTAATCCTCTATATATAACAGCTATATAACATTGCTTCCGTCCCGGCATCCATAAGGCAATACAAATTAAAAATTAAGACTAAAAACATTGGGAAGTAAAATTAACTTAGGAGTAGTAGTAGCAGTATATGTTAAAGCTCGAGTAAAGTAAAATTGTTTTTCTTTTCGACACTCTTTGACGGTTATATACATTATAGGATGTTTGCCCACAACTTTCACTAATTCTGATTTACTACTCTGCATTCTCATACTTCTTTAGATGATTTTTCCGATTGAGTTCAAAATTAATTGAAAAAATAATAATTTAAAAAAAGTATTACCAGTGATTTAAACAAAAACTACACGCCGTAGTGAAAAAAGTGTTGATAAGTGGAAAATATATTGTTTAACAATTAATTCAAATTTAACCAATTGAACGCAATATTTAATTGCTATAACCTTAGTTTAGAAAAAAGTATTTTTACTTATGTATTCCTAAAAGTTCAATTTGTGTCAACTACCATTATTATATAATAATATTATTAGGAGTAGTAGTAGCAGTACTAGCCTATAACCATGTAGTTTTCACATTTTTTATAATGAGCCCTCATGGATCACTTACACCATACTGTTTGAACTTACTTAATGGTTATGATTGTTTTCCACAAACCAAAACCACACCTTTTTGCACTCGACGCGCGTTTCGCTAACAACGTTAGCATCATCAGGAGACGATAAACAATAAACTAAATTAACCTACACTCTATCTTATATACTATCTTTTAGTGGGCGGAGATAAGACTAATAATTTGTGATTGGTCACGCTTTATAATCCTATCTCTCCTCGACTAAAGAATAAAGTGTACTAAACGCAATAGGGCCTCTATATTTATTTCAACTATTTCTGGATGATTTCCATACTTTCATATGCATTAAAAAGTCTTTTGTTTGGTACACTTTTTAGAGGTTTTAGGTTATGTAATGTGAATCTATGATTGTTTTCAAAAGCATGCTCGGCCACATTTGACTTTTCTGTTCTTCCGTATTTTAAGTATGCTAAGTGTTCTTTGAATCATGTGTGAATAGAGCGTCTCGTTTGGCCAACATATTTTTTATCAAAATCCATACAACTAATTTCGTAAATTCCACTTACTGTGTTTCCGGATTGATATACTAAATTAAGATCGGTGTTATTAAATACTTTTTGTAATCCTTTCGTATAATTCAGATTATAAGGAATTGATACAAATTTAGAATCGGAGGTATCTTTTTTTCTGAAAAAAGTGGAATTCCAAAAGGTCTTTTGAAAAAAATGTCTATTTATCAGCTTATTTATTAAGCCTTCATCGTGACGGTTTTCGCCAGCTATATTCCTAATCCTATTCTTTTCTGCTTCAAATCTTTCTTTGTTTAGGGGGAAATTTACTAATCTATATGTTAAAAAGTGCAAACTTGCAAGCTTATGTTGTAAGCAATAAAAAGAGTCATTGGAATATATTGGTGGCCGTTCCTTTTCTGTATTGATCAAATTCTAATTTATTTTTATTTCTTATAACTAAAGTGTCTAGAAATGGCAGTGTACCGTTGTTCTCTGTTTCATAAGTAAATTCAATTCAACACTAGTTACTTTAGTGTTGAATACTGCAAACACATCGTCTACATACCTGAACCATACTCTGGGGAAATACTCAAATTCTTTACTTATATCTGATTCAAATTTGCTCATAAAGAGGTTTGCAATAAAAGGTGATAGTGCATGGGCTACGATGAGTAAAAAGGGAAAAAGCGGCGTTTTGTGATAAAAGCTACAAACTTTGCACAGTTGTTCTTTGGACCAAAACAATCGATTTGACCCTTAGCTCTTCTCCCAAAACCTATGCTGGCGCAGTAGGGAGGGGGGGGGTGAAAACTGGAGGGGTTTATAGTTTCTTAAATTTTAGTTTGTTGTATATAATCATCATTGATATCAATTTATAGGTTTTCGATAATGGCCAAACCGAAAATTACCACCTCCATTTGTTTTAAGGTGCCTTTAAGGGGATAAGGGGCTGCTTAAGCTCCTATTTGGACATTTTAATAATAAAAGTAGGATTTAAAAAAAAATAAAGATTGCGTAGAATTGTTACTAATTTTAATATTTTAACTTATATCACTTAATTTTTGATCAAAAATCTTCTTCCCGTTGAGTGAGTGGAAAGGGAGGGGGTAAAAATTAAAGGAGCACATATTTAAAAAAAATATTTTGCTGGATATTATCGACATGGGTATTGATTTACAGGTTTTCAAAGATGACCAAACCGAAAATAAACACCTTCATTAATTTTAAGGTTTCCTTAAGGGATGGTGAGGAGGTAAAAGCTCCAATTTGGGCATTTTAATAAAAAAAGTATAATATTTTTATATCACTCAATTTTTTACCAAAGAATTCCATCCTGTTGGGCAGGTGGAAAGGGAGGGGCGTAAAACTAAATAGGCATTTATTTAAAATCATATATTTTGCTGAATATTATCGACATGCATATTGATTTCCAGGTTTTCGAGGATGAACAAACCGAAAATAACAACCTTAATTCATTTTAAGGTATCCCTAAGGAATTATGGGAGGGGTTAAAAGCTGCAATTTGGGCTTTTTAATAATCAAAGCGTAAGATTTTATTAAAATAGTAAAAATTGTCATAGGATTGTTTATAATTTTAATGTTTGAACCCATATCCCCTTAGTGTTTTACTTAAAATACTTATCTTGGTTAATAGTGATAGGAGAAAAGGAGATATTTAAATAATGCATTATTTAAATTTAGGATATGTTTCATCCTGTTATAAGTAAAATTGCTATTTTTACAACAAAAACAAAAGTGATAAAAATGCTTACAGAATAGCTATTTTACTATCGTCATCACTGTCATTTCAAAAATATGGTGGTTGTTAATATAGGCTAAAAAAGAAATTATAGGTTGCTGGATTGCTACGAAGCTATAATTAAATTATCTTATGTCGCTACAAGCCCCTTTACATTTTTTGCATGCAGGCGTGCAAGGTATATTTTTCTTTTTGCAAATACATCTTAGAGCGTCGCATTGTGTAGTGCACCCCCATCTATCCAATGTTCGACAAGTCACATCCGACAAGACATATATTTGGTTATTCGGCAGTTTCAAACTTATCAGCTGATCTACCCCAAACCTGTCCTGCCTGACATGCTGCCCTTAATGCATGCTGTTGGATGGCAGCTTCAGCTGATGGCAATAAATTCAACGGCTTGCTTTGAGACATAAATAAATATTTTCTTGCCTCATTGACACACATTTCCTGAACCCCATATACATGATGAAAACAAAAAGTCGTCCCAAAATAATGAAATATATCTTTTTTGTTTTCTGCGTTTCGGAGATAATCTACCCAATCGCTAGGTAGCATATCTGTAAGAAAAGTTTCTAAATAAGTAAGAGTTATAGTAAAAATAATGGACATACCAGAAAAAAATATTTACCTTTAGTCGGCAAATTCTGACGTCGGATTTCGGATCCCCTGCTGTCTCTTGTTGCCTCTTTTAGGCTATTGGGGTCGTAAAGATCCCAAGCAAAATCGCCTCTTTTAACTTGTAGACTTGAGCTAAGTTTTAGAATAAAGCTTTAATTGACTATTAAAGTAGTCTCTTAACTTGCTAAAATTTGCTTTAAATCAATACCCATGTCGATAATATCCAGCAAATTTTTTTATTTAAAAAAATGCCTCTTTAATTTTTACGCCCCTTTCTTTCCATCTGCCCAACAGGATGGAAATCTTTGGTAAAAAGTTGAGTGACATAAGTTAAATTATTAAAATTATTAATTAATTAAAATCCTACACTTTTTTTATTAAAATGCCCAAATTGAAGTTTTAACCCCCTCACCATCTCTTCAGGAGACCTTAAAATGAATGAAGGTGGTTATTTTCGGTTTGGTCATCCTCGAAAACCTGGAAATCAATACCCATGTCGATAATATCCAGCAAACTATTTTTTTTTTAATATGTGCTCCTTTAATTTTTACCCCCTCCCTTTCCACCTACCCAACAGGATAAAGATTTTTGATTAAAAATTAAGTGATATAAATTAAACTATTAAAATTATTAACAATTCTGCGCAAGTTTTTATAAATTTTTTTGAAATGCTACACTTTTATTATTAAAATGGCCAAATAGGATCTTTAACACTCCCTTAATCCCTAAGGGGCACCTTAAAACGAATGGAGGTGGTAATTTTTCGTTTGGCCATCGTCTAAAACCTATAAATTGATATTAATGATGATTATATACAACAAATTAAAATTTAAGAAAATATAAACCCCTCCAGTTTTTACCCCCCCCCCTTCCCACCTCGCCTGCACAAGTTTTGGGAGAAGAGCTGCCGGTCAAATTGACTGTTCTGGTCTAAAGAAGAACTGTGCAAAGTTTGTTGCTTTTATCACAAAACGCCGCTTTTTCCCAAGTAGCCCATGCAGTATTACCCATTGTGGTTCCTTCTAATTGTTGGTAGTAATTTTTATATTGAAAGTAATTTTGATTCATGCAGAGTTTTGTTAAAGATAGGTATTCTAAAGTCTGTTTGTCTTCTAGATTGTTTTTTCTTAGTAGTTCCTCCAGGTATTGTAAGGTATTGGAGATCGTCGAACGAACTAACGTCAAACAAGATTAAAATTTCACCTTCTTATAGTGAAATATCTTTAACTTTGTTGATAAATTCAAGGGAATTTTGAACAGAAAAACCTTTTTTCTTTATAGGTAAATTTTTCAACTCGTTTGCTAGCCATTTCGAAAAATTGTAAGTAGGTGATCCTACAGCAGAAACTATAGGTCTAACTGATTTTCCAGGCTTGTGGATTTTCGGAAAACAATACAGTTTCGGCATAGTAGGATTGCTTACTTGTAGCTTATATTTAATATTGTCAGTAATAATATTGTTACATTTTTTTAATTGTGTTTCCTACTTCATTAATCATTTTTGATAAGGGGTTCTTTTGGACTTGTGTATAGGGTCCATTTTTTATTAGGTTATCTACTCTTTCGAAATAATCTGTTTTATCTAATATAACAACTTTATTACCCTTTAGATAGAAAACATCTTTCTCTTTCAAACTTTTAATTGTTTTATTGTAATTTAATATACTATTTTTGTTGTTCTGAATGATGCTTTGAGAAATCTGATATTGGCAAGCATTTTGCACATAGCCCTTTGTGCCTTCTGAAGGATTAGAGATTGAACTTTCAATATTTGCAATAATATCACTTAAATTATCTTTTTGGGGGGCAGAGCAAAATTAAGACCTTTGTTTAAAAGTGATATTTTTTTCTTATTAAAAGTTTTAGAGGATAGTTTTTCTACAATGTTTGCGATTTTCTTCGACTTTTTTGGTTTTGTTTCAGAACCTTTTAACTTTTGTAGCTTTTTATTAAGTGAAGACATCTTTTTTGTAAATTCTTTCTCAATTACTACAAACATATGTCTTTGGAAATCGCACCATTCTTAAAAGTTCTTATCACTAAGTCTAAATGTCAACTTTTGAAAGAGTCGGTATGCTTCAAGCTTAAACATACTTTGTTTTGCGTACAAATTTTTGATTTCTAAATCTAACCATTTCTGTTTTGCAAACAGGGCTACTTTTGAAGAAATTGTAGATTTCGACAAGTTTACTTGAACAAAGTTTGGAAAAACTTTGAATTTTTTGCAAGATTTTAGAAACCAAATATCTGCACCAACTAGCCTAATCTTAGTACTAAACTTACGATACAGATTTAGTTCCGCTGACCGTGCAACCATCTCAACTATGTTGGGAATTTGGAACCTTTGGTTGCACTATAACTAAAACCACACTTTTTTGCACTCGACGCGCGTTTCGCTAACAACGTTAGCATCATCAGGAGACGATAAAAAATAAACTAAATTAACCTACACTCTATCTTATATACTATCTTTTAGTGGGCTCAGTTAAGTTTGCCCCCCCCAAATCGATTTTCTCAAAAATTTTTATGCCAAAATTTTGAACACATTTTGCACAATTTTGCACACCACAAATCAAATTTTGCACACCTTCCTACGAGAAACTACAGCCCATTTTCTGTGGGGGGGGGGGCAAACTTGACGTTGCCCCCTAGTCAATATTTTTCAAAAATTATGATGTCATTTGAAAGGTCTTATTTTGCACAATTTTGCACACCCATTTTAAAATTTTGCACACCTCCCTGTAACCCACACGAGGGTTCTGAAAATATCAAGTTTGCCCCCCCAGTCAATATTTTTCAAAAAGTTTGGTGTCGTTAGAAAGGTCTTATTTTGCACAATTTTGCACACCCATTTTAAAATTTTGCACACCTCCCTGTAACCCACAAGAGGGTTCTGAAAATATCAAGTTTGCCACCCCCAGTCAACATTTTAAAAAAAATTTGGTGGCGTTAGAAAGGTCTTATTTTGCACAATTTTGCACACCCATTTTAAAATTTTGCACACCTCCCTGTAACCCACACGAGGGTTCTGAAAATATCAAGTGTGCCCCCCCCCAGCCAATATTTTTCAAAAAGTTTGGTGTCGTTAGAAAGGTCTTATTTTGCACAATTTTTTACACCCATTTTAAAATTTTGCAAACCTCCCTGAAACCTACACGAGGGTTCTGTCAATATTTTTTAAAAATTTTGGAGTCATTATAAAGGTCTAATTTTGCATCATTTTGTACACCCATTTTAAAATTTTGCACACCTCCCTCTAACCCACACGAAGATTCTGAAAATATCAATTTTGCCCCCCCCCCACCGTCGATATTTTTCAAAAAATTTTGTGTCGAAAAGTCTATTTTGCGCAATTTTGCACACCCTTCAGTACCCCACAAGAGCGTTCTCAAAAAAGTTTGCCCCCCCCCCCAGTTAATATTTTTCAAAAAATTTATGTCATTCAAAAAGCCTAATTTTGCACAACTATTTTTAAATTTTGCACACTTCCCATGCCGTTTTCTTTTTGTGGCGTTTACAGTTAAACTTGGTCCTAAAATTTCCCAGAAGTATGAGCAAACGAAGGAGACCTCGATTGTGTAATATCTTTGAATATTGTTTAAATTTACAGATAATTGTTTATGTTTACATTTGTATATAATCAAAAGTTTTTAATTTTTATGAATTTCCGGATTATACTTAAATTTTCATATCAAAAATGAACAGAAAAAATCGATGTAGACAGCGCATCCTGTCATGTTCGATGCCTTGAGAATCGGAACCAGCCTATTTTGCCGGTTCAGAATGGTTGCGGTTCTCAAGGTATGGATCTTCACAGGATGAAACCCAATTCTTTACTGATTTGTTGTCTGTCTGTCTGTCCGTCGCCTCGATATGCGTCACTGTAACTCAAAAACTCCTGCACCGATCATAACGAAATTTTACACAACGATTACGTGTATTGACGCGCGGAGCCCTATTGTTTTTGAACTTTCCTCCATTTCTCCCTTCGGAACTACCCCGAAAATACCTCATCCCTAAAAAAAATCTTAAGACGTATCTCTATCTTGTCGGCCAATTAACCAAGTACATTTTTAAATTTATGGCGAATGCATGACATCTCCAGCTGATCGAAATGACACGTTTTTGTTGATAGAGCAACGTCTTGGGTGAAAACTACGTAATGTCACGTCTTCTTACGTGTTATCCTGACACGTATTGCAGGACAGGGTACCTATTCTTCAGTTTCGAGAGAACACTCCTATAGGAATGCTCACATTAGTGATTTGGACCAATAGGATAGTTTGACTGCTTGCACTAGCCATCCGATATCAGTCGAGCACCGCCGGATATTACCGGGCTACCGCATATCAAGAGAACTCTCCTACAACTTACATCTGCTGGTTATGGGGAAGAGAGCGGGTTTTCCTGCGCGGGCGCCGTGGAGCTTTTCAGCTTATCGAACGTTTCGTAACCGCATTGGGGCTTGCCTAATGGTTGAAATAAAGGATGTGATCGTTCCTACACGAAAGTTTCTCTCGAAACTGAAGAATGGATATCCAGGGGTACTTTGATCAGCTGGAGCTGTCTCGCATTCCCCATATATTTAAAACTGTACATGGTTGATTGGTCCACTCGACAGAGATACGTCTTAGGATAGTGTTAACTTTGATAATTGGCTTTAAGAGTCTAATAAAATAAAAACGTTAATTTTAAGTTCCATAAAAGTCTTTGTCACGCAAGTTAGTGGAAAGTAAGTAAATCGTATTTGCGTGTTGTTGCACTTCTAATAGTAAACTTCGTTGATAGATAAAATAAACACTTTCTTTAAAAAAAAAAACGACGCTTTGTTTTCTTTCAGATCTTTCTACTTTCCCGCACGCATATTTTACTTCAATAATAAACCAAAATAAAAGTTATATATATGTAATACTTACGGGACCGTGGAGTTAATAGGAGTACGCCCTAATTCACTCCACGATTCCGTAAGCTTGTTTTTATACAACCTACACTTTTTTAACCTGTATAGTTAACTTATAAAAAAAAAGCAGAATTTTTTTCACGCCCAGACGTTTTCGTGCTTCTCGTCCATCAAATTCATTTCTTCCACAAATACACACTGCAAAGTGTAAAGACAAGATGACCAAGGTCCAAAAATTTAGGTAGGTCCATTTGGGGAGTGAAGGACGAGGAAACTGTCACTTTCTATGAAGCTCTTACCGAAAATGACTAAATAGAAAAACGCCTATAACGCCGCATTTCTATCTTTCTCTCTTACATGTCAAGAATACCAAAGGCTAATCAAATTTCTAGAGGGCTGCACTTACCCATTTTGGGGCAAGTTTCACCCGAGGTCGAACGCGCCTCCGATTTCATGGGTGCGTCCGAAAATTTTCATCTGGATAATGGTGGGTTCACACCTTGCTATTTACGGACAGCGGCTACGGTAATGACGCCCGCCTTGATTTTGCAGTTCACACCACGCGTTTGGCGTCTTGGTGTGTCATTAACTAGGTTTACATCAAAAAATTCCGTCCGTCAATAATTATAATTAGAAGAAGTCGTTTATTTATTTCTACACATGAACATTTTAGACATTTTGTTTTTGTATTTCATGCACTTAAAATGGCAAATAAGAAAAAAATTATTATTCCTTTTATAGATCGAAAAAGAAATCAAATCGAATTCAAAATATATGTCATGTAAATTTGACTCAATTCTCAACCCAAAGACGGAAACAGCGCCTGCTGCAAATGGGATGACACCAATAGGTAGAAAGTTAAAGTTCCATTCACACTTAAGGTCTTTGTTTAATTGGTCAGTGTTTTTGTCTCTTTCCTTATTATTATTGTTACTTCTGCGACTGCGCAGTTCCATAACAGAGTTCGGAATTTCCGGAGGAATGACTTTATGGTTATCGTAATTTAATTTTTTTCGTAATATTTTTGGAAAATTGATTGATGAGGTACGTATCATCACTAAAAAAACTAAAAAGTAAGTAAGAACGTTAGGTTATATTTACCGATAACCACAAAGTAATTGCGTAAACTGAGAGGTAGTGCACTTATTACGTAACCCTTGTTTTGTCCAATTTTGACCCCAACCCGCGACCCCCTATATAACGCTTTGTAACGTTTGGGACTACTCCAGTCTAAAATAACAAAACGTTTTGCTGCCAGAGACCCCCTCTTTTTTTCCTTTTTACTAGAAAAATCCAAAAAGTAGTTTTATTTCAAAATAATAATTTAAAAATTGCGTTACGAAACGGAACCGCGAAACCCCGCTCACCCCTACATAACCCCTATAAGCGTTACGCCTAGTTGCCATCTATGCGTGCTCACCCTGACATTAAAAACGCATCACGCGACACTTTTAAAAAATCGGCAAATGCATGGCTGATCACGTGATGCATTTTTAGAGTCAGGGTGGGCACGCATAGGTGAGAACCAGGCGTTACGTAATGTTATGTATTTTAAATAGAGGCGTTCACATTGACTTTCCTGCCGAAATGGAACGCCACCATTTAAAATACACGTTGCAAACTTCGGAAATTTCACCCGAAGTCATTCTGAATCATGAACACAAATAAAACTAGGCATTGCTAAGCGACATTTCAATATATTACATAAAAGGCCTTCGCGCGTGGTAGGTGTAGGTACGCACGCATTCCTCTTTACGGCACGTACAACCTCCCGCCTCCCGCGGATACCTGTCCCGAATTCAGATATAGGTGCATATACCTACCTACTAGTTTCTGGAGCTGTTTTCTTTTTGTAGCGGTTACGGTTAACCTTGGTCCTAAAATTTCCCAGAAGTATAAGCAAAATAAGGAGACCTCGATTGTGTAATATCTTCGAATATTGTTTAAATTTACATATAATTGCTTATGCTTACATATATGTGTCTATAATCAAAAGTTTTTAATTTTTATGAATTTCCGGATTATACTTAATTTTTCACATGCTATGACATCATCTAACAAATGGACGTAGATAGCACATCCTGTGAAGATCCATACCTTGAGAACCGCAACCATTCTGAACCGGCAAAATAGGCTGGTTCCGATTCTCAAGGCATCGAACATGACAGGATGCGCTGTCTACATCTATTTTTTCTGTTCATTTTTGATATGAAAATTTAAGTATAATCCGGAAATTCATAAAAATTAAAAACTTTTGATTATATACAAATGTAAACATAAACAATTATCTGTAAATTTAAACAATATTCAAAGATATTACACAATCGAGGTCTCCTTCGTTTTCTTATACTTCTGGGTAATTTTAGGACCAAGTTTAACCGTAAACGCCACAAAAAGAAAACGGCATGGGAAGTGTGCAAAATTTAAAAATAGTTGTGCAAAATTAGGCTTCTCGAATGACATAAATTTTTTGAAAAATATTAACTGGGGGGGGGGCAAACTTTTTTGAGAACGCTCTTGTGGGGTACTGAAGGGTGTGCAAAATTGCGCAAAATAGACTTTTCGAATGACACAAAATTTTTTGAAAAATATCGACGGTGGGGGGGGGGCAAACTTCATATTTTCAGAATCTTCGTATGGGTTAGAGGGAGGTGTGCAAAATTTTAAAATGGGTGTGCAAAATGATGCAAAATTAGACCTTTCTAATGACTCCACAATTTTTAAAAAATATTGACTGGGGGGCAAACTTGATATTTTCAGAACCCTCGTGTAGGTTACAGGGAGGTGTGCAAAATTTTAAAATGGGTGTGCAAAATTGCGCAAAATAAGACCTTTCTAACGACACCAAACTTTTTGAAAAATATTGACTGGGGGGAGCAAACTTGATATTTTCAAAACCCTCGTGTGGGTTACAGGAAGGTGTGCAAAATTTTAAAATGGGTGTGCAAAATTGTGCAAAATAAGACCTTTCTAACGACACTAAACTTTTTGAAAAATATTGACTGGGGGGGGGGCAAACTTGATATTTTCAGAACCCTCGTGTGGGTTACGGGGAGGTGTGCAAAATTTTAAAATGGGTGTGCAAAATTGTGCAAAATAAGACCTTTCTAACGACACCAAAATTTTTTAAAAATGTTGACTGGGGGGGGGCAAACTTGATATTTTCAGAACTCTCGTGTGGGTTACAGGGGGGTGTGCAAAATTTTAAAATGGGTGTGCAAAATTGTGCAAAATAAGACCTTTCTAACGACACCAAACTTTTTGAAAAATATTGACTGGGGGGGGGGGGCAAACTTGATATTTTCAGAACCCTCGTGTGGGTTACAGAGAGGTGTGCAAAATTTTAAAATGGGTGTGCAAAATTGTGCAAAATACGACCTTTCTAACGACACCAAAATTTTTTAAAAATGTTGACTGGGGGGGCAAACTTGATATTTTCAGAACTCTCGTGTGGGTTACAGGGTGGTGTGCAAAATTTTAAAATGGGTGTGCAAAATAAGACCTTTCTAACGACACCAAACTTTTTGAAAAATATTGACTGGGGGGGGGCAAACTTAATATTTTCAAAACCCTCGTGTGGGTTACAGAGAGGTGTGCAAAATCTTAAAATGGGTGTGCAAAATTGTGCAAAATAAGACCTTTCTAACGACACCAAACTTTTTGAAAAATATTGACTGGGGGGGGGGGCAAACTTGATATTTTCAGAACCCTCGTGTGGGTTACAAAGAGGTGTGCAAAATTTTAAAATGGGTGTGCAAAATTGTGCAAAATAAGACCTTTCTAACGACACCAAACTTTTTGAAAAATATTGACTGGGGGGGGCAAACTTGATATTTTCAGAACCCTCGTGTGGGTTACAGGGAGGTGTGCAAAATTTGAAAATGGGTGTGCAAAATTGTGCAAAATAAGACCTTTCAAATGACATCATAATTTTTGAAAAATATTGACTGGGGGGGGCAACGTCAAGTTTACCCCCCCCCACAGAAAATGGGCTGTAGTTTCTCGTAGGAAGGTGTGCAAAATTTGATTTGTGGTGTGCAAAATTGTGCAAAATGTGTGCAAAATTTTGGCATAAAAATTTTTGAGAAAATCGATCTGGGGGGGGCAAACTTAACTGAGCCCTTTTAGTGGGCGGAGGTAAGACTAATATTTGGTGATTGGTCACGCTCTATAATCCTATCTCTCCTCAACTAAAGAATAAAGTGTACTAAACGGAATAGGGCCTCTATCTTTATTTAAACTATTTCTGGATCTAATGATTTCCATACTTTCATATGCATTAAAAAGTCTTTTGTTTGGTACACTTTTTAGATGTTTTAGGTTATCTAATGTGAATCTATGATTGTTTTCAAAAGCATGTTCGGCCACACTTGACTTTTCTGTTCTTCCGTATTTTAAGTGTGCTAAGTGTTCTTTGAATCGTGTTTGAATATAGCGTCTCGTGTGGCCAACATATTTTTTGTCTCAATCCATGCAACTAATTTCGTAAATTCTACTTTTTTCTACAAATGTAGTTTTATCCTTGGGATTTCCTAGTAATCTTCTTATTGTGTTTCGGGATTGATATACTAATTTAAGACCGGTGTTATTAAATACTTTTTGTAATCGTTTCGTATAATCAGGATTATAAGGAATTGATACAAATTTAGAGTCGGAGGTATTTTAAACGCAATAAAACAAAAACATATAATTTTTCTTTTATTTAACAAACAAAAATTCAAAAACACTCCAACTATCAAGACAAACAACTAGCAACGCAACTACTACCCCTTATTTATTGACCATCCTTTAGAAAAATATGTTGGCCTTTAATCTTTTTTATAACTTATAATAAATAGGTAAAAAATAAATTCCCGAAATACTAACTCTATCTATAAGTAGTTACACAAGCAAGGCGCCTCAGGCAAATTATAAATATGTTACTATTTTCACAAAGAATTAAATTATTAAACTTTAAAACTTAAAACAACGGTTTACTTCAAAAAAATTAAAATAGGGTCGCACCTAAAACAATACCTTGTTAAAATATTGGGCCATCAATGCAAATTAATAGGTTTGAATGCAAAAGTTATTTCTTGATATCCCATATATAGATACAATGAAACCAAAAGCCGATAAACCAATTATTTTTCCAAAATAAACTTGCACATAAATATTTACTTAAAACTGTTTCCTCTTGTATACTATACTGTATATTATACTGTAATATTAACAATGACAACTCACAAAGAGCTCGCATAATGAGTTTTTAAAAATAATCTTAAAAGAAGTAATTATTAAAAAAAATATAACTTCCTTACATGATTACCGGTATTGATATAGGTACTTAATATTCCAGTCCTTTGATTTAGTACCATTCCAGTCTTGTAATAAAAACCTAAACAAAAATACTTTAGCTGCGTGCGCCATCACAAAAATTCAACATTCTGCCGCTCTGTTTGATGGCGCTGTAACTAAAGAAATAGGAGCCTCTTTTAATATATTTACATATCAAGATGAGGGCTAAATGTTAAGTGAAATATTTAGTGTTATAATATTTCTTTTTTGGGAAAGGGTTTATTTCTTTTAATTTTTGCCCTTGTTTAAGGAATTGTTTTTTTTTTGTTAAGAGGGGTGGCATATTATATGAAGGTGAATAGTCCATAAATATAAAAATGGGGTCTGCAATTTTATTTATTATTATCTTTTTAATCTGATTTTATTTATTATTATTTTTTTAATAACAGTTGAGTGCTTCTTTACATAACATTTTAAGTCAAAACAAGGGTCCCAAAATTTATTATTTTTTATAGTCTCGTTTATAGCCATGCAAATATATTTAGTACCAAAAAATTTTTTATCGAGAGGAGTTTGGCGTAAATAGACTGTTTTTTATTTTAAAACTTTTATTATTACTTCATTTTAAACCTTTTTTTATTACTATCAAAAACTTACTCAGTTTTATTCCGCTGCTAACACACCCCTCTTCTTCCTTCCTTTGGCCTTTTTGAGCCAAGCTCCAATAGTCGATTCTACTGCTTTTTTATTGCCGGACAGTCCTGAGTTTTCAGTTGTCTCTAAAAATTCTTAAAGGTAGATGGTAAAGATTACTAATTAAAGCGTTTAGTTTTTTTGAATCGCACAATATATCAAAAGAATCAAAATGACTAAAACTTAAGTTAGGTGAAGCAGAAGGTAAAAATGTTTAAAAAAATATTTTAAAAAGAAAGAGAAATCTATCATAAGGGAATTTAAAGAAAGTGATTTAAGTTGCATATAGTTTCTTCTTTTGGGTAAAAAAGGGGTGGTTAGGTTGGGGACGGGGATATTAAATCACCATGTTGTCATACAAAAAGGGAATATGATTAAATTTTGGTTTAGCAATTTTCCTGATACAAAACTTTTTTTTACAGACACAAATGCATATTTGAACTCACAAATTATCATCTTAAAGAGAAAGATAATTGAATGATGGTTTTTCCTTCCACCCTAACAATGAATATTTTAAGGTCACATCAGTTATAAGTGCAGATAGTATTCGTCTAATAAACTCCTAGATATTGTTACCAAGCTTTGAAAAATAGGCAACCTAAAATATAAAATTACAATAGATTTTAACCATAATAGGTTTTTGGTCATTCTTGGTCTTAGTTAACTCAATTAAAAATCAGTCAAACTTTACAAAAAAATTAGTAAAATCAGACCATGTTTGGACCTATTTATTTTTTAATTTTTTTTTCTTTTTCTTTTTAATTTTTTTTTCTCAACGTTTCGAGAATGATGTTGAACAAAATTATTTCAAATGTCAGTTAATTTGGGTTAAGGCAGGTTCATGGTTATATTCCTTTTTCCTTTATCTTAACCTTTCCTTTTTCCTTAAGTAAAAAGCTGGTTCATGCTAAAATTCAAAGTTGACACTAATGATAGGCAAACTTGCGATTTTGGCATTTTGTTTAGATACAAAATTTGGGGTTCTTTTTGTCCCACAAATTATGTGGAATTAAATGTTGAATATTCATTTTTGTAATAACTACTGTTTGAAATAATTTAAAAAAACATCAATTTTGAGGTTAAAAAATGTCAACAAATATTTTGCCTGCTGCACTTACACAACACAATTTTTCCATTTCTTTTTCTGTAAAGCTAAATATTGGTTGACTTTCAAGGCTTCAGGAAAAAGATATGGAAAAGGAACAAGCATTACATTATAGATTTAATAATAAAAGTTACAGCAAAAGTTACAGAAAAGGAAAAGGAATTAAAGCATGAACCAGCCTTTAAAAGATTTCCTAAAATTTACTGCTGGTTAAAGTTCAGTAAAGCTGGGTTTATA
This sequence comes from Oxystoma pomonae, assembly GCA_963921995.1. NCBI lineage: Eukaryota > Metazoa > Arthropoda > Insecta > Coleoptera > Brentidae > Oxystoma > Oxystoma pomonae. The sequence goes on along the minus strand of OY998168.1, from coordinate 62,528,428 downwards.
AAAATAAGAACTTGTTGATGGTTTGTACGAGAAATAAAATTAAAATAAGAATAAGAAGTATTGAACCAATTGGCACATGTGTATTAAAAATGTGTAATTTTTTGGTGTTTATTCTTTTTACCAGTTTTTTTTGTTTTCATTTGAAATTTGTATAATTTATACTAAAAATTTATACAAAAACTCACATTCATATATTTTGCAGCTATGTCTTAACAGGGGTGTGTCCCACCAGAAGCTAAAATGGTTGTCCAAGTCACATAACTACCTTAATCAGCATATTAATTAGTGTCGAAAACTTTACTTACCCTTTTATAGGAAAATACACCACCAGGTATCCTTACAAAAAAAGACCAAAATTATACATCTCCCGAGACATCTCCTTTTAAATTAAAAAAAAAAACCTTTAAAGAGAATCAGAAGTGAGGTTCTATGTAAAAAATCAATATTTCCTGATATGCACACATCCATTTTCAGATAAAATTAAGTTAAAAAGTTAGAAGACCATCTTTTAATTTTATTTTCTTTATTTATTTAGCCGAGGTTTTAGCTTTATAAACGCTTACCGGTATTCCTATAGCTTTAACTCTTATTTTTATTTTTTCCTGTATAAACCCAGGTTAAACTGCTAGAGCTACAACATTTTTTTGAACTTACCATAGCTTGGTATTTTTTGTGTTTTCTAGATCACTCTCGAGTTTGACTAGATCATCCTCCATTTATAAAGGTAAAGTTATAAACTATCCATAACATTCCTTTCCCTTAACTTTAGTCCTTAATGTTAACACTAATGAACAGGTGCACTCATGACTACTGCTTGAAATATTTATAAAAAAACAATACAATCAATTTTGAGGTTAGAAAAACGTCAAAAAATATTTATCAGGTCGCACTTGGGCAACACTATTTTCCATTTCTTTTTCCGTAAAGTATATTGGTTAACTTTCAAGATCATTCCTTAAGGCTTAAGGAAAAAGGGTAATTATGCAGTATACTGTTTTATGCCATTTTTGAAAATTTCTTTCTGGGGGCACCTACTAGGACCCCAAATCCGCCTGCGCCCGATTTTTTTTTTAAGAGAAAAAAGGGTGCTGCCGGGGGGGGGGGGGTTGTAATGTGTTTTTTTTATTGCTTTGGGTTGGGTTGGAATAGGTTGGATTGGACTGTGTTGGATTCGGTTGTTTTAGTGAAAAAAAATTAAAACACAAAAAAATTGAAAAAAAATCAACCGTCGCAGGCGGATTTGTTGGGACCTTAGTAGAAGAAAGAATTTTTCATAAAAAATCAAAAATGGCAGAAAACCGTATACTGCATAATTACCGGAAAAAGATACGGAAAAGGAACAAGCATGAACAACTACATTTGCATACATGAGATTTAATAATTGCCAAAGGAAAAAGTAACAGTACAAAAAAGGAATTTAGGAATGAACCAGCCTTTATTTTCAGGGTCATCCTGTCTCTGTCGCTTGAATCCCATAATTTGCAAGTTTACGGTGTTCAGCCATAATTTAAAAGATGAAGGTATATGAAAATAGGATAAAATAATATTTAGTGTACGTACCCCTAAAAACACTTTTTTCTAAAAAAAACATCTAGCGTTACCTCCATCCACTCACAGCATAAAAATACGTCGATAAGACCATACAAAATGGCGTGACTGATCGATTGGCAAACAAACCAACACGATCAGTAACGAGGTCACGTGATTATTATGTAGTTAGTAGAAACGATTACCACGTGATTGCCACAAAAAACTGACCAGAGCAAAAGGCATGCGATGAAACAAATGATCCCGAACATTCTTGGGCATCTAGTAGCTATCGTTGTGAAGCACACGTCTTCGAATTACTGTCATGGTACCCGTGTTGTCAAAAGTTGCGCTCTTGTACTATTTTATTTAGAGCCTAGTAATACACATATTTCGTGGGTTCGCATCCCGGTCGAGTCATAATTTTTTTTTATTTTATTATTTTTTAAAATATTTATTAACGATGTTTTATTTAGGTAGGTTCATTAACATTCATCACATAAATATATATTTTTATTTAATTTTCTCTTACAAAATGAATTTGTTTTTAACGTACTTTACTGGATGTTTTGTAAACATACACAGTTGGGCCTATAGAGTCTTCAATTAACATACCTAAGTGACTCTTTAAAAATCTTTTTTGAAGGTTCCATCGGAACTTTTTTCTAAACCCTGATTGAGACGTCCCGGGAAAGCACTTAGGTCTTCCTGCAAAAAAACGCATCAAAACTCTTAAAACCTGTTCAAGTATTAAACAGATATTAATTAAGAGATTTGATTAGCTTGACGGGATTTCACCAGCTAGATTTTTGCATCATGAAAACTTTCTTTCACCACATTTTCAAGAGAAACAATTTTTGGCACTCCAGAATTGACAAGATATTAAGAGATTCTATGAGGGATGGTTCACACACCGTGTCAAAAACCTATTATATCAGGTAAAATCTTGTCATATTTCTTCAAGAGATTTGATGCGGTATTTTTGGCTGGGCTGGAAGGTCCCCGACCTATGCGTACTTAAAAAGTACATCTCAGGGACGTCTGGTATTGTAAGGGTCGTCACTCGTCAAACCTTTTGCCTGGTAGAACTGTAGTATAGAAACGTATAAAGTATTCATAATTTTCTATTTCAAATTTTGTCAAATATTTGCAAATTGTGCTGGTCGAATAATCGCACAGTATCCGTGTTTATAAAACCTTTTAAAATATTTGCATGTAATACTCGTCAAATCTTTTAAAAAAATAGTGCTTGGAGAACCGTATAAACTATATTCTTTTGTTCTTCCTGTTTGTTAATGCTTATAAAATTTTGTAAAATATTTGCATATAATACTCGTCAAATCTTTTAAAAAAATGTGCTCATAGAAACGTTAAAATCCTATACTTTTATTCCTTCCTGCTTATTAATGTTGATAAAACCTTGTAAAATATTTGCACATGATACTCGTTTTAAAAAATTGTGATGGTAGAACCCATATAAACTCCTATACTTTTGTTCATTCCTGCTTGTTAATGCTTATAAAACCTTGTAAAAGATTTGCTTGTAATACTCGTCAAATCTTTTAAAAAAACGGGCTCCTAGAAGCGCGTAAACTCTCCATACTTTTTGTTCCCTCCTTCTTTTGTTAATATTGATAAATTTAAAATATTTGCTTGAAATACTGGTCAAATCTTTTAAAAAATTATGATAGATCGCTGCAATTAAAACTTATAAAATCTTGTAAAACATTAAATTATAATGCTCGTCAAATCTTTTTAAAAAATTTGCTGGTAGAACCGCAATAGAAACTTATAAAGTCTCGATACTTTTCTTCCTTATTAAATCTCGTAGAAACCCGTGCTTGTTAAACTTTGTCAAAACTTGTAGAAATAAGAACATTATTTGCGGATAAAATCAGGTCAAAACTTCAAGCTCATATAATCTGATATAATCTTAGCAACACTCGAAAATTTTAATTTTAATTCTTTTAAAATATATATTTATAATATAATATATATGTATATATGTAAATAAGAACTCTTGCCCATTTCAAGAAATTATTATAGATTGATCTCATAAAACCTCGTCCGCTTTTACAAGTCACGATTTTTTCCGCAAAGAATCTCTTAGACCTTATAAAATCTAATAAAAATTTTATCAGTTTTGACAAGTTTTTATGCGGTTTTATGTGGCAGGGGACCTCCATACTTTTGTTCCTTCTTGGTCATTAATGTTGATAAAACTTTGTAAAATATTTACTTGTAATACTGGTCAAATCTTTTAAAAAACTGTGTCATTTTGCTACAATGGAAACTTATAAAATCTTGTAAAATAGTAATTTGTAATACTCGTCAATCTTTTAAAAAATTGTGCTGGTAGAACCGTATAAAAACTCTATACTTTCGTTCCTTCCTGCTTGTTAATGCTTTTAAAACCTTGTAAAATAAATAATGCCATTTTGGTGCAATGTATGTCATATCCTGGCGACTCCAGGATAGAGCACGACTACTTAATTAAAATAATACACCAAAGTATTGTTTAACAACGAGTATATTACGCAACGTTAGCATACAAGATTGACATCGTATCTAGTCTACAAGTCGGACGTAACTACAAGTTCCCACAGGCAGGAAGATTGCCGTCGGTAAGGCTCTCTGTGTCCCCACCACGTACTACATACCAGTGCAGTTCAATAAGTAGTAGCGGCGCGCTTTATTAGTATACTAGATATAAAGAACACTATTAACATTAAGCCTACAAGGAGGTTTAGAAATACGACCAGACCTTGTCTTTTTTAAATTATTCTCAGTGACCACACGAGATGATTCTGAAGGAATAACTTCAGCTTTAAAGCTACTTTTGCTTAAGTTCTGTTCAGAATGAACAGGTGAATTAACTTGGATCTCGGTCTGATCGTTCTGTTTATTCTGAGCCGGCATAACTTCACATTCCGAATCATATTCAGAAGACGGAACAAATTTATTTAAAGACTCTTTTAAATCAATTCGATTACGTCTTACCGAATTGCCATATTGATTTTGAATAATGTAAGAACGCGGAGACATGTGTTCACTTATAACTTTTCCTGGTTCCCATTGCTTCTGAATATGATTGTAAACAGTAACATCACAATCAGCTTTTAAGGGTTTCAAATCTTTAGCGTGTTTGTTATAGTACTTACTGTAAATATTATGCTTATTTTTGATCTTTTCTGGTACATTTTCACACAATTTTGGTTTTAATAAATCGCTGTTAATTGGTAATTTCGTTTACGTTACGATACTGAAGCAGGGCAATTTCAATATCTTCATCCTTTTTTAACGATTTTTTCAAATTTTTTTTACCGATGTCTACTCCCTTTTCAATTAGGCCATTAGAACGCGGGTAATTCGGGCTTCTGGTGACAATATTGAAATTCCATACTTTAGCAAAATTCCTAAATTGAAAACTGCCAAACGGCACATTGTCTGAAATAACAGTTTCAGGTGCGCCAAAAATACAAATAACTTTCTTAAAAGCATTTATAATGGATTTGATTGATTTTTCTTTTAAAATACATAACTCAAGCCAGTTCGAGTATGAATCAAAAATGACCAAATAACTTTTTCCACCGTATGTAAAAATATCAAGGCCAAGTCTCTCCCAAGGTCGTTCTGGTATCGGATATAGAATTAATGACTCTTTTTGTTGTTTTTTTAGAATTAGTTTCACAAATTTTGCACAATTTATTTTTATTCTCAATATCTTCGTTGATACCGGGCCAGTAAAATATTTGACGCGCACGCGCTTTAGATTTCTCGATTCCTACATGACCCTCATGCAAAAGATCTAACATTTCAGCCCTAAGAGAAGAAGGTACAACAATTTTTTCAGAAAATAAGAGCAACCCATCTGCAAAAGATAAATTATTTTTAATTTTCAAGTAATGTTGAACAAAATCTGGCACTTGATGTTTATTTTCTGGCCACCCATTTAAACAGTAATCAACGACTACTTTTAGTTGTAGGTCATTTTTGGTTTGCACTCTAAATTGCTGTTTTCGATTATCTGACATTGACATATTTTTTATCACTGAATGAATTGCAAAATTAAATTCTCTATCGCTTTTTAATCCCGATTCCGATAAAAACGCTCTCGATAACGTGTCACCAATATAAAGGTACTTCCCAGGCTTGTAAGTAACATGCACATCATAATTTAAGAGCCTTGAAGCTAAATCTTTTTTCATTATAGCCTCCAAAGGCTTGTGATCAGAGTTAATTTTGACATTTCTTAGACCGTAAATAAAAAAGTGAAATTTTTGTACTGCGAATACAATAGCCAGCATCTCTTTCTCAATTTGAGCGTACTTCTGTTCTGTTGAGGTTAAGCTTCTCGACGCAAATGCAACCGGATGCCCATTTTGTATCAAACAAGCACCAAGGCCATCCTTCGAGGCATCAGTCTCAATTTCGTCATTTTTAGAAGAATCAAAAAATTTTAGCACAGGTGCAGTTGTTAGAAAATGCTTAAGTTGAGAAAGTGATTGCTCTTGTTCGTTAGACCACTGAAATGTGACATCTTGTCTCGTTAACTCTCGAAGGGGTGCTGTAACTTTAGATAAGTTACGCAAAAATTTACCCAAATACTTTGCCATTCCTAAAATTCTTAGTACTCCATTTTTGTCAGTCGGAGTTGTTAAATCTGTTATGGCTTTAAAATAGTTTTTGTTTGGTTCAACACCATTTTTGGGATAAATCTGACCCATGAACTTGACAGACTTGGATTTGAATTGAATTTTCGAACTATTGAATTTCATATTGTACTTTAAGGCATGTTCAAGAACTAACTGAAGGTTCCTGTCATGGTCAAGCTCATTACTGCCAGTTATAATCAAATCATCAAAGTACAGGCCCACTCCTTCAAGGTCTTACAATGTAAACTTATAAAATCTGGTAAAACATTAAATTATAATGCTCGTCAGATCTTTAAAAAAAATGTGCTGGTAGAACCGCAATAGAAACTTATAAAGTATCCATACTTTTTTTCATTATTAAATCTCGTAGAAACTCGTGCTTGTTAAACTTTGTCAAAACTTGTAGAAATAAGAACATTATTTGCGGATAAAATCAGGTCAAAAGTTCAAGCTCATATAAACTGATATAATCTTAGCAACACCCAAAAATTGAAATTTTTATTCTTATCGAATCTTTTAAACTCCCATTTTGAGAAGTCAAAAAATTATTCTACATTGATCCTCATAAAACCTTGTCAGCTTTTACAAGTCACGATCTTTGCCGTATAAAATCTCTTAGATTTTATAAAACTAATAATAACTAATCAAGAGTTTAACAGCAAATATGACTCATACGACTGACTGGTTGGCAGTAGGTAATCCTCAGTAGCTCAACAGATGTCTGCACAGGTGTCAGGTTGCACGTGCCTGTAATTAAGGTATGGCGCCTGGCGGTATATATCAAAGGATACAGGTGTCTGCACAGGTGACAGGTGGCGCGTGCCTCCAATTAGGGCGTGGCGCCTGGCGGCACATATCAAAGGATTCCTGATCAGAAAAACGTTTCCACGGTCTTCAAAATTTTCCTACGCTCAAGTGCACCAATGCCTACTATCCGGTTAACTTTCTGCTCTGAACCCGCGAACGGGATATATTTTTGGTAAAAATAATCACTACTGTTTGAACCAGTTTTACTTTGTTTGTGCAAATAAATCCTACTTGGACTAAGCCGTACTTCGGGAGGCAAGTAGTAGCAAGAACTATTGTTTGGACTAAGCCGTAATTCGGGAGGCAAGCAATACTGCAATAGTTTTTATTTTTATTTGTACAAATAGTTACAACTTGGACTACGTCGCACATCGGGAGGCAAGTAATAACGCGAACTATTGTTTGAGCCAGTTTTAGTTTATTTGAGCAAATAAATCCTACTTGGACTAAGCCGTAATTCGGGAGACAAGCAATAGTTTTTATTTTTATTTGTACAAATAATTACAACTTGGACTAAGCCGCACATCGGGAGGCAAGTAGTAACGCGAACTATTGTTTGAACCAGTTTTAGATTGTTTGTGCAAATAAATCCTACTTGGACTAAGCCGTACCTACAGAGGCAAGTAATAGCAAGAACTATTGTTTGGACTAAGCCGTATCTCGGGAGGCAAGCAATAGTTTTTATTTTATTTGTGCCGATAATTACACTTGGAACATCAACCAACAACGCTTTATAATATCGCCGTAATGGGATTCTCCTATAAAACCCATGTAGTTTTGGTTCCGTAGACAAATTTCCATGATCTTACCGGTGTCACTGTTATTTTGAGTCCCTATAGTTTGTAGGAAAAATATAATGGAGAAACGTATTTCATAGAAATGAACAATGGCAAAATCGTACTTTGTAGAAATCGAACTTCGGAGAAATATACATCGCAGAAATCGTAAAACAGATAAATCGTAAAACGTAGAAATTGGTAAGGCGAACATCTGTTCTGTGCCGGATAGCGGTTTGTATGTGCCCTTAGAATAAGAAAGGGCGTAGATCAAGTTATTTTTTTTTATTTTCTTATTTATAGTCCCTTTCTTCGGGAAGGAATATTTCAAGGTAGGGTTGCATCAGCAACGTCGCAAAACTGATGGTAGGTTGGTGCAAATAAACTACTGATAACTTCATTGTTATAATTTTTGTGGTTAAGGTTTTGTTATTTTTAAAGGAGGGCACTATAAAGGGGCCCACAGACTGCGTTTTTGTTGGATGGTTATGTTCGACGAGCTAATCTGGTCTAGCAAAAAAGAGGGATGCGAGTTGCACACAGACTTCGGTTTAGTTTTATTATATTATTAAATAGAACATCTCCGATGGACAAAATTAGACGATATTTGCATCGGCTTTATTAGCCAGCAAAAATTACAATTTTTCGCAGACACACTTCGATCTTGTGTCGTTTTTGCTCGACCACATTTGCTCGTCGAACAGAAACGCAGTCAGTGGGCCCCTTAACACCCTACACTAGCCAGGAAAAGGTTTTCCTCGCTGAACTGATTCAAAGATATAAGATAATAAGTTGAGCTCACGTATCAACAAAAAAATGTATGTAAGATAGTTTATTTTATTACTTCCTACTTCATAATTTTCATAACTATGAATCCAACTTTATAAAAGGTACATACACACAATACAATACATTTTATTTATTCTTATTTACCTTACATAGGTGTTGAACTTGTCAATTAAAAAAAAGAAATAATATATAACTATAATATATATGTATATAAATAAAAATATAAGTGCAAATCATGTAACGTTTCCTTATCAAGAAAAGAACTGTCAGAAAGATAAAAAAGTAAATTTAATTAGTAAGTTTTTTCGGGAAAATCTAGGGAAAATCTTTGACCAATTAAGGAAGGTTGTTCGAGATTTTAATAATGTTGTTTTTTTACCGAATTTTGAATAAATATGTAGTTTGTCTTTTCTGTTAGCAGGTTAGTTTTGTATCGTACGTGCATTATACCTAGCTACTTTCCAGTGCACATATCAATTCCAGGGTACTTATCAATTAAGGCCAACATTGGGGACACTGGAAGAGAAGAAGAGAAGGTTGTTTGAGTGATTAAATTGATCTTCGATCATGTTTTAGTATAATGTGCAGTGTGGTATTTTTTGAAAATTTATATGTGGCCAAAAACTCCTTTTCTTTTTGCATATGCACTTAGGTAGCTTTTGGTACCAAGAAACATTTTTAAGGTGTCTCTGTGTCGGGCCTCGGTAGAAATAAGTTGATATTATAACAATATAGGGAAATATAAAAACCCTTGCTAATTTTAAACAAGTGTTTTATTTAAAATATAATATATAAACACATGCATCAATACAAGAATGAAGTTCTAACACTAAATAACTCAAAATTCCAAAAAATCATCCATTATTTTCAGGATATCTTAAAAAGCAACCCACAAAATGACAAAAAACCAATTATCAAAACAAACCTAACAATATTTTTGTTTTTTTAATCTCACATTATTTGCCAAGGAAGGCCCAAGGTAGGTCTTTAGCTACCTTCATGTAAGGATTCCTTCAAGGGTGCCTTTCACCACTATAAATACCAAATTGGCCCGAAGGCCTCCTTGAACAAGGGAGCCTTGAAAGACCGCTATAAATTTGGCCCTAAATAACGATTCCCGCATTTTACTTTTATTTATTTTGTGGGCCACCGTTACTTTCATTTTTTCAGGCCACTAACGTTGGCCGGTATCAAGAGAACAGGATAATGACAGTGAGTCCGGGGTCATATGGAGAGTTGTTTCTTTGAGAATACATTTCATAATTTGGTAATTCGCCCGTGTGGTGGCAAAAACGGGTCGTTTGTTTGATTACCGACACAAGGCGCGTTTCTGCGAGCTTAACATAGTTACTAATATTCTCTTTTTCTAAATGCATTCGTCTGAGAGAGACCAAGCATACCAGGAACATACCGCCAGTACACCCTTCGACCCCGCTGTCTAACTACCTTTTTTGAGATAGTTATCCCCTGACAGATATGCGGTGTCGAAGGGTGTAAAAGCGGGTATTTTTTGGGATGGTGTAGTATGCTGAATCTCTCTTAGACGAATGCATTTAGAAAGAGAAAATAATAGTAACTATGTTAAGCTCGCAGAAACGCGCCTACACTTTAGTTTGGCCTGTTTCTGCGGGGTTAATAAAGCATACTGGTATGGCGAAATTAATGACGTCACGGTATGTTGTTGCCAGACTTAATTCGCTTTGTGGCCACATTGCACAATAAAAACGTGGATATTACAAACTGGTTTCAATAAAATGCGTTGTAATTAAAAAAAAAATCGGCCTATAGATTAAATTTGATACATTTATTTTGCATCTGCTAGGTTAATTTTAAAACCATAAATACATTTGTAGCAGTCACGTGACATATCTGGTATTGTTGCCAACCTAAAAACAAAAAAACTGATTTTTTTTTAAAAATGTCAGGTAGTTCGTAAATAAAAATGTATTAATTTATATTTTATTTTGAACAGGCAATACCAAGAAATAACTTTTTTGGCAAAAGCGTGAAACAAACTGAACTTTAAAAATATACTTTGTATCGTATTTTTGCGAGTAACCATGTCAGGTATGACGTTTTACATACCATACTATCTAACCTTTCGAAAGTAGTTAGATGCTCGTGGTATGTTATAATTTACGTTTATTTTACTTGTTAGAACTCTTATGACCCAGCAAACATCGAGCGTCCGTTTTTACATCGGCCAACGCTTTTTATATCGGTGGCAAACCGGATAAACCACAACATCTAGCTGGACTGCAAATGCGGCCGACGTGGGAGCCAGCAGTCGGCCAAACACCATGTAATGTGCAGTACCGACGTTAATGCCAACGTTCGTATTTATCGATGTAAAGAGAGTGTAGCAACATCTACTTAAATACGTCGATAAAGCGCAGTAATAATACTTTTTTTAAGATTATTATTATAACAGGACGAAAGTCCCTGGAACAAACTGAGACGTCTCGGGAACAAAGTGTTTTAGGAAGATGAGGAGGTGTGATTTTTTAGGTAATTAAGTATAGTGTTTTTAATCTAAACTTTTTGTCAGCTTTTAAAAATATTTTAAATAAATTTGAATAAAAAAAATGATCTAGCAAATAAACTCTACGTCATGTGAAAAAAAAATGTAAAAGTAATATTTCTCACGTCCCTTTCAGTTAATATTACAAAAATTTTAAAGGCGAAAAGAAGAGATGATCCTTGCCCTTATGTGAAATGGACAATTTTTAATAAATAAAATACTAAAGCGTTTTTAGAAAAAATATGAAACTATATTTTTCAAAAAACACTACATTTACTCTGCAACAGTAAAACTAATATGAACATATAGCCTTTTAAACATAGGGAATACATTAAGTATCCTTTAAACTCACAGTTAAAAAAATATGCAACACTTAAAAATACACGTAATGAAAGTAAAACTTCAGTCACAAAATCATAAAAAGATATAAACTTTTCTGACCGATTGATTTGTTTGCGTTTATAGTATTTCTAACTCTGGACATGAAAATTAGAAAATACAAGCAACAAAATTTCAAAATGACGGAAAAGGTTTATAACTTAAAACTAAGTAAAACAAACAAAGATTACATAGAGAATGAAAAGAAAAGTGTTCTTCAAATTGATATACTTTTCGAACCAGTTTCGTCCATAATCAAGTCATCATAGGCGGTAAGAAATGTGAGATACAATAATCTGGTCAAACATCTACTTTGTTCAATAGATAAGTTTATTTTTATTATATTTTTTATTGTTGTAATTATCGAAAACCATTTTTATAATTTAATTATACTCGCCATTTACTACCCCCTGATGCTAGTTTATATAAATATATCAAGAAAGTTACACTGTTTTTGCCTTTAATCTGAAGATTTCACTTATCTTAACTAATCAGTAAAACAGTCTATAAATTTAAACTGTTAACTTATACAAAACAAATTATACAGGGTGATTCAAATTGTACACTTTGATGGTTTTAAGGCACTTCCAAGCGAGAAACTGACCCCCGTTTGAGAGGTTCAAATTTTAAAAGAAGTAAAAAGGTGAAAACAGTGTCTTGATATATCAAGTCAATTTTACGCTACGGGGGGTTTTTAAAATGTCTGCATTTTGGTTATTTAGGGGAATATTTTATTCATGGAAAAAGCATTTTTGTAGATATTTTGACCAAAAACTTAACTGTCACATTCGATTTTATCTGTCACTTTTAGTTTTTGAGATGTAATACCAAGTTGGTACTTTTCTTATGTAATGACCCCTTTTTTTATTTGATTTTTGAAATCAGCATAAAGAGTTATCTTTCAAAATGATGTCTCACACTTTGTTTTACTTTTTTATATTTTTTATTATTAAAATTATCTTATTTACTTGTTTTACCTACTTTTTAAAAAAATCCAACAAATAAAATAAAATTATAAATAATGATATAAAATTTAAAAAAATATGAAAAATGCAACATAAAGTAAAATACATCATTTTGAAGGAAATTTTATGCTGATTTTAAAAATCAAATAAAAAAGGGGTCATTCCATAAGAAAAATACCATCTTTGTATTATATCTCAAAAAATAAAAGTTACATATAAAATAAGTTTGACACAGGAAAATTCGACAAAAAGCAATTTCCACAAAAAATAAATTTTCATAAATACAAAAGTTTTAGACCCAATTTCAAAATGCAGACTACAAAAAACCTCCGTAAAAGTGCCCAATTTGAATCACCCTGTACATATTACATTAAACTTATTCTATACATCACTCTAAACGAGAATCATAAATATAAAATATCTTATTAGATATCAATAACAATTTACAGCATAACAACAGAATACTTACTGATAATTTTTGGTTTTAAAAACATTAAAATAATTCACAGTCAATTTTAAGTCACAGATAATCATTTGACAATAAAAGTGGTACAACAAAATTTAGTGTTATTGAATTACTCGACTTTTAGTTGTATACAGATCACATTTTAGCAAAAAATGGACAACAAAAGAGGTAAATTTTCTCTTATTCACTTATTAACGCACACACAACATTGAACTGTGTAATATTTAATTCAATTCGCCGTAAAATCACGATTTTACGCTTTTGAGGTGCCTATTTTCGCAAGTTTTGACGTTCGTATGTCAAATTCTCCAAGATCTGCATCAATTTCTTCTACCCACTGATTGAAAATTCGAGTAAATATTATTAAATATTTTAATTAAATATTGTGCAATTTGCATACGAGTGTGTATTTGGTATCTAAATGAGTAAAAATTGACCGTTTTTTTATCATTTTTTTGCAAAAAGTGATCCGTATACGACTGAGTGATTCAAGAATTGATATGGATAGGCCAGCAACAAGAGCCACACAAAAATAAAATTGCGCCAATCCAAAAGCATCACCATATATGGGATGTTGACCGTACGCGCTCGCTATTGGTTGGCGCGCCAAGGATAGCAGGTCGTGAGGGGAGAGAAGCTGACTTGCCTTCCAGACGATACGGAAGAAGCAACGATCGAAACTATGACATTTTTCTATTGTAAATTTTTTACGTCATTTTTTTTTACTGTAAAGAACGTTTCGTAATACAACATTTTGTTAAAACCTAATTGAACCAGCAGTTATTTGTCATGTATATATTGCAAACGGTTCCATATTTCTTGATCCTTCGAGCCGGATTCAGGACATTTTCGCTTATGAAGAAACCGACGTTAGTACGCCAGACATTACGCACATTGACATTCATCGTGAAAAATCACTCAAAAGACATTCTTGAGTAAAAAACTGTGCAAAGTCATTTCCGCGCAGTGACATTTTTTATGAAAAATCGCTCAAAAGACATTCTTGAGTAAAAAACCTGTGCAAAAATCATTTCCGCGCAGTGATATTTTGTGAGCTTTTGGTTGGAGTTTTGAAGAACAGTGCCAAAGCCATTGGATTACATTTTTAAGCACAGCCTGCTTGGGCACTTTAATATTTATCAAGCATCTTAAATCTTGACAAAAAAGTAAAAAATGATGCTTTATATCTGGGGGTACAATCTCATCCCAAGAAAGCGACAGTTTCCATAAATCTTGTAATATCAACTTTGCTTGTATGAGAACCGGACCAGCTAATCCTAAAGGCTCAAACAATCTATTTATTATGCTTAGAATTGTTCTTTTTGTGACTTTCTTTAATGTCGGAATTTCAAAATCTACAGAAAACCCAAATGAATCTAATTTTGTATCCCATAAAATTCTCAATGTTTTTAATTCTTTGTCGTCATTAATGATGTATTGAAAAATGTCGCTTGTATGTGAATCTTGAAAAGTGATTTGTTCATTAGATGTCCATTTTCTTAGTAAAAATTTACTATTTTCTAGCAATTCCGAAACTTCCCTACGCAGACGTAAACAATTTTCTACGGTATCACTCCCAGATAAAAAATCGTCACAATAAAAGTCACGCTTTATTGCCCGCGCCGCTTCCGGGAATTTTTCCTCGTTCTCGATAGCTTGTCCGTACGTAACCGTGTTAAGTTTGTATAATGCGCTGAAGATCCCATTGACTTTCGTCCACCGCCACACATCTAAACATTTTTGCTATATCGGCTGAGATAACGAAGTTATGTTTTCTAAAACGCGCTAAGATGGAAAAAAGATCATCTTGAATTACAGGACCCATTTTTAATACGTGATTTAATGACAACTCAGAACTAGTATGCGCGCGTAGAAATCACCTAGGTCCTTAAAATTTTCGCAGAATGGTAATTTCACCACAAACTGACCCGTATTGTCACGAGTGGTATTTTTTACAAAATGCTCCTCGACCTCCTGCTCTTCCTTGGAATAGATTTTGTGTATCGACTGACACCCTTCGATTTGCTAAAAACGTTCTCATTGTTCTTGAATTTCAGAATATCTAGTCAAATTGCAAAATGATTCTTGCTTTTGACTTATACTTAATCACCCTGACAAAATGTAACCCAATTTGGTTTGATATAATCGATTTTAGTTTTTCCTAAAAGCTGATAAAAAATATCTGCGCCTAACAACGCGTCAATTTCTGACGAAACATGACAGATGGGGTCGCCCAGAATGAATTTTTCCCGTGGTTTTATCGATAACCAAAAAATCTAGTGTCGATTGAAATGTGTTTTGGGTAGATTTTATTGTCGCTTTACTTTGTCCACGAATGTTAATAAAAGAGCCACTTACACCCGACACCGAAGTTTGTGGTTTTTTGAGATCAAGACTTATTCTTTTTGTTAAAGAAGTCGTAAGGAAATTATTCATGCTGCCCGAGTTCAAAATGCACCTAACTTTAATATCTTGACCAATTAAAGTCAGCATATAAATAACAGCTGTGGAAAGTAGTGTTTGTTGATAGAGTCTTTGAACTTTCGTAAGAATACCCTACAAAGGACTCGCTACCGCCTGATGAGTTCTCGGAAACCGCGACACCCGTGTGTTTTTGTCTCCCTGTAATTTCTTTTTAAAAACGTTTGATTTGAGTTTTATTGTTCTAAATAAGGAAAATTTGCGATTATTATAATCATAATATTTAAATAAGTATGTTGGGAATTTTGGAACCTTTGGTTGCACTAAAACAAAATTATGATTGTTTTTCACAAACCAAAACTACACTTTTTTGCACTCGACGCGCGTTTCGATAACAACGTTAGCATCATCAGGAGACGATAAACAATGAACTAAATTAATCTATGCTCTATCTTATATACAATCCTTTAGTGGGCGGAGATAAGACTAATAATTTGTGATTGATCACGATTTTTAATCCTATCTTCCCTCAACCAAAGAATAAAGTGTACTAAACGGGATGGGATGGGATGGGATCTTTATTTAAACTATTTCTGGATTTAATGTTTACCATACTTTCATATGCATTCAAAAGTCTTTTGTTTGGTACACTTTTTACGAGTTTTAGGTTATCTAATGTGAATCTATGATTGTTTTCAAAAGCATGCTCGGCCACACTTGACTTTTCTGTTCTTCCGTATTTTAAGTGTGCTAAATGTTCTTTAAAACGTGTTTGAATAGAGCGTCTCGTTTGGCCAACATATTTTTTGTCACAATCCATGCAACTAATTTCGTAAATTCCACTTTTTTCTAGAACTGTAGTTTTATCCTTGGGATTTCCTAGTAAGCTTCTTATTGTGTTACCGGATTGATATACTAATTTAAGACCGGTGTTATTAAATACTTTGTGTAATCCTTTCGTATAATTAGGATTATAAGGAATTGATACAAATTTTGAGTCGCAGGTATCTTTTTGTCTGAAAAAGGTAGAATTCCGAAAGGTCTTTTGAAAAGAATGTCTATTTATCAGCTTATTTATTAAGCAGTAAATTGAGAAAAAATTTACGAAGAAGATGTCTTCACTTAATAAAAAGCTACAAAAGTTAAAACGTTCTGAACCAAAACCAAAAAAGTCGAAGGAAATCGCAAACATTGTAGAAAACCTATCCTCTCAAACTTTTAATAACAAAGAAATATCACTTTTAAACAAAGGTCTTAATTTTGCTCTGCCCCCACAAAAAGATAATTTAAGTGATATTATTGCAAATATTGAAAGTTCAATCTCTTATCTTTCGGAAGGCACAAAGGGCTATGTGCGAGATGCTAGTCGATATCAGATCTCTCAAAACATCATTCAAAACAATAAAAATAGTACATTAAGTCACAATAAAACAATTAAAAGTTTGAGAGAAAAAGATGTTTTCTATCTAAAGGCTGACAAGGGTAATAAAGTTGTTATATTAGATAAAACAGATTATTTTGAAAGGGTAGATAACCTAATAAAAAATGGACCCTATAAACAAGTCCCAAAGAACCCCTTACCAAAAATGATTAACGAAGAAAAAAACACAATTAAAAAATGTAACAATATTATTACTGACAATATTAAATATAAACTACAAGTAAGCAATCCCACTATGCCGAAACTGTATTGTCTTCCGAAAATCCACAAGCCTGGAAAATTGGTTAGACCTATAGTTTCTGCTGTAGGATCACCTACTTACAACATTTCGAAATGGCTAGCAAACGAGTTTGAAAATTTGCCGATAAAGGAAAAAGGTTTTTTCTGTTCAAAATTCCCTTGAATTTATCAACAAAGTTAAAGATATTTCACTGCAAGAAGGTGAAATTTTAATCTCGTTTGATGTTAGTTCGTTGTTCCCTAGTGTGCCGATCCCCAATACGTTACAATACCTGGAGGAACTACTAAGAAAAAACAATTTAGAAGACAAACAGACTTTAGAATACCTATCTTTAACAAAACTCTGCATGAATCAAAATTACTTCCAATATAAAAATAACTACTACCAGCAATTAGAAGGAACCACAATAGGTAATAGTTTATCACCTTTTATCGCAAACCTATTTATGAGCAAATTTGAATCAGATATAAATAAAGAATTTGAGTATTTCCCCAGAGTATGGTTCAGGTATGTAGACGATGTGTTTGCAGTATTCAACACTAAAGTAACTAGTGTTGAAAATTTTATGGAAAAAATAAATAACAAATTTCCCACTATTAAATTTACTTATGAAACAGAGAACAACGGTACACTGCCATTTCTAGACACTTTAGTTATAAGAAATAAAAATAAATTGGATTTTGACCTATACAGAAAAGGCACGGCCACCAACAGGTATATTCCAAATGACTCTTTTCATTGCTTACAACATAAGCTTGCAAGTTTGCACTTTTTAACATATAGATTAGTAAATTTCCCTTTAAACAAAGAAAGATTTGAGGCAGAAAAGAATAGGATTAGGAATATAGCTGGCGAAAACGGTTATGACGAAGGCTTAATAAATAAGCTGATAAATAGACATTCTTTTCAAAAGACCTTTCGGAATTCTACCTTTTTCAGACAAAAAGATACCTGCGACTCAAAATTTGTATCAATTCCTTATAAACCTAATTATACGAAAGGATTACACAAAGTATTTAATAACACCGGTCTTAAATTAGTATATCAATCCGGTAACACAATAAGAAGCTTACTAGGAAATCCCAAGGATAAAACTACAGTTCTAGAAAAAAGTGGAATTTACGAAATTAGTTGCATGGATTGTGACAAAAAATATGTTGGCCAAACGGGACGCTCTATTCAAACACGTTTTAAAGAATATTTAGCACACTTAAAATACGGAAGAACAAAAAAGTCAAGTGTGGCCGAGCATGCTTTTGAAAACAATCATAGATTCACATTAGATAACCTAAAACTTGTAAAAAGTGTACCAAACAAAAGACTTTTGAATGCATATGAAAGTATGGAAATCATTAAATCCAGAAATAGTTTAAATAAAGATAGAGGACCCATCCCGTTTAGTACACTTTATTCTTTGGTTGAGGGGAGATAGGATTAAAAATCGTGATCAATCACAAATTATTAGCCTTATCTCCGCCCACTAAAGGATTGTATATAAGATAGAGCATAGATTAATTTAGTTCATTGTTTATCGTCTCCTGATGATGCTAACGTTGTTAGCGAAACGCGCGTCGAGTGCAAAAAAGTGTAGTTTTGGTTTGTGGAAAACAATCATAATTTTGTTTTAAATAAGTAGTTTTCAAGTTCCAATAAAAAAAAAATTGGAGAGCAATTCTATAGCGGAAAGTTTCGTTTTTTATTTTTCCAGCTCTAAGAATAATGTTTTTTATTTGGTACTTGGCCAAAATTTTAACATCTTTTTCGACTTGTAAAATTTTTTAGGTTTTCATTTTTGGACTTTGCCGAATGTTTAAGATTTTTAGACTTGTAAAAATTTTTTGATTTTCATGTTTGAACTTTTAGGTCTGAAACTTGGTAAATATTTCGAAATTTTTTTTTCGCTTGAATTTTCTTGGATTATTATGACAGTGAATACAGGGGGGCATAATAAAAAGGAGATATTTCTGAAACTATCTTGTGCGCTTTAAACTAAATTTAATTAAAGGAAACGTTTAGATATGTTTATACAGGGTGTTACTATACTGGGTGAAAAAAAAACAGTATAGAGGATTTAAAATTATGGACTTTTTTTGGAACTGGACCCTCTGATAGATTGTTGTACTGACAATATACAGGGCGAATATCTTTTTTGATATTTAGCGGCGACTTTTTGTGTTATTGGTATCAAGTTACTGTACTACTTGGTAGTTAACACGAATATTTTTGGATTGGATACGGAAAGGCTCCCCAAGATTTTTTGGTGATTATTTTGGAAATTTTTGGGTTATGCCTTTGTTATTTTTTGGGCATTATATTTTTATGGAAAGTAGGCCTTATGTAAGAGTTTGCGTTTCTTGCCAAGGGTACTAAGTTAATATTTTAGCACCTCGACATTTTTAAATATTTTTGATAATCTAATTAATTTGTCAATTAATTGAATAAAATGGAGCCGCTTGAAACCTTTGGAGCTAGTTATTTACTAGATGGTGAAGTTGATTATGAGTTGGAAATTAGGAATTGTTTAGTCAAAAAGACAGTGAAAGAAAAGAGGACAATACTTTCTCGGTTGTTGGCTAAGGAGAGGGAGAACAAAAAGTCATACATATTTGAAGGTGCTTACAAATTTAGTTTTCATACGGAGAAGGCTGCGATAGATAAAAGTATAAACTCAATCATTGATCTAATTGCGCTTTTTGAGGGAAACAGTCGAGATTCAATTTTTGAAAGAATAAAGTCGCGTTTATACCATGTGTCAGGTCGTGTTTTACTTTTGCCTGCGCAGGATTATCCAGCAGAAGAATCTCCACCAGAAGTCAAGACTAATGCTGTCCAAGAATATGTAAGGGAAACCTACGCGACTTGCCTTCAGTTGGAGGCCGAACTTCTAGGAAAGTCTGAGACACCTACGTGCTCATCACCTTCACCTCAAAATCTTCAACCTCTATTCAGTGTTAATGTTGTTACTCCTCCTTCCTCCTGTTCCTCTCATACCGTTCCAATTTCCGAATGGGGCGTCAAATTCAATGGAGACCCTCGTAATTTTTATTCTTTTCTGGAACGTGTCTGCTTGTTAGCTCAATCTCGTCAAGTAAATGACAATGACCTATTTAAGTCAGCTGTAGAATTTTTTATTGGGAACGCTTTTGCTTGGTTCAAAAGAGTTAAAAATTCTGGATCAGTGAATAGTTGGTCTTCTTTAGTTGACAGATTTAAAAAAGACTTTTTACCACAGGATCAGGACGAAGATATTTGGAGTCAAATTAAAACGAGAAAACAAAAGCGAAACGAATCAATCCATATTTATGTCTCGCACTTAGATACTTTGTTTAATCGATTATCTCGACCTCCTGCAGAGGTATCTAAGATTAAGTACCTTAGACAAAATTTACTTTCTGAGTACTCTGATCATTTAGCATTATGTGATATTAATAACGTGGAAGAATTAATTAATTTGTGTCGTAAGATTGAGGAAGATTTAAATTTAAATAATAGACCTTCCACCAGTCAAGTTTCTAATATGTATTCGTCAAATAATGACCAGTCAGGTAATTCTAAAAATAAATCAAATCAAAATAATTATTCTAGACATGATAAAAATAAAACATTTTCTAATAATCGTAATCAAACATCACAGCAAAGCAACAATAACTCAAGAGTATCTCAAAATAATTCTGAGAATTCTAATAGTAAGAAAGAGGTAGTTTGCTGGAACTGCGATCAACCTAACCACGTTTTTGGCGACTGCCGCCTTAAAAGGAAAATACCCTACAAAGGACTCGCTACCGCCTGATGAATTCTCGGAAACCCTGGCACCCGTGTGTTTTTGGCTAGCTTGACCTTGACTGACTGAAGAATCCTGATGTAGGAGTGTATTGTGCTTTTTATTGCATAGGTTGCAATTAGACGAAGGACAATTCCCTTCGACCGAGTGGTCCGACTTAAAATAGTTTATGCAAAGTTTTAGTTTTCGAATTTCCTCTTCGCGTTTTTTAGCAGTTAATTTTAAAAACTCTTTGCAAGTATAAATAGAATGGTTGCCTTTGCAAAAATAACACGAAAACTTTTTATCGGCTGCAAAATGAGAATATTCGCCTTTTTTGAAAGGTTTCTTTGCTGATAACTGTTGTGAAGAATTATTGGAATTGTCGAGAGTTTCCAAAAGTTGACATTTATTGGATAAAAATTAAATAAAATGATCAAAATCAGGAAAATCTTGTGGTGATTGAAAAGTGTTACTAACATATTGTTCCCACTCTTGATATTTTTTGCACTACCAGACATTAAGCCTTTAAGGTACCTTAATTTTGTGGTATTTGGCATTTTCCTGTCATCATGAATTAAGGCCTTAAAAGCGTTGTGGAACTGTGACCAATTTTCGCGAGAACCATTGAAGGTTGGCAAATTTACGGGCGGTAAGTTTACTCGATCGTGAACTACAGGTTGAGGTGAGACATTCGAAACTGAATTTAAAACCTGTGGTAAGTGAGCCGCCTTGTACTTATTGATGTATTCTCTGGCTTTTCCCATCGATGTATAAAATTCAGCCTCAAATGCCTGCCTCTCCTTTCTATGATTTTTAATTTTTGTTGCGCTGACATCATTGACCTCAAGGTTGGTTGAAACATCGTCAAAATCATTGAAAGTTTTGTCAACCTTATCCTGTAGCATTTTTATTTTCCACTTATCCTAGAAATATCCTAGAAAATGCTACAGTTCTTTTTTGTATCATCTCCTAGCGTCCCTCAGTTTTAATTTTTCAAATTAAAACTTCAATCTTTAAAAAGTTCTACCGAACCGCGTTTGAATATATCTTTTAAAAATATTGACCAGATCATTCACCAAAAAATTGAAGATTTCGAATTAAAACTAAACAAAATTGGGATGATTAAATTTTAATTTAAATATTTATTAAGCTTCCAAAATATTATTATTAATTTTGGAACATTTTTTAAGTATTTTTTTTTTACCTTTGTAAATAATATTGCACCAAACAGAAAAATAAAAAGAAAGAAATATTTAAAACCAACAAGTTATAACTTGAAAATTACTATTTTCCAAGAATCAGGAGAACAGCACAACATAATTATGAAAACCTTAGTGTATTTCTTGCAAGAGTTGTCATCTTATTAAATGTGTGGTTGTTATTGGCTTTCTTTCCATCATGGATATCCATTTTCCATCCGTGGAAAATTTTCGTTCCCGTTTGAATTTCTAAGATTATGGCGCGCTTCGCGATCGTAAAGTTTCCGTTTGCTTCGCCACGCATCGCTGGCTTGGTCTTCTGACCATTTCCGTCTTGCCGGAATTTTCTCACTCGGGCTCAAAAACTCAAATGAGAAGGCGATCGGTCGAAAAGTTTCTAGGGGCCTCTGTTACCATCTTGGGTTTACCAAGATCCCCCATTTTCAAACCATTTCTGTTAAGCCTTCCTTTTAAATTAATGCTGTGAAGATTTTGGTCAAATTATCTCCACTTTAGTGCCTTCCTGGATGATGACGCAATGTAAGTTACATGTGTGTTAGTGGTAAGAGTTCCTGTTTTCTAATGGTTATTTCTGTTGTTACAGATCTGATTTTGGTCATATTATGGTTGCGGTTTTTGTCGATTATGGGTAAGTTTTGTTTTTATCGTATAAATATTTTCACCAGTTTTTTGTTAAACTTTTTAATAAACTTTCAAAGGCCCTGATTGAACAATGTTTCTTTCTTAGGGTCCATAATCACCCACAATTTTGAAGCCGCTTTTGAGGCCCGACGTGTTGCCGATATGGTGCCGCTTTGGGACTCCGATTTACCTGCTGTCGTAGGCTGCTGTTCCTGACCCTCGACAAGACAGGTTTGGTTAGAAATAAGAAATCCTCCGATATAGATATGTTCACCCCTCATCATGCAACCTAGTTATTGTGTGATAAAAAAAGAAACTTTTGTTTTTTTTTAATAATAAAAAAAAAACATCTATGAGCTAAATTTGAAACAAAATTGTCAAAAAAATTTAGTGGCGTCCAATTGGCAAGCTAAAATATTAGTAAAGTCAACATTTTTTTTATCTACGAATTCACCCTAGACTGCTCCCGATTAACAGCTGCCGTGCTATGTGTTGGTGGTTATTTTTTTGTTAGGGAAAATAATTGCTACACATAATAAATGGCGCCCAACGTGGGGCTCGAGATTAGGACCCTCATGCTTTTTGTTTACTGATATTTTGCTTTCTACTTATATAATAAAGATTTTAATAAATTGCAATAAAAGTAATATTTGCTCTTTTTAAAATTTCTCAGAATTGTTTCCAAGCAGAGGACGCAAAACGGCGGCATTTTTTTCTGTCAGACCGCTTGACATTGAAACCTTTTTTATCCACCTCCCAAGGCGCCTAAACAACTTTTTATAGATAAAAGTCCAATTTTGTCTCCCTGTGATTTCTTTTTAAAAACGTTTGATTTGAGTTTTATTGTTCTAAATAATGAAAATTTCCCATTATTATAATCATAATATTTAAATAAGTAGTTTTCAAGTTCCAATTTAAAAAAAAATGGAGAGCAATTCTACAGTGGAAAGTTTCGTTTTTTATTTTTCCAGCTCTAACAATAATGTTTTTTATTTGGTACTTGGCCAAATTTTTAACATCTTTTTCGACTTGTAAAATTTTTTAGGTTTTCATTTTTCGACTAATATTTAAAATTCTGAAAATTTTAATATTTTTTCGACTTGTTAAATTTTTTTATTTTCCTTTTTGGACTTTGCCGAATGTTTAAGATTTTTAGGCTTCTAAAAATTTTTTGATTTTCATGTTTGAACTTTTAGTTCTGAAACTTGGTAAATATTTCGATTTTTTTTTTCGCTTGAATTTTCTTGGATTATTATGACCATGAATACAGGGGGGCATAATAAAAAGGATATATTTCTGAAACTATCTTGTGCGCTTTAAACTAAATTTTGTTAAAGGAAACGTTTAGATATTTTTATACAGGGTGTTACTATACTGGGTGTAAAAAAAACAGTATAGAAGATTTAAAGTAATCGATTTTTTTGGAACTGGACCCTGTGATAGATTGTTGTAATGACGATATACAGGGCGAATATTTTTTTTGATATTTAGTGGCGACTTTTTGTGTTATTGGTATCAAGTTACTGTACTACTTGGTAGTTAACACGAATATTTTTGGATTGGATACGGAAAGGCTCCCCAAGATTTTTTGGTGATTATTTTGGAAATTTTTGGGTTATGCCTTTGGGTATTATATTTTTATGAAAAGTAGACCTTATGTAAGAGTTTGCGTTTTTTGCCAAGGGTACTAAGTTAATATTTTAGCACCTCGACATTTTTAAATATTTTTGATAATTTAATTAATTTGTCAATTAATTGAATAAAATAGAGCCGCTTGAAACCTTTGGAGCTAGTTATTTACTAGATGGTGAAGTTGATTATGAGTTGGGAATTAGAAATTGTTTAGTCAAAAAGACAGTGAAAGAAAAGAGGACAATACTTTCTCGGTTGTTGGCTAAGGAGAGGGAGAACAAAAAGTCATACATAGTTGAAGGTGCTTACAAATTTAGTTTTCATACGGAGAAAGCTGCGATAGATAAAAGTATAAACTCAATCATTGATCTAATAGCGCTTTTTGAGGGAAACAGTCGAGATTCAATTTTTGAAAGAATAAAGTAGCGTTTATACCACGTGTCAGGTCGTGTTTTACTTTTGCCTGCGCAGGATTATCCAGCAGAAGAATCTCAACCAGAAGTCAAGACTAATGCTGTCCAAGAATATGTAAGGGAAACCTATGCGACTTGCCTTCAGTTGGAGGCCGAACTTCTAGAAAAGTCTGAGACACCTACATGCTCATCACCTTCACCTCAAAATCTTCAACCTCTATTCAGTGTTAATGTTGTTGCTTCTCCTTCCTCCTGTTTCTCTCATACCGTCCCAATTTCCGAATGGGGGGTCAAATTCAATGGATACCCTCGTAATTTGTATTCTTTTCTGGAACGTGTCTGCTTGTTAGCTCAATCTCGTCAAGTAAATGACAATGACCTATTTAAGTCAGCTGTAGAATTTTTTATTGGGGACGCTTTTGCTTGGTTCAAAAGAGTTAAAAATTCTGGATCAGTGAATAGTTGGTCTTCTTTAGTTGACAGACTTAAAAACGACTTTTTACCACAGGATCAGGACCAAGATATTTGGAGTCAAATTAAAACGAGAAAACAAAAGCGAAACGAATCTAATAATCGTAATCAAACATTACAGCAAAGTAACAATAACTCAAGAGTATCTCAAAATAATTCTGAGAATTCTAATAGTAAGAAAGAGGTAGTTTGCTGGAACTGCGATCAACCTAATCACGTTTTTGGCGACTGCCGCCTTAAAATGAAAACTTTTTGTTACGAATGCGGTACTAAAAATGTTAAATTTTCATGTTGTCCAGCTTGCACAAAAAAACTGTAGAGGGCGTGATCCTTAATGGTCGGGACACAAACCCAAGGTCATAGACCATTTCTAAAAATAATTGTTTTGATTTTTTAGATTGGAATGCTTGGAAAAAATATGTTTCAGAATTTTTTAAATCGTTTCACAATAAGGTCTCGCCCTTGTTTATTCCTAAATATTTAGACAACCGTCCTTACATTTCTGTAAAACTTTTCGACCAGGACATCACGGTATTGTTAGATTCGGGAGCTACTACTAGCGTAATAGGTTCACCAGGTTTAGATATTTTAAAGCATTTTGGCTTAAAAATTAATTCTTTTTTACACCGGAATATTTGCACTGCAGATGGTTCCCAGAAAAATGTAAAAGGGGTCGTTGATTTGCCTATTTATGTAGGTTCAGTTTGTCATTTAATTAAAGCATTTGTAGTACCTTCCTTACCGCAAGCTTTCATTTTTGTGTCGATTTTGCAAAACAGATTAAAATTTTAATTGATTTTAAGGACGATTCGTGGCATGCACGATGCGTGGACTTTTTGAATTCAGAATTAGCTGTTACGAATTTTTCTAATGATAATATCATGTCTAATTTTCTCTATTCACTTGTTGACCTTAGTACCCGAGATCGTGGTAAGGCTGAATCACTCAACAAATATTTTGAAGATATTACGAGTAAGGACAAATTGGGACTTACTAATAAGTTGGTAATGACGATTGACACTGGTAATGCAAAGCCATTTAAGACCAGACCCTATCCGCTTTCTCCTTATATGTCGGAAATTCTTAACCGAGAGATTGATGATATGCTTAAGCTTAATGTGATAGAGCCATCAAATAGTCCATGTTGTTCCCCGATTTTACTTGTCAAAAAGTCATCAGGGGAGTATCGCTCTTGTTTTGACGGAAGAAAACTCAACGAAGTGGCCCTCGACGACAGCTATCCACTACCTAATATCGACTGCATTTTAGGTATGCTCAGAGGAGCGAAATATATCTCATCGGTGGACTTAAGAAAAGCGTTTTGGCAGATCTTTTTGGATCTCGAGTCAAAGACTGCTTTTAGTATCATTAGTAAAGGACAGTTTCAGTTTCGTGTTATGCCTTTTGGATTGTGCAATGCTGCACATACTCAACAGCGTTTGGTTGATGCAATTTTTGGGCCTAAATATGAACCTAAAATATTTACATATCTGGATGACATTATTATCTGTTCTAGTTCGTTTGAGGAACATCTTAGTTTACTTTCAGAGGTTCAACAAAAGTTAAAAGAAGACAATCTGATTATTAACTTGGAGAAATGCGAGTTTTTTAAAACGTCACTCAAATTTCTTGGTTTTATTGTTGATTCCAACTCGCTTCGGACGGATCCCGATAAGGTATCGTGCACGGTTAATTATCCTCGTCCTCGGAATGTGTTCCTGGTACCGACGTTTTGTCAAGGTCTTTCCAAAAGTGAAAGGAATTATACCACTACAGAATTAGAATGTCTTAGTGTTATTTTTAGTATAGACAAGTTTCGGTGGTATGTCAAAGGTGCAGAACGATTTACCGTTATAACTGACCATTACGAACTTCTCTGGTTAAATTCTCTAAAGACAGCCACTGGTAAACTCGCTAGATGGACCGTTAAGCTCCGCAAGCACAATTTTGACCTTGTCCATCGTAAAGGCATCTCTCATGTAGTTCCAGATGCTTTGTCACGCATTTCCCGGAAAGATGTTGAAAATGTTCCACAAATAGCCAGCTATAAAGTTGAAGTCGATAGAATCGATCGTTGGTATGATTCCCTTCGTCAGAATATTACTTCTAACCCCGACAAATTTCCGCAATGGAAGGTCGAGGATAATTTTGTCTTTAAATTTATTCCCACTAAATTTAAAGACAAAATTATCCTCGACCTTCCATTGCGGAAATTTGTCGGGGTTAGAAGTAATATTCTGACGAAGGGAATCATACCAACGATCGATTCTATCGACTTCAACTTTATAGCTGACTATTTGTGGAACATTTTTAACATCTTTCCGGGAAATGCGTGACAAAGCATCTGGAACTACATGAGAGATGCCTTTACGATGGACAAGGTCAAAATTGTGCTTGCGGAGCTTAACGGTCCATCTAGCGAGTTTACCAGTGGCTGTCTTTAGAGAATTTAACCAGAGAAGTTCGTAATGGTCAGTTATAACGGTAAATCGTTCTGCACCTTTGACATACCACCGAAACTTGTCTATACTAAAAATAACACTAAGACATTCTAATTCTGTAGTGGTATAATTCCTTTCACTTTTGGAAAGACCTTGACAAAACGTCGGTACCAGGAACACATTCCGAGGACGAGGATAATTAACCGTGCACGATACCTTATCGGGATCCGTCCGAAGCGAGTTGGAACCAACAATAAAACCAAGAAATTTGAGTGACGTTTTAAAAAACTCGCATTTCTCCAAGTTAATAATCAGATTGTCTTCTTTTAACTTTTGTTGAACCTCTGAAAGTAAACTAAGATGTTCCTCAAACGAACTAGAACAGATAATAATGTCATCCAGATATGTAAATATTTTAGGTTCATATTTAGGCCCAAAAATTGCATCAACCAAACGCTGTTGAGTATGTGCAGCATTGCACAATCCAAAAGGCATAACACGAAACTGAAACTATCCTTTACTAATGATACTAAAAGCAGTCTTTGACTCGAGATCCAAAAAGATCTGCCAAAACGCTTTTCTTAAGTCCACCGATGAGATATATTTCGCTCCTCTGAGCATACCTAAAATGCAGTCGATATTAGGTAGTGGATAGCTGTCGTCGAGGGCCACTTCGTTGAGTTTTCTTCCGTCAAAACAAGAGCGATACTCCCCTGATGACTTTTTGACAAGTAAAATCGGGGAACAACATGGACTATTTGATGGCTCTATCACATTAAGCTTAAGCATATCATCAATCTCTCGGTTAAGAATTTCCGACATATAAGGAGAAAGCGGATAGGGTCTGGTCTTAAATGGCTTTGCATTACCAGTGTCAATCGTCATTACCAACTTATTAGTAAGTCCCAATTTGTCCTTACTCGTAATATCTTCAAAATATTTGTTGAGTGATTCAGCCTTACCACGATCTCGGGTACTAAGGTCAACAAGTGAATAGAGAAAATTAGACATGATATTATCATTAGAAAAATTCGTAACAGCTAATTCTGAATTCAAAAAGTCCACGCATCGTGCATGCCACGAATCGTCCTTAAAATCAATTAAAATTTTAATCTGTTTTGCAAAATCGACACAAAAATGAAAGCTTGCGGTAAGGAAGGTACTACAAATGCTTTAATTAAATGACAAACTGAACCTACATAAATAGGCAAATCAACGACCCCTTTTACATTTTTCTGGGAACCATCTGCAGTGCAAATATTCCGGTGTAAAAAAGAATTAATTTTTAAGCCAAAATGCTTTAAAATATCTAAACCTGGTGAACCTATTACGCTAGTAGTAGCTCCCGAATCTAACAATACCGTGATGTCCTGGTCGAAAAGTTTTACAGAAATGTAAGGACGGTTGTCTAAATATTTAGGAATAAACAAGGGCGAGACCTTATTGTGAAACGATTTAAAAAATTCTGAAACATATTTTTTCCAAGCATTCCAATCTAAAAAATCAAAACAATTATTTTTAGAAATGGTCTATGACCTTGGGTTTGTGTCCCGACCATTAAGGATCACGCCCTCTACAGTTTTTTTGTGCAAGCTGGACAACATGAAAATTTAACATTTTTAGTACCGCATTCGTAACAAAAAGTTTTCATTTTAAGGCGGCAGTCGCCAAAAACGTGATTAGGTTGATCGCAGTTCCAGCAAACTACCTCTTTCTTACTATTAGAATTCTCAGAATTATTTTGAGATACTCTTGAGTTATTGTTACTTTGCTGTAATGTTTGATTACGATTATTAGATTCGTTTCGCTTTTGTTTTCTCGTTTTAATTTGACTCCAAATATCTTGGTCCTGATCCTGTGGTAAAAAGTCGTTTTTAAGTCTGTCAACTAAAGAAGACCAACTATTCACTGATCCAGAATTTTTAACTCTTTTGAACCAAGCAAAAGCGTCCCCAATAAAAAATTCTACAGCTGACTTAAATAGGTCATTGTCATTTACTTGACGAGATTGAGCTAACAAGCAGACACGTTCCAGAAAAGAATACAAATTACGAGGGTATCCATTGAATTTGACCCCCCATTCGGAAATTGGGACGGTACGAGAGAAACAGGAGGAAGGAGAAGCAACAACATTAACACTGTATAGAGGTTGAAGATTTTGAGGTGAAGGTGATGAGCATGTAGGTGTCTCAGACTTTTCTAGAAGTTCGGCCTCCAACTGAAGGCAAGTCGCATAGGTTTCCCTTACATATTCTTGGACAGCATTAGTCTTGACTTCTGGTTGAGATTCTTCTGCTGGATAATCCTGCGCAGGCAAAAGTAAAACACGACCTGACACATGGTATAAACGCTACTTTATTCTTTCAAAAATTGAATCTCGACTGTTTCCCTCAAAAAGCGCTATTAGATCAATGATTGAGTTTATACTTTTATCTATCGCAGCCTTCTCCGTATGAAAACTAAATTTGTAAGCACCTTCAACTATGTATGACTTTTTGTTCTCCCTCTCCTTAGCCAACAACCGAGAAAGTATTGTCCTCTTTTCTTTCACTGTCTTTTTGACTAAACAATTTCTAATTCCCAACTCATAATCAACTTCACCATCTAGTAAATAACTAGCTCCAAAGGTTTTAAGCGGCTCTATTTTATTCAATTAATTGACAAAATAATTAAATTATCAAAAATATTTAAAAATGTCGAGGTGCTAAAATATTAACTTAGTACCCTTGGCAAAAAACGCAAACTCTTACATAAGGCCTACTTTTCATAAAAATATAATACCCAAAGGCATAACCCAAAAATTTCCAAAATAATCACCAAAAAATCTTGGGGAGCCTTTCCGTATCCAATCCAAAAATATTCGTGTTAACTACCAAGTAGTACAGTAACTTGATACCAATAACACAAAAAGTCGCCACTAAATATCAAAAAAAATATTCGCCCTGTATATCGTCATTACAACAATCTATCACAGGGTCCAGTTCCAAAAAAAATCGATTACTTTAAATCTTCTATACTGTTTTTTTTAAACCCAGTATAGTAACACCCTGTATAAAAATATCTAAACGTTTCCTTTAACAAAATTTAGTTTAAAGCGCACAAGATAGTTTCAGAAATATATCCTTTTTATTATGCCCCCCTGTATTCATTGTCATAATAATCCAAGAAAATTCAAGCGAAAAAAAAAAATCGAAATATTTACCAAGTTTCAGAACTAAAAGTTCAAACATGAAAATCAAAAAATTTTTAGAAGCCTAAAAATCTTAAACATTCGGCAAAGTCCAAAAAGGAAAATAAAAAAATTTAACAAGTCGAAAAAATATTAAAATTTTCAGAATTTTAAATATTAGTCGAAAAATGAAAACCTAAAAAATTTTACAAGTCGAAAAAGATGTTAAAAATTTGGCCAAGTACCAAATAAAAAACATTATTGTTAGAGCTGGAAAAATAAAAAACGAAACTTTCCACTGTAGAATTGCTCTCCATTTTTTTTAAATTGGAACTTGAAAACTACTTATTTAAATATTATGATTATAATAATGGGAAATTTTCATTATTTAGAACAATAAAACTCAAATCAAACGTTTTTAAAAAGAAATCACAGGGAGACAAAATTGGACTTTTATCTATAAAAAGTTGTTTAGGCGCCTTGGGAGGTGGATAAAAAAGGTTTCAATGTCAAGCGGTCTGACAAAAAAAATGCCGCCGTTTTGCGTCCTCTGCTTGGAAACAATTCTGAGAAATTTTAAAAAGAGCAAATATTACTTTTATTGCAATTTATTAAAATCTTTATTATATAAGTAGAAAGCAAAATATCAGTAAACAAAAAGCATGAGGGTCCTAATCTCGAGCCCCACGTTGGGCGCCATTTATTATGTGTAGCAATTATTTTCCCTAACAAAAAAATAACCACCAACACATAGCACGGCAGCTGTTAATCGGGAGCAGTCTAGGGTGAATTCGTAGATAAAAAAAATGTTGACTTTACTAATATTTTAGCTTGCCAATTGGACGCCACTAAATTTTTTTGACAATTTTGTTTCAAATTTAGCTCATAGATGTTTTTTTTTTATTATTAAAAAAAACAAAAGTTTCTTTTTTTATCACACAATAACTAGGTTGCATGATGAGGGGTGAACATATCTATATCGGAGGATTTCTTATTTCTAACCAAACCTGTCTTGTCGAGGGTCAGGAACAGCAGCCTACGACAGCAGGTAAATCGGAGTCCCAAAGCGGCACCATATCGGCAACACGTCGGGCCTCAAAAGCGGCTTCAAAATTGTGGGTGATTATGGACCCTAAGAAAGAAACATTGTTCAATCAGGGCCTTTGAAAGTTTATTGAAAAGTTTAACAAAAAACTGGTGAAAATATTTATACGATGAAAACAAAACTTACCCATAATCGACAAAAACCGCAACCATAATATGACCAAAATCAGATCTGTAACAACAGAAATAACCATTAGAAAACGGGAACTCTTACCACTAACACACATGTAACTTACATTGCGTCATCATCCAGGAAGGCACTAAAGTGGAGATAATTTGACCAAAATCTTCACAGCATTAATTTAAAAGGAAGGCTTAACAGAAATGGTTTGAAAATGGGGGATCTTGGTAAACCCAAGATGGTAACAGAGGCCCCTAGAAACTTTTCGACCGATCGCCTTCTCATTTGAGTTTTTGAGCCCGAGTGAGAAAATTCCGGCAAGACGGAAATGGTCAGAAGACCAAGCCAGCGATGCGTGGCGAAGCAAACGGAAACTTTACGATCGCGAAGCGCGCCATAATCTTAGAAATTCAAACGGGAACGAAAATTTTCCACGGATGGAAAATGGATATCCATGATGGAAAGAAAGCCAATAACAACCACACATTTAATAAGATGACAACTCTTGCAAGAAATACACTAAGGTTTTCATAATTATGTTGTGCTGTTCTCCTGATTCTTGGAAAATAGTAATTTTCAAGTTATAACTTGTTGGTTTTAAATATTTCTTTCTTTTTATTTTTCTGTTTGGTGCAATATTATTTACAAAGGTAAAAAAAATTACTTAAAAAATGTTCCAAAATTAATAATAATATTTTGGAAGCTTAATAAATATTTAAATTAAAATTTAATCATCCCAATTTTGTTTAGTTTTAATTCGAAATCTTCAATTTTTTGGTGAATGATCTGGTCAATATTTTTAAAAGATATATTCAAACGCGGTTCGGTAGAACTTTTTAAAGATTGAAGTTTTAATTTGAAAAATTAAAACTGAGGGACGCTAGGAGATGATACAAAAAAGAACTGTAGCATTTTCTAGGATATTTCTAGGATAAGTGGAAAATAAAAATGCTACAGGATAAGGTTGACAAAACTTTCAATGATTTTGACGATGTTTCAACCAACCTTGAGGTCAATGATGTCAGCGCAACAAAAATTAAAAATCATAGAAAGGAGAGGCAGGCATTTGAGGCTGAATTTTATACATCGATGGGAAAAGCCAGAGAATACATCAATAAGTACAAGGCGGCTCACTTACCACAGGTTTTAAATTCAGTTTCGAATGTCTCACCTCAACCTGTAGTTCACGATCGAGTAAACTTACCGCCCGTAAATTTGCCAACCTTCAATGGTTCTCGCGAAAATTGGTCACAGTTCCACAACGCTTTTAAGGCCTTAATTCATGATGACAGAAAAATGCCAAATACCACAAAATTAAGGTACCTTAAAGGCTTAATGTCTGGTAGTGCAAAAAATATCAAGAGTGGGAACAATATGTTAGTAACACTTTTCAATCACCACAAGATTTTCCTGATTTTGATCATTTTATTTAATTTTTATCCAATAAATGTCAACTTTTGGAAACTCTCGACAATTCCAATAATTCTTCACAACAGTCATCAGCAAAGAAACCTTTCAAAAAAGGCGAATATTCTCATTTTGCAGCCGATAAAAAGTGTTATTTTTGCAAAGGCAACCATTCTATTTATACTTGCAAAGAGTTTTTAAAATTAACTGCTAAAAAACGCGAAGAGGAAATTCGAAAACTAAAACTTTGCATAAACTGTTTTAAGTCGGACCACTCGGTCGAAGGGAATTGTCCTTCGTCTAATTGCAACCTATGCAATAAAAAGCACAATACACTCCTACATCAGGATTCTTCAGTCAGTCAAGGTCAAGCTAGCCAAAAACAGACGGGTGCCAGGGTTTCCGAGAATTCATCAGGCGGTAGCGAGTCCTTTGTAGGGTATTTTCCTTTTAAGGCGGCAGTCGCCAAAAACATGGTTAGGTTGATCGCAGTTCCAGCAAACTACCTCTTTCTTACTATTAGAATTCTCAGAATTATTTTGAGATACTCTTGAGTTATTGTTGCTTTGCTGTGATGTTTGATTACGATTATTAGAAAATGTTTTATTTTTATCATGTCTAGAATAATTATTTTGATTTGATTTATTTTTAGAATTACCTGACTGGTCATTATTTGACGAATACATATTAGAAACTTGACTGGTGGAAGGTCTATTATTTAAATTTAAATCTTCCTCAATCTTACGACACAAATTAATTAATTCTTCCACGTTATTAATATCACATAATGCTAAATGATCAGAGTACTCAGAAAGTAAATTTTGTCTAAGGTACTTAATCTTAGATACCTCTGCAGGAGGTCGAGATAATCGATTAAACAAAGTATCTAAGTGCGAGACATAAATATGGATTGATTCGTTTCGCTTTTGTTTTCTCGTTTTAATTTGACTCCAAATATCTTCGTCCTGATCCTGTGGTAAAAAGTCTTTTTTAAATCTGTCAACTAAAGAAGACCAACTATTCACTGATCCAGAATTTTTAACTCTTTTGAACCAAGCAAAAGCGTCCCCAATAAAAAATTCTACAGCTGACTTAAATAGGTCATTGTCATTTACTTGACGAGATTGAGCTAACAAGCAGACACGTTCCAGAAAAGAATAAAAATTACGAGGGTCTCCATTGAATTTGACCCCCCATTCGGAAATTGGAACGGTATGAGAGGAACAGGAGGAAGGAGGAGTAACAACATTAACACTGAATAGAGGTTGAAGATTTTGAGGTGAAGGTGATGAGCACGTAGGTGTCTCAGACTTTCCTAGAAGTTCGGCCTCCAACTGAAGGCAAGTCGCGTAGGTTTCCCTTACATATTCTTGGACAGCATTAGTCTTGACTTCTGGTGGAGATTCTTCTGCTGGATAATCCTGCGCAGGCAAAAGTAAAACACGACCTGACACATGGTATAAACGCGACTTTATTCTTTCAAAAATTGAATCTCGACTGTTTCCCTCAAAAAGCGCAATTAGATCAATGATTGAGTTTATACTTTTATCTATCGCAGCCTTCTCCGTATGAAAACTAAATTTGTAAGCACCTTCAAATATGTATGACTTTTTGTTCTCCCTCTCCTTAGCCAACAACCGAGAAAGTATTGTCCTCTTTTCTTTCACTGTCTTTTTGACTAAACAATTCCTAATTTCCAACTCATAATCAACTTCACCATCTAGTAAATAACTAGCTCCAAAGGTTTCAAGCGGCTCCATTTTATTCAATTAATTGACAAATTAATTAGATTTTCAAAAATATTTAAAAATGTCGAGGTGCTAAAATATTAACTTAGTACCCTTGGCAAGAAACGCAAACTCTTACATAAGGCCTACTTTCCATAAAAATATAATGCCCAAAAAATAACAAAGGCATAACCCAAAAATTTCCAAAATAATCACCAAAAAATCTTGGGGAGCCTTTCCGTATCCAATCCAAAAATATTCGTGTTAACTACCAAGTAGTACAGTAACTTGATACCAATAACACAAAAAGTCGCCGCTAAATATCAAAAAAAATATTCGCCCTGTATATTGTCAGTACAACAATCTATCAGAGGGTCCAGTTCCAAAAAAAGTCCATAATTTTAAATCCTCTATACTGTTTTTTTTTCACCCAGTATAGTAACACCCTGTATAAACATATCTAAACGTTTCCTTTAATTAAATTTAGTTTAAAGCGCACAAGATAGTTTCAGAAATATCTCCTTTTTATTATGCCCCCCTGTATTCACTGTCATAATAATCCAAGAAAATTCAAGCGAAAAAAAAATTTCGAAATATTTACCAAGTTTCAGACCTAAAAGTTCAAACATGAAAATCAAAAAATTTTTACAAGTCTAAAAATCTTAAACATTCGGCAAAGTCCAAAAATGAAAACCTAAAAAATTTTACAAGTCGAAAAAGATGTTAAAATTTTGGCCAAGTACCAAATAAAAAACATTATTCTTAGAGCTGGAAAAATAAAAAACGAAACTTTCCGCTATAGAATTGCTCTCCAATTTTTTTTTTAATTGGAACTTGAAAACTACTTATTTAAAACAAAATTATGATTGTTTTCCACAAACCAAAACTACACTTTTTTGCACTCGACGCGCGTTTCGCTAACAACGTTAGCATCATCAGGAGACGATAAACAATGAACTAAATTAATCTATGCTCTATCTTATATACAATCCTTTAGTGGGCGGAGATAAGGCTAATAATTTGTGATTGATCACGATTTTTAATCCTATCTCCCCTCAACCAAAGAATAAAGTGTACTAAACGGGATGGGTCCTCTATCTTTATTTAAACTATTTCTGGATTTAATGATTTCCATACTTTCATATGCATTCAAAAGTCTTTTGTTTGGTACACTTTTTACAAGTTTTAGGTTATCTAATGTGAATCTATGATTGTTTTCAATAGCATGCTCGGCCACACTTGACTTTTTTGTTCTTCAAGCACAAATTTGACCTTGTCCATCGTAAAGGCATCTCTCATGTAGTTCCAGATGCTTTGTCACGCATTTCCCGGAAAGATGTTAAAAATGTTCCACAAATAGCCAGCTATAAAGTTGAAGTCGATAGAATCGATCGTTGGTATGATTCCCTTCGTCAGAATATTACTTCTAACCCCGAAAAATTTCCGCAATGGAAGGTCGAGGATAATTTTGTCTTTAAATTTATTCCCACTAAATTGACCATGAGTATTAATCTTAACTCTGTGTTTCGGACTTCCATTGTCTATATTTTATTTATACACGACGTTTCGATCAGTACAATCTCTGATCGTCTTCAGGTGCAAACTGAAGACGATCAGGGATTGTACTGATTTTTTGATTGATACAAAAGTTTGAAGATCTTTTTACAAAATATTCATCATTTACCAAACTACAGCGTATATGCTCGTACTGTTTTATTCATAATTTCTGCTGTAAAGTACGAAAACAAGAAGATAAAATGATTTTTGGACCCTTATCAGTGCAAGATTATAAAAACGCTTTGGTTAGCAATGATATTCAAAACTTAGAGACTAATAAAAAATTAAGCAGTAATAGTAAAATTTTAAGTCTGACACCGTATTTAGATGAATATGGTTTATTGCGCTTAAGGGGACGACCTTGGCAGTGATCATAAACATCCATTACTTATTAGTGACAAACACCCATTTTCAACATTAAATGCACGAAATTTTCATTCAGGCTCTCAGGCCACTTTGACGGCTGTCAGGCAAAGATTTTGGGTCATAAACGACAAAAACACAATAAGAAAATTGATTCGAAGTTGCATCACCTGTTTTAAAGCAAATCCCGTACCTAATGTTGTGAATCAAATGGCAGATTTACCTGAATGTAGAGTCAAACCAGCGCGCGCCTTTTTGAAAAGCGGGTGGACCTGGCCGGACCATTCTTTATCAAAAATAGTATTAATAGAAACCGGCAAATGATCAAAGCGTACCTGTGCATTTTTGTCTGTTTTGTTACCCGCGCGGTACATTTACCAGTGTGACATTTTTAGCCGTTTTAAAAAGATTTATATCACGTATTTGTATTTGTCAATCTTTACTATCGAACAACGGGAGTAACTTCATTGGAGCTCGTCGTGAAGTTCGTGAAACCTTCCAATTTTTGCAAAATGTACACAAAGATTTGAGTATTTTAGACTTTAGGGAAAATTACATTACTTGGGAATTAATTCCACCTAGAGCACCACATTTTCGTGGAATCTGGGAAAGCGCGGTAAAGTCTGCCAAGCACCACCTTAAGAGGGTTGCCGGTGATGCCCATTTAACTTACGAACTTTTTTATACTTTAGTTGTCGAGATAGAGGCTATTCTTAACTCCCAGCCATTAACTCCCTTATTATATCCAAGTGCTTATTCCTGCTCATTTCCTTATCGGAGACTCAAGACAATACCTGATAATGACGTCATCGAAACACCCATGAACCGTCTGCAAAGCAACTATCAAAGGGTTAAAAAAATGTACCAGCAATTCTGGCGGCGCTGGAAGAACGAGTAT
Source organism: Oxystoma pomonae (assembly GCA_963921995.1). Classification (NCBI taxonomy): domain Eukaryota; kingdom Metazoa; phylum Arthropoda; class Insecta; order Coleoptera; family Brentidae; genus Oxystoma; species Oxystoma pomonae. Next base: position 62,490,534 of record OY998168.1, on the reverse strand, counting down.
TTAACGAGCCTCCAGCAAAGAACTAAATGGAAGTCCAGACACAACAAATCTGTTGATGTCGGCACTATGGTTATAGTTAAAGAGGACAATACATTACCCATACATTGGCCGATAGGATGAATAACAGAAATTTTTCCAGGAGAAGACAAGATTATTAGAGTGGTCAACATAAAAACCAAAAGCGGAATTATGAGAAGACCAACGGCCAAGATTTGTGTCTTACCATTACCAGACCAAATCTAAAGTTACCCGAACGAGACATAACCCGAACGAGACACATGTCATGGTTTTGAAAGCTGCAAATACTGCACCCTTTCAAGAGGGGCGAGATATGGATAGGCCACCAACAAGCCACACAAAAATAAAATTGAGATATGACTATTGCATGCCGCCAATCTAAAAGCATCACCATGTATGGGCATGTTGGCCGTACGCGCGCAGGTGTGGGGGCCAAGGATAGCAGGTCGTGAGGGCAGAAAGGCTGACTTGCCTTCCAGACGTTACGGAAGAAGCAACGATCGAAACTATGACATTTTTCTATTGTAAATTTTTTACGTCATTTTTTTACTGTAAAGAACGTTTCGTAATACAAGATTTTGTTAAAACCTAATTGAACCAACAGTTATTTGTCATGTGTATGTTGCAAACGGCACCATAATAAAAGTCTATATCCTTCCCAGAGGTCCTAGTAATCCAGTAGTGAAATTACCATCAAAATCGGCCCAGTAGTTTTTGCGTGTCTGTTTTTTTTTGCTTTAAATGTTCACAACTTTTGTTTCTGTGATTTTAATAAAATATAGCCTGTCCTGGAGCCCAAGGAATCCAGTAGTGAAAGTCCCAAAACAAAAATTCTAAAAATTGTATTTTTGGCATCTATTAAGAAGCACACAATAATAATTTTAAAAAAATATTCAATAGAGATTTATTATATGTGTAGATGTAGGGTTTATCTTAAATGGTTCTCGGGTAAAATCAGAAATAATTTGCCATAAGGGCAATGTGTTTTAAAAAAATATACAGAGTGTCTCATTAAAAAAAATGGACCTCATGCGGCTATCCTAACCTAAACAGACTCAAACCAACTAAATTAACCCAACCTAACCTAAACAAACTCAAACCAACTTATTCAAAGTCAAAACTACCCAAAAAAACACACTACAACCCCTACATCTATTAATAAGTTGGTTTGAGTCTGTTTAGGTTAGGTTGGGTAAATTTAGTTTAATAAAAAAATGTAAAAAAAACGCAAATATGAAAAACACATTATAAATAATTATTTTCGGCTCTTTAGCCTCACAGCTATTCAGCTGAATTGTCGGCTCTTTAGACACTCCCTTTAAAAAAATCAAAAGTAAAACAAAAATTAAAGATTTGGAGTTAGAAATTTTGTTTGCATCTTGTCATTTTCAATGATCTGCAGGACTTATGTTTTGACCTTGCATTTATTATTTTATTGCGCCATGCCAACCGGGCTATACCGCCGTTGGCGCTCGCCGCAGCGTCGAAAATTAAATAAAGTGAAATTGTCTTCTAAAAACTTTGAATACCAGCGCCAGCACGAGCGCCAACGTCGAGTTTATAAATCGGAGATTAACCCATGCAACAAAATGTTGACAGAAAATTAAGCAGCATGGTACAGAAAATTATAATGCATGTTTTACGACAATATTAACCTTTGTCCGGGAGAACCATTTCGTTCTTAACATGTCAAAACCTAATTTTATAGTTTATTTCTTACCTTTAGCTAATCTATTCGCAGAAGGTTAAGGAGCGCAGAAAACACCACACGAAACTGAACAAATTCTACGAAACAAACGCCATGACCGGTGACGCCTTTAATTGTCAAAAGTAACAAACAGAAAATAACCAACCAAAAACGCGGTAAATTTGAAATCTGTTGCACGCTCTTTTATGTTTCAGAATTTGAGAATAATCTGTAAACCATTATTATATTCTTTTAAAAGATCCGTTTGATTAAATGATTTTTGTTTTATTTGAGTTACAGTTCCTAGAGCATGAGGTTCATTTTGTAGTCTTCTACTTTTTACTGAGGTTAAGAAATAAGGGAATTACATTAAAATTAATTTTTTCTAGATAAATTTTTAAAAAACTTAAATACTTTAAGTAAAACATCATTAAAACCCTAAAAAACACTAAAATTAATGAAAAAACAAGAGGTTTTTGCACTGATGTACAAAAAACTCTTGTTTTGCCATTACCATAGCCACCTTCCATTTTTTCTTTACTAAAAGTAATGTCTATACCTAATTAACCATGTGTATATTTACTTTAATACAAAGTCAAACTTTTTCTAACTAGTTATAGTACCTAACGCCCAGTTCCCACGTATGCGCGCTCAGCCTGACTCAAAAAACGCTCCACGTTACAGGGGTCTGATTTTCGAATCCATACGAAAATATCCGCATACGTGTGCTGAATAATCGACAATTTTTATGTCAGTCTCTTTCTATACCGTCTGAAATGAGAGGCGAAAGATAAGCCGGTATGTGTGGACCGCGTTCGAATTCGACTGGTTTAACGCAATATTGTACGAGTGGGTAGAGGGCATTCGTGTTGTTTCGCATGAAAAACCGGTTATTCTTTCACGTCCTACCCATAAATCAGCATATCGGCATGTCTTTTGCCTCCTTTTCTATACGGTACATGAAGAGACGGAAGTAGTCGCATGCGAATAATTTCGTATGGTTTCAAAAATAGGACCCCAGGACATAGATTTGCAGTTGTTGTAAATGTGGAGTCACTTGAGCATTTTTTGAGTCTGGGTCAGCACGCATAGGTGGGAACCACATGTAACCCTATTGTCAAGTGAAGCACTGGTATTCTTCATTGTATAATTTAACAAGTAAATTTATCCAATAGTCAACTTTTCAGCCAAAAAGGTTTTTCTGGCCTCTGCAGTGATTTAAAATAAACAAGAAAACATATTTTATTTATTTATTTAATTCTCTCTCCATATGATATATTTTGTATATATTAGATGTGTCAACCCAGCAACTTAATGCACAATTTTTAAATTTAGTGCCTAATTAATATACCTAATTTAAGTTGCTGCATAAACCTGCTCTTATATTATAGCAAATAGTAACCCGGTAAACTAAAACAACAAAAATAGATTTATAAAGCACATCAGAAAAAAATGACTAAACGCGGATTCAGAGTTCCGTAAGGTAAGCAGTATGAGTTATGCGGTAAGACGCAAGGAAAGTAAACTATAGCAAACACATGCGGCTTTTTATAGTATTCTGTAAGCCGCAAGTGAAAAGCGGTAAGAGCAGCATTTGTTTTCCACTGTACCACTCATGTCTTTTAGTCGCTTTTAGTTACAAATTTTCAACAATTTCACTAGTGTAACCAGCCTTAGTTTTAGTGGGCACTATGTGACAAAACAAAAAAGTATTTTTGAGGTAAAGATATATGAACACTGTTTCTTTTAATAAGTATAGATTCGATTATAGATTTTAATAAGTATAGATTAGCTAAAATGTTTTGTTTTGTACTTTTTCAGTCAATATTAACCTATGGAATAATAAATTGGGGAGAAGTATACCATAATAATCTCAAGCATCTATCTTCTTTACAAAAGTACGCAATTAAAGTTATTTTTAAAAAGCCTTTTAGATATCCCAGTATTTGTTTATTCCAAGAGAGTAAAATTCTACCAGTTAAATTTTTATATTTCAAAATAGCTCTCATCTTCTAGAGAAAACATCCCTCTCTTTTTCTAAAACCGAACATATACATAACACCAGAGTCAACACTAACAATAAGCTCAAAACTATAATACACAACCTTTCATTAACGCAAATACAAATTATATACATTGCTCCAAAAATAGTTAATAAAATTCCAGAAGACATTAAAAAATTATTAATTAAAAACACAAAGTTTAAAATAAAATTAAACATACATTTCCTAAATAACTATGAAACATACAAAGATTTCATTTTATATACCTATATATCTGAAGTTTTTAGAGTGAAACATTAAAAAACAAGGCATTTTTGAATTTTTCTTTAATTTTACTTATTTAGTACGCTAAGAATACTTCTAATTATTATTATTAACTCATGATCGGCTGATGAAATTTTGTAATCTTTAAAAACAACTCAATCACTATTGATCTCGCTAAACGAATTTGTAAAATTGCATTACTAGTATCTATATACCTGCATAATATTTTTTTTTTAGTTTAATTCTTTTGTTGTTAATTTGTGATGTAGGTACCTATTTAATGCTAAGCAACTAATTTTACATAATTTAATGTAACTAACTACCTTTAGTTTTTAAAATCAATATTGTTAATATGTTTCAGCTTATCTAATAGTAAATTTTACATTTAATGTATTCCTTATAAGCAGTACAAGACAAATCTCTGATTTACAGTGCTGCTTATTTAGAGATAAGAATTTCTATGCAAAATTTTAATTAAAGAAAAAATTCATATAAGGTCAAAAATTGATAAATTAAAAATATGTTTAGCCCAGTTAAGTTTGCTTTGTCAACAATTTTTTTGTAAAACTTTGACAATAAAGCTTTTTTTGACTTGATTTGATATTACCAATTAACTTACGGAACTCTGAATCCGCCTCAGGGCCGGCCCTAGACATTTTGGCGCTCCGGACAAAACCTTAATTTTGCGCCCCTACCCCCCATATCAGAAAGTCAAGAAAACATTGAAAAAAAAATAAAAAAAAGCGTTTTATTAAAAACTCAATCATCAGATAACAAGATAAGCAATAGCACTTAAGGTAAAATAATAAAAACTAAAATGTCGTAATGCTAACTAAACTAATATCCCATATTATAAATAAATTCTAACTAACCAAAGTAATTAAAATGCCCTTTTTTAACTTTGCTTTCGGCAAACTCACGAACCAGTGATTGCAAGCCTAATTTGTCACTAATTTGGTGTTCTATAACTATCATTGCCAATCCATTGAGACGATTTTGCGTCTGCATCGTTCTGAGATAATTTTTTATTATTTTCTTGTTTTGAAAAGCTTCTTTCCCCTCTAACCACAGTGACTGGCAATGTAAGTAGGATTCTTAATGCTATGCTGAGGTTTGGTGCGAATTTAAGTGTAGCGATAAACTTGACAACAGGGTGTTAAGATCGCTTGAATTTCTATCAGTTAAAACTACTTCCAAATCTTTGCAATGAGCCAGTAGATCATTTTTGGGCATGTCTTTTAGACCAAAAATATTATACAAAAAGCTGTGATAATTACTGTGAGTATTTAGCAAATTATATCTGGTTTCCAAGGCATTTAAGTAGGTATACCGGCACTTGAGCCAGCCAGACAGCCAGCCTGACAGACAGATAGTGTCAGTCGTCTAGCTCAAGATGTCCGCCATGAGGATACCTTCATTCAAATGACCGCCACTATACAACCTAATTAGAGGCACGCGCCACTTGATATATACCGCCAGGTTTTTGTTTATATACCTATTAATAAAAAAGTTTATTTTCTCCAAGGATCAAACTGCCGATGTACTGCACAGATGGCCATCGCACAACACCGTACGGCCACGGGAACTTGTTGAAAAGCTTTTGTGAATTCATGTATAAAAACGTTAATGTTAATAATTGTGGTTGATTCTCTCAGCCCACCCCATGAACGCTCAGGTGTATGTTGTGATCTTGGGTGGTTTAAAAAATCTTTGGCCATGACTTTAAAATATAGGTGGGGTTTGTTAAGGGTTTAGTAAGTGTCCTTCAAGCAAAATAATTTTATCCCCAGACTCTGTAAAATCTCTAAAATCATACAAATATCTAAGAAGGTCCATGAACTAAAATATTAAATTATATACATTTGAGTTAGTTAGTTATACATAGTGTCTGGTAAAGTGTCTGTTAAAAGAACTTAGTGAAAATGCTTTGTCATATTGAATATATTCCTTTATCTCAGCGTGAAGAATACGAAGTTAAAAAAGAAAAGATTTTTAATGATTAACTTATAGCTTATAGCATGAAGATATGGGTATATTTGAAGAGGAACCAGAAGAAATAGAGTGTACCGGAAAGAGGGCATTGGTATAATTAGAAAAACCTCTATAAAAATGGCAGATTGGTGTGAAACGCGGGAACCAAAACAACAATTTTAAATCACACGGTATGATGGAAAAAATATGTAATATGTTGTTATACTTAATAATAAATATTAAATAAATAATTTTTAGAGTGATATATTTTATGTGATAGATTTCATAACCTTGGTATTATGTAAAGTGCAAAATGACAGAATAGTTTAACCTTGAAACACAGTTTGTGGTGGGGTTGTCCCAATGCTATGCACTCCTTAAGTGGAGGTACACAAATCCGGCCTCATAAAATTTAAAAAGTCTTGATGGAGAACCAATACGTAGAGCATTTTACGAATTAGAACTACAAAAGAGAAAAAAACTCAATAATAAAGGAATATATATGAAAATATCCAAATAAGAGATTTTACATTTTTTGTTTTTATTGTTTCCGAAGATATACATTTCGATGCATACAGTATTGTGTTAAGCCTATTATGCAGCAAAAATCCTAAAACTAAAAACCAAAAGTTTTGCAATTAGAATAAATTTGAAAGAACAAAGGGGGTTCCTTATTTAATATTATAAAACAAACACCTTAAAAATAGTAAGCATTACAATAACCATAATATTTTGAAAATTTAACTAAACCGGATGAAAACAGAAAAGGGGAAAAAATGCTATTCATTTCTCAGGAAAGAACGTAGTTTTAATATACTTAAAATGTTTGTTGGATATCGTGAATATTAGGGTTATTCAAGACTTCTACAATGTAACCTGGGTTTACTCATGCTGTGGATCGAAGTCCTCTATATAGGGGACAGACAACATATATGCCGCAGATGCTGTATATTTCATTTTGGCCAATTTTGTATGTTTGTATATGTTTAAACGAAAATTGACAAATATATGTGGAGCACACTCGAAGATGGGCAATTATTCTAATTAAGTTCAGTGGGCAATTATAAATTTAGGTACATTGCACCTTCGGGTGGTAAGTTAAAATATGTGTAGAATAGTGTATATGTCGAATTTTGCATTATTTGCATATCTTTATTGTATAAATACTGCTTCAGTTGGGAGAAAATTAGAGTTTCGAACTTCCATTGTGTTTATTTTTACTTTTTCACAGGGTATATAATGCTTATGTACCAGCAATCGTCACAGGGTCTAGAATGCTTATGTACCAGCAATCGTCATCAGGTGAATACAGTATTCACCTGTTGACTTAAGATCGTACTATTTAGAGACCAGAATCGTGTTCCTCTAGATGACCATTTTTTAAAGTTGTAGACCCAGTTGAACATAGAGCTAAGTTGTGAATTAAAAAGTGCTAATTGTCGATTAAGGCATATTGCCCATAAACAGCAGTTTGATAAAAATAATTTAATGTCAGTTTAAATATAAAGAATGTTAAATAAGTTGACCCCGTTTCAAACCTAACAATGGACAAAGATGTAGTGCGAGAAAAACAAACACAGTACTTAAGAGTGAATTTGAATCCTAAAAACAGTTCGGAGGTTTCTGGTATCCCACACATACCATTCGCGTGGTTATTCAAAAAATATATATATCTTGTTTTTGTTTAGTTTTTTAAAATAATCGATAATTTTACCATGAATTAAACATTTTTTAAACTTAAAGTTTTGCAAAATCCGTGAAATGGTTCCGGGATAATGCTTTAAACTTTCACCGTACAAAATTTGATACAAATTTGATTAAGAGTTTTTTATATTAAGTAATTGAAAGAAGCGCATTTTTTATTCAAATTCACCCCTAAAACACTATTAATATATGTGTTTTGTGTGTGCATTAAAAAATTCGACGTGCTTGTAAAATTCTACTTCTGAATCAAAAATTATAACTTGGTCTTTCATCTCAATTAATGATTAAATTAAGATAAAGAAGTGCAAAAACAAGACGATTTTTAAATCTTTTAATTTTTTTGAACAAGAAACCCGAAGAAGAAGGCTTTATTACGTTGCCATGTATACAGAAAGTCATGTAGTATATCTGACAGTGGGAGTATTTTATTATGTTTGTATGTATGTATGAACGTGTTTTTTTAATCAAAATAGGTATCTCATTTTTTTAAGACCAGCGAGTTAAGCTAAACGCGAAACAGCGAGTGATTAAAAAAACAAGACACTGTCTTTTCTGGTCTCTTAATTAAATTAAATTCGAACTGAGTTTGCAAAAAATATTACATAATCAAATACAAGAATATTTTCGTATTAAGCTAAAAAGAAAATAAATCAAATAAACCGTAATTCTAGAACATATATCTGTTTGAAAGAGCAGATTTGACAATTTTAAACTTTGTAGCTGCATTTCTTAAGGTGCAGTTAGACTGTGGTAGTGTAGTCGTCGTTGCATGGCAGCTGTAATGAATTTTTTCCATAGATAATGCAGAACAGGATATTCTACAAATAAATAGTTAACAATATTTTTTGGTACACACTTTTTAATATAATTTACCTTGTTTAATATTTTAAACAAATACTGGTGATAATAGACGCTCCTGCAAAATTTTTGAACATTTTAAAAGATCCACCTTACATATTTCTTTTGTATTAACCGAGAAAGTTCCGTTTTTTCTTAATATAAGTTCAAAAATGCTTTAGTTTTAAAATTAGGGTTGATTGGGTACCAAAGATGGACAAAGTAAAACTTGGGGAAGAAAAAAATGTGGTAATTTTGCATTTACAGGCATACATACAGTCATCGTGGGCCACAAAATTCCGCACTTTTTGGATTGGCTATAACTTTTGACTTGATTATTCGATTTTGAAGTATATTGCCTTTTTGGAAAGATAAATCGTGGGAGTTTCTCTATCAGTTAAAAATTTAAAACTTCTAAAAAATCCAAGATGGCGGACATTTTTAAAAAATGTGTAATTTTCACGTCCCCTGAAAAAAATTTATGTGCGACAATGAACCAACTCTAAAGCTTTTACTACAAACGCTCATTGTTTCTGTATATATTGAAGTATCATTTAATTAAATCAGTTGGGAAATAAAAAAGTTATAAGTTTTTTGACACATCGTTACATACATTTTTCATTTGCTACATTTTTTATTTAATTATTTATTTAAGAAAAAGAATCTAAATACCCATGACTTTTTTATTTCTTATCCGATTTAATTAGGTGATACCTCGATATACGAAGAAAAAATGGAGATTTGGAAATACTAATTTTTATTTTGTCCAGTGTCTTACTTAAAAAAAAATTAGGCGTGTAGAACCTAAACTATCCGCCATCATGAATCTTTTGTTAATGTCAAATTTTGAACAAACGGACGCAACTCTCATGTTTTGTCTCTTAAAGAATATTTTTTTTTAATTAAGTAATCAGGCCTGAATTTATAGCAAATTGAGAAAACATGTAATTTTGTGATTTTTTTCCAATGTTAAGCCCAAACACTCATAACCTAAAAAGCTTATAACTTTTTCATTTTTCAACCGATTTAATTAAGTGATACGTTAATATACACATAAACAATGAGCGTTTGTAGTGAAAGCTTTAGAGTTTGTTCATTGTCGCACATAAATTTTTTTCAGGGGTGGTAAAAATGACGCATTTTTTAAAACTGTCCGCCATCTTGGATTTTAGAGAAATTTAAAATTTTTAACTGAATCAAATAAGTATCACGTTTTATCTTTCTAAAAAACGAATATCTTTAGAAATCAAGTACTTATGTCACAAGTTATAGCCAATCCAAAAAGTTGCGGAATTTTGTGGCCCACCCTATCGGATTAATCATTCTGGTTTATTGTAATTGCAAAGAAATTAGAGCCTTTTTTCTAAGTGACAAAAAGCGCTTACTTCGCTTGTATGAACAAATTATATCAAATAATTTACCTTCTTAATCTTATATATTGCTTTAGTAATAACCTTTAGAAAAGTTATAGTACCGTATTATCAGCCGTGCACTTTGCTTGTAGTACAAAAAAACTCACACAGAGATAGGTAGATATTTTCGGGCGCGTATAAAAGAGATGGCATAAATACACCAACGTTAAGCATGGGAGTGATTTCGTGGAAAAGCATACAGTCGATCTTTGCAATAAAATAAAATGAAGAAGGTCTTATATTTACCTATGTCCCCATCCCCTGACCAACAGATGTTTAATAATATTAATGTTACCTACCTACAATACGCAGTGGCGATACAGTAAACCCCCCCCCCCATCTTTATATGCTAAACTATTAATTTTCCAAAATTTATTGGTACATTTATTGGTAAATCTGTAAATTCTGTACATTGAATATTTTTTAAACCAAAGAATATAAATATCTATAGTCTTATATAGTCAATAAATATACTGCAATATCTACAGCTATCAACTAGAGGTGCCAAAACTTTTTATCTCTAAATTATAAATAAGGCAGTAAATTATAAATAAGGCAGTCGTGTTATTTTTATTACCCATAAACAAAAACTTAGTAGGTACCGGTTATGTAGTAATCTAGAACTCTAATTTTAGCCATCCACTATAGTATAGGCTAATGGGATCGGCAAAAAGAAAGACCTAAATATAAAATTTTTTGATGGTGTCTGTCTGTCTGTTTGGGAGACAATTAGGCAAAATCCACTTAACCGAAATTTTATGAAATTTGGAAAAATCGCCACTTATCCTCCTGACTATAATTAGTTGTTTATCTATACATGTAATAAATCTCTAAAAGGACCATTTCTGTACATTGAATTGTACATTGACTATTTTTTTTATATTCTATTGTTTTACCAAACGAGATACCAAAAATGCAATTTTTACAATTTTTGTCTGTATTTATGACTGTTTGTTCCAGAATCACGCATAGACGGCCCAGCCGATTTTAATGGGACTTTCACTATTGCATTCCTTGTGTTCCTAGGCAAAACACAGGCATTTATTTCGTCAAAATCGATTTACATAAACAAAAGTTATGGCATTTAAAGGAATAAAAGCGGGAAAAATGGGTAAAACCGCAGGCAAAGCGGCGCGGCGGTGTCTAGTGTGTAATAAAAGTAATATGTCTAGTGGGTAATATAAGTAATATTTGAGGGAAAATGTTTTTTTTAAAAGTTACTTTTAAACAGTTTTATAAACAATTTTAGAAAATTACTAGTTTGACGTAGAAAACGGGAGAGGTGTAATATAGCGCCGCTGTTAGGTAGGTACCATTATTAATTATTAACTTCGGCTGGTCAGGGGATAGGGAAATAAGTAAATATAATACTTTGTTAATTTATTGAAAATATCGATTCTGCATTTCCACGAAATCACTACGATGCTTAAAGCTGGTGTATTCATGCCATCTCTTTCATACGCGGCCGAAAATATCTAGTGTGAGTTTTTTTCAGTACAATCACCGTGCACCCCTGATAATACGGTACTATAACTTTTCTAAAGGTTATTACTAAAGCAATATATAATATTAAAAAGAAAAATTGCTTGATATAATTTGTCCATGCAAGCGAAGTAATGCTAAAAGTAAGCGCTTTTTGTCACTTAGAAAAAAGGCTCTAATTTCTTTGCAATTATAATAAACCAGAATGATTAATCAGCGGATCAGATATAACTATCATAGTATCTTGTTAATTTATCGTTAATACCACTGAACACACTATTGCTGTATGTATGTATGCAAATACAAAATTACCACATTTTTTTCTTTGGTACCCAATCAACCGTAATTTTAAAACTAAAACCTTTTCGAAATATTAAAAAAACGGAACTTTCTTGGTTAATACAAAAGAAATATGTAAGGTGGATCTTTTAACATGTTCAAAAATTTTGCAAGAGTAAAAAGGGTCAATTATATTAAAAAGCGTGTACAAAAAAAAATTGTTAACTATTTATCTGTAAAATATCCTGTTCTGCATTATCTATGGAAAAAAATTGACTACAGCTGCAATGCAACGACGACTACACTACCACAGTCTAACTGCACCTTTAGAGATTGCCCTCCTTAGCTTTAGCCCAACTAGCAATGTTTAGTTGTGCAAGTTGTAAAAATTAGAGTTGCACTAATTTTAAACGTTGTTTTACGGATAAAGAATAGTTATCATGGCGACCGTCGACAACTTCGACTATTATACGACGCCTAAACGTTTATCACAACTTCAGTCATCATCACAACTATTTATGACCGTCTATTTTACTAACAGTAATTCCTTAGTTGTGAAGGCGCCGACTGCAAATCGGTGTGTGCTAAACCGAAAATTGATCAATTTGCCCCACGTTTTCTGGCCCGTTTGTTGGAGACGCGGGCACGCCTGTTTTCATCTAACCAAGTTTTCTGTTACGTTTGCAATAAACCAATTTTGGAGCACTGCTGTCTGTCATACAAACGTCAAAAGTGTTTTGTAGAGTTTCTATTAGTTTTGTTTCAACATTTTGCGCTATGAAAAGGAACAAATTGTATAAATATTCTTCGATATTTTATCGTCGCAGAAGGCTTTAGCCTAGCATTTAGCTGATATACTGGATCAAAATGTGTCATCTTCTGTGTGGCGGAAAAGAAAAAGGAAGGTCCTGTGTAAACAACAAGGACGGAAATTAAGTAAGCAGCAGAAAGCCAAACTGTGGAGCAATTTCCATTGGGTAAAAATTGAGGCGTGTTCGCGTCTTTTAAGTTAGGGGATCAGTTCAAAATAAAGTTAAGTAGTTACAGCAGTCGAGATACGGGACTCCTTTGGTTGTCATAGAAACTAATAAGTGCCGCCATGATTGATTGTAAAAACCACTGTATGCTAATATGTACCTTTTTCTACAATAAACTACGATCTTTTTGCATGTAAAAATTCGTATTTTGTTCTTAGGAATCCTAAGCAACACCTTCAGAGGTTTTTCGAAGCGACTTTTAAGTCATGACTTTTTTTTTAGTTTCATAAAATCATCTTAATCGAGGGCGCGCTTGTTTTTTAAAGCTACGACCTGCACATTTGACAGTAAACTACCGTCTGTTTATATATTTTGGCATTGGTTCGCATGTTTTGATGATGCAAAACATGATATATGACATAGAATATCATTTTATTTTAATAATATTATGGTGTTAGAAATAGTTTAATTTGTAGTCGAATAGTTTAATTATCATTTTACGTAATGAACAATATTTTGAACAAATAATTGTACTCCAAAACCCATTGAACTATTATTTCAACTGTAGTCGCGATCGGGACGTTGACTCAACCAAAAAATCATCCACCAAATTGGTGCAAAAGTGGGTGGTGTTTGAGTAAAAGTAAACGTTGCGACGCAACGTTGACACGCGGTGCACAACGTTGAGTCGTCGACAAATTGCTAGTTGGGAGGTCTGCCTCCATGTCCTGTTTTTGTTGGTTTCTCGTTTTTTGGACTTTGTAGTCTCTCCTTTTTGTACTTGTTATATGCGACGTGCTTGCTTGATAACGAGTGAAGAGATACTTATTTTTTTTTGGACTATCACAGTTCTACCTGTTATTTTAAAAATTAAAAATTATTTTTCAAGACTATATACGATTATGTATATCTGCAAAACAGGAGAAGTTGGCCAACAAAATTTAAAAGATTTTAAAGCCAAATGCACAGTCACTTGCGTTGTAAATGTAATTTGTAACAATTTTTGACAATTTAAATACTTTTTGTTTTTGATGGAAACTTCGGTTTTCTTATTTTTGTACCATTTGACTCTTAAGATTATATCTGATGGCCTGATCAAAAACACTTTACAACCTTTAAAAAATAAAGGACGAAAGGTTACCCGAGCGCCAGGAATTTTTCTTTGTTTTAATTTTAAAATAGCCCAGAAAACTATTATCACTTTTTCAAGACTATATACGATTATGTATACCTGCACAACAGGAGAAGTTAGCCAACAAAATTTAAAAGATTTTAAAGCCAAATGCACAGTCACTTACATTGTAAATGTTAAAGTAATTTGTAACAATTTTTGACAATTTAAATACTTTTTGTTTTTGATGGAAACTTCGGTTTTCTTATTTTTGTATCACTTGACTCTTAAGATTATATCTGATGGCCTAAAAATAAAGGACGAAAGGTTACCCGAGCGCCAGGATTTTTTCTTTGTTTTAATTTTAAAATAGCCCAGAAAACTATTATCGCTTCGATTAATGTTGAAGTTATTCTATAGAAATATTTTATTTTACTTTTTGAGGTATTTGGTTATTACCATATATTTTTCCTTGGAGATCATAGAGCTTAAAAAATTAACAGATATTTTTCTATAGAGTTAGAAAAATTGAGCAAACCCTTGTGTAGTTGGCTAGAAAAAAATTATTTTATTAAACCTCCTCATATACCAGCTAAATGACTCAAACCCTCATAATATGCTACCCCGGATTTTAAAAGCATGTTGTAAAATAAAAAAATCAATCTTTTGTCGATCGATTTTTGCTCTGGATCCTTTATCGAGCGATTGATCATTTTTGCTCTCGATCTTTTGTCGATTGCTTATATTTTTGCTATCGAACCATGATTTTTTTGTTTAAGATCTTTAATCGATCGATCATTTTGGCTATTGATCTTTTATCGATCACTCATCACCCATGGGAAACCTATTTGATTTTTACAAAATTGTATTATAAATATAAAAATACGAATAAACGCTGGTAATGTTGGTGAAGAACTGCGGCAGAGCAACTTTTTCAATATATTAAAGAATTATACTTTGCACGATACACCATAGACGTAACTCTATGTATATCCAAGAAATGGATATAATTTGAACATCTCATGGATATTTAAAAATGTGTGCCATTTTAGTTATATATTTATGGATATGCACTGAATATAAAAAATATATGCGTATAAGTCATATATATATATATATATATATATATATATATATATATATATATAAAGTATATACGTTCATGGATCACAAATATATATCCAGTGGATATACATATCCATGAATTTCTATGTGGGTTCATTGGTGCAACTGAAGCAAAACCTGTTTGGAACAACCAGGACCCAAAAGTTTTATGACGTCATAGTCTCATGTTCGATTTGACTAAACTGATCGTATTTTAGGGTAAGTTTACAAAAACATAGGGTGGTAGGTTTTTGCATTAAGACCAGAAACAATTTCCATGTGTTACAGTAAGACCTGTCAATTTCACCATTTTTATCCACAACACATAAGAATTGTGAAAGTTGATAGTTTTTGTTAGTTGAAAGACCTTGTACACAAGGTATCACTCTTTAGTAGTTCTTATTTAACCCTTAAATTGTGGGTGTTAAAAGGAATTAGTAAAAATGAGATTTGTGGAGGTCTAGTTACTACCTCCTGCTGTTATTTCAATACCTCTGAGTAACCTTCTTAATTTTGACTCGTTGGTTTCCGCTAATGAACCTATCTTTTAGTGCTTGATACTTATTTTCCGATGGAGGTAAAGAAACTATGTCTGCTACTAAAGGTAAGACTGTTTGATCTAAATTTAAAGCTAAAATGCTACTTCAATTTGTGTAAACCATAAATTTGGGTTTTCTTTCCAAAAGGGTGGAATTTTAAATAAAGAAACACTAGAAATTTGTCTCGATGATGATGCTTCTTCTATGGTTCCCTGAAGCTGTACTTTTTGCATGTCTGTTCGTAGTATTTCCTGCTATTCTTGTAGTTTACGTTGATCTTCCAGCAATTTTTCTCGTTCCTCCTTTTCGCTCATTGTGTAGAAAATATTTTATTATGTTTTAACGTCGTTGTCACCAATCTGTGGAGGTCTAGTTACTACCTCCTGCGTGTTCTTTATGAATTTTTTAATTAAAAATATTAATTTTTCATAAAGACAAATACTGTCGAAGTGACGGACATTTTTCAAAAATGTTTATTTTTAAAAAAAGTGAAATACCATAAATAAAACAATGTAAAACCAATAGAAAATGATGCTACAGATTGATAACCTATAACTTAAGTAAAAATTATGACAATATATTAGTTTTTAAACTCTCCAAATAAAAATTTATTCTTGGTTAGGTCTGTGTAAAATTATATCATACCTTTGCGGTGTTATCATTAAATGAAGTCACAACTAACCCATTGTTAATATTTCTATGCGCTATATACTGAGGTGACTTAGCACCCACTATAAAAATCTGAAAATAGCAACATCAGCACCACCAGTAACCACAAGTGACCTCCAACACAAATTTTGACACATACTTACTACCGCCCTTCTCTGGCTAAAGTTTTAAGGCAAAGCCCTGCCGAAATAAATCGTAACATTTAATGATTTTGTATATACTTTATTTTTCATAATTTTGCTAAATATTCGTACCAAGAGTTTTTAGATGTGTTAGCTTATCTCAGATCTTTAAATGAAAATGATTTGATTAGAATAGAGAGAACTATTTTAACTATGTAATTAGGTTTATTTGAGTTAAGTTGTGCCAAACTATTGTAAATTATTGATTATTATTTATTTTTATAATAAATACATATATGTTAACCATACAATGCGTTTTTTATTATTATTTAAGAAATAAAAATACAATGTTTAAAACTAAGACGTAATAACATTTGCTACATTTTTTTTTTAATTTACATTATTGCATAAAGAACATACAGATATTTTTTTATTTTTTTGAAATATACAGCTAGGAATTCCTTTGGCCAACGGAGGCTGTTGTGGAAGCTCAATAACATTGGACATGTTCGTATAAAATTGGCTTTTTTTAGTCCCTTACATACACAAATTCTGACAGGCATGCGATGTGCTGAATAATGTCTTTAAAGGCTTCAATATTAGTAAATCCAGAGGACCAATTTATACAATGGTGGTGATGGTTGGTAATGAGCTATTTTTAAACCATCATAAGCCGCTAATTCTTTGGGTATATACTTGTTATTCGAGGTCTTAAATCCTTGTATGTCAACAATCATATTTGCAAGAGACCTTTAAGAACTGAAATATAACTTTTGAAATCAAGTACTATATAATTGTGCTTTTCTGGGAAACCCAACCTTTTAACTTAATATTGTTCTATATTTTTGACTCTTCGTTTTCGAAGTACTTTTTCTACTAACTATAGATCCGGATTTTTTTCTTTTGTAGTCCTAATTCGTAAAATGCTCCACGTATTGGTTCTCCATCAAGACGGATTTTTTGTCTTTCTTAGTTCTTATTCCCCCACCACAAACTGTGTTTCAAGGTTGAACTATTTTGTCATTTTGCACTTTACATAATACCAAGGTTATGAATTGATAAAACTATCACATAAAATATATCACTATAAAAATTAGTTTTTAAATATTTATTATTAAGTATAACAACACATTACATATTTTTTTCCATCATTTAAAATTGTTGTTTTGGTTCCCGCGTTTCACACCAAACAGATTTCAGGTTTGGTTAATTGAAATATGGGATGCCATCATTTCTCCCTCGTAGTGTGTACACACACATTCTGCGGTACTATTAGGGCATTTTTTTGAAAATCTATCCAGGCATTGCGTGATGCACATCTCACTTTTCATTAAAAACCTGCCATTTTTATAGAGGTTTTTCTAATTATAGCAATGACCTTTTTCTGGTACACTCTATTTCTTCTGGTTCCTCTTCAAATATACCTATATCTTCATGTGCTGTGCTATAAGTTAATCATTAAAAATCTTTTCTTTTTTAAATTCGTATTCTTCACGCTGAGATAACGGAATATATTCAATATGACGAAGCATTTTCACTAAGTTCTTTTAACAGACACTTTACCTACTATGTATAACTAACTAACCCTCTTAGATATTTGTATGATTTTACAGATTTTACAGAGTCTAAGGATAAAATGGTTTTGCTTGAAGGACACTTACTAAACCCTTAATAAACCCCACCTATATTTTAAAGTCATGGCCAAAAATTTTTCAAACCACCCAAGATCACAACATGTACCTGAAGCGTTCATGGTGGACTGAGAGAATCAACCGCAATTATTAACATTAACGTTTTTATACATCATTTCACAAAAGCTTTTCAACAAGTTTCAGTGGCTGTACGGTCTTGTGCGACGGCCATCTGTGTAGTGTAGTTTGATCCCTGGAGAAAATAAACTTTTTTTTTTAATAGGTATATAAACAAAACCTGGCCCATTTAAAATTCTTTATATTTAAACTGACATTAAATTATTTTTATCAAACTGCTGTTTATGGGCAACTCGCGATTGCTAAAAATATGCCTTAATCGACAATTAGCACTTTTTAATTCACAACTTAGCTCTAGGTTCAACTGGGTCTACAACTTTAAAAAATGGTCATCTAGAGGAACTTGACCTACACGATTCTGGTCTCTAAATAGTACGATCTTACTGTATTCACCTGATGATGATTGCCGGTACATAAGCATTCGAGACCCTGTGAAAAAGTAAAAATAAAGACAATGGAAATTCGAAACTCTAATTTTCTCGCAACTGAAGCAGTATTTATACAATTAAGATATGCAAATAATGCAAAATATTCGACATATACACTATTCTACACAAATTTCAACTTACCACCCGAAGGTGCAATGCACCTATATTTATAATTGCCCACTGAACTTAATTAGAATAATTGCCCATCTTCGAGTGTGCTCCACATATATTTGTCAATTTTCGTTTAAAAATATATGTTACAAAATTGGCCAAAATGAAATATGCAGCATCTGCAGCATATATGTTGTCTGTCCCCTATATAGAGGACTTCGATCCGCAGCATTGGTAAACCCAGGTTACATTTTAGAAGTCTTGAATAACCCTAATATTTACGATATCCAACAAACATTTTAAGTATATTAAAACTACGTTCTTTCCTGAGAAATTTCCTGTTTCCATCCGTTTTAGTTAAATTTTCAAAATATTATGGTTACTGTATTGCTTCCTATTTTTAAGGTAGATGGTTACTGTATTGCTTTCTATTTTTAAGGTGTTTGTTTTATAATATTTGACTCTTGATTACCGATTAAGTCAAAATTTTTAGACTAGAGGAACCCTCTTTGTTCTTTCAAATTTATTCTAATTTCAAAACTTTTAGTTTTTAGTTTTAAGATTTTTGCTGCATAATATGCTTAACACAATACTGTATGCATCGAAATGTATATCTTCGGAAACAATAAAGTACAGTAAGTAAGTAATAGGATTACTGTTGTATTGGCTGATCTCCTTTTTGAGTCATAACGAACATAATACTTATATAAAAAAAACTCAAAAAAATTTGTGGTACATAAACTACAAAAAATGTAAAATCTCTTATTTGGACATTTTCATATATATTCCTTTATTATTGAGCTTTTTTGTCTTTTCTAGTTCTAATTCGTAAAATGCTCCTCGTATTGGTTCTCCATCAAGACTTTTTAAATTATATGAGGCTGGATTTGTATACCTCCACTTAAGGAGTGCATAGCATTGAAACAACCTCACCACAAACTGTGTTTCATTTTGCACTTTACATAATACCAAGGTTATGAAATCTATCACATAAAATATAATCTAAAAATTAGTTATTTAATATTTATTATTAAGTATAACAACACATTACATATTTTTTTCTATCATACCGTGTTATATAAAATTGTTGTTTTGGTTCCAGCGTTTCACACCAAACAGATTTCAGGTCTGGTGAATTGAAATGTTGGTTGCCTACATACAACACACGCATTTTTAGACCTTTTACACATTTTTTTTACCATCATTTCTCCCTCGTAGTGTGTACACACATATTCTGCGGTATTAGAGCCTTTTTTTGAAAATCTATCCAGGCATTGATAACACAACTTATATTTACCTCCATACCTCGAGGTCACCACATAATAGGATAGCGTGATGCACATCTCACTTTTCATTAAAAATCTCTGCCATTTTTGTAGAGGTTTTCCTAATTATAGCAATGCCCTCTTTCCGGTACACTCTATTTTTTCTGGTTCCTCTTCAAATATACCCATATCTTCATGTGCTGTGCTATAAATTAATCATTAAAAATCTTTTCTTTTTTAACTTCGTATTCTTCACGCTAAGATAACGGAATATATTCAATATGACGAAGCATTTTCACTAAGTTCTTTTAACAGACACTTTACCAGACACTATGTATAACTAACTAAGTCAAATGTATAAAATGTAATATTTTAGTTCATGGACCTTCTTAGATATTTGTATGATTTTATAGATTTTACAGAGTCTGGGGATAAAATTGTTTTGCTTGAAGGACACTTACTAAACCCTTAATAAACCCCACCTATATTTTAAAGTCATGGCCCAAGATTTTTCAAAACACCCAAGATCACAACATACACCTGAAGCGTTCACCTCACCTGAGAGAATCAACCGCAATTATTAACATTATTTCACAAAAGCTTTTCAACAAGTTCCCGTGGCCGTACGGTCTTGTGTGACGGCCATCTGTGCAGTATATCGCCAGTTTGATCCCTGGAGAAAATAAACTTTTTTATTAATAGGTATATAAACAAAAACCTGGCGGTATATATTAAAGGACACACTGCACTGTGACAAATGGCGCGTGCCTCTAATTAGGGTGTGTAGTGGCGGTCATTTGAATGACGGTCTTCTCATGGCGGACATCTTGAGCTAGACGGCTGGCTCAAGTGCCGGTATACCTACTCATTTATTGCTTGATTTATAGTGTGAAAAAAAAATATTTTATATTTTTGTTTGAGGTCTTGAACGGGTTCATCCGGGCCCTCATATAAAAACGTTCTTGTTTTGCTTCTGAAACGATGACGTATTGTGGTGGTTTCGAAATTAGCTTTCATGTCAATCTCTGAAGCAAGCTCGGTTGCTTCTAAAATGATGCTTTCAAAAGCTTCATCTGATCTCAGGTTTTCAAAGAAGAGTTTGCAGTTGCTAAGCATATCAATAGCTTGTAACATATCAAAATTTATAGTTGGCAAAAGTTTGCGGTTGGGGTTAATATGACTCAAAATTTTGTACCAGATTATAACAGAGCATATAAATTTGAACTGCTTCCAATTATTTAATAATCCGCTAGCCTCGTCTCTGATCCTATTATCGGTTTCTGAATCTTCATATATGCTGTACAAAGCATCGTAAATTGGACCAATTTGAAACCGCAGAGCTTTTAATGAGTCGACTCGACTTTCCCATCGCGTATCACTCAATGGTTTTAGGGTGTAAGTATCAATATATTTCAGTAATATTGCACAACGAAAAGATGAGGAAGAAAAAAATATAAGTTATGTTCCAATGGTGCACAGCGGACTTTTTCAAAAACTTTATTTCTTAAACTGTATACTAGTAACTACTTACTGCTACTATGATTCGAACTTGAATGAGTTGCAATGATTAGAAGCGTGGTTTTATATCTTAACCTTTCACTTGATAACAAGCTAACGATAATGATAATAATAATTACAAAGTTTAGAAAACAATAATTTGACGATTAACTAATGTTGTTTGCTTCGAAATGACAAATTAATAATATTTGGTTTTAATGATATAGTTCAAAAACAACTTATCCAAATATTTTATTGTAGTCATTATCGTTACTACTTATTATTAACCTTTGAACGATTTCTAGATATCAATACAGAATAAGGAGAATATACAGAAGTATATTACTTGTATATAACTTTTGAACAATATTGAAGAAGTTGGCTGCCTCAAAGGAGGATTTTGCCCTATCGTTTACAACCAAATTTAGCGAATGGCTGCTGCTTGGAACATAAAATGCTTTGGGGTTTATATTTCTGATTCTTCTTTGTACTCCCAATTTTTCTCCTCTCATATTGGAACCATTGTCGTACCCCTGACCGCGCATGTTTTCTACTTTAAGCCTATTTTTCTCTAATTCTTGTAGTAAAACCTCCGACAATTCCTTAGCTGTTGATCTCTCAATGGGTAGAAAATCCAAAAAATGTTCGTTGATATTAACTTGAAATTCAGACTCTAATTCCTGTATGGAGACAAATCTTACCACAAATGTCATCTATTCTACTTTAATCCATTTTGTATCCTGTGGTAACTTATTTACTTGTTTTGTGAGTGTAGGATATACGGGCAAAAAGATACACTTACTTTTCTTTGGTACGTTTCGGACGATATTTATCCTTTTTCAACCCTAAAAGGGAACAAAACACATTTACTACACTGATCAATATTGCGTTTATACACTAATTCTAAAGCTAAAAAATTATAGTGGTCTATCACTTACTTAGTCTATCAGTATCTCATGCTCCTTGCGGTCACTGCTGCCCCGCTGAAAAAACACGCCATGTCTCTTAAAATTTGAGGCGTTTTCTCGCGTTGAAATTATTTTGAAATATTATTTGAAACTATTTAGATGTGACGTCATTATTTAGAACCGAAAAAAAAATGAGTAGTTCAAAACGCTGACGTAGTTTAGTGTAACCTCACTTTTTTGTTTTTCTGTTTATTTTTTTGGTGTTTAAAATTAAAATGGATCAACTATTGGTTTATTTAGTAGTAAAGTTCTTTTATTTACTGTTCTTTTAAGCCCCGAAAATCATATAAGACCACAGGGATACCATGAAGAATGGCTAACAAGATATCTAGAATAAGATTTTTTTCAACTGTTTAGAGTAACCCAGTATGGCGTGCAAAAGCTTCTGAGGTATCTTGGGCCACAACTTCAAAAACTTATTCTGGAGGTCAGCAACCCATTTTGGTAGAGAAGAAACTTTTAATGGCATTATGGTATTTAGGGAAGCATGAAGTATACCTATCAGTGTCAGATAAGTTTAACGTGTGCCTATCAGCAGCACATAAAGTTATAAATGAGGTTTTAGATTTATATTTTGTCCGAACAGAAGAGAGATAGCAAGTGTAGTAGATGGTTTTTTAAATACAGCAAATATTCCAGGTAGGTGGGAAAGTTTTCAAATTTTTATATACCTACGTAATATTTTTTATACACTATATAAATCTCTCGATAAATCTAACATTTTTTAATTAAAGAAGTTTTTTTTCCCTCGGTCTTTGTTTAATTAATGGAAAGAAGTTTATTAGAAAACTTTAAGTACAGCTGGTTCGGAAAAATTCTGTTATTGCTAAATCTACTTTTATATCATATTGAGCAGTGCATTTCGACTTCGGAATGAAAATGTCAATTATTTTTATTTTTTATGTCTAATTTGAAAAGTTAAAATGTCACTGTAGTAGTTTTGTCAAAACTAGGATTACACTGCTCAGTTTTTAAAATATTTCTTCAAGTTGTTGTTCTTAGGGGTTGTTGGTGCAATGGATGTTTGTAATGTTAGTTTCAAGCCACCAGCCATTCAACATGACAGTTACATTGACAGAAAGCAGAACTACAGTTTAAAATTGCAAGCAATATGTACTGCCGATAAAATTTTAACAAATCTTTTAGTCGGTTGGCCTGGGTCTGTCCATGATAGCAGGGTGATTATAAATAAATGAAAAATGTTTCACAAATTGGATTTGAAGGATTAGAAACTAAATAAAGAAAAATAATACAAATCCAATTTGTAAAACATTTTTTTTTGGTTTTTGCAAATTCGGTCATATTCCCAGATTGGAGACACTGCATGTATATATGACACTTACAAAAATTGTAAAAATTGCATTTATTTGGTATCTATATCGTTTGGTTAGAAGCCAACACCAAAAATAAAAAAAAATATTCAATGTACAGACATGACCTTTTTATAGAGATTTATTATATTTAGGTATAGATTGAATGAGCTTTGAAAAAAAGTAGACTTTTCTGAAATATAGGTGTTTCACTTTTTCTAATTTTTTAGATTTTCCAAAATTCAGAAATTTATCACAAGGTGGCAAATAATATACAAAGAACCAAGTATTTTCCAACCTTGGAACATCATTTAGTAGGAGACAAAGCATATCCATTGTTAAAATGGACTTTAACTCCATTTAGGTATGTAAGCCTATATGGGTATAGGTACTGTTTCCCCCAAATTCTATAGGTTGAATTAAATCATTGGCTTAGTACAGTGGCGGTCGCAGCTTTTCTTAAAGGGATGCGCTGTTTACCAAATATCGGGTTACGAAAAAAATACTTGTATTAAAAAAAGTAAACATATATCAATGCGAAAATTTTTATAATATTACACTAAATATTGCATCATTTTAACTAAAATTGTATTTTTTTTTTAAAGTACACATTCTGTAATTATTTATTCTCGTATTTATTAGACAAAAATAAATTATTGGGGGAGGAGGGAAGCCTTGTTTTAAAAACTGTATTTAGGTGTAAAGAGTTGGTTTAATTTCAAAACATTTTAGTTTAGACCATTACCAGTGCTGTAAAATAAATAATACCTATTAAAATGTTTATAGGTAAAGTCCTAGACGACTTTATCTATAAAATATTTTATTCCTTATTTTAAAGCACTGTTGATGGTCTAAACAGACCAGAAGCGCTTTGACAATTTATCAACTGTTTACACCTAAATACAATTTTGAGTAATAAATAATAAAATATAGTGATTTATTTTAGGGACAATGGAAACCTTGTTCCCTGGCAAAGAAGGTTCAATTATTTGTTGAGCAAAACCCGCATAGTCATTGAGCATACATTTGGAATACTAAAGGCTAGATGGAGAGTACTAAACTATATTGATGTGAACTCGGTAGAACGGACCGTAAAGATAATAGTTGCATGTTGTGTTCTGCACAACTTTTGCTACTTAAATGGAGAAGAATGGAATGAGAACATAATCGTGCCAGAAGATGATGACCCAGTTGAAGAGTATGATGGCCCAGCCAATATTTTTGGAATTAACAAAAGACTGAGAATTGCCCAAGCTCTCTAAAATTAGTATAATATTAATATTTACTAATTTTGTTTATAACTTTTAATAAAACAAAAATTTATATATATTAAAACTTTTTTTATTCAAAAACATTAAACCAAAAGCAAAATCTCATTAAAGTGAAATATAGAGACATACCCCACTACAAACAGAGCAGTTAGTTTTTTAGTAATTTCTTGAAAACTAGGTAAAGGGTGATTCATTATAAAGTTTATACCCCCTTAATTTGATTACCATAGTAGCTAGAAAAAAAAACTTTAAATACGAAAGTGATGCATGTCAAATACGTGAATCGACATTCCTAATATCAAATTTTGAAACTTTACAAGGTGTTTCTTTTACATAAGAAAAGGATAGAAAAACACCCTGTATATTTTAAAAAATTTAGATCGAGAAATGACTTTTGTATTTAAAAAAATTTTGTAGCTGTTATATATAGTAATCAAGTTAAGGGGGGTAAACTTTATAATCACCCTGTACCATAAACATTACCTATTTTAGAATCTGCCAGAAATTCTTATCTTTTCTCCTAATCCCAAGTTTGTATTTTGATTGAAAGGTGCAGGTTTACAAAAAAAGGTTCAATCATTTTTATTAGAGCAGTATAGTTTTTAAGAGTTACTTAAAATAAGACTGCTGTATGTTTGTAGTCTTCCAGGCCTTGATGGTATGAATGTCTTAACTATAATACTGCCTTGTTGAAAGTAAATTTCTATTTGAACAGTTCTAAAGAAATCTTGAGTTTTCTCAAAGCAAAAAACACTTAAATACTAAAAATATAATGTGCACTTCTACAAGAAAACTGTTAGGTACTTCAGGCTCATAAAAGTCTAAAAAACTACTCTCATTGCATGAGTTTAATCTTAATGGTAAAAGTTTCATATACATTTTTAACAGTTTTCTTCAGAAGAGACTTTAACAAATCCTAAAAAATAAAGGAACAAGTTTTCTTAAACAATAAAAAACGCCTAAATATTAAAAGTACATGGTGTGCCTGAAACTAGGAACAATCACGTAAAAACTGGTGGGCTCAAAAACTATATTTCTTTAAGTTAGTGGCATGGCCAAAATACACAATTTTTGTTTCGGATAGACATTTTATGTGTCCAGAGTGGATTAGAAATCTTATAAAGTCTGAAAAAGGGTATTTTGAAAAACCTAATTTGACCTCCCAATATGTATGTATGTATGTTATTAGGCAAGTAAAATTTTACTTTTTCTATCTTACAAAGTGATGTTGTATATATATAAGAGTGACCTTAAAATTGGTAATGATTGGTTTTTAATAATATTAATTTTTTTGCTTTGGGGTACTTTTTATGTAATACTAACATTATATAACACAAAAATTATAAATCAATAGGTTTGGAGCTCAAAACAGGTTTTTAAAATATTGTTTTTTGAGACTTTGGATATGATTATTTCTAGCTCACTCCATTACATAGAAATGTGTATCCTTAACAAAAAAAATGAGTATTTTGTTGTTGTAATTAGTTTCTGATAATTTTTTATGTTGGCATTCAGGCACCTCTTGGTATAATATGCACTTCCACAAGAAAACTATTAATTATGTCAGAAAAACTACTCTCATTGAGCTTCTTAAAAGTTTCCTATGCATTTTTAGTAATTTTCTTCAGAAGAGACTAACAAATACTACAAAATGAAGGAACAAATAAGTAATACCTTTGATAAACAAGTGCTTTGACTATTCACTATCACTATGTGACCTACCCCTCTTTCTCGTCTTGCTTTCTTTTTTATTTAATGCTTCCACTACTGCCATGAGCTCAGTGTGCCGTTGTTTATTTTCCTCCTTTAAAAGGTCTACAAGTGCTGTAAACTCACTCTTCCTTTGTTCCAGGCTTTCCTTGTGCATCTCTTGTATAACATCAACCACCCTATTTTTTGGTGGGCGCACAGTACTCTTCACTTTTCCAAATCTATTTTCCCCGCTATTTTCCTTCTGAGTACAACTGCTGTTTGCTTCTTTAGAGTCTTGAGTTTCTGTTACTGCTGTCACATATTCATTTGTTGTAACTTTTGTGTCTTTTTTGGGTGAAGATTTTTCAGAATCTATGACAAATGGTGGGATAAATTTATGTTTATCTCCTAGTATGTCATCAAGTTCATCAAAAAAGGGCGGTTTATCTACAGTTCCCTCTCCTGTTTGTTGCCTCCTTTGCAGACATTTCTGATAAGACGTTTGCAAATTTGCGAATTTTTGTTTTACTTTCTCCCTCCCTTCCAGACCTTCACCGACAAAATATCCCATTTCATTCATTTTTGTTGCTATTTTCACCCAAACTAAATTTTTTGCAGTTTTTTTATCGCTAAATTCTTTATGATATTGCTTTCTAAGATCAAGCAAAACAAATGTTGCTTGGCGGTCCTCATCACTCTGATTTTTTGCAGTTTTCCACAAATTACAAATGGTATTATTCACTGAGGGTAGTTTTGCTTTTCCCTTTGTTCCACAATTTAACTTTGCTGCAGCCTCCACAGACTTTTTAATAATTCTGCATTCTTCCAGGGTTGACATGGCAACAAATATCTCATATGCATTTCCTAAAATTAAAGATATATACTTATATAAACAATGTTTTACTAAATTAAGCACTTTTTTTTGGAAGACCAATAGAAGTAACATTATAGAAAAAAGAAAATAATAAACAGTAATGTAAAGCCTCATGTAAAGCCAAATGAATAAATTTAGTGCATTATTTTATGTCTCTAGCTTTTTCCAGCATAGTACTTATATGGTGGAACAAGACAGGTAAAAAACTATAAGCACTAAATTTATCCATTATGCATTATGTTGCTGGGTAAACCTTCCTTGACATTATTTCAGAAAGGTAATTAGGCTTTAAGCGAGGCTTTAAGGCCAGTGTGCCATGGTTTTTTTTAAAGAGAAAATATATTAATTATAAGCTCTTAGAGCAATATAAAGCAGTTATTACAGTACCTATTTTGGATTTGGCTGAGTATTTGATACTGTTGCTTAATTTTTAGAGTATCTTTATCTGTTTTTAAGTACTAAATTAGACCTAGAGACCCTGTATGTATGTAAAATCATTCATACATACAGGGTCCCTAACTAAAACCAGTCTTATGTTGGCACCATAAAACAACCCTTAGATATACACACTTCCTCTTTAAACATTAAAAATTCCAATGTTGCAAGTCCCATATATGTTGCTATACTATTACTACATATTCACATGGGATTGAGTTAGTTTTGAAATTTCTTTGGTGATATATAAAACTCAAAGATGCAATGATTTCTATACAGATTCAATCCGATCCTGAAGTTGTACTAATAATTGTTGACACTGTCCTAAATCTGGTACAGATATACCCTCTATTTATGGTCAGTTTATGTTCGCAATTGAGATCAACATATGTTTATACAGTAAAAAACCAGCCCATGTTGATGTAATACATGCCGAGCATGAATTGACCTTTATAAACTATAAGGTACTGTTACTGTTCAACAGTAGTTGTCATTATGCATAGTCAACAGTTATTGTTCCTTAGTAAAAAAAAAACGAAACATAGAGATCGAGCAATAACCCTCCAATTCTAAACTCGATGCTACTGTTACTTTCGATGGTGGCATATCTCTTTATTTCTCCCTTAGTAAGAATAAGAAAAATACGCCACTGTCGAACAGTACAGCGCCGCCGAGTTTATAAATCCCAGGTAAACAGCACCATCGAGGTTTTAAATAAGGGGTTAGATGGATGGCCCTAAAAACAGTAAGTCAGGTCAAACTTACCTTCAAAATCCTGCATCTCACACAGGACTTCATTTTTATGATTTTTGATAACTTCACCTTCACGTTCCACGAACTTTTTAAATATAACATTTTGTTCATCCATTTTCATGCAAAAACAAAAAAAAATCTTAGGTTAAAACAAAATGACGTATCTTCTACGCACGCGTCAGTTTTAAAACTAGAGTGGATTCCGTTTCAAAATATTTTTAACCAGTTTAGATGTGACGTCACCGTTGCAACGCGAGAAAACAAATGTTTCGAACTTTTTAAAAACATTTTAAACAATTTCAATGCGAGAAAACGCCTTTGGTCAATCAATGTAAAATTAAACCTGAAATCGGCATGGAATTTGTTTTTTTTGTGAGGTTATGTCTATTTTTCTCGAAAGCGCTTTCCGCTGAGGGGTGCGTTTAAAGCAAGCGGCAGTGACGGCACCATGAGCTGGGACTGTCCACAGATCTTAACACCCATCCGTTTTCCACAACTCTGAACATCTAATTCCATTTGAAAACTCCCACGATTTTAATAAATTAAAAATGCTTAAAATATTCTCTCTTTTTCCCACCCATTTAATTTTTTGACCATTCTTTAATTTATTTTAATTAAGTTGTATCTAATTTCTTACCCTTAAGGCTGTATAATCTGTGGGCGGCCACCATATATCAACTTTTTATGTGATATATATAAAATGAATATGTTTTTTGGGACATTATACAATTAAAATATGGTTGTCAACCTTAAAAACTAAAATATATAGTACTATTACAAACACGGAATGGAACACATACTTTTAATATCACAAAGTCAGATCTATGAGCAAACACCAACCCATGGGACCTGTTTTTCTTTTGTGTGGTGTGTATGTATGTGGGCGGGGGGAGGTTGAGCATGTATGGACAAGGATGGTAGGGTTTCATGTTCCCAAAGTTGCGATAGTGTAGCTGTGTGATCCGTACAGACTGTGCATTGGGTCATTGTAGGTGTGTGTATGTATGTGTGTGGGGGGGGGGGGGTTTGAGGATGCATGGAAAAGGATGGTAGGATTCCATGTTCCCAAAGTTGCGGTGGTGTAGTTGTGTGATCTGTACATCACCCCGTGCATTGGGCCCTCGTGGCGTGTGTGTGTGTGTGGGTTTTGGTGGGTGTTAGTGCGGGTGTGTTTGGTTGTGATGATGATGTGTATGGAGAAGGATGGTAGGGTTCCATGTTCCCAAAGTTTCGGTGTTGTAGCTGTGTGATCTGTACCCCACCCTCGTGCATTGGGTCATTGTAGGTATGTGTATGTATGTGGGGGGGGGGAGGGTTGAGGATGCATGGAAATGTTCCCAAAGTTGCGGTGGTGTAGTTGTGTGATCTGTACATCACCCTCGTGCATTGGGTCTTCGTGGTGTGTGTGCGTGTGGGTGTTTGTGGGTGTCTGATAACAAACCGACAATATGCAAAGCAAAAGACAAAACTGTGTTGTTTGACTGTATGTGGATCATTTCACTCACACGTCTTTTAAAGAGATTGTTTTCTATGTCCACAGTTTTTATCTCGTCAAATTGAAAGTGATGGCCGGTTTGGAAGTGGTGTTTAGCCAAAGCAGTTTTGTCTTCGTAATACATACGATCATTTTTGCAATCGTATTGTATCCATTTCCCTAGATATTGCATGGTTTCCCTATGTAAACTTTGTTGCATTCACATGGAATTCTATAAACTAAAGAACTTTTTTTGTCCAGCGGAATTTGGTCTTTCAAAGGTGTAAAAAAATGTGTTTGTTGTCTTTATATTATAATATGCAAGGGATATTGTATTATTGTGGGTTTGTAAGCATCTTGTAATTTTTTATGACAAGTTATCGATGTAAGGGAATTTGTAATATTTCTTTTTCATCTTTTTTTGGTTGATTTTTGTTTCTTTTTTTAAATTTGTCTATAGTTCTGTTTATAAAATGAATGAGATGGTTATTGTTTTTTAAAATTATTTTAATTTTATTTATGTTTTGGTCATGGAACTGTGAGTCGCTCAGGGTAATGGCTCTGTGTAGGAGACCATGGATAGTGCCAATTTTGTTGGACACAGGATGATTGGAAAGGTAATTTAACAAGCGGGAATTTGTTGGTTTTGAGTACCAATTTGTTACTAAGCTTCCATCTTTTTTCCTATAAATTTCTATGTCTAAAAAACTAATGCTCATATCTCTCTCAGTTTCCATTGTAAATTGCAGAGACTTATGAAAACTATTAAATGTGTTAAGTGGGAGGTTTAGTTGATCTTTCGGTGCTGACTAAATTGTGTCGTCAACATATACAAAAATAAATGGGATCTGGAAAGGTAGTTTTTTAGGACTTGTGTAATAAGGTGATTCATTATTATATTGGCTAATATTGGCGATGCAGAGTTACCCATTGCAGAGCCATCTTTTTGTAAATAAATGTTTTGTGTTATGAAAAGTAGCTTGTCTCAAAGCAATAAGTGATCAAATCCATCAGTGTTATTCTTGAGATATCAGTATAGCTTGAAATGAATTTATAATGTTTTTGTATTATTTCGATCACTAGTTGTTTGGGTATGTTAGTGAATAGGCTTACAATATCTAGGGAAACCAGTATAAGATTTTGTGGTATTTTTTGTTCTTTTATTAGACTGGAAAACTGACAAGAATCTTTTATGTTATAGTGAAAAGTTGATGCTAATGGATTGAGGGTTGTATGTAAATATTTAGCAAGGTTGTACCTTGGAGAGTTAATGCAACTTACAACAGACCGTAGCTGAACCCCATTTTTGTGTGTCTTTCTTAGGCAGTAGACCTTTGGTGATACAGAGTTGTGGCGTTTTAATTGTTTTTCTTCATTCATTGAATATCCCTTGGTTTTTTAGGTCTGTAATAAGTTTGTTTGCACTATTTTGAAACTTATTTGTCGGGTCTTTAGGTGTAGTTTCGTAAATGTTTGAGTCGCTGAGCGTTTCCTTTACACATTTATGATATTCTTTTTTGCTCATCAGCACGGTGAAATTTCTTTTATCCAATTTGAAGACCATTAGATCAGGAAGATCTTTAAGGAATTGTTTGGTGGTTTTTACTGTTCTCGCAAGGTTGTTCGGTCTTGTAGTTATCTTTTGGTAATAATTTGTGATAATGTTGTGCCCTCAAATTGTCCTTTTGCTCATTTGGGATATTTTGAGCTTGGATACATTATTCCAAATCTTTAATGAGTGTAGGTATTGGAATCTCATGTTTGACTAGTGGGAGTCCAAATTTAGGACCAAGGCTCAGCGCTGATTCTACTTCCCGCGGTACTTGTATATCAGTGTAATTGTATAAGTAGTTGTTATTTGTGTTATAGCATATCTCACTTTGTGAATCACAAAGTGACTGTAGTTTTTTTTGGTTAGTTGCTTTAGCTATCTCGAATGCTTTCTTAAATCTTTTATTGATTTTAGTTGTACGATACTGAAAAATATCTGTTGGGACAAGCTCACTGAATTTGGTTTTTAGCTCTTCAGTGCATTTTGTAGTGGTTTTTAAACTCCAAAAGGTTATGTCAATCTCCAAATTGAGTATGGCTTTTTTGAAGCTTCGGGCTATGATATCTGCCTTTTCTTGGAAAGGGTGATTGCCCGTATAGATCGGGTATAGGCATTTAATGCTTCCATTTAAGTGTTTGGGTAGAATGTCTTAGGATCTACACTTTAAAAGAAATATTTTCCTGTTCTTTAAGTTAGCTAGCTTATTTACATTGTTTGACCAACCCTTCAATGATGAATGTGCTTGTTCACCATATTGCTGTTTGATGTGAGTGAAAAAACCCTCTTCATTGTTTTGATGCATTTTGTATCCTATGGTAACTTATTTACTTATTTTGTGGGTGTAGGATATATGGGCAAAGAGAAACATTTACTTTTCTTTGGTACATTTCGGACTATATTTGTTCTTTTTCGATCCTGAAATGGAACAAAACACATTTACTACACTGGTCAATATTGCGTTTATACACTAATTCAAGAGCTAAAAAATTATAGTGGTCTATCACTAACTTAGTCTATCAGTATCTCATGCTCCTTGCGATTACTGCTGCCCCGCTGAAAAAACACGCCATGTCTCTTAAAATTTGGTCAATGAATGTAAAATTAAACCTTTTTTTTGTGAGGTTATATCTATTTTTCTCGAAAGCACTTTGCGCGGAGGGGTGCGTTTAAAGCAAGCAGCAGTGACGGCACCCTGAGCTGGGACTGTCCACAGATCTTAACACCCATCCGTTTTCCACAACTCTGAACATTTCCAGAAAATTCCATTTGAAAACTTTCAAGATTTTAATAAATTAAAAATGCTTAAAACATTCTTTCCCTTTCCCAACCATTTAATTTTTTGACCATTCCTTAATTTATTTTAATTAACTTAAATCTAAGTTCTTCCCCTTAAGGCTGTATAATCTGTGGGCGGCCCCCATATATCAACTTTTTAGGTAATATATATAAAATGAATTTATTTTTTGAGACATTATACAATTAAAATATGGTTGTCAACCTTAAAAACTAAAATATAGGCTACTATTGCAAACAAGTAATAGAACACATACTTTCAATATCACAAAGTCAGATCTATGAGCAAACACCAACCCATGGGACCTATTTTTCTTTTGTGTGCAATGGTGTGTATGTATGTGGTGAGGGGGGTTTGAGCGTGTATGGACAAGGATGGTAGGTTCCATGTTCCCAAAGTTGCGGTGGTGTAGCTGTGTGATCTGTACACCACCCTCGTGCATTGGGTCTGGGTGTTTGTATGTTTGTGTGGGGATGGGGAGGTTTGAGGATGCATGAAAAAGGATGGTAGGCTTCCATGTTTCCAATGTTGCGGTGGTGTAATTGTGTGATCTGTACATCACGCTCATGCATTGGGTCCTCGTGGCGTGTGTGTGTGGGTATTTGTGGGTGTGTGTGCGGGTGTGTGGGTGTGTTTGGTTATGATGAAGATATGTATGGACAAGGATGGTAGGGTTCCATGTTGCCAAAGTTGCGGTGGTGTAGCTGTGTGATCTGTACACCACCCTCGTGCATTGGGTCATTGTAGGTGTTTGTCTATTTGTGTGGGGGGGGGGGGGTTTGAGTATGCATGAAAATGGATGGTAGGCTTCCATGTTTCCAAAGTTGCGGTGGTGTAGTTGTGTAATCTGTACATCACGCTCATGCATTGGGTCCTCGTGGCGCGTTTGTGTGGGTGTTTGTGGGTGTGTGTGTGGTTGTGTGGGTGTGTTTGGTTATGATGATGATGTATATGGATAAGGATGGTAGGGTTGCATGTTCCCAAAGCTGTGTGATTTGTACACCACCCTCGTGCATTGGGTCATTGTAGGTGTATGTATGTTTGTGTGGGGGGTGGGTTTGAGGATGCATGAAAAAGGATGGTAGGCTTCCATGTTCCCAAAGTTGCGGTGGTGTAGTTGTGTGATCTGTACATCACGCTTGTGCATTGGGTCCTCATGGTGTGTGTGTGTGTGGGTGTTTGTGGGTGTGTGTACGGGTGTGTGGGTGTGTTTGGTTATGATGATGATGTGTATGGACAAGGATGGTAGGGTTCCATGTTCCCATAGTTGCGGTGGTGTAGCTTTGTGATCTGTACAACACCCTCGTGCATTGGGTCATGTAGGTGTGTGTATGTATGTGTGGGGGAGTGAGGTTTGAGGATGCATGGAAAAGGATGGTAGGCTTCCATGTTCCCAAAGTTGCGGTGGTGTATTTGTGTGATCTGTACATCACCCTCTTGCATTGGGTCCTCGTGGCGTGTGTGTGTGTGTGTGTATGTGTTTGTGGCTGTGTGTGTGGGTGTGTTTGGTTATGTGTGGGTATTTGTTCATGGTATAGTCTGATAACAAATCGACAATATGCAAAACAAAAGACAAAACATTAAAACCAAATAGAAATAAATGACATTCAAGATAGATCTTTGAACAAAAAAGAGATTGTGATTCACAATAAAGAGCTATTACTATTCGGAATTGTACAATTGTAAGATGTTACTGTATAGTCCACTCAATCAATCAGCTTCTGTTTTTTTGTTGACTGTATGTGGATCATTTCACTCACACGTCTTTTATAGAGATTGTTTTTTATGAAAATCAATGAATAGCGAGCTTTCCCTCAATTTTTTTTTATTTATTCACCCTCACTAAATACCTTTTTAAATTGTTTTCTATGTCCACAATTTTTATCTCGTCAAATTGAAAGTGATGGCTCGTTTGGAAGTGGTGTTAAGCCAAAGCAGTTTTGTCTTCGTAATAAATACGATCATTTCTGCATTCGTATTTGTGTTGTTGTATTCGTTTCCCTAGATATTGCATGGTTTCCCCTATCTAAACTTTGTTGCATTCACATGGAATTCTATAAACTGAAAAAAAAATTTTGTCCAGCGGAATTTGGTCTTACAAAGGTGTAAAAAATGTGTCTGTTGTTTTTATGTTATAATATGCAAGGGATATTGTATTATTGTAGGTTTGTAAGCATCTTGTAATTTTTTTTGACAAGTTATCAATGTAAGAGAATTTGTAATATATTTTTTTTTTTTGGTTGGTTTTTGTTTCTGTTTTTAAATTTGTCTATAGTTCTGTTTATAAAACGAATGGGATAGTTATTGTTTTTTAAAATTATTGTAATTTTATTAATATTTTTGTCATGGAACTGTGAGTCGTTCAGGGTAATGGCTCTGTGTAGGAGACCATGGATAGTGTCAATTTTGTTGGACACAGGATGATTGGAAAGGTAATTTAACAAGCGCCCTGAATTTGTTGGTTTTGAGTACTATAAACTGAAAAAAAAATTTTGTCCAGCGGAATTTGGTCTTACAAAGGTGTAAAAAATGTGTCTGTTGTCATCTGTTGTCATGTATATTATAATATGCAAGGGATATTGTATTATTGTAGGTTTGTAAGCCTCTTGTAATTTTTTTTGACAAGTTATCAATGTAAGGGAATTTGTAATATTTCTTTTTCATCTTTTTTTGGTTGATTTTTGTTTCTTTTTTTAAATTTGTCTATAGTTCTGTTTATAAAATGAATGAGATAGTTATTGTTTTTTAAAATTATTTTAATTTTATTTATGTTTTGGTCATGGAACTGTGAGTCGCTCAGGGTAATGGCTCTGTGTAGGAGACCATGGATAGTGCCAATTTTGTTGGACACAGGATGATTGGAAAGGTAATTTAACAAGCGCCCTGACTTTGTTGGTTTTGAGTACCAATTTGTTACTAAGCTTCCATCTTGTTTCCTATGAATTTCTATGTCTAAAAATTTAATGCTCATATCTCTCTCAGTTTTCATTGTAAATTGCAGAGACTTATGAAAACTATTAAATGTGGTAAGTAGCAGGTTTAGTTGATCTTTGGGTGCTGACTAAATTGTGTCACCAACATATACATAAACAAATGGGATCTGAAGGGCGGTTTTTTTAGGACTTGTGTGATAAGGTGATTCATTATTATATTGGCTAGTATGGGCGATGCAGGGTTGCCCATTGCAGAGCCATCATTTTGTAAATAATTTTTTTTTGGTATGAAGAGTAGCTTGTCTCAAAGCAATAAGTGATCAAATTTATCAGTGTTGTTCTTGAGATATCAGTATAGCTTGAAATGAATTTATAATGTTTTTGTATTATTTCGATCACTAGTTGTTTGGGTATGTTAATGAATAGGCTTACAACATCTAGAGAAACAAATATATTATTTTGGGGTATTTTTTGTTCTTTTATTAGACTGGAAAACTGAAAAGAATCTTTTATGTTATAATGGATTGAGGGTTGTATGTAAATATATAGCAAGGCCGTAGATAAATGGGGTTCATAGATAGATTCATGTGCGCCCGAAAGTATCTACCTATCTCTGTGTGAGTTTTTTTTACTACAACCACCGTGCACCCCTGATAATACGGTACTATAACTTTTCTAAAGCAATATAGAACATTAAGAAGGTAAATTATTTGATATAATTTGTCCATGCAAGCGACGTAATGCTAAAAGTAAGCGCTTTTTCTCACTCACAAAAAAGGCTCTAATTTCTTCGCAATTATAATAAATCAGAATGATTAATCAGCGGATCAGATACAACTACTATAGTACCTTGTTAATTTATCTCTAATACCACTGAACACACTATTGACTGTATGTATGTATGCAAATACAAAATTACCACATTTTTGCTTTCCCAAGTTTGAGTTTGTCCATCTTTGGTACCCAATCAACCCTAATTTTAAAACTAAAGCATTTTTAAACTTATGTTAAGAAAAACCGGAACTTTCTTGGTTAATACAAAAGAAATATGTAAGGTGGATCTTTTAACACGTTCAAAAATTTTGCAAAAGGGTCTATTATCTCCAATAATTGTTTAAAACATTAAACAAGGTAAATTATATTAAAAAGCGTATACCAAAAAATATTTTTAACTATTTATCTGTAAAATATCCTGTTCTGCATTATCTATGGAAAAAATTCACTACAGCTGCAATGCAACGACGACTACACTACCACAGTCTAACTGCACCTTCAAAGATCATCCTGATCTAATGGTCTCCAAATCCGATAAGAGAACTTCCACAGTGCTGATGAGCAAAGAAGTTTCAAAATAGGGCAAACAAAATTATTACAGACTTAAAAAACCAAGGGATACTCACTGGAAATGAAAAATACTCACTGGAAATGAAAAAAAAACAATTAAAACGCCACAAATCTGTACCACGAAAGCTCTACTGCCTAAGAAAGACACACAAAAATGGGGTTCATCTAGGGCCTGTTGTAAGTTGCATTAACTCCCCAGGGTACAACCTTGCTAAATTTTACTATCTCTAAAATATATATATATAGTCTAATAAAAGAACAAAAAATACCACAGAATCATATACTGGTTTCTCTAGATATTGTAAGCCTATTCACTAACATACCCAAACAACTAGTGATCGAAATAATACAAAAAACATTATAAATTCATTTCAAGCTATACTGATATCTCAAGAACAACACTGATGGATTTGATCACTTATTGCTTTGAGACAAGCTACTTTTCATACCAAAAAAACATTTATTTACAAAAAGATGGCTCTGCAATGGGTAACCCTGCATCGCCAATACTAGCCAATATAATAATGAATTACCTTATTACACAAGTCCTAAAAAAACTACCCTTCCATATCCCATTTATTTATGTATATGTTGACGACACAATTTAGTCAGCACCAAAAGATCAACTAAACCTCCTACTTACCACATTTAATAGTTTTCATAAGTCTCTGCAATTTACAATGGAAACTAAGAGAGATATGAGCATTAGTTTTTTAGACATAGAAATTCATAGGAAACAAGATAGAAGCTTAGTAACAAATTGGTACTCAAAACCAACAAATTCAGGGCGCTTATTAAATTACCTTTCCAATCATCCTGTGTCCAACAAAATTGGCACCATCCATGGTCTATATACAGAGCCATTACCCTGAAAATATGAATAAAATTAAAATAATTTTGAAAAACACTAACTATCCCATTAATTTTATAAACAGAACTATAGACAAATTTAAAAACAGAAACAAAAACCAACCAAAAAAGATGAAAAAAATATTACAAATTCCCTTCATTGATAACTTGTCACAAAAAATTACAAGATGCTTACAAATCCACAATAATACAATATCCCTTTCATTATATAATATAAAGACAACAAATACATCTTTAACACCTTTGAAAGACTAAATTCCGCTGGACAAGAAAAGTTCTTTAGTTTATAGAAATCCATGTGATTGCGACAAAGTTTACATATAGGAAACCATGCAATATCTAGGGAAGCGGATACAACAACACAAATACGATTACAGAAATGATCGTATGTATTACGAAGACAAAACTGCTTTGGCTAAACACCACTTCCAAACGGGCCATCACTTTCAATTTGACGAGATAAAAATTGTGGACATAGAAAACAATGTCTATAAAAAACGTGTGAGTGAAATGATCCACATACAGTCAAACAACACAGTCAACAAAAAAAACAGATGCTGATGGATTGAAGATCTATCTTAAATGTAATTTATTTCTATTTGGTTTTAATGTTTTGTCTTTTGTTTTGCATATTGTCGGTTTGTTATCAGGCACACCCACAAATACCCACACACACACATACACACACACGCCACGAGGACCCAATGCACGAGGGTGATGTACAGATCACACAACTACACCACCGTAACTTTAGCAACATAGAAGTCTATCATCCTTTTCCATGCATCCTCAAACCCGCCCTCCTCCACACATACATACACACACCAGTAATAGGGTTATACGGGTGCTGGATCATTTTTGAGGAGGGACCTTGACCTTGACCTTGATTATGGGACAGGTGTTGTCTATGAAAGTACTATTTTATTGTTGGCCTTGGAGCTGGTATTAACATTGACTCTCAAGCTCGCATATTTTGCCTGTGTGTGGTCTGAAAATTATTTGGTCTTGGCTTTAAAATATAGGTGGGGTTTTCTATGGATTTAGTAGGTAGTGTCCTTGAGATAATGTAGAATTTAATCAGCATTAATTCTCAAAGCTCGAATGTTTTGACCTTGGGTGGTCTGAAAAATCTTTGGCCATGATGGCCATTATCGCAGCGTGAAGAATACGAAATTAAAAAAGAAAAGATTTTTAATGATCAAGTTGTAGCGATGCACGATGACGAACTTATATTTCTGGCGAATGAAAATCCAAATCCAATAGTTAGCCGCATCGCAGCTTTGAGTTCCATTAATGAAGAAGCAGATGAATATATGGGTATATTTGAAGAGGAACCAGAAGAAATAGAGTGTATCGGAAAAAAGGGCATTGCTAAAATTAGAAAAAGCTCTGTAGAAATGGCAGAGGTTTCTAATGCCAGTTACCTGAAAAGTGATCAGTATCACGCAATCCTATTATGTGGTGACCTCGAGGTATGGAGGTAAATATAAGTTGTGTTACCAGTGTCTGGATAGATTTTCGAAAAAATGCCCTAATGGTGCTGCGGAATGTGTGTGTACAGACTACAAGTGGGAGATGATGTGCTGCTTTAAAATATCTAAAAATGCATGTGTAGCATGTACGCAACCAATTTTTTAATTCACCAGGCCTGAAATATGTTTAGTGTGCAACGCGGGAACAAAAACAACAATTTTAGATCACACGGTATGATGATCAAAAAAAAATTAAATTATGTAAGTAGGGTGTAAGATGACAGAATAGTTTAACCTTGAAAAACAGTTTGTGTTGGGGTTTTCCTAATGCTATGCACTCCTTAAGTGGGGGTATGTTGAAGAACTGCATATAAATAAAACTCGAGAAAACCAAACTCATCAGTTTCAGATCTGATTTTCAAGTTGTTCTTGTAGTAAAAAATTTGTTCAAGTGTAATAAGTAAAGTAAAATAATTTAAATATACTATGGACATAACAAAAAGTGTGTTAGATCAAATAAATTTTGAGATTAATAAAGAGAACAATTCTTTTGAATTAAAAACGTTTGATTCTCTTAAAGTTAATAATATTTATATTATTAAAGGAATGGCTGTTCTTCATACCCGTTTTGTAAAATCAATTTTAGTAACTTTATCTGATCAATCTGATACATTTAAAACATTTTTACCCAAACGAGTTCTGGAAACGATTAAAAATGATTTTATGGATGCTGTTAATGAACAAAGTGATAAATATAAAATAACATATTTAGGACAAAGTGTACCTAGTTATGCTGGTGGAAAAAGCAAATCTCTATTTGAATTTGATATGTTTTGCAATATTACATTTAAGTTACTATCAAAAAGTATTTAAAAAAAGAATGATCAGTGAAATAGAAAAACACATCTCAGACTTGTGTTTGCAACTGCTAGAAGACGCTGAATATATGGCAAAATCACATCAATGTGTGTAATTTGTGGATTTGTAAGCATCTTGTAATTTTTTGTGACAAGTTATCAATGAAGGGAATTTGTAATATTTTTTTCATCTTTTTTGGTTGGTTTTTGTTTCTGTTTTTAAATTTGTCTATAGTTCTGTTTATAAAATTAATGGGATAGTTATTGTTTTTCAAAATTATTTTAATTTTATTTATATTTTCAGGGTAATGGCTCTGTATATAGACCATGGATAGTGCCAATTTTGTTGGACACAGGATGATTGGAAAGGTAATTTAATAAGCGCCCTGAATTTGTTGGTTTTGAGTACCAATTTGTTACTAAGCTTCTATTTTGTTTCCTATGAATTTCTATGTCTAAAAAACTAATGCTCATATCTCTCTTAGTTTCCATTGTAAATTGCAGAGACTTATGAAAACTATTAAATGTGGTAAGTAGGAGGTTTAGTTGATCTTTTGGTGCTGACTAAATTGTGTCGTCAACATATACATAAATAAATGCGATCTGGAAGGGTAGTTTTTTTAGGACTTGTGTAATAAGGTAATTCATTATTATATTGGCTAGTATTGGTGATGCAGGGTTACCCATTGCAGAGCCATCTTTTTGTAAATAAATGTTTTTTTGGTATGAAAAGGAGCTTGTCTCAAAGCAATAAGTGATCAAATCCATCAGTGTTGTTCTTGAGATATCAGTATAGCTTGAAATGAATTTATAATGTTTTTTGTATTATTTCCATCACTAGTTGTTTGGGTATGTTAGTGAATAGGCTTACAATATCTAGAGAAACCAGTATATGATTCTGTGGTATTTTTTGTTCTTTTATTAGACTATATATATATTTTAGAGATAGTAAAATTTAGCAAGGTTGTACCCTGGGGAGTTAATGCAACTTACAACAGGCCCTAGATGAACCCCATTTTTGTGTGTCTTTCTTAGGCAGTAGAGCTTTCGTGGTACAGAGTTTTGGCGTTTTAATTGTTTTTTTTTACATTTCCAGTGAGTATTTTTCATTTCCAGTGAGTATCCCTTGGTTTTTTAAGTCTGTAATAATTTTGTTTGCCCTATTTTGAAACTTCTTTGCTCATCAGCACTGTGGAATTTCTCTTATCGGATTTGGAGACCATTAGATCAGGATGATCTTTGAAGGTGCAGTTAGACTGTGGTAGTGTAGTCGTCGTTGCATTGCAGCTGTAGTGAATTTTTTCCATAGATAATGCAGAACAGGATATTTTACAGATAAATAGTTAAAAATATTTTTTGGTATACGCTTTTTAATATAATTTACCTTGTTTAATGTTTTAAACAATTATTGGAGATAATAGACCCTTTTGCAAAATTTTTGAACGTGTTAAAAGATCCACCTTACATATTTCTTTTGTATTAACCAAGAAAGTTCCGGTTTTTCTTAACATAAGTTTAAAAATGCTTTAGTTTTAAAATTAGGGTTGATTGGGTACCAAAGATGGACAAACTCAAACTTGGGAAAGCAAAAAATGTGGAAATTTTGTATTTGCATACATACATACAGTCAATAGTGTGTTCAGTGGTATTAGAGATAAATTAACAAGGTACTATAGTAGTTGTATCTGATCCGCTGATTAATCATTCTGATTTATTATAATTGCGAAGAAATTAGAGCCTTTTTTATGAGTGAGAAAAAGCGCATACTTTTAGCATTACGTCGCTTGCATGGACAAATTATATCAAATAATTTACCTTCTTCATGTTCTATATTGCTTTAGAAAAGTTATAGTACCGTATTATCAGGGGTGCACGGTGGTTGTAGTAAAAAAAACTCACACAGAGATAGGTAGATACTTTCGGGCGCACATGAATCTATCTATGAACCCCATTTATCTACGGCCTTGCTATATATTTACATACAACCCTCAATCCATTATAACATAAAAGATTCTTTTCAGTTTTCCAGTCTAATAAAAGAACAAAAAATACCCCAAAATAATATATTTGTTTCTCTAGATGTTGTAAGCCTATTCATTAACATACCCAAACAACTAGTGATCGAAATAATACAAAAACATTATAAATTCATTTCAAGCTGTACTGATATCTCAAGAACAACACTGATAAATTTGATCACTTATTGCTTTGAGACAAGCTACTCTTCATACCAAAAAAAAAAAATTATTTACAAAATGATGGCTCTGCAATGGGCAACCCTGCATCGCCCATACTAGCCAATATAATAATGAATCACCTTATTACACAAGTCCTAAAAAAACCGCCCTTCAGATCCCATTTGTTTATGTATATGTTGATGACACAATTTAGTCAGCACCAAAAGATCAACTAAACCTGCTACTTACCACATTTAATAGTTTTCATAAGTTTCTGCAATTTACAATGAAAACTGAGAGAGATATGAGCATTAAATTTTTAGACATAAAAATTCATAGGAAACAAGATGGAAGCTTAGTAACAAATTGGTACTCAAAACCAACAAATTCAGGGCACTTGTTAAATTACCTTTCCAATCATCCTGTGTCCAACAAAATTGGCACTATCCATGGTCTCCTACACAGAGCCATTACCCTGAACGACTCACAGTTCCATGACAAAAATATTAATAAAATTACAATAATTTTAAAAAACAGTAACCATCCCATTCGTTTTATAAACAGAACTATAGACAAATTTAAAAACAGAAACAAAAACCAACCAAAAAAATATGAAAAAAA
Organism: Oxystoma pomonae; assembly: GCA_963921995.1. Taxonomy (NCBI): domain Eukaryota; kingdom Metazoa; phylum Arthropoda; class Insecta; order Coleoptera; family Brentidae; genus Oxystoma; species Oxystoma pomonae. Next base: position 62,447,388 of record OY998168.1, on the reverse strand, counting down.
ATATTACAAATTCCCTTACATTGATAACTTGTCAAAAAAAATTACAAGATGCTTACAAACCTACAATAATACAATATCCCTTGCATATTATAACATAAAAACAACAGACACATTTTTTACACCTTTGTAAGACCAAATTCCGCTGGACAAATTTTTTTTTTCAGTTTATAGTACTCAAAACCAACAAATTCAGGGCGCTTGTTAAATTACCTTTCCAATCATCCTGTGTCCAACAAAATTGGCACTATCCATGGTCTCCTACACAGAGCCATTACCCTGAACGACTCACAGTTCCATGACAAAAATATTAATAAAATTACAATAATTTTAAAAAACAATAACTATCCCATTCGTTTTATAAACAGAACTATAGACAAATTTAAAAACAGAAACAAAAACCAACCAAAAAAAAAAAAAATATTACAAATTCCCTTACATTGATAACTTGTCAAAAAAATTACAAGATGCTTACAACATGCTTATATCCCTTGCATATTATAACATAAAAACAACAGACACATTTTTTACACCTTTGTAACACCAAATTCCGCTGGACAAAATTTTTTTTTCAGTTTATAGAATTCCATGTGAATGCAACAAAGTTTAGATAGGGGAAACCATGCAATATCTAGGGAAACGAATACAACAACACAAATACGAATGCAGAAATGATCGTATTTATTACGAAGACAAAACTGCTTTGGCTTAACACCACTTCCAAACGAGCCATCACTTTCAATTTGACGAGATAAAAATTGTGGACATAGAAAACAATTTAAAAAGGGATTTAGTGAGGGTGAATAAATAAAAAAAAATTGAGGGAAAGCTCGCTATTCATTGATTTTCATAAAAAACAATCTCTATAAAAGACGTGTGAGTGAAATGATCCACATACAGTCAACAAAAAACAGAAGCTGATTGATTGAGTGGACTATACAGTAACATCTTACAATTGTACAATTCCGAATAGTAATAGCTCTTTATTGTGAATCACAATCTCTTTTTTGTTCAAAGATCTATCTTGAATGTCATTTATTTCTATTTGGTTTTAATGTTTTGTCTTTTGTTTTGCATATTGTCGATTTGTTATCAGACTATACCATGAACAAATACCCACACATAACCAAACACACCCACACACACAGCCACAAACACATACACACACACACACACACACGCCACGAGGACCCAATGCAAGAGGGTGATGTACAGATCACACAAATACACCACCGCAACTTTGGGAACATGGAAGCCTACCATCCTTTTCCATGCATCCTCAAACCTCACTCCCCCACACATACATACACACACCTACATGACCCAATGCACGAGGGTGTTGTACAAATCACAAAGCTACACCACCGCAACTATGGGAACATGGAACCCTACCATCCTTGTCCATACACATCATCATCATAACCAAACACACCCACACACCCGTACACACACCCACAAACACCAACACACACACACACCATGAGGACCCAATGCACAAGCGTGATGTACAGATCACACAAATACACCACCGCAACTTTGGGAACATGGAAGCCTACCATCCTTTTTCATGCATCCTCAAACCCACCCCCCACACAAACATACATACACCTACAATGACCCAATGCACGAGGGTGGTGTACAAATCACACAGCTTTGGGAACATGGAACCCTACCATCCTTATCCATACACATCATCATCATAACCAAACACACCCACACAACCACACACACACCCACAAACACCCACACACACACACGCCACGAGGACCCAATGCATGAGCGTGATGTACAGATTACACAACTACACCACCGCAACTTTGGAAACATGGAAGCCTACCATCCCTTTTCATGCATACTCAAACCCCCCCCCCCCACACACACAAACAGAAAAACACCTACAATGACCCAATGCACGAGGGTGGTGTACAGATCACACAGCTACACCACCGCAACTTTGGCAACATGGAACCCTACCATCCTTGTCCATACATATCTTCATCATAACCAAACACACCCACACACCCGCACACACACCCACAAATACCCACACACACACGCCACGAGGACCCAATGCATGAGCGTGATGTACAGATCACACAATTACACCACCGCAACATTGGAAACATGGAAGCATACCATCCTTTTTCATGCATCCTCAAACCTCCCCATCCCCACACAAACATACAAACACCTACAATGACCCAATGCACGAGGGTGGTGTGCAGATCACACAGCTACACCACCGCAACTTTGGGAACATGGAACCCTACCATCCTTGTCCATATACGCTCAAACCCCCCTCACCACATACATACACACCATTGCACACAAAAGAAAAATAGGTCCCATGGGTTGGTGTTTGCTCATAGATCTGACTTTGTGATATTGAAAGTATGTGTTCTATTACTTGTTTGCAATAGTAGCCTATATTTTAGTTTTTAAGGTTGACAACCATATTTTAATTGTATAATGTCTCAAAAAATAAATTCATTTTATATATATTACATAAAAAGTTGATATATGGGGGCCGCCCACAGATTATACAGCCTTAAGGGGAAGAACTTAGATTTAAGTTAATTAAAATAAATTAAGGAATGGTCAAAAAATTAAATGGTTGGGAGAGGGAAAGAATGTTTTAAGCATTTTTAATTTATTAAAATCTTGAAAGTTTTCAAATGGAATTTTCTGGAAATGTTCAGAGTTGCGGAAAACGGATGGGTGTTAAGATCTGTGGACAGTCCCAGCCGTCACTGCTGCTTGCTTTAAACGCACCCCTCCGCGCAAAGTGCTTTCGAGAAAAATAGATATAACCTCACAAAAAAAAGGTTTAATTTTACATTCATTGACCAAATTTTAAGAGACATGGCGTGTTTTTTCAGCGGGGCAGCAGTGATCGCAAGGAGCATGAGATACTGATAGACTAAGTTAGTGATAGACCACTATAATTTTTTAGCTCTTGAATTAGTGTATAAACGCAATATTGACCAGTGTAGTAAATGTGTTTTGTTCCATTTCAGGATCGAAAAAGAACAAATATAGTCCGAAATGTACCAAAGAAAAGTAAGTGTTTCTCTTTGCCCATATATCCTACACCCACAAAATAAGTAAATAAGTTACCATAGGATACAAAATGCATCAAAACAATGAAGAGGGTTTTTTCACTCACATCAAACAGCAATATGGTGAACAAGCACATTCCTCATTGAAGGGTTGGTCAAACAATGTAGTAAATGTGTTTTGTTCCATTTCAGGATCTAGTTAGCTAACTTAAAGAACAGGAAAATATTTCTTTTAAAGTGTAGATCCTATGACATTCTACCCAAACATTTAAATGGAAGCATTAAATGCCTATACCCGATCTATACGGGCAATCACCCTTTCCAAGAAAAGGCAGATATCATAGCCCGAAGCTTCAAAAAAGCCATACTCAATTTGGAGATTAACATAACCTTTTGGAGTTTAAAAACCACTACAAAATGCACTGAAGAGCTAAAAACCAAATTCAGTGAGCTTGTCCCAACAGATATTTTTCAGAATCGTACAACTAAAATCAATAAAAGATTTAAGAAAGCATTCGAGATAGCTAAAGCAACTAACCAAAAAAAACTGCAGTCACTTTGTGATTCACAAAGTGAGATATGCTACAACACAAATAACAACTACTTATACAATTACACTGATATACAAGTACCGCGGGAAGTAGAATCAGCGCTGAGCCTTGGGCCTAAATTTGGACTCCCACTAGTCAAACATGAGATTCCAATACCTACACTCATTAAAGATTTGGAATAATGTATCCAAGCTCAAAATATCCCAAATGAGCAAAAGGACAATTTGAGGGCACAAACAACTAACATTATCACAAATTATTACCAAAAGATAACTACAAGACCGAACAACCTTGCGAGAACAGTAAAAACCACCAAACAATTCCTTAAAGATCTTCCTGATCTAATGGTCTTCAAATTGGATAAAAGAAATTTCACCTTGCTGATGAGCAAAAAAGAATATCATAAATATGTAAAGGAAACGCTCAGCGACTCAAACATTTACGAAACTACACCTAAAGACCCGACAAATAAGTTTCAAAATAGTGCAAACAAACTTATTACAGACCTAAAAAACCAAGGGATATTCAATGAATGAAGAAAAACAATTAAAACGCCACAACTCTGTATCACCAAAGGTCTACTGCCTAAGAAAGACACACAAAAATGGGGTTCAGCTACGGCCTGTTGTAAGTTGCATTAACTCTCCAAGGTACAACCTTGCTAAATATTTACATACAACCCTCAATCCATTAGCATCAACTTTTCACTGTAACATAAAAGATTCTTGTCAGTTTTCCAGTCTAATAAAAGAACAAAAAATACCACAAAATCTTATACTGGTTTCTCTAGATATTGTAAGCCTATTCACTAACATACCCAAACAACTAGTGATCGAAATAATACAAAAACATTATAAATTCATTTCAAGCTATACTGATATCTCAAGAATAACACTGATGGATTTGATCACTTATTGCTTTGAGACAAGCTACTTTTCATAACAAAAAACATTTATTTACAAAAAGATGGCTCTGCAATGGGTAACTCTGCATCGCCAATATTAGCCAATATAATAATGAATCACCTTATTACACAAGTCCTAAAAAACTACCTTTCCAGATCCCATTTATTTTTGTATATGCTGACGACACAATTTAGTCAGCACCGAAAGATCAACTAAACCTCCCACTTAACACATTTAATAGTTTTCATAAGTCTCTCCAATTTACAATGGAAACTGAGAGAGATATGAGCATTAGTTTTTTAGACATAGAAATTTATAGGAAAAAAGATGGAAGCTTAGTAACAAATTGGTAAACCAACAAATTCAGGGCGCTTGTTAAATTACCTTTCCAATCATCCTGTGTCCAACAAAATTGGCACTATCCATGGTCTCCTACACAGAGCCATTACCCTGAGCGACTCACAGTTCCATGACCAAAACATAAATAAAATTAAAATAATTTTAAAAAACAATAACTATCTCATTCATTTTATAAACAGAACTATAGACAAATTTAAAAAAAGAAACAAAAATCAACCAAAAAAAGATGAAAAAGAAATATTACAAATTCCCTTACATCGATCCGCTGGACAAAAAAAGTTCTTTAGTTTATAGAATTCCATGTGAATGCAACAAAGTTTACATAGGGAAACCATCTAGGGAAATGGATACAATACGATTGCAAAAATGATCGTATGTATTACGAAGACAAAACTGCTTTGGCTAAAACCACTTCCAAACCGGCCATCACTTTCAATTTGACGAGATAAAAACTGTGGACATAGAAAACAATCTCTATAAAAGACGTGTGAGTGAAATGATCCACATACAGTCAAACAACACAGTTTTGTCCTTTGCTTTGCATATTGTCGGTTTGTTATCAGGCACCCACAAACACCCACACGCACACACACCACGAAGACCCAATGCACGAGGGTGATGTACAGATCACACAACTACACCACCGCAACTTTGGGAACATGAAAGCCTAACATCCTTTTCCATGCATCCTCAACCCTCCCCCCCCTCCCACATACATACACATACCTACAATGACCCAATGCACGAGGGTGGGGTACAGATCACACAGCTACAACACCGAAACTTTGGGAACATGGAACCCTACCATCCTTCTCCATACACATCATCATCACAACCAAACACACCCGCACTAACACCCACCAAAACCCACACACACACACACACACGCCACGAGGGCCCAATGCACGGGGTGATGTACAGATCACACAACTACACCACCGCAACTTTGGGAACATGGAATCCTACCATCCTTTTCCATGCATCCTCAAACCCCCCCCCCCCCACACACACATACATACACACACCTACAATGACCCAATGCACAGTGTGTACGGATCACACAGCTACACTATCGCAACTTTGGGAACATGGAACCCTACCATCCTTGTCCATACACGCTCAACCTCCCCCCCCCCACATACATACACACCACACAAAAGAAAAACAGGTCCCATGGGTTGGTGTTTGCTCATAGATCTGACTTTGTGATATTAAAAGTATGTGTTCCATTCCGTGTTTGTAATAGTACTATATATTTTAGTTTTTAAGGTTGACAACCATATTTTAAAACAAAATTATGATTGTTTTCCACAAACCAAAACTACACTTTTTTGCACTCGACGCGCCTTTCGCTAACAATGTTAGCATCATCAGGAGACGATAAACAATGAACTAAATTAATCTACGCTCTATCTTATATACAATCCTTTAGTGGGCGGAGATAAGACTAATAATTTGTGATTGATCACGATTTTTAATCCTTTCTCCCCTCGACCAAAGAATAAAGTGTACTAAACGGGATGGGTCCTCTATCTTTATTTATTTTTATTTCTTATAACTAAAGTATCTAGAAATGGCATTGTACCGTTGTTCTCTGTTTCATAAGTAAATTTAATAGTGGGAAATTTGTTATTTATTTTTTCCATAAAATTTTCAACACTAGTTACTTTAGTGTTGAATACTGCAAACACATCGTCTACATACCTGAACCATACTCTGGGGAAATACTTAAATTCTTTACTTATATCTTATAACGGTACACTGCCATTTCTAGATACTTTAGTTATAAGAAATAAAAATAAATTGGACTTTGACCTATACAGAAAAGGCACGGCCACCAACAGGTATATTCCAAATGACTCTTTTCATTGCTTACAACATAAGTTTGCAAGTTTGCACTTTTTAACATATAGATTAGTAAATTTCCCCTTAAACAAAGAAAGATTTGAAGCAGAAAAGAAAAGGATTAGGAATATAGCTGGCGAAAATGGTTACGACGAAGGCTTAGTAAATAAGCTGATAAATAGACATTCTTTTCAAAAGACCTTTCGGAATTCTACCTTTTTCAGACAAAAAGATACCTGCGACTCAAAATTTGTATCAATTCCTTATAATCCTAATTATACGAAAGGATTACACAAAGTATTTAATAACACCGGTCTTAAATTAGTATATCAATCCGGTAACACAATAAGAAGCTTACTAGGAAATCCCAAGGATAAAACTACAGTTCTAGAAAAAAGTGGAATTTACGAAATTAGTTGCATGGATTATGACAAAAAATATGTTGGCCAAACGAGACGCTCTATTCAAACACGTTTTAAAGAACACTTAGCACACTTAAAATACGGAAGAACAGAAAAGTCAAGTGTGGCCGAGCATGCTTTTGAAAACAATCATAGATTCACATTAGATAACCTAAAACTTCTAAAAAGTGTACCAAACAAAAGACTTTTGAATGCATATGAAAGTATGGAAATCATTAAATCCAGAAATAGTTTAAATAAAGATAGAGGACCCATCCCGTTTAGTACACTTTATTCTTTGGTCGAGGGGAGAAAGGATTAAAAATCGTGATCAATCACAAATTATTAGTCTTATCTCCGCCCACTAAAGGATTGTATATAAGATAGAGCGTAGATTAATTTAGTTCATTGTTTATCGTCTCCTGATGATGCTAACATTGTTAGCGAAACGCGCGTCGAGTGCAAAAAAGTGTAGTTTTGGTTTGTGGAAAACAATCATAATTTTGTTTTAGTGCAACCAAAGGTTCCAAATTCCCAACATAACCATATTTTAATTGTATAATGTCCCAAAAAACATATTCATTTTATATATATCACATAAAAAGTTGATATATGGTGGCCGCCCACAGATTATACAGCCTTAAGGGTAAGAAATTAGATACAACTTAATTAAAATAAATTAAAGAATGGTCAAAAAATTAAATGGGTGGGAAAAAGAGAGAATATTTTAAGCATTTTTAATTTATTAAAATCGTGGGAGTTTTCAAATGGAATTAGATGTTCAGAGTTGTGGAAAACGGATGGGTGTTAAGATCTGTGGACAGTCCCAGCTCATGGTGCCGTCACTGCCGCTTGCTTTAAACGCACCCCTCAGCGGAAAGCGCTTTCGAGAAAAATAGACATAACCTCACAAAAAAAACAAATTCCATGCCGATTTCAGGTTTAATTTTACATTGATTAACCAAAGGCGTTTTCTCGCGTTGAAATTGTTTAAAATGTTTTTAAAAAGTTCGAAACATTTGTTTTCTCGCGTTGCAACGGTGACGTCACATCTAAACTGGTTAAAAATATTTTGAAACGGAATCCACTCTAGTTTTAAAACTGACGCGTGCGTAGAAGATACGTCATTTTGTTTTAACCTAAGATTTTTTTTTGTTTTTGCATGAAAATGGATGAACAAAATGTTATATTTAAAAAGTTCGTGGAACGTGAAGGTGAAGTTATCAAAAATCATAAAAATGAAGTCCTGTGTGAGATGCAGGATTTTGAAGGTAAGTTTGACCTGACTTACTGTTTTTAGGGCCATCCATCTAACCCCTTATTTAAAACCTCGATGGTGCTGTTTACCTGGGATTTATAAACTCGGCGGCGCTGTACTGTTCGACAGTGGCGTATTTTTCTTATTCTTACTAAGGGAGAAATAAAGAGATATGCCACCATCGAAAGTAACAGTAGCATCGAGTTTAGAATTGGAGGGTTATTGCTCGATCTCTATGTTTCGTTTTTTTTTTACTAAGGAACAATAACTGTTGACTATGCATAATGACAACTACTGTTGAACAGTAACAGTACCTTATAGTTTATAAAGGTCAATTCATGCTCGGCATGTATTACATCAACATGGGCTGGTTTTTTACTGTATAAACATATGTTGATCTCAATTGCGAACATAAACTGACCATAAATAGAGGGTATATCTGTACCAGATTTAGGACAGTGTCAACAATTATTAGTACAACTTCAGGATCGGATTGAATCTGTATAGAAATCATTGCATCTTTGAGTTTTATATATCACCAAAGAAATTTCAAAAATAACTCAATCCCATGTGAATATATAGTAATAGTATAGCAACATATATGGGACTTGCAACATCGGAATTTTTAATGATTAAAGAGGAAGTGTGTATATCTAAGGGTTGTTTTATGGTGCCAACATAAGACTGGTTTTAGTTAGGGACCCTGTATGTATGAATGATTTTACATACATACAGGGTCTCTAGGTCTAATTTAGTACTTAAAAACAGATAAAGATACTCTAAAAATTAAGCAACAGTATCAAATACTCAGCCAAATCCAAAATAGGTACTGTAATAACTGCTTTATATTGCTCTAAGAGCTTATAATTAATATATTTTCTCTTTTAAAAAAAACCATGGCACACTGGCCTTAAAGCATCGCTTAAAGCCTAATTACCTTTCTGAAATAATGTCAAGGAAGGTTTACCCAGCAACATAATGCATAATGGATAAATTTAGTGCTTATAGTTTTTTACCTGTCTTGTTCCACCATATAAGTACTATGCTGGAAAAAGCTAGAGACATAAAATAATGCACTAAATTTATTCATTTGGCTTTACATGAGGCTTTACATTACTGTTTATTATTTTCTTTTTTCTATAATGTTACTTCTATTGGTCTTCCAAAAAAAAGTGCTTAATTTAGTAAAACATTGTTTATATAAGTATATATCTTTAATTTTAGGAAATGCATATGAGATATTTGTTGCCATGTCAACCCTGGAAGAATGCAGAATTATTAAAAAGTCTGTGGAAGCTGCAGCAAAGTTAAATTGTGGAACAAAGGGAAAAGCAAAACCACCCTCAGTGAATAATACCATTTGTAATTTTTGGAAAACTGCAAAAAATCAGAGTGATGAGGACCGCCAAGCAACATTTGTTTTGCTTGATCTTAGAAAGCAATATCATAAAGAATTTAGCCATAAAAAAACTGCAAAAAATTTAGTTTGGGGGAAAATAGCAACAAAAATGAATGAAATGGGATATTTTGTCGGTGAAGGTCTGGAAGGGAGGGAGAAAGTAAAACAAAAATTCGCAAATTTGCAAACGTCTTATCAGAAATATCTGCAAAGGAGGCAACAAACAGGAGAGGGAACTGTAGATAAACCGCCGTTTTTTGATGAACTTGATGACATACTAGGAGATAAACATAAATTTATCCCACCATTTGTCATAGATTCTGAAAAATCTTCACCCAAAAAAGACACAAAAGTTACAACAAATGAATATGTGACAGCAGTAACAGAAACTCAAGACTCTAAAGAAGCAAACAGCAGTTGTACTCAGAAGGAAAATAGCGGGGAAAATAGATTTGGAAAAGTGAAGAGTACTGTGCGCCCACCAAAAAATAGGGTGGTTGATGTTATACAAGAGATGCACAAGGAAAGCCTGGAACAAAGGAAGAGTGAGTTTACAGCACTTGTAGACCTTTTAAAGGAGGAAAATAAACAACGGCACACTGAGCTCATGGCAGTAGTGGAAGCATTAAATAAAAAAGAAAGCAAGACGAGAAAGAGGGGTAGGTCACATAGTGATAGTGAATAGTCAAAGCACTTGTTTATCAAAGGTATTACTTATTTGTTTCTTCATTTTGTAGTATTTGTTAGTCTCTTCTGAAGAAAATTACTAAAAATGCATAGGAAACTTTTAAGAAGCTCAATGAGAGTAGTTTTTTCTGACATAATTAATAGTTTTCTTGTGGAAGTGCATATTATACCAAGAGGTGCCTGAATGCCAACATAAAAAATTATCAAAAACTAATTACAACAACAAAATACTCATTTTTTTTGTTAAGGATACACATTTCTATGTAATGGAGTGAGCTAGAAATAATCATATCCAAAGTCTCAAAAAACAATATTTTAAAAACCTGTTTTGAGCTCCAAACCTATTGATTTATAATTTTTGTGTTATATAATGTTAGTATTACATAAAAAGTACCCCAAAGCAAAAAAATTAATATTATTAAAAACCAATCATTACCAATTTTAAGGTCACTCTTATATATATACAACATCACTTTGTAAGATAGAAAAAGTTAAATTTTACTTGCCTAATAACATACATACATACATATTGGGAGGTCAAATTAGGTTTTTCAAAATACCCTTTTTCAGACTTTATAACATTTCTAATCCACTCTGGACACATAAAATGTCTATCCCAAAGAAAAATTGTGTATTTTGGCCATGCCACTAACTTAAAGAAATATAGTTTTTGAGCCCACCAGTTTTTACGTGATTGTTCCTAATTTCAGGCACACCATGTACTTTTAATATTTAGGCGTTTTTTATTGTTTAAGAAAACTTGTTCCTTTATTTTTTAGGATTTGTTAAAGTCTCTTCTGAAGAAAACTGTTAAAAATGTATATGAAACTTTTACCATTAAGATTAAACTCATGCAATGAGAGTAGTTTTTTAGACTTTTATGAGCCTGAAGTACCTAACAGTTTTCTTGTAGAAGTGCACATTATATTTTTAGTATTTAAGTGTTTTTTGCTTTGAGAAAACTCAAGATTTCTTTAGAACTGTTCAAATAGAAATTTACTTTCAACAAGGCAATATTATAGTTAAGACATTCATACCATTAAGGCCTGGAAGACTACAAACATACAGCAGTCTTATTTTAAGTAACTCTTAAAAACTATACTGCTCTAATAAAAATGATTGAACCTTTTTTGTAAACCTGCACCTTTCAATCAAAATACAAACTTGGGATTAGGAGAAAAGATAAGAATTTCTGGCAGATTCTAAATTAGGTAATGTTTATGGTACAGGGTGATTATAAAGTTTACCCCCCTTAACTTGATTACTATATATAACAGCTACAAAATTTTTTTAAATACAAAAGTCATTCCTCGATCTAAATTTTTTAAAATATACAGGGTGTTTTCTATCCTTTTCTTATGTAAAAGAAACACCTTGTAAAGTTTCAAAATTTGATATTAGGAATGTCGATTCACGTATTTGACATGCATCACTTTCGTATTTAAAGTTTTTTTTTTCTAGCTACTATGGTAATCAAATTAAGGGGGTATAAACTTTATAATGAATCACCCTTTACCTAGTTTTCAAGAAATTACTAAAAAACTAACTGCTCTGTTTGTAGTGGGGTATGTCTCTATATTTCACTTTAATGAGATTTTGCTTTTGGTTTAATGTTTTTGAATAAAAAAAGTTTTAATATATATAAATTTTTGTTTTATTAAAAGTTATAAACAAAATTAGTAAATATTAATATTATACTAATTTTAGAGAGCTTGGGCAATTCTCAGTCTTTTGTTAATTCCAAAAATATTGGCTGGGCCATCATACTCTTCAACTGGGTCATCATCTTCTGGCACGATTATGTTCTCATCCCATTCTTCTCCATTTAAGTAGCAAAAGTTGTGCAGAACACAACATGCAACTATTATCTTTACGGTCCGTTCTACCGAGTTCACATCAATATAGTTTAGTACTCTCCATCTAGCCTTTAGTATTCCAAATGTATGCTCAATGACTATGCGGGTTTTGCTCAACAAATAATTGAACCTTCTTTGCCAGGGAACAAGGTTTCCATTGTCCCTAAAATAAATCACTATATTTTATTATTTATTACTCAAAATTGTATTTAGGTGTAAACAGTTGATAAATTGTCAAAGCGCTTCTGGTCTGTTTAGACCATCAACAGTGCTTTAAAATAAGGAATAAAATATTTTATAGATAAAGTCGTCTAGGACTTTACCTATAAACATTTTAATAGGTATTATTTATTTTACAGCACTGGTAATGGTCTAAACTAAAATGTTTTGAAATTAAACCAACTCTTTACTTTACGATATTTGATAAACAGCGCATCCCTTTAAGAAAAGCTGCGACCGCCACTGTACTAAGCCAATGATTTAATTCAACCTATAGAATTTGGGGGAAACAGTACCTATACCCATATAGGCTTACATACCTAAATGGAGTTAAAGTCCATTTTAACAATGGATATGCTTTGTCTCCTACTAAATGATGTTCCAAGGTTGGAAAATACTTGGTTCTTTGTATATTATTTGCCACCTTGTGATAGATTTCTGAATTTTGGAAAATCTAAAAAATTAGAAAAAATGAAACACCTATATTTCAGTCAATAAGGAAAGCTTTAGGATCTTTATAAATCATATTTGTGAGAACTGCTGTGCGAATCCTAGAAGAAAATACTGATTTAGAATCTTCCCAGTTTACTCTATCGCTGGCAGTTTTCTTTCTTGCTGAAAGCCCGGCCCCCTGCTTCACAGCTGCTTTAATATGGGTTCTCAGACTTCTTATATTTCTTAAACAGGCCTCAATATGCTGTCTTTCGCCCATACTTTTGACTTTTTTTAATTATTTATCCATTCTCTTTATTCCAAGAGCACATTCTCGTAGTCCCTCCCTAGCTACTTTTTCATCATATTGAGGTGTTAGAAACTTTAATATGGCAGCGATATGTTTTACCACATCAGCAAAGGGAGACATCTTCTGTAAGAAAAACAGTGAAATAAGTCTATATTGTGTAATAGAAAGTCTCTGCACTACGTGGTCCAAACTTAATCTCTTCTGTTTAATGATCTAGAAATGAAAATGATTCAAACTAAAAGTGTCAAGGTTTTATATTCAATGAGAAACTGAATGGTTATTGTTACCAACTAATTTACATTGTTACCAACTTAACAATCAGTTTGGGGTTTTATTACATTATTACATGCGCAAATCAATATTCATTGCTGTTCGCATGACACACGTAATCAGTTTATTACCTACAGCTTACTTGAAGTGTTTCAAAATATGAACAAATCATTGATACCAACCAAATTTCATTGCTACCAACTATTTAAAGCCGTTTATTTAAATAATTATAGACAAAATGTGACAGAATCATTCATCAACCAGCTCTTTTTGTAAGCAGTAATGTCTGAAATCATGCGAGATTACATTAGGTTAAATCTAATTAAATGTTGTATCGAACAAGCATTTATTTAATCAAACTACTGCGGTGTATGCTTAGCTGCAAGTATGGTTTTCTATGAAGTAGCTAAGAAGTATGGAATAATAACAAATTTACAAGTCGGTACTAAGATGTATTCAAATGGAAATAAAATTTCACCTCATTTTTGGATTGAACATAATGATTTGATATACGATCCTACCATTGCCATAATGCGACACGATCTACCCCCCAGAATCTTGATGTTACGCATAGAAAAGGTGAATTTGTGTACAAAAGCATTGAAAATTTCAAAATGTTAAAAGTTTTCATGAATGTAAGAAGAGCAAGTCAACATCTAGCTATTTTAATAAGTCTCCAAATCATTTGATTATAGTGCGCCAAAATATTCATTAGATTGTAGGCAGCATATTCAAAAAATAAATGACTAAACTTATAACCGCCAAATCTATATTATTTTTACAAGTGCGTGCTATAAAACTAGATATTTGACATTATTTAATAGCAACTAAAATAGCTGATTTATATCGCCACGTTAAGACATTATTTCACCATACATTAAGTTAAAATATTTTTGGCAATAAATACCTATCAATCAGATGATTAAAGAATAAGTCTTAAAAATAATTAATACATAATTTAGATGTACTGACAAGGTACTGCAGACGTATTTCAGCTGTACTTTAGATGTACTTCAGCTATACTTCAGCTATACTTCAGATGTACTTCAGATGTACTTCAGCTGTACTTCAGATGTACTTCAGCTATACTTCAGATGTACTTCAGATATACTTCAGCTATACTTCAGCTGTACTTCAGATGTACTTCAGCTATACTTCAGATGTACTTCATCTATACTTCAGCTACACTACAGCTGTACTTCAGCTAAACCTTAGCTCTACTTCACATATAGTTCAGATGTACTACTTTAAACCTTTATTTGCTAAGTTGATGCTGTACGGTATAGATACGGTAAATTCAGAACACCAAACGGAAAACTTTTTTAAACCTTTCGTTGAAACTCCAAAACAAACTGCATTAAGTATTGTTCTATACAAAAATGCCCCCAATGAGGGAAACGTGTATGACGAAGTCTATGGCCCCCGATATGACAGCAATAAATGGATGTTGGGCGATAAAGAAATAATAATTGACGAAGAGAATATTGTTTTAGATGATCAAGTCTTTAAAAACACTTCTGGACTTCAAAACTTAATATTATTTAAAGAACCAAAACATTTAGTAGAGTAGAGCACCAGACATACAAACAAATTTTGAGCTGAGCCGGGTTCATCGTGATTCTAGAGGGCATTTACGAATGCATGCGTATAAGTCTAAATATAAGAACATTATTCGACCTTTATTTAAAAAGAAGACAAAGCCTAAATATTGTAAAACATCAACCTAGCGCAATATTAAAGCCTGATAAGGAAACGACAAGCCTATTATTAATATTTTTTGATGAATTTTTTGTCGATAAGTTGAAATACATACTTACTTTAAAAATCAGTTTACCTAGTTATTCTTAGACCTTAGTAACCCTAAAGACCAGTCATCCTCTCAAAACACCATGTAATTTGTATTCTAAATTAAAAGAAAAATTTTTTCAGACGCCTTTTATTATCTTAATACCATTCTTGTTAAAGGGCAATTTCATGACAACTTATGGGTCAAATATATAATAAATATATTTAAATTTTTGATGTCATTTTTCTCTCTCGTAAGATATACCAGAATGACAATATTTTAATGCATTATGTAGACTCTACGTTGTTGGTTTATCTGAAGAATTTAAAAATAAAATAATATTCATTTTTTATGCAAAGTCCAGGATATAACTAAAAATTGGTGGTAACTCGGTAATTTAGAAAGCGCTTTTTCTCTTAAACTAAAAGTAGTTTAAAATTATGACTTGCAAAATATGTTTCTTTTCACTAGATATAATAAAATGGTATGATATTGCTTTTCTTTACTTGCTTTGATTTTAAGTTAAATGTAATTTTTTCATTAAATATGGGACATTTCTTATGAAACTTTAATATTTTGTTTGCCTATATTTTAGCTATTAGCATTTATTTTATGATTTGGAAAAAAAAACGTCAAAAACCTTTATCACCCGTGGAATTGCTCTAAAGTATGAATAGAAAATGTTAAATTTAAATTAGTGATATATAAAAATATATGATTACATTCTTTAGTCGCTAAAAGGGAAAACCAAGAGTATTGTGGATTTTACCAAGAAATTTTAGTACCTTCTTTGGCTTAAAACTTTTTGTTACATTAAAATAGTTAGGTTCTGATATTTGTAATGTCTAGAAATACTATAAGAACAACTCATAAAAACTATATTTCTGATCAGGATATACCAGTTACAGGACCAATTCTCTAGTTGTAGAATTTTAATACCACTACCGAATTTTGTCTTAAGAATATATAAATTGATACCAAACATAGATTAAGTATATAAAACTCGTAATGGGTTTTTATTTAAAAAATAGTGTTTTTTGTGCCTAGGACCCGTGTTCCCAACTTTGATGACTTTACTACCGGTGGTGGGAGGTTCAAAATTTTTATGATCTGAAGCGTTTGTTATACGTCCTCATTAATATCATTAAGTTCAATTAGGAAATATTTGGTTATATGTATATATGTATACTGTTGGAACACTACTTCTTAAAGTGTCAGGCTCTCTTTTTGCGGTCACTCGTAAAAATATATGTATTTTTTTAATTCACTCGATAAAAGATTTCGGAAAAAAATCTGCAATTCTGATATCACTTATATTTTTGGACCTAACTGGCTTACTAATATAAGTAAGACATAATTTTCTGCATACTAGAAGTCTAAAATATCAACCTTATATAAAACAAAAATTACTTGTATAAATAATAATGAAAATAGTTAAAATGTCTCAGCCCACCTCCTGGGGTAATGATTACTCGTGTCTGTTTCACTAATTGCACAGAAACCACTTTAAATATCGCTGATTATAACCTCCAAATATACCAAAAATGTACTTACGTTATCAAGAATATACACTTTCAGTAAAGGTTTATTACTTCGTTGATGATAGTTGTTAAATAAATATCATTGGGTTGTTATTGATGACTGTATTTAAACATTTCGCTAAATCGATATCAGTATTAAAAGTTGAATACAGGATGTGTTGACTTCTATTTTTTTATTATACGAAATGGAATTTTGAACAAATGCACGTATAGATTATTTGTTGCAATAGCAAGTCAGCTTGTGCTTCTTAAGTGTATCTGGTTAGAGGATTCAGATGCAGATGCAGGTTTGATTAAGTTTTATATTAAAATTTAATTAAGATTTATCAATTTTTATTGTTGAAGATTTTTGGTAATACGCTATTTTTACCACAGTAAACGCTTATAATTGTTACGTTGCGTTTAATAAAAATTGAGTTTCATCAATTTTTTTTTTCTTTTTTTTTACGCCATCAAGGCAATTTTAATTTTCAAAAATTTTCTTGGCCTTAACATACCCAAACTGTTTTTCAAATTTTAAATTAAAAAATAACTGTATTCTTCGTGTCATATGACTGTCGAAGTGATTAAGGGCGTTTTATTTCTCGTTTCTGGACATTTTTAAAGTCGATATCAATTATGCAAAAAAAAATAGGATTTCTTGTGGAAAACATTAAAATTAAACCGTTAGGTTATCCGAACCCTCGGTAGTGGTATTAAAATTCTACAACTAGAGAATTGCTCCTGTAACTGGTATATCCTGATCAGAAATATAGTTTTTATGAGTTGTTCTTATAGTATTTCTAGACATTACAAATATCAGAACCTAACTATTTTAATGTAACAAAAAGTTTTAAGCCAAAGAAGGTTCTAAAATTTCTTGGTAAAATCCACAATACTCTTGGTTTTCCCTTTTAGCGACTAAAGAATGTAATCATATATTTTTATATATCACTAATTTAAATTTAACATTTTCTATTCATACTTTAGAGCAATTCCACGGGTGATAAAGGTTTTTGACGTTTTTTTTTCCAAATCATAAAATAAATGCTAATAGCTAAAATATAGGCAAACAAAATATTAAAGTTTCATAAGAAATGTCCCATATTTAATCAAAAAATGACATTTAACTTAAAATCAAAGCAAGTAAAGAAAAGCAATATCATACCATTTTATTATATCTAGTGAAAAGAAACATATTTTGCAAGTCATAATTTTAAACTACTTTTAGTTTAAGAGAAAAAGCGCTTTCTAAATTACCGAGTTACCACCAATTTTTAGTTATATCCTGGACTTTGCATAAAAAATGAATATTATTTTATTTTTAAATTCTTCAGATAAACCAACAACGTAGAGTCTACATAATGCATTAAAATATTGTCATTCTGGTATATCTTACGAGAGAGAAAAATGACATCAAAAATTTAAATATATTTATTATATATTTGACCCATAAGTTGTCATGAAATTGCCCTTTAACAAGAATGGTATTAAGATAATAAAAGGCGTCTGAAAAAATTTTTCTTTTAATTTAGAATACAAATTACATGGTGTTTTGAGAGGATGACTGGTCTTTAGGGTTACTAAGGTCTAAGAATAACTAGGTAAACTGATTTTTAAAAGTAACTATGTATTTCAACTTATCGACAAAAAATTCATCAAAAAATATTAATAATAGGCTTGTCGTTTCCTTATCAGGCTTTAATATTGCGCTAGGTTGATGTTTTACAATATTTAGGCTTTGTCTTCTTTTTAAATAAAGGTCGAATAATGTTCTTATATTTAGACTTATACGCATGCATTCGTAAATGCCCTCTAGAATCACGATGAACCCGGCTCAGCTCAAAATTTGTTTGTATGTCTGGTGCTCTACTCTACTAAATGTTTTGGTTCTTTAAATAATATTAAGTTTTGAAGTCCAGAAGTGTTTTTAAAGACTTGATCATCTAAAACAATATTCTCTTCGTCAATTATTATTTCTTTATCGCCCAACATCCATTTATTGCTGTCATATCGGGGGCCATAGACTTCGTCATACACGTTTCCCTCATTGGGGGCATTTTTGTATAGAACAATACTTAATGCAGTTTGTTTTGGAGTTTCAACGAAAGGTTTAAAAAAGTTTTCCGTTTGGTGTTCTGAATTTACCGTATCTATACCGTACAGCATCAACTTAGCAAATAAAGGTTTAAAGTAGTACATCTGAACTATATGTGAAGTAGAGCTAAGGTTTAGCTGAAGTACAGCTGTAGTGTAGCTGAAGTATAGATGAAGTACATCTGAAGTATAGCTGAAGTACATCTGAAGTATAGCTGAAGTATAGCTGAAGTATATCTGAAGTACATCTGAAGTATAGCTGAAGTACATCTGAAGTACAGCTGAAGTACATCTGAAGTACACCTGAAGTATAGCTGAAGTATAGCTGAAGTACATCTAAAGTACAGCTGAAATACGTCTGCAGTACCTCGTCAGTACATCTAAATTATGTATTAATTATTTTTAAGACTTATTCTTTAATCATCTGATTGATAGGTATTTATTGCCAAAAATATTTTAACTTAATGTATGGTGAAATAATGTCTTAACGTGGCGATATAAATCAGCTATTTTAGTTGCTATTAAATAATGTCAAATATCTAGTTTTATAGCACGCACTTGTAAAAATAATATAGATTTGGCGGTTATAAGTTTAGTCATTTATTTTTTGAATATGCTGCCTACAATCTAATGAATATTTTGGCGCACTATAATCAAATGATTTGGAGACTTATTAAAATAGCTAGATGTTGACTTGCTCTTCTTACATTCATGAAAACTTTTAACATTTTGAAATTTTCAATGCTTTTGTACACAAATTCACCTTTTCTATGCGTAACATCAAGATTCTGGGGGGTAGATCGTGTCGCATTATGGCAATGGTAGGATCGTATATCAAATCATTATGTTCAATCCAAAAATGAGGTGAAATTTTATTTCCATTTGAATACATCTTAGTACCGACTTGTAAATTTGTTATTATTCCATACTTCTTAGCTACTTCATAGAAAACCATACTTGCAGCTAAGCATACACCGCAGTAGTTTGATTAAATAAATGCTTGTTCGATACAACATTTAATTAGATTTAACCTAATGTAATCTCGCATGATTTCAGACATTACTGCTTACAAAAAGAGCTGGTTGATGAATGATTCTGTCACATTTTGTCTATAATTATTTAAATAAACGGCTTTAAATAGTTGGTAGCAATGAAATTTGGTTGGTATCAATGATTTGTTCATATTTTGAAACACTTCAAGTAAGCTGTAGGTAATAAACTGATTACGTGTGTCATGCGAACAGCAATGAATATTGATTTGCGCATGTAATAATGTAATAAAACCCCAAACTGATTGTTAAGTTGGTAGCAATGTAAATTAGTTGGTAACAATAACCATTCAGTTTCTCATTGAATATAAAACCTTGACACTTTTAGTTTGAATCATTTTGTTCTAGATCATTAAACAGAAGAGATTAAGTTTGGACCACGTAGTGCAGAGACTTTCTATTACACAATATAGACTTATTTCACTGTTTTTCTTACAGAAGATGTCTCCCTTTGCTGATGTGGTAAAACATATCGCTGCCATATTAAAGTTTCTAACACCTCAATATGATGAAAAAGTAGCTAGGGAGGGACTACGAGAATGTGCTCTTGGAATAAAGAGAATGGATAAAGAATTAAAAAAAGTCAAAAGTATGGGCGAAAGACAGCATATTGAGGCCTGTTTAAGAAATATAAGAAGTCTGAGAACCCATATTAAAGCAGCTGTGAAGCAGGGGGCCGGGCTTTCAGCAAGAAAGAAAACTGCCAGCGATAGAGTAAACTGGGAAGATTCTAAATCAGTATTTTCTTCTAGGATTCGCACAGCAGTTCTCACAAATATGATTTATAAAGATCCTAAAGCTTTCCTTATTGACTGTAAAGCAATTGTCAAGATACGTATCCAGAATGCTTTTAAGAAAGATACAGCGGTAAAGGTCAATGCAGTTTTCTGTGGAGAATTTGAAGTGTTGAAAGGTGACACTATACAGAGAGAGCATAAATACTTCACAACGTCAAACTCGGCCATTTTTAGAGATACCGACTTAAATGCCTGGTTTGACTCTAAAGTTGAGACTCCTATAATGAAAGAATTGGAAGAATTCCAAGAACGAGATAGTGGGTGGGCATTAAAGAAGGTCATTAACTTGGGAGTAAACATAAATAAATATACACCACAGTTAGGGTCCTCATACATCGATTTACCTGCTAAGATTAAGAAAAAGAAAGCCTGCATTAACGTCAAGAATAATGACGATGTCTGTTTTGCTTGGGCTGTTACATCTGCTTTACATCCTGTAGAAAAACATTCAGATTTAACCACATCATACCTCCACTAATCATCTGTTCTCAAATTAAAAGGAATACAGTTCCCGATAACTTTTAAGCAGGTAGCAAACTTTGAGCAACAGAATAATGTTTCAGTTAACATTTATGCTCTTCGAAAAAACAAAAAGTCATTTAAAACACTTCCCATGTATCTGACAAAGAATAAGAAAGACCGCCACGTTAATCTGCTGATGATACAAGACCTGAATAATGATGTTGAGGCTCCCGTGCCGTACCACTATGTCTGGATAAAAACTTTGTCTCGTCTCCTCTCCAAACAACTAAGTAAAGAAAATGGTCAAAAATTCTTTTGTGCCGTTGTCTCATCTACTGCAGATCAGAAGAGAAACTTGCCAAACATATCGAGGATTGTTTAAAGATAAATGAAACTGCAATCAGCATGCCTGAGCCTGAAAAAAATATTTTAAAATTTAAAAATAAGGAGAAAACCCCATTCATAGTCTACGCCGATCTAGAGAGCGTGCTTAAACCAACAAATGATTCTAAAAAGCCACAGAGAAAGCAACAACACATTCCTGCGGCTGTTGGATATTATCTGAAATGTAGCTACGATGACTCCCAAAGCTTTTACCGTTCATACCGAGGTAAAGATTGCATGAAGTGGTTTGCTGATGAAATGAATAGTCTGGCAGAAGACTTGGCAACCGTATTCTGGTGTCCTTACGATATTGATATAACATGGATGGAGGAAGTCGAGCATCGAAAAGCTACGCGCTGTCACATCTGCGAACAGCCTTTTGCTCCTGACGACAAAAAAGTAAGAGTTCATAACCACCTGATCCCCAGTAACAACTATCGCAGTACGGCTCACGAATCTTGCAATATTAATTACAAAGATAGTCAAACTATTCCTGTTGTCTTTCACAATCTAAGCGGTTATGATGCCCACTTTATAGTAACCGATATTGCAACGAGGATGAAGGGTTCCATTGATCTGCTTCCGATTAAAAAAGAGAAATATATAAGTTTTACAAAACATGTTGATGAGTTTCCAATTAAATTCCGTTTTATAGATAGTTTTCGTTTTATGGCTTCATCATTAGATAAGCTAGCATCCTACTTGGAAGAATATCCAAATATGAAATCGCAGTTTTCGAGTCTACCGAAAGAAAAGTTTAAACTATTAACAAAAAAGGGTGTCATGCCGTACGATTACGTCGACTCCTTCGAAAAATTCGATGAAACATGTTTACCAGGTCAAAGTGCATTCTATAATAAGTTAGAAAACAAGCCCTGTTCCCGCCGACTCTACCTTCAAGCCAAGCGCCTTTGGGAAGAATTTGGTTGTACAACGTTGGGTGAATATATTGAGCTATACATGAAGATGGATATAATGCTTTTGGTCGATGTCTACGAACAATTTCGTCAGAGCTGCCTTAAAACTTATAAACTTGATCCTGCGCACTATTTCACTTTACCAGGATATACTTGGGATGCGATGTTA
Organism: Oxystoma pomonae; assembly: GCA_963921995.1. Lineage (NCBI taxonomy): Eukaryota > Metazoa > Arthropoda > Insecta > Coleoptera > Brentidae > Oxystoma > Oxystoma pomonae. Next base: position 62,424,658 of record OY998168.1, on the reverse strand, counting down.
AAGTATACTGGTGTAGAGTTAGAGCTTCTGACTAATGCCGATATGTTTCTCTTTGTGGAGCGAGGTATTAGAGGCGGCCTTAGTCAAGTCTGCAGCAAAAGGAAAGCCAAAGCTAACAATAAATATCTACCAAACTATGATCCTTCCAAGCCGAAGTCTTTCCTGATGTACTTCGATGTAAATAATCAGGTGCGTTTAATCTCTTTTAGCTTTTTATTTATTTATTTATTTTTATTGTAGAAAATATTAAATTTTTATGATTTATAATAATTACATATTTTTTTTGCAGTATGGATGGGCGATGTCCCAATACCTCCCTTATGGTAGTTTTGAATGATGTGATACTAACATTAATGTCACCACAATCCCTGATGATGCTGATGAGGGGTATATGTTGGAAGTGGACTTAGACTATCCTCTTGAACTACATAATCAACATAAAGATATACCATTCTGTCCGCAGCATATAAATCCGAAGACTGGAGAGCCTCCTCAGAATGCTAAAGAGCTTACCAAATTAATGGCAACACTTGGAAATAAGACAAAGTATGTGATGCATTATAGGACTCTAAAACAGGCAATTGCATATGGGCTAGTATTGAGAAAGGTACATCGCGTCCTTAAATTTAAGCAGACTCCTTGGCTGAAGCCCTACATTGACTTAAATACGGAGCTTCGTAAGAAGTTATTCAAGCTGATGAATAATGCTGTCTTTGGTGAGTTAAACATTTTTTATATTATGATGAAGATCATTTAAACATTCAGTCCTGAGGTTTTGTTTTTAGAACAACTATTAGATATCCATACGTAGTATGGAGGCTATTGGAATCGCAAAAAAAAATTGTTTGTTTTCACTAAAAATAAGTTATTTGGGCTAAAAAAAAAGACCTTAATATAAAATTTCTGGATGTTGTCTCTCTGTCTGTCTGTCTGCAACACAATTACACAAAAACCGCTTAACAGATTCTTATCAAATTTTTACACAAAAATTCTTGGTCGCTAGACGGAGAGCTGATTAGTTTTTGATAGGGGTGGGGGAGTTTGCAAAAGGGGAAGGGCGGAGATTAAACTTTAAAAAAAATTGTAACTCACGAACTGTGCAGCTAGCTACAAGCGGTTTTCACATTAAGATAGAACATTTTGAAAAAAATTATTAAAGATTTATTTTATAATTCCATAGTCTCAGATATCCATAACCATTAGATGAAAAATACTGTAAATAACCTTCTGTAACCCTCTTTTGTTTTGGTTGCAGGTAAAATAATGGAAAACATTCGCAAGCGGGTCAATGTCCGTTTGCTAACTAAATGGAGTGGACGTTATGGAGCTGAGTCATATATAGCGAAGCGAACCCGATTTGGTTGCAGTTGAGCTAAGCAAACTTTAAGTCTTGTTAAATAAGCCGATCTTTGTTGGAAAAGCAATTTTAGATTTTGACTATGGGTATATGAAGCCTACTTTCGAGGATTGTTCAGCGCACTACACAGATACGGACAGCCTGATTTATGAACTGTTTCAGGATCCGTATGAAGTTATAAAGAAAGACTGTTTTAAGTACTTTGACACGTCTGATTATCCTTGTGATAATAACTTTGGGATTCCAAAAGTTAATAAAAAAGTGTTAGGAATGATGACTGATGAAAATAACGGTATTCCTATGACTGACTATGTAGGTCTTAGATCAAAATTATATGCAACGAAAGTTTTAACCACTGAGAGCGATATTTTAAGAAAAAGGAAAAGGATGCAAGATGATGGGTATGATACTGATGAAATTGAATCCAACATAACAAATTTCCATGTTACAAAGAAGGCCAAAGGGATCAAATCTTCTGTGGTTAACACAGGCATTACCTTTGAAGATTATGTAGAATGTCTTGATGGTTTTAAGCAGAAGACTGTGTCCCAAAATCTTATTCGTTCAGAAAACCATCAGGTACACTCCATCACGCAGCTGAAGATTGCTCTTTCACCTTACGATGATAAGCGGTACCTCATTCCTGGGACGGATGAAACGTTGCCCTGGGGGCATTATTCCATACCTACAACGATTTCTAATGAAGTTTTTCCGGTGAAGCCGCGAAATTAAGTTATGGTTTAAAATTTTGTAAAACTGAAACCAAACATGAAGGATATATATTTAATTTAGAATAATATTGCTTAAAAATATCTTTCATTTGTTAAAACAACTAATTTAAAAAAAAAAAATAATTTACTTACTAGCAAAAAAAAAAGAATTTTTCAAAACCCATCGTTAACATACCAGTCTTCGTTTATGTATTCATCGATCATTAACAACTCGCAATGGAACTAGACGGTTGTACGTAAATGATCATTTCAAATCCATATAATAATAATATTAATATTATTTACCGTAAAAATAAAAGCCTTTTAACTCGAGCTGCGCAGCTGGGTCACACATAATACAACCTTTTTGCCATGCCCTAACCCCTTTGTAAAACTTCCAAGAATTTTAAAAATTCCATCGCTATAACGCGAGATACCTGCAACCAAAACTACCAGTAAAAAATATCGCTTACGTCGCGTCGATCACTTACAACTCGAGATATTCGCAAAAAACTACTGAGGTCAAGCACTTTAATGGCGTTTTGGCTTCTCCATCTCTCTAAGAATAAATAGCATTGGAACACACAAATCCAGTAAAAAAATAATTTTTCAAATCGACCACTTGGAACTCGAGATATTCGCAGAAAACTACTAAGGCCTTTTGGCCCCGATTCGCAGTAAACCAAAGTTGGTCTTTCACGGAAACCCTAGGCAAAAAACGCGAGTATATAGCGGAAAAAGTACCTTCGGTACACCGGCTGATAGCAATCTTTCATTCTTAGAAACTTGGGGTTTGTACCCTTCTGGTTGCGGACTAAAGAGTGTTTTTTTTAATTTTTTTCTTCTAAGTTAAAACGTTGAAAAATATTCGCTAAAAAAGTTAATCTGTATTCAATATGATATCATACATTACCTCTAGGTATGTACATACGTGCATGATATTTCCGAAACTAGTAAACCGATTTGAATAAAATTTCCGTAAAAAATATTAATTGCGACTAGTTTTTAAAGGATTGAAAATGACGAAGTCGAGATATTAATGGTTCCTTATTGATTAAGTTACCACAACCATATGGTACTTGAATGGTATGATATAAGAAAACGCTTAGTTTAAAAAAACTTTTACAAATTAGCAAAACTGATTGGTTTTTAAACGCAAACTTTTACACTTAGATATGCATAATTTATTAATAGATAGATGGTTCGATAGTTACCATAAATCTTTTGAGTTTCAAGTAGAGCAAAACTCATGTGTCTCATGTAAACGTCAGGAGATTTAAGGGTGCGATATAAAGGTTTGAATTTTTTCTTTACAGCAAGCTGAAAGGGTTCGGTTGTTACAGAGATTCGAATATTGCGAGAAAGCAGCGGAAACACTGTAATTCAATACCATCGTCAAATTAGTCTAGGGAGTAGTTGCTTAACAACTTCTTACTATGTAGAGAAACAGGTATATTAATTTCTGTTAATTCCACTTGAAAAAATGCATTTTTGTCAAATTTTCTCAAAAAACAAATTTGGTTGATATTTAAAAAAGAAAAATAGCTAACAAACTGTTTTCAAAAGTGAATGATCAATAATTTTTTGCTTATGAATATATACCTAAACATAATAAATAATTCATCTTTTAACTTTCTACCCCTGTATACTTAAAGTAAGTGTAAAAAAATCGCCTCGTGAATAACCTTGGGGTCAAGTTTAAGCTAATTTTAAACTATTATCAGTTGTCTTTCTAAATTTATTGATTATAAAGGCAATTCGTTAAGAATTATACTTGTGTTAAAACCTTATTAATTTTTACTAATTAAAGAAGAAAATGTTCTTTATTCCTCAGTTTTTGCACCGCTACATAGCGCTTTTTTCCATAATATTAGAAATCATTAAAGCTAAGAGATAGAACTACGGATCTTACGAAAGGAGGTAAATAGTTATTAAAAATCACACCATACTCCATTACAAAAATATAAAAATATCAAAAATATATTATTATTATATTTATAGATTAGATAAAAAAGTATGTCTTTAACCAAACATAAAAAATACCTCCGATCTATAGAAAATTATACCGAAATATTATAGTAAATCGTTTGCATGTGGTAGATTAATGTTCAAAGACATCCCCATAAGGACATAAATAAAAATAATATAAGTACTAGATTTTATTCCATGTGTAAAAATATTTTATTTCCGTCAGTTTTCATTTGCCTTTCATAGATTATATGATATATGATACAAATACCTTCCAGACCGCAACAGCAGCCACATTTTGACTTACAGACAGCTCAACTTTTATGAGACAAATTAATTAGCGGTACTTGCCTTTATTTTAAAGTGTGATTGGCACTTTATATCAATTTTTTTCCTTGCATGGTTCATTATTTAATAAAATTTTTATTTATTTTAAGTTAGAAAAAGATGCGTTAACTTATTTATAGATCAATCAAATAGGTACAAAAGTGGTTTTCATTACATTTTGAGTAAATAATTAAATACATTTTCTAAAATTTTAATTTTTTCTTCAACTTATTGTACCAAATAAAGGTTATTAAAATCATAATTTTCGATTTAACGATATGTATATGCATGGTAGATACCTAATAAAGTACCACAAAATATTAAAATAATTCAGCAGTTTATCAAAGAAACTTTGAGTTGTATACCAAGTTTCAATAGATGTAAACCAATAAATAAATGTATTTTTAGCTATTTTGCTTTATAACAATTCCTTAATATTACACATCAGTTCACCGATCTGTATTACATAAATATTTTATTGCACACAATCTGACCACAATCGTTATCTTGTTTTTATCCATACATTATTTAACAAAACCTTATCAACAAATCGCCATGGTCGTGTGGTCTTGAGCGACGACCTCCTGTACTGTAAATCGCCGGGCGCGCCGGTTCGATCCCCTCTGGTAACATATACTTTTTTATTATTAGGTATATAAACTCTAGACACTACAAATGTTGACAGGCTGTTGTCAAGGGAATAATAGTAGGCGGAGCCTTAGTATGTGACTCTAGAGACGCCGTACGGGCATGACTCATCAAGCTACATCTGGACATCCATCTTGGATTAATAACTTAAAAAAATAACTCATCAAGAGGTTGACAGCAGACTATTTGGTTGACAGTAGGTGAACATCAGTAGCCCAACAGGTATCTGTCTGCCTGAACTAAATATAACCCTTATTGACAGGTGAATTTGCCCCTGATGACGTGACTTCTGCACCACTGTCCAGAATTGGGACCCCCGGGGTGACGTGACTTCTCCAACACTGTCCGGAATTGTGACCTTGACGGTGGCAGTTTTTGGGATTTTGAACCTTGGCGTTTTCTTATGGGAATTAACATGGGGAAATGGCCAGAACTCTTGTTGCCTATCTACTCTCAAAGTTAAATGTCAAATAAATATGTCAGTGTTGTGGTCAAAGTCAAGTTAATCATAGTGAACCTGCAAAAATATGAAGCTTGCTTTCAGACTTGAAAAAATAATTTATTGATGCCTTTACCGAAGACCCTAATTCATGCATAAAAAATTTCAAGTTGAGCTTAAGCTTAAGGAGCACAACCCATATTTCATGGAGCATATAACATACCATATGCAATGAGAGAAAAAATAGAGTCAGAATTGTCAAGTATAGGACGGTTTTGAATAAAATGGCTTTCTCTGAGGGTACGTCCTTCATTAAATGTAATTAAATATAGTTTAAAGAAAAAACAAATAAAACAAATTAGTTAACAACAGATTTTTTTTAGGTTGGAAGAAATGCGCTACAGTATTTATAACAACCCTAAAATGGGTTTTTAGTCGATAAACCGCTTTCTTTCTCTTCAAAAAAAAAATCTTCTGAAATCAGAATCTGTGTTGACTTTAAAAAAACTCTGAATCAAGAATTTGATACGGATCATTGTGTTTTGCTCTTACCTGAAGATATTTTTGCATGTTTGAGTGGTCAAAAATATTTTACCGTTATTGACTCTTATCATCAATTGGCAGCTAGTGAGTAACCAACTATAAAGTCACTGAGCATATATTTGGTCTTATGAGTGTACAAAATTTGGTTTAAATCGGTTGGCTACTTCTCGAGTAATGGTTTGAGATATTTTAAAAAACGGCAAAAATTGCGGCAAATTTGCATCTAAACTGGTGAGCAAATGAACTGCAACAATTAAAAATTTCGGAAAATTTAAAGTTATATATTTTTGTACTACAGAATTGATATTTTGAACTGCGGTTTGCACTGGCGTATAAATCGACCCTTTGGGTTTTTACTAGGGGTACGCAAAAGCTTGTCCAATTTGAAATTTTATTATACCGATTGTCCATCTTGACTCTTCATTTTTGACCAAGTTTGGTAAGTACGAGAATTAATAGAAACGAAGGTTGAGCTGATTTTTTATTTTAGTTATAAAGGGTTACCTAACCTCTAAAAACTTAATTCTTGGATTCTTATCTATGTACAGTCTTTACACAAAGGGTGCCTACCTATTTAATAAACAGGTTGATCCAAAATAAATCATAACTCAAAATATACGTATGGCGTTTCCTAAAACCATAGTCAAATATAGAGCTATGCTAAAATATATGTATGTAAAATAAGTGTTAAACTAAATAATAAAAAGTTACAATTGTTTGACTTTATTTTTTCGTTTATTTAGTAGGAAATTATCGATTTTATTTCTACGTCTTTTTTCCTTGGAAAGCTGAAGTAATAATTTTTACATCCAAACCCATTATTTATATATAATTATTAAAAAAAATTGACACTGAAATATTTATTATCAAATTCGTTATCAAACAACAAAGTGGTACTTACACAAGTTGTTGTTATCGTAGAATATCGGTAATGGCAGTCTCTCAATCCAATCGTATTCATTTGGGAGGACCAGCGCATCGAAAATATTTCTATCTCTTACGGTTTCAAATAAAACATTAGACAAATATATCAACGCAGTGAACTTATTCTCTCAATCGAGCAAGCTAATAAAACTGCGAATGCTAACGTCAGTGTATGAGTGCGCGGAAGTCGACGGAATTTGGCATAAATAGTATAGTCTGGTCACACTAATTCTATCGCAAAAGACGATCGCCAAAACAATTGCTAGCCTGCTCAGGGGTGGCAACTTTCAAAACCAAACGGTACTACGATCTTAACAGACCCGTAGCAAAAAATTGTATTTTTGAACATACCCATTCATTTGTTGCAGCGAACGTCACGCTTCCGTCAACTTGGCAGCCATATTTATTTTGTAGATTGACTTTCGCGTTGTGTTTTGGAGTTTTCACAGTTTATTATTTTGGATTTTGGAGTTTAATTCAGTTAAAGAGGTAAGTAAATCATTAGTTTTAATGGTAGTTTGAGAATTGGGGTTAAAAAATCCACTCTTGTTTTTCGTTTTAAAGTGAGCTTTACCTGGTGTCATTTTTCTATTAAAAAAGATGGACTTTTTCATTGTTTACACACTTTTTATAATTGTAATGAATATTATTTTAAAACTAAAGACAGGTTTATTCCCAACTTTATAATGCATAAACACATTTTTAAGGCATAACTTGATCATTAACTTTAATCTCGGTTTTAATATACTTATTATCTAGCTATAAATATTTTTTTTTTGGGCTTATTATAGCTTATGTAATCGCCCCCTGCTCCTACAAGGAAGCCAATTTTCTAACTTTGATCAATGTCAGAAAAATTCAGATGTATAAAGCATTTTTGGTAGGTCTCATAAAAAAATTATTTCCCTGGTTTCTTAAATAACAAAAAATAAATATTTTCCGATTCCTGGGTTAGTTTCTATTTAATTTATACTCATAAGTTTTTTTTTAATTGCCTGTGGTGCTAGTATTCGTCTTATTACAATTTATTTCAAACATTTTGTTTTATCGCCTTCTTAAAAATGTTTTTCAGGAATTTTTATCCAAATGATCAGGAAAAGTGAGGGATTTTTTTTTCTAAAAATATGCACTTTTATTTATTTAATTGGCAAAATCTATAGCAAACCCCTCTTAAACAGTTTTTGTTGTATCTGTTATTACCCAATGAGCATTTTCAGAAACTTCTGGTGGCAGATATTTATATAATTATTATAAAGAGGGTTCCATTGATACCCTAGGGTATTTAGAAGTTTCCTACAAGAATTGAGTTTGTATATTTGTTTTATTAAAGGCTCTAAATTGATGGTACCCTAAAGTAACATAAAACTGGCGTTAACAGTATTTCCACGGACATCTTTATAAAAATTAAAGTCATCGGTAACAAATGTTATATAAATTGGTGTTAACAATGTTTCCACCAACATATTTATAAAAATATAAGTCATCAGTGACAAAAGTTATATAAATTGATGTTTGAAATCTTTCTATCAACCCACCTATAAAACCGTAAGTAACTATCAATTAAAGATATATAATAGATTGGTTTTTAAAATGTTACTATCAACCCACTTATAAAACTTAATTAACCAACAAAGCAAATGAAGAAAAGCTAAGGCGCTTTGAACGAAAAATACTTAGAAAAATTTTCGGACCTCACCATGACATCACCACAAATCAGTATAAGATCAGAACCAATATCCAATTAAAAGCACTCTACAACGACGCCGATATTGTCCAAGAAATTAAATCACAGCGACTAAGATGGGCAGGCCACGTGCACAGACTGCATAACGAAAGACTTGTAAAACTGGTATGGGAGGAGATTCCCACAGGCAAAAGACCACTCGGACGTCCCAGAATGCGATGGAAAGATAACATCCAAGCAGATCTCCGGAAAATGAACATTCCATTTGACCCTAGGTTGATGGAAGACCGAACAAATTGGAAAAAAGTCGTACAGTCAGCCAAGACCCACCCAGGGTTGTAGCGCTACAAGAAGAAGAAGAAATTTATAAAAGATAAGATTGAAAATATTTCGAGAGACACTTATAAAACCTTGGGAACTCAGACACAATAGTTATATAAATTGGTGTCTGTAATACTCTTATGAACTCATTCATAAACCTTTTTTGCCCATAAGGTTTTTTCTATAATGTTGTTATTAATTTCTTTATATAGTAATTATAATATAACTGTTTTTAGAACAAAACAAAAAATTTTAATTTATTTTGGCAATTATAATAACAAAACAAACAAGATTTTTTATGGTTAATTTTCTGACATCAAAAGGCGCGTTTTTGCGACATCAAAAGGAGCGTTTTTGCGACATCAAAAGGCGCGTTTTTGCGAGATACCATACCATTATTATCTTGTTTTAATTACATCAATCTGAGAAAGATAAGACATCCAAATCTTCTTGAGATAGTTGCCGATGACAGATATCGGGATCGAATGAATTTTACACCCGATTCCCACCAGCGTTTCCCATGCGCAGTCACCCTGACTCAAAAAACTCATCACGTGGTCCGACATGAACTTGTATAGGCAAATCTCGCTTAGACCACGTGATACGTGTTTTGATTCGGGGGACCCACGAATGAGAAACGCATAGATGGGAACCGTGTTTTAGAAAAAGAGAACAATATAGTAACCGTGTTAAGGTCGCAAAAACGCACCGTGAATCGTCGAGCGCATACGGTGATACTACTGGTCGGCGGCAAATGTGAACACCCCGGAAAATACTCGCCTGTACACCCTTCGACCCCGCAATCTAACTATATTCTTGAGATAGTTACCTCTGACAGTTATGCGGGCTTGAAGTGTGTGGAGGCGGGTATTTTTTCTGGTATGTGTAGTATGCTGGATCTCTCGAGGAATGCATTTAGGAAAAGAGAACAATGGTAACTATGTTAAGCTCGCAGAAACGGACCATCAGTGTTCAACACTGCGCCATCTGCAGCCCTTAGTTCCAAGTAGCATCATTTTTTTAAAGGATCATAAAATAGTGTTGACGAGGTAAACAGTGGTATAGTTGTATTGTTTTTTTAATAGAATTGTCGGAAATTTTCGCCATTTTGGATTACAAAAATAGGTTCTTGGCCTAAATAACGTTATTTATGGGGTTTCAACATGTGTTTCTATCGAAATATTGCTTGTTAGGGTTAAGAACAACATACAAAATTTAATATTTGTCCCAGAAAGAAAAAAACGCGTATGAAAAAAAAACTGATATTTAAATGAATATTTTTTTTCTCGTTTTCTCAAGTATTTTTGGAGCCCATGAAATTTACGTGAGTGTATTCGAAAACTATACAGTACACACGGGACCGCAGCTGATTTTCAGAGTAGGATGACTTGAAAAACAGCTTTTATTTGACTATAGTATATAAATATTCATATTCCTGCTTCAGCTTATCTCACTTTCATTTTTATTTATTTTAGAAGATTGCTAAATACCATTTTATAAATTTTTTTATTGTAAAAAGAAAAAGAATAATATATAACAAGCAAAGGGAAGAAAGATGGAAAATTTATATTTCTAAATCCATAAAAACCTTTAATTTGTTATGTAGTGTTGTTAGAACAGTTGTAAAACCTTTTTATATTAATATCTATACTTGAGGGCTCATAACGAAGTTTTATAAAATGTATATGTTGTTTTTCTATCCATTACTATGTACCATAAATTTTTATAAGCTGGTATTGAACAGTTGTTTTTCAAGTCTTTTTACTCATTTAAGAGATATATTAGAGTTATAAAATTATCACCAACACTGAATAATATAACTTTTGGTTATTTTATGAAGGTTTTATATTATTTGCTGTAACTTTTATATAGACAAAAATGCTCATTGGGTATCTTACAATAATTTGTTTTTTTTAGATAAGTGCCTACCAAGTAGAAGATGGACTCAGCCCAACCCATCCCACTTAAAAGGCTAAATTATGACAAGACTTTTAAGTGGGTATTCCCAGAAACAGGTAAAAACTTATTTTATTGCAATGTATAAATTTATTCGCAGTTACCTAATTCCAAAATTGTCAAAATTGCTGTTAAGAGAGGTTTGTGTGAAAAAAGATATTTTATGTATTTTATGGATTTCTAAATAAAACATAGTAGTGCCGCAAAAAACTCACATTTCTGAAAACCCTGATACCTAGTATGTAAAAAAGCTCATATCACAAGATTTTTTTTCATGATAATTATTTTTTCAAGGATTGCAAATCCCACAGATTTTTATGAAACTGAATTTCAAGTATACTTTTAACCAAATATATTTTTAAATCGCTTTAATATAATAATTTTTTTAGTTAAGAGTCAATTCAGATTGAAACCTTTGGCATTGGACCTTGCATTGGACGAAACCATCTTGTAAGTAAAACAATTAAAAATTTATCAATAAGACAATTAAAATGTGCATATTTGAGCGAATTATACATAAAATATTTTACATATGACCCACAAAAGGTTTCAGTTTTATCAAAAGAATTAATTTTTTTCTTGGAGTATCAGCTGTATCTCCCCCATTGACAAGCCTATGCAAAAACCCATGCAAAGCCCATGTAAAACTTAAAACATTAAATTGTATGTTATCTAGTTAATTTTTTTATTTATAAATATGCAGGGCGCAAAAAAAATGGTTTCTCTATCTATATAATTTTGTTTTTAATGAAAACATTTTGAATTAACTAGCCAGCAACTTTTTAAAACTAAAAAAAGAACAAATTGTTTTTAAAATACATGCTGTAGGCGTTGGCTAGACTTTAATTTTACTTTTTTTTTGGAAAGCATTTTCGCAAACTGGTAACTTTTTACATGAAATGTTGTTGTTATATGATTTTTAAAAACAAGTGCCAAAACAAATCTCTAGTTTTCGCCAAAAAAGACCAATATAAGGTACAGATTACTCCCGTGTAACTAACGTGTGGATCCTTGAAAAATATCTCTCTTAAGATTGATGTTTGTTTAATTTTTTAAAACGAATATAAATCTCCTTTATTTAATATTTTTTGTACTTTTGCTTTTAGGAACATTCCCTGTATAAATCGCTGGAAATATCAAACTTAAAGTCAAAAACAAGCACACAAAGGCAGGTAAGACGCTCCAAGCTTGATGTGGCCCAGCTCTAAATGAACAAAGCTCTTTAAGGAAGTCAAGGACAGTTGATCTTTAAACTAAACTAACAGGTGGGTGTTTTGTCAAGTGCGGACCTAACCCCAAATTTTAGAAGGGTAATCAGATTTTTGGTGAAGGCAAAAATTTTTGACAATATTGCACTAAGAATGGCATTTTCGACAAAAAGTCGTAAAAATTCATGGTGTTATAGCGCCACAGGTAAAAGTTTTTTTTAATTTTGACAGAGAATTCTTCCTTTTAAATGTTTTTGAAAGAATATAAGTTCAGGGGAGGGGGCAATTACTCCCACTCCGCAACCCGCGCTTGTGTTTGTCAACTAACGACAAAGGTAGTGCAATAAATATTATTTGGTTTGTGATAAACTTGCTTTTGTTATTTTTAGGAAATATAAGGAGTCCTCAAGCCCTACATCAGTAGATTTGAGACCAATCATTCATAAAGGCCATACAACTTCAAGGATTAACGGTGACAGGAACTTAAAAACTTCAACAACTTACAATTAGTTTCTTGTAAATAGACAAGAAAGTCTCCTTAGTCCTTTTTTAACACATATTTTAAAAGTCACTATGTAAAATTAATATTATCATAGATAATATCCCGAGTCATAGCAAATTGACGACAAACGCGAATGTGCTCGAGTGCTGAGGTAAAAATTATGATAATTTGCTGCACGAGGCATATTCTGGTGGATTATTTCCTGAAATTCCTAATCTTTACAACTTGCGTTTCACTGAGTTGATTTGCTCAGTCCTCATAAACAATACTCTACCTGATAGTAATAGGCAAAATATGTGGTAAGGCTGTTTAGTGCAAATTATCGCTGTAATTCGTTTCCTATTGGTCCAAATCTGCAAGTCCCCATCGATGTTATTGGTCAACATTTTCAGAGATATTTTCTAAGGGAAAGAGTTTACTTTATTTTTCTGGTTTAAGTAGTTGACAGGAATAAGTCTAAATAAAAAAGACTTTAATATTTTAACTTAATAAATGTTGCAGATTTGAAACTTGTGCTAGGATGACCGATTGGGTCTTCGTTAAGTGGTTTTTATTTTGTTTCAGGTTACTGCAAAGGCCAGAGCAACCTTTTTGTGGACTCTGTGAACAAGTTTGCAATTGGATAAATTTTCACATGACTTAGACAAGATATAATTAGTTAATAAATGTAAGAAAAATTTGACTTTTTATGATTATATTTGTAATAAGAACATTTGGTTTAATATAGTAATTAAATCTAGTTGTTTACAAGGGAGGTTTCAATGTGGTTTTACTTAATATATTTAAGTTTATTTAAAAACCCACCAGAATAAAATGCATCCATTTAAAATAATGATAATTTTATTATAGTTCAACCTAAATAAAAGGAAGATATTTTTACCAGCGCATTCACCATGATCTATAGTAAAGAAGTATACAGTGAACAACAGGCTCTTCGTAACTGCAATTAAAATATAATAAAAAGGAATGGCTTTCAAAGACTAATTATTTTCAAATTCTAAGGTATATTTTTACAGACATATTGTTTTATTTAGTTTTTTAAGCCTTCAAAAGCTTGTTTCTTTTAACAAGATTCAAAAATAACACACTTTTTGGTTTGGAAAAGAATATACAAATATAATATGCTATTGTAGCAGTAAAAAACACCGTTTATGTTTAAATCAAATAAGTAAATGAGCAGGCAGACCCTTGGTCACTTGCAAACGAAGTTCGAATAGAATTCACCTTTTAAATTATTCTTAGTTTTATTTACGTTCCAATGTAAACAGTGTAATTCGGAAATAGTTGTAGTTGCAAATAGCTTGTTGTTGGTCCTGTTGCACAGGCTTAACCCCATTTTTTTTAACCCTTCTATTTCTTTGGAAGACACAGACATCATCAAAAAATTTTGCATCTATAAGTTTTCTTAACTACATACAAACTTTCATATCTTCATAAGGTTTTTGGTACCCTTAAAACTTTTTGTCATATATGACATCCTAAATAGAAAACAAAATCAATAAATTTTAAGATCTGGCTCTGCTTTTTTAATTGCCAACAACGTTTAGTAAGCAAATAAAAGGTTCTAGGTTTTGAGATTTGGAATGTCACAAACTATCAGCGTCGGCGACCGGACTATAGCATACCATGTTCACGATACACTTCGTGATCTCATGCTGACGGTATTTTGTAAAATAGACCTTGCACACTTTTTGATTTATTGTAGCTTTTCAGTCAATATAAAGCTAATTTTAATGTTGTTGCATCAAAAAAATTATACAGACTATAGAAAATATGTTTGTTAAAAATAAGCGCACTAAAATGTGGCAAAAAGGCATAATTAAGAAAGTTTTTAGTTTTATTACTTATTAAGTGAACATAGAAGGTCTTATTAAGCAGCTGATATGCGTTATGCTAGTGAAAGTTCACAAAATATTCTACATACACAGAAGATTCTACATCACTCTCAGGAATATTTCATGTCGATTCTAAAAATGTACAATGTACCATGTTAGCTTAACCGGATGTCAGGTTTTGGTTTCACTTTTCTGTAAAGCACACTTTGAAACTCCAACACCTCAAGATTGGAGAATAGGCATGTGCATAAGCTGCACGAATGAATGGAATTATTCCTTTAATCGACCCAACGCACAAATATGAGCACATAAAACGTTCTTTTGTACTATTTTCAGTATAGCTCTACAACAAGTAGGCACAGTGCTCAAAAATTCAAATGGTTAATAGTCTGGTAGCTTAGCCACTTTCAAATAAAATGAGATGAGGGTGGGCGTGGCCACCCCACCTTCACACCCTCTCCCCTGACCTGTGACCCTTGACCTTTGACCATTGACCTTTGACCCCTAATATTTGACCCTTGACCTTTGACCCTTGATATTTGACCTTCGACCTTTGACCCTCTCATATTTACCCGCTCTCTTCTTCTGCCCCTCTACTCCTCCTCTCTTCATGTCCCCTACCATTACTCTCTTCGGCCCTCTCTATTTACTTAACCCCTCTACTTTTCTCCCACCGCTACTTTAGTTTTTAGCCAGGAGGGGATATCTCTCTTTAAGTCAGTATTTCTATAACAGAGGAGTGACTTCTCCCCTCTCTTATTACATACATTTTTGGTGGGAGAGTATCGGTATATAAATAGCCGTGTTTTATCAAGTTATAAAATAGTTCGTTTTTGGGAGTATATAGTGCACGATAAGAAAATTAATTTGTGTAAGTTTTGTGGAAAAAATTTTACTCGTGTCGATAATCTTAAGAGGCATCAACGCACGGCATGTAAAAATACACCAGTTACAACTTCCGATGCACCTCCGGCTAAAAGATTAAAATTAAAACAAAATGTGAAAAATAGTGGACAGTTGACTACGATTGCGAATAGTTTGCCATCAACATCAACCGCTTGTGACCAGGATGTGCAAAAAGTAATGTGTCCAACATGTAACGTATATGTACAAAAACGTTTAATGGCTGCACATTGTAGAACACAACAACACCGCACAAATGCATGCGTTCCGCTATCGGACGGGGTCAGTTTAATAAGAAGTGCTTTCGGAAAGAAGATTGCTAATTACAGGATTCACCCTAAGTCAATGGGCACAAACTATAAACAATTTTTTATAGATGTTAAAAACAAAGTATGCGAATTGTTGCAGAGATCAATAGAAGAATACTACGTAATTAAAATTAATCTGGAATTATTTGCTCTATTTGTGATGCCCAAAAATGAAGAATGTGAAGAAAAGTCGTTTAACACACAAAATCAAATTGTGCATGAAGGCTTAAATGAGATCTATAATGATTTGGTCGACAAATTGATGAGCCAAACTTCAGAGTTTGAAGAAGATAATTCTGGTAAGTATTAATATTTTTAAAAATAATGTAAATTTAAATAGCTTTTTTTAAAAAAAATTTGACCTACGATTATTTATATTTCTTTATTTTCTCTTTTTAAGGATGGGCCTTGCAACAAATTCCATATCTGGAGGTGAACATCAATAAATGGAACCCTGTTGGGGGATCCTCATACATCAAGCTACCCAAACCCATTGAGAATAAGCACGCTGTCATAAATGTCAAAAATGAAGATCAAGCCTGCTTTGCCTGGGCGATAGTATCAGCATTGCGACCAGCTCATCAGAATCCTAACCCAATTTCATCATACCCACACTATTCTTCGGTGATTAATGTGACAGGTATGGAGTTTCCAGTAAAATTACATGACATATCAAAGTTTGAGGAGCTAAATGATATCTCTATTAATGTGTATGGTCTCGAAAGTTTTTTCGAAAATGGTAAAATGAATTATAAAGTTGTAGGTCCTTATCATTACTCAAGAATAAAAAAGAATTTTCACATTAACTTATTATTTGTTTTAGAAGATTGTCAGTCAAAAGATAAGAACCACGTTTGTGATAATTGCCAAAAAAGTCATTATTGTTGGATAAAAATTTTTTCGGCTTTAGTATATAAACAAATTTCTTCTAATAGTCACAAATTATATTTTTGTGATGGTTGTTTAATCCATTTTAGATCTCCAAAAAATCTTCATCAACATCAACAAAACGATTGCACACATATCTTTACTGTAGCGCCTACGACCGATATGCGTATAGATAAGTTCGGGAACAGTGTTCCCTCAAATATTTTAAAATTTCAAAATATTCAAAAGCAAATGGAAGTACCCTTTGTAGTTTACGCAGATTTTTAATCCATCTTAGCACCAATACAAAGTTGTGAGCCCAATCCCAAAGGATCTTTTACGGAACGAAATTTGATACATAAACCATATTCATTTGCTTATATTATAAAGTGTTCTTTTGATAGTTCCATTTCAAAGTTTGTGCTCTATCGAGGCTCTGATGCTGCGAAAGTATTCGTTGAGCGTATAGAATCTGACTTAAGAGAGCTATATCACAAATATTTAAAGGATATAGTGCCAATGACACCTTTAAATGATCAGGTACTGATTGAAATGGAACAAGCAAGTGAATGTGGTATATGTGAAAAACATTTTGAGACTTTTGATACAAAGGTAACTGACCATTGTCATATAACGGGACGAAAACGCTTTATTGCCGCACATAGTAAGTGCAACCTAAATTATAAAACGCCTAATTTTGTCCCCATTGTGTTCCATAATTTGAGCGGCTATGATTGTCACATGTTTATCAAGGAACTGTGTCGCCATGGCGATAAAATCGATGTTATTGCCCAAAATAAAGAAAAATACATTTCTTTTACCAAATCCATATACATGCACGACTACACAAACTATAAGGGAGAAATAAAGAAAAAGTATTTAAAACTTCGATTTATTGATAGTTTTAAATTCTTAAGCTGGAAAATATAAGCAAATGATTAGATTCTGAGTAATTTTTTGAGACTAAAAAGTATTTTCCAGACCCAGAAAAATTTAATTTGATGAGGCAAAAAGGTGTTTTTCCTTATAGTTTTGTCACAAGCCTTGAAAAATTAGATATTTGTGAATTACCAAGAAAAAATCAATTTTGTGATAATCTAAACGAACAACATATTAGCGATGAAGAAATCTCGGCGAATTTGCAAATTTTTATTTAGCTGGGGATGTACTGACTCTTTGTGACAGTTACCAAGCATTCCGCTTAAATTCATTAAAAGCCTATAAATTAGATCCAGCGCAATATTACACACTACCCTCACTGTCCTTTGATGCTATGCTTAGAATGACTAAAGTTCAATTAGAGCTACTAACCGACATCGATATGATACGTTTCTTTAAAAACGGTATTCGGGGGGTGTAAGCCAATGTACAGATCGAAAACATATCGCAATAATAAGTATCTTCCAGAGTTTGACCCCAATGTTGATTCATCTTTCATTATGTACTTAGACGCAACAAATTTATATAATTAAATATTTATGATATTTCAGAAAATAGTCTTATTGGATATGTACTGAAGTTGATGTTTATTATCCACTTGATTTACACAATTCTCATTCAGACCTCCCTTTTTTGGTTGAAAATTTAATTCCCCCTAAATCCCAGTCAAAAATTAAAAAACTTATCCCAAACTTAAACCACAAACAAAAGTATGTTTTTTCACTATAGGAATTTAAAACAAGCCATTGAACATGGCCTTATTATTATAAGAAACCATCGAATATTAAAGTTTAATCAATCTCCTTGATTAAAAAGATATATTGATTTTAACACGGATTTAAGAAATAAGGCAAAAACTCCTTTTGAGAGTGACTTTTTTAAGTTTTCTACAAACTCTATATATGGTAAGACTATGGAGAATGTAGAAAATCGCAAGGACGTCAAATTAATCACTAGTTGGGAAATTATTAGTCAAAAAGTTGGTGCTAGAGCCGTAGTTGCGCGACCCAATTTCAAGACAGCTCAATATTTTCCGACGATTTTGTTGCTCTTCACATGGGAAAGCTAAAGGTTGTGTACGACAAACCAATTTATCTTGGTTTTTGTATCTTGGACTTGTCAAAAACAGTTATTTATGACTTTTTCTATAATGTTATGAAAAAATAATTCAAAGATAAAGCGTCTCTCTTATACATGGATACCGATTCATTAGTAATGAAAGTCATAACAAATGATTTTTATAAATATATGGTTGATAATCCGAATTATTTTGACACGTCTAACTATGATATTAATAATAGGTTTGGCATTATAAAAGGTCCTTCGGTGTTGGGAAAAATGAAAGATGAATTTCCTGGAAATCCAATAATGGCTTTTTATGGTACTGGCGCGAAGGCATATTGTATAAAGTCTCTTTTAAAAGAGACTAAAAAGGCAAAAGGTATAAAAAAATCGATTATCAAAAAACAAATGTCAATTAAGGATTATAAAAATATTGTAGAAAAGGGCGGTTTAATTTTTCGTAAAATGAAAACATTTAAGAGTGAATTACACAATATCTACACCGAAACAAAAAATAAAGTAGCTCTGTCTTCCCACGATGACAAACGTTATTTAATACTGGGCACTACGAGTACATAACCTTGGGGTCATTCAGAAATTAAATCATGCCAAGAGTTTTTAGAAGTGCTATCTTATCTTAGATCTTTAAATGGAAATGATTTGGCTAGAATAGAAAGAACTATGTTACCGTTCTAATGTTGTGTAATAAACCATGTAAAATGGCAATTGTTATTATTTGTGTAATAAAAAAATACATTTATGTATTTATTTAAGTGTTTTTTTATTTACTACCTTAACCTAAAAAAACAAATAAAAAGACCATGTTTAAACTTGCAGTACTACCATTTAATAAATTTTTTAAAAATTTTACATTGGATAAAGCACATATAGATAAATTTTTATTGTTATGATATAAACAGATAGGATTTCCTTTGGGCAGCGGAGGATGTTCTGGAAGTTCAATAACATTGGAAATATATTTTCGGATAAAATTGGCTTTTTCCAGCCCTTTAACATACACAAATTCTGACTTGAAATGTGCTGTATAATATCTTTAAAATCTTCAATATTGGTATCCATTAGACCAGTTTATGCAGTGGTGGTACTTCATAATCCAATTGGCTTGTTTCTTATATTTTAAATCCAATTTGCTATTGTTAAATGGAGGTTTAAAAACGTAATGAGCTATTTTTAAACCATCATAAGCCGCCAATTTTTTGGGTATAAATTTGTTATTGTGAGCCTTAAATCCTTGTATGTTAACAAACATATTTACAATAGAGTAGCTAGTAAAAAAGTGATTTTAAAACCATAAACTTTATACAATATCCGCAGCATTAATCCATGAACTGTGCTTTTCAGGGAAACCCAGCCACATAACGTAATACTCATTTCTATGGTTCATTTTTTGTTTTCGAAGTATTTTTTCTACTAAATATACATCCGGATTTTTGGTTTTTTGTAGTTCTAATTCGTAAAATGCTCCACGTATTGGTTCTCCATCAAGACTTTTTAAAATATATGAGGCTGGATTTGTAAAATTAACTTAATCAATTATAAACAGCTCTGTAGACCACGATGGAGTATATCCTTTTTCAAAAATTGATTTATATTTACTTATTCGAACTTGGTCTCCAACTTTAAACTTAAACTTTTTCGGCGCAATTTTTATGTTTTGAAATGCTCTAATTTGGGAGTTTGGATTGACATCAATTGGTCTCATTTTAATAGTAGTGTGTACTGTTCTATTGTATTTATTAACTATTTGTTCTAAAATATCAATCCATTTGTAGCTACCCCTAGCAGAAAACTCCTTAAATAATTTGTTTTTTATTGTTTTAATCACCCTTTCAACGATAGCTGCTTTTTTAGTACTATACGTGCAGTAATGATTAATTCTTTTTTTCTTCATAAGTGCTCGAAAATTAGCATTAAAAAATTCTGTTCCTTGATCAGATTGGAGATTGCTATGGAAACATTTTGCCTTTTTAAATATATCTTTCATTGCGTCATGTACTTCAGGTCCTGTTTTGGTCCGTAAGGGGCTGACCCACACGAATTTAGAAAAGCAATTTATGCAGACCAAAATATATCGTAGTGTACCGTATAAGAATCAAAAAAATTGAAAAAATTTATTTTTTGTTGCAGCAACAGCAATTTTGTATCATCTTGTTTAAACACTACAAGAAAATAACCGTTATTTTCTTTTAAATACTTCATCATATCCTTTAATTATAGTTTTTCTTCTGGGAAATTTTTTCCTTGCTGTTCTGTGTAACTCATTAACTACACTTAGTTTCTCCTGACTAACCATTTTAGCTTCTTTGTAATTTTTTACACAGTTGAGCCTGGATGATGTAATAAAACAATTTTTTCAATTTTTTCGATTCTTATACGCAAATGTTGAAATTTTTACCATACCTCAGAATCTAAATCTTCAACTGTTGGTTTTTTGTTCTTTATAAAGTCTTCTAAATTGTATTGAACAAGACTAACAGGTACTGTTATAGCTGCTTTTAAGTCTTCTACAATCTCTCCTAGACGGTTTTCCAAAAACTTCGCATTAACTGCATCGTTTTCATTTATCGCATCTCCAACGTTGCATAACCGCTTATTATCAATGTCAAACTGTTGGTCTGAAGTCAATTTAAAACCGTTTCCACTCAGCCCTTTTATAATCTTCACTTTAGAACTATGGCCCAAGCGTCCGAACTTATCTATAGTGTTCACACCAACCATTTCATTTAACAACTTACACTAAATTAAAAATATTCATGGTTTTAAATGTTTTTTTTTTTAATTAATATATAACACCTTCTTCTTTGAGCTCTTCAATAATGGACAGTATTTTACTATCGTGCCCTGTATGCCAAGCCATTTTAGAACTTCACAATAGTCGCAGGCATGCAACCAATTCCTGCGCTGTATTCCAGTACACATACTCAACTTTTTTATTGCCAAGTAATTTATTTTTTAAATTTATGTTTTGTCGCTTTTTAAAACCAGATCCTGTTTTGCAAAAATAAGTGGTTTAATAAAATTGGTAAATTTAGCAGATTTACTTTTATTTATTCTCTCCTTTCCACGCCATAATGTTATCATTACACCCGGAAATCTTATTATTACATCTCCTATATACATCTTCTTATTAGCAATATTATATCGGACTCCATACACAGTATCATACCTTGTTGGATTATCTTTTAACCCATATATATAGGTCATAGCTATAGCTTGTGATTCTCCTCCAGATCTTCGCATAAAAGATATATCACTATCAGTCAGCCCTGTTGTATTAAGTGAACTATCGGTCAACTTTGAATTGTTTGAGGGCGTGCCTGTTAATGGCGGACTAATTGGATATAATTCTGAATTTTCTTTCCCAAATGATTTTTCGCTGACATTTTCAGTTCTCTCGTCTTTCTCCACATCATTATTCCTTGTATTTGTTGATATTGAGACAGCTGCAGGTTTTTTATTTTTCTTGATGCTCGTAACTTTTTTTGAAATCGAAACTAGGGGTTTGGAAATGGATCCATAAAATTTATCCAACCCAATTTTGTCATGTAACTGCTCATTTTTCAGAGCTTTAAACTTTTTCCTTACAGCGTCAGTCATTAAAACAAGTTCACGTTTTAAAGACATATCATTAATTGACATGATTATGATGTGTGCTTCCGTTCATTCAACTTGCAACTAATAAAGAATGTGAATATGTTATAAATATATGTAGTTGTCAAAACCTTTTCTATATCTTCCACTGTTTAAATCAGCGTCTTTATCAATCACCAAAAAATCATGTTTATCACTCCAACATTTTCCAGAAATTTCTTGAAACTGAGAAAATGTAAAGTCTGGCGAAACATGGTCGGAAAAAATGTGTTTGAGATTTGTTTCATCTTGTTTAAACACTACAAGAAAATTTGCATGGTCTCGAACCCGTTGTTTTGGCACTCTAGAATACGTTTGGGCTAAATAAAAACAATCAATATTTCTATGTCTACCCATACTGTAATATGTTCTTGTAATATCCTGATTATCACAAATTACATCATCGAATACAAAGACAGAATTTTCTTTTACTCCGTTTGGATGTATGACGTTGGAGGTGTCTTCAAACGTGTAATATCCTAATCCCTTTATCGGAGTCAAAATCTTCTTTAGATATTCATATTTTGGTTGAAAAAGTGATTTACAGTAGACATAAACATTTTCAAAACGTAAACCAAGAGGGTGTGTTAAAAGTGTAATAAAAACATTGGTTTTTCTACAGTTTGATGGTCCTAATATAAGACCTCGAATAGAATTCGGTACTAGTTTTCCATGGCGAGACTTAATGGCCCTAATGGCCATGACCAATTTTTTCATCTAAATTAATACCAGAAATTTTATCTTGTTGTTGCACGAGACGCATGAAGATAGAGACTAAAATTTGTATTTAAGCTAAGGTAGATATATAATTGTTTTCATTCAAATGTTATTACCCGACCGCAAAAGACAGTGCGACAAAAAGAAAGGTTATGGTATTTTTAATTCTCTAAAAAATAAGTTACCACTTGAACTACACCTTCTTTTTTACCAATTCTGTGGCCCAGGCACTTGTCTAAATAAGAGATTACCTAGGGGTGACCCTGGAATTAATCAATTAGATAAAGCTTGCAAAAAACATGATATCAGTTATGCTAATAATTTGAATAATTTAGAAGAACGACACAAAGCTGATAAGCAACTGCAAGACGCGGCAGATCAAATTGTGAAGTCGAACAATACAGGACTCAAAGAGAAGGCTGCTGCTTGGTTTGTTGCAAAATCTATGAAAGTAAAGCAGAGGTTTGGAATGGGGCTGAAATATAAAATCACACGAGGAACAAAAAAAGGGAAGAATGTCAGAAAAGTAAAAAAAGGAAAAGCTATGAAAAGAAAGCAAACATTTGGAATGGGCCTTAAACGCAAAAAAACTCAAAGTGTTAAAAAAGGAAAGAAGGTAAAAAAAGTGGCGTTGGGTGCTGCTGTAAGAAAAATTCGATCGGAACTTCAAACCTACCGAAAAACGAATAGACAAAAACATCAAAACGTATCAACTATATCAAAACTTGCATTGGCTGCAGCACGAAAGCATATAAAAGCATATGGTGGAAAAGTTCATTAGAACACCAAGAATTATTCCTATACCTCGAACAGGCGGATTTTTACAATTTGCGTTGCCTGCCCTTATTCCTTTATTCTCAGCGTTATCCGCGATCGGATGTTTAGCAGGAGGTGCAGCAATTATTGTGAGGGCAGTTAAAAGTGTGGCCCAAAATAAGGATAGTGTTATTAACAATAAAAAGCAACATACATTATCAGAAAGTAAAAATGGAAGTGGACTCTATTTAAAAAACTCAAAAAACCACTAAAGCCCTTACCAAGAAGGGCTTTATCAAATGTTGATCTAGAAAAATATGCAAAGAAATAAAAAATCGCCAATTTTAAATGTATTTTTATGCGTGACACACTCCCCAAAAACGGGCCAAAAAAGGATGAATCCAGGATTATTAACTTGGAGACCTTCCAACAAATGGGCAGTCACTGGACCGCTTACAGAAAGAAAGGAGGAAATGTTATATATTATGGAAACTTACCCCCACCCCTAGAGTTTGTGAGATACATGCGCACTGGCACACATTCTGCTACTGAAATTCGCTATACATATACAAAAGAACAGAACTACGACACAGTTTGATGTGGTCACTTATGCCTAAAGTTTTTAATGAGAAAGAACCCTTTTTAGCAGTAGTAAAATGAATTGTTTTTCAAATCCAAAGTCGGAACGTGAAAATTTAAAGAAAATGCATAAATCTTTGCGGGCTTTTAGTAAATGTGGAAGTTTACTGAAAATGACAAAAGAAAAATTAAGTGATATGCCGAAAGAAGTAATGATTGCCTGCGCTCCTAATGAAATAGCTTTAGTGTGGGATAGATTACCGGAAGAACTTAAAAGTGATATTGATGTGTTGAAGTTTCAGTACTGTACTGACCACTACTCGGTTAGCAGTTCCACAGAAGATCAGATAGATGGTCCACCTCCCAGGAAAATTTATTGTTGTTTGTTTAACATAGAAGGATCTAGAATTTTAAAGTCTGAAGAGAGTGTTGATTGTAGTCTACTGTCGACTTGTTTAAAACACAATAAAGAAATGTCGCACACCTTTACTTTACATAGCGACACAAGTGTGCTTCATGCAAATATTTATCCTTCTTTAAAATTGGATAAAAGAGAAAAATATGGATTAGGATTGGTGAGATTTTATTCCCACAATTCAATTTTTAATGTAGATGAAACAAATAATTGTTTTGGTTATAGCAAACAGCAATGGAAAGGACCAGTGTTGATAAAAATATCACCAGGGGCATATGAAATATCTCAAATTAGCAATGCTATGCTAAAAGCACTTCAAAAAGCAGCCAAAGACCTCGATGATACCATTTTTAGTTTAAATGCCAACAATAATACTTTGAAATGTGAAATTAAGTCAAAATACTATCTACATTTTAATCATCCCAACTCTATTGGAAAGATACTGAGATTTGGAATGGTGGAACGCTTAAAACCGAACGACAATCATATTTCATCATCAATGGTTGATATTTCTCGAGTAAGACTAATACGAGTTGACTCAAATATTACGGCAGGAGCATTCAAACTCTCAACAAGTTCGCACACTATATGAATTCGATATTGACGTAAAACCTGGATATAAGTTAAGTAAAGAACCAGACAACATTATTTATATGCCCATTTTTCCAGAAGGTCGTCAGTACATCGACAACATCACACTAAGGATCTTGGATGATAATAATCAGCTGATAAATTTTAAACGAGAAAAAATAATTGTTAAATTGGAGCTCAAGAAAATTTCATAAATATTTTAAAAGAGAATGGGATTTTGTTACCATATCAAAATTCGATGTCATCAACACGAATCCACCCAGATAAACAGACAAATAAATAAAAACAAGCGTAAATTTAGAAATAAAGTCAGTTGTGTTAGAAACATAACGAGAGAACGTTCTAAACTATCAACTGAAGATAAAAAGTTTTTAACAGCTCTTGGACTACGAATAAAAAATCGATAAAATCAAGTGCAGACAAAAAAGTCTTTAACAGCTCTTGGACTACCAATAAAAAATCGACAAAATGACATCAACAAGTGAAAAACTGGAAGTTTTTGGAGAACCCATTTTTGAAAATTCAATAATAAGCCTAGAGAAATTCAGCTACAAGCCGTTTGGTAGCCCATCATTTAAAAATTCTGATGAAATTCGAATTCCAATTCAATTTCAGGATTTAATATTGGATATTTCTCCAAATGATGCC
This sequence comes from Oxystoma pomonae, assembly GCA_963921995.1. Classification (NCBI taxonomy): domain Eukaryota; kingdom Metazoa; phylum Arthropoda; class Insecta; order Coleoptera; family Brentidae; genus Oxystoma; species Oxystoma pomonae. Next base: position 62,398,800 of record OY998168.1, on the reverse strand, counting down.
ACTAAAAAATGTTACCTATCAAATAACCCACTGGCTTTTCTTTTTTATGAAATACGTTACGAGATTGGTAGTGAACAAATTTGTGCGGTTAGCAAGCCGGGTATCAGTTCGACATTAAAAACGCTTGTTTCCTTTGGAAGTCGTCAACAAAAAACTTTAAATACCTACGGATGGGGACTTGTGAAATGATCAATTTATTTTGGATAAGACAAGCCACACCTTTAGTGGTCGATTACCGCTCAAATATTTAATGGGATTTACTGGAGACTATACAAGAGGAATTTTTAATCAAAAACATGAGTTAATTCTAGTTTTGGCACACACATTTAGCAACTGTTACATTGGTGAAGTTGATGGCGAAATATCCATTGACAAAATTGAATGGAGGATTAAACATATCATTCCAGGCGATAAGGAAAAGTTAAGAATTTTGTCCAAAGTAAACAAAGCTGTAAATATTAAAGCTTCTTTTCGCATGTGAGATCTTTATGAGTTACCACTTCTTCGAAGTACCTCTTCAGATACGTGGGCGATAAGAAGTAGCACAAACTTGAAAAAGCCTCGATACATAATTGTTGCATTCCAAAATATCAATAATAGTGACAGCAAAAGCAAGGACGCAACAGAATTTATTTCTGCTGACGTGTGTGACATCAGACTGTATATCAACTCAATAGTTTTTCCATACCAGAGATGGAATCTCGATTTTTCAAAAAAACTATGCGGGGCTGCCTTTTACGCATATGAGAATTTTCAAAAAAGCAATTATGGGAAAACATTCAGTGACCCAATGCTGGCCTTTGAAAGTTTCATCGCCAACCCAGTATTTGTTATAGATTGTTCGCATCAAGGGTATAGAATCAATAACCTCATTCACGGTCGACATCAAACTGGAATTTAACACAAGAAAATCAAAGTTTCCAGACAATACAAAGCTGTAAATATTAAAGCTTCTTTTCGCATGTGGGATCTTTATGAGTTACCACTTCTTCGAAGTACCTCTTCAGATACGTGGGCGATAAGAAGTAGCACAAACTTGAAAAAGCCTCGATACATAATTGTTGCATTTCAAAATATCAATAATAGTAACAGCAAAAGCAAGGACGCAACAGAATTTATTTCTGCTGACGTGTGTGACATCAGACTGTATATCAACTCAATAGTTTTTCCATACCAGAGATGGAATCTCGATTTTTCAAAAAAACTATGCGGGGCTGCCTTTTACGCATATGAAAATTTTCAAAAAAGCTATTATGGGAAAACATTCAGTGACCCAATGCTGGCCTTTGAAAGTTTCATCGCCATCGATTGTTCGCATCAAGGGTATAGAATCAATAACCTCATCCACGGTCGACATCAAACTGGAATTTAACACAAGAAAATCAAAGTTTCCAGACAATACTAAGGTTTTTGCATTAATAATTCACGATTCACTTATTTCGTACAACATTGTAAACGGTACTGTTCAACGGGGATAAAGTTTTATAAATTATTTTATTTTGTTAGATAAGTAGCTAGTATTTTTAATGTTTTTTTATCATGGTGCAAGTTTATAATAATTGTAGGTTTTACATCAGAAATAAAATTTATTTTTTTAAAATATTATAAGTACATAATAATTGTATATATATATATATTTTTTGAAATATAGTTTTACATAAAAAATGAAGTGTAGTTTTTTATTAATAATCCAAAAAAAATAGATTTATATATTTATAGGGTACCAATAACCATTTCTTTGATTTGAATTTTCTTCCATCTCCGAGTCTGTGAATGACAGGAAACCATCAAGTTCCAATAAATTAGGAGGAGGCTCGTTTAAAACCGTCGTCCTTTCAAACAAATCCTGGCATTCCTCACAAACTCCAGATGCATTGAACCATTTTATTTGCTGATACGTCTTGCACAATCCGCACTGCATACGGTCATTTATTATAAAGGGACTTCATACCGCTGTTGGTTTTGACATTTTTGATTTTGCTAAAAATAAAAAATTATTTTAATATTCGAAAAAATAGTAAAAACTAAAACTAAACATTTAAAAATAAAAAGAATAAGAATAATACCTACATTATACGCCTTTTGCTAAAACTTCAATTATTTAACCAATTCCGAAGAACAAAAGCTCGTAACTTGGCTACCTCTGTGTGTAGAATAAAATGTTTCGAATAGAAAGAGTGTCTTTTAAAACCCACTAACCATCCTCATTAATTGCGCATGTCCAACTTTCATTATTGTTGTTTGCGCATGACCCGAATCACCAACCAATGAACTTAGAGGAAAATGTTTCAAACACAAAATGAGTTTTTTCAGGCCCACAATACAGCCACATTCATTGCGCATAACGATATATTCTGTTTTTTTTTGCGCATATTAAATGTCATTTTTTCACAGTGAAGGGGGGGGGGGGTGATAATTATGCGCACTATAGCGGAAAAGATATTCGGGCCCTCCGAGATAGGGGGGGCGAAAGGTGAGGAGGGCGGAGGGCGGGGGAAGGGGGGGGACACAGCGTTTTCCTCCTTACAATTTTTTAAAAATTTTATTAAAAATAATACCCATTCTGTTTGATTTTTTTGGAATATTTTTTTCTCAAGAACTAAAGCTTCAATCAACATTAATCTAGGGACAGCTTTTATTGTAAATATTATGGCGAGTTAAAGTTCGAAAGTTACATTGTAATAGAGTATTTTTGAATGATTTAAAGCTATAATCAACCTTATCCTCATAACGGTTAGGATCAATATTTTTTTATTTGGATCACATAGAAAAGCAAAACAAAATAATGCTTAAAGCTAAATTATTCCCAGTACGGGAAATACCCATTTTTTTAATCAAAATGCGTGCGGGTTGTTTTTCGTACGCATTTAGAAAATATTTATTATTCCGATTAGTGCGGAAAGTTAAGCTTGCGCGCTGCAGTTGACTTTATAATAAAAAGTCCGAGTGCAGGAAAAAAGTCGGGGTAATCTTTCTGGCTTAAAATGCGTGTGGGAAAGTGGTGTTTCCCACACGTCCGTAGAAAATACTTATTTACCTAAACAATTTAGAAAGTCTTTCTTCGACGCACGAGACAGCCGTTAGATGAATAGTTAGCAAAAAAAATTAATGCACCAAGAAATCCGATAGCAAATATATTTACAGCACCGGAAATAGTTATTTACCTAACGAGCGCAGAAAGTTATTCTTTTTCGCGACGCGACAACCGTTAGATGCAGAGTTAGAATCACTTAGAATACCAAAAAAAAAGCCGATAATAATAGTACATTATAAACCTAGGGAGTAAAGTGGTACATTTAATTCCGAGGCAAAAAGTTTATAGCCCGATCGAAGGGAGGGCTATAATTTGTCGAATGATTAAGCATCACTTTACTCCTGAGATTTATATACTATTTTATGCACTTTAGAATAAGCAGAAAAGTAAAAAAATAACTATATTTTTTATTTATTTTTCAAAAAATCGCACTCTGTAGAGAAACCGCCACATGTACCTTCGCTCTGTCTTTATGTCAAACGATAACATCCAGTATGCCGAAACGCAGAAACATATGCGTCGCTATGTCAATAAATTTTACTTTATTTTCCTAGGGAATAAATGACCCACTTTATTCCCGCAAAAGCGGGATTAAATGGGTACATTTATTCCCGGAAGTACATAAAAACAATTTAAGTGTGAAAAGCAAATTTATTCCGTTCGAGCAATGATGGAAAAGATACTTTACGCAAAAAGTCGATAATAAAAAAAGTCATATTCGGAAAAAAAAATTTCCCGTACTACTGTGTCACTTCACAAACTAAAATACGTGCGGAAAAGTGTTGTTTCTCACACGGTCGCAAAAAAAAATATTATTTATAATTAATATTTTAAATTGGTATTATTATGTCACCCTTAGAATATGTTTTCTGTAGGTGGTAATACTCTAAAAGGAGAGCGTTAGACCATGCTCTAAAAAGAGAAAAAAGGTACTTCTCTAGGAATTGGTTGGAATAGTTTTTAACATTTTTTTTCGCTAAAAAAAAGTATGGAACATACGATTTTCGCACGCTCGCAGGAAAAATATTATTTTTTTGTTATTATTTTTTATAACAGTAGTAATAGGTTTTGACAGAAGGTTCTCGACACGTATGTTCACGATTTTTTTTTGTGAGTGTTACAATTTTAATACCGCACACATGCTTATTGATAAAATTAAAAAATTAATTTAAATAAGGACTTCGAACAGGACGAAATTTAATGCGCCATACCATAGCTTTACACATTAAAAATTTAGGGTACCCAGTGTTTATTTTTCTTGTTTTACAGATTATATGCAACTCATGAGGCTGGCTCATCCGGAGCTGCTCCGATGGCGGCAGCTGCGGCAAGCTGTTCGGGGATCAGTGGTCCAGCTATGGACGAACCGCCCCGAAAAATACAGGTGTTGGATGAGCGAGTTGTGCGGCCTGGAAGGTAAAAATACTTATAATTGAAATCAGCTGATTTTTTAATAACAAAGTAGCTTCTGCTTTTATCTATATATACAGGGTGTTTCGCGCAGTTTTATGGTTTACTTAAAATCAAAAAAAAAGAAAACCGAAAGAAAACTAAATTTGAGTTTTTTATTTTTATTTTCTTACGCCTTTATTTCCAAAATTGGGAAAAAAAATGCTTAAAACTCTCTACAGGCACTTTTTTAAGATCTACCTAACAAAGGATTCATTTTTGAGTTTTTCATTTTAGATTTCTTTAGGTTTTCTTCGGAACCGCTCGGATTTTTTAAAAATTTGTTTTTAGTTTTAAGCAAAGCATAAAATTGCACAACTTTTCCCCAATTTAAACTTTGGTGTATCTTTTATCGTTTAGAAGATCCCCATGGTTAGCATCTGCTTTATCTATATATACATATATTCAATCTATAGGTAGAAATTGTTAGTTAACCAAACGTCATAGATGCCAAAAATTCAATTTATTTTTTTTGGTCCGTCGTATGTTTGTGTGACTGTTCCACCGTCGATCACGAAAAAAAAACTGCTGAACTAAATTTAATGGGAGTTTTACAAAATCGGTTCAAAAAAAACACAAGCAAGGTTTTTTTATTCAGCTAGTTTACTAACTATATTTTGTTACGTTAGGGTAATTTTAATTTTACAGATTTGCCGGAAGACAGCAATTGGGAGAAACAGTTGCCCCCCCTCCAACCCGCAGAATTTCCCCCCCCCTTCAACCCGATCAATGTTCCACACACAAGGGGGAACCCCTGTGGAAATTCGGGTTGTGGCGGACCCGCTGATTGCAGTTCCGGCACTTCGTCCAGTTCCAGACAAAGACGATTGTTTTACCGCGTCGCAAATCGACGCCATGGAGCGCGTCAGGAAACAAAGGCTGCAGATTCGTCAGGCTGTTAGCGACGCGGAGGCGACAACTAATCGCCTTCGTCGGGAACTGGAGGAATCCGAAATACGCCTTAATAGGGAAAAGGAAATAGAGAGAAAATTTTTGGAAAGAACAGGATTCTAAGATTTTTTTTCTTTTCGTTTTCCCTATCGAAGGAAAGTGCATATATATATTGTAAATTTTGTTTTAATTAATGTAGTTTTTTTCTGAATTTTAATTCTATCGAGGGAAAGTGTATATATATTGTAAATTTAGTTTTAATTTTTAGTTTTATATATATAGTTTTAACATTAAAGTAGTTTTTTCTTAATTTTAATTTTTAATAAAAATATTTAATTTTTCATATCTATGTGTATTATTTGTTTTTGCATAACACCGAACTTTGCACCGCAATGTTAAACCTTGTTTAAATTAAACCGGCGTTTAGAATTTGGCACTTAGGTATTTTAAGTTTCTTGTCTAGGTTTAACAGAACGGTGTAGTTGGTACATCATTAAAATATAAAAAAAAACAAATGAATAGTTTAAAAAAATACAAAAAAAACATGAAAAGGTACTTAATGCTAGCAGTTAAAACTAAATAATAATAATGTTTTTATACGACTGCTATATAAAATGAGGTTTTTCACAAGGAAAACTCACTCTAGGGCGGTTTCTCAATAGCGATAGAAATTTAACCTTTAAGTTACCTTCAGCTGTCTTATTCTGGCATTTGGTATATGTCTGCCATCTTTCTCTTTAACTAGATAGTTAATGCATAACTCGCTATTGAGAAGCAAGTCCTGAAAGTAGCGCTTTGTACACGGATATATCAACATTGCACATCACGCATCATTATTATTGTTATTTGATGATGACTAACAACGTCAAAAAAATAAGTAAATCAAAAAAATACAATTGTGTGTTTTTTTGCAGTCGCAAAAATAATACAGTAAATAACGTCTTTGCTCGACTTATGGATTTCGCCTTCGGCTCAGATTACCAACTTCGTCTCGATTGTCTGCTAAGAGTTGATTTCTAACCTTGTTTTTTAATACAATATTATAATCAAGTTGTTCTAGATACTAATAATTATTGCAAGCTACTTTTATTATTGCGTTTTGGTTCTTTGAAATTAAAACTAATATATGTCCCCAACTATGCTTTTGCGACTCTGTATAATTAAAAAAAAGAGATGTATTGCCTCATCCTGTATACACTCGTTTCACAACGTATTAAAATCCTTATTATAGCATAATCTCACCCCAAAAAGTTACCGCCTATAGTGCACATTTTGATCCGTGTGGTCTTTTTTCTAAGAAAAGCCGCTTACTAACATAACAAACATTAATCTTAGCGAAGAAATCTACCATTCACTGAAAAAGTTAAGTGCATTTTTATGTCTCACAACAAAGGGATGCTCATTAAAAGACAAAATCTACCCATTTATGGTGAAAAAAAAGCTAGGCATATATGCTTGGGACGGATATAATGTCGCCACTCAAATCACATACCTACCTACTTTAAGTCAATATGCGGCTTTTTTTTGGTGATTTAAAGCTACTCTACAGTTTCGACCTCACACAAATGCAAATAAATACATCTTTTCTATTTTAAAAGCGTTGGATTTTTAACCTAAATAATATGTATATTTTTTTAACTTTGTAGGAATATTTGTATTCCCATTAAAAACGCATGGTAGAACACTAAGCTTTTGCTATGGTTTTTGCTTGGTGTTTTACCATTTATCTTGGCAGCGCTTTGCGTTTTTTTAATCACGCAAATATGGGCCCAGAGGTGGCTCTTTCTTGTAGAAAAGTAAAACACATATTTTCTTAGCACAATTTGTTTATATTTTTAAGACAAATTTATTTTGATACATATTAATATATACAGCCTTTCTCCTATACATTCCAAAAAAACATAATTTTATAAGGTAGTCAAAACAAATATAAAATGAATTATTAAAGCGCAAAAAAAACCTATCGTGTAGTGGTTAGTACAGCATGTTTTTAATGTTGAATAGATTTAGAATTAATCACTATTTAAAGTAAATTATCTTGTGAAATAATACATCAATAATAGGTACATACACTTTTATTAATTTTCTTCTAAATTTGAAGCAAGTTTCATAACTTTGTCCAAAATATATTTGGGCAGGAACGCCTTGATATCAAAAAGTTCACTCCATAATTCTAACCCAATCAATCCGTTAATTAATGTGTTCAAATTCAAGTCTTTAAAGTATTCAACACAGAGAGATATTGCTTTTTTATATTTTTTCTTCATTAAAAAACATTCTTCTACGTTTCAAAAACCTGGGCCTCCGCCCCGCATTTCAGCATTTTCAGCTTCAAAACACCTATCTCGAAATAACTCGAAAATATACTCTATGGCCCCTTGCAAGTCGTGAAATTCTTTGTATTCTTTGGAATCAAACCAAGACATTTTCCTTGTAATGTAAATATTTTAATATAAAAAAAGAGTCACAACGTTTTACTATTTAGCATTTCGTCAGCTTCTGAAAGATACCTGCTAAAGTGCGGAATCACAAAAAGAGTTTTTTGTAGGTTTTCTTGTAACATCAATTCAAAGTAAATAAAGTAAATAATCCATAAATAAACTGCTGGCAAAACAAAGCTCCACTCAAATATCTTCTTACATTTTCTAGTTCCTCACTGGTAACTTGTAGATTCGAATTAAGTTCTTCTGCTTTTGTTATGTATAACCAATACAGTTCTGAGATATAACTTGTCACTAAACTAATATTTTTTATTTTCATTTTTATTGTGTTTCCAACGTTTAAACTAGTTATGATGCTGCGTTGGACCTGTTATTCATTTATATGTTCTTTTTTGCTTCCCCCACTATTTTAAATTTTAACGTAATGAATAAAAAAAAGCGTTTTTTATTCGTGACGTAACCTATGATTCGTTATGCTTGTTTCGGTCCCACCAAAGCATATTAGGCACATCTCTGGGTAAATTAATTGATACAGTTTTTCTTCACATATGGCACACGTCAAATGACTACAATTCATTTTGTCTGTGTAATGTAGATTGACGTGCTTATTGTGGCCCATAGGAGTGTTAATCCCTTGATTAAAATAACACTCACAACATAACGCAACAAATTGTTCCTCGCCGATTTTGATTGCCACGTAAGACTGCGTAACACACATGGTCTTCTCACGGTACCCCGGTTTCACGGTTTTATCCGCTTTAATATCCCGCATTCTTACGAGACCAGATATAGCACATGTGCTCTTTTCGAACATCACATCATTATCGGAGTCTTCTTCCTCCAAGGGATTAATCAAACTATTGACATCCCTGTCAATCACCAACTCCTCTCTACAAGTAACCATATCTTCATATTTCTTAAAGAAAAACATAAACACACCCGAAATCAACTGAATAAAACCAATCATTTTTGGAACTTTTTTATTTAAATCAAAACCACTCATTTTATTTTTTAATTTAAATCAAAATCAATATATTTGTTATCACTCTAACAAAATATAAAACTATAAGAGGCATTATTTTTTACTACGACTTATATGTGCGGCATCCCCACCTAGCTCAAAAAATAGTGGAGGAGGAAAATGTCTTCCCCTCCTCGCTAGAAACTAAAGTAGTGGTGGGAGAAAAGTAGAGGGGATAAGTAGAAGGGATAAGTAAAGATCAGGGGGCGAAAAGAGTAGGTAAATAGGAGGGGGAGAAGAGGAGAGGGGATGAAGGGGGAAATGGGGAAATGGGGGGTGGCGGGGGGGTTAAAGGGGGGAAGGGGGCTGTGGCCACTCCCACCCTTATCTCCTCATTTTATTTGAAAGTGGCTAACCTACCCTACTGTTAATGGTGTTTCTTAGATTTTTTCTACTGTAACTGCTTGTATAATAACAATTTTGGAGCATATTGTTTAACAAAAATATCTTGGGACACGCGGTTTTTTAAGTAAAATATGTAACATGTATGTTTAAAATTACATTCTAGCCATACATAAAAAATACGTAAATTACGCAATTCAATTCAAAAAATTATAAAATAACACAAGTGGTTCGTTCACTCTTGCCTGTAGTCCAAATTACTTTTAAAAAATATTTTCTTTCTTAACCTTAATCTAGTTAATATACCCTCCCATTGCCTTTCCCTTTTCAAACGACAATGTTGTATGGTATCATTGTGTCATTCGTTTCTGGATCCTAATTTTCAAAATATAGTGATTTCCATAAATGTATAATTCGCGTTCTTGACCACTGTGCGCTCGCTTGTTCTGCATCCTATGAACAGTTTACAAGCAGCGTATAAATTTAAAACTAGATCACAATATGCTCCAAAATTGTTATTATGCATATAGTTACAGTAGAAAAAAATGTAAGAAACACCAATAACCATTTGAATTTTTGAGCACTGTGCTTGTTGGAGAGCTATATTCAAAATAGAACAAAAGAACGTTTTATGTGCTCATATTTGTTCGTTAGTTCGGTTAAAGGAATAATTCAATTCAGTGGTGCAGCTTATGCACATACTTATTCTCCAGTCTTGAGGTGTGGGAGTTTCAAAGTGTGCCTTACAGAAAAGTTAAACCAAAACCTGACATCCGGTTAAGCAAACATCGTATATTTTTAGAAATCGACATGAAATGCGCATTCTATAAATATTGCCTGTCCCTTCCCAAACGACAATGTTGTATGGTGTCATTGTGTCATTCGTTTCTGGATACTAATTTTCAAAATATAGTGATTTCCATAATTGTATCATTCGCGTTCTCGACCACTGTGCGCTCGCTTGTTCTGCATCCTATGAACAGTTTACAAGCAGTGTATACATTTAAAACTAGATCACAATATGCTCCAAAATTGTTATTATGCAGATAGTTACAGTAGAAAAAAATGTAAGAAACACCATTAACCATTTGAATTTTTGTTGGTGCTCATATTTATTCGATAGGTCGCTTAAAGGAATAATTAAATTCAGTGGTGCAGCTTATGCACATGCTTATTCTCCAATCTTGAGGTGTCGGAGTTTCAAAGTGTGCCTTACAGAAAAGTGAAACCAAAACCTGACATCCGGTTAAGCAAACATCGTATATTGTACATTCTTAGAATGGACATGAAATGCCCTTTCTATAAATAAAATCAAATCAAGAATCGTGTTCGGGGCGGACAAAGATGGGCGATCCACAAATTAAGATTTTTTTTATAGTGGACTGTAAAACTAGGGAAGCTAATTCAAACGCTCAAACAGTCGTTAAATTTCACAGTTAAAAACTCGATCTTAATTATTGTATTGTAAATTGTAAGTATCAATGGCGGCTAGGGCCAGAAATAAAACCTGCCGTATAGCAGTAGCAATAAAGAAAATATCCCGAAAAAATAGGCACTCGATTTACCCCGAATTCCTGGAGGATTCTGAAGACTAGGATATCCAAGTTGGCACCAATAATCTCGAGGTTTTCTTATATGTAAAATGTGGTTCACTCGCGAGTTTTTTGTCGAAACTCAGTTGCTGAGATGTAGTATGTTTTCAGCGACCTTGTGTTATTATACATTAAGGAAAGACGATCCTTCAAAAATCAGTAAAATTTCATATTTTTTTCCGAAAATTTACAAAATTAAATATTGTTTTTGGAAAGGTATTACTTAGAAACTGAAAAAGTAATCCAAATTCTACCAAAACACAAAGATTTACCGATAATTTCTCTTAAAGAACCAACTCCAATAATTTTTAAAAGGTGACCGAAATATTTTTGCAATACGAGAATGTGTCGTTATGTCGAAATTCGTCCAAATTCCATGTACTCGAACATAGCGTGCAGGGCAACCTTCGTGTCGGCTTCATGAATAAGAACTAAACAAAATTGTCCTCTCAGTAATTTTGCAATATGCAAAAGAGTGAAAATTGGATGTCTTTTTCAAAAGGTGCAATTTTTAGTATTGTCACTGTTCCATGATTTTTGATAAACGATCTTCAAAATTGATCATCACTATGATTCAATTTAGATTTTTTGGAAAGGTTGGATTCTGCTGAATATCATAAAATAAAAATTATTTTCCTGTGTGCGGATTTCTACGAACTATCAGGGAAAATGTCAGTCAACTACCAAAATCAAAATTTGTTTAGAAAACGGCTAAGATCGAATTTCAAAAAATTATTTTAGCTTTATGGGGCAGGCTTGAACTAAAATTGTGGTTTTGTATATTATTTTTATGCCTTGCGTATTTGTACGATTCGAAATATTCGAAAATATGTAAAAAACAATATTTTTTTTTTAATTTTTTAATTTGACCTGCGGAAGAAATACGCAGGTAAGTCCCACCAAAATTTTTACACCGACGAGTAGATAGATTTCTTGGCTCTCGATTGAGCTCTGAAAGAACTTTGTAGGATGTCAAATGTTGACACACGGATGATGTACATTGGAGCGTGTCATGCTAACTTTCAAAAATGATCTTTTGCCTGTGCTTCTGGATCCAGAGGAGGGTGATTGGTATTAATTATCATTAAAAATGCGCCAGAGTCTACGAAAATTTAATTTAACCGCACTAATCATTTTCACAAACTTTCAAACAAAAAATAGAAACCTCAAGAAAATATAAAATATGTTATTTTCAACAAAACAACGGAAGGAAAACTGAAGTATATCATTTATCTCATCAACTTTTTTTTAAGTGCTTTGTTTATTTTTTTTTAATTTGGTGTACAAAAATGAGTACCGAAATTCCTCTCGCAAAAGACATGACATTTTTGACTTCTTTATGTGATGTTTTGAACGAAGCCCGATTTAAAGCTAAGACACTTAAAGTAAATATTTCAACGCATCGGTATCGGTAGACGTAACGCGTTCGAAACAAAGTCAAAATACGCTACATTTTTGACTTGCTCGTGCCATGTTTCGAACGATGCCTGCTTTCTTGACGGGTGTGATGACAGAATCTCGTTTCGTACGGAAGGATATACATATCGTTATGGACCCACAAACGTACGCAACGATTTCAATCAGCAGTTCTGTTATCGCACCCTTCAAGAAAGCGGTCATCGTTCGAAACATCGCATAAACAAGTCAAAAATGTAGTGTATTTTGGCTTTATTTCGAACGCGTTAGGTATACGGATACTGATGCATTGAAATATTTACTATAAGTGTCTAATAACAGTCGTACGTTGCTGTGGCAGTAACTTTGGTACGCATTGATTGCAGTTAGCTGTATATCGGGGCTCGTTTAAAACATGGCATAAACAAGTCAAAACTGTATTGTGCTTTGCTTTTATTTTTAACGCGTTAGGTATGCCGATAGCTTTAAATAAAATCCTTTTTTTTTGTCCATTTACCATTAATATTCTTGGTATAAAAATAATTTAGTATATTTTTATGTTTGAAGAAGAAATATTAAATTTTGACTTTTCAAGAAAAAAACAACACAAATAAAACTCAACAAAAAGTAATATTAAACACAGTTACTACCTGAAAACCTATCTGTAACCATTAAGACTATATAATCGGGAATACTACAGTATTTTGTTTAAACTGCTATTTCATATTATCATCATTTAGATTAGTTTACTTCATGGATTTCGGTCTGCTTGGTTTTAATCTTTTTTCTCTTGTATTTAGCTCTGCGGTTATAAGGTTTTATTTAACAACCCGTAAGAAGAAGAAATGGGTAAGTCGTCGTTATTTACGTTTTCCAGAAACGTATTTACGTTTACTTCAATGCAAATTGACACACGGCATCATTTACTATTGAAATTCGCACTTAACTCCGATATAAATCGTTTAAAAATAATCATGTCAATAAAACAAAGCTTTCTCTCTAACTAGGGTTCTATTTTGTAACACGGAAATTAAACTTTCATCGATGTTATTGTGTAAAAATAGGTTATATTTTATTTAGAATTTTTATTATCTACCTGAAAATGGTTTAATTTAAAAAAATTATTTAATAATTCTTCAAATTGGTATTTATTTATAATCAATATTTGCCCTAATTGTTTTCTTTCTAGCTTAATTTCTTAATTTTTTAAAGTCCTTGTTTTTAAAACCGATAAATATAATCGCTTTGGATATTTCCAGAAATCTGGTTAATTTGGTAGTTTTAGAAAAAAAATTAGGAAATTACTTTACATACTCTCTACCTTTCTAACAATTTTTTGTCAAAGAACTTTTAATATTTCAAGCAGCTGTATTTAAATTAGGTGGTGACCCGTTTCTCGTTTACGGTGCAGATGGTTTTGAAGATACATTGTCGTTATCATCTTTCTCCTGATTTTCATTGTTGCTACTGTTGACCAGTCGATTAGTTGCCGCGATATCCATCCATTTGGCGCGGTTTTCGCGCACGCCATCTATCAGAGGCTCGAGCTTGTCGGACAGCATGGCGAAGCCCTGCAAACATATATTTGTTTTACCAAGGCTTTGATATAGCAAGCAAATTTATTTTTAGATGATGCCCCAACTTTAAATACTTTAAAAAAAGATTGATTACTACTACAAAAAAATTAGGGCAATAAGTCGTGGCAACACATTTGTAAGAGCTCTCATTCCCATGAATTACAAGCTTGAAAACCCATTAACAAAAATCTCACATATGTCAATTGATTGCTGATGAATTTCAAACAGCCATCACTTTTTTATTTACCTCATAAATGGGGACGCATATTGAATCTATAAAGTCCACTTGCATCAAAGGTAGTTGGTCTTCTTTTTCTCGATTCATGATGTCCTGAAAAATAATGTTGCTTACAGTATTACTATCATCAGCCTTCACCAAAAATCGTTCAGTCCAATTTTTAGCTTAAAGCATGGATCGTCTTGTCATATTAATTATCCTGCTGCTGCTGAAAAATCAGTCGGAATGTTATTTATATATCTTAGGTGGATTTGATTTATTACTGACCAACATTTAAAATTTAAATCAAACGTTTATAAAATTTATTTTTTATTTCTCTTTCTCTCTCTCTCTCGGTGCATTTAGTGCAAATTTTTTTTAATAAGTCTGGTATTTAACCCTTGGTATAATCCATTGTGGGCAACATATACTTTTGATTTATAATGGCTAGAAATTTAGTTAGTTAGAGCAAGGACAAGCAAGCGACCCAAAGAAAATTTATGTAAGACTGGCAAACAAAAAAAAATTCTTAAAATATTCCAAAAATAAAAGTTTGCATTTTGCAAAAAAAGTTCATTATTTAAATGTTCCTAATTCAATCATAACAGGATATCGGGCAGGTCTTTTTAAATGTATTTTTAATTTATAAAATAATAGACAACTGAAGATAACTAAATTTTAACTTATGTGTAGCTAACTTGGACGAATTTTGGTAACAATACTAAAGGAAGTATGCACTGAGAAAAATGGTTGGCTATGAGAACTCAAATATGTGTTCTCCTAGACCCAGCCGTTGCCGTTTTCTTTTTGTCGCTCTTACGGTTAACCTTGGTCCTAAAATTTCCCAGAAGTATAAGCAAACGAAGGAGACCTCGATTGTGTAATATCTTTGAATATTGTTTAAATTTACAGATAATTGTTTATGGTTACATGTGTATATAATCAAAAGTTTTTATTTTTATGATTTCCGGATTATACTTAAATTTTCATATTAAAAATGCTATGACGTCATGTATTAGCTGACATGAACAGAAAAAATCGATGTAGACAGCGCATCCTGTCATGTTCGATGCCTTGAGAATCAGAATCAGCCTATTTTGCCGGTTCAGAATGGTTGCGGTTCTCAAAGTATGTATCTTCACAGGATGTGCTATCTACTTTCATTTGTTCTATTCATGTCAGCTAGTAGATGACGTCATAGCATTTTTGATGTGAAAAGTTAAGTATAATCCGAAAATTCATAAAAATTAAAAACTTTTGATTATATACACATGTAAGCATAAGCAATTTTCTGTAAATTTAAACAATATTCGAAGATATTGCACAATCGAGGTCTCCTTATTTTGCTTATACTTCTAGGAAATTTTAGGACCAAGGTTAACCGTAACCGGTACAAAAAGAAAACAGCTCGTGTTGCCAATAGAGGACAGCCCAGACTCCTGGGCTGTAAGAACCAAATCCAAGGGATTGCAGGAAAAGCCCAAAATATGCATAAACACTGAATGTACTTTTTTGGTCATTTGGGCTACCAGAACTCAACATCTAGGTTGTGGTGACTCATGATCTGGACTGAGAGAACCCTGCCTTTGGGCCACCAGAACTCAGCATCTGGGTTATAGTAACTCATGGTCTGGGCTGGGAGAACTCTACCTTTGGGCCACCAGAACTCAGCATGTAATTTTCCAAGTTGCTCAAAGTTACCCACAGTAGTTCAAAGTTACCCCAAATGACTGTACTAGTATTTTGAAAAAAAAATAAAACTTATATAAACACTTTTTCTGACAAATTTGATATTAGAATACTTAGGCTTTGTACATGTATTTTGTTACTTTGAATAAAACACCCTGTATTTTGTGTAATTTTTATGTCTTAGCAGTCTTTAGCCTTGCTATCAATGCTGAATAACCCAAAAACGAGACGAGATTTTTTAAATTTCTCTTAAATTCAAAAAAAGCACACAATAAACAAGGTGTTCCGTTGAAAATAACAAAACATATCTATGCAATTTGTAAATTATAATTGTAAAATTTCAGGTAAGACGATAAGGTTACATAAAAAAACTTTTAAAAAATCTAAAATATCGCGTTGGAAAATGTTTGACTGTAAAAAATATAAACCAAATCAAATATTTTAATATAAATATGGTGTGTTAAAAACAAAACCTAAAGGCTGAACTATAACGCTAAAGCCGTCTCTAAATCTAATTTGCTCAGGAAAATGGCAGATATATATATAGTTGTAAATTAGACAAAAACAAATATATATAGTTGTAAATTAGGCTTAGGAAAGAGTTAGCAGCGTTAGTAAATCTCAGCCAAACAAATCCTATACATTTCGCACTCCACACTTTCATATTATTTAGAAGATACATTACATTACATAACAGCATAAAGGTTCAAAGAAAAATATGTTAGTGCAGAGTTTGGTTTGTGAGAGCTCCAATCAGCCTCCATTTTTTAATTGAAATAATTGTTCAAATATAAATCTGAATATTAATTTTAATGATAAAAATAATTAGTTTGTATTTTGAAAATTTTATAATGTTTTTAGTAAAATAAAGGAATAGTTCAAACCGACTGTTTTACTAGCGGCATTCAAGTTCCAGGGCAAAAAAAGGCCAAAATTCTAGGGAAAAAAGTAAAAATTTAATCCCTAGGGAAAAAAGTCAAAGTTTAATCCCTAGGGAAAAAAGTAAAAAATTTTGTTCTTAGAGAATACAAGACCCACTTTATTCCCAGAAAATAGGGATTAAAAGTGCACTTTTATTCCCCGAAGGGCATAAAACATGTTAATATTTTTCACTCGTGAACCTGTCGCTTCACCGGCCAGGATACCTGCAAATATGACCTACACTAACTACCGCCTATAATCGGATTCATATGTGTAAATCCCTGGGTTTTACTAGACGGCGGAAAATATAAATCATGATCATGAGTTAGAACAATTTAGGCCCCGAGTTATCGTAGCCCAGACCATGAATTACCACACACCCAAGAAGTTAATACATGAAACTGGGCTGGGGCAATCCCATGCCTGATTTGTGGTAGCCCACGACTTGCTGAGTTCTCCCAGCTAAACTGAAATGGTTTGGGACAATCATACCGTGTGCTATAGTAACGCACGCTGTGAGTTCTGGTAAAAACTATTTAGCTGCTTAAAATATCAATCATCTCATCTCAAGAAAATAATAATAAGAAATAATAATTGTAGATATTTTTCATAAAAATAAAATATTGTTTTAAAAAAGGATTTTGCGAGGTTCAATAAATAACAAAATCAATGAATAGCGAGCTTTCCCTCAAAAAAGGTAATGGTAACCGTAGATCTGGATTTCGCACTTGTGGTGCTCATCAGTACGGTGCTAGGAATTAGGGCATAAAATGATGATGAAAAAATCTGACACACGATTCATGTAAAAGACAAGCATGTATCAAATTGCAAAATCGGCAGATGTTAGAGGCTTAATTTTCCTTCAAATTGAAGGTGTACATCTGCCGATTCTGAAATTTGACAGATGTCTTTTACATGAATCCTGTGTCAGATTTTTTCATTATCATTTCATCTCATAATTCCTAGCACCGTACTGATGAGAATCACAAGTGCGAAATCCGGATCTACGGCTACCATTACCTTTTTTGAGGGAAAGCTCGCTATTTATTGATTTTGTTATAAAATATTGCATTAAGAAGCATGCAAAAACTTAGAATGAGAATAAAAAAATTATTTGGTATCTATTTATGAGATATCACCTTTTAAGAAGATATATTAAAGATAAGATAGTTTTTGCTCATGCCCAAAACGCCCGACCACTATCGCTATTTGGCACAGTTGACATTTAAACATCATATCTGGTTAAGGGCTGCCGTCAACAGTGAACTCGATGTAAATAACTGGAATAGTGTGTCGATTTTTGCCTGCTTTTTAGGCTCCTCCCACTTAAGTAAGATGGGGAGACTCGTCAGCACGATACACTTAACACAATATGACAATGCGCATCTCGGCGTGACACCACTTTGTGACTCCGATACCAACACATATGCATGGAAAAGGTATTAATTTCCCTTTATGTAATTTTGGGCCGCCGCGCGTTTAATGTATTTTTTGGTTGGCATGGGTTGACTTGCGTTTGTTTAATTTGGGTTTAATTAATTTAGTTTAAAAAATAAAAAAAAAACTGGCGGACGCAGATTTGGGGTCTTAAGGCCCCTATAGTAGGTGCCTTCATAAAGAATCAAAAATTGCAGAAAACCGTATACTAAATAATTACCAAATATATTTATAATGAAATGTGTTAAGTTTATTTTTTTATATACTGGGTCTTTTTAATCATGTGGTTTGCAAAGTTAAAGACAAACACAAAATATATATGCACCTAGCCAACATTCAAACCCGGAACCTACCGTGCTGCAGACAGATACGCTACCCACTACGTACAGTTAATTTCAGATAAAATGCGTACATGGAAAAACAAAATACAACGTTTTTTCTTCGTGTAGATGCGCCATTTTACACTATTCATTTTGCACCCGTCATATAACATGACATATTTTATTTTTGATTTAAGTCAATCATTGTCAATAATTTTTGACTTTAGTCAAAATTACTTTTTTAAAATGGTTCCACAACTTTCGACCTTTATGAAATCGCAGATAATAACTCGATTGCAAGATGGATGGTCAGTAAGAAGGGTCGCCAGAAATTTTGATATTAATAATGCTATTGTGCAAAATAAGGTAAGCACAGAGGAACAGGATGGACAATTACTGAATAATTTTCGAGAGAACCCCCATTTTCCACAGCTGTCGAAGCCATCAACACAACTGTTTTCCGGATTTCTGATCTACAGCATGCAGACGAGGGAAAAATTCTGAACTTAAATGTCGCCTAGCAGCAAAGAAGGCTTCTTTGCTGCTAGGCTATTTTGTTGCTCTTCTCAGAGCAACAAAATATTGGGACAAAAAAATTTTCAATGTTCTTCGGATAGCCGAAAAATAAAAGTATATCACCACTTCTCAGTGAACATGTGGGGTTGGATGTCTGCTAGAGGGTTAGGTGTTTGCTGACAAATTGAAGGAAGATTTACCGCAGTGAGATATTTGGAAATTTTAGAAGGGGTAATAGTGTCGTCAGATGATTTTTTATATCCAAACAATGAAATATTTTAGATTAATGAAAATAATATATGAACATAATTGTAGGCCCCAAAATGCCGAAGAACTTTCAAACGCTATACGTAATTTGGCTTATTCCATGCCACGTCGATTGGAAATTGTTATTGAAAAAAAATGGGGCCGCCATTAAATATTAGTTTTTCTCTTATTTTTATCTTTATATTACTTGAAATAAAAATAATTTGTTTGTTTATGAAAACGCATGCTTAAAGAACTCTGTGTAGTGCTCTTTTTACTAAGTCCATGAACTTGCCTTGCTCGTGTATACAAAGAGTTGTTCTTTAGCCTTGTTTAAAAATACTATTTTCCATTACTAAGAAGTGTAAATTAGATACTTTCAAAATAATAAATTTTAATATAATTAGGTTAATTAAATTTTTAAAAAATAATAGGTAAACTATAACAATAATAGAAATACACACAATACACTACAATTGGCAGGCAGTGCCCCAGGTGCATACTAAAAAGCGTGGGTATAACTAAATACACTGAAAAAAAAACGTAGTTGAAACCAACTGTACATGAGTTAAGTGAAAATTATATTATGACAAAAAAATGATAAAAAAATGGTGCTGTAAGGTACACTTCATTAAAAAAAAAAACGCATACATGCAGTCATAAAATTGACCTTTCTAAAAGTGTATAATATATACGGACTACCAGCAAAAATGCTTAAAAACTTCAAAAGTACGGCAATTTGTCATATTGTTTAAAAAAGGTCTCTAAAACTGAAAATAATTTTTTAATTAAATTAATTTTGCATAATAGTAAAAAATCAGCAAAAATAATGTTTTAGTAAAGTCTTTATCGGACAATATCAAATTATCACTCGAGTAACGGACGAAGGCTGATCTATAAAGAGGGCGGTAACCCATTTTGGAGTTGATAAAATAACAATAATACGATGGAAAACAATTCGACGAATAGGAAACTTGAATTGGGACAAAAACGATGGTAAACTTAATACTAATTATTTTAAGTTAAAAAAGGACTAAAATAAATAATTTAGTATTTAAAAGGATCACCATTTTTTTCTATTACAAGCTGCAAACGTCTGGGCATTGAAAAGGTTAAATTTTGAAAATACTGATTGTATTCTGAGAGCTGATCCAATGCGCGATAATTAGCATCGCTTAACTCTTCAGCATTTCGTGGTCTCGAATTCCTTTGGTATATTATTTTCACGATTCGACCCTATATATTTTCCATTCGGTTAAGGTCAGGGCTGTTGGCTGGCCAAGGAAGTGTTTCTATATTATTATTCTGAAACCATTGGCGAACAACATTAGCCGTGTGTACTGGACAGTTGTCCTGCTGATGAACGAAGTTATTATTTTAATGTAAAGCCTGTACAGATGGCAGCATAACGTTTTCAAGGATTTCAAAAAAAAAACAAACCTCTAGCACTAAACCAGCCCCACATGTTTAAAGAAAAATGTCCAGCTTTTTTAATTTGGTTTGTATATTCGGGTTCAAATCTAGAATTTGGTGGACGATAAACTAAAATTCTCCTGCTGCTTGAAAATGATTGAAAAGTTTTTTCGTCAGTGAAAACCACCCTTTCCCAGAAGTCATTATCACGAAGAACGTTGTTCAGTGCAAAAATCACTCTGGCCTGTTTTTGTTCTTCTGTTAGAAATGGCTTCTTTGCAGCAACTCGACAAGAGACTTCTGATTTCCTTACTCTTCTATTTACTGTTGCTAAAGAACCCGAAAATAATGTTACATTAGCTGCTTCAACCGACTTTGAAAAAGGATTCTGTCTGAGTTGGTCAATAAGTCTCTCATCTAGCACTTCAGAACTTACTTTTGGTCGTCCTGATCCATCTTTCCTATCCCTGGAATTATTTTTAATCCACCGCTTTTTCCATCGCATTATTGTAATTTTATCAACTCCAAAATGAGTGACCGCTCTTCTTATAGACCAGCCGTCTTCTATAACTCGAGCGATAATATGAACTTTTGTAAATGTTGATATCTGTGGCATTTTTAAGGATGTCACACTGAATTTTAAGCTGTCAGGCATACTAAGCTGGTGGTGCTTTATAATACTATACACTAATGGAAAGCTAAATTTTGTGGCACAAAAAAAAATGCATGTATGAGCTACACAAAGGGTACCTACCTATTTATCTGTATCTCTGTACCACAAAGGTAAACTGTAAAGTGGCTTTATTTTGTCGTTTATTTGGCAGGCAATTATTCATTTCCTTTCTAAATATTTTTCCCTTGGTAATCTGAAGTATTTAATGTTTTTGTAATTCTGTCATAATTTTTACATCCAAAAACAACGCACTTTGTCATTGTAAATAATTATAAATAAATGTTGACACTGAAATAATCATTATCAAACAACAAAGTGGTACTTGCACAAGTTGTGTACCTAGTGTAGCCAAGTGGTTTGCAAAGTTAAAGACAAACACAGAATATATATGCACCTAGCCAAGCCGGAACCTACCGTGCTGCAGACAGATACGCTACCCACTGCGTACATGAGTTAAGTGTAAATTATATTATGAGTTTAAAAAAATGGTGCTGTAAGGTACTTATCTATGTACAGTCTTTACACAAAGGGTACCTACCTATTTAGGTTTTCAAATTCAGAGATCTCAAGTAAATTATAGTATGACAGTTTAGTACCTACCTATTTAGGTTTTCATATTCAGAGATCTCAAGAACTATATATCTGTATATCTGTACCACAGGGGTAAACTAAAGTCCGTTTCGAGCAAAATGAGACTGACTTTATTTTGTCGTTTATTTGGCAGGCAATTATTCAGTTCATGTCTAAATATTTTTCCCTTAGCAACCTGAAGTATTTAATGTTTTTTGTGATTCCGTCCTAATTTTTACATCCAAAAACAACGCACTTTTTCATTGTAAATAATTATAAATAAATTTGACAATGAAATAATCATGATCAAACAACAAAGTGGTACTTTCACAAGTTGTGTACTTAGTGTAGCCAACTGGTTTGCAAAGTTAAAGACAAACACAAAATATATATGCACCTAGCCAAGATTCAAACCCGGAACCTACCGCGCTGCAGACAGATACGCTACCCACTGCGTACATGAGTTAAGTGTAAATTATATTATAAGTGGGTCTAACCGTGGTATTGAGGGTGCATTAATTAGAACGGTGAGGAAAGGCGCTTGGCGAATGCACACGAATACCACAGATGTGCCGACTGCCAACCTCCACGAGTGTATCCCACGCCAGTGGGATACCGGTACCCACTGGGAGGGTTGTGAGGACATTACTTGGAATGACAAGACAACTCTTCAAAAAGGCACAGGCTTACATACGCAACACAAACAACATCACACATTCACACACATCAGACAAAACAGTTATGCAAAGTTTTGTTTAAACTCCGGCCACCTCGCCCAGCATCTGGCAAGCCCCGAACATGTAGACCCACAGTCAAGGGGTAGTAGCAGAAAAACTAGAAGTAGTGCACTAGGCCACCGAGAAGTATAGGCCCCACTCTTGTCTAACCAACGTAGGGGGCTGCCCCGGACACTCTGTGAAAATCTCCAAGCGAAACAGTAGTGCAGTTGGTAACTGGAAGGGGAGCACTGTGCGTTTTGGGGGGGGCTCTTAACTACGGCCGTCAACGGTCAAGTGTGCGGAATCAGCTGGTAGGAGGTTTGGCGGGGAACCGGGGTGGACGACACTACCAAGCATCACCTTTTACACACACTCAATCATGCAGACACAACCGCACACACATAAACCCCTTATTTCTCTGTTTCAGATGAATATAAACATGAGTGGAAAAGAGGAAAAAAGTGCACTGATAAAGAGGAGCGAGGGAACCCCCTACCCTACCCCACCATCCGCTGAGGAGGGTGGACCCAACGAGGAAGAGCTTCTGCGATCCTCCGCCGACGAGATGGAGGTGGACTCGAAGTTGGGTGAGGGAAAGCCCGAGAGAAACCCGGAGGGAGAAAGGACTGGTGAAGACAGTAAGGAGGAAGGCAGAAGACGCGCGAAAAAGCAAGTCTAATGCCGACTCGGAATCTCTGGACGAGCCGGCCCAGAAACCCAAAGGGGGAATCGAGGTCGGACCAAAACCTGGTAACGGGAAAGCTGAGGTCACGTCGGAATCGCCAAGCAAGAAAGGGCGGAGGAAAGCGGAGAAAAACAAGAGGCGTAGAGAGTCCCGCAATCTCAAAAAACTCGAGTGGATGGCCCAGCAAGAGGAGAGCAGCCGGGCGGCCGGTGAGGGGACCGGGGACCAAATAAGGGACCCCGCCCTCCCATCCGGCAGCAAGACTGCCCACCAGAGGATCCCAAGCCGCTGACTGTTGGAAGGGTGAGTCAAGGTCCAAAAGGCCGAGACATAACGGCCAACACCGGCGGCACCGGGGCGCCGAAAAACAAGGGTCAGGTCTCTCGAGGAGCTGAGAAGAGGGACAACCTTAAAACGGCCAATCCAGGACGCCTGAGGAGAACCGAAAGAAGCCGAGAGGAGGTTCAAAATAACCCAGGGCGAAGAAGTCGTACACACGTCCCCACTACTCAGGGGGGACCTGAGCACGGAAGAATCGCCCGGAGAGGTCGAACCCCCTCAAGGCGAGAGTCGGGGATCTAGGGCTCTGAAGGTAGTGTTCTGCTCCGATAGGGCAAACGGCAAAATCGAAGAGGCAGAGGTGGCCGAGATACGACGTGAGCTACTTGGAGCGATGCTCGGGGCGATGAGGGCGCCGGGCGGCCCCGAGCTTCGCTTTAAAAACTCCGGCTTGGTTGAACCAGGCTGGATGCTGTTCACGGCGGAATCAGAGGCCAACAGAGACTGGTTATTGGACCAGGTTGTCACGGTTGGGGGCAGCGTCTTCAGCCCAATAAGGGCTGATCAGGCCCCCTGGCTGGAGAGGATCGGATTCTGGATCCGATCAAAAGAAGAGGTAGACGTCGCCAGATTACTGGAATTCCTGACGCTTCAGAACCGGCCGCTGGACATTGGACAGTGGAGGTATCTGGAGAAGACGGGAGGACCGAGAGGCTGGCGTCTGACTTTTATGGTGGGCGTGGACACGATCCAGTACCTGGACAAAGTCGACTGGCGTCTGTGCTTCGAGTTTGTGACCCTCGCGGTGTCGAGGTCATGGTCGTACAGCCCGCCCGCCCGTCGGCCTGGAAAGGGTGCGAGGAAAGGTCCAACTGCCCCCAAGGGGTCAGAGTAGGGGGTTCCCTGCGCTCCATGACATCCCCGACATGGCGGCGATACGGGTAAGTCAAATCAATCTGCATAAAAGCCTCGGTCCGACTGCTGAGTTAGTCGGAGCGATGGCTGGCAATAATGCCCCGCAGATTATTTTAATACAAGAACCCTATGTTATAGGAAGAAAAGTGGGGGGACTAGGCTGCAACATCATAGCCGGAGAACACACAGATAATGAGGAAGAACCAACAAGAAGCTGTATCCTAATATCGAGGGACCTCACTGCGGTAGCATTACTGCAACTGCGGACACGAGACGTGGCGGCAGCGCTCTTGGAAGTCAAGGTAAGAGACAATGGTATTAAGGTTGTAGTTTGTAGCGCGTATCTTCCATACGATAGCGAACATCCACCTCCTTCAGAGGAATTAGCGCAAGTCATAGCATTTGCGGAGGAAAAACGATTGCCGGTGATTATCGGATGTGACGCGAACTCCCACCACGTAGTGTGGGGTAGCAGTGACATGAATCCAAGGGGTGAAGCCCTTTACGAGTTTCTAACAACGACAAACCTGGAAATCGCGAACAGAGGTAGGGAGCCCACGTTTGTTAATAAAGACCGGGAGGAAGTTATTGATATAACGTTGGTCTCTAAAGACTTCCTTCAAGACATCGTCGATTGGAGAGTTACCAAGGAGGTCATCACTTCCGATCATCGTATGATCGGATTCGGGGTGAGAACCGAGGAAACGTGCCAGAAACTCCGAAGGAATCCACGATCCACGAACTGGGAAAGCTACCAAGCGGAACTAGATCGAAGGAAGGGAACTGTAGGAGCTGACATAACCACGAAGGAGAGTCTAGAAAAAGAGGTGACAAATCTGGAGCAGGCAATCTTGGCCAGCTTCGAAGAGGCATGTCCCCTAGAGCCCAAGCCTTTACAGAGGGTACCTTGGTGGAATAGCAAGATCGACAGACTTCGCAGAAAAACCAAGCAGGCCCTCAACAAGGCGATGGCAAGAAGAGACGAGGCAACTTGGGATGATTACAAGGAGGCTAGGAGAGAGTTCAAAAAAGAGGTAAGACGCTGCAAGAGAGAGCGCTGGAGGACATACTGCAGTGAAATAACCTCACTGCCGGAGACCTCTAGACTCTTAAAAATCTTGAGCAACGAAACTAGGCAAACCCTAAGTTCATTCAAGAGGCAAGACGGAACTTGGACCAACTCCGTAGAGGAGTCACTGAGACATCTCTTGGAGGTACATTTTCCGGGGGATGGAGATCCGCACGACGAGGGGATGCCAGCTACACCTGACGAGGAGGCAACGCCGAATTGGGGGCTGGCAGATCGCGTAGTCACGGATGATACAATATCCTGGGCAATAAATGAGTTCAGTCCGTACAAGTCACCAGGTCCAGATGGGATCTTTCCGGCACTGCTTCAGCGAGGCCTAGAGGCACTACTTCCTCACACGAGGAGAGTGTTTAGGGCCAGCGTACCTCTGGGATACGTTCCAACTGCATGGAGGAGAGCCAATGTGGTCTTTATCCCCAAACCGGGAAAGAAGGACTACACCACGGCTAAATCCTTCAGACCTATAAGTCTCACGTCATTTTTGATGAAGGCACTGGAGAAGATGGTGGACAGGTACCTTCTAGAGGAAATACTGGCCAACAGACCATTCCACAAGGACCAGCACGCATACAGAGAGGGCAGATCAACGGAATCGGCTCTTCATGCAGTAGTGCACAAGGCAGAAAACGCCCTCCAGTACAAGGAGTACGCACTTATGGTATTCTTTAACGTGGAAGGAGCCTTCGACAAGGCAAAAACGCAGATAATAACATCTGCCCTTCAGGAAAGAGGAGCTGAAGCACGTCTGACCGAATGGGTAAAGTCTGCGTTAACAGAGAGGGAAGCACAGGCAAGATTGGGAGAGTCCAAGGTCAAGGTGGATGTGACGGGGGGCTGCCCTCAAGGCAGCTGCCTTTCTCCTCATCTGTGGTGCCTTATAATGGACGACCTCCTAACTCGCCTGACACAGGAAGGATTCGACGCGCCGCTTCCTCGCCACTGTCTGCGAAAGAATGCAAAAGGCGATCAGAATCATAGAAGACTGGTGCAGACAGAACGGCCTATCAGTTAATCTTGCAAAAACTGAAATGATCCTCTTCACCAGAAAAAGGAAACTAGAGGATTTCAGGAGTCATACTGGACAAGGGACTCACGTGGAGGCAGTATGTTGTCAAAATGACTGAAGAAGTCCAGGCAACAATGTGGCAGTTGCGCCGAGTGGTCGGTCGAACATGGGGTATCACTCCCAAGAACCTATAATGGTTATACAAGGCCATCATACGACCAAGAATCCAATATGGGTCAGTGGTCTGGTGGCCTGTAGTAGAAAATCTGACCACTTCCAGAAAGCTCATGAGCCTGCAGGGGCTCTTCTGCAGGGGAATAACAGGCGCAATGAGGACTACCCCCATTAGAGCCCTGGAAACCATCTTAGGTCTCCCCTCGCTTCCAACTTGGATCAAGAAGGAAGCGATGGCGACGCACCTACGACTGAGAGACAAGGGCCTATGGAAGGGCAGAGGGGAAAAAGTGGGTCATCTGGCAATCGAGGAACTGGTAACAAAAGAGTTGCCTCTCCTAAAGATGCCAGTAGGGACTCCTTCGAAACCATGGAGGTTTGAGAAAAAGTACAAAGTCACAATACCTGAACGGGATTGGTGGCAGAGAGAAGAATTCCGAAACGAATTAGGCAGAGACGCGACGGTCTGCTACACTGCCGGATCAAAACTGTCAGCCAGGCAGACAACAGGCGCAGGAGTGTATGCGGAAGACCTAGAGGTTCAAGAAAGCTATCCACTTGGCGAGCACGCTACGGTCTTTCAGGCGGAGGTATACGTCATTATCATGGCGGCAACTCTACCAGAGGTCAGAAATAGCAGGAAATGGCTCCTGGGAAAAACTCGCAAGGACATTGGATTGTTAGTAGGAATGCTGACAGGGCATAATCGGCTGCGCAAGCACTTGACATGCACCAGAGTGTTGGATGACTCTGCCTGCCCAACATGTGGGTGGGCAGAGGAATCAGCGGTGCACCTGATAGGAGAGTGTGACGGGTACGCCAGATTGAGGCAGCAGACGTGGGGTGCCCCCACAATAGAAGAGAAGGAGCTACACTCTCTAAGATGGGCTGACGTGCTGTCCTTCGTAACGAAGGCGGGAAGGCCCGGAGAAAGGGAGGCAAGAAATGTAGAGGGAGTAGGAGGATAAGGGTGCGAGACGGGGTATGGCAGAAAGGGCCCATGAAGAGGCCTAGTTGCAAGGCCTGCGGGTCGCCCCCTTACTGCTACTACTAAATTATATTATGAGTTTAAAAAAAACGGTGCTGTAAGGTACTTATCTATGTACAGTCTTTACACAAAGAGTACCTACCTATTTAGGTTTTCAAATCCAGAGATCTCAAGAACTATATATCTATATATCTGTACCACAGAGGTAAACTGTAAAGTCCATTTTCGATCAAAATGAGACTGATTTTATTTTGCCGTTTATTTGGCAGGCAATTATTCATTTAATTTCTAAATATTTTCCCTTGGTAATCTGAATTATTTAATGTTTTTTTGTAATTCTGTCATAATTTTTAGATCCAAAAACAGATCACCTTGGCATTGTAAATAATTGTAAATAAATTTTCACACTGAAATAATCATTATCAAAGAACAAAGTGGTACTTGCCCAAGTTGTGTGCTGGTATCGTAGAAAACAGTCTCTCAATCAAATCGTATTCATTTGGGAGGGCAAGCGCCTAGATAATATTTGTGTTCCTTACGTTTTCCAATAAAACATGAGACAAATATATCAACGCAGTGAACTCATTCTCATTCGAGCACGCTAATAACATAGTAGTGGTAGTGGTAGTAGTAGTAGTAGTAGTAGTAGTAGTAGTAGTAGTAGTAGTAGTAGTAGTAGTAGTAGTAGTAGTAGTAGTAGTAGTAGTAGTAGTAGTAGTAGTAGTAGTAGTAGTAGTAGTAGTAGTAGTAGTAGTAGTAGTAGTAGTAGTAGTAGTAGTAGTAGTAGTAGTAGTAGTAGTAGTAGTAGTAGTAGTAGTAGTAGTAGTAGTAGTAGTAGTAGTAGTAGTAGTAGTAGTAGTAGTAGTAGTAGTAGTAGTAGTAGTAGTAGTAGTAGTAGTAGTAGTAGTAGTAGTAGTAGTAGTAGTAGTAGTAGTAGTAGTAGTAGTAGTAGTAGTAGTAGTAGTAGTAGTAGTAGTAGTAGTAGTAGTAGTAGTAGTAGTAGTAGTAGTAGTAGTAGTAGTAGTAGTAGTAGTAGTAGTAGTAGTAGTAGTAGTAGTAGTAGTAGTAGTAGTAGTAGTAGTAGTAGTAGTAGTAGTAGTAGTAGTAGTAGTAGTAGTAGTAGTAGTAGTAGTAGTAGTAGTAGTAGTAGTAGTAGTAGTAGTAGTAGTAGTAGTAGTAGTAGTAGTAGTAGTAGTAGTAGTAGTAGTAGTAGTAGTAGTAGTAGTAGTAGTAGTAGTAGTAGTAGTAGTAGTAGTAGTAGTAGTAGTAGTAGTAGTAGTAGTAGTAGTAGTAGTAGTAGTAGTAGTAGTAGTAGTAGTAGTAGTAGTAGTAGTAGTAGTAGTAGTAGTAGTAGTAGTAGTAGTAGTAGTAGTAGTAGTAGTAGTAGTAGTAGTAGTAGTAGTAGTAGTAGTAGTAGTAGTAGTAGTAGTAGTAGTAGTAGTAGTAGTAGTAGTAGTAGTAGTAGTAGTAGTAGTAGTAGTAGTAGTAGTAGTAGTAGTAGTAGTAGTAGTAGTAGTAGTAGTAGTAGTAGTAGTAGTAGTAGTAGTAGTAGTAGTAGTAGTAGTAGTAGTAGTAGTAGTAGTAGTAGTAGTAGTAGTAGTAGTAGTAGTAGTAGTAGTAGTAGTAGTAGTAGTAGTAGTAGTAGTAGTAGTAGTAGTAGTAGTAGTAGTAGTAGTAGTAGTAGTAGTAGTAGTAGTAGTAGTAGTAGTAGTAGTAGTAGTAGTAGTAGTAGTAGTAGTAGTAGTAGTAGTAGTAGTAGTAGTAGTTGTAACCTGTTTTAACCTTGTTTATTTTACGAAGTGGTGTCATCAATACATTTCTTGCAGATAGATTTGTGTAGCCTATACAATGTTAAGATATAAAATGTAATTGAAAGAATAACGTAAACTATTACACTTCTATTATGAACTGTATAAAATTGTATGGTTCTTTTTCTGGTATCTGGAACTCTGAAGTCGAAGTCGAATTTGGTCATACGAGTTCAAAAAATTCCTCTCTGTTGGTAACGAGTTTTCTGGGTCTATACCATTCAAAATTAACATCGGTTCGATTTGCTCCCATAGTTATTAATTTAAGTTTGTAGATAAGACCATCGTCATTACCGCTGCTGCTGCTAGGTTTGCAGTTTGATATTTCAAAGTGATATAATGTTGTGTATAGATCATACTTCAATTCCTGCATTCGATGCCATTGTGAAGGCCAATGGTCGTGTCCATTCAGAGCTATGAATGCATCCCCTACTCCAGGAGGTTTCAGAAGCAAGAAAGTACAGTTTAGAAGGCTAGTTAAAATCAACATTTTTATGTGTTTTTTGGTCAAGAGCCTAATGTCTATTGATAGAGAAAAATAATAAAAAAGAAAAAATACGTAACGCCTGCGTGACGTTTACGTAACGTTTACGTGACGTTAACGTGAAGTTTACGTGACGTTAACGTGACATTTACGTGACGTTTATGTGACATTTACGTGACGTTTACGTGAAATTTTCTATAAAATAAAATACTATTTTTCGTATATTTTTTATTTACGTTCCAGATCAATTATAACTTTAATTTTATAAAAATAAATTAATTCTCTAAGTGCTCTAAATAACGGTTAATCAGTAGACATCTCACTAAACGTATATAGAGTTTGGAGAGGAGTATAAACACAATTAATATTATCATTACAATAAGATTTAATTAAAACTAAAACATTGCAATAGTACGAACAAAAGTTGAAATTCTCCAACATGGTTACTTGATGTGATATCAGCCTTTGCTTAAGCTCCAGGATCTGCTTTATTTCCTCTTCGCATAGCATAAATTGAACTCCATGTTTTGCGATTTGCAAACATTTCACTTTGTCATACGCTAGTTCAGTAATTTTACAAAAATTACCAACTGAAAACACCTCTGGTGGACCCATCTGGGCGGATTTCGGATTCTCAAAAAAATTGTTGATTTTTTGTTCGAAAAGTTCAATAATATCTGCCCACTCGAACGTACTCAAAGAAATTTTACTCGGTTTTAACAGTTCAGATAAAATTATGGCTGGACTGAAGGATCTAACAGGCGATATTCCAGCTCTTATTTCATAACCACCAATTAAATATAATGTTTGCAGTAAATATTGTTCTTCTAATTTAGCTTCAGTCTCGTATATTTCCAACATTCTGGCAACTTCGGCGTCATAGTCAGACAGGACGAGTCGTAGTTGACGTCTTGACTCATTGTTGACTGGTATTCACTTGAATAAACGAACTCAGAAAAAAAATATACTGAGAACATGCTATGCAAGAATGCTTTGATGTACAAATCGTTATTTTATATGTGTTCACCTTCCATTTCCCTCCCATGAAGGTTATACAATATCAGAATCCTGTATCCAGCTGTTGTGCTTGTGGTCCAGTCCCAACCATCTCACGTATATCTTTTTTCCTTTTTCGCGCAGCACCCATTCCACAAGGTAATGTTAGGTAATATTAGGTATGACAGTTTTTTGAAGTTCCTCATCATAAAAAACACCCTTAATTGGAGCACCTGACATGTCTTCAAGCATGTAAGTTGCCGGATTTGTAATATTCGTCTTGACCACCCTGAATAATTCTGTAGTCCAATTAGGTGTATAACCTTTCTCAAATATATGTTTTATCTTTGATATACGCACAACATCACCCTTACTAAATTTTCTAGGACCTGCAATTTTTAAATGTGTCTAACATCTACGTAAAATTTCCTTTTCGTTTGACCTATTTACCGCAGATGGTTTATATCTAGTTTTGCTATGTTTTGTATTGTTGTATGCCTCAACTATATCGGGTAAGGCGTTTTTCTAGTTTTCAAAGGTCCTTATAACTCGTTCACAGATGTATTATAGTGGTTGATATTGTGTTTCTTCATCAAAGCTTGGAATTTAGCGTTGAAGAATTCTAAGCCTAAACCATTTTGAAGATTTTTCGGACAACGTTTTGAACGCTTTAAAATGGTATCAAATGCTTTGATTATCTCATCTCCTGTCTTTGTTTTAAGCGGTTGGGTCCATGTGTACTTTGAAAAACTGTCAATTACCACCAAGATCATTTTAAAGTTTTTATTGAAATTGGAATACTGTCACATACCTACCAAGTCCATTTGCCACAAATCATCCAAACCTTTGATGATAGTGCAACGTCTTGGATAATTTTTTCGACTTGCCTTATGTAATTCATTTACAAGTTGTACCTTCTCTCGGGATTGCATGACTTCAAATGATTTATTAGTTCTTACCAGATTTTTTTTTATTTCAATTCTTCTGTACCAGAATTTTTTTAATTTCAATTCTTCTGTATGATAACCCCCTAAGCGAGCTATATCGTTTTTAAATCTTGAGGTTACCTTTGTGAAATCTTGAGGTACTCTTTGTGATTATATTTTTGTTCGCCATTTGTATTTTTAGATGTTTATTGTTATTTTCAAATTGTTCGAGAAGTTTTTTTTAATAAAAATGATATTTGTGTTTCTACATATTTGATTATTCCATCAAGCAAGTCTGATTTCAGAGTTTCAGTATCGTGTTGAAATTTTTCATGAAGTGCCTTCGTCAAAAGTGATATTTGTGTTTCTACGTATTTCTTTGTTACATTATCCAAGTTTAATTTGAGTGTTTCACTACCATGTTGAAATTTTTCTTGAAGTACCTTGGTTCAACGTGACGTTTGTGAGTCCACGTATTTCTTTGTCACAGCATCCCATTGTGATTTTAGAGTATTAGTTTCTTGCTGAAATTGCTTTTGGAGAACTTTCGTAGAACGCAATATTTGTGCGTCTACATATTTTTTGGTTACAACATCCGTATCTAATGAGGGATCATTTAAAATCACCTTCGGATGTATGTGGAAAAGCTAGTTTTGGAACCGAAAACGTGCGTTTTCTATTTCTAGAATAACGTCCGAATTTGTCAAGACTCATGATACAAATGTCTCAAATAACACATATTCTAGCGTATAATATTGGCTTCTCTAAGTTCGTTTATAATGGCGACTATTTCGTTGTTGTGGGACGTATTACCAGCTCCTTTTAAGGAAATTAACAGTGAGATTTACTAAGATCTAAAACAGTACCCCGCACAAGTCTAAATATTTACACCTGTGGGGGTACTAAATTTTAAAACCAATTTTCAAAAATAACTTACCCATATAGAAAAGACACAAAGTTATTGATTATTTTGTTTTGTTATTGCAAAATATCACTGAAAAACTGCTTTTTTTCTCAAATTACACTATATTTTAAAATAAGATGCCCTAAAACTAATTTTTTTTGACACGTTTCAAAATGGAAAATGGTGAATACGCCAAAAATTTGGCACATAATAGCTTCATTATTTGTTTTTGAGGTTATAAACTTGGTGCCTTTTTAAACCACCTCAGAGGGGTGGTTTAAATTTATAGCCTCCAGAAAGGATTGTTTTGTGGCATTTGGTAATAACTTCATTTATAATTTCCCAAAGTAACCGCTTTTACAAGGATTAGTTTACCTTATTTAATATCCCAAGTTGTTCATTACTCAATAACACACCTCCTATTTTGTCCAGAAAAACACCATATTTTGAACCCGTTTTCAGCACAAAAAATATATTTATGAGGGATCTACAAGGCAAAAGAAACATAAGTGAAGGTCACTGATTATGCACGAAAAATATACCAAACAAAAAACAAACTATATTAATTTATTTACAACCTAAAAGTAAAACATTGAGGCTATCTAAAAGCTCAGTCAAAAAAACTTTCCTTACTCAAATCCCACTCATTTAAAAGCTGTAGCTTTCATCAGTAGAGGTTGGTGCAAGCCAAGGTGCACGCAGAGGTAAAAGATCCGAACTCGCTGTTTGTGATTGAACGCAGCGCTAATATTTTTAAACTGACATTTCGACAGTGACAGAAATGTAAAAAAAACTTTCATTTAAGTTTTTTAATATATTTCATAAATAAAAACACCTTTTAAATAAATACAAAATTAATCTACTCCTTATTTTATTATTACTCATCTAAATCGTAGTGTGACATAAAAATTAATTATCAAAGGTAAGTTTTACAGAGTGTTTACTATTTAAACCCCGCGTGTGTATAAATTTTTTAATTTTCTTTTCTTCTAAATTGAAACTTTTTTCTTAAATCCAACAAAAGATTGTGTTGAGATGATTATTCAATAAACTAATTTATTAAAATTATTTTTATAAATTAAATTATGTCCAAAACTCAAGAATGGTTGGTTTAAAATGCTTAAAACCAAAAATTTCACTTAAACTTAGGACCGTTCTCAAATAGACTAAACCCTTTTAGTAAATCCCACCGTAAAAGTCTAAGCCGGTCTACCAGTTCATTAAGGTCATCCCAATACACATACTCTACTGGGTCCAACCGACCCAAAGTGACTTATTACGTTCCTTTAACAACAAACGGTTTTATGATGTCTGTGTATTTTTAACGCGTGCTATCCTTTAAACACCCCAAAGTGTCTCTGTGCACATTTGTTGCTTGCAAAATGATCTTGTAATTAGCTTCGTTCCCTTCATATACCCCTCATTTTTTATTACTATTGATCCGGTCTTACTATCAAAGTCAATAGGATGACCTCCAAGAAACCACTTTGAAGTGTGGACATCATAAACGGGGCCATATAGTGTATCAATATTATCGCTCTTATTTTTGTGTTCTAAAATATATTTTTGAGCCATTGCTGGCTACTGGTTTAGATATTCGTCCGTGATTTCATCACGATTACTATCATCATAAAATAGATCGCTTCCATCATCATCATCGCTATTATTTTCCTCCTCTATTCCAGGAATATATTGCAATGGTTGATCCTTCACAATACTTTTAGACGTATCTTCTGACAAAGTTTTGTTCAGTTCTTCCTCTTTATTCTGATTTTTGCAGAGTTGACGAAGTGCTTGCAAGGGTTGAGTTATTGATTGGAACAACTTATTCAGTGATTCATCCTGCTCTGTTTTATTAAGCTTTAATGCTAAGTACTTTTTCCTGATAGAAGCGGCAAGTTCGGCAAATAATTTTTCTTTTGCGCGTGGCAACTGCAACCCGATAATGTAGACGATTATTACAATGGTACCATACTTTTCACTCCAACACTCTGCACAAATATTTCTAAAGTCATCAAAACTAATCAGGGCTTACGTGCTCATCAAAGACATGACGTAGAATAATTGCATCCTGTTTAAATAAAATAATCTTTTTACAATTATCGCGAATCAACTGCTTCGGTATTTTCGTGTAAGTTTGACAGAGATAGGCTGCTTCAATATCCTTATATCTACCCATAGAAAAATATTCTCGAATCTTTTGCTGACTATCACATGAGACGTCATCAAAAATAAATATGGAACTGGTTTTAGCCTTGTTGGGATCTATAATTTCCTCATTTTCTCTAAAGGTAAAATATCCATTTGCTTGAATTTGACTTAAAACCTCTTGAAGAAGTTGATATTTGGGTTAGTACAGAAATTTTGAGTACACGTAGACGTTTTTGACCTTGGCTCCATTTGGATGGAAAAGTAATGACAAAATGAGGTTCGTTTTGCCACATCCACTAATTGCTCTAAAAGAGTTGGTTAGTAACCTTCCATGTTTACTGCTACTACTATTTTGTCTAATATTAAAATCCAGGTTAATAATAGGAAGCATTTGCTCTTGCTAAAAGAATTTCATGATGTGCTCTTGACATTGTATTGAGTTTTAATAAATATGAACGTCACTGCACGCCTCTTCTTTAGTTGCAATGCATGTTTACAAAGGTGAAGGTCTCCTAAACATAGCGATAAATAATCTTCCTTTTGAAGCTCATCTATTGGGTGGTTTTTATAACTAAGCTGGCATTAACTTTTAGCTGGAAAAAAGCTACAAAAATGATTAGCAGCCTGTAAAGAACACGATACCGCTTATTATAAACCCCTATCGCTAGAGGAACGTCACCTAGCTGATAAAGTACTTAAAAAGAAAGCTTGACAAAGGTCGCTGGAGCCATGAAAGCAAAAAGGAAACTTGGTATGGGAATCAAGAAGAAAAAGAATAAAAACCGCAAACGCATCATTCAAACGTGCGATTGTTAGCAAAATTGTTAATGCCATAAAAAATTCACCTCAGCATTCCTCAATTAAAAAGGGGGCTCTGACCACATTAAAGGCCGCAAAGGTAGCAGTAAAGAAGGTTGGTGGCAAAAAAATATTAGACTTCCTCGAGTTATTCCATTTGGGGCAAAATCAGGAGGTATCCTCCTACTTATTCCTTTGCAGGACTTTTAGCTTTAGGTAGTCTCGCGGGCGGAGCCTCAGCTATTGCCAAGACTGTTATTGACTCAAAAAATGCTCTAACTAAACTTCAAGAAGACAGGCGCCATAACAAGACCATGGAATCTATCGGTAAAGGTCTTTATTTGAGAAAAAATGCTGGACTTTTTTTTAAAAAAGTTAAAAAACTTCCACTGAGACTTCCCAAAAGAGCGCTATACGACTTTGAGCTAATACACTATGCCAAAAAATTAAAAATATCACATTTTCGGGGAGTTTTTGTGCGCGATACTTTACCACGAGGAGGGCCTCGAAGGCGAGAATGTGCTATAGTCAACCTGGATTTATTACGAAACAGAGGGAATTAACACCGTTGAGTACTTTGATTCATTCGGCAACTTGAAGCCAATGAAAGAACTTGTTAGGTATTTTTGAAAAGAAGTAAAAATTTTATATAACACGAAGAGTATCAGACGTACAATCAATTGTAACAATTTTGTTGGGTAGGGGTTTTTTGATAATACCTGATCGAAGGTTTAATCCCAGGTAGCTTGTATTTCACTAAAAATGCAAAACCGTAGTGTACAAAAAATGTAAACAACGAATACTACTCTAGGTTATATAGAAAATATAATATAAACTTTCACACTGGATTAAATATTAGGCAAAAATTAAAATGCACCAAAATAACATTTATTAGCAATTTGCAACCACAAGTGAACCCAAATAAAATGGACGCCTTCTGATAGTTCAGTCGTCGAGCATATCGCGGAAAAAAAACGCGAAAGAAAAAACTTTATTGATTCTTTCTTTAAAATCGAGTTTTTGTTACACAATACACCTAAAAACGTACAAGATGTATTGGAACAGCACCTACCTTGCGGAACCGACCCTAATCGACATGAGTAGTGTGACGTTTGTGGTTCTATGGTAGCATTATGTAACTTATGTGGCATCAAAAAAACCTAAATTGTAATTTTTAACATTTATATTTATCAATGAATAATGTTTATAATTTTACATAATATAAAACAATTATTTACTTAAAGGAGATGGCTGATATATATGTGTATATGCAAATATGTCAAATTTTATAAAATACATGAACTCTTTTGCAAATATGACATCACTAAAACTTATTTAAGTTTGACACCCCACGCTAAAAGCGTCAGTCATCATGTCGTTGCTATTAAGAGTAAACAGTACAAATAATGTATTTTCATTTCGTCCTCAGACGCCAATAGTTTTGGACCCAAAGAAAGACTATGAACTGGCGTAAAGATCGTTTAACTCTTACCATTTCATACTAAATATCGAATAGGAATTTCCTGCAGGATTTTATGAAATTTCTGATATTGAGTCATTTATAAGGAAAAAAATGGAGTTGGAAAATTCGGTGACTCCCGAAACAATGTTCTCTTTAAAACCAAACAACAACACACTAAAATCCTAAATCTTTAGTCAGTATTATAGGATTTCATTCAAGGAGCCAAACAACATTGGCAAAATCTTAGGTTTTTCTTCAAAAATCCTTAGTCCAGGAAATGTTCATTCATCTGATTTGCCTGTGAAAATTATAAAGGTATCATCTATATACTTTGACTGCAACATTACGTCAGGATCCTTCGGTGGAGACAGACCTACCCATAGTATCTATGAATTTGCAAAGTTGATCCTGATTACGCAATCAACGAAGTACCTTCAAACTTGTTATACCTACCAGTCACACCGCAGCGCGAAATAACTAACATCACGGTAGTTGCTCTTAATCAGGACGGCTAACCAGTCAACTTTCGTGGAGAAAGCAGCACCTTAGTCTTGGAACTTAGATCGAGAAACTGATGGGGCTAATGATTGATAAAAAAGGTTACTCGGCGTCAGCATCTTTAGTATCAAATAAAGCCTCCAGGCAGTGGGAGCTTACTTCAGATAACAAAGCATTTCTAACTCTTGGTTACAAACTCGTGAAGGATGTCACAATACAAAAGACTCAAAACAACCAATATCTCAGCTGGTTTAATTCAGCTTCAAAGGGATAGAGGTGATGTTTCCGATATTGTTATTGCTCCACTGTTTGACGTGTATCGTTTACCTGTACGCAATGAGTCTATTCGCAAAACTGAATATAGAACCTACATACCTTTCGTGAAGGCATTTAACTGCAGTGACACTGTAGAATTTAACATTAACCAAGTGGACTCGTTTTTTGCCATGAACGCTTCGCTGCTTGCCATTAGAGGAAAGTTAGAGGTAACTGGAGAAGGTGAGGTTTCTTTGACACCCAACTATGGAGGTTTTCTCTTTGATTGCACTTACAGTGAAAGTGCAAAAGAAATTAAAACCGTGCACGATCCTGGAATAGTGAGCACCATTCAAAGTCTTACGTGCTACCATGCTGATGATGTTAACCATTTAGGTATAGCTGATTGGAATTATTCTGAACCATCCATATTGAGCAACATTGACAATTCTTTTAGTTTATTGTTGCCGTTAAAACACATTTTTAATATTTTCAACGATTACCCGTTGATTACATGTGGACTTCAAACCATTCGACTAGTTCGAGCACGCAACGACACGCAATCCATACAGATGGATCGACCTATATTAATTCCGTTTAGAAAGTGGGAATTAAGTGAGCTGCCGGCTATGACTTTATTAAAAAATTTAAATTTATTTATTATATTAAAAATTTATTTTAAATTGGTTTATTTATATTTCGCGAATATGAAAAATCAATGAAACGTTTGTTTACAAAAACAGCTGATGAGCTGAGTAGCAACGTATTTTGGTTGAATATAGCTCGGTGATCTGAATATAGCCGCATGCTATTCTTCCATATTTTGGTCGGACAAAATAAGGTTTGTTTGTACCGATACTTTATTAACCTTGGATTGAAATTTGATTTCGCCAATTGGTTTATTTTATTATGCATTGACCATGTTCCCCTTTAGATTTATTTTGAGATAGTTGCAGAAGACAGACTAGTCCAAAGTTTTGAGCATGGGTTCGAGCTTTGTTTTTCTTGGATGCGGAGTAACTGTTTAAAATCTCCGGCCTTGGTTTACTCGATGAGTATCTTTACTGGCGGATTGTAATTTGTCTCTGACACAGGTGAAACCTGTCAAAATTTTCCAAGGCGAACTTCCTCTTTCTTCAAGCAACATGAAGTGAAGAGCATGTAAAAAAAAATTAAAATTATTTTTTTTAAAGGCAGAGCCTTATAGCGGCCTAGTTTTATTACATAAACTTTTCTTTTTAAAGAGCATTCTTTAAGTCATGTTTTTAAGTTGATTTTTCCTCGTTACCGTTAAGCGGTCAACCGTTTTTGGATTTTATCCATAAGGTAAGATGACGTCGCCTTACTTTTGTACATTCTGTAATTAATTCCTGTTTTCATTGTTTGTTATAGATGATCTACATCATCCTACAGATGGGCCCTTAATTGTGTCTGTCTGGCTTGAGGTCTCCTTTCGTGTGGAAGGTAAGCCTTTACCATTTTTTTGAAACAAAACCTCAAATTTTTTTATAAGTTTTTTTGGTCAGTTTCTTAGACGTTTTTGTTTTAACAATTTTAGGGACCAATTTTGGTATGGTTTTTTTATTTAGTTTTGAAGCAGTGCTCAGGTCCTGATGTGCTAGCAGTTTTTTCATCTTTAGTTTTTTGTCGCAATCGACAGAACCACTCTGTGGTTATGGTGAATCCCGTTTTCTGCTGCTCAGCCTGCAAGGATTCTTTTGTCATGTTGCATAACCCATGACTAAGGTTAGACCAACCTGGTTTTTTTAAATATTATGGTTAAAAGTTGTCAGTTTAATTATTTGATTTTTTTAATTATAATTTTTACTTTTTAATAACATTTTACTAGGTAGTGTAAATGTACACGAAAGAATTCGAATTCAATGGGTAATATAGGGTACAACCAAGGTTATCGGATTATCTGAGTATCATGTCATCCATGATCTCGCCATAGCCATAGAGCGCTTTAGTTTTTATACCTTTTTTTATTTTGGGTTTTTATACAAAAATTTGTCTACAACATTTTGAATGTTATTAGAATGTTTTGCCATGTTTCTTGTTGGCATATGATTGTAGAGTAGATACTCACTTTAAGTTATATGAGTACTGCTTACAGTCTTTGTCCTAGAAACCTGTTTCGTGACAGAGCATTTTATGAATTCTGTTGTGATGTAGTTTGATAATTTTTCCCTTAGTTTTTCTACAACATTTTAAATGTTATTAAAATGTTTTACCTTGGGCTTGTTTCTTGTTGGCATGTTATTGTAGAGTAGGTACTCAGTTTAAGTTATAGGAGTCCTGCCTTCGAACATTATCATAGGGAGACTGGTTTGTGCATTGCAAGCATTTTATGTATTTTTTCATGAGGTAGTTTGATAATTTTCCTGCAGCATTTTAAATGTTATTGGATTGTTTTGCCTTCGGCTTGTTTCTTTCTAGCATATGATTGTAGAGTAGGTGCTCAGTTTAAGCTATAAGAGTACTGCTTACAGTAATTGTCATGAAGGGACTGGCTGGTGACAGAGCGCCTTATACTTTTTTGTGATGTAGCTTTGTGGTTACAGGTTTTGAAGATTTTTTTGGTTAAAAATAAACCATTTGTGTGACAAATAAATTGGTTTAAATTATTGTTCCTCCTCATTGCCAAGTTTATCATTCTTTATTTTTACATTGACATTATTAAACAACTATTTTCTAATTCTTATAATTTCCCAATTAAATAAGAATAAATAAAACAATTAAGCAAATTGGGTGGCTTTCAATTAGAGAAAGGTTAAAATAGGAAAGGTCGCTTATCCACCCTAATGCCACCAGACAAAAAGCTGCCGTGCTATTGTTTTTAACACAACAACGTTACAATAATATAAAATAGCGCCCATGACGTGAGGCTTTTCCTACTTTACTTTTTCATTAATTTTCTTTGATTAGCAAATGAGGGATAGATTTTTTAATCTGTTTATTTTGAACTCTAAAATAAGTGAAATTTTTAATAATTTTTCTTCACAGGATTTTTCTTTTATTTTTGGTGCAGCATCGCCTGGTCTTTTGAGACAGTGTTAAGGAAAACCATACCAAAATTTATTTAAATTTAAAATTACTGTTGGTTTTAATCAAACAAATTTTGACCATACTATTTGTAAAATATTATGTACCAAATAACCCTACATTTTCAATTTAATATTTGACTATTTAAAAAAAATTAGTCGTTGACTATAATGTTGAGTATTACACACTTAATATAAACTGTGTATAACAACATTGAGTTACCCATTTTTTTCTTTAGACTATTATTTGAACATTGCACTTATAAGTGTCTAGGATTGTTCCTAAAATAGTTTGAGACTTGATGGTATGTTAAATTAATTAATTCACTAAGCTTTCGAGTAATTTTTTCTTGTTATTTACTAGGGAATAGTTGTTTGGTGAATCTTGAAACAAATTGCCCACATACCAAGAAGCTCAAAATTTTTTTTTTCAAATTTATATAGGGTAGGTTAGAAATTTGCATTGACGTTAAAACTCTTATATAGTGTCCTAAAATAAAAAAAAAATTATACATGGTGCCTTCCTTGAATTTTTTTATAAAGTTTTGACATTTTTATTAGTTTGTGCTTGCTGTCTAAATTTTCTTTTTCATTATGGAGGCTATACAAATAAATAGATTACTAGATTATGAGTTGGAGTATGAGTTAAATGTTCGTGGAGTAGTTAGTGAAAGAAGTGCCCTAGATAAAAGGAAAATTGTATCACGCCTTTTTAAGAAAGAGAAAAAGACTTCAGGTTTACTTATCGACTTGTCCTTGCATCCAACTGATTGAGAGAGAGAAATTAAAGAAATTACAGAGTTAATTAAGGCAATTACTTCTTTAATTGAAGGTTTTGAGGAAACAAAAATGGACTCAGTTTATAGTAGAGGCATTTCTAGGTTAGCTCATCTAGTGGGGCAAGTGAATAAGTTAATAGTACCAGAGGACAAAGGAGAGGAAGGTCAAATATTTAAAAATGAATCTTATGCAATGAGCCTTCAGCTTGAAGCAGAACTAGAGGACGGTGTCAAAGAGGAACCCGATCCTACCATGGCACAAAATTTTCAGCTTCCTATTCCTACACCTGCACCCGCGCCTGCGTCCAGTTACCATCCTAGTACATATCATATTTCTAATTGGGGAATAAAATTCAATGGGGATTCTAGACAACTGTTTACATTTTTAAAAAAAATTTAGGACTTCTCAGAATCCCGTAGGGTGACTGAAGATGATCTTTTTAATTCTGCTGTAGAATTCTTTACCCAAGATGCGTGTCACTGGTTTAGAAAGAATAAAAAATTGAATGTTTTTCAACATTTACAGACCTGTTTCATCCTTATTGGGAATCATCAGGGAGTCATAGGATTATACCTGGCAGTTGAAGCTACACAGTGTGTGTAACTGTGTGCGCCACCTGTCGAATAAACCGAGAAACAAAAACATCAAAATTGAAAAGTGCAGGACACCGTAAATACAGAATCATGTACCTTTCAGCAGGATATAAAGTAGACACCTGTAAAAGTATAAGGTCACCAATTGGAGCTTCATACTACGTGGCCCTAATTTTAAGGCATCAGCAAGCAATCGCTCCGGAGGAGGCTTGTTGCGCAGAACTAAAAAGCCAAAATATTTTTAAAAAAACAAAATGAATCTAGTGCCCGCAAATAAAAATTAAAGTAAGTTTTTGTTTCTCACTTCATTACGACCAGGCCTCCAATGTCTAATAGAGAATCCAGACACCTACAGACCTGTTTCATTCTTATTAGGAATCATCAGGGAGTCATAGGATTATACCTGGCAGTTGAAGCTACACAGTGACCATGCACACCTCTCGAATTAAAAAAAAAAGTTTGTAATCCTTGGGGACGTACTAACTGTGTGCGCCACCTGTTGCTTTGTCCGATATGCCACGAGTGTTACTTTAATTTTTATTTGCGGACACTAGATTAATTTTGTTTTTTTTTTTAATATTTTGGCTTTTTAGTTCTGCTTGCTGGTGCCTTAAAATTAGGGCCACGTAGTATGAAGCTCCAATTGGGGGTGGTGCTGCTGCGAACGTTACCTCTTTTTACTAGTTTCTACTTTATAACCTGCTGAAAGGTACATAATTCTGTATTTACGGTGTCCTGCACTTTTCAATTTTGATGTTTTGGTTTCTCGGTTTATTCGACAGGTAGCGCACACAGTTACTACGTCCCCAAGAATTACAAACTTTTTGTTTTAAATTCGAGGGGTGTACATGGTCACTGTGTAGCTTCAACTGCCAGGTATAATCCTATGACTCCCTGATGATTCCTAATAAGGATGAAACAGGTCTGTAGGTGTCTGAATTCTCCATTAGACATTGGAGGCCTGGTCGTAATGAAGTGAGAAACAAAAACGTTTTGTTCGATATGCCACGGGTGTTACTTTAATTTTTATTTGCGGACACTAGATTCATTTTGTTTTTTTTTTTTAATATTTTGGCTTTTTAGTTCTGCGCAACAAGCCTCCTCCGGAGCGATTGCTTGCTGATGCCTTAAAATTAGGGCCACGTAGTATGAAGCTCCAATTGGGGGTGGTGCTGCTGCGAACGTTACCTCTTTTTAAGAGTCATGTTACAGTGACCTTATACTTTTACAGGTTTCTACTTTATAACCTGCTGAAAGGTACAGGATTCTGTATTTACGGTGTCGTGCACTTTTTAGTTTTGATGTTTTTGTTTCTCGGTTTATTCGACAGGTGGCGCACACAGTTACTACGTCCCCAAGGATTACAAACTTTTTGTTTTAAATTCGAGAGGTGTGCATGGTCACTGTG
The DNA here is from genome assembly GCA_963921995.1 of Oxystoma pomonae. Lineage (NCBI taxonomy): Eukaryota > Metazoa > Arthropoda > Insecta > Coleoptera > Brentidae > Oxystoma > Oxystoma pomonae. Next base: position 62,355,093 of record OY998168.1, on the reverse strand, counting down.
TAGCTTCAACTGGCAGACTCCCTGATGATTCCTAATAAGGATGAAACAGGTCTGTAGGTGTCTGGATTCTCCATTAGACATTAAAGGCCTGGTCGTAATGAAGTGAGAAACAAAAACGCTTTGTCCGATATGCCACGAGTGTTACTTTAATTTTTATTTGCGGACACTAGATTCATTTTGTTTTTTTTTAAGTAATTGGAGATGTTTGTCAAATAGTGTCGGCATTTGTAGCGCCTTCCTTATCTCATTCTTTTATCTTTGGTTGCGATTTCGCAAAAATATTTAGTGTTGTTGTAAATTTTAGAGATGAAATATGGGACGTACAATGCCGTTGTTCTAGTGACAATATATCTGTACCAAACTTTGAAGATGATAAGTTTGACTCTTTACGCTCTCTTGAAGACCTTCCATCAGATCAACGCGTTTTAGCAAAAAAAGCAATTCATTCTTTTAATAAAATTTGTAGTAAGGATAGATTAGGTCGAACTGATAAAATATCAATGTCCATTGATACTGGAGACTCAACCTTTTAAAAAGTGTCCTTTTGTTTTGTCACCATACATGATGAAGATTTTGAATCAAGAATGAGATGACATGTTAAAGTTAGGTGTAGCTGAGGCATGTATCAGTCCATGGAGCTCACCAGTCCTATTGGTTAAGAAGGCCAATGATGAATATCGTTTTGTTTTTGACGGAAGACCGTTGAACAGCTGCACACGCTACGATACATATTCTTTAGCAACTATCGAGCGAATTTTGAATTCTTTGCGAAATGCAAAATATATATCATCCATAGATCTGCGAAAAGCTTTCTGGCAAATTCCGTTAGACAAAGATTGAAAACCTAAAACGTGTTTTTCTGTTATTGGTCGTGGTAGTTTCTATTTCAATACCCCTTGGTTTAAACAATAGCGCTCAAACTCAGCAACGTTTGGTTGATGCCATCTTTGGCCCAAAGTATGAACCTAATATTTTTTCTTATCTGGAACCGCTACAGAAATTAAAAGATTTGTTGGACTTTGTTCTTGGTACAGACGTTTTATTAAAGATTTCTCCACACCAATATCCCCAATTACTGATTTATTGAAAGGTACAAAGAAAATTCAAAGTGTTGACTGGAACAAATCAGCAGAATCGTCTTTTGTTAAAATCAAAGAGCTTATTACAGCTAATACAGGACTTAGTGCTGTATTGAGACAGGAAATCGATGGAGACGAGCGGTTAATTGCTTATGCATCCACTACCTTATCTATATCTGAACGTAATTACAGTACAGTAGAGAAAGAACTTCTGGGTTTACTATTTTGTTTTGATAAGTTTAGACCATATATTAAAGGAACCAAGTTCACTGCTGTAACTGACCATTATTCTTTATTGTTACAAAATCCAAGCGGGAAATTTGTGCAGTTCGTTTGCGTCAGCATACTTTCGATTTAGTCCATCGTAAAGGTTCTAGTAATGTTGTACCTGATGCACTATCAAGAGTTCATTATGCAAATCCAGAAGAAGTTCCTGAATACATAGATTCTGAAGGTCCATTTTGTTTAGTGTGTTGTTTAGATACAAATGTTCCTTTAGAGACAAAATTTTAGCCGATCCAACTAGTTATCCGCAATGGAAAGTTAAAAAAGATCAAGTTTTTAAATTAGTTTCAACCAATTCACCTATGAAATCCGATTTGCCTGAGTGGAAAATTCTTGTTCCTAAACCACAGCGCAAAGAAGTTCTTGATGCTTGTCATGCTCCTCCTACCAGTGGACATTTCGGTTTTTACAAGACCTTGAATAGTATTCAAGAATTTTTCTACTGGCCTAAAGTAGGAAAACATGTTTTAAAATTTGTTAGATCTTGTTTAGTTTGTGGAGCTCAAAAGCTTTAAAATTTGAGTAGAATGGGTTTAATGGGTCGTGAAAAAATAACCGAACGACCTTTCCAAATTCTTTCTTTAGATTTTATTGGTCCTTTAGTAAGGTAGTAATAAACTTTCAAAATTAGTTTATGAGTTGGATAACATTAATGGGAATAATTGTGGAAAATGGCACATTAAAGATTTGAAGCCTTTTAAGAAAATTTGAGTTCTGATACTGAGAATAATTCCGATCAGGAATAACTTTATCCCGATTTTCCTTTCAATTTTCTTTACACTATATTTCCAAATTTTTAGTTCTTTACTCTCCGTTGATTGTTGATTATATTTGATTACTTTAGACCCTACCGATCGTGACCTTTTTATAGATTGTGACTTTTTCCCTGACTAGCGACTTACCGAATTTGTCTCCTTTAGGGATGGATGATACCCTCAGATATCAGAATACTAATCAAATAAAATATAGACCTGTAGATTTTCAAGATAGATTTCTTTAGGAAAATTAAACAATTTTTTTTGGGAAGGAGGTAATGTAATACTTTTATTTTTCCTTGATTCATTTATATAGATTTTGTTGGTTGCGCGCACAACATTCCCTTAAATCTGTTACTACGAGTACTCACCCCTTTTTATCCAGACACTCAAGTTTCGAGCAAAATCAGTGGGCTTAATTATTGTCTTATAATTTAAATGAATTTTAAACAAGTCGTCCTGCACTGCTACGTCAAGGCGCCGAGTTCCAAAAACTATAATACAATACAATACAATAACTTTTATTTCCGTAAGACATAGATACATGTATGGAAAACTTCAGAATTGTAAGAAAAGACTTAAGGTCGAAAAAAGTTGTTTTTACATTTCAAAACATTTCTAAATAAAACAAGAACCAGTACACTATTGTAAATGAACAAAATCATGCAATGTATAGTACGACAACAACAAAAAAAAGATTCCAAACATACAAATAAAATAATAATATTGTTCTGAAACTATAAAGTTAATTATTTCTAAACTATAAAATTCATAAAGGTTATAGAAATAACCATCTAGTAAAAATGTATTTAACCTACTTTTAAAACTTACTTGATTTTTAAGTTCAAAAGGTAGTACGTTAAATATTGTAGTTCCCAAGGAGTCAGGAGAGTTTTTTCCGCAATTTAGTCTATTTAGAGGAGTTCTAATATTGTTTAAATTTACAAAAAATAAGCTGAGTCTTTGACTCGTTACGTATAAGACCATGCGCGGCTGAAGGTGTATATATATTTTTTAGGTCTAAATTTATTTTCGGCGCGGCATCCTGCAAATCTTCCAAAAGCATACTGATGAGAATCACAATGACTCAAAAACTTGGGGAAATCATCAGTATAAGCCGCATAAAGAATTGGATCTGCGGAACTCCTTTAGTGCAGCTAACTGCCACAATTTGTCAAAATATTTACTGTCAGGAAATTGTCAAAAAACTGTTAACTAAAGATGAACTATTACACGACGCAAAAACATAACTATGATAAAATTATATTTTTTCCGGAAATAGTTTAAGGAATGATCAGACCATTTTGGAGCAGTATTTCCCCACCAACCAAATCCACAAGCTTCGACTGTGATGCGAATAGCAGTTAGTAAGTTTAATGAAACCAGGAGCGTGCTAAACAATTTTAATCAGGGGAATGTGTTACAAAATGAAGAAAGTGATACGCAAATTTATATGGCTCTTTAAGAAAACCCACAGCAAAGTAGCACGAAACCACCACCAAAATGACGGGTTGTGCCGTGGCTACGTGCAGAAATACGAATCGGTATACCAAAGATACAGGGATCAAATATTAATAATAATATTCATATATTTTTGTATACTCACTTACAGTTTAATAACCTGCCTGCTTGGTGTAGGGGTTAACGCCGCGACTTTCAAGCAGGAGATGCCGGGTTCAAGCCCCAGGTCTTGCGGGTAGTCTACTTGAACTATTTCTTATAAAATTACAGAATTTTGTAAGATTAAGGTAAAACGCAGTATGAAGCGGAGTAGGCCGAGTTATCTAGAAGGCAAGCTAATTTAATTCCATACCGTCCTTCGGAGAGGACGTTAAGAGGACGGTCCCATGTGATCCATATATTGATAGTGGAGCACGTTAAAGTTCCCTAGCCTCGACAAAGGGGTTTAGGTCTAAATCCCTCTAGAAAAAAGAAAACTGCCTTCCTAGGGGTTGCTCATCAGACCGGTCTGGTGAGTGGGGTAGGAGGGAAATGAGCCACAAAAGATCTCTAAGGTCTCATAACAAACCTAACCTAACCTACAGTTTAATATATGTACCTAATTACTAATGGGGCTTTCCCATTAAAAAAAAAATTACCTTTTTGTTGGAATATACATAAACATAAAGGTTCAAGAAATCCATCTAAAAACTTTTTTCCCAAAAAAAATTTGGGTTTCTATGTGAAAAATAATGTTTTTAATCGTCGTTTCAGTGGCCTTAGGAATTTTCAAAACGAATATAGGTGACGTCATAATCAATACAGGTGACATCATTTTTGGTTGGTCCATTGCAATTTGTCAAGTGCAGTTTTTATTTGGACCACTGGGTTGCGAACTGCGGCCTGCGGCTAACTTTAAGTCATACTGTCAAATCGTTTTTTATGTGTTTTTCTTTTTTGGTTGTGATTCTTTTGAATTTATAAAATTATAAACATTTAGTAGTGCGGAAGTTAATGTTTGTTTGTCGTTTAGAAAGCCTACAAGTAATATACAACTATATATGTAGTGAATGTTATTACAAACAGTACGGTTCCTGTCCACCATAGCCCTAGCTGCTAAGAACATTTAAGCTGGGTTTATAAGCTTAAATCGGAGACAAGAAGAAGAAGAACTTTTGCTTGCGATTTTGAAAAGAAAGTGCGCATACAAATTTTGATATTTGGTAAGTTTTTTTAAATAATTTTATATAAGGGAGTTTCTATAAAGAGCCGATAATTCGGCTGAATAGCCGTGAGGGTAAAGAGTCGACAATAATTATTTATTATCTGTTTTTCATATTTTCATATTTTTTTAAACTAAATTAACCCAACCTAACCTAAACAGACTCAAACCAACTTATTAAAAGCCAAAACAATTCAAACATTTTTTTATGGCAGAAAAAGATGTAGGGGTTGTAGTGTGTTTTTTTGGGCTCTTTTGGCTTTGAATAAGTTGGTTTCTTTAGGTTAGGTTGGGTGAATTTAGTTGGTTTGAGTCTGTTTAGGTTGGGTTAATTTAGTTTAAAGTGTGTTTTTTTGGTTTGTTTTGGCTTTTAATAAGTTGGATTGAGTTGATTTAATTTAGTTTATAAAAAAAAACGAAAATATGAAAAACACATAATAAATTGTCGGCTCTTACTCTTCTTTATATAAAGCCGTTTTCTGACGCATCGTCAAAAACCACCATAAAAACTCAACCCCAGATCCACCAATTTTCATGCTTGCTACATGTCTATTAGAAGACAGAATTTTCTCCTAAAATCTATATCTTTTGATAGCTTTTAGATTCATACTAGTAACATTATAAAAACTTCCTTCTGCTATTGTTTAAAATCTGTATATTGGTACAGCCAAGGGGTGAAATGATCCCATATTTTGTACATCTCCTGGAAAAAGTGTCCATATTCCAGTTCCTACTGGGTTTAGGATAAAATGAAACTCATAATATAGGAGGCCTGCAAGTGCTAAAATATAGGTCCTGCCAAATATTTTGTGCACTTGCTGGATTGGTTCACCCCTTGGGTACAGCCATGATGGTATTTTCAGATTTCAAATATAACTATCTATTCTAAAGCGATAATATTCTGTTCTTTTAATTTTGTACTTATTTTTAAGGTTTTACTATTAAAAAAACTATTGATAAAAAGATTTTTAAAGAGAGCTGTAAGTATAAGTAGTTTTTTAACTTTTTGAATTTTGTTAAGATTTTTTCTCGGATTTTTTTTAGAGAATATGGCTCAAAATATGGAGAAGGGATTTGTGAAGGGTGATTCTAACAACTTACCCAAAGTGGATCATGAGATGATTAATTTATATTATTTGTATAATATGGATTTCTTTAGCGCTGAGATGAAGAATGTTAAGACTGGAAAGTGAGTATGGTTGAACTGAACACATTAAAAATTCAAATAGTGTCAAAATATATAAGTAAGACTGTTAAGCATTTGTTCTAAAAACCTTGTCAAGTGACTTGAAATATGATTTTTGGGCACCCTGTACATATTTTTTTAAATTTAACTTTTTTTCCTCGATTACAAAAATACAAACCTTGTTACTTTTTTATGCCAAGTAAGAAGAAGCAAGGTAACTTTTTGAGAAAGGACCCCAGCACAAGTAATTTCCTTTATTTATTTATATTTATAGGGAACGGAAACCCCATTAAAATCAATACCTTTTCAAAAGAATACATTTTTACATAGTCAACACTGAATACTAATTAATAAATAAAGACATGAAATATAGTATAGTAGGAGTTATAGTATGAATAACGCAAAATATTTGAAAACAGACACACAACAGTATAAAATTGAATTAAAAAAAATATTTAGTCTGGTAAGATTCTTTTTGTTAGTGTTTTTAAGGAGCTAACAGATACATTAAAAACATTAATAACTGGTTACTGAGTTAAGCAATTAAGTTCTTTCAATAAATTATTTTTTTGTCTATAGTCAGTTGTATGAAAAGTAATGTGAAAAGCATGATGATGTCTAACAGTCAGTTAGACTGTTAATTAATTTATGCATGAAACAAAACAAATTTTTTATGCCTCTTTAAACTGTCAAGATTGAGCTAAATTCTGACATGATGATAATTTAGTGTAGCACTACCATAAAATTTATTTACTAACACATTAGGCTTATGACGGTAAAGTTAATTTATATACTTAGGTATTAAATCCATTTATTTAGCAAAAGCTAGTTTTAAAAAAATACAAAAGAATGTCAATAAAGTAAAAAACTAAACTAAAAATAAATATTTAAAATTAGGGTTTCGGGTTTATACATATATATAAAAATGCTTATAGATTTTTTTTAAAATTAAATATAAACCGATAAAACCTGATGGCTAGCTAAATCATTCCAGTATCTTTCACAGAAAATCCCAAATATTTAGTTAAAATAACTTTTAAAACAAAACATTATATAATAGTGAATTAATTTGTTGTGAAGAGGGTGGAACTGTAGCAGCTAGCAATTACATTTACGTTGAAGTCAGATCTGTAGTTCTTGAAATATTCAAGGAAAATAAAAATATACCTATAGCAGCTAGCAACACACGGTTTTAATATTTAGATGGATAATTACAGTTCCTACAAAAACTATATCAGATTTGTAGTTTTTCAGATATTCAAGGAAATATTGGACTCAACAGGATTCCTTACTAGTTTTGACCAAGGTTTTGACCAACTTATTAAAAGCAAAATATGAATGAGAATAAATAAGTAATTTATTACAGCTACTATATTTTAAACATCCTGGATTTTTTGGTAACAGTAAAAAGCTGCAAAATATGAAGATAATAAAAAAGTCATTTGTAGGTACACCTAAAATTTTGCTATAAAATTTAAAACAAAATGTTAGAAAAGCTTGATCAGAAATAATTAACCACAGGTGTAAAATCTGGGAAAACTATTTTGATGTATATAACTAAGACAGATTTGTCTCGAGATTTGTAAAAATATAAAAAAATGAATTTTTTTTATCTTATATTTTTAATCTCAAAGAAGTTCCAAATTTAATTCATGTTATGAAAAATATCATAGCATGAAAAATTAACAGTTAATGAAGTGTCACATGCCATTCGGTGCATTACAAAAAAATATGATTTCTAAACTTTTGCCATACCTAGAGGACTCATGTTATGTAAACTGGACATAGGAAGTTTTGTCTATCTATCAGTTATTCTCGTGTCATATGAGAGTTGCAATTCTATGTGGATATAAAATTATTTTTACTTTTGTTTGTACCTTAAAAATGTACATGGTCTGGTTGATTTGGTGTTGAAAGTGAGATGATTGAAGGCTTAAGTTTTATTGTTTATTTTAGAGCTACGAAGGAGGTCAAGGCGAAAATAACTCCGGAGCACAGAGTCAGAAATACTCATTATACTGTGGAAATTTCTGTTAATGAGAAGGAGGAAAAAGTGCTGCATTCTGAATGCAAAGATTGTTCTACTTCTGCAGGTAGTTTAAAAAACTTTTGAAACTAAACACATTTTATATTGCATTAAAAAAAATATTTGGTTAATCTCTTTTTAAAGTCTTCTTAAAATTACTTAATAATTGGTATTATTTACATTTTTTGAGAAAAAGAGATAAAATTATAACTTACAGAATAGCAGCTGCCATTGTTTTGCAATTACACCTGGTGGGAAAATTATATCTTTAAGGTATCCAAACTTACAGAATATTAGGCGCTGCTCTTTTTTGTACATATCTGGGGGGGGGGAAATCCAAGTAAAACTGCTTTAAATTTTTTAAAAGTTGACCTTTATGCATAGAGAGTTTTTAGAGCATACCAACACAAAAAGTTACGTTTCTTAGGACAAAATGAGGAGCTATGAACATTAGAATATTTTTTTTAGACATTAAAAGGTTGTAGCCCCAAACCATCTCCGAGACTTGTTTAATTATCAAATTTCTAGTGTGTGTGCAGGGGCGACATTTCACATTCCTCTGGTAGGGGGCATTCCTAACTTCAAGAACAAAAATATGAACGAAAAAAAAACACTTTATTTATTCCAAAATAACTCGAATAAACATGAAAGACCTAAATACAAAATTTCTTAATTGGTGCGTGTCTGTCTGTCTGGACAACGATGACTCAAAGCCACTAAAGTTAACCGATTTTGATGAAATTTGGCACAAAAATTCTTTGGAACCAATGAATGAATGAGCTGATTAGTTTTTGATGGGGGTGAGGGTTGTAAAGAGGGTAAGAAAGGGGGTTGAAAATCATAACACACAAACCGTATCAGCTAGCAACACACAGTTTTCAGATTAAAAGAAATAATTATAGTTTCAGAAAAAATTAGCAGATCAGTAATTTGAGATATTGAAGAAAAATAAAATTTATACGTGCCTGCTGGTGCCATTTAAAAAAAAAATATTTTTATGGTATTTTCTAACTATGATGTATTTTTTGTACCACTTTCTGCTAGGAACACACGATGCAAATTTAGTTTTCACAAGATAAAAAAAGACGCAAGCAGATTGTGTCTCCTTTTAACCTGTTATTAGAAAATTGTTAACTGTTTTCAACTTTTATTTTTTGATACTTACAGGGGGCTGCAAGCATGCCATTGCTGTCCTTTTTTGGCTTCACAGAAGAAGTGAAGAACCAGCCTACACCTCTACAACATCATATTGGCAGAAATCTGCTTTGGCTGATGTTGGAAATGCCAAAATGGATTTGCAGTCACTTTTAAATGAAGACGTGCCAGCCGTCGGACCAAAAAGTGATAATTATGTGCCTCAATTGATGCAAATCTGCGCAGATAACAAAGGGGTAATATATACCGTTTTGCGATCTGAAGACAAGTACACCTGTATCGATGTATACCTGATTCAAGTTTAAAACTGCAGAGAAAATGGACCAATGGAATGTTGACAGGTTCATTAATTACATGCGGTTAAATATGAGCGATTCCTTGTGTGTCGAAGCTGAAACGGATACCCGACTTCAAGCCAATTCTCCATTATGGCACAGCTTGCGATTTGGCAGAATAACGTTAACTGAGGCTATTTTTGGCGCTTCTAAACACCTGGGCACTGAGGCAGTGGAGAGGGGGAAAAAGTTAAAGATGAAGTCTTGAAGGAAATTCAAAAAATTAAAATTTCAAAATCAGGTTTGTACCTGAGAAGCCAATACCCATATTTTGGTGTGGTGTCTTTTTGTTACATTAGTGGAGAGCTGCTAAACCGATTTTGGCATCAAGCGATGAGTTTTTAATGGTGGTGGGGAGGTTGGAAAGAGGGTTGAACTTCTAAAAACATCCTTACTTACTGTAGCTGCTAGCTATAGATATTCAAGAAAAGGTTCTTTGTACGAAATATGTGTCTGCTAAAGCACTTAAAAAAATCCGTGTTAGTTTAATTAATTTCTGCGGTTTTTTTTGTTTTTTTTAACGTTTATATTTTTTTAAAGTCTCATTCGTTACTTAAATATCTGGTCATAAAACAAAAATTTAATCTCAAAGTGCCATAAAAAATGTAGATATCTCAAAACGCGCATATTTACAGTAATACCAAAAATATAGTTACTACCTAAACTAATGCAAAACATTGAGTTCTTTAATAAAATGCGGAAATTATTGATAAAAGGATATAATTTTGTGAAAATCACAAAAATATATGATAAACTCCAAAAAATTTTTTGTTTCGTGTAAACCATTTATAATGTACAGGGTAAGTCAGAAATCGTGATTAAAATTTAAAACCTGCTATTAATATATTTATAGTTTGATGGCCCAAGTACTCAGATTGCTAAAAAATCAATGAGCATAACTACTAAAGACTTAAAATAAGTGTTATAAAACACTTTTATGAAATTTTCATTATGATTTCTGTATTGTGTATTTTGACTACGACAATAACATACTAAAATTTTATCCAAATTGGTGGAGAACAATTTTTTATAGAGGTGTCTTATGACCATCAAAAACTTAAAAAAAACTGTTAGAGATAAAACCTCAATGTAAGGTACTGCCAAATAAATTATAGGTTTTTGGTATTGCTAAAAAGGTCTTTTGACAAAGATTTTGAAAAAAAAATTTTGACTGATTGATGTTAATACATTGTTTTGATTCCCTGTATAAATCTTGGCATAATACGAACAGAAGACAGGCTGTTAGGATAAAAAATTGTCTCTCTGAAAAGATATTAGTGAAGTCTGGAGTACCACAAGGGGGACCTATGTCTACCGTTCTTTTCATTTGTTTTATTAATGATATTTCAGACTATCTCTGTAGCTGTGTAATCCTTCTATATGCAGACGATTAAAAGATTTTTAGAATTGTTAAAGATTTTAGGGATTGTGAAAGAGTGCAGAATGATCTCAATACTTTTTCACAAAATTTAAAGACTTGGGGTATTATTTGACCCAACCTTAAGCTTTAAAAATCACTATAACCTTATCTGTAACAAAGCTTTTAAACTACTAGGTTTCTTAAAAAAGGAGCCTATCTGAATTTAACAATATAATCTTTTAAAAATGTTTATTGTTCTCTTGTTAGATCAATATTAGAATATTGTCGTTCCATATGGTCCCCATTCTATAAATATCATGTAGAAAATCTGACAGGATACTGAAGAAATTCTTACGTTTTGTAGCTTTTAAACTTAAAATTCCGTCTGGGGAAATAGTTTATTGTGATATTTTAAAATTACTAAAGGTCACAACTCTTGAAAACCGTCGAATAATACTTGATCTAGCTTTTCTTTTCAAGATTTTAAATGCAATGATTGATTCTCCTCAATTAATACATAGAATTGGCTTAAGGGTTCCACTGCGGAGTACAAGAAATAGGAATATTTTTAACTTAGAATATTATAATACAAATTACAACCTTAATAGACCTATACGAAGAATGTGTAGCTCTGCTAATAATGTGGATATTTTTTTCCACCTCTCTGGATTCCTTCAGATATAAAATTAAAGTTTTATATATTTAGAATAATAAAAAATTGTTTAAATAAAATAGTGTGGTTTTAATACATTACTATATGTTCACCTTATCTCTTTAGCAAAGATATATTATTGTAAAAATGGATTTCCGTCAATATATATTTATTTATTTTGTTTTATTAATAATTTGCAATTTTCTTGTGTCTCAACACTCCCTTTTTTAAATAGTACGTATTTTTGACCATATTATTTAATAAAACTATTTAACTTTAATATTTTTTTGTCTGCCTTTAAAAGCTTGAGTTTTAGGATACATAAAACATGGTAAACGTTCTAGGTATATTTATTTCTTACAAAAGAAAAGAACATGCAATAATTTTATTTCACTTTACTTATTAAAAATAAAAATTATATGAAACTATTGTAATATTAAAAATGACAATTTTTTCCATTGAAGGTCCTAAAATGAATCTTATTTACAGAATATGCTTCTAAAAAAAGTTTGAAAAAATTTCATTAGTCATTTTAAAGGGTGTTCAAATAAAAAATTTACTTGTAACAAAAGTTTGCAGACAGTATAAAACCACTAGTCGCCCTCCCCAAACATCATTTTGAATCACTCACAAATAGGCATCATTCCGCACTTGTACTTTATTATAAGTTATCTGATACGGGTTCGTCCTGGCGATGGCGTGTTAATATTTCTAATAGGAATATGCTTCTAAGGCAATTAAAACAAAAGAGAAATAAAAAAAAGAAGTTAAAAAAACGCATCCAATTTTTAATTTCGTTTTTCCACCCAAAATTTTTTTCGGTTGAAAGTTATGAGAAAAAAAGTCTTCTTGGGTGTTTGCCAGACATCCGTTATTTGACGGCTCATAGCTCCTATCATATACGATCCTCATAGAATTTCACTATTTGGACCTTTGGTACAATACTTTCAATACATTAAAATTGGTTACATTTTACAAGTTTCCGTGCAGAGGTTCTTTCAAAAATTTTGCGTGTGGCTCTATAATGGCATTAACAAATGTGAAAATAATGTAATTTTTAATATCATTTTTCACAAATTTTCGTCTGCGATGCATTAGTAACTTAATTTTCCCAACATTTAAAATCAAGACGAGATTCGACCCCAACCCAGTCCTTGGCAGGTAAAATAACCCAGAAGTTTTTGGTTTAAGAAAAATTTGGGAAGAAACATTGATTCTTGCTAATCAATGCATCTCTCTAAATTACTTTGTATGAACTTCTTGAACTTCAAAAAATTTAACCCTGAGGCAATAAATTTAAATATAAGTTTAAAAAAATTCCACTAAACTTGAAGAAAAAATATTAGAAAAAAATAACTTGAAGTGATTTACCATATTTTTTCACTCCCATCACTGGAGCTAGATAAAAGTTTTACAGAAGTTTTATACGTCCCTAGATTCCCATAAAGGCGGGGAGGACTGACCTTATCAGACTTTTATATTTCATAAGTGGGAAGTTTGGCTCGCTCAATTTTAAATAAATCTTTTCTTTCCAGTTTTTAAGCAAATCGACAAAAGTCTTATTACAGAATGAGATATAAATTCCCAATGTCTATAGTGGAGTTAAATATAAATAAAAAAAGAGTTTTACCAACAGAAAACTATTGGATTTTTGGCTTCCTCCACTAGTTCTACCACTGTTTCAAACAAATTCCCACATTTGTTCATGACTTGTTGATTTGATCGTTCGTACTATTTGTCTATAAAACCTTATGGCGTACCGATGATCCCTAACAAGGGTGAAACACATGTTTGCGTTTATTCTCCAAGTCGCACCCAGTATGTATTCTTGTGGTATTCCGGTGTATTTTGTAAAGTTCGTTTTTTTTGTTATCGATTCGTTATAGTTGAAGGGCCGACTGGTGGATGAACTGTGTCTGAAACCAGCACAAAATATGTACCTACGGGTATAGTAGGCGATCTGATAACTTAGGGCCCTGTTATAAGTTTTTTGCTACCGTTGCGCCTCTGGTAACTCGGTCTTGAAGCTTTAATTAGGGTAGCGGCGCTGGCGCCGGAAAATTTAAATTCGTAAAGTACTTCAGTTTAGAAACAACATTATTTTGGGAAACCTAATTCATCAATAATTACTTTTATTTTCCAAAATACTTTTGATTCTAATGACAAAATTTAAGAAATAAACCAAATGCGTCGTATTTATTATATATTATATATTTATTTATATATATTATTTATTATAAATGGGCTAAAAAAGATGTAATTAACAAATAGGCTAAATATTAGGGAGTTAATAGACCATCAAAATTGGTGATACCGTAGGCAAAATTGGTTATTTTTCTCCCGTATCCAAAAATAACGAAACCGAAATACGTTATACTTACGGAGGCTTAACGGGGCCCGCTCGGTTATTTTTTGCAACTAACCAGATTTATTTCTGAGTAAAAGCTGCAGCTGGTAGGTGATAATTTGTGTTTTTGTTTAGTTGGCAGTTTGTATGTGGGCAAAAGAATACGGTTACAGTAATTTGTGTTTGAGGTTTAAAAACTCTTTTTAGCATCTCAGTTACGGTAATACGTCAAGGTAATAAGGTGACCATAAGTTAGTGGTCTATTAACTCTCTATTGAATAGGTTGTTTTTCCACGGTCGCCTGGGAACATTCACATCCTTCGTTTCGGCCAATAAGAAGGCTTAGAAGCTGCCAAGCTTTTACGGTACACGCGCAAAGGTAACTCGATTATTAGCACCCGTTCTCCTACTCAGAGGCAGGTATATGAAAGTGTAAGAAATTTCATTAGATACACGGCAATCGAATGAGATTCGGCCGTGGTCGGATAGGTTTCGGAAAACTCGTGATAGCTTTAAAGCCCGTTATTGGTCGATATCAAAGAGGTGACCGTTCCCGTGCGACCTTTTCTACAAAATTCCAGAATCGGCACCCAGATGTAGAAACCTTTTCCGGTACTTACCCTTAAAATCTGTTTCAGACTCTGGCGCTAAATGCAAGGATGGAATTACATGCCGAATTAGAAGGCTTCATCCACAGTTTTTTCAATAGTTTTCTGGTTTAAAATGTCGGGTGCATACTCTAAACCTATAAAGCGTTTCAGATGGCAACCCATTGTCTTTGGCGAGCTTGATCTCTAGGGTGTGGAAAGCGATGAAGCAGAAGATCTCTGGGACACAACACTTGGATATAGTTTTCCAATTGTACTTATTACAAAAATCCAAGAAATTACAGTTCAAAAAAGGCCAAAAACACACAAAACTAAAAAACTTCAATAAAAAGACCTCATGAAAAGAAACGAAAAGACGATGACATTGATTAAGATAGATGCCATCGGCGCAATTTATCGCGTGAACTTCGAGTCCCTAGAGGCGCTGTAACTTTTTTTTTGCGATTCCCTTAGTAAGAGTTTTCTCTAAGTCCGTAGGTATATGCTTTGTGGAAACCAGTGGTGGTTAGTAAAACTCTCTTTTTTATTTACTTTTTTATTTAAAAACTTTATTGCCATAAGAATAATGGGTTAAACAAGAAGCGACCTAAATTTTACTTGTCTTAACAGATTGTACTATATTTTTTACATGATCATGAAATCTTTTTTATAAAGAAAAATTTTTCCTTTGGGTGGCGATGTCTCTAATGGGGTTGTATTTGAATTTTAGCTGTGATCTTCACACATCATTGGGCCCAGCCGTGGATAATTTTTTCAGCTTTAGTGCCTCTAGAGCCACAATTTTCTTCTTGGTCCCAAAGGGAAGGGCAAAAATAACTTAAATTTCCAGGGGAATTCTCTCATTTATTTATTTTCACATCCGAGGAAAACTCACTTTTTCATTTTGATGCAGAAAAAGCTCGAGAAAAAATAAATACAACTTTTAACAGATTGTTTACTAAACAGAAATGACATTTAGTGACAGCTAAGCATTAAACTGAAGTTAGGAAGAGGCTGACAAAAAGGTCATCACTCGCTACTTTCCTCGTAAAGTTAGTTGGCTAAAAAATTTTTTTGAGCGTTTTTGTAGAACTTCAATTTAATTTTTTTTTCTACAAAACCAAGAGTTTTTCAGAAGAAATAATAAATGCGTTTTGAATAACTCACTCTAAGGTACCAAATTCCGTTGCTTCCCAAAAATGTGAGAAAACCCCATTGTTAGGGACTTAAAGTCGGCATAGCCCGACTCGGCACTTTTTTTGACAGTTCCGCATAAAGGTTAAAAGGTTTCTGTCATTTTTGTCATATAAAAATGTAATCTAAACATGCTTATATTGTGTCATCCATAAAGTTGATAAATTAAAGTTAATGCCATCCTTTATTAAAGGTAGGCACAAACATAGTTTTTGGATATTTTCAGCAACCAAGAAGAGCTCCGCGCCGTCCCAGATGTGCAAGTGCCTAAAAATATGCAGTAATTGTTTAGCTTTGTGTGGAAACTGCCAAAAATAGTGCCGACTTTATCAAAGTCAGCATATAATGTCCAATAATTCCCTATTATTAGTGTATATCATTTTTAACGTTTTTCGTTTCTCTCAAACTTCATATATCTACTAAAAATTATCTATATTGCAGATTCTTTTAACAAGTTAATAGAATTATTAATTCTAAGTTAATTTTTATTTACCTAGATACTCTCTTTATCTGTTTAAAAAAAAGTAAATACAGGCTGAGTTTTAAGTGGAGGCATTTTTCTCAAAAGCATCTAGAAATCGAATAGACAAACAATATTTCAGTTTTTTTAAAATCAAAACTCAATAATAGTTAAAGCTGTGCAAAAAAATGTGAACAATGGAAAATTCATAATTCACACTGTGGCGCACCTAGAAATTGACTTCGGGGGGAGAGGGTTGACGATAAATAATTAAAAAAACTTAATTTGAAATAATAATACCCTTAAAAGGCATTTTAATATTATTATTTTTTTTTGTGGGGGTTTGGCCTTATCTGCGGTCCCGCGGCTCCGACCTACACGGGTGCAGATAGGCCAGGTATTCCATTCACCGTTCTACTCCCCACCAATCGCGAGGTTAGTAGAAACGGTGTTCCGCATCGTGTGCTCTGAGCAGACGCAATGATCCGAGGATGACCGCTTTCTGCATTGCGCCAGCAAGGTGTTGCACCTCCGAGAGCTCCAATTACCAAAACCACTAGCTTGACTGTATAGCCCTGGTACACTCGGCGAAGGTCAAAGAGAAGATCCTGATATTTCGTCCGTTTTTCTTCCTCCTTGACAATGATGTTTGTCTCGGCGGGTGCCGAGAACTCAATGATATACATAATTTTATCATTCTTTTCAAGAAGTACTATATCCGGCTTGTTAGCGTTTACAAGCCGGAGAGTGGGGAATGCGAAATTCCAGTAAATTCTGGTTCTATCATTCTCCACTACGGACGGAATAAAAGAGGGGACATATGGCAACACTGGAGTATCATCAACACCGTACGAGTGCCTTAGGTGGTAATACAGCACCCGTAACGCCGCATTGTGTCGATGGATATACGCGGAGACCGCATACCGCCCGCAAGCAGACAGCAAATGATATAGGGTCTCCGGCGCCCTATGACAGGCCCTACAACTTGTGTCAGGAACCTATATACCCATTACGCGACTTCGGTATTCCAAAGTGTTGATGACTCCATCTTGGCAAGCAACGATGAACCCCTCAGTTTCCAACTTTAATGCACCAGACCTTAAGAATGCAAAGCTTAACTTTGTGGATAAGCCAATGTTTTCAATGGTTTTAAAGAAAACACTGTGCAATGGCTTATCCAAATGTAGACGCATTAAGTAGTCTACCTCTGCACTCTTTAAGGCGGTTTTAAGTCTTTGGCTTTGTGCTGCTTTAAAAAGAAATGCCCCCACCCCAACCGTTTCATGGTTACGCACCATGCATAGCAGGGGATCCTCATCTCTGATTACCTCGCACGCGGTACTTAGGACCAACCCTATGTAAACACTCCAAACTTAAGAGTCCACGGCCTCCCCGATAACGTAAAAGTAAAGCCGTTAGACAGACGCCTTAGGGTGATGGCTGCGATATCGCGTCATCATCTTGCGGGTTTTCACGTCAATTTCGCGCAACTCGTTCACATTCCACTTTATTACCCCCAAAGAGTAAGTGAGTAGTGGGACGGCAAGCATATTTGTAGCAGCAACTTTGTTCTTTCCAGACAGCTCTGAACTCCAGATTTGTCTTAGTCGCTGCTAATACTTGTCGCGGAGAGAACCTTTTACTGCGACACTATCATGGATGTGTCCCTGGGGAACACCCAGATATGCATAGGTCTCTCCGACATCCAGATGGCGTAGGATGCTCCCATCTACAAGTTGCGCGTCCTCGGCGTGATCCGCATGGCGTCCTTTTTTAAGCTGAACCGTCGCACACTTATCCAACCCGAACTCCATTCCGATCGCATGAGTATACTCCTGCACTACCCGAAGAGCTTGGTCAAGATCTCTTTTCGTCGACGCGTAGATCTTAAGGTCATCCATATAAAAGAGGTGGGTAACCCTATGTGTTCTACGGCCAAGAGCACCGCACATGTATCCCTTTGTTCCGCAAAGCAACGGACAACGGAAGTAGCGAGACGCAAAAGATGAGTGGGCTTAGAGAATCTCCCTGAAACACTCCCCAGCGGAACGATACCAATTCAGTCGACACCCTTGTGTTACCCGTGCTTATGGTAAATCGGGTCTTCCAAAGTGGCATCATTCCTGAAATGCATCTCGCTATAGGATCCGGTACCGCAAGGATTCTCAAAAGGTGAAAAATAAGTTCATGAGAAGTTGTGTCAAAGGCCTTGCGATCGGTCTATTGGTAGATTCTCCTTGCAGCCGGCTACGCCTTTCTTTGACCCTCGCTGCTCGTACACTTCACTAAACACGGTACCCATGGCTTGGAGTATTCTCTGGTACAAGAGTCGCGTAAAAATCTTGTAACAAGCATTTAAACATGTTATCGGGCGGTAGTTCTTTGGGTCGGACAAGTCTCCGTTCTTGGGGATAAGGACGGTTCGCCCCTCAATAAACCAAGAATGGATTGGCTGCCCCTCATTAACCCAGGAGTTAAAAATTCGGGCTGGGGCCTCATGGGTTGACGGAAATTTCTTCCACCAGTAGGCATTAATTCCATCAGGCCCAAGGACAGCAAAGTTCTTAGCACCCATAAGAGCACCTCAAACTTCCTCCACAGTTATTAGTGGGCACAGTTGTTTTCCACCCTCTCAGCGGTTGTAGGATTATCAATAATCCTCGGCGGCGTCTGAAATAGGCGACTGGGGTTTTCGAAAAACAACTTGTTTTCCGAAATGCCCCTCGCCCGCCGAATTAGATTTTGTTTCGCAGGCACTAGCATCCGTATCCTTTCGCAGCACTGCTGCTTGATGGTCTGTACAGCGCTTCGTTCAGTGTGTGGTGGATGCGTCGCAGTTTGGCTGCTATGCGGCGTAAATGGCCTGCCTGCTACTCTGTATTCCACCACAAACTGTATACGAGATACTTGCTGCCTTACTGAGAGGATTTTTGCTTCCATCTTCTTCACTCGGCGTTGCGCTTTGTCGACGCAAGGGTCCCTGTTGGGCACCCTGGGCGACACGGACCAAGCTGCCTCGTAGACGGCGCAATTAATACGCCAGATGTCAGCTTCTTCTGTTAGAGCATTTAACAATTCTGCGTCCACTCTAGTTAGGTTTTGTGGTTTCGGGCACTTAGTCTTTTGCAGCGCCCTGCGGTCTCGGAATCTCTCTTCCGGTTCTACGGGAAACTCCTCTTCAGCTACATGTATCTGCGGTTCCTGTTCCTCAGGTACTGCCGCCTGTTGAGGTCTTTTAATATATCCCCTTCGCCGAAGATAAGATACATAGTCTCGCAGGCTCTGAGCAGTAAATGTATTATGCTCAGGATGCATATCATTCCAGAGCTCACGCTTCGACCTGGGCTACTGCTCTTATAGCATTCCAGCAGATCATCTCTCAGATCATCGGTCCACCCAATTATTATATATCCATACAATAATAATAATAATATTATTATTATTATTATTATTTAATTTTTTTTTGGGTTTGGCCTTATCTGCGGTCCCGCGGCTCCGACTTACACGGGTGTAGATAGGCCAGGTGTTCCATTCACCGCTCTACTCCCCACCAATCGCGAGGTTAGTAGAAACGGTGTTCCGCATCGTGTGCTCTGAGCAGACGCAATGCGCCAGCAAGGTGTTCTGCCTTGTCACGGCAGGCTGGCAAGGTTTTGAGAGCTGAGAGCAGTGTTTGCCGTGCACCTCCGAGAGCTCCAATTACCAAAACTACTAGCTTGACTGTATAGTCCCGATTTTAGAAAGGAAATTCCCACTGTTAATAAAGTTTATGCTTCAATAAAACAAGATGGTGGGTTTTCAAATATTGGAAGAACAAAATTGTGGAAAACTTTAAAAGAGAGAAATTAATTTTTCTTTGGAAAAACATAACAGAAAGGCGGTTTTAATAGAAAGTGACGAGATAGTTTGCTGGAGAAGAAAATATTTAAGGCAAATTAGGCAATTTCGAAGGGAGGGCAAAAATATATATTTTCTTGATGAAACGTAGGTAAGTGAAGGTCACACTGGAAAGACAAAAATGTGAAAAGTGCCCGACAGGCATTCATAGAAGGTTGGTCGACAGGGATAAAGCCGCCGTCAGGATGGGGAAAAAGTTTGATAATTGTCCATATAGGCAATGAAAAAGAGTTTGTAAAAGGAGGTCTTTTGGTCTTTCCATGAAACCGTACTGGCGATTGCCACAAGGACATGAATGGCGATACATTTGAAAAATACTTTCAGCAAATGTTAGACCTAATACCTCCTGGTTCAGTAATAGTAATGGACAAGGCCAGTTACCATTACAGAAATCTTGAAAAAGTACCAACCACAGCATGGAGATAATTTGACATTTGTAAGTAGCTTACAGAAAAAAACATAAATTTTGAGGCAGATATGGTAAAAAAATTACTATTATCATTGGTAAATAGCCACAAAGAAAAATTCAATAAGAAAGTTGTCGATGATATGGCTGATAAACGAAACATAACAGTATTAAGACTGCCGCCTTATCATTGTGAACTTAATCCAATAGAATTAATATGGGCTCAAATGAAAGATGTAGCAAGGAATAGTACTACTTATAAATTAAAAGATGTGGGGGTGCTTTTTCAAGAATCAGTTAAAAAAATAACTCCAGATAATTGGCATAAATGTGTACAACATGTTTTAAAAGTAGAAGAAAAAATGTGGAAACTTGATTGTTTAATCAAAGAAACTGTGGAACCGTTAATTATTTCTTTGGAAGGAAATGAGAGTAATGATGAGGGCATTTACTGTTCTTCTGAATCTGAGTAATTTATTCCTATTTTATTTTTGACTGGTTTTAAAGAAACGTATCTACTTCCATTTCATTTTAATTATTTTTGTAGTTATAATAATTGACAACCGTAGCATTTTTTTTTTATGTACCTACCATTTGTTTAGCCTTAATTTAATTTTTAGGTGTGCCTTTTAATTATAGTTAAAACGCCAATCCGTTTTTGTATATATATTATACTATTATTTTTATTCGTAAAATGTATTTTTATTATTTAATTTATAAATTTTTTCTAATAAAGTAATTTGTTTTATTAAATTTCATAGAACTCTTCACATATTTACTATTTTCTTCACTAATACCTATATACCACGGTACTTAAAATGTAAGTTTCCCCCAATTGCGACGCCTATGAGAATAGTTTATCGCTTGCCTTCTATTGTTCTCGGTTTTAGATTCTATTGTATTCTCCGGTCGAACAGGGTAAGGTATATAAAAATAAAGGATTAAAGTACATTAGAAAATTTTTAAAAGAGAAGAAAAAGTGATTGATCACTCAGTACAAAATTTATCCAAATTTGCATTTTTATTACTCTCCCTTCTTTATGAACAGACTTTAGTATTTATTTTAGTTGTCTTCCATCTTCAGCCTTTTATGTTGGCGGAGAATTTTTATTTATTTGCTATTTTTAGATACATTTCTCATCAGGGAAGTTAAATTTTAAACAACATTGCTTTCATGTGCAAAAATGTTATATTTTCAGCTGCCCTAGACGTTGTCACAGGCAAAAAATATTCCTCAAAATGGCTGTGACAATATTTACTAGCTTATTTACAGCACTCTGTGTTACTTGGGTAGCAATTTGTGATAAAAAAATATGCACTTTTTATGTACCTTATCTCCCAAATATGTACTTAATATGTTTTTTGAGCGTTTCCTAAAGAATATTTAGCAAAATCCTTTTAAAAAAATGATCATAACCATCTTTAGATGTTTAGAGTTATAATATCAATCAGGTTGTAAAAAAAACCTTACGAAATTGTTAAATCAGTTGTTAAACCTAAAGTAAACTTATTTGTTTTTTTTTTTAATAATCAAGAAGGATATTTGGCTTTTTGCTGACTTTCTTTCCTATTGCTTTTGTTTCTTTCTTGATAGACTCTTTTTTCTTAAACATAGTTTTTGCAGCCTTTAACATGCTTTATGCAGCAGAACGCAGAAGTTCAACCGCGGCCATTTTTTTTTCCTTTTTTTGATCTCCTTTATATCTTTTTTGAAGGCAGATACTCTTTTTCTTTCGTCCTCTTTCTTCCTTAATTCTTCCTTTAGTCTTTCTTCTTCCTGTCTTAACTCATCTTCTCTTTTTTTTTGTTGCTTTACTTTTTCTTCCTCCAT
Source organism: Oxystoma pomonae (assembly GCA_963921995.1). NCBI lineage: Eukaryota > Metazoa > Arthropoda > Insecta > Coleoptera > Brentidae > Oxystoma > Oxystoma pomonae. The sequence goes on along the minus strand of OY998168.1, from coordinate 62,332,876 downwards.
TCTTAAATCCTCTTCATAGTGACTTCTTGCACTTTTTACTTTTTTAAAAATTTCTTGACTGAAGATCCAATTCTCTAAAAACAGACAAAAATAATAGTAACTAGTAACCTATTATCATCCCACAAAATGACTATACACCTAACACACTTTGTTTTCTACAAATATAAATTGTGGAATATTGCTTGTCAAAACTTACCGACTTTGTTTTCTAAATCAAATTTTATGTAGTCCTTGCACACAAGTATCAAATTTATTGTTTTTGTTCTAATTTATTTCTATCTTTTCTTAAGATTCTGGCACTCAGGAAGAAACCTCTCTCAACCTCGGAGTTTCGGTGAGATAGCGACAAAACTACCAAAATTCATCGATTCGGGTTTCCGAAGAGTATTTGTCAATTGAATCTTCCAGTTTCACAAGCCTCCATTCGTTTTCAATAAGGGAAAATTCTTTGAAGCCATGTAATTTCTCGATCAAATGGACAATTTGTCGAGTGCTACACTTTTTTATGTTTGGTGGATCCAAACATTGAACTTAAAAAATTAAAAATAATTTAGAAAATTTATAGGTACCTATTGGTAGGTGTAACTGTGTTAGTTTAGAAGTGCATTGGTCAATACGCGAGAAAAAATCGTTTGTCAAATGCACACAGACAGAGTGTAGCCTTCGGGCTACCGGTACCTACTGGGAGAGTTATAAGGACGCTACATGCAACGACAACACAACTCTGCAAAACGGCACAGGCTTTCAACATACACGCAGACACAACAGCACACAATCACATACATCAGACAACGCACACATGCAAGGCCTTGTCTCGACCCCGATTCTCTCGCTCGGCTTGGACCGGCCCCAAGCATGTGGAACCACAGTCGAAGTGGTAGTAGCAGAAAAACTAGAAGTGGTGCGATAGGTCACCGAGAAGAATTAGGGCCCTCCCTTGTTTAATCAACGTAGGGGGCTGCCCTGGACACTCGGTGAAAATCTCCAAGCGCAACAGTGTGCAATTGTTAACTGGAAAAAAAGGAGTTGGCACCCGAAAAGATTAGCGAGGGATCCCCCTACCCTGACCCACCATCCGCTTAGGAGGGTGGGGAAAACGAGGAAGACCTTCTCCGGTCTTCTGCCGACGAAATGGAGGTTGAGGTAAGGCTAGACAAGGGAAAGTCTGAGGCGAACCCTGAGGGAGAAAGGGTGAGCGGGGTCGAGGAGAAGAGGAGGTCAGCTGAAGAGAAGCCTTTGGGCAACTCCAAAGCCACCCCTGAATCTCCGGCCAAGCTTGCCCAGAAACCAAGGGAAGTAGCCGATGGCAATTCCGAGTCTGGCAACGCCGAGACCAAAAGGACGTCAGCAATGGAAAGGGCGGAGAAGAAAAAGAGGCACAAAGCAAATAGAAAACTCAGGAAGGAGAAGGCTATCCAGAAGAATCGTGATTCCGCGGCCGGAGGGGGAACCGGGGTCCAATATAAGGACTCCCCCTATCCGGACTCGCTCCCAAGGAGGTGCCCAAGCAGCCGACTATTGGAGACGTGAGCCAGTTCCCGAAACCTTCTTCGATTAAAGGTCCGTGCAAACCAGCCAGCAGATGGGGAAGGGATGCCGCCAATAAGGGCCAGTCGTCTCAGGGTCCTGAGAAGAGAAAGGCCACAAAAGCAGCCATGAAGCTAGCGAGAAGCTTTGCGATGGCCAATTTGCCCGGAGCGCCGAAAGGGAGCGGTAGTCCGCAAAGAGGACAGGTCACCCAGAAGCGTTCCAGACCGGACACCTCCAGGACGCCGGAGGAGCGAAGAAAGAAGCCGAGGGGCGGCTCGGTCAAGGAACCCAAGGATGGAGAACCCGCGAATCGGTCGCCCCTACTAAGGGTGGTGTTCCGCTCTGATAGGGTGAATAAAACCATCGGGGAGAGTGAAGTGGCTGTGATCCATCAGCAACTTCTTGAGGTAATGTTCAGGGCGATGAAGGCGCTGGAGGGTCCTGAGTTACGCTTAAGTAACTCCGGCCTGGTAGAACCAGGCTAGATGTTGTTTACGGCGGAGTCGGAGACAACGAGAGACTGGCTCCTGGACCAGGTCGTCACGGTGGGGGGTACAATCTACAGCCCAATCAGGGCTGATCAAGCCCCATGACCAGAGAGGATCGGTTTTTGGATCCGGCCTCAAGAAGAGGTGGACGTCGCAAGAACCCTGGAATTCCTGGGTCCCCAAAACCGTTCGCGGTGTCGAGGTCACACTCGTATGGCGCGGCTGCCGGCCAACCTGCGAAGGGTAAGAGAAAAGGTCCGCCCGCCCCCAAAGGGTCAGAGTAGGGGGTTCCCTGCGCTCCATGACCAAGGTCGGTATATATAAGGTTACCCACAGAATTTGACGAGTCTCATCAACTAAACTGGTCGAATGTATGTCGTCATTGCGTTGACTTTCGCTTTGTTTACAATTGTGTTTTTTGGATTTTTTAGCAGTTTTTCCGAATTATTGTAGTTTTTTCATTCAAAACAGTGACTGTGAGACGTTTCCAGCAAGAACACTTTTATGTCTTACAGTGATAAAACCTCGGATAGCGCTAGAAAAGTGATTTTTCAACGATTTCAAAGCGGTTTAAAGGTAAATTTTTTAATACTTTAAGGCTGCTTTAGAACCTGCGTACAAATGGAAGGGGTATATAAGGCAATCATTATACTATTTCAGAACTATTTCCTTGTTTTTTTCGGGTTTTTCATGCCAAAACTAGTAAATAAAAACTAGTAAGTAAAATATAGGTTATGATCTAGGTTATGTTTTTAAACTTACTTATACTGGTCGATTTAACCTATTTTGCAGGGCTGATTTAAAACCAAAAAACTTGTTTTAGATGAGTGGATTCTCATGCAGCGTTGGTACATGTACCTCCACTTCAGCAAAAATTAAACAGAGTGGGGAGAACGTTATTTTTCATTGATTTTCCCAAAGACTGAGTTTTGGCTAAAACATGGCTGAGAAAGTGTTTGGGAAGAAGAAAAATAATAGTTAAATGGGCCAGAATATGCAGCAACACTTACATTAAAGCAAGAATTATGGGAACTCATCCGAAAACATTAAAAGACAGGTTTCTAATTTAGTTAAATAGATTGTGCATTGCTATAAAAAGGCAGCAAAAGGAAAAGCCATAATTTAAAAAAAATGAGGTAGAGCAGGGGATACTGAGAATTAATTAATTAAAATCAGAACTTGCCCGGGATGGCTTCTACCAATACCTACCATATACTATGCCTCTCACATCCTATTTGAGACTTTTAAAATCAACAACAAAAAATAAAATAAGGCTTGTCAGAGAAGCATGAATAAATAAAGGCTTTACAATATCCAAGAGATTGAAAGACAATCATACTAATTCACCGCTAGGCAGGTGATTTCTCTAAAGACCCCTTTATCTAAAATAAAAAATTTATAGGAATGTTTGCAACATATTTTACAAGTAAATATTGAAATTTTGAAATAGCAGTCATTTTTGCATGTAAATATACAACATTCTTTTTTCCATACCTATTTGTAAGAAAAAAGCAGTACTTAGATACATTATTTTACACACAATATTTTCATTGTGTGTTGTGTTGAACTAATTTGTCGGAAAAATTAATCTATGAGCATTTTTTTCAAAAATTGTTTGTCAACTGAGACTTTTTTATCTATGTATAGAACAAATGACCAATTTTGTCAATATAAAAAATTACCTTAGTTACTGGTAACTTTAGAGTCCATGGGAGAAAGGCAAAAACACGGCAACAAGTCTGCTATTAGTAGTAGATTTATATGTCAAATTGAAAAAGGGAAGAAGTACAAGGCATCAGAGTGTAAACGTGATCTGAAAATATCCTGTACAGTGAAAAAAGGCGTAGGATCCATGCAAAAACTGGAATTTTCTCAAAACAATGTCGGATGGACATTTTGCCTTTCTCCCGTGTACTCTTCATATTGTTTTGTCAATGCTACAGTTTATATTATTTATTGCTAAACTTGAGAAAATTTGTAGTTTTAACATTTGAAAGTGAAAAACAAAATTAAATTTAAATTAAAACAAAATTAAAATAACTTTAACCACTCAAATTTCTTACAAACTCTTATTATCCAAATTAGCTTTTGTATGCTCCTTAGACAATATGGGTGCTCACATAAGAAAAATGATCAGACATTGTATATACAAAAAACATTTTAATTTAATAAAATATATTTTTTTTAGCTGTGCCATCTTTATTGCTAACCCAGTCAAAAAAAAAATGACCAAACAACTTCTTCATCAAGAGAGATTCGAGTTAAAGAGAGGTTCAAGTTATAGAGGTTGGATAGAAGTGTAATTTTTAAAAAATTGAAAATAATGCAAGAAAAGTCATAAAAAAACTTTTCAAATATATCAATATTATATTGTAAATGTCAATTAATATATTTAAGAGTTTTATGTATTAATTTTTTTACAAAAAATCTTTCAATTATTATCTAACTATATATAAAAAGACGTCCCTAAAGTTAGCAGTACAAAGATTTTATGATGGAAAAATTTAGTGCTAATTAAATGTCAAGTTACAAAATTTTGTGCCCTTGTATTTTCCAAGATATGACCTTCACTGCTAGCTACCCGTTAAAGATAGCAGTGTACCATTGTAACTTTAACTTTTCTTTATGAAGATAATTATAATTATACAATAATAAGTTTCAAAAAGAAAATCATACAAAGTGTTACGCTCCGGCAGCTTTTCGTCTTGGCGAGCACTGTGGGTAGCCCGTTTAAGAGTTTTAATAAAAAAATTGAGTTATAAAGGGCGCCACTTGATTTTATTTTAAATGATGTTTTAATTTATTTTCAAAATCAAGAAAATTATTTTAGTTTAATTATCAAAGTTGATTTTATAATAACTATGTTTTATTTTTATATCATCACAGTTATATAGGGTTCAAAATAATAACAAGTTACAGTCTAAATTTCAACAATTTTAATTCAGATTGAAACAAATATCAAACATAATATATTATCCTATAACCTATCTTTGTTGATACCATTCTGAGGAAAAAATATGCACTATTTCGATCCCACAAATTTGTCAATAAAAAATGGAATAACAGGTAATTATTGGCAAAAGTGTGCTATGCAAAATATTACTTGTTCACCATCAAATAGTTGTAGAAAAAATTAGACAAACACTATTTTGACCTCACAACGCTGTCAGTAAAAAAAAATATAAAAAAAATCATCCACTGGCAACGCTGTACCATACAAAATATTACCTATCTGTCGGGTTGAATATCCATGGCGTAACTATCGACAATTAAAGATAGACACATAATAAAAATCATCAAACTCACCTTCGACACTTCTCCAATGGCTATGGCTTTCGATTCCCAATATTTTTTATATGATATTAAATGTAGTACCTATGTTACTTTACCTCAGATTTATACCTATTTTATTTGAGATAATAAAACCCATAACTATTAATTAATTCAGTAATCCTAGTACTACCAAAAAGGTACCTTGTTTGCTAATAAAAAATTAGTTAACAAAAATTTAAAAACAGGCACCAAAAAAAACAAAAAAAAATCACCAGTGAGTGAAAATATCGTTTACCAACATCCAGGAACCAGAACAAAAAAAAATAAAAAAAAATGGTAAATAAATTCAGGTAATACGTCACCAGTTAATCCACCATAATGGTACTTTATTTGGTTGCCTCGGTAAGTAGTGGTGTCAAGCTGACATAATAGCTGCTGCTTTCATGGACAGAAATATTGGCATCATGATAATGGATCAGTTACCCGTTACCATCGGAATTACTTTTATATTATTATAAGTAAGCTATATAATTAGGATATTTTATGGCCCTCCCATAGAGGTCCTAAAAGAGTCAGAGAAATAAAGTTTTAGAAATACGATTTAAAAAAATAGGCAAATTAACAAGAGAGAAACTTGATAATAATATCTTGCTAAAATGTGCAAATGCACGCTGTGCAATAGGAAGAGAAAATGGCCGTTTTTTCACGGCTTAGCCATAGCTGAAATTTACAGAAAACATTTTGTAAGAAGTTGCTTGACATGTTGAGACAATATTGTAAAAGAATTTCAAAAGAAACTTACCAAAAATTAGAAATTTTCGAGACGGTAAAAATTTACGTGTGATATCTAGGTCTTTGATAGAGCAAAAGAGGGATTGAAAAGAAAAATGTCTTCTTGTTAGAAGAATTTCGGATGATTACAAAACTTCAAGATTTTGATATGTCATCTGAGTTTTAGAATAACTTTTGAAAAATACTGGTGAACAAACTTGCCATTGTACATTTTTCCTTTTGTTAACCATTTTAAGGTATTACAAATAAAAAGCAATCATGACAAACTATAGATATTTATTTCTTTAAATTTTTTTACGACAAAAACTAAAAAGTTTATGACAGATATTTTCTTCGGAGGAAGAATTATTGATTAGCATTAATGCGCATGCTTGACCAGTGTCACAAAGTACAGGTGACAGGTGGAAAGAGAAAAAGAAAGAAAATTTCGAAAATCAATTAATCTTATATCAACATAGAAAACTAAGAAAATTAAGATGTGATACTTTAACAAGGATTTCCGTAAAATGGTGTTTACTCGGTATAAAGAAAATATTTGAAAGTAAGTGATAAAATCGATGCTATTTTTAGAATCAAAAACTTGAATAAATTTGTCTGTTTTGTTTTAGGTATAATAATTTTATTAACAATAGGATTGTGAGAGAGAGAAGAGAAGTAAATGCAAGAAGTTTAGACATAGTAGTTTACGGTTATATATAGAAAATAATGAAAAATGATGGGAAAATGCGTGGACGAAAGCGGAAAACATCGAATATCAGGAACACCTTAGAGTTGAAATTTAAATGATAAAGAGATGATTTTATAGTGATTAATAGGTTAATTAGGCATAGTTAGCATTTACTAATTTAGCAGTAGACTATTTTCAAGATATTTAACAAAAAAATAAAATGTTGTTACTTCTTATAAGGGTCATTTTTGTTTGTTTTTTAGAGGCAACCAGTAATACACATATTGATATAAAGGGTTGCTAACCCAGGCATTTCTACCAAAACCACAGAAGAAAGACAGTAAAAATGTAATTTTCCAGCAGAAAGTGTACATTTATTATTCTGTGTTCCTTCACTTTAATTAATAAACGTTTTTATTAATTTGTTAGCACATTCATTGACCCAAATAACCCCACCCGAAACTGACATATAGTTATTGTAATACTTTTATTAGTATTATTTTTGTTAAATTTAATAATTAAAATTAAAATTGAAGTATTTAATATTTATAAGTAAAATTGTTACTCTCCAAAAAGAAAAATAGACTAACCCATTAGGCTATTTTTTTAAAACAAACTATGTAACCTAAATGTTTTGATAACTTCGTGTATCAAGCGTCCTTAACAGTAGACATAATCGGTGGGACAAAATCGGTAGGGGCAAAATCGGTAATGACATTAACATACAAGTTACATAATTTAGAAGGGAAACGGTACAAAGAATAACTTGAAAATTATAACCTACCCCAACATATACATACACATTATATATGAATAAATTAAATTAAATTTTCATCTTTAGAAAAAAACTTAACCTACTGAGACGTCTGAATTGGAGCCAAAGTACTGTTTCATGTCTTTGATATGCCATTCACCACCATCAGAACCATCTTTATTTAAAAGGGAATATACTACACGGGAAATTCTTTTTTTAACTGTGCATAAAATATATTTTGGTGCGAGTTTCGCCATGAACTGATTGGTTCTTCAAATATAACATCACGTTTACGTAGATTATAAGTTCTGGCATTGCGTCCATAGGACATATGTAACTTTCTAACGTACCTCTTCAAATACTTCAGATAAGCCTTTCAATTCAGCGGCATAATAGGAACTATCACCGTAGACTATTTCAAAATCATTTGTGGAAATTATTTGACCGTAAAATTTACCTGAAACAGGGACATGTCTAGCAAAATTTAAATATGAAGCAGTGAACCCAGTAATTTCATGTTTAGCTGTATTAATTGCATGTTGAATCTTTGACAACTCTTTATCCCATTATTATTATTATTATTATTAAAGGTCTTTATTTCCAGCAAGTTATAAAAATTAACAATACATTATTTTCCCTATAAACTATAAATGCTAGAAAAGGCCGAAGATCAGCTGTCTGTTTTATCCAGAGAAGAATAAAACAGACTCTGATTTGCATCTTAAGCCAAAAAAAATAAAAATTTAAATTCATAATAAAAAAGCACCTAGGTTGCTAAATTTAAATAAATATTTGCAGAACAATCTATATATATATATATAAAAAATTAAAAAGAGAGAGAAAAAACTGAAAGCAGCAAAAGTAGGTAGGTAAATATTCCTAATACCTATAAAATCTAAAGTTATAATTGGGCAATAAATAAATATTAAACATAAAATATATATATATATATATATATACCAATTAGGTATTACATTTTGTCGATCTGAGAGAAGAACGAAATTAGCATTGTTCTAAAAATAAATTTGATTTAAGATTCTTTTTAAAACGCGATACTGTGAAGGATTAAATTTCTTGTGATAAAGTATTATATGTTTTAGCAATTTGATAAGCAAATGATTTTTTAAAAAGTTCAGTGCGATGTTGCGGAACAGTAATGTCATATTTGCCTCTTATATTGCGATTGTGTATGTTTGTACGATAAGATATTTTGTTAAAAAGATAGCAAGGTCTTTTAAAGGTGATTATTTTATGAAAAAGTACTGATGCATACAGTTCACGTCGGCGCCTCATATTTAGCCATTTGATGGTTGGGTCGCATAGTTTGTACGAAATCCTGTTTCTTCGCTTAATGCCACAAATTAGTCTTAAACATGAATTTTGACAAACCTGGATCCTACGTTGGTCAGCAACATCAATGCACGGGCCGTAAACAGCATTTCCAAAATTAAATCTTGATAATACGAGACTTTCACATAAGATTTTCTTAACGTTTTGGCTTAAGAAATGTCTTATATGAAAAATGGTCTTGAGATATAAAAATGCGGTTCTTATTGTATTATTAATGTGAGACTTAAATTTAAGGTTGCTGTCAAACGTAAGGCCAAGGTTTTTTGCTGACGAAACAGGAGAAATAATTTTGGTATCTACGTTTATTAAGAAGTGTTCGTTTATTTTTAACCTATTTTTACTAGTCCCGAGAATTAACAGTTTAGTTTTTTGTTGATTTATTATCAGTCCATGATCTTTCGACCAAGCAACGATATTTGAAATATCTTTGTTTATCTTGTCTTTTGCCTGGACAGAATCTTTTGGAAAAAGAGGAAAATAGAATTGTGTGTCGTCACAATAGAAAAGGCTTTTACAGTATTTAAAAACCTTATCTATTTTACATGTGTAGACAATATACAAAAGCGGGCATAGTATAGATCCCTGAGGTACACCAGCCATAATATTTTGAGCTTGAGAGATTTTACTACCTATTTGTACACGGTGCGTTCTTTGAGATAGATAATTTTCGCATAACCTTACGCTTGTTTCGTCAAGACCAATTGATTTTAAAATGACGGTAAGAAGCTGGTGGCTCAGGGCATCAAACGCTTTTGAAAAGTCAATCAGCACCAATGCAGTCACCTTTCCTTTATCTGCTTCCTTTATGACATCATCTGTAAGTTTTAGAAGAGCAGTTTCGCAGCTGTAATTTGATCTAAAACCACTTTGTGTAGTTGGAAGTATATTGTTTCGTTCCACATGATTTCGCAATTGTTGCTCTAAAACCCTTTCTAAAACTTTTGAACACGTACAGAGGATACTGATTGGCCGAAGTTCTTTAAATTCAGTGGGGTTACTACATTCGTTATGCTTTCCAACGTAACATCTTATAGTTGTACCAACTGTCTGATTTATACGTTTAACAAAGTTGCATTCAGGGGAATAACGAGGTGTAAACCAAATTTTCCGCACTTCATACTGAGTAGCTAACTTTTTAAAAACTGAGCCTGCAAATTGGCTACCGTTATCACATATAATAATTTGTGGAACTCCAAACTGCAAAAATACATTATCTTCTATAAAACGAACTATATTTTCAGATGTAGCTTTACGCAAAGGATGTAAAAGAGTATATTTACTGAACCAATCGCCTACGCAAAGTAAATTGGTATTTCCTTTTGAAGATCTGGGGAAAGGGCCTATAAGGTCTACTACTACATTAACCCCATACGAGGAGAACAGTTAATTTTTTGGGAACCACAAGATCTTACATAAGATAAAATACTTTTACGGCCAATAATAGTACTCTCTCACTTTAGCTAGAGTTTTATATTCAGGGTTATTTTTAATATTACTACGAAGTTGAATATACCAGTCATCTAAATGATCTGGAGTTATGTCAATTAATAACAGAGGAGAAACAGTTTCAACTGAAGGAATCTGTAAATTGGAAACATCTTCAACTGGTGGTATTCTAGATAACTGTGAATTATTTCAAAAGTATGTGTTCTTAATTTGCATGCCTATCTTGCGAGCTTGCCAGAGGGGTTTTTAATATTATTAAGCCAAAGCAATGAAGATTGTTGAGGCCACGCCCATCAAAACGACAACGCATGGTTCCGTCTTTCTTTTTTAACTACTGGTTCAACTACTCCCAAGTCAAGCATTTCATCTAACTTTTTGTTCAAGGTTTGTATCATATACGGAGACATAACATATTGATTCTTTTTAAATGGTTTTGCATTTCCGGTATCAATTGTCATTTTAATTTTATCTGTACGACCAAGTCTATCTTTACAAGAAATTGATTTAAAGGAATCTACTACTTCATCTGCCAATATACGTTGCTCTAAATTTAAACTATCTAGGCTACATGAAAATATTGTCTCACTAAAAGAAAATTTGTCTACTACATCAAAATCTAAATCTTTTGACTGTACAAACCATGTGCTGTCACGAAAGTTTACTATAATTGAAAATTTTTGTGCAAAGTCACTGCCAAAAATAAAGCTATGTGGCAGAGAGGGAACAACAAGTGATTTTATTATTTCAAAAGTTTTATTAATTATGATTGGAAGGTCTATAACTCCAGTAACTTTTTGTTGTGATCCATCTGCTGTAACAATGTTTTTTATTGATGCATTGTTAATTTTTAAGCCAAAGTTTTGCAAAATTTTCAAACCTCCATAACCAATTATAGAACTAGTTGAACCTGAATCAAATACTGCAGTGATTTCAGTATTAAAAAGTTTAACTATGTATAGCCTGTTATCTAATGGTTTTTTTTAAAAAAAGATAGGAGCAATTTCATTATCAAGTGATTTTTCAGTATTATTTATTGGCCATTTATTCTTAAAATAGTTCGATAAAAATTGAAGATAACGACTTTGCTCGTCAGATTATCTAAATCGGGAGTTAAAATTTATTTTGGCTTTTAAATTACAGACGTGACGGCCACTACACGCCTTATCTATTCGATTTTTATACCACAATTTATGCAAGAATTTACAGTACTATTAGGTCGACCACAGAGGTAACAAAATCTTTCTCTAGGCAACCTACAGGAACCAAATCTATGACCATTTCGACAGCAATTCCACCATACTTCTACTTTATTGTCATTACTTGAATTATTTTGTGTAGATAGGGAGTTATTAAAATTTGAGTTAAATCGTTCGTTATTGTTAATATTATTATTATTATTGTGGAAAAATCCATTATTTCGATTAAATCTTGTGTTATTATTTGTGTTTGACCGTTCATTATTACGTTTTCGTTATTAGAAGTAAAAGAGTTATTTGAGTTTAAATAATTTGCGTTAGAATTATTTGAGTTAACACGAGAATTGTTAAAATTGGACACATTATTATAATTTCAATTATTATTTCTCAAATACGTTTGTGAATATACGCGGCTACTGTTCTGTGAATTAGAGGGACCATATTCCAACCTATCTAACTTAGGCTCAAAAGATTTATTTGCTTAATTTTTCAGATACGCAGCCTCTTCTAGCTTTTTAATTAAATTTGAAAGTTCGTCAACATTATTAATATCACAGAGAGCTAACTGACTTATGTATTCCGGTAATATGTTTTGTCTTATAATTTTTACTTTTGTTTGTTCTATAGAAGGGCGGGAAAGTCGCGAAAAAATTTTTTCCATTTGAGCAAAATAAATCATAATCGTTTCATTACGTTTTTGTTTTCTATTTTTAATCATATCCCAAAGTTCTTCTTCGCAATTAGGGGAAAGAAAATCTTTTTTTAATTGTTCAATTAGGGACCTCCAATCTGTAACTTTATATTTAACGCTTCTGTGCCAAATGGCTGCATCGCCAATAAACAATTCGACTGAGGATTCAAAAAGGTCTGACTCAAAAACTTTTCGCGATTCTGCAAGATCGGTAATTTTTTCTAAGAATTGGTATAACTGACGCTCGTCACCATCAAATTTAACTCTCCACTCAAAGAGAGGTATCGATTAGAACAAGTTAGAGCGAGTTTGATTTAACAATTGTGGAAGAACAGTATTATTTAAAATTGTTTGATTTTGTATGCTATCAGGGACCTCTTCTTTTATTTTGTCGTTAACTTCGGCATCTAGATAAACACAAGTGTCTTATGCTTCCTCTTTAAATTTTTTTACATCCTGAATTATAAGCGCGTCTGTTGGGGGACTTGGTATTATTATACGCGAGACCCTACTTGTGACATGTGCTATAGTGATTTTACTTTGTCTTCGCGAGGGCGGCTACTAACTACTCCACGACTCAACAACTCATAATCTACTTCTTCGACGAGAAGATGTCTACACTTAAAAGTCTAAGCCATAATTTAAATTTACAGGGAGACAAAAATATTATAAAAAATTTCAATAAAAAAATTTATAGTTGTAAGTCAACATCAGAAAGTAAACTTCAATACCAAAATTGAGTTATAAGTTAAAATCGGGAAATAAGTTTCACTGTTAAAATTGATAACTAAAAGTCAAAATCGAAAATCAGAAAAGGATACACCTCCTTTCAACTGCGGTTAGTATACCAGCAGAAAACTAAATTTGTAAAAGAGAATAAAACCAACACCTCTGCTTTTCTGTGGCAGGTAGAAATAAAAATAAAACCCGGTAAATACCAAAATCTGTAAAAATCAAATATTTACCAGTACTACACTTACCTTTTTGTTCTGGCTGCCGGTACACAAAAATGTCAGAAGTTGGTACTAAGCTATCATTCTGAACCTTTGACTATACTGTGATAAAACTCATTTTTTTTTTTAAACTAGAACCTTAAACCGTTGGGTGCCATTTTGTAACTTTAACTTTTCTTTATGAAGATAATTATAATTATATAATAATAAGTTTAAAAAAGAAAAGCATACAAAGTGTTACGCTTCGGCAGCTTTTCATCTTTGCGAGCACTGTGGGTAGCCCATTTAAGAGTTTTAATAAAAAAATTGAGTTATAAAGGGCGCCACTTGATTTTATTTTAAATTGTGATGGAATATGTTGATGTTTTAATTTATTTTCAAAATGAAGAAAATTATTTTAGTCTAATTATCAAAGTTGATTTTATAATAACTATGTTTTATTTTTATATCATCACAGTTATATAGGGTTCAAAATAATAACAAGCTACAGTTTAAATTTCAACAATTTTAATCCAGATTGAAATATATAACAAACATAATGAAACACTTGCTAATATTCAAGAAATTAAACAAACATATTTTTTAGGGATAGGCAATATTACAATATAGATATTACCCTATAACCTACCTTTGTTGATACTATTCTGAGGAAAACATATGCACCATTTCGATCCCACAAATTTGTCAATAAAAAATGGAATAACAGGTTTTTATTGGCAAAAGTGTGCTATGCAAAATATTACTTGTTCACCATCAAATAGTTGTAGAAAAAATTAGACAAACACTATTTTGACCTCACAACGCTGTCAGTAAAAAAATATAACAAAATCATCCACTGGCAACGCTGTACCATACAAAATATTACCTATCTGTCGGGTTGAATATCCATGGCGTAACTATCGAAAATTAAAGATAGGCACATAATAAAAATCATTAAACTCACCTTCGACAGTACTCCAATGGCTATTAAAAAAAAAATTCCCAATATTTTTTATATAATATTAAATGTAGTACCTATGTTACTTTATCTAAGATTTATACCTATTTTATTTTAGATAATTCAGTAATCCTAGTACTACCGAAAAGGTACCTTGTTTGCTAATAAAAAATTAGTTAACAAAAATTTAAAAGTAGGCACCAAAAAAAAAAAAATCACCAGTGAATGAAAATATCCTTTACCAACATCCAGGAACCAGAACAAAAAAAAATTAAAAAATTGGTAAATAAATTCAGGTAATACGTAATCCGTAATCCTCCATAATGGTACTTTATTTGGTTGCCTCGGTAAGTAGTGGTGTCAAGCCTACATACTAACTGCTGCTTTCATGGACAGAAATATTGGCATCATGATAATGAATCAGTTACCCGTTACCATCGGAATTACTTTTATATTGTTATAAATAAGCTATATAGTTGCCCATAGCCATGGTTCCATGGATAGATAATAAATTAGGATATTTTATGGCCCTCCCATAGAGGTCCTAAAAGAGTCAGAAAAATAAAGTTTTAGAAATAAGATTAAAAAAAATAGGCAAATTAACAAGATAGAAACTTGATAATAATATCTTACCTCTTATCTTAATATATAGAGGACAGCTAAAATTTGTAAATGCACGCTGTGCATTAGTCTTACGGAATATCTTATAAATTGCACTAGAGCCATAGCTGAAATTTACCGAAAACATATTGTAAGAAGTTGCTTGACATGTTGAGACAATAATGTCAAAGAATTTTAAAAGAAACTTACCAAAAATTGGAAATTTTTGAGACGGTAAAAATTTACGTGTGGTATCTAGGTCTTTGATAGAGCAAAAGAGAGATTGAAAAGAAAAATGTCTTCTGGCCGTTTCTTCACGGCTTCGCCGTCTTACGGAATATCTTATAAATTGCACTAGAGCCATAGCTGAAATTTACAGAAAACATTTTGTAAGAAGTTGCTTGACATGTTGAGACAATAATGTAAAAGAATTTCAAAAGAAACTTACCAAAAATCGGAAGTTTTTGAGATGGTAAAAATTTACGTGTGATATCTAGGTCTTTGATAGAGCAAAAGAGGGATTGAAAAGAAAAATGTTTTCTTGTTAGAAGAATTTCGGATAACTAAAAAACTTCAAGATTTTGATGACGATATGGCATCTGAGTTTCAGAATAACTTTTGAAAAATAATGGTGAGCAAACTTGCCATTGTACATTTTTTCCTTTTGTTAGCCATTTTGATGTATTATAAATAAAAAGCAATTATAACAAATATTGTTTATCGTCTCCTGATGATGCTAACGTTGTTAGCGAAACGCGCGTCGAGTGCAAAAAAGTGTAGTTTTGGTTTGTGGAAAACAATCATAATTTTGTTTTTGTTTTAATTATAACAAACTATAGATATTTATTTCTTTAAATTTGTTTACGACAAAAACTAAAAAGTTTATGACAAATATTTTCTTGAAAAATAAATCTGGCAACATGTTCAGAAACAGCATTAATGCGCATGCTTGACCAGTGTCACAAAGTACAGGTGACAGCTGGAAAGAGAAAAACAAAGAAAATTTTGAAAATCAATTGATCTTATATCAACATTGAAAACAAAGAATGTTACAAACAATAGGATTGTGAGAACTGAAGTAAATGCAAGAAGTTTAGACATAGTAGTTTACGGTTATTTATAAAAATTAAAGAAAAATGAAGTGGAAATGCGTGGACGAAAGCAGAAAACATCGAATATCAGGAACACCTTAGAGTTAAAATTTAAATGATAAAGAGATGATTTTATAGTGATTAATAGGTAATTAGGCATAGTTAACATTTACTAATTTAGCAGTAGATTCCTTTTCAAGATATTTAACAAAAAAATAAAATGTTGTTTCTTCTTATAAAGGTCATTTTTGTTTGTTTTTTAGAGACAACCAGTAATACACATATTGATATAAAGGGTTGCTAACCCAGGCATTTCTACCAAAATCACAGAAGAAAGACTGAGTAAAAATGTAATTTTCCAGCAGAAAGTGTACATTTATTATTCTGTGTTCCTTCACTTTAATTAATAAACGTTTTTATTAATTTGTTAGCACATTCATTGACCCAAATAACCCACCCGAAACTGACAGAAAATAAAACAGTTATTGTAATACTTTTATTAGTAACATTTTTGTTAAATTTAATAATTAAAATTAAAATTTAAGTATTTAATATTTATAAGTAAAATTGTAACATTTGAAATGTTACACCATGCTAAAATGCTCCAGAAAAGGAGCAGTGATCTAAATGATCCAGAAAAATAAATACTAATTAAATTTTTTACTTTTTCTGCATATTTTATAAAATGAACCTGGTGCACTACTAACTTTAGGTTTTAAATTTGAGTTCTCGGGAAAGATTTAAGACGCTGGTGGTGTTTTTTATATTGGAATAAATTAGTTAGGTACTAATTAAATGACAAGTAATCAAATTTTGTGGTCTTGCAGTTTCCGAGATATGCACCGCTAGCTATCCGTTAAAGATAGCAGTGTCTAAATGGTCCAGAAAATTAAATGCTAATTAAATGCAGCCATTTCAATAAAAAAAATGTCTTTTTTACTTTTTTCTGCATTATTTTTAAAAGAAGGCGTTGGTGGTGTTTTATTCAAATAAATTAGTGCTATTTAGGTGCTAATTAAATGCCAAGTAACCAAATTTTGTGCTCTTGTAGTTTCCGCGATATGGTCTGCACTGCTAGCGACCTGTTAGCAGTGCACCGAGTTAATTTTTTAGCATTTAATTTTCTGGACCATTCAGAACACTCTACCACTTTAACAGGTAGCTAGCAGTGCAGGTCATATCTCGGAAACTACAAGAGCACAAAATTTGGTTAATTGGCATTTAATTATCACATAAATAGCACTAATTTATTCCAATATTAAAAACGCCACCAACTTCTTCTTTCATGAGAACTCAAATATGCGTACTGTACCATATTGATTTGAAAAAATATGCAGAGTGTAAAAAATATTATTTTTTTTATTGAAAACAACAAAAAACAAAATTTTGTGACTTGGTATTTAAGTAGCACTTAATTAGCACTAATTTTTCCAATCATAAAATCTTTGCACTGCTGACTTTGTACTGCTAACTTTAGGGACAGTAAAAAAAGTATAAGAGCAAACTTTTGTATGTATGTAATGTATATAAATTTAAATTAATCTTAGATTTATGTATATATAAATGTTTCTGTAAAATACCTTTCAATTATATAATTATAGCTACTATACATAAAGTTAAAGAAACCTGAAATCATCATCATGTATACATAGTATAAATTTTTTCCTAAATAATACAGCACAAAACCCAAGGATTAATTACTACTCGTTAAGTTTGTTAGCGAGTTAATGAAAAGAGAAGTCTTCAAGTACGCCTCAAAACTAAAAAACTCTGGAATAAGCATTGCAAACGATTTGACTCCAACAGAACGAGAAGATCAAAAAGTACTATACGAGTTTTTAAAAACTGCCAAAGAAAAAAAGTACACTGCAAAAATTTTCAAAAACGAACTTCTACTAAACGGTGAACATTTTAGTGCAGAAGCGCTAAGGAACGCCGACAAAGAAGACTTTTTTACCTTTAAAATTAATAAAGAAAAAATATTTCGTAATAATAGCGCCCCGCCAACACCAACACTAGAAGCTAACAAATCGTCAGAAGAAGTGTTTGAAGAAGCCAATAATACAGAACCGCAACTACAAGCTGAAGTGAGCGAAGATAAAAATAAGAAGCCTAAAACTAAATTATCAAAGCCTTCGAGCTCCAGCACAACTCTGCAATCGACTCCAAAGTTGGGAAAAACGAGATCTCGCTCAAACACTGCTTCTCAACCGACCAGCCAAAACTCACTGATCAAGCAAACAAATAAAAAAATAATTAACTAAATGTATTATTGTCTCATTTTAAAAATTTTAAACTTTGTGCGTGTATTTTATATTCTCGATTTAATTTTTTGTTTTTAATATTCTAATTTTTATGTTTTATGACTTAAGTATATTAGATAAATTTTAATTATTTAACACTTTTGATATTCCAGAACATTTTAACTAAATTTTGGATTGAAAACTTGGCTTAGCCTCGTATTTTGTATAGCTATTGTAAAACTCATTTTTCTCTTACTTAATAACGAATTTATTACACAGAATGGACTACTATATACAAAGTTTTACGGACGAAACCCAAAACATCACAGAAATAAAAAATATAAGCTCTTTTAACAACAAATTTGCACAACACAATGAAGACCTTAAAATTATTCATTTAAATATTTGTAGCTTAAGCAAGAACTATGATAAACTTTCCCTATTTTTGAATAGTTTGAAAGTGCGCTTCGATATTATCATTTTGACAGAAACTTTTAAATTACAAACCCTAGAAAAAACTCCATTTTCAATTAAAAATTATGATTTGTTATATAATCAAGGCGCTTACAATAAAAATGATGGAGTTGCTGTGTACATAAAATCTGACTTACAGTATAGCTACAATATTGTACCTTTTGGGGTAATAAAAATTTTGGAAATCCTGGTAACCCATCAAAATAAAAAATTATTGATTACTGCAGTTTATAAATCTCCGCAAATAAATAAAGACTCTTTTAATGATAACTTATTGGAATATTTAGATAAATGTAAAAAGTATAAAGCACATATTTTGGTCGGAGATTTCAACATTAATTTATTAAACAATACGGAAGAATGCGTAGACAACTATAAAAATATTTTAGCGCAATATCTGTTCAAGAACTACATAACAAAAATTACCAGACCAAAATCAGGAACTTGTCTAGACCACATATTCTTTAAAGCACCCTATAATGTCACAAAAAACTCAAAATCGTTTATATTTCAAACCCATATCACTGACCACTACCCAGTAGCTCTATTCACTCCGTTTTTTCAACAATTCAATAACAATAAAGAAGAGAATAATCAAACTAAGCGCTTTACAAACTACAATAATCTTAGACAGGATCTAAGAGCAGAATCGTGGGAGGATATTTTAAATTCAGGTGACGTAAATGTTGGTATGGAAATGTTTATAAACAAAATACAAATCTACTTGGAAAAAAACACAAAAGTCATTAAATTACAAAAAAACAAAAATAATTTTCGAAAAGAATGGATGACTCCAAGTATTAATATTTCAATTCAAGAAAAAAATAAGTTATATTTAGATCTTTTGAAACAACCAAATAATATCAGTATAAAACAAAGTTATATTAGGTGCAAAGATAGATTAAGACAGCAAATTAAACAGAGTAAAAAACAATATTTTCAGAAACAGATAAACTCAAATTTGTCGTCTAAATCAAATCTCTGGGATTGTGTTAATAAAATATGCAATAAAACTAAATCAAAAACTAAAATTGAGCAAATTAAAAATTGCACCGGCATGACTCTAACGAAAAAAACTGAAATCTCAAATGAATTTAACAGCTACTTTAGCGACCTTGGAGAAAAACTTGCCAAAAAAATTAAAAAAATTCCCAACTACAAAAACAACATTCCTAACCTAGAAAATTCTATGTTTCTAACAGACGTCTCAATACCTGAAATTAAAAAAGCTATAAAAAACCTTAAACCTAAAAAATCCCCCGGATGGGACGATATCAGAAGCGAAAGTTTAAAAGAAATAGTAATCGAAATTTCACCTATACTGACTTTACTAATAAACAAAGCTTTCAATACAGGGTGTTTTCCAAACTGCTTAAAAACAGGTATAATCAAACCCCTTCATAAAAGCGGGGACAAACTAGAAGTAGTAAACTACAGACCAATCTCGCTGCTGTCTGTTTTCTCGAAAATAATGGAACAGTTAATCAAAACTAGAATCGTTAGCTTCTTTAAGAAATATAAAATCTTCTCTACCTTACAGTTTGGTTTTAGAGAGGGTAGATCCACGCAGGATGCTATAAAATTTTTAACATCACAAATAACTGACGCGCTGGATCAAAGTGATGCCTGCACTTGCCTGTTTGTGGATCTATCCAAAGCTTTTGACACTGTTTGCCATGAGACTCTCTTAAATAAACTTAAAAATTATGGTATACGTGGGAAAATCTTTAATCTTATAAAAGATTTTTTAACAAACAGACAACAGCGAGTTAACATTGATGGAACCTTCAGCGATGAAACAGCTGTAAAATTTGGAGTGCCCCAGGGAACCGTTCTGGGTCCTCTACTTTTTTAGTTTACAAAAGGTACAATGGTTAGTTTTGCAGACGACACCGTATTATTTTGTAGAGCAAAAACTTGGCAAGAAGTTAAGAATCAAATCGAGGAAGATTTTTTAAAATTGAAAAACTGGTTTCAGCATAACAAATTAACTTTAAATATAGAAAAAACAAAATACATGCCTTTTTCATCGTACAAAAACAATCTTCCTAAACTTGGAAACCTAAAAATAGAACAGTATGAGATACCAGAAACTTCATCAATAAAATACCTTGGTATCCAAATAGATAACTTGCTAAGATGGGATGTGCATATAAACTATGTAACAAGTAAAATAAGAGGGCTTCTGTCAAAATTTTCGTATCTTAGAGACTTTCTTAATAATGATCAGTTAAAAATACTATATATGTCATTGGTACAAAGCCACTTGACTTATGGAATTCTTGGTTGGGGTTGTGTTGCTGAAAACCATATACAAAAGCTAGCAACTTTACAAAAATGGTTCATTAAAATTATTTATGGCAAATGCAGAACATACAAAACCAACAACCTCTTTACGGATAGTAAACTGTTGGACATGCGACAATTATACTGTCTCGAAATAATAAAAAATATTAAAAAAGGAAAAATAGATATCTATTTTAATAACAACAGCACAACTAGAAGCAGAACACTTGCATGTTCAACAGTCACTAATAAAACGCATGGACAAAGAAGTCTAAAGTATTTTTCACCTAGGTTATACAACATGCTTCCAAATGACATCAAATCTATAAAAAATTGCAAAAGTTTTAATATGAAAACCAAATTGTGGATATCGGACCAGGGTAGAGAAACATTTAATAACTTGGTAGATCTCAAGTATCTTAAATGATAAATACACTAGCAGAAATATACTATAGGCACCTACCTACTCCCAGTTCTAGTCACTTAAATATAAACCATTTCCAGACTTTGACACTAACCCGGCTTGTGAACCTTAAACTCAATTTTGACAAACACTGATTATGACTCTATCTCAACCGAACCGGACAAAAAAAAAAAACACGCACAAGCGCTTTTAGTGCTTCTGTGGTTATTTCCCAACGTTTATATTCTACATTGTAAGTTTTGTAGTTACTTGTTCACTTTTTGTATATTTTTTGAATAAACGTTTTTTGAATTGAATTGAATTGAGTAATTTCCCTAAGAAATTCCCTTGATACTTACACCCTGTTAAAGCTCTTTTCTTGACCGCAAAAAATATTAAATATTAGAGCTTTAGAACATTGAAATAAAACCTAGCAAACTGAGGAATGACAATAAAAAATATGCTATTTATTACTGCAGTATTGCACAAAAACTACTAGACAGATTTTAAACGGAGTTTCCCTATGCATTCCTTGAGCAGTACATAGGCTTAAATAAAAAGGTTTGCAGGAAAAAAAATTATGACCATTTTAAACAAGTTTTGAAGACTTTACAAAAATATATTACAGACAAATTTAATTAAAGGGTTTCCTCTTTTTACAAACCTAACCCAGCTTTATTTTATGAACCCCTAAAATGATTATTGGTGACAAACAAATATTTATATTACCTGTAGCATTTTCATTGATAATATTTGAGAGCATCTGTGAATACTAGCTTGTACAAATTTTGAGTTTTGGCATGAAAAAACTTAAAAAAGTCAGGAAATAGTTCTGAAATAGTTTAATGAAGGCCTTAAATACCTTTTCCATTTGTAGGCAGGTTCCGAAGTATCAAAAACCCAGTTTTAAACCTGCTTCAAAATCCTTGAAAAATCGCTTTTTAGAACCATCCGAGGTTCCATCACTATAACGTTCTTAACGTTAGTGTCTCAGAATCACTTTTGGAACGAGGAAGAACCTGGAAAAAAGAAAACATAAAAAAACAAAAAAAAATAGTAAACAAAGCCGAAGTCAACGTGTGACGTAGATCAAATCTGTGACATTACAGTTGGCCAGTTGGGGTCAATGACTTGTCAAATTTTGTGGGCAACCTGTAGTATATCGACCTTGCTCCATGACATCCCCGACATGGCGGCGACACGGGTAAGTCAAATCCATCTGCATAAGGCCCACGGTCTGACCGCAGAGTTGGTCGGACTGTTGGCTGACAATAATGCACCGCAGATTGTTTTGGAACAAGAACCTTATGTTTTAGGAGGCAAAGTGAGGGGTCTAGGTAGTGCCGGATATAATATCATAACCGGCAAAGATGACAACGAGGAAGAACCTGGAATTAGTAAACAAAGGCTGTGAGGCCACATTTGAAAACAAAGACCGAAAGGAAGTTATTGATATAACGCTGGTATCAAGAGGCTTACTTCAAGGCATTGCCAACTGGAGAGTTACGAAGGAGATCCCCTCTTCTGATCATCGGATGATCAGCTTTGAGGTAAAAACCGACGAAACAACCCAGAAATTCCAAGGGAACCCACGATCCACAGACTGGGGACACTACCCAGCAGAACTAGACCTAAGGAAGGGAACCTCGGAAGATCATAACCACGAAGAAGGAGATAGAAAAAGAGGTCACAAATCTGGAGCAGGTGATTCTGACCAGCTTCGAAGAAGCCTGTGTCTTAAAACCAGAGTCCCTACGAAGGGTACCTTGGTGGAACAACGAGGTCGAAAAACTTCGACGCACCAAGCGGGCGCTCAACAGGGAAACGGCAAAAAAGTACGAAGCAACTTGGAAAGATTATAGAGAGGCAAGAAGAGAGTTCAAAAAACAGGTAAGGCGTAGCAAAAGGGAGTCCTGGAGAACATACTGTGGTGAAATCAACTCTCTGCCGGAGGCCTCCAGACTCTTAAAAATCTTAAGCTACGAAACAGGGCAGACCCTAAGTTCACAGAAAAGGCAAGACGGAAGCTGGACCTCCTCTGTGGAGGAGTCACTCAGACACCTCCCAGAGATACATTTCCCAGGGGACGGAGACCAACGTGGCGAGCCAAGGCCGGCCAACCTGACGAGGTTGCACCAAATTGGGAACTGGCAGACCGCACAGTCACGGAAAGCAAAATAATCTGGGCAATAAAAAATTTCAGTCCCTACAGGTCACCCGATCCGGACGGAATCTTCCCAGGGCTGCTACAGCGGGGCCTAGAAACACTACTTTCTCAAATGAGGCGTGTTTAAGACCAGCGTAGCCCTGAGATACGTTCCTATCTCATGGAGGAAACCGGGAAAAAAGGACTACACCACGGCTAAAACCTTCAGACCTATAAATCTCACATCATTTATAATGAAGACACTGGAAAAAATGGTAGACTGGTACTTTCTGGAGGGAACACTGGCTAACAGACCATTCCATAGGGACCAGCATGCGTACAGGGAGGGCAGATCTACGGACTCAGCCCTTCACGCAGTAAAGCAAAAGGCAGAAAAGGCACTTCAGCACAAAAAATATGCACTAATGGTGTTCTTTGATGTGGAAGGAGCCTTCGACAAGGCAAGAACACGGATTATAACATCTGCCCTTTAGGAAAGAGGAGCGGAAGCAAGTCTGACTGCATGGGTCAAATCCGCGTTGACAGAGAGGGAGGCACAGGTCAGCTTAGGAGAATCCAAGCTGAAGGTGGATGTGACGGGAGCTGCTTGTCTCCCCACTTGTGGTGCCTAATAATGGATGATCTACTAAACGGCCTGCCGCAGGAGGGAGTCGACGCACAAGCATATGCGGACGACAATGTAGTGAAAGTGAACGGCCCCTTTCTAGCCACAGTCTGCGAAAGAATGCAAAGGGCGGTAAGAATCATGGAAGATTGGTGCAGGCAGAATGGTCTTTCAGTGAATCCTGAAAAGACCGAGATGATCCTATTTACCAGAAAGAGGAAACTAGAGGGATTCAGAGATCCCATAATGTATGGCAGACTCCTAACTTTAGTATCACAATTTAAGTATTTGGGGGTGACGCTGGACAAAGGACTCAAGTGAAGCGAGCATGTTGCCAGAATGACTATTAAAGTCCAGGCAACATTGTGGCAGTTTCGCCGAGTGGTCGGTCGAACCTGGGGCATCAGCCCGAGGATCCTACACTGGATATACACGGCCATCATAAGACCAATGATCCAATACGGATCACTGGTCTGGTGGCCCGCTGTAGAGAAGTTGATCCTATCCAAAAAGCTTACGAGCTTGCAAGGGCTCTTCTGCAGAGGGATGGCCGGCGCAATGAGGACGACCCCCATCCACGCCCTGGAAACAATCTTGGGTCTCCCCTCGCTTCCAACTTGGATCAAGAAGGAGGCGATGGCGACGCACCTGCGATTAAGGGACCAGGGACTGTGGAAGGGCAGAAAGGAAAAAGAGGGCCATCTGGCGGTCGAGAGATTGGCGATGAAAGAGTTGCCCCTCCTAAGACTGCCAGTGAAAGCACCAGTTAAACCATGGAGGTTGGATAAAAAGTACGAGGTCACAATACCAGAACAGAATAAGTGGCAAAGGGAAGAATTCCGAACAGAATTAAGCAGAGAGGCGACGGTCTGCTACACGGATCGCTTTAAACTGTCAGCCAGGCAGAAAAGAGGCGCATGAGTGTACGCGGAAATAGAAGTTCAGAAAAGTTATCCACTTGGAGAACACGCTACGGTGATTTAGGTGGAGGTATATGCCATTATCATGGCAGCAACCCTACTCGAGGTCAGAAATGGCAGGAGGGACATATAGATATGCTCCGACAGCCAGGCTGCCCTCAAGGTTTTAAGTCCGCCCAAAATTGTCAGTAGTCTAGTGAAGGAGTGCGCTGAAGCACTGCAAACACTGGCTCAAGATAAAAGGGTGACACTGAGGTCCCAGGTCATGAGGGAATACTAGGGAATGAGAGAGCGGACGAACTTGCCAGACTAAGGGCCGAAACATTAGACCGGAACCTCTTCTGGGAATAACAAGGAAATAGGCACTCAACAAATGGGCGAACAATGAACTGAAGAGGTCCTGGAGGCAAGAGTCAAAGTGCAGACAGCCCAAGCTATTCGTGGATGGTCTGAATGTAGCCAGAACTAAATGGCTCTTAAAAAAGACCCAAAAGGAGATTGGACTGCTGACAGGGATACTGACTAGGCACAATCTGCTGAACAAACATCTGACGCAAATAAGAGTAGCAGGAGATTCCGTGTGTCCCGCTTGCGGGCTCGAAGAAGAATTGGCGCAGCACTTGATAGCAGAGTGTGATGCATATGCCAGATCAAGGCAGCTGAAGTGGGGATTTCCCACGATAGAGGAAGAAGAGCTGCACTCGCTCAAATGGGCCGACATACTGAACTTCGTATAGAAGACAGGGAGGCCCGGAGAGAGAGCTGCAGCGGAAGTAGGGGAACGGGGTATGCCAGAAAGGGCCCATAAAGAGGCCTAATTGCCAGGCCCCCGGGCCGCCCCTATACTACTACTACTACTACTACTACTATAGGTACCTATTTACAATGCTAATTTTTTCATGGTTTTCGCAACAAACTTACAATCACAGTTACCGAAAAAATAAAACGACACATAAAATATAGTACAAAAAAAAACTGATTTTTTTCTACCTGTGTCAGTACTGAATCAGAATCAAATATAGGTATCTGCTTTGCCAGGTATTTGCATGAAAATGTAAAGAGCTGACGAAAATTATAGAGAAAAACTTCTTGTACAGTCTTCAGTTCTTTAAGTACATTAGCATTTAATGATTCTTTAGTCAGTTAATGTCAAAGAAAGATGTATCATATTTTCCCCTGGACATCTGACTCAGTATATCTTCCTTGCAAATATGACCTGCTAAGCTTAAAAACAAAGGTTTTGCTTAGGGTAAAATTTTATGTATCAAAGCCTGGTCTTGTTGAAATATGTGCAAATGTTTTTAAAATAAACTAGCACTATGTGTTATAAACATAATTTCTTCCTTTACGGCCATGGTTCTTTTTCAAATATTCGTTTATTGCTGTATATGAAAAAGATTTTATACAGTTTTTTCTTTCTTTAGGCAAAAAATTCTGAAAATAATCCATCACGCCAGGGCACAGTCCCAGCAATCTTTCGCAAGCTGATCGTAAAGTGGTCCAACGGGACGACACATGCTTTTCCTGCTTTTCGGGTACCTTAGCTTTTTTTATGCAATTTGAAAAGTCAGTTCTATTTTCAAAGTAATTATATATCTTTGTACCAACTCAGAAGCATTGAATCCCAATTCTTCTAGACTCTAGACCCTTCAGAAACGCATTATGTACAATATGGAAATTGTATGTTCCAATATCCATTAGAGGTGTGTTCCTTTTTGTGATGAGATACGAGCTGACATCTCTACTAACTTTTTTGCACACATTTGGGCCGTCCGATGCCAATAATAAGGCAAGCAGTTTATTTAGGTTTAGTTTATGTTTTTCAAGAGTATGTTCTCCTAAAGATCTGTCTCAGACGTATGGTCCAAATAAACCGTCTGTAGATGTCTACATACAGTATGTTTCAATTTTTTTTTATCAATAGATGGTCTTTAACTATAATTCTTCTTCTGAAGATTTATTCGTTGTTTTATCAAACATTATGGTGTAAAACTTATCTAAGAATTAAAAAAAAAACTAACAAGGAGAAATTGGGAAAATGGGTAGGTATCCATGCAATTTAACTTATTTTTTGGTAGAGGTAGGCGCAGAAATCCCTTGTTCGGAGGCTGTTATTGTTAATGACAGAGAAAGGCATAGAAAAATACAAAAGAGTTACTCAAATAAGTAGGTGGGTAAATAATAATTCTTTACCTCTAATATCATCCAAGATCTCGTTTTGAAAGTGTGAATTCTCAATCATTCTTAATGTCCAAAGAATCTCTACTTTACAAGAATCATACAAAGGGTTGCTGATTAATAAGTTTTTTCCAGATTTCAAGTGAGTTTTATTGTTTGCAAATTGAACCTGGCACTTTTGTTGATGCGTTGTAACAAAGTTACTAGGATTTTGCTTAGTTTATTTAAGTTTTCGTTAGCTCAGGCAGTATAAAAGTAAATAAGTCATTAACTGGTATAATTTTGCATCAAAATATTTACTACTTAAATAGGATTTACCGGAATAGATTAGTTTCTAGGTTAGCCTTACCGAAAACTATGAAAACACCATTTTAACTGATCATTTTATGGTACACACATTGCTTACAACTGGAGGGGTTGACTAACATAAGGTAACATAGAATTATCAATAGTTTTTCTAATTTTTCACCAGTTTTCTTTCCCGATTTTCTTTTGTGTTTTTATAATTTACTCACACACCATGACAGGATAGTTTTCTTAGCCAGAGAGACACTTCAACACTACGGAAACGATCTCATGTTTTCTGGTGTCATGCCTTGCCCATTCTCTTTAGTTTTCTTTTAGTTTTTCCGGCGGAAAACCCACGTTTTCCGCACACCTAGACATGGTCGTTAGACAGTTAAAAATAACAGTTTTCTTACAAAACAAAGGCAGATACATGTTCTCCTTGCATTTTGTATCAAACACGCGAACATATTTTCATGAGTTTTCCGGCAAAAAACCGCGATTTTTCACGTTTTTCACAAGTTTGATTCGGATATTTCCGGTACCCCCGAAGTAGGAAAATCAACAAACGATTCCTTTCGTGTCTTCTCGGTCGTGGAAAGGGAGATTTTACTAATAAAGCCGCAGTCTTTTAAACATTCGAGACATTCGACACCCGTTTCGAAAAACAACCGCTTCGATCAGCTGTTAGCACCGAGCCGATTTTGAAGACATCGCACCGCACCGAACCCAAGTGTTTCGAGTTAGTTCAGTAGTAGACCCGTTTTCGTGAAGATACCAAGCCGCATAAATAAGCCTCAAATAAAAATAACAATTCTATGCTCTAAAGTGGTAATAATTAAATATTCTCGCTTTTAAATATTATTGTTATCTGGCTGTCTCTGGAAAAGCAATATTATTTAAACAAAACTGAATATTGTTTGTCTGGCTGACTCTGGAGAAATAATTTCGGTGTTTTAGTTTTCTTTCCGATAGCGCCTTATTTTTCTCGTTTTTCTATCCTAGAAAATAATTGTTTTATCTGGCTGTATCCGGAGTGACAATTATATTTGGGGAAAGCATCTTATTATTGTACCTGGCTGTATCTGGTTAAATAATTAGTGTACCTAGAAAACCGGGAAAATCGGGTGTGTTTACCAAACTATCTGGAGTAACAATTATATTCAGGAAAACATATTATTATTTTATCTTGCTGTATCGAGAAAAATAATTTATGTTTTTGAAGACCGCGGGCGTGTTCACAGATTACCGGATCGACCTAAGTGAGGCCCGTTTGCGCCGATAGTTAGCTCCAAAATTTTCGGACCCGTACACCGTCTGCAAAGTATACTCTCCCGTGGTCTATGATCTAAAAGACGACTACGGTAAGAACTTCAAACGCGTTCATATAAAGGATTTAAAACCAGCACATTGCGACGTTCCAATAAACTAATTTTTTTCCTTTAATTTAAGTTATGCCGCCAAAGAAGAGCGCCAGGAAGACCTCCAAGGTGGGACAACCACCGGTGGGATACCGCAGTCCGACCGTTGTGGCGATGAATGCTGTCGCCAAGCACCGTAGGGCCCTGAAGAGGGAAATCATTAAACAGGCCAAGAAAGACGCGAAGGTCTTTCGCGCCAACCCCAAACCGGAAACTTCCCTCCCCGCCCAAGTCACGGTGAGCGTGAAAAAGGACCAAGGAGCACCATCCCTAGTATGCTGTATTCCCCTCCCCATGCCCCCATTATGTCCCTTCCATCTTCCAGCCTCGCCGTTGTGTCCCGTCAGTGACAAGGTCCATGTCATTTCTAACATACGCATTCCCCAAAGCAGTATTGTCCCCGACATCCGCGATCCCCTGCCTAATGTTAACCCCGACATCCGTGTTCCCCGTCCGTCCTTTCCGTAAAATCTTCTGGCCGTCGATCGTCGTCCGACCCCGGACATCCGCATGGAGAAAGACGAGCGGGCAATCTTCCCGGTTTTGGCAGAGATGTTGGAGAGGCCGGTGGATCAACAAGACTTCGACAACATGTTGAGGGAGCTCGAGGTCCAGTTTCCACCGGATCAAGATACAACCCGATCTTTGCTGGAGGTGCGGGAAGATAGGGCATCACCAAGATCAATGCAAGGTTCTACGGGTAACCTTTTGCCCCCGATGCGGGCGGCCTTATACCCGATCCAAAGATTGCCAGTGCCGGGCCATCTTTGAAAGAATTAACCGAAGCCGAACTTCCGCTTCTCGTTCTCGTTCCCGATCACGAGGACCGAGCCGGTCTGTAAACTCGAAAACCCGATCCATAGGGATCCAATGTGACAGGTCAACCACATCCAAGGATATCGGAGTCCATAAATGTGGTTGTCCTGAAGCAATGATGTTATCACGCAACTAGTCAGGGATTGCTCTTCCAGAAATCATTACAGGATACCGCCTGAATGATTGGATCCGTTTAAGTTTCTTTTTCTGACCATAGGAGGTTCCAGGTTAAATAAAAGTTTTTAGTTGGGTAATTTTACCAGGATATATTTTTTTTTTATTTAAAAATTACGCTTATTATAGCGCATTTTTTACGAAGTAAGGGGGGAATGTAACGAAGTTACTAAGATTTTGCTTAGTTTATTTAAGTTTCCGTTAGCTCAGGCAGTATAAAAGTAAATAAGTCATTAACTGGTACAATTTTGCACCAAAATACTTACTACTTAAATAGGATTTACCGGAATAGATTAGTTTTTAGGTTAGAATACCGAAAACTATGAAAACGCCATTTTAACTAATCATTCTATGGTACAAACATTGCTTGCAGCTTGAGGGGTTGACTAGCATAAGGTAACGTAGAATTGTCAATGGTTTTTCTAATTTTTCACCAGTTTTCTTTCCCGATTTTCTTTTGTGTTTTTATGATTTACTCACACACCATGAGGATAGTTTTCTTAGCCAGAGAGACACTTTAACACTACGAAAACGAACTCATGTTTTCTGGTGTCATGCCTTGCCCATTTTCTTTAGTTTTCTTTCAGTTTTTCCGGCGGAAAACCCACGTTTTCCTCACACCTAGGCATGGTCGTTAAACAGTTAAAAATACCAGTTTTCTTACAAAATAAAGGCAGATACATGTTTTCCTCGCATTTTGTATCAAACACGCGAACATATTTTCATGAGTTTTCCGGCGAAAAACCGCGATTTTGGACGTTTCTCACAACTTTTATTCGGATATTTCCGGTACCCCCGAAGTAGGAAAATCAACAAACGATTCCTTTCGTGTCTTCTCGTCGTCCAAAGAGAGATTTTACTATAAAAGCCACAGTCTTTTAAACATTCGAGACATTCGACACCCGTTTCGAAAAGCAACCGCTTCAATCAGCTGTTAGCACCGAGCCGATTTTGAAGACATCGCACCGCACCGAAACCGAGTGTTCCAAGTTAGTTTAGTAGTAGACCCGTTTTCGTGAAGATACCAAGCCGCTTAGGTAAGCCTCAAATAAACATAACAATTCTTTGCTCTAAAGTGGTAATAATTAGATATTCTCGCTTTTAAATATTATTGTTATCTGGCTGTCTGTGGAAAAGCAATATTATTTAAACAAAATTGAATATTTTTTGTCTGGCTGACTCTGGAGAAATAACTTCGGTGTTTTAGTTTTCTTTCCGATGGCGCCTTATTTTTGTCGTTTTTCTATCCTAGAAAATAATTTTTTTATTGTACCTGGCTGTTCTGGTTAAATAATTGGTGTATCTAGAAAACCGGGAAAATCGGGTGTATTTACCAAACTAACCTGGGCTTCTATCCTAGGAAATAGTTGTTTTATCTGGCTGTATCTGGAGTAACAATTATATTCAGGAAATCATATTATTATTTTATCTTGCTGTGTCGGGAGGAATAATTTTTGTTTTTGAAGACCGCGGATGTGATCGACCTAAGTGAGGCCCGTTTGCGCCGATAGGTTTCGAGTTTAACAATTTAGAGCGGAGCTTACGCATTAAAATTTCACGCTGTTGTTGTGTTTTCCTAGCTTTTCTTGCATATTCGTTTTTCCACTAAATAATAGATTGCTGATAATATTGCATGTAGTCGCCTTTTCGTTTGCTTTTCCGCACTAATTAGTAGTTTTTTTCCCGCTTTGCTTGCTTAGAATAATGCTTACCGCTACATTTACAACCTGATTTTCCCGCTTTCGTACTGCCTGTGCTAAACTATAAAGAAAATAGTGAACCAAAGGTTAATTTAGTTTAGGGATAGAATCCTTTCATGTAATAAAATAAAACAACCGCAACCATTCCTTTGAACCAAAATATATTTATTTATGTTTATTAAATTGGTGTTTTTCCTTAACTAGGTTATTCCTAGTTTACTTACCTGGATTTTCTCCACTGTTTAAAAGCTAACCCGAGAGGGACAGGGGACTCTAAGCTCCTTTAACACGCTCGAGAACAATTTACATCCACTTTTCTTTGACAAGTGTTTAAGGAAAGTAGATGTAACCCTTTGATGGCCATAAAAAAGGTAAACTCTTAGAAAAATAGCAGGGGAACCTTACAGCGTCAACCCTTCTGCATGTTGTTTTAAAGCAGTTTTGCCCCTTTCAATATTAATGTATTTACTACAAACAACGCAATGGACCTGAAGTGGTTTTTCTTAAGTTTACTTAACCCATAACTTAGTATCATATCCATTGGAGTCAATTTTCTCCAGCCAGGATGGGTTTAGCTTTTTACAAGGCATACCGGTGCATCAGTTAAACAACTGAAAAAAAGTGTGTCGCCAAATAAAAACACTCTTTGCACCACAAAGTAGGTTATGTTTTGGTATATTTCGATCACACCTTGGACAACAGTAACAGTTAAAAACAATTATCAAAGTATTTTATTATTACGTATTACAATAATAAAAAAAATAATTTTGTTTTAAAAGAAAATTATTAAAAAAAGTTTAAAAATTATTTCAGAATGTGACTGTACCTCTACAAAATTCCAGTCAATTAAACTACTTAACAAATTGCGTAATAGGGTTTTTCTTTTGCTGCACCAGTGCGAACTTATACAGGCTAAAAAAGGATAGAGATACACTTAGTGCGGACCAGTGCAACAAAAGGAAAACGCTATAAATTTAACTGAGATTACCGACGTCCGAATCTCAGCTTTAGCGACAACAGAGAAACAGAATGTGATCTCATTCCTAATTTTTGATCAGATTGTCATGGTTTCCCTAAAAATATTACAGAAAAGTTATGTTAGGTCGGTTTTCTGAAAAAAATATGTACTTTGTATAAACTTTTGAAGGTTTCTCGCGAAAATATGTACTTTTTAAGAACTGGCTTCAAAATATGTACTTTTAGCAACCGAGTCCGGGCGCTGCCTAAAATATTTTAGCGTAATTTAGACGATAACGTTTTTGCTTATCGGATGTTAATTATTTAAGGATGTTGAAAATTAGAAGTATTTTAGAGAAATATAAAAATAATTTAACGCCATTTCTTGATACAAATTTTGATTTTCTGTTTCTTCATCTATATGTCATCTGGAGTGGTATCGTGCATAATAATATGACTTTTTTCCATTTTTATCCAAAAAAAAGGCCAAAATTATAATTGTTTAAAACGTAAAGTGTGTAGGACATAACGTAGTATTAATTTATAGATATTTAACAAAAATATTTTAGGCTTCATCTACCATACCAAAAATATCAAGAACTTCGACCTTACGTAGAGCTGATTTCTGTTTAGAGGTGATCGAACGTGCCAACATAGACCCAAATTGGTTAGGTAACATTTGTTTCCCAGACGAAAGTATGTTTACCAAAAAAAGAGAAACAAATGTTCAAAATTTTCGATATTGGGTTAAAGAAAATCAGCATCGAATTGTACCCGTAAACATTCAATATCCTGAAAACGTTAATGTTTGGACAGGAATAGTGGGGGAACAAATAATTGGACCGTTTTGGATTGATACAACTTTTTCAGGAATATACACTTTGCGAAGATAAAACGCATACGCCGATTTTTTATGCAATATGTCCTTTACGATTTAGCAATATTTTTTGTCCCAAAGGGTCAGTGTTCACTCATTGTCATTTTTAGTTGTCACAGTCTTGTCCAACTCAAAAATGTCACGACAGCTATTGGAAGTCGATAACTAAATTTTATCAAAATTAAATGGAGGTTGGTCTGTTCGTCGGGTCGCCGATCATTATGGACCACACAAGTCCTCTATAGTAAGACTAAAAAGAAAATACAAAGAAGAAGGAAGTGGCTTTACCAAAGTCAGCACATACCAAAAGGATCAGCAAGTCACTAATTTCCTGGAAGAACACCTATTTTCCATGGCCAGAGAAGCAAAATTTATTTTTTCTGGTACGGTAAGAACTGCACTAAGACAGATAAAGAACTCGAGGCTGAGATGTCGTGTTGCAGCTAAAAAGCAAGCCAGATTACTGTTTCGAGACAGTACCCACATTCTGTGTACTGTCGCTTTCCACCTGTCAAATTCTACTGTAGATTTCTACATGTAGAAACAAGGAGATTCAAGATTGGTATTCTGTGCACCCCTTGTTAGCGGTTGGGTGGAAGTTGGGTTTTCTCAACATGTCGCGTTTAGCGTACTGTTCATCCTAAAAATATTTCAAAAATTCTAGGGACTTTGTTATTTTTTTTAGATTTTTTAGGGTTTTTTTCTACTTTTGTGTTTAATTTTCTTGGTTAATGTCATTTTTCCTTGTTTTTTTCATGGTAAAATTTCGGATTTTGTTTTTCATATGATTTCCCGGCTTTTGTGTGTTTTTATCTTTAGAGGTAAGAATTACGTGCATTTAAAGGTCGCTTTATACACAGTTTACATAATATACAAATTGGAGGAAAATTGGGATTATAGGTATATGGTTTCTGGAATTCAGTAACTTGGCTATTTTACATTAAGTATCATTGTTTAATTAAAAATAAATCCACCTCTATGCATGCTTTATGTTTTAAACGTTAAGGTGCATTCATAGTTCTGCAACGCAAGCCCCATACCGCAAAACATAAGACGCAACAGCAATAAACATATAGAAACGCGTGTTGTCATTCATAGAATGCTTGCGCCGGTAATTACGCAGTATACGGTTTTTTGTTATTTTTGATTTTTTATGAAAAATTCTTTATAGTGGTACCTACTAGTGTTCCTAGGACCCCAAATCCGCCGGCGCCTGTTTTTTTTAAAGAAAAAAGGGGGCCGGAGGGGGGGGGGTTGTAATGTGTTTTTTTGATTGTTTTGGGTTGGGTTGGAATAGGTTGGGATTATAGGGAATGCAGTAACTCTGTGGCAGAGAGAATATGTATTAAAGGAACAGAATTTAAAAACAATTGTCTCTTAATACTTAAGTGGGCAATGAATAATTAACTCAATTATTTGTTTGTTTTTTTATTCAGTACATTTAAATTTTCATTAAAAAAAAATTGAATAATATTTATAAAACAAAACATGTATTGTGTTTAAAAACAAAAATTTTAATTTTAGTAATTTTTTTTCTTTTTAGATTTGTGACTATGACCTCATAATTTTAAATGTAAATGCTCAATACCCTGGTGCTACACATGATGCCTTTATCTGGCAAAATTAAGCTGTAAAGCAGCATTTGGAAGCAGCATATATATTACGTATATTAAAGGTCTACAGTATGTTTTATAATTGAATGTAAATAATCCCTATGAATTCTGTATATGTAGAGACAAACATTCAAAATAAAACAGACCTATATTAATATAAAAAATATTTAGGTAAAATTATTGTCCTGCTCGCAAATTTCATTCTTATTGATATTTGCATCTTTTAACGTTTTGCTTTTCGCTTTATTCCGATAGGCGGCGCACTGCACGACGAAAGTTGTTTAAATTCGCTGGGTGTGGTTGTTTATGTTATGCTTCATACGCCAGGTACAGTCCTATGTTACCCTGATGATTCCTGAAAAGGATGAAACAGGCCTGTAGGTTTCTGGATTATCCATTAGATCTTGGAGGCCTGGTCGTAATGAAGGTAAAATTAAGTTTTTTTTAGGGGATCACAACTCTTGGCTATTAGGTGACTCTGGATACCCATTGCAATCATGGTTAATGACACCATCTCATAAACCGGCAAGAAACACTCTGGAGTCTAGATTTAACCATGTACAAACTAGAAATTGTGTAGAACATTGTAATGGAGTTGCATTTTAGGAGAAAGGGTTTTGAGGTATTCTCCAGAAAAATTCTGCATAACATATGTATAGATGCAAACTTTCCTTTGGATGAAGATATGATCGAGAATGAAGAAGTACACAATGATATATATGAGAATAATGTACATATAATGTTTTCAGACAGGGCTAGTGATAGTGAACTTGTTTCGTCCATTTTGCCCGGCTATTTAACGAAGGGGCCACCCTTCTTCCAAAATTTGCTTGAATTGCTTATTTTATAATAAAAATGTTGTTTTAAAAGTGTTTTATCTTTTTTTTATATTTCGTAACAGCAACCTTAAAAACTATATAGAACCAGTAAATATCGGTAAAAATTATTTCAGTCTCCTTAAAAAAAATGTTTATGTTTTCTAAAAGCGTTAACCTACAAAAGTCGGTAACAATAAGCAAGCAAAATTTTTAATATATAGACATGTGCATAACTTCTGCTGTATGCATTTTATGTGTCGGGAAGTGTACATAGCTGCTCCGTTCATAATGCCCGAATTGCGAGGACATGTTCGAGAAACGTGTTTGGAAATAGATTAATTGGACGTTTCGAAACGATTTTTTGTCCAGCGAGGTCTCCTGATCTTGCATCCGTTAATATTTATCTATGGGAATATTTGGGAGATCAAACTTACGTAGAAAATGAGTATGAAACAAAACAAAACTTAAAAGAGGCCCTAGTTAAAATATGCTTTGAAATCACCATAGAAAATCTACAAAATACTAGATATGAATTTTATGATAGGTTGTGTTGGGTTGACCAAAACTGGTGTTTTATTTTATTATTAAATACGGAGGCAAATGCATAACCCGGTATAATTATCTTTTTTTGTTGGACAAGATTCGCTGGGAGGGTAATGAAGCAAAATTTGATCTTACTAGAACGACTGTTTCATAGTCCCATTCCCATTCCTAAAAATATTTTACATAATAAGTCTTTATTAAATTTATTTTAGATAGGTAGCTATAAAATAGTAATTTTTCATACTTTCATTGAAAACGCAATCTTCCTCAATGTCTGAAGGGCGGTTCCCGAGAACAAATTCCAGGGTAGTAATCACTACATTTTTCTGAGAATTACCTGAAAATCATTGGAAATCACCTGGGAATCGCTGGAAATCACTTAAAAATTACTGGTAGTTGTATGGAAATCTCTGGAAATTACTTGGAAATCGCTAGAATCATTAGGGAATCCAAAAGATTTTGAGGCTATGAACATGTTAGTCACGTTTCAAACAGGTTTACTTAATCATATTAAAGAAATTATTAATTACTCTACTAAGCCCATGTTTTAGTGTTTATTTAAAATGTTTACTTTTTAGTAAACTAAATAGGAAGATAAATAACTAAGTAAAATAATAATCTGAAATAGATTTAAAAAAGAAATAGTTTCGTGGTATTTGAAATTTTTTATCATTATGCAACAGTCGCATGTCTCTTTACCTGCCAACAAAATGTATTTAAGAAATTCTCATTCGTTTTTTATGTAATGTAGTAGACTGCTGAGTAGGGTCCTCGGTAGACTGGCTCGCCTCTTAAGCGACCGGCTAAAGTCCAGAACATAGGCATTTATACTTTTTTGACATTTTTGTGATCTCTCTCTCACATTTAAAAAACGAGAGCGACATAAACATTTTCAAAATAAGGGATTTATTGAATCAAATTTTTACCTGAGTTTACTTAATTTTTCAGTGTTACATTTTGTCATTTATTTTCAAAATGCCGCGATATACCCATTTGAGAGAGCATCAAAAGCTTTAAATATTTCACGGGCAACTTTACATAATATTAAAAAAAAAAGGAATTCAGAGTGATGCAAGTTATGCTGAAAACCAAGCAAAACAAACCAAGGAAAAGAAAACTGAAATAACGCAGTACATGAAACACAAAATTCGCGATGTAATATATCGAATGTATGAATATCAGGAGTATGTGACCATGGCTTCTCTTCATAAATGCTAAATGAAGAATTGAGTGGCTTTTTTAATTATTCCGTTAGATCTCTAAATAGGTAAGTAAACACATTTTTTGTAGTAATATCGGGGAGTTCGGCCTGCGCAGTAAAGGTCCCTCTTATTTAAGACCGTCATATAGAGTCATAGTCATTATTTTATTTTATTATTTTTGTAACGTTTTTGGGTGAAATATATTGGTTTCAAATGGCAAAAGAGCAGTTGTAGAAAATACCTCATGGACCTACCAGATATTCAATTAAAACGCATTAGGTTTCTACGTGAATATGTGCAAAACTACAACTTAAAGCAAAATGATTTCACACCCATTTTTATAGATGAAACGTGGATATTTAGTAAGGGCTCCTTACGCAACTGTTGGCAAGATAACATTCGAACAACTTGTTATAAAAAGACTGGAGAAGGTAGATCATTTGAATACTAGTTTAGATTTTAAAATAAAGAAATAATTTTTTTACATCTAAAACCTGGTTGCGAAAAAAAAATTGGTCAATAGGTTTTAATTAATTTGTAACACTACTTTGTTTGCCTTATAGGTTACCGATATATAGTGATTAATGCAGGATGTAAGTCAGGTTTTATTTCAGGGGCCAGTCTGATATTTAAAAGTGGTACTAAAAAGGGCGATTATCATGACAACATGAATAGAAAAAAATTTTGAAGCATGGTTTAAAAATCAGTTAGTGTCAAACTATACCAAGAAAGTCTTAGACCAAAACCAAGTTAATTAACTGGCTTAAAAATAGAAATATTGACTTTCCCGAAAAAGCGATGAAGGACGAAATTTGGGCTCTTGTTGATAAAAACGCAACTTAAACAAAAAATATTACTTAGATGAGTATGTCAAATCTTTGGGCCACAAAATATTACGGTTGGCACCATATCACTGCCAATATAACGCAAAGTGCAAACGGAAATATGACCAGTACATGCTAAGCCTTAAAGGAACGCCAGAAGAAGTTCTGCTGACTTGGAAAAGGTATTTTAGGTACTTTTAGTATGTTTATAGTTATTTACCAGAATTGTCCCGCCCGCGTTTCTACATTTATTCATTCATACATTCATTCATAGTTATTTACCTAACAAGTGCGGAAAGTGATACTTTACCGTACGAGAAGGCAGTTGACCGAACGACGCGAACAACTTCGTCCAAGCTGGCAATATATTTTCATTTTATTGTTTAAATTTTGTTTACTTTTTGATGAAATAAAATATTTAAAAAATCACTAAAATATGATAAAAGCGGCCAGTAAAAAAGTTTTTGGCTCATAAATGTTCTATTTTTATTTTTTAGAGTACTTGAAGAGTTTTCTGTTGATCAGTGGGAGAACTTTGTTGGCCATACAAATAAAGTTATTTTAAAATCTTGGCATATCATTAAACAGTGTGATGCTTCTGAAATTGCACTTTTAATCATTTCGATGGAAAGTGAAGATGAAGAATTAAGTTCTGAATCTAACAATTCGGAATTTGAAGAAGAAATTTAATTAAGTGCACTCATTTAGTTGCGTAAATCTATAATTTTTAGTATATTAGTTTATTAACTCAATGTTTTAATTAAAATATAAATTTATTAACAGGCTTTTATTTATACTGTAGTAGTAAAAAAGCAAAAAAGAGAATTATTCATGCAAAACAGTGAAAATGTGGGCCAATCCTCATGCGCCCGTTACCCTTATTTTTTTTGGTAATTATTTACTGCTTAGTGAGCTTATTAAGTTCACCTGTAATAAACCACTAATAGTATTGTTTCAAAAAAAACTGAATGCTGTTAACGGACATTAACTAGGACATACTACCTTTTGTTGATAGTCAAAAAATGTCAAAAAAGTACAAAAGCCATTGTCCTCGACTATAGTAAGGGCCAGGCTAAGGGTAGGGTTGCTAGTTTACTGGAAAACGTGGAAATGGGAATTTGTTTTGGCCACAAAAGTAATTAAGTTTGAAAAAAATAACAAATCTGAGAAAACTTAAAAAAGCAAAGTGATTTGAAATTCATCATTTTTAGGGAATTTTCTTTTATGCTTAATTTTTACACAAGATAAATAAAGACAGAAACTGAATTGCACCGACATTTTGTGATTTAATTTTAAAGAATTTTAGGTTAATTTTGTGCAGTTTGAACAACATTCAAAACGTGTAAAAATTGGTATCATTACTATAATCTAAAATTGAGACTACCTCCTACCCCAACCTTGATAGCTAACCCAATCCACTTTTTTAAATGGTTTTTCTAAAAAAGTAGGTAAAAGAGCAAACATTTTTGACTGCGGCGCCATAGCATTAAAACTAACCTTTTTTTAACAATATTTGGTTAGAAATACTCAAAGGAATACATTTACATTTTCCGTTAGCTACCATTTTAGTTTCTTAAAATTATATTTTGTAACCTAATATTTAATTTCAGAGCAGGCTCAAAAATATATTTTTTTAATTTTGAAAATATGTCAAACCTAAACGTCAATACAAACAATAAAAATTTTGACAAAAACTTTGTCATTAAGACCTTTATTTAACTTTTATATCTTAAGGTTTTCCCAAAAATGTCAAAACTAGCCATTTTTGAAATCCAGTATAAGGGAACGCGGTAAGTTTATTTGTACAAAAATAGCTAATAATTACATTATCAACGTAACCTTCTTGTTAAAAAAGCGTTTAACTTGAAGGTGGATATTTGGTTATACAGGGCGTAACAACGAAAATGAAACAGAGACGTTTTCGGGTATTTAAAGTACGATTTCGGAAAAAAACCTTAAATTTGAACACGTGGATTTGTTGGGAATAGGCAAATTCCCCCCCAAGAAAAAAGGGGTCAAAAATAACGGTTAAATTCGGTCCCAAATTTTGTTTTTCAGTGAAACTGCATAGGTAAATTCGGTCACGGCAAAATATTTCAAGAGGGGACTAGTTAATTATTAAATAAAATATATATATATATAACTATATATTTGTATAAGACCATTACATTCTAGAAAATTACAAAATACAAATCCAACCCAACCCAAGACATTTCAGGTATTTACATTATTCAGTTTACTAATAGGTTATATTACACTGTGGAAAGAGACTTCACTCATATAATAAATAATAAAATAATAAATAAGGTTTATTTATCCAAAATGAAAAATCGGGACAAACATTTACAAAGTGCTATTTGGAAAAATAAATAAACACATTAAACGCTGAAGTAGTACAGGGTTCCTAAGCAAATCCTTAGGGGGCCAAGCAGCCGTGTATAAGACGCAGACAAATGGAAAAGCACATTAGGCAGAAAAGGATGGGTATGGGGCGATGTTGTCACTACATCTTACACGTAGTAAATCCATTCCAGGTTTTTGTTTTGGAATAAAAATTGTTTGTTGGAATAAAAATTGTTTTTGCTCGACTTTAATACCAAACTGATGAAAGATATCGTAAAAAAAAATATTTTTCGGCTTTTCATTTTATAACCATTGTCCTTACGCACTGTTTACAGGCTGGCGACTGAGATACATGCAAATGCTTAACCAAAGCGTTCATACACGGCCGAAGAAATCGACTGAGATATTTCCGTAGAAACTTTATCAAGCAAATACGACGGGTTGACGCCTTCGAACGTCCAACACGGGTTTTGCACTTTGATTCGAAATCAAAAAGGAGGAACAGTCAGATGTGGGGCCGTGCACAAATTACGTAACGGTGATTTTACAAATTTTTGACCCCTTCCCTATGTAATGTTTTGTAACGGTTTGGCACGCCACTCCCCTAATATTACGTAACGATTTCAAGACCACTACCGCCCCCCAAAAAAAAAAACTTTTCACTTATTTTCATTCCAAGTTTTCTTAGTTTCACACAAATGCAAACGCTGTCGAAAACACCCCCCCCCCCTACGTAACGTTTTGTAACCCCTCTCCCCCCTATGACCTTTACGTAATTTGTGCACGGCCCCTGTAGTCCCAGTGGAGGAGGGCGAGAAAATTGATATTTTTTTATTAAAAATTATACTCTTTAGACCTATTTCTTTGCGTTCCCGAAATTACGAAAAAAAATTGTAAGCGGCGCCATTTTTATTTCGTGCTTTGTTTTTCTAACATTTTTGCGTTCGGCTAATTTAATTGAAAAATTTTTGCCTGCGGCGCCCTTTACCTTCTCACTCGAAACCAAGATCCCCAGTTTTAGGAAAACTGATCCCGTCTCTGTTTCTAAATTTTTTCGAATAAAAGTAGAGTATGACCATGGGGGAAATAATTTTTTTCTACTGTATGACGAAAATTTCGAGAAAGTTGAAGAAAAAAATAAAAAAGGGGCAAAGCTCAAGTTTTTCGTAAAAAAAACGTTTTTTGTAAAGAAACAGAGCAAAATAAATCTTTTTACCCCTTTTTGGGTGTTACAAATATTGGCAGCCCCTTATTTTTCGCTTTTAGCCTCTTGCTAGTTTTGAAGAATTGGTTCGCTACATGTTTCGAGATCATGTCATAAAACACCTCGAAAATATCAAATGTAGTGTAGGGCCAGCTTTATTTAAAATCAATAATATTGCAAGCAAAAAGCTCTGCAGGAAAAACAGTGCCGTTTATTGATTTCTTTGGCTGCTAGTGCTAGCTGCATGGTTTGGCCGTTTCCGGATAGATGTCACTAGTAGAACAGAATGGAAAGAAATTTAATTAAAACCGAAGATATTTCTTTCTAATGTTAAAAACCTCACGAGTTTATCGCTCAGTATCGAAAATAATGGACCCTGCCGCCAAGCAAGAAAAAGCTGTGGTTTGGACCTGAAAACATCTAATTTTTAATTAGTTTTTCCTCGATCATCTCATGGTGTGGCCGCCATCTAGCGTAATTTGCAGACATCTTGTCAACGGTTATTATTGCAACTATGATTTATGCTCACAATAAAAGAGTGGCGACAATTTTTTCTCATGAAAGCAGTCCAGAGATAATAACAAACTGGCACCATTGCTCAATATACCTGTTTCTTTTGTGCGCGCAGAACTTTCTATGCCATTTCTGTTTGATTTATTGAAATCCTATCCCTAAGGAAAATCTTAGGAACCCTATATAACACTGCTTGTTAGCGCCTGGCTTTTTTGTACAACAACAAAAAAAAAACAAAGTTTCAGTCACTCTTAGAACATTTCAGTCTTTATCGGGTATTTTGTCACTTTTGGGAAAATAAAACGTCTTGATTGGATTAATATGTCATAATCGGTATTGGTGCGCCACTGATAAGGAATCTTATACTATTTTACAAGTATCTCTATACTAACGAACATTATAATTAAATTTAAAAAGTATTAAGGGTAAATATTAACATAAACAATATCAAAATATTCCATGTATTACAGATCTGTTTGTTGCATAGAGCCATCTTTTTAGATTTTGCTTAAATTTTTTTGCTTAATATCTTTAAGCATTTTTGGAAGGTAATTAAAAAATTTTGGAGCTAAGCTGAGAAAGGACCTATGACAAACTTCTTTACGACAATAAGGAATCACTGCACAATCTTGTTTGTGTCGTGTATTATATGGATGAGTGATTGTACCTAAATTTATTTTTTTTTCGACTTATACATACCAGTAAATTTTGAAAATAGAGTTGTCGAATATCAAGTATTTTGTCTGAGTGTACAAAAGTTCTGTCGGATACATTCTTTTTTTGCCATAAATATCTTTTAAATTTTTTTTTTTTTTTGATATATAGTAGACTGTGCTTCACTGATATTAGATTATATTACACTGTGGCAAAACTCTGGTTGGGAGGGAATGTACCTACCGATAAATGGGTATAAAATTTTTAATTTAATCTGCTACCTGCTGGGACCGAATCTACCATCACCCGATTTGTTGTTGTGGACACTTTTTTGTAATATTGGAATTTTCATATGATACACC
The DNA here is from genome assembly GCA_963921995.1 of Oxystoma pomonae. NCBI lineage: Eukaryota > Metazoa > Arthropoda > Insecta > Coleoptera > Brentidae > Oxystoma > Oxystoma pomonae. Next base: position 62,289,527 of record OY998168.1, on the reverse strand, counting down.
TCTATCGAAGGGTAAGTTTCACAGCAAGAATTTAAATAAGGAATTCTCACATAGCAAGCCCTGGATATGTATATCTGTTGGATATGTATTTGATATCCATGAACGTATATATTTTTTGTAATATCCAAAAACATGCGGCGTATATCACTGTCTGGATATTACTTATATGTATGTTTTTTTGTATTCACTGCAGCATATTCATATATGTTCAACTAGAAAGGGCTTTAATTTTGAATATACAGTGGATATGAGATAAGATAAGACTCTTTATTTGATCATTTGTAAGTAATTTACATTAACATTACAATTTTTTACCCATAGGGTGTCGATCGTGTCAATAAAAATCACTAACCTAAATACATAAATAATATTAATTAGCCACTTACAAAAAAATACAAAAAAAATAAAAAGGTTGACCGGTACATCACATTTTTGTAATAAATATATAAGTTAACTTTAATATTTTATATTTAATATTTTGCGAACATTTAAAAGACAATAAAAATACATAATACAGTTTTGTCAACAGCCTTTGTTAAAAAGTTAAAAAAAGTAAAGGTAAAAAGCTGGTTTTAAATTTATAAGTTTTTTCTGTTCTTACAGTTTCCTGTGTCCTCCAGGATCTGAGCAGAAGAAGAATTCAGTGCCCAGTAATTAATAATTACCTGTAATAATTAGCTGTAAAGATTAATAAAGAAATAGCAAATTTAAATGTGTATTTGTTTATTTTGATTTGTTTTAATTTTTTTATACCTATTGTTTTGACGAGTTCACCTCAGAAAAATTCATACAGACTGTAGTATACTTTTGACTTTAAGAAGAGCTTTATTTTATTTTTGATTTTTTGTGGGGATGGCTACGAAGAGAAGGAGGAAGAGTATTCCAGATTTTTATTATATTATGTTTTACATTTTTTAGGATGTAAGAGTAGCGTGCCGTTTCAGTTTTTAGGTTTTCTTTAAATCTTGTGTTGTGACTGTGGTCTGATTTTAATCTCTCAAAGATATCTGGGTTTTCAGAGACAAACTTGCATTCTATGATATAAATATTAAAAGCCGTTTGAATGTTACTTTCAATAAAGCAATTTATACAACTTTCTGTGTTTTTCTGTTTATAAATTGTTCTTAAGCACCTTTTTTTCAGTCGAAGAACTCTCTCCGCCTCCGAGACACCCCCCAGAAAATCACCCCATATCTCACTTTAGATTGAATGTAAGCCTGAAATGCAGCTAAGGCTGCAAAGAGACCTGCTGTATCTCTTAGTACTCTTAGAACATATCAATATTTGCTCATGTTTTTTTCCAGTTGTTCAATATGAGCATGCCAGTCCAGTCTTTCATCCAGCATCACCCCGAGGAACGTGACTGATTCTTTAGTTGTGATGGTGGTGTTATTGTATTCGATCTCTACTATTTCTGGTTTCAAGTTGAAGTTTATTATTTCAGTTTTATCTACATTGAGCATAAGATTATTTCGTGTAAACCAGTTATGTAAAGTAGAGAGCGATTCTTTAACATTTGTGATACAAGTTTCTTTGATTTTCTCAGAGAAAATTATGGAAGTATCATCTGCAAAAAGTACCACTTCATTTCTTATGATGTCAGCAAAGTCATTCGTGTAGATTAAATACAGCAGAGAACCCAGGATCGAACCCTGGGGTACGCCTTTCTTTAGATGTGCAAAATTTGCGCCATGATAAACTGTTCCCTATAACTTAAATATTATTTAAATAGGTTATGAGATGTCTGTCGAACTCCGACTCTCTCAAGCTTTCGACAGAGCAGACCATGGTCTACGCTGTCAAAAGCTTTCGAGAGATCGAGGCAGACAGCCATAGTTACATCGTTTTTGTTGCGGGATTCCAGGATTCGATCCAGTGCCGTATAGATGGCTCTTATAGTTGCTTTCCCTTTTCTAAATCCATTCTGTTTTTCACTTAAAATTGTGTTTTCTTCTAAAAATTTCAAAAGTCTTTATTATCCTCTCAAATTTTTACTGAAATTAGACAATAAAGAAATTGGTCTATAATTTTTTAATTCATTTAATGGACCTTTTTTATGAATTGGTTTGAGTAGTGCTATTTTTAGGTTTAAAGGGAACACCCCAGTTTGCAAAGAAAGATTTACTATGAATGCCAATGGCTCAGCTATACTGTTTGCAGCTGATTTTATAGGACTTACTGGAACTTCATCATAGCCAGTTGATTTTTAATTTTTTAAGTCTTCAATTACTTTAATAATCTCAAAAGGTGTTGCTGGCTCAAAGACTAGACTGTTGGCACATCTGATATCATTTTTATTTGACTGGTCATTCCCCCCCGGCACTACGTCTGGGCAGATATTTAAGAAGAAGTCATTTAGGTCGTTTAGGAAGCTTGTCTCATTTTCGTAAATAAAATGGTATAAAATAGATTCTTTTTTAGTTGTTTCATTAGTTGTTACTTTCTTTTATTAAATTCCAGGTTGCCTGAGTTTTGCTTTCAGCATTTTGAATTAGGCTTTTATTGCTTATCATTTTAGCCATTTTTATTACTTATTTGAGAGTATTGAAGTATTTTTTATAGTATTCCTTTGAAGTTACTCCTGTTCTTACGTTTTCAAATAGTAATCCAGTTTTGCGTTGGTTTATTTTTTTGTTTTCTTTTTTTAACTGGAAATATTAGTTTGAGTTTTTGTAAAATTATGCACTCAAAGCGATAGAAAGCCCTGTCGACATCAGTTTCATCATAAATGCCCCCCCAATCATAATGCTGTATCTCATCACAAAACTTGTTAATATTATTTTGTGAAAAGACCCGTGCAGACTTTATTTTTTCGATATATTTATTTTTATTAAAGTTTTCTAAGGGTATAGTGATTGATTGCGAGTAGTGATCGCTAACCACTGTCTGGATGATTTTATTGTTGAGATAGTTGTGAAAATTTGGGAAAAAATGGTCAATACAAGATGTTTTTGCATTATTTATAGAGTTTGATGGTCTGGTGGTGTCAAAAATGGTTTGTTCATAATTAAATGAGTGCAGTAAATCTAAAAATTTGTTTTTGTTACTGTCATTACTTACTGTTGGTGATAAGTTTATGTTGAAATCACCTGCCCATATGACTTTGTAATTTATGAAACAAGCACTGACTTCCCTGCACAGCCTCTCAAAGATATCGAGGAATATGTCGCTACTACCCTTGCATGACCTGTAAACACAGAATATTAGAATTTTATCAGTTTTATTTATTAAAGAACAAAACTCTATCTAACCTTCTATACAAAAATTTGTTAAAAGATATTTAATTCTTTAATTTTTCTTCTTCATTGTTCACAAAAATGCACACTTCACCATGCTGAATTTCTGTGCGCGAGTATGAGGAAAAAAGGGTAAAACCTTCTAATTTAATGAATGCTTCTTCTTGTTTTAGACAAGTTTCAAAAAGGCAAATAATCTGGTGTTCCGTCTTTATTTTTTTTAGTGCTACTTCAAGCTCCAGTGTTTTGTTTCGCAGACTTTGGATGTTCATGTGAAAAATGTTTAGTCCATTTTTTGTGGTTTGATCTGTCTGACTGCATTCATGCTGGATGCATTGATCCAATTAATATACAGAGCCGAATGTCCACTGCATATCCAGCAAGGTATGTGCAAAACAGGTTAATATTTTGAATATCCAGTATATTTCCGGTAAGGAATATACAAAATAGATCACAATTTTAAATATCCAATGGATCTGTGATAATAAATAAAATAAATCCACTCAATTAATATACATAAACTTATGTCCACTGGATATCCAGCAAGATATATGTCATTCAGGTTATACTGTTAAATATCCACTGGATGTAAAAATTATTCAATTCAGTTTTATTTGGACATTCCTGAAATATCCTTTTATATTAATAATAATAATAAGTCCCCGCCTTTAGATTAAATTGTAATTTAGTTCAATGACATCTATTGTTAGTAGATGGCACTGGAATCAATATGTTCCCTATGTAGCAGGTACTATTATTATAGATATAAGACAGCAAAAAGTTATTTTATATTTTGATAAATATTATTCAAGTATAGTATCAACATAATGATGATATAACTACCATGAATTTTCAGCTTTGGATCTGTTTCCTATACCATGCTTTTCCTTAATGGTACACTTATGGATATGCTATGTATATCAATACGTGGATATATGCTGCATATTCATAAATATCAACTGTATATCCATATTGTTCTATTTTGAATTACACAATAATATCATAATCGTACTTTATCCATGTGGATATGCAGTGGATATCCGAAAATATACCATGGATATCAAATCACAAAATCATATCCATACAATATCCATTAGGGATATTCATATCCACAAAGTATAGGATATTCTGTGAATATTCATTACGCGGCCATCTGGATCTGTTTTAAGTTACAAAATTATTCCGTACTATATACATAATAAATCCACTAAACATCCATAGGTTATTCCAAATCACACTTTAGCGGAAGATTAATTTATATTTGGTGGATATGCAGTGCATAAATATATTCATGTGGACATGCAGTGGATATCCGAAAATATATCATGGGTATCCATCTCGTGACCATCTGGACTCTGAATCACAAAATCATATGTATACAATACCCATGAAGGATATCCATATCCTTAAAAGTATATACATAATATATACAGTGGACATTATTTTGCTATGTGGGAAATGGGTGAAGCGATACCTTATTGTAAAGACTTTTTAATTGCCTTTACACACATTCGAATAATTTTAAAAAACCAGTTTAAATTTTTCAGAAAGCGAAGAAAAAATATGTTTTTTAGTACTTTTACAAACAAATTCCGAAATGTCTCAAAAACTAATCGCTAGATTTTTAAATTATTCACATCTGTGTAAACGCATTTCAAAGGCCTACAACAAAAGGTATTACTTGAGTAATAATTAAAATTCTGATGGTGTAAATCCCTACTCGATGGGGATTTATTCTACAAAAATTCCAATATTGCCAAAAAGTGTCCTCCTTGAATAACAAATCGACGTCTTCGAAGTTTTCATCCTGTGTAAACAAATATCCACCAGAAATTTAAATGCTTTTTTAAGAAGACGGCTGGGTTAAGCTATTTTTCTATAAATAAATTTACTCCCTTTCCCTATATAAACTTTTCTGATAAAATGGAACTACCAAAGAGAAATCGGGACACTTCTGAATTGAATAAAAAAAAATGATGAAAATCGGTGGAGGCGTTTGGAAGTTATGTTGGAGAAATAAAACCCTTTGCTGCGTACAATGGGCCCGGAGTGTTGTTTTTATTATATTGCATGTATAAGCCCAAAGTGATGGATTTTATGCTTTCTAATGATTTTTTAAGTTTTGTCGTAAAAGTGGTGAGGAAAGTATATTTTTTTTATAAAATGTGAGTCGTTGGGAAGTTATGCTAAGAATTATGAAAATTTTCGAAAAAAGTTAAAATTTAAATATGTGATATTATTTTTAAAAATTTTGATTTATTTTAATATCACAGTTCGCCTAAGCTACATATTCAAGAAAAAAAATATATAAATTTTGGACTATATATTATTAAGATAGAGATACCCTTAGCTGTAAATAGACACTTAAAGTAAATATTTCAATGCATCTGTATCGGTATACTTAACGCCTTCGAAATAAAGCCAAAATACACTACATTTTTGATTTGTTTATGCGATGTTTCGAACGATCCCCACTTTTTTTAATGGTGCGATGACAGAACTACTGATTGAAATTGTTGCGTACGCAACGAGTGTAATTAGCTGTTCTGTGATCGCGTCAAAAAAGCGGGCATCGTTCGAAACATGGCATGAGCAAGTTAAAAATGTAGTGTATTTTGGCGCGTTAGGTATATATATCGATAGCGATGCGTTGAAATATTTACTTTAAGTGCCTAATAAACAGAAAAATAAAAATCTTTAACGTAGCTATTTTTTTGAAGGGGTATTTTTGGGAGTAATCATAATTTTCTTGTACGATCTCCTGTTTTTGATCCCAAATTTTAAATCCTTATAAAAATTTCCTTTTAAAGATACCTCACATAGGGTTCGCACATCTAGTTTTCGAGATATCTGCAATCAAAGTCTTAGAATTTCAATTTTTGAAAGCGATTATCTCACAAAACTAAATAAGGTACCCAGGATGCCGGGTGTCATTTTAAAGGATTTTTTAAAGAGAATTCAGAAATGGTACCCTTTGGGTGATTACATATTTACATATGCAATTTATCCAGTTTTGGTCATTTTGACATCATTTACTAAAAAGTGTGGACACCAATGCTTAATTTCAAAAATGTCTCTCAAAAAATCTTTAAAATGACACCCAACATCATAAGGTATTTTATTTGGTTTGTGAAATAATATAAGGATTTAAAATTTGGTATGAAAAACAGGAGATTGTATAAAAAAATTTAAGCTAACTATTTTAGATACGTTTAATTCGACCTTTTGTGTATTGAGACCAACTAGTTTTAAGTTTAAGAAAATACTATAAGACTAATACACAACTTTTTTTCGGATTATGAAGGAAAAATGTACGTTTAAAATAATCCACGTGATGAAAATTGATAGATACAGGAAATTAAACGCCAATATCGCCAAAACTAAGATTTTTTTAAAACAGTATTTCGTATACAATGTTTTTTTAACCTACAAATGGTAAACTTTAAAAAAAATTTAGATTGGAATAATAATCAACATTGGTCATTGTGAAAATTTAGTAATGGGGTTTTAAGGCCCTTTGTGGTTTTAAAAAGATATTATTTTTAAAAAAATAACCAATTATAATAAAAATATAACTAAATAAAAGAAGAACCCTTGGATCTGGAAAATCAAAATTATCTTAATCCCTACTTTAAATAATTTAGTTAATAATTTTGATAGTTTGACCCAAAAAATGGCTAGTAAGACCGCACTAAAAAAGTTTTCAGAATCGCCGACCCTAACTATTGTCTGTTTTATGGACTTACCGCAAAGGTTTATAGTTACTTAATATAGTATTGGTTTCTTTTAAATTACTATATACCTCATAGAAATAATAGATCCGTAAAAAATTGATTTGACAAAATTAACATTGACAGAAGAAGAAGTAATAAACTATAGAATACTACTAAAAACAAAAATATTTTTGATGTCGGATACGTCCACAGTTTAATTAAATAGAAAACTATTATAAGCTATTAAATTTTCATGTCAAATCAATGCGTCTACCAATGTTGGTTTAAAAACATTGTTTTTTTTTTAATTTCACAAGATGTAAAGAATTTTAGGAATGGCTTAAAATTTGAAGTACTAAGCTATTTTTAGTCCATTTTATTTAAAAAATTTCCCTACTGGTCAGATAGTACTACCTTGCCATTAAAAATTGTTAAAGTTGGTTAATATGGTGCAATAAAAATTGTAACTAGCTGCAACAAGGTCAAAAATAAGATAAAGCTTGCTTGACATAGAGCAATAAAACGACAATTGTATGCAAGTCGTTTCTTCTCATCTCGCTTTAGTAGTACCAATAAAGTGATATGGAAATAGAAGACTTGGTACGCAATTCTTGTTTATGGCACCATGTTAAACAAAGGGTTTAGTACGTCAAAAATTGCCAGCAGCTAACTTCAAAAACACGCATAATGGTCGCGATTCTTCAGAAACGACAGACAAGACAATCTCACCGGTCATAATTCCGAAGAGTGCCCTTTTTTAATTTTTACCTTATGTAAAATAAAAACACAGCGTCCTTAATATTTATCCTAACGTGTTGTAGGAAAAACTGCGACATGTTTTGCTAAAATTTTGTAAGGCTGAAATTTAAAGTCGATCCTCAAAGCCTCCTTAAGGCTGAGTGGTCTTTGAGGATCCCTTAAGGTCGAAAATGCATTTTATAGTCGCTGAAGGAAGCCTTAAGTTTGAGTAAAGGCCAAGGTAGCTCGGGAGCTATCTTAAGGATGCCTTTTGGGTCGTGATTTTCTGGTTAGGTTCATGTTTTATGTGTTGTAGTTGGTGTTATTTTTGAAAAGTACTTTTTTTTGGGTTCTTTTTTGCTGAATAATGGACAAACTTCAAGATTTCTTGGACTACTACTTACGATAAGGTAGAAGTAGAAGAACCCCTCTCACCAAATCAGCGAATTGAAAAAATATACCTCAGAGGTTTTGACAACCCTTTTGAGAGGTTTTTTATAAAGACGTTCAAAAAACGATATTGTTTTTATAAAAACATATTTCACGATTATATACACCCAATTGTATTGGATAAATTAAAGAAAGATAATAGAAGAGGGCTGTCGATAGAACCGATGATTCAATTCAATCATGCAGAATAATTGCTGTTGTAATGTTTGGTTATGTCTTCCCATGCCTTTTGTTTTCTTTGAAGTGATGTGGCATGCATCTGTTTTTCTTGGATTCCAAAATGGAAAATTCCTCCACCAGAGTGGCCTTCGCAAACCTTTCCCGAGGAAGACTTTATAAAACGGGCTCAATGAGGAGCCCTCAAGGAATCCTCACCGAAGGAAGGCATTAAGGATCGAATATAAATTTCAGCCTTAATATTCTAAAGAAATTCTGCATAACTAGTTTTAGAGCAGACCTAAATTGCTACTACACGTACCAATAAACAAGTAAAAGTGACGAAAATTCTCAACATGTAAAAGGAATGACAGAATTTGTGTAACTTTTCTGAACACTGACAGTGACACATTCCATGTCTACCTATTGTTCGTATGTTCAAAGTCTTGAAGGTTTGTTTACACACAAAAATAAGCTTAATAATATACATTTTTAAATAATTTTTTTTTTGCAGAAACTGCCTTACTAAATTAAAATTGACATATTTTTTATTTACTGGAACAGTATTAAGGAAATATTAGCAAAATCGTCAGATTTTTTGTAAGGGCGAAATGTTCTGACGGTTTTTCAAGAATCGCGTTTAATGTAACAAAAATATTTAGAAAACCTAATTAAATCTAAAGAGATCAACCCATAATAACGTGATAATAATCAAGTCATTTCTATGAATATTCCCAAAAAGAATATTTTTGTCAGGATTTTGGTATGTTTGCTAAAAATATTACTATCTTGTTAAAAGAACGCGATTTACATTTGTAATTTAGTTCAATATCATCTATTATAGGAAAATGGCACTGAAATCATTATGCTCCTTATGTAGCAGGTAACATTATCATAAATATAAGACAGCAAAAAGTTATTTAGGTAATCTTTTGATACCTAATCTTAAGTAGTACATCAACATAATGGTAATACGTTGATATACCTACCATGAATTCTCAGCTGGTCAGCTATAATCATTGAGATCTATTTTCTATACCATATACTAGGTGTATCCTTAAGAGTAAACTTATGAATATGCTGGAGATATACTCTGCATATTCATAAATATGCCTAGGTATATTACTATTTAAAAAAAAACGTTTTGGCCGAGTTAGTCATGTTTTACGTCACGCTTCTACCAATTTATATCACCCGTATGAGCTAAAACGTAACTTGTTGCAGGCATGTGTTAGCAATATCCCCAATTTCTTATGTAGCGTGGGCACCTGTTAAATTTTTTCAAATTTTAATATGTTATAGAGAAGAGTCAGATAAATATTTTTCATTATTGCCACCTCTCCCAATAGGTACAGGGTGAGCCAGAAAATAAGGTTAAAGTTCAAAAATTGACTATTTTGTACCTTGCTAAATCCTTGTTTTTACGGAAAAATGGAGAAAAGAAAAGAGAAAAGTGACTTTAAAGTATATTTTTTAGTAAAGCACAACTAACATTCTTTGTATCCACATTTTAGCTCGTATTTATACGGAGGCTAAAAAAATTGATCAAAATTGGTCAAAAATCGTTATTTTTGCGAAATATTTTTGATGGTCTTTAAAGCAATAAGACAATGAAGGGTTGTCAATTCTATGTAAGCAGTGGCGTACCAAAAAGACTTTTCTTGGGGGGAGTTCTCTAACGGCTTATACGAAAATATTAACTTTTCTTTTAGCTACTGTGATAATAAATAGATAGTTGTAAATACAAAATTTACGTTGACTGCATAGTCCTCTTTTCAAAAACCGTTAGTAAGGGGAGAGTCAAATACCTCCCTTTTTTAACCCTTAAATATGTATGTATGTATGTATGTATGTATGTATTTAAAACTGGTGGTTAGCTCTTTTACCGAAGGCTGAGCCATGCACTGCGGCCTCAAATGAGCTTATTGTGCTCAGGTATCTATTGAGATTTTAAAGATCGCAATTTAAACACATACGACACAGAAAACCAAAAAATCCTGCAGACTACAAAAACTTGATTTGAGGCGAATTTACACGGTTCCAGTAACTGGAATAAGTACTAAAGTCAGGAACTAAAATTTAGTCAATGGAATCATGTAGACTACATGCTTTCGTACTTTAGCAAGTAAGTGAATGAGCCTACACGGTTTCATTAACTAAATTTTAGTTACTGGTTTTAGTACTTAGTCCAGCTACTGAAACCATGTAAATTCTCCTCTAGGCTTGATACTTTGTCTTCAACTTATGCCAGTTGCAGCTTTAGTGAAAGCCACACCTTTAAGTATACTATGGCTTAGAATTAATCTAACTCCCTAAGTCCTCCCCCCTCCCCTTACTAGGGATTTTTTTAAAAGATAACAATGAAGTAAACGTAAAGGTTTTATCTATAATTACCTATTTATAATCCCAGTAGGTAAAAGAAATTTATATTTTTCGTCGTCGATAGACCCACTAGAAAAATCTTTTTAGTACGCCACTGTTTTGTTTTATTGCTATAAAGATCATCAAATTATTTTGTAAAAATAACGATTTTTGACCATTTATGAACAATTTTTTTAGCCTCCCTGTTAAATACGGGCTAAAGTGTAGATACAAAAAATATTAGACACTTTTAGTTGGTCATAGGACGTATACGCAAACGTGAAATATAGTGCAATATTCTGTCTTCCTTTTATCTGTACAAAAGCAAAGAATTCCGCTCGAATAGCTATCGTTGAGCTTTTTTATCAAGGTCACGTCATTTGCATGTATAACGTTCATACATAACGATAATGTAACATAGCGTTTGCGGCATGTTTTGCCGACGGGAGTCAAAAATCAATAGAAGAGCGGCCGAACCAAAGAAAGCAAGATAGAAATACATGGTAATAAAATGTAAAAGACAGAAACATCCGAGCCGAAAAATTTCACGTGTACCGCTGGGCACCTCGTACGTGTCATGACCACCTTAAATTATCTATTAGGTGTGCTGTTTTTAACAACATTGAATTGAAACTCACTTTTCTCCATTTCATAGTGTCTGTAAAAACAAGGATTTAGTGAGGTACAAAATAGTCAGTTTTTGAAGTTTAACCTTATTTTCTGGCTTACCCTGTACCCATTGGGAGGGGTGGCAATGATACAAAATATTTGTCTGACCCTCCCCTGTAACATATTAAAATTTTAAAAAAATTTAAGGTGTGCCCACGCTACATAAAAAATTAGCGGGGTTCTTTGGGTTTTTCTAATCCCCTACTTTTCCTCGGAAGTTAAAAGACTTAAAAAAAAAGTGAAACCAAATGTTGCGTCAGTTACCCTGGTTTTATCAGTTAAATTATTTAGCTGAAGCATCCGGCCTCGCTCGTAAAATATTTTTGTTTGAGTAACAGATTTGACCCGTTACTATGGAGTGGAGAACCACAGTAAACTACTTTGAAAATTAAAAACTAAAACTAATAATTTATCCCAAATATGAAATAACCGGACCGTCGACGTAAAACCTGTACCACAAAGACTATTTTGAATTGTTAAATAGTGTTGAATTATCGTTGTCGCCGAAGTTATCGGGCTGTAAATTGGCACGACCAAAAACTATCTAATCTATATTGTATATATTGAACTCTACAACACTTACGATGGGCGTAATGTTAAGCTTCTCCCTTTCGATATCGCCTTGTTCGAAGAACTCAAGCGACACGAGTTCTGCAACACGCTTCTCGATCTCCCACGGTTTCGTAATGGCCGCCAAATCACAGACTGTCATCAGCATCGCCCGCAAGAGATCACGGTGCTCCTCCAAGACCCAACAGGGGCCTTCGCGTATCACATTAAAAAAGGTGCCTCTTTTCCTAAAAAAAGATATTGTCAGTAAATGTTGGTTATGAGGAGTTTCCAGAGGGTTGCCGCGAAAAGGGTGCGCAAAAATAGGACCAATACTTTTTTTTGCCAAAAAAGATATTAGTCTGTGTTTTTAATTTTCTTTATGTACGATGTCTCGGTTTCATAACAAACCACGCACAATTTATGAAATGAAACTCCAGGCAGAAAAAATTAATTTTCCTGGAATTTGGTAAAGTGTTCCGGTTTATTTCCGGGGGGTTGGGGTTAAAACCTCCCCGGATGGAACCTCTGGGGATCCAATCTATAAAAAATTAATCATGCTGCTCCCAGACCCGATTTCTGTCAACCCAACCTAATAAATTTATGGAAATGTATATATACTTTATATTTATCAGTAGCTAACCCACACATCTTTTTTATGTATTTCGAGAGAAAGGTGAAAATAAATTTTGGATGAATTTTTAACTTAAATTAAAAAAAATAATAATTATTACAGTTTAGGTTGAATATATAACTTGGTCTAAAAACTTTTGCCTGTGGACATTTATGTCATGGTATCAGAGTGTGTCTTAATATTAAAAAAATCATAAAATTTGACAACTGCATATGCTATATACTGATTATACTATTTTGGGAAGATCGCTCACCCTTTTTGTAGCCATATAAATATAAAAATTTTTAGTTTAAATTTCAAAACGGCAGTTTTAGTATAATTTTCACAAAATTTTTGCCTGCAGCGTATATTTAGACTTGATTTTATCAAAAATTCTAGAACTAAGACTAGATTCAAACCTTACTCTCTCTCCACTCTCTTGGCAGGTTACCTAACCCAATTTTGTAACCAGCATTTAAAACATGTATTCAGTATATATTTCTTAAATTTTTCCATGCGGAATATTTATTACATGATGAGCTAACCCAACTCAGTTTTTATTTTGATTTTTATTAATAAAGATTAAATATGGAAAGGGATTGTTTTTGGTACTAAATATGGCATGTGGAATAGAAACGAAAAAAAGGAATTTCAACTTTTTGAAGGTGAAATGAGGGAGAGGATTCGGTAAAATCTTTTATTTTATACAAATCGTGTGAACTTTTGTGTCTATAAATGTAGACCGACAAAGTAGATATAACTAAATTTTATTTCTAAATTTTGGCAAATAAAAAGAACATTGCATTTTCCAGCTTTTAAACATATATATTTTTTTTATTTTTGCAAATTGTTTTATAATCAAAAAGTTAGAATTAAAGCAGGTAAATAAGTTTTAAATAGGTGGCGAGTTGGTAATTGGACGAATTGTTTTTTGTTTCAGTAGACAGGCACTTATTTTATACACACTTCACAAACGTTACCTTACTTATACTTTTTTGCTTGTTGGTCATGTTTGCAATGCCATATTTAGCGTACGATCTTCTTTAAGTTAGAACTACTGTTCGGGTATTCGCGAAATCTCACCAGTTAATACTTTTGAAAACTCAATGTATGCGTGCCCGTGCTTTCTCAACGGTTTTATTGATTTCGGTTGGTCGGGACGTGGTGAATATTCCTTCCACCAGTTTCAAGAATACCCGCACAGATCTTGTTTTATTCAAAACTAGTGAACCGATTTTGATGAAATAAAGCCTGTCCTTCCTAGGAATTTAAAAAATACAGCAGTAAAACTTCCATCAAAATAAGTTAAACTATGAAAGTAACGCTTTTTTCATTTTTGCTTATTGGGAGAACCTTTTACCAATAATTGATATAACGCAATGTACTCAGTACACATAGCAATTCTTGTATGAGCTAAACATAGTAACTATTTTTCTCTTCTTTCAGTTGCATCAGTCTGAGGAAGATCAAGCTTACCAAAAAATGCTCCCCCTGCACCTCTCTGCCAATGAACTTATAACTATAAATAGTTATTGCTGACAGATATACGGTGTCGAAGGGTACACAAGCAAGCCTGATTTTTTCTGATATTTTCCTGGTATTTTGTAGTATGTTGGATCTCTTTCAGACGAATGCTTTTAGAAAAAGAGAACTATAATAGTAATCTCACAAAAAATTGCGACAGTGCGATTTTTTTTTCATAATACAAACGACAAGGTATTGTAACTAAGCATGGGTGAATGAATAAATGAATGTAGAAGTGTAGGCGGGACAATGCCCATGTACGTAGGCCACTTTGCTGGGCCCGTTGCACGCCCACTATCCATGGTTTAGCCCTGTAAGCTTGCCTCTTTTGCAAAAGAACAGATTTTTCTGGACTGCAATTTTCTTGACCTGGCCAGAGCCGGACACTCCAGCAGGACATGCAAGGATGATTATTCGTCCTCCATGCACCATCAACTCTCTGAGTCTCCAGCGTCTCTAGGTGCTTGTTCAGGCAACAGTATTCTGTTAAGAGCCCTGTTGCTATTCTTCCTACCTAAGTGGAGCAAGGACTTTGAGCAGGTGCTCTTCAGTCAGCTCTGTTTTGGTTGGACCATCCATGCTGACCACGATTTTGACCTGGAGCTTCCTGAGCTCCTTGGCCAATTTGTTTACATCAACGGCGTCCGTAGGCGCCCCTAATACGTTTGTAGAGTGTCCGATGGGTACTTGGGCAGTTCCCTGTTGGGCCTCTTTTGTTGAAGAAGATGTACTGGGTTCTTGAACAGTTACTTGTTGATCCTTATCTTTAGACATTTCACTGGGTATCTGTTCGGTTCCTTGTATTACCTCCTGGTTGTCTGGCTGTTTTAAATGCACTGCAGAAGAAATTTTGAGAAAATTATTCCAAAATTGCATTTTTTCACGTTAAAAATACCTTGCAAAAAAAATTGTAACAAATTTTTTGCAGAATAAAGCAGAAAATTTCTCAAAAATTGTAATCCTTTTTTTAATAACATTAAAAAAAACTTGATTGGGTTAGCTTATAAAAAATTGCTTAAAATTGTAACCATCAATGTATTATAGCGACGCGACGCAGGCAAAATATTTTGTTGTATAACCAGAAAATATAAGAAAAAATTATACTAAAATTTTAACAATCAATGACTTCATACTTTTTGTAAGTTACAAAGGAGGAGGGGGCGATTCCCCCTCCCTGTATCCGTTACTGGGTATAGTGAAACCGGAATGACATCGTCTCATAAAAAAGTGAGTTTCTTTTAGTTCCTACGGTTTATAACATTATCTTAAAAGTTTGAGGGGTAAATTTTGAATTTACGCGTCTTGCGGTGTGATTTTTGATTCAATACTTGGAGTCTTGGAAGGGGGGGGGGGTACTTCCCCCTTTTGTATACGCCGGTGTATAAGTAACATCCGTCAAAAATCCAGCTCAAAAACAAAACTTGTCCTACGCTTTTGGACAAGTTTTGTTTAAATTTGTTGGGAGTGATACAGGTTCAGTCCTATGTTACCCTGATGATTCCAAATAGAGATAAAAAACCAGGCCTGTGGGTTTGTGGACTATCCATAAGACTTGGATACCTGCTCGTAATGAATCGAAATGCAAAAGGTCGGTCCGACAGCCCTTAAACCTTTTTAAAAATTTCTACTTTATGCAGACGCTAAATTGATTCTTTTTCCTACAAGCGTGCGGAAAAGTGTATATTTCTTCCCGCATTTTAGTTTTGAAAGTGCCAGTGCACTAGTGCACCTCAAAATTGATATATATATATATATATATATATATATATATATATATATATATATATATACAGGGTGTTCCAAATTCGTTGCTCACCATGAGGATCTCCTAAACGGTAGGAGATACGAAAAGGTTTAAATTAGGGCAAAGTTGCCCAATTTCACACTTTTCTCAAAACCAAAAAAAAAGTTTATAAATTCCGGGTAGTTCCGGAGATAGGCGAAAAAATTCGAAATCTTTATTTTTAGTTTTTATTTTTCTGCACCCTTATTCTTGAAACTGTCAAAAAAACGCTTTAAACTTTTTACAGACACTTTTTACGATCTACCTAATGAGAGGTCTGTTTTCGAGATTTGACCTTTTAGTGTGACAGGACCACTGTCAAGTTCATTTTTTCTTATGGAAACATACTTTTTTCTCCTGTCGTTTGGTTCATAAAGGATCACAGATATTTTACAACCTCATTTTGACAAGTACCTGGCGTTTTGAGTTAATTGACCATCATCAGCCCAAATTCAAAGATTAAAAAACAAAGAAAAAAAATCTGTTTTTAAAATATTAGGTAAAGGCATTTTTGTTAAAAAAAAAAGTACTGCAATCGGGTTTCCAAAATATCTTGAGTAAGTTAAAAGCAAAACTTAAATTTGGGCTGATTATGGTCAATAAACCCAAAACGTCAGGTGACTTGTCAAAATAAGGTTGCAAAATCTTATCTGTCATCCTTTATGAACCAAACGGCAGGAGAAAAAAGGATGTGTCCATAAGAAAAAATGAACTTGACAGTGCTCCTGTCACACTGAAATGTCAAGTCTCAAAAACGGACTTCTCACTAGATAGACCCTAAAAAAGTGCCTGTAGAAAGTTTTAAAGGTTTTTTGACAGCTTTAAGAATAAGGGTGCAGAAAAATAAAAACTAAAAATGAAGATTTCGGTTTTTATCGTTTATCTCTGGAACTATCCGGAATTTGTAACTTTTTTTTTAGTTTTGAGCAAAGCATGAAATTGCGCAACTTTGCCCTAATTAAAACCTTTTCGTATCTCGTATTGTTTAGGAGATCCCCATGGTGAGCATCGAATGTGAAACAGCCTGTATATATATATGGACAAGTAATAACTTTCATTAAATTTTAGGTCATCCTAGCATGCGACTTTACTTTATTTTTATTAAAAAAGTCAAGTGTGTGACTAAATTTTACAGAAAAAAATATACTCCTTTGATTTTATGAAAGTAGCGGTAGTACCTTATATCAATAATTTTTCTGAGTACCCTTATAGTAAATGATCTTTTAAATCATTTCTTAATAATTAAGATACCACGGCATGCATGTCAGGTATAGTCCACTTTTTTGATGAGCGGACTGACGTCAAAAAATTGGACTATATAAAACCTTTATCACCATGACAACACGCTGACATAAGCAACTTGACAAACTTAAACTTACGTTCTTCCATGAGACAAATAGAAAAAAAATGGACTCATCCGATGATGAATTAATACAATCGATCGTAGAAACAGCAAGGGATATTGAGCTGCTACCAGGGGCCTAATTCTTGAATCTCGAGAGAAGAAAAGTTGCCTCAAGAAAAGGGATCAATCCGGGAAAATGATCCCATCCCTCGAAGAAAAGGTGCTCTTCCTTGAAAACTCTTTGAAATTTTAGATTGAAAAAAAAATATATATTTTTCGCGTATGCTTGCCGGAGAAATGGATCCGATCCCTGGTTTTGAAGTCGGGTAGCGCGAACATCCAATTTTTGATAGAATAGAATGAGCTTTCACCGCTCAAGAATACGAAATGGGTTGGGTTAGATGGTGGGATCTTTCGACACAAATATTTTTCGTTTCCTGCTCAAGAATTAGGGCCCAGAAAAGTCGAAACACAGGTATGAGTAAGAATTTAAAAATTTTACGAAATGGTAGGAAAGTTGGCATATACATATTAAATTTTAATGTTTTCAGCACGCTCGTAGAAAAAACTCGCGCGTAAAGTAATTTTCCGCCCTTGAACTTTCCGCACTAGTTAGGAAATTTTGTTTGTTATTTAGCTCCCAAGATTTTTTAATTTATCAGTTTTTTTTTCTGAAAAACGCTTTTTTGAGTTGTCGGAAAAAAATTGTGAAGTTTAAAATGGCGGCCATTTTGATAATGTTTCTGTTAAGAGGGGGGTCAGGACTTTTTCTATGTTTGATAGGACGCCAGTATTCATCGATTTCGCCTAGTCCCAGCTTTATGTCATTTAACAAAATCTATACACATAAAAAATCTCTAGAGAAAGAAAGAAATTTTTATTTTGGGCTTCTAAAAAAATCATCATATTATAGATATCAAAAATACAATTTTTGGAATTTTTGATCGTTTGTTCTAGCATCACGCAAGAACTACTAAACGGATTTTGACATCTGGATTCTGGGCAGGACATCATCATCATCAAAAGCGGTACACTAAAACTAAAGTTATATTTATTTAAAGGTAGGAAAGTCCCATGAAAAACTGAAAAATATTACTACTACTAATAACTACTGACCCGATTTTGATGGGACACTACTGGATTACTTAGGCTCCTGGACAACGTCAGACGTATCAGTATATATATTGATACGCTCGACGTTCTCACCTCACAGTTAAGGTATGGCCACCTGGTCTCACCTATTTCTATATATAGTTGCATATATAAGCTAAAGGGAACTTCCTTTACCAGAATGTCAAAACAGGGGAAACGATTTTTTTCAAATCTTTTGATAGATAAGAGCTTAAGTAATCCAGTAGTGTCCCATCAAAATCGGGCAAGTAGTTTTCGCGTGATAATGTGATTTACCCGTTTACTAGTTTTTGCGTGATGCTGGAACAAACGACCAAAAATTTCAAAAATTCCAAAAATTGTATTTTTTAAATAAATTTTTTTTAAAAATATTCAATGTAGATGAATGACCCCTCCAGAGATTTATTATGTGGATAGATTTAGATGAATACTGGCGTCCTATCAAAAATAGCAAAAGTCCTGACCACCCCCTCAACAGAGACATTATCCAAATAGCAGCCATCTTAAAGTTTTACAATTGTTTTCCGACAACTCAAAGAAGCGTTTTACAGAAAAAAACTGATAAATTAAAAAATCTTGGGAGCTAAATAACAAACAAAATTTCCTAACTAGTGCGGAAAATTCAAGGGCGGAAAAGTCACTTTACGCGCGAGTTTTTTCTACGAGCGTGCGGAAAACATAAAAAATGTAATATGTATATGCCAACTTTCGTACCATTTTGTAAAATTTTTAAATTCTTGCTCATACCTGTGTTTTGACTTTTCTGGGCCCTAATTCTTGAGACAAATATTTGTGTCAAATGTGTGAAAGCTCATTCCATTCTATCAAAAATTGGATATTCGCGCTACCCGACTCTAAAACCAGGGATCGGTCCCATTTCTCCGGCAAGTATATGCGTAAAAATGGCAAGAACATGACAGTGGAGATCCATCTTTGAAAATCTAAGCAATCTCGTGGCTAAAAGTTGGAAATTATTTGAACAATATTTCTATTAATTTCAGACATGGATCCACATCTTGCGGTTTTCAAAATTGCCACATAGTATATATATCATTGCTGCCCTCCTCCACAATGCACGAGAAAATTATTTTTTACCTTGTGTCTAAAGCCCTCTATAGAGGTAAGTTTTTTATTATCATAATATATCCGTACTTTCAATTTTTGTGCTTCCAGTTTTCCAAATATTATTTTCTCCCTATGAATTTTAGAATTTTTGTGGTGGAGCCATGTCCAGTTTTAGAGTGCCCAATGAAGTACTGGATTAATCGGTACCTATTTTCCTTTTCAACAAATTAAGCAAGGCATTTTTTTATCAAAAATGAGAGACCACCAAAGACATTCAACTAAAATAGAACAAGATATTTCGACCGAAAAAGTGAGTGATATATATATATATATATATATATATATAATACTCGGTTGGTTAGTGGGGATGCAGTATAATATGGGCCGGAATAAAGTAAACTCCTTTTTTGACAGTCAAGCTTTCGAGAATATATTTTTCTCTTCTTCAGGACTTCTACAATAAGTTAACAAGCCATTAGAATAATTAACTTAATTAAATAACAACCAATAAAGATAAATTATACAGGTACCCATACAAATATATCTAACTAATTATGTAAACAATAAAGATAGACATCTCTGAACAATTCTGAGCATTTTTTGCCCTTTTAGGCCTTATGTTATAATAAAAACCTACATAAATTTGTTTAAAAGAATTAAAAGTCCTCAAAATGATGGCAAGAGGTTCTTTTTATATTATTTTTTTAATTTTTTGACGTTTATAAGGTCACACACAACCGTCTTCTTTAGTATATCAAGTAACCCAGGAGAGAGAGCGAGTAATATAGAGAATACTGCACGAGAAAAGGACGCAACAGAGTGGTCATCTTATTCTCTTTTTCATTTTAAAAGTGTTAGACGCAGATAAACTTATGCGTATCTTCTCGTTGCCGAGAGAGATGGGTAGATAAGATAACACTCTGCTGCCTCCCTCACCATACAGTATACCCGGCTCGTCACCAATTTTGTTTACATTTTAATACCTACAACATATTGTTAAAAAAAAAACAAAAAAAAAATATATTAAAAGAATTAATTTTATGTGTAAGCTCCCAAAAGACACACAGTTCACCATACTCTCCCTATATTTTATTTTTTGTTGTTTTGGTGTTATTATTATGTTAATTGACCTATTTTGTAGGTACACTTCTCTCCACATAAAACTGGTACAGCAGAAGGTAGCTGCAAATACGATTTATTTTATATTTTCCTATGTGCAACACGGACTTTTTGACTTTATCATTTTAGGTTATATTTTTGGCATGTATAGACTTTTTATAAGGAGACAGATTGTTTATTTTTTAATAATTCAAAGGCCACTAAAAATAAAAACCACATTTCAAAAAAGCAAAAATGTTTTATTAACTAGAAACAAAAGCTACACAGTAATTGGTCTATTCGACTAGCTGATTATGAAAGAAGCAAGTCTACGATAGTAACCACAATAAATCGATTTCAAGAAGAAGGAACTGTCTCTCGAAAGGAAGGCACCAGTTTGACGAAAGTAACGAGCCCAAAACAATTAAAAGGCCATATCAAGTTAACGAAATAAATTTTAAAAAAATAACAAAATTAAAAAAATATAAAAAAATCTTATTTTCAATAGCGAAATGCGACACCTTAGCCTCGAACGTGTAATCCTCCAGCCTAACTTTGTTATGGATCTTGAAAAATTTGATTCAAGT
Source organism: Oxystoma pomonae (assembly GCA_963921995.1). Lineage (NCBI taxonomy): Eukaryota > Metazoa > Arthropoda > Insecta > Coleoptera > Brentidae > Oxystoma > Oxystoma pomonae. The sequence goes on along the minus strand of OY998168.1, from coordinate 62,268,509 downwards.
TTTACTTCTTTCGTTTTGGCAAACGGGGCTGCGTTCAGAATGCCCACACCAGTGTAAAAAACGCACCGGTGCGTGGTGTGTCGGCGTTCAGGAATATGAAAATGACCGGTGAATCTCATTTTCATCGTTCAGGAAAGGTGGTGTATCTACTGGTGCGTTTATAGCGTCATTCGCAAGGCAACTAACATGCAGCAATAAGAGTCAAAATTGCACAGATTTATGTCTATTTTAGTGAGCTTATCACACCACACCGTCACCCCAGTTTCGACTTGGGCGATGGTTGGTGTGCTTGAATGAGGTTATAATATGGTGAAATTTGGATAATTTTTAACGACAAGACTGTTTAAAAATTTAATTTTATTAATTTTTTTTGTAACTAACTCTGTATAATATATGGTTTTTTCATGATTTTTTTTCTAGAGTCGTTTTAAAGCCAATACACCTAACAAGTATAGGAAGTAAAAAAAACGTGACTTTTTTTATTTTTCTTTCTAATGTGATGTCTTATTAGTCTACTATATGGATATACTTTATTTATAGGAGGTCTCAAAAAGTTTTCACTGATACTTGATCATTTTCAAAATTTTGGGATGTTTTTATGTAGCTTTTCAATGACCTCATATTTAAATGATCCGTTAAGAAATAAAAAAGTGGTGGGGACGGTTTTAAAAACTATCCAACATTTTTCTGCTCACTTGTAGCCTTTTTTGGGTCATTGGATAATCCATTATTCGAAAATAAGAGAGGACACAAAGCCTATTTTTACAATTTTCTACCCACTTGTAGCGCAAAAAAAATATATTTTTTGAGTCATTTCTCATTAGATCATGTCAAATAAGAAAAGCAACCCCAGAAACCAACCCAACTTTCGAAAATAAGAGGAAACAAAAAGCCTATTTTATCATTTATCCCAACATCTCCTTGTTTTGTTTTTGTAAATTAGCTGACATTAGACAAGAATGACAGATTATAGGTGGTATGTACACTTGCGGACATACCATGATGTGGGCTTTTTGAACGCAGCCCGGATGATTTTCCAGAAAATTGATTGCCTCTTGGTCTTCCTCTGGACTAGTAACTTTCGTCAAACCGGTGCCTTCCTTTCGGTGGATAGTTCCCTCCTCTTGAAATCGATTTTTTTATGTTTAATATCGTAGACTTGCTTCTCCCATAATGAACAGCTTCTTGCCGAATGGACCAACCACCCTCTAGTTTTGCTAAGATTTGAGCTTTATTAAATTCGCAAAAAATGATGTTGTCAAGAGTCTGTGATATTTGTCACTTATAGGGAGACAATGCAAGACAAAATTTTAAAAATTAAACATTCTGCTAACTTCTGCTGTACCAGTTTTATGTGGAGAGAAGTGTACATGAGAAATTAAAAGAAAAGGAAAGGGTTTTGGTATGGCAAAATGTATGTCTCTAAAAAGCCAGGCACTCTTCTCTATTTACTAACATTATTTTAGAAAATGAATTGATGAAGTATTATTCAGACAAAATTTTTTTTTATAGATATAAAAGTTGAAATGTAAGCAAACATTTTTTTTTTAAATTGAAGATTAGCTGTCAACACTGGTGTATGTTATTGCTGGTTATTAATTAATACATACCTATTATTGTCTAAATTTAGGATATAACTGTAAATGGAGTTGAGATTGTTCACATCAGTTTTTTTGTTCATTGATTGTTGTTATCTGTTAATATGAACCATTTCTAGGAAAAGTCTTTTATATTAAGAGGCTTCCTGATCGACAATCTCAGCACCATCCCAGTCCATCTGGTGTTCTTTATTAACTACATGTTCTGTTAATGCAGAGGACTGTACGTGTATTGAACAATCACTTTTATGTGATATAATTCGGCCTTTTAATTTGCGACTAGTTTGAGCTATGTATTTTAACGGACAGTCATTGAATAGTATTTTATAGACAACATTGCTTTGATCTAACAACTGGACTGGTGACTTTGTTTTTGTATAAATTTTAGAGATGGTTTTGATCTGTTTTCTCGCTATTTTTATGTCTTTATCTTTAAAAATTGTTGTTAATCTAGGGGTGAGGTTTGAAATATTAAACAGCTGTCTCATTTAGATTGTTTTGAACCTGAGTCTGTTCTTGTGACTGATTAGTAACAGACAATTGGCATGGCAAAGTAAGCAGCGCAGGGGCTCTTTCTATGATATTTTCCGGTATTTGATATTTTACATTATACAATAGTTTATTTACTAATTTTTCTGGGTAAGAACTGCCAACAAGGAATCCTTTGAGTAGGGTTAAAGATTCTGTCATTTCATATCTAACACTAAGTTGATCTTCATAATCACTGGGTGATAGGATTGATAACTCATAAAACGGTTTGAAACATATGGTTTTCTGTACCATTTTGTTTTTAGTATGTTATCATCATCTCTAATCACCAACATGTTCAGAAATGGAATGGAGTTATTGTTTTCTTCTTCTGCTGTGAACTGTATGTGCCTGTTATAGGTATTGAACATCTCTAGGGTCCGGCCCACGCCCCTCCTAGATACAGCTAAAATTAGATCGTCTACAAATCTTTTTACGAAAGGAATGTGGAAAGGAAGGTAATGCAGGCAGCCCTGAACCAGGTAATCTAGCACAAAATTTACTAAAATAGGTGATATTTTTGAACCCATGGGGGTACCAAAAATGTGTTTATAATATTTATTATTAAATTTAAAAACATTAGAGTCAAAAATGAAAGAAAGGATACCTGAAAATGTCTCATAGTCCAGGGTGCAATGCATTGCTATCTCATCCCATTTTTTCTGCAGGCTATCTTGTATGACATCTAGTGGTAAGTTTGTGAACAGCGAGACAACATCAAAACTAACTATAATATAGTCATTTGGTAGTTGGTAATTATTTATAAACTCACTAAATTGGAATGAATCCTTGATTGTGTAGGAGCTACCTAAGGTGTTGTAAGTATTAATTAAAATGTCAGATAAAAACTTTGCCAAGTTATTATTTGGACAATTAATTGAAGAAACTATTGGCGTCATACTTAGGGTAGGTTTATGAATTTTAGGTAAGGTGTAAAACCTAGGTGCAACTGAATTATAGAAATACAAATTTTTTGCTGTTTCTTCATTGGCAAATTTTTTATCTAACATAGATTCGACTATTTTATTTGCTTTTTGTTGTAATGTTGGATCTCGATTTAAGCAGGTGTAATACTGCATGTCATTTAAGGATCTAGGCTCTTATTGATATAGTCCTGTTTATTCATGGCTACTGTGACATTGCCTTTGTCACTGTTTACAATGTACACTTCAGGGTGTGCTTTTAAAAAGAGTTTAGTTTTATTATAAATGTCATTAAGAAAAGGCACACTATTGTGATTTTTATGAATAAAATAATCTATAAATATAATAAAATGAAATCTAGGGCAGTCAGGCTTACACATCCTGACTACAGGTCAGAATCTTTAACCCTACTCAAAGGATTCCTTGTTGGCAGTTCTTACCCAGAAAAATTAGTAAATAAACTATTGTATAATGTAAAATATCAAATACCGAAAAATATCATAGAAAGGGCTCCTGCGCTGCTTACTTTGCCATCCCAATTGTCTTTTACTAATCAGTTACAAGAATAGACTCAGGTTCAAAACAATCACAAAACCTCTGTTTGTTGTGTATTACCTTATATTTCAAACCTCACCCCTAGATTAACAACAATTTTTAAAAATAAAAACATAAAAATAGCAAGAAAACAGATCAAAACCATCTCTAAAATTTATACAAAAACAAAGTCACCAGTCCAGCTGTTAGATCAAAGCATGTTGTCTATAAAAAACCATGCAAGGACTGTCCGTTAAAATACGTAGGTCAAACTAGTCGCAAGTTAAAAGGCCGGATTATATCACATAAAAGTGATTGTTCAGAACACCAGATGGACTAGACAATAATAGGTATAATGTATTAATTAATAACCAGCAATAACATACAACAGTGTTGACAGCGAATCTTCAATTTAAAAAAAAAAATTTTTGCTTACATTTCAACTTTTATATTTATAAAAAAAAAATTTGTCTGAATAATACTTCATCAATTCATTTTCTAAAATAATGTTAGTACATAGAGAAGAGTGCCTGGCTTTTTAGAGACATACATTTTGCCATACCAAAACCCTTTCCTTTTCTTTTAATTTCTCATGTACCTACAAAATAGGTCAATTAACATAATAATAACACCAAAACAACAAAAAATAAAATATAGGGAGAGTGTGGTGAACTGTGTGTCTTTTGAGAGCTTACACTAAAATTCAAAAAATTAATTCTTTTAATATAAAATTTATTTTTTTTGTTGTTTTTTTTTCAACAATGTATTGTAGGTATTAAAAATGTAAACCAAATTGGTGACGAGCCGGGTATACTGCGTGGTGAGGGAGGTAGCAGAGTGTCATCTTATCTACCCATCTCTCTCGACAACGAGAAGACACGCATAAGTTTATCTGCGACTAACACTTTTAAAATGAGAAAGAGAATAAGATGACCACTCTGTTGCATCCTTTTCTCGTGCAGTATTCTCTGTATTACTCGCTCTGTCTCCTGGGTTACTTGATATACTAAAGAACACGGTTAATGTGACCTCACAAACATCAAAAAATTAAAAAAATAATATAAACAGAACCTCTCGCCACCATTTTGAGGAGTTTTAATTATTTTAAACAAATTCATGTAGGTTTTTATTATAACATAGGCCCAAAAGGGCAAAAAATGCTCAGAATTGTTTAGAGATGTCTAGCTTTATTGTTTTTCAATCCATTTTAGTGAGTACATAATTATTTAGATATATTTGTATGGGTACCTGTATAATTTATCTATAATGGTTGTAATTTAATTAAGTTAATTATTCTAATCGCTCGTTAACTTATTGTAGAAGTCCTGAAGAAGAGAAAACTATATTCTCGAAAGCTTGACTGCCAAAAAAGGAGTTTACTGTATTCCGGCCCATATAAGACTGCATCCCCACTAACCAACCGAGATTTTTTTCTCAACTAGTCAGTCACGACTACCCGTATTTTTTTTTATATATATATATGTACCATAACATGTACATACAATTGTGTTAAAAAAAGGACGGGGGCATTACGTCCCAAAATGTCAAATGCGTGTCCTTTTTTTTCTGAAAAGATGTGTACATACATTTGTCAAGTTTTGTGAATATGTGAATAAAACTCAAGGCACCTATACTCACAGGTGTACAAGATTGCGTTATGACGTCTCGTGGGTACCGATTGAAATTTTATCGGCGATACTACATCCAGACTTTTTATAGTTTGGTGTTTTTTCTTTGGTTTTAATACTTTTTTTGCAAAAATAAAACATTTTTTTTCTTATTTTTTACAATAAAGTTGTTACATTAAAAAAAAACAAAATAGATTAGATGACAACTTCCTATACTTTGGGTCCTATCGAGTCTTGCATTCTTGCCAACTTGAGTAAGCACACGATTGTGGGGCACTTAGCAATGAAACACCAGGTTATACAGTCTCAAAATATATTGTTGGAAAATAGTGTAAATTGCTTGTTGTAATCTTAAAGGTTAGTAAAGGCATGCAATATTTGTAAAACAATAAATGTAAATTTTAACAAATAAAATAGTTTTTAAAACTAACATTTTAGGGGTCTTTCCTCTTGTTTTTATGATTAATTTCAATGATGGAAAGTTCTTTTATCAAAGATGAAAAAGTTAAAATGGTTCTCATATTAAAAAAATGAAGTTGAAGCTTGTTTTGATAAGTTTTGATAAAATTTGATGAGTTTTTTTTTATGAAGGTTTTTAAAGAGAAAAGGTTTGGACAGGGAAATATTCCTTATCTGTTTCCACATAGCTAGCCGATGACAGGGCTAAACATCACTGGAACAGGTACACAGGACTCATGACTGGACTAGGCATCTTAGGCCAGGGTAAAGCAGCACTCAGGAAGGAAAGTCAAATGTATGGTGTTGAAAGTCTGCACTAGGACCACCCATGGCTGTGCACCGGAACCAAGCACCCTAGACAGATATAAAAACAACCTTCTAGAACAAGGGAGAACATCCTAACGTATCATTTATAACTAATTTCTAATAACGGACATGTATTTTACACAGGAAAAAAAATAAGAAGTAAAACAGTAACACAAAAAAAGTACTGTTTACTTATTGTACGGGGCATGCCTGAGGGGCAACACTCAAAGTACATACGCCAAAAAAGCATAAAAAAACATATAAGTCCACACTCTTTTGTATAGTGGGTACCACGGACGATAAAACTACAAATTATTTAAAACGACAGAAAACAGTCTTATTTCTTACAAGGGCAAAAATAATCAAGGTACACACGCAGCAAATATTTACCTCAAATCATCCTGAGGCCGACATTCCGCATGGCAGGTAACCTAATACCTCCCAGGCGAACAGGGAGTTGACGTGAGGCCTCCTCAACCTGTAGCATAAAGAAAAATACAGAATCAAAAATAGTCAATATTGAAATAAACTGGAGGGAAAACGCTTAAAAAAAATCGAAAATAATTACCATAGATCGGCTGATAAGCCACGGTCTAGCCGGCTATTTTCCGTATCCTATACGTTCAAAAAAACATCTTCAAAAATCGCCACCACAAACGCCAAACACAGGCAACGGGCACTTCCACGAAGACTTTCTTCTTTTGATGGGACCTATGCGGATTCCGTCTACGACGATTTCAGGTTGCAAAGGTCGCCATGGTCACGACTTCTTTTCGGTATTCTTGGAAAAGAAAATTCAAACGTGGCACTCAAAACGGTGCCGGAAAAGAAGTGTTCCCTTCCCTCCAGGAAATCTCAGACGCTAAAAAAGAAGCTTCCTGCGGGCAAACGATTGGTCAAAAACCTCAGAGGCGCGAAAACTACAGTCGAAAATCGCTTATCCTGATTACCATATTAGGTGATGCTGCTGAAAACGCATTACAACTGGGCGATCTTTCTGATATGGGCAAAAATCGACAGGGGCTGGGGTCCAAATTCTACTTTTCGAATGCGACAGGTTCAAGTCGGAAGTCTCTATTCATCAACCTAAGACAGACAAAGACAACGAAGCGGTATTGTCAGATTTCCTTCTGTATCAGCGGGATAGGGAGAGATCACGTGACGAACCGAAGTTAACAACAAGGCATTCGTTGCAGTAGTGAGCAAGAAAAGGACTTTATCTTTTTGGGAGAAACAATAAACAATAAGTGTAGACACTTGGTTTTCTCGAAAACGACTCAGCAGTAACGTAATGTGCAACTTTAAATCACAGTTATGTGACGTGAAGTTAGTCACTGTATACTTCCAGGATTTCGCCTATGACAATCTGGCAACGTCGTCACAAACGTCACGGTCAGCTGGCGGTCGAATTTAATTTTGAAAAACCATAAAATGCCTAAAGAAAAACACGGATTTTCGCCAAGAAAAAGACCACTCTCCGGCACCCCAAGCCTTCCTAAATAATCCAGGTGAGTCACAGTTTCCTTCCGTGTAGGTAACATACGGATCCTTTACTGTTTGTTTACCTCTTTAGAACGACTATAAACCTCCTTTATTTCGAATTTCTTATACTTTTAGGCCTGTCTCGAGTCGTATGAGGACAGATGATCGCCTTGTTCGAATAAATAAACTGAATATCTATCAAAATTTAACCGGTTAAAGTCTGCACAGCCTATCGTATAAACCACAGGAAATATGGACCCTACAGACCAACAATGCACACAGAGACAAGCAAGACGGTTCACACTTGATATGGCTAGGCTGTACGAGGTTGGGCAATGCCCTTTAAGGAATTCACGCATACTTGAAACCAAAATAAAACCAACAGGTGAGTGTTGTGTCAACTGACGACAAAGGTATATTAATTTTGTAATATCAATACCATATGATTGGTGACAACCTTGGTCCTGTTATTTTTAGGACTTATTGGACCCCCTAAAGCCTGACATGTGCAAATTGGGGACCGATCAGTAACAGAAACTGCCAACCACCGACACATTACTAGTGACAAGAATCTACCACTCAACAAATGAACCGACACTAGTTTCTAGTAAGTATAAGACCGCTAAGTCTCTCTTTGTTTGACACGGTTTATAAAACTAACCTTTATTATCTACTTTATTTTCGGGTGTTAAGTAGTTGACGGAAGGAGAATTTGATATAATCAATAAAAAAACAAAGGCTTACTAATCTAGTAAGTTGGCGGTTTAAACTATGCGCTAGAAAGACCGTTTTGGTGTTAAGTTATGTAAAATTATGTTATTTTTTCTTGTTTCAGGTTACTGCAGAGCCAGAGCAACCTTTCTTGGACTGGTTAAATTATACAAGAAAAATACGAAGTTTCATTGAACTGTAGACTGTATATCATTAGTTAATATAAAAGAAAGATGAATGTTGTAATGTTATTTTTGGAAAACACATGATTTGCCACAGTATTTAAATTTATTGGTTTATTAGAAAGGGTTCAATGGTGTTTTATTTGAAATATTGAGGTTTGCTTTGTTTTGAAAAAAAAAGTTAAACAGAGTAAAATGCCTCCACATAAAATAATCATAATTCTAGTATAATACAACCTCAGTCCAACAGTAAATATTGTTTTTCCAGCGCATTCGCCATAAAATAGTAGGATATAGAATAAACAAAATGCTCAGACATATAGTAAAGATGATGACTTAAAGATTTTGCCAGGGTATTAGAAGGGTGTTTTGAAGAATTATTTTTTCCTAAGGGATATTGTTAGGGAAATATTGAACCGTTACACTCCCCCTTTCCTCCGTCAGAGGTGAACACCGATTAACTTTGAATTAAACTTCGGGTATCGTTTTGACAAGTTATTCCAAATCCATTACTGTGGCCCATCCCTCACCGCTGGATTGATCCCAATACCATGTGCATCCCACCAAAAAACAAGAAGCGAATCGACAACTGTGCGGCCTCGACAACACCAGTACCTTACTGCCCGCAAGGAAAGTATGTTAACCAATACCTTCAAAACTGTGAAACCTTGAAGAGGAAAAAACGTAGTAAAACCTTTGAAACCTTGAAGAGGAAAAGAAAAAGTAGCTAAAATTTTAACCACTACTGAAACTTACATGCTAAGTAACGCAGCAGTATCGCGTGCAACCCCTTGTTGCAGGCGACACTACCTAGTGGAGCTATAATGAATAGCTACCACTAATAAAACCAAAATAATATAATTTTGACAGGTTATCCCAAATCCATTACTGCTGCTCATCTCCCACCGCCAGGTTGAACCCAACACCAGTAGCCCGGACTCCCCATAGTTGATTGGCCCGCCTCAGCTACCAATCGAAGAGCCCGAACACCCCAAATGCGAATCTCCGCCGCATAAGGCCACGTCAGATGCTCATCCATCCTGACACACAATCAGGAGGCAAGCAAAAGCGGTGACGGTGAAACCGAGCAGCACCCAATAGACAGGGACCCGTACCGAAAGGCCGAAAAAGAAATAATAAGAAAATGAACCCCCCCAATATACCTTGAAGACTCCCCAGAGTGACAAAGCACCGATCAACCCAGAACGCCGGAAAGCAACCCTCCAGACTGTGATGGTGCTGCCGAGACGTCAGTAAACCTAACGGAACCTACATCATTAGGCACACTGCGATGGTAGTTCGACCCAGCAGGCTAAAATTGCACAAGGTGCTAGAGCAGCACCTGTCTCGTTCAATAGCCCTCACCACAGTCTAAAGGAGCACGTCCCCGCACTCAAGGAAGACCAGCCCTCGGCCACCGCCCGGAAGTCAACCTGGCATACCAAAATACACACAAAAAGGGAAAGAAAAGGTCGGGGATACTATCCACCGAACAAAAAAAAACTCAAACTTCTTCGACAGGACTTTGAACAACATATGCGTATTTGTTGTCCCCCATAGAGTCTCTATAGATCCTGTCAAACGCGCAAGTCTAAAAAAAGACAAGAAGGAAGAAGCTTAAGAAGACATTTGATTTTCAGTCTTAATGGAGCTAATAACTAGAGCCTTGGAATCGGAAATCTGCCAAGTTCTAGCGCCAAATACAGAAAAACCCACCACTAACCCGATTCAGCAACTGCCTGAAAAAGATGTAAAATCCAGGCCAGTTACCACCAGAAAAAAAATTATGAAGTATAGAAAAAGAAAAGAAATGAACTTTTTTGTATATACGCATCTGTCGCTACAAATTAAGACTATCGTCGTCGTCTTCTGCAACGACCACCGGTTTCAAGTCCTGGACGTGCCAATTTCCAACGCACAACTTCCCATCCAAATCCTCAAGCCGATACGTCACAGTACCTAGCTTTTTCCGGACATGAAACGGTCCAACATACTTAGGGCACAACTTGGCGTTAACGAAATTCAGGCCGTCCGATTGAACTTTATTTTTCCTCCATACGAGATCTCCCGGTATAAATGACACTTCTCGACGTCTCAAATTGTAACGACCACGATTAAGATCTGAAGACTTTTTCATATTTACCATGACAGCTTGGTAAAGCTTTTTGAAGCCATCTAGCCTCTTCTCTATGACAGGTTTAGGATCCTTATTTATGGCATAAGAATACTCTCGATCGTCGGAAACATACTCTCGACCAAAGTTAATATAATATGGCGAAAACCCAGTAGCTTCACTTTTTGAAGTTCGAATCGCACACGCGAGCGCTGGCAAATTAGCGTCCCAACGACGATGGTTATCTTCTACATAAGTGGAAATCATAGTTCTGACCACTCGGTTTGCTCGTTCGCACGGGTCAGCCTGTGGATGATAAACAGCTGTGTAGGAGAGCTTGAAGTTATACTTTTCTGCGAGACTCTGGAGTTCTTTACTTTTCATCTGGCTGCCGTTATCGCATATTACATATTGCGGAACTCCGAAGGTTAGAATAATATCATTCTCTAAGTGCTTACAAATAAAATTCGCAGTAGCAGCACGACCAGGAAAAACTGCTACGTACTTGCTGAAATAATCGCTTATAACCAACAAGTGGGTATTCCCCTGTTTCGAACTTCGAGGAAGTGGACCGACAAAATCAAGACTTATTACTTGCATTGGTTGAGTAGGTTCTGGAGCGCGTCCCATGTGACCTGCTGGCGCTTTCTGCTCAACTTTAAACTTCGCACAAGTCTGACAGCGGTTAACATAGCGGATTACATCGCAACGCATCTTGGGCCAGTAATACCTAGTTTTCAGTCTATTGTACGTTTTAAAAATGCCGAAATGACCAGAGCGGACATCGTCATGACTCTCTGTTAAAATCTTCGATCTATAGTCTTTCGGAATGACAATTTTCCAGTAATCAGATCCTTGGGCTAATTCAGGAATGGCACATTTAACATATTTGTGTAATATCTTGTTTTCTATACGCCACTGAGAATACTTTAATGGAGAGGTGTTTACTAGGTTTTTCATCCTTAAATACCACGCATCTTTAGTATCAGAAAAGTCATATTTTTGGTTTTCTATGGTAACGCTATCTACATTAGGGACTGACCTAAAAAGAAAATCTGGCACGACATGGTCATGACCTTTTCGATGAATAATCTGGTAATTAAATGATTGTAGCCTTAATGCCTAACGCGTCAATCTGCCTGAAGGGTCTTTCAGATTGTGTAGCCACACCAAAGAGCTATGGTCGGTAATGACCGTAAAGTTGGTAAGTTCCAAATAGGGTTTGAGTTTTTCCGTGGCCCATACAACAGCTAGACACTCACGTTCTGTAGTCGAAAATTGTTTTTCTTGTTTTCTCAATGACCTAGATATGTAACAAATCACCTTTTCGGCTTCGTCGAACTGTTGCGTTAATACAGCTCCTATGCCAAATGCGGATGCATCCGTTTGTAAAGTAAATGGCTTTGTGAATTCAGGACATGTAAGAATGGGGGCTGAGACTAAAGCAGTCTTAAGCTTGCAAAAAGCGATTTCACACTCCGGAGTCCAACGAAAAGCCACGTTTTTCATCGTAAGACGAGTCAAGGGAGCGACTACTGAGGAAAACTCGAGAACGAATCGCCGATACCAGCTCGCCATGCCGAGAGAACTTCGGACACCTTTCACTGTTGTTGGGGCAGGAACATTAATGATCGCTTCGACCTTGTCAACATCGCATTGAAGGCCCTTCAATGTAAAACCAAGAAATTTAAGAATGGGGCGGCAAAATTTGCACTTTTCGGGACTCATAGTAAGTCCTGCAGCCAGCAACTGATCCAAGACAAGTCCCACAATACGAAGATGTGTCGAAAACGATGGAGCAATGATTATGACGTCATCCAAATATTGGAACGCGTAGGGTTGGAGATCTACGCCAATAACGCTGTCAATCAGTCTCTGCCAACAAGCAGGCGCATTTGTCAGACCAAATGGCATCCTTTTAAATTGAAACAGGCCTCTGCCTGGCACTGTGAAAGCTTTAAGTTCTCTACACGATTCTTTGACACTTACCTGCCAATATGCAGAGCGTATGTCCATGGAACTTATATATTTTGCCTTGCGCAGTCGATGCAAGATGGCGGAGATGTACGGGATCAAGTAAGCGTCCTTTGTTGTGGCTTTATTTAAAGCTCTATAGTCTACGCAAAACATAAACTTGCCGTCGGACTTGGGAACCAGTAAGACCGGTGATGACCAAGCACATTTGGACTTTTCGATGACACCCAACTCTAGCATTTTGTCGAGTTCCTCATCAATTAGCTTCTGCTTCAAAGGTGATACAGGATAATACCTCTGTTTGATGGGTTTGGTACCTGGTTCCAGGAGTATCTCATGCTCATACACTGAGGTAAACCCCAAGCCATCTTTCATTCTTGCAAACTTTTCTTTTAACAGGGTATCTAACTGAACTTGTTGTTCAGGTGTAAGGACTGATAGGGAACCAACCTCTTCCGTCTTCACTACAGTAGCTGAAGAACACTTGACCTGATCTAAAAAATCTTCGAAAAACTGTTTTTTACTAATAGCCTCCCAATCAACTGCACTATTACCGAAACTCCACTGGTTGCGTCTCAAATCAAGAAAAATATCCATAGAAATAATAAAATCGACACCCCGGATCATCAGGGACTACCATCACAGGTAAAACACGGATACAATCCATAAGTAAAAATGGAACGTCAACAGTTCCCTCAATATTCGCTGTCTGTCCATTGGCTACAACACATTTGGACCGACGACTCCTATCCAACTTTAATCCTAGTTCCTGGAAAGTTCTCCATCCAGAATACCCAGCAACCCTGGAACTCGCACCGGAAACCAAAAGAGCCAAAATAGAATAACCTAAAACGTCAACATTGAAGGACGGCCGCCTGTCTCCAGCAGCATGCGACAATGCATAGGAGAGAAAAGTCTGCTCCGCGGTGGGAGTTTGATATTGGGTCACTAGACGATGGTCTAATGACCCTGTTCGGCGTTTCCCGAATTCGAACAGTTAGGACAGTTCCTGGTAGTAAAACCCTCCTTGGAACATCGGCAACATTTCAGTTTTTTCTCAGGACAGTTCACTCTAGTATAACCTTTAGCTCTGCAATGCCAACAGACTATTTCCCTGGATTGGTTACGTGACGGCGTGTCAACAGTGTGCACAGTGCTTCGTTGGGAGGTGCGCTTATAAGCTAAGTTAGGTTCAGGAAAATTCGTGGAGGTAGGTGGTGGAGCAAATTTTTCTGTTCGGTACATGGTTTCTTCTACTTCAATTCCTAATTCGATGAGGTGGTCAATGCTCTCAATATTTTGCAATACAAGGGCTCGTTGTAAAGGAGGTAACATGTTCCTTCTGATCAGGGCCACTTGCTCACTCATAGGTAACGGTGGTCTAAGTTGACGAAACAAACTTTGCATGCGGGTTACATACAGACCAAAGCGTTCATCTGAACCTTGAGTACGTTTAGGGATTTCCCTTCGCAAGGCTGCCTCATGATCATGAGGAAGAAATGTTCTCCTCAACTGAGCTTCAAAATCGTTCCAGTCACGAAAAGTGTCTCTTCGGACCCTATACCAATCCATTGCATCTCCTTTCAGAAATTCTCCCATAGCTCTTAAAGCTATCAGTTGCTCCTTGGAAATATTTCTGGAAAGACATTTATCTTCCAGACTATCCAAAAATGAGTTTAGGCTTGTTCCACTTCTCAAAGCTGTTGAGTTGAGATACCGTTAGGTTCATCAAAACATGGGACAAGTTAGAGTTAGCCAAAGGAACTTGAGGTGGCTCTGTCCTTCGGTGTTGCAAAAAATCAGAGACTGGCTGGTATTCTCTTCGGTGAGGTATTTCTTCGGTATGCCTCTGTGGTAAAGAGTGGGAATAATGATGTGGTTCCGTACTGAACCTAGCTCTTTCAGTGGATAGGGTTTCGATCAATGGACCACGAGACTCCAAAACTGAAGGACGACTGATCGGTGAAAAGTCTGAAAAATGGGGTTGAGAAAAACACTCAGGTCTCATCGAAGAAACAGCAGGACCAGCAGGATAAAATCTATAATCAGATGCAGGGGCAGCACTATAATCAGGAGGGTACCGAAAACTAACTCGTCTACGCTCCACAGATGGATTTGGTTGAATTTAATAAACATTGAAAAAAAACAGACAGACTGGGTCTATAGTGGTCACGAGGAATTTCAACTGCTCGAAAAGGATCTTGAAATTGAAGCCTCTGAGAATAACCAGCACTGGGTAGAGGGTGTGAGATTTCCGGAATATTTCTTGGCTGCTCATTAAAATTACCAAACTCAATATTCCTGTTCTGTGCTGGAGGTAAGACTTCATCAACATTCTGGGGCTCAGGAGAATCACAAAGAAAAGGGTTGGTGTTGTTACGAGATCGCTCACTTTCAGCGGGTGAAGCTGATCCCTGCAAAGCTTGTGGGTGAGTAGCTGACTGTGTAGCTGAGTTATTTCTAATAGCTTGGCGTGAAGAAACAATAATTTGATGGTTTTGTCGTGCAGCTGAGTTGTTGGTAGCTGTATCTGAGTTTTTTGTAGCTGTAGCTGAGTAGCTATGTTGAATATATGATTGTGAAAAACCATTAATTCGTTGATTTTGTTGTGTAGCTGAGTTGTTGGTAGTTGTAGCTGAGTAGCTGTGTTGAGTAGCTGTGTTATTATGGTTAGCTAAGCTTAAAAAATCAGTTCTTGATACATTTGCTTGTGTATCTGAGTTGTTTGTAGCTGTAGCTGAGTAGCTGGATTGAGTATTTGGGTGTGAAGAACTATTAATTAGCTGATTTTGTTGTGTAACTGAGTTGTTGGTAGCTGTAGCTGAGTATCTGTGTTGAGTATCTGGGTTATTATGGTTAGCTAAACTCAAAAAGTTAGTTCTTGGTACATTTTATTGGGTAGCTGAGTTGTTGGTAGCTGTAGCTGATTGTTGGTAGCTGTAGCTGAGTGTGAAAAACCGATATTTTGGTGGTATGGCTGTGAAGCTGAGAAGCTGTGACTCCAAGGTCTATCATTGGTTCATCAGAAGCTGTGGTAGCTGGATGACTGACAACTTCAGAATGTGAACTATGCTCTTCTGTTGGTATCCCGGAAGATTCCTCGGAAAGATTTTCAAGCAGATCACCCAAAAAGTCCTGTGCACTACCAGCTAGGCCCAAGGTTGCTATGTTGTAAACGCCTTTCAATGCTCTCAACAATCCACAACACAAGTCCCTCAAACTATCTTTTCGTCTCGCTTGCTCTTCGGTATCTGGGTGAATTAAATTTATCCTTCCCCGAACATGAAATAATCTTGTGTGAATTCTATTAAATTCATTATCTCTGTTGTTTTTGTCAAATTCCTGTATACTCTCACCAAGCTCATCCAACTTTGCTCGACAAATAGCTAACTCTCGAATAGGATCAAAACAAACACGAGCTCTGGTGTTTCCAGAACTTTCTTCAGCAAAAACAGCCCTCAGCTGTGCCCTTTTGTCCCGAGCTGCAAAGTTTTTGATTTCCACTCCTCGGCTTTCCAGCTCATATGTGATCTCATCACTAAGTAAACGATTCACCTCCATATTCTCCTGAAGCACCAACGCACCAACACCAAATCAAACAAATATCCTGTCATTCAACCTCAAAAAGGTCAGGCTATGAAGTGTAACTGTTTCGGTTCAGGGAAAAAGTGACAAAAAAAACTTGCCAAAAACACTTGTTTTTGTAAGAGGCGAAAAACTAATTTAAAATAAGAAAAACACAATTTAGTCGCTGTTTACTGTGACAGCAAAAAACTACCAGAAACTAGTTTCGGGGTAAACGCTGCTTAAAAAAATAATCGCCGCTTGTAAAGAAAAATAACAAACAACTAACTTAAACTAACAATACACTTAAACACTAATTCGTTTACGAATTCTTTTCCGGATATATCTAGCCGACCTAGACTTCGAAGACTTTGACACATCAACACCCTTATATAAGAGAGAAATTATTGTGGAAACAAGCAAGGGGTAAAAATTTTTAAAAATATATTTTTGATTTACTATTAAGACTTTCTTTGGATTTACCATGCTTTGAAAAAAGAAAAAAATATATTTTTCGGATTTAACAACAAAATATATCTGATTGATGATGCTTTAAAAAATATTTCAATTTAATAAACATTGAAAAAAAACAAAAGTTTGGGATTTTCTTTGCTTTGAAAAAAAATATTTCGTTTCATTATGCTTTGAGAAAGAAAAACATTTATTTACTTTGCTTTGAAAAAAATACTTTTTAGAAAAATTTACATTTTGATTTACTATGGTTTGTAAACAAAAAAAAATTGTTTTGAAAAAAACATTCTTTTTCTGAGAAAAAAAAATCAATTTACTATGCTTTGCGAGAAGAAAAAAAATTGGATTGGCTATGATTTGAAAAAAATTATTTTTGAATTTATTTTGCTCAGTGAGAAAACATTTTTGATTTGCTTTACTCGGTAAAAAATTATTTTCTGGAATTTATTTTGCTCGGTAAGGACAAAAAAATAATTTACTTCACTCGGTAAGAAAAAAAAATAATTCTTAAATTTACTTTAATCGGTCAGAAAAAAAAATGTCTTTAATATACTTCACTCGGTGAGGAAAAAACAAACTTTGAATTTATATATTACGTTGTTTGGTAAGAAAATTTTTTTTTTAAACTACCTCACTCGGCATAGGAAAAAAATTGAAATTTACCCCAAAAAAAAAATTTTACATTAATTTTTAAAATGACTGGCTTGCTCTTAAAGAAAAATACCATTAAAAAAAAATTGCAAATGCAAACCCCCCCTTCGCTTTCTCAAAGCAAAAGAAAAAAGAGAATGCTATAAAATCACTCGCTTAGGAGTACAACAGGAAAGAACCTACCTCTATACAGCCTTGTAGTACTCTACTGCAACCTATCTTCTTTCTTGAAGCCAAAGTACCATGGTATTTCATTGCCAAGGCAACCCAACAACCAAAAACTTTTTTTAAAAAAACCAAAAAACGAAAAGTACACTTACTCCAAAGAACAGAGAACCACGTGGGCAGCCAGTGTTACATTAAAAAAAAACAAAATAGAAGAGATGACAACTTCCTATACTTTGGGTCCTATCGAGCCTTGCATTCTTGCCAACTTGAGTAAACACACGGTTGTGGGGCACTTAGCAATGAAACACTAGGTTATACAGTCTCAAAATATATTGTTGTAAAATAGTGTAAATCGCTTGTTGTAATCATAAAGGTTAGTAAAGGCATGCAATATTTGTAAAACGATAAGTGTAAATTTTAACAAATAAAATAGTTTTTAAAACTAATATTTTAGAGGTCTTTCTTCTTGTTTTTATGATTAATTTCAATGATGAAAAGTTCTTTTATCAAAGATGAAAAAGTTGAAATGGTTCTCATATTAAAAAAATGAAGTTGAAGCTTGTTTTGATAAGTTTTAATAGAATTTGATGAGTTTTTTGTTTATGAAGGTTTTTAAAGAGAAAAGGTTTGGACAGGGAAATATTCCTTATCTGTTTCCACATAGCTAGCCGATGACAGGTCTAAACATCACTGGAACAGGTACACAGGACTCATGACTGGATTAGGCATCTTAGGCTAGGGTAAAGCAGCACTCAGGATGGAAAGTCAAATGTATGGTGTTGAAAGTCTGCACTAGGACCACCCATGGCTGTGCACCGGAACCAAGCACCCTAGACAGATATAAAAACAACCTTCTAGAACAAGGGAGAACACCCTAACGTATCATTTATAACTAATTTCTAATAACGGACATGTATTTTACACAGGAAAAAAAATAAGAAGTAAAACAGTAACACAAAAAAAGTACTGTTTACTTATTGTACGGGGCATGCCTGAGGGGCAACACTCAAAGTACATACGCCAAAAAAGCATAAAAAAACATATAAGTCCACACTCTATTGTATAGTGGGTACCACGGACGATAAAACTACAAATTACTTAAAACGACAGAAAACAGTCTAATTTCTTACAAGGGCAAAAATAATCAAGGTACACACGCAGCAAATATTTACCTCAAATCATCCTGAGGCCGACATTCCGCATGGCAGGTAACCTAATACCTCCCAGGCTAACAGGGAGTTGACGTGAGGCCTCCTCAACTTGTAGCATAAAGAAAAATACAGAATCAAAAATAGTCAATGTTGAAATAAACTGGAGGGAAAACGCTTAAAAAAAATCGAAAATAATTACCATAGATCGGCTGATAAGCCACGGTCTAGCCGGCCATTTTCCGTATCCTATACGTTCAAAAAAACATCTTCAAAAATCGCCACCTCAAACGCCAAACACAGGCAACGGGCACTTCCACGAAGACTTTCTTCTTTTGATGGGACCTATGCGGATTCCGTCTACGACGATTTCACCTTGCAAAGGTCGCCATGGGCACGACTTCTTTTCGGTATTCTTGGAAAAGAAAATTCAAACGTGGCACTCAAAACGGTGCCGGAAAAGAAGTGTTTCCTTCCCTCCAGGAAATCTCAGACGCTAAAAAAGAAGCTTCCTGCGGGCAAACGATTGGTCAAAAACCTCAGAGGCGCGAAAACTACAGTCGAAAATCGCTTATCTTGATTACCATATTAGGTGATGCTGCTGAAAACGCATTACAATTGGGCGATCTTTCTGATATGGGCAAAAATCGACAGGGGCTGGGGTCCAAATTCTACTTTTCGAATGCGACAGGTTCAAGTCGGAAGTCTCTATTCATCAACCTAAGACAGACAAAGACAACGAAGCGGTATTGTCAGATTTCCTTCTGTATCAGCGGGATAGGGAGAGATCACGTGACGAACCGAAGTTAACAACAAGGCATTGGTTGCAGTAGTGAGCAAGAAAAGGACTTTATCTTTTTGGGAGAAACAATAAACAATAAGTGTAGACACTTGGTTTTCTCGAAAACGACTCAGCAGTAACGTAATGTGCAACTTTAAATCACAGTTATGTGACGTGAAGTTAGTCACTGTATACTTCCAGGATTTCGCCTATGACAATCTGGCAACGTCGTCCCAAACGTCACGGTCAGCTGGCGGTCGAATTTAATTTTGAAAAACCATAAAATGCCTAAAGAAAAACACGGATTTTCGCCAAGAAAAAGACCACTCTCCGGTACTCCAAGCCTTCCTAAATAATCCAGGTGAGTCACAGTTTCCTTCCGTGTAGGTAACATACGGATCCTTTACTGTTTGTTTACCTCTTTAGAACGATTATAAACCTCCTTTATTTCGAATTTCTTATACTTTTAGGCCTGTCTCGAGTCGTATGAGGACAGATGATCGCCTCGTTTGAATAAATAAACTGAATATCTATCAAAATTTAACCTGTTAAAGTCTGCACAGCCTATCGTATAAACCACAGGAAATATGGACCCTACAGACCAACAATGCACACAGAGACAAGCAAGACGGTCCACACTTGATATGGCTAGGCTGTACGAGGTTGGGCAATGCCCTTTAAGGAATTCACGCATACTTGAAACCAAAATAAAACCAACAGGTGAGTGTTGTGTCAACTGACGACAAAGGTATATTAATTTTGTAATATCAATACCATATGATTGGTGACAACCTTGGTCCTGTTATTTTTAGGACTTATTGGACCCCCTAAAGCCTGACATGTGCAAATTGGGGACCGATCAGTAACAGAAACTGCCAACCACCGACACATTACTAGTGACAAGAATCTACCACTCAACAAATGAACCGACACTAGTTTCTAGTAAGTATAAGACCGCTAAGTCTCTCTTTGTTTGACACGGTTTATAAAACTAACCTTTATTATCTACTTTATTTTCGGGTGTTAAGTAGTTGACAGAAGGAGAATTTGATATAATCAATAAAAAAACAACTTACTGCAGAGCCAGAGCAACCTTTCTTGGACTGGTTAAATTATACAAGAAAAATACGAAGTTTCATTGAACTGTAGACTGTATATCATTAGTTAATATAAAAGAAAGATGGATGTTGTCATGTTATTTTTGGAAAACACATGATTTGCCACAGTAATTAAATTTATTGGTTTATTAGAAAGGGTTCAATGGTGTTTTATTTGAAATATTGAGGTTTGCTTTGTTTTGAAAAAAAAAGTTAAACAGAGTAAAATGCCTCCACATAAAATAATCATAATTCTAGTATAATTCAACCTCAGTCCAACAGTAAATATTTTTTTTCCAGCGCATTCGCCATAAAATAGTAGGATATAGAATAAACAAAATGCTGAGACATATAGTAAAGATTTTGCCAGGGTATTAGAAGGGTGTTTTGAAGAATTATTTTTTCCTAAGGGATATTGTTAGGGAAATATTGAACCGTAACTTTTTCCAAAAAAGCACTTGAGGTTCTCTCCGGCACACACTACTTAATAAGTTTTTGCAATTTTTATACACAAATCTTTAAAAACCAAACAAAAATTTAAAAAAAAAACTAAAATTTTGTTGATAAAAAGCGTTTAGAGTACCCAGGTGACGTTTCTATATTGCGGCCAGACAAATGTTGGGCTGATCTGTAAGTATAGGCGCCTTGAATACAAATAAGGTGTTTCTCCATGTTTTTAAAAGCAAACCAGAGAATTTGCACAATTGGCATCGTCGCCATGTCTGTCGCAACTGTGGTAATCATAATGTCTCTATTTTAGTTATACCTTTATGGAGGCTACCCTCATTAAATCCACAAGCATAGTTACTAAATGGATTGACGTAGTTAACAATAAGTAACCTCATTTCGCCACACCAGCGACCATGCAACTAGTTCCAGCCTTCCTCGAATTGTTCATAAAATTATTTTTATTTTTTTTACCTCATGAACTGGGTGCTTTTTCGTCTAACCTAATTTTAAGGTTAGAAATGTTTTTGTTTCAATGTTGATATATTTTAATTAAATTACATATTATGTTACAAATACGATGTAAACACAAGGATTTTTAAGTATAACTAGTGTCAAGTGTCACTAAAGTGATTTTTTTTTATAGTAAACCATTTGTTTTCAGTTAAGCCTTAATTTTTTCAAATTCCTTTCTGCTGTGTGATGTGAGAGAAAACATTATCTTTTGGTTATGACGACTAAAATCTTATTTCTTGATTTATAGGGTTTACATTTTACCATCTTAAGATCAAGGTCTTACTAAATAGATAAAGATAGTTAAAATTTAACTAAATAGTATAAAGAGGCTCTCTAAAAACTCTCTGAAAATTCCAATTAAACGTATCCATCCCATTTTGCTCACCTAGACGAAAAGCTGTCGGCGCGTAATACTTTGATGCTTGATTAGTTCAAAAATTCTACGACTGAATTTTTTTTTTACCTGAGCAAAACTGAAAATTACACTGGAAACGTTTGGTAACGTTTCGCGCCGTTCTTGGAACGTCTCTTGGGTTCTGAAGGGACCTTTCCGAAACTTTCCAGGAACGTTTTATATTGTTGGGAAATTATGTGAGTAGTGTGAAAATAAAATCACAAATCACAAAATAGCTGCCAAAATACTTTGAAATAATTAAATACTTACTTAAAATAGACTGCAAGGTCCGTAGACAATATAGCTTCCTCCAATACCCTGATAACCCTAGAGTACTCTTCTGGTGAAAGATTAGATAACACTTGGTTTCCTGGCGAATTAAGGATCATGATGCATTGGTCGAAATGGTGGTGCTCCATGGTGGAAGTGCCGTACAGCTGGGCCAATGGCGAAGAGGCTCTAAAAATTTATATTGTACTCAATTTGTCTTTTTCTTTTCTTTTATTTTCTTTTAAATAATGAAGAATTTAGAATTACTTAAATTCTCTCTAAAATGTTTTTGATTTTGGCACAACAACACAATAATTAAATATGTGTACCTATTTTAAAACGCATTTACTTCAATCAAAGCAATACCTTTGGGTAGTTTTAACCGTACTTTTTCTCGAAACTTAATTAAGAAGGTATAAATTTGGTCTTGAAATGGACAACCACACCAGCAAACTAATTTTTCGTACTTCAGGGGCTAAAGTAAAAATCAACATAAACAAGTGTTTTTTTTAAATTAAAAACAATGTAATATTAAAATATAACACAATATTACATCTATATCAATATAATGGTCAAGCCATGATGGTAATTTAAGCTTAAAATATTTTAGCATAATTTAAGGGGTAACGTTTTTGATGAAGCAATTTTTTACTACGTTTTTCACATTTTTATGCCATGATATTGCTCACATTTTATAGCTTTCTTTCCCAAGTTTCGATTTCTAGAATAAAACACTCAAATTATTCAAGTTTTCACTGTTTTTTAGGCGTTCAAGAAAAGTACTGCCAAAAAACATTTTTTCTCTGTTAAAATGAAAAATATTTAGACAGAGAGGGCAGAATTTTAGAGGTAGATGGAGATATAATTTAGTGACGTGCAAAAATGTTTAAGGTTGTTGAGGAGAGAGAGATGATATAATTTAAGGCAAATGTTTACTAAAAATTTCTGTTATGTCATCTGTTTGTCATCTTGAGTGGTGTCGTGATTTTTAAGTAAAAGTAGTAAAAATTGTACTAATTTTTCCAAGAGTAAAGTGTGTAAAACATAAGCTGTTATTAAATTCTTTTAATCAAAGTTCTTTAGTCTTTAAATTAACCGTGTCCTACTAAAGTGTATTTTAGCACATCTAAAAATAATTTAACAGGTATTTAAGAAAATTATTTTAAGGGTCATCATGGCTTGACCATTACCTACATAAATATGACTTACTTGAGAAAAGTGGATTTCTTGTCCGTGAAAAATAAATAAAAAGAAAGGTTCGTGGCATCGGACGCACATTTTGCTTTTTAATTCATTACGACCAAGTCTCCAAGATCTAAAATGTGCGTCCGATGCCACGAACTTTTATTTTTATTATCTACTTGTTGCAATAATTGTCATTAATGGTAGCTCCTTGTTTTGCATTACTAGTTTCTCCCTAATCATAGAGCAGTGGAACCATAAATTCGACAAATTGAATGTCTTTAATTTTGTAAAAAAATATTTAAGAACAACATTCTTATTGAGGTTTTAGGTTTAGCGACACGATTTACGCAAAAAAAATTAGTTGTCAACTAAGCTTGCATTTGTTACACCACAAATACGTTGGCAACAAAATCTTACGCACACTTTTCGAATATAGTCCGAATTGTCTACCACCCGACATTATTTTGACATTTTGTTTTTGATTCAAAATTCTTAATTTTCTTGATATTCTTTTGTAAAAAATTATACAGAAGTGCAAACAATAATATATAAACCCTTGGACTAAAGTGTCTTTTTATCCCTCGGCAAATTATATCCCTCCCTTCGGTCGGGCTACAAACTTTTCGCATCGGGATAAAAAGATACACTTTATTAATTACTTTTTCTGTCGGTCGAAAACTAAACACCCTTTCCACATATATAAAAAAATATTTTAAAGTGTTCTTTGGTACGTACCACAAAATATTCCCTTATTCATAAGGTCTTGAAATGAAAGAAACCCACTGTTTTTTAAAACAAAATGAATTTTGATTTTTCGTAAAACAAAAGGCCGGATTTTAATTATTTCTGCATGTGTTACTTAAGAAAGTGTCTTTCAAGGGGAAAATAAAAACCTTTTTAATTTTAAGTAGTCTCAAAAATGGTACAATATGGTACCACTGGTGTTACCAAACCAATTATTTAACCAATCAAAGTGATATATGCTTTTAGGCTAATTTGAGGTCGAATATGGGAACATTTCGAGTATTAAACTTTAATAGGTTAAATCAAGCGCGGATTTCGAAGGGGGAGGGTAGGGTAATTAACCCTTCCCCCTGAACTTAAATTTTTAACAAAAAACATTCAAAAAAATTATGATGATGTAATTTTCTCAAAAAATTTCGCCTGCTGCGCTATAAAACATTTTTGACGATTTTAAGGTAAATAAACTCAAATCTGATTACCTCCCCCCATTCTCTAGATTTGAGACCAGGTCCTGGGTTAAATATAGGTAGATGCAGGGTGTTCATTTATTTGTCACAGAAAGTTAAATCAAAAAGAAAATTGACAGTTTCAGTTTTTTTGTAATTAATCCGGTGCCCATAAGGTACTTTTTTTTAATGAAATACGCTATATATTTTTACAAACTTAGATAGATCTATTCTTTCTGATTTCGAAAATATATAATACTTTGCCTTTGTCTTCAATGTTCATGGAATTAATTGATAAAAACGTTGCCATTAGGGTAATGTGTTGAGCAAAGAACCACCCAAACTAATTTCCTTGTCTAGCACATTGCACTTACGGAAGATAAACCCAACATATTATATGTAAATATATAGGGTGTTCCATTGTGTGTAACGGAAGATTGATAAAAAAAACTGAAACTGTGAAAGAAATCTACATAATTTCATAAGCAATTTCAGGGTTTGGTTGCTCAAGTCCATTTTTCATGAGCAAAGAAGCTTTTTGAAATATTTCCTATATTCCGTAAAAACTAAGGGGGTTTTTAGTTTTTTTGCAGGTTCAATAAACATTAATAAATCTTTTGTTTTTAGCTATCCGCACCCAGTATGGAGGCTATTGGGATCGTCAAAAAATAGTTATACTGAATACAAAATTTTGTCAAGGTGTCTGTCTGTAACACGATTACTCAAAAACCGCTTAACTGATTTTTATCTTTGGCACAAAAATTCTTTGTCACCAGACGCAAAGCTGGTTAGTTTTTGATGGGGGTGGGGCGTTGGGCGTTTAGTTCGATAGTAGACGTTCATTTGTCCCACACATTGAAAACATTGTTAATAAAGAAATGCAGAGCTTGGACTTGATATCGCGAAATAGTGTAAATCTATCACCTTACTGCTACAAATTACTCTTTGCTTGAGTACGCATCAATGATATAGTCCCCACACTGAGAAAAATGAGCTTATTAGGAACTTTAGTCAGGGGTTTTTTAATAAAAATGACTATATTTCTTCTCCGCCAAAATTTTATGTGCGCAACTGTACTCGATTTTAGACATTTGCCATAAAGATAAGTTAAATAATACTTTTCGTGCATAGAGAGGTATCACTTCTAAAAATCGGACAAGAAGTAATAGAGCCCGACGCCAACGAAGTAAGTGGTGTTTTAACCCTTTGTAAAATATAGGTCTAAAAACCTCTAGTTCTTCTTCTACTAGGGATTTGTTAAATCTCATCGTTCGATTATTTAGATTTTGAGCTCTGCTGGAAGCTAAGGCTCTGGCATATATTCTCTGTCTGTCAAATTTGACATTTTATAAAAATCCGTAATGCTTTTGAAGCTCAGATACTTTTCACTCCTTCCTGCCAAACTTTTTTGTAAGCCAATGTACCTGTTTTTAATTGTACGGAAAGCCACCTCTTTTCAGTGTATAAGGAGGTATCATTCGTAAAAGTCGGACAAGAACTAAAAAAGGCTTGCTCCAAGAAAGAAGTGCTTTTTTTTAAATCTGTGTAAAATAGATAAAATGCAGAATATTTTTATTTTGCTGTTTTTTCAACTTATCCGACTTTGTTATTTTATATAGTTTTCAAAAAATTGTAATAAAAAGCAACAAATAACTTTTTAAGTTACTTTTTGGTTTATCTATTTTAAAGCAATTCTTTCGTTGATCAAAGCTTTTTTAGTTCTTGTCCGATTTTTATGAATATACCTCATTGTGCACTGAACAGACGTGGCTTTCCGGACAATTGAAATCAGGTACATTGGCTTACAAAAAAGTTTGGTAGAAAGGAGTGAAAACTATCTAAGGTTCAAAAGCATGCGCCATTACGGATTTTGATAAAAAGCCTTTGAACCCCAATGGCTGCGAACTAGCCTCAAAAAGGTCTGCGCTGTGTCTGACATATTCCTGTTCCGCCACCTCCTATGACCATCTCATGGTCCAGGGTGCGTACAGGTTTGCTAAACAGACAACTACCTGAAGGTAGGTGCTGCCCTTTTCCCCTGTGTTCTGCAGATGTTTATATGTATTGACTTTTTGTTAAATTATTTAGATAAGCTTAGTATTAAAACATGTGTATAAATACACCTTTTTAGCTGTAAGTTTAAAGAAATTTTAGGCCTAAAATGCTACATAGGTACTCATTTTAGCGCTTGTAGACAAATATTTGTCGACGACTTTTTTTATCTACTGCTTCTTAAATAAGTTTACCTATTCAGTTTGGTCCGACTTTAACCACAGTGTAATATAGTCAAACTGTGCTTTAACCATAACGCTGTGAAAGTTTTCCTCGTATTTTTTTGAAATTCATTACTGCACTTTTAATATATTTTGGTTTTACACATAACTAGCATTAAGTTAATCTTTTAATCATGAAAATACCGTAAAAATTAGCCTTTTTAATCGATTTGATCACACGAAGTAAACAAGCAAGCCAATTTTTTCTGATTTAAGCAGTGTTATCACATTTTTATCTACTATTTCTATCTACTTTTACAAATCTAGAGTGTATTTATCACAATTTGTAATCAAGGTGGTCATGCTCGCCTTTTCCAGTTTAGACTATATTAATTAGGCCTGGCAGTTCGTTATGGCAGCTTATTATATTTATTATGTCGCAGAGCTAGCGTGGATTCGGTTTATTTTTAATTAAGTTAATAAGACATTATTTATCACTTTTCAAAAATAACCAAAATTTTATTTATCAACAACTGATCTAGCAAGCTTGGTGGGCTTCAGTCAAAACCCTACGTTTTGACAGAAGACGAGTAGGAAACAAAAACATACATTGATTTGTTTTTACAATTTTAATAGAAAAATAGAACCTGAAAACTTCCGCGAAACCAGGAAAATTATCAAAAAAAGTAATCCGCTCAAAAATTATCGTTATAAAATACCTGGCGGTGGTATTGAAAAACCTAGGTGTCTCAAAGTTTTAATATCCCAAACGGGTCTCCAAAAATGGGTACATAAATTAAAATGATCCTACCTTATTCGTATATATTTTTTTTAACGACTACCTATCAACGGACTACGTGGTTGCTAAGTCTATTTAAAAATCTAAAGCGTAGATGTTCACTCAGTAGGGTGGAGCGACAGCATAGGTGAGGATTTATTATTGTTAGAAAATGAAGTCTCCTGACCGTGCAATAGCTGTGGTATAAAAGATTTTGGGTAGTAAAAAAAATACGATTTCCCCCTCCACCGCCACAGCCAACTTATAAATCTAGAAATATATTTTTTTTATTATATTGCCTTAGCGTCGCTTAGCTGCATTAAGAAAAAAGTATTGTTTCTTTACATATAATTTTTTTTACGATTACCCCCTTCACCGCCACGAGGCAAAATAATAAAGACACATTTTTTAAAAAGTATGTCTTATCATTTAAAAAATCTGACCTATATTGATTCATGTTAAAAACTACATTATTAATTCAAAAACACAAAACTAATTGACAAATAATTCATTACAATAATAAAAACAGATAAAAAATAATAATAAGAAAATAATAAGAAATAATCGCGTAAAAAATAAAAATTATTTAGTTTTAAAATATTTATTTGATTCAAATTTGGGCATTAATGTTCTTGACTTTAATTTGCTTTTGGATGCTTTAGTTACGACCTTTACTGCCCGTTTTACCGCTTGGGTATGACAGGGGTAGTTTTTAAATTGAGATAAAGACGAAGCTTCTGGGTTTTCTTTATTTGTTCAACTGTCAGCTTAGTGGTTATCGGCGGTTCATTATATTGTACATCTTGCCAATTCATTAATACAAAGTAGTCGCTGGCGTCAAAATTTAGAGCCGGATTGGTAAAAAATCGGATATCCTGCATAGCAAGTAGTATATTTTCTGGATGTGCAAAGAACCCATTTCGATTTATAACTTTATAAGCCACTTGATTAAGTTCATTTGGCAAGTAATCACAGAGTTTAATCATCCTATATACATGTTTTGCACCATAAACGCAAGAAGGATTTGTTTTGATATAAAACCACATTGGTGCGTAGACTTTCATGATAAAAAACTCTGTTGGCTTTAGTCAACCAGCGGGAGTGAACTAATTTGCCAGGATCACGTTTTGACAGTCTATCGGAGCAATTTCCACTTATTATTGAAACACATATATCATATAAATATCTTTGTCCTGTGCTCAATTCTATATCATTAATATTAGGTAACTCAGAGTCTATTTCAGAAAATTTCACAATGGGCAGTTTTTCGCAGCAACTCAAAAGTTTTCCAATAGGACCGTTAAACGCCCTAGGACCAGATGTTTCGCCATCAAGATGTAATAAAAGATGTCGCAACGGAAGTTCGTTAGCATGCAACATGCAAACGAACCATTGCAGAGGATGATTTAGCTTTCTTTCTAATCTGGTGATTATTCCATTTTTATTTCCTACATTTGTATTAGTTCCGCCACAGTCGATAACCTGCAAGTCGTCCAGTGGAATAGAATGATTTTCAAAAAATTTAATCATAGCTTCTAATATACTTAAAGCAAATCCAGAAGTGGGGGGATATGTGATCAATATATTTTGATCCAGGTTCTTCTACAAAATAACATGTTCTTCCACTTTTGTCCTTTTTATACCTTCTGTAAAAATGAGCGTCTTGTCTTTTTGTCCGTCAAAATAAAGGCCTTCCAAGATTATCGCCTGAGAACTTCACTGTAGTTCATTTCTATTTTTTTGTCTTGCTCTTCTTATTTTGTGACGATCAATAATACTCCGAGCAGATTCTTCACCTATTATACCATAGTCTTTGAGTACAGCCGACGCTATGGCAGCTCATGCTCTATAGGAAACAGCATAACGGTCTAGTATTTCTGCCAAAGAAATGGGTTTGAAATTTTTACCATCAATTATTCCTGAAGTACTTGGTTCATTTAAAGGAGGTTGTGTGTCAGAAGGTAGTATGGGTAGAACATCATCGTTATTCTGATTTGTTTTCTTATTTAAATTACTTGAAGATATATTTGATTCCCGGTATTCTAATGCACGATTCAACAGCATATCATCTTCTGCTTGCTTCCTGCTCTCCTTCTTTGCTTCTTGACGAGTTGTTTTATAATCTAGTGAACCAATTATCATCTTTCTAGATATTCTTTGATATTCACGAAACTGACGTTCTTTTATAGGAACCTGAAAGATTACATTTTTTACACAAAATCAGACAAAAAATATATATTTACATATAATATAAGAAGTGCAACGCAAATTACTGATTATTTTATTTTATAAACCAAATTCTCGAAATGTCACGTTTTGCTATATAAGGTATAGGTTTGACTGAATGACGCGAAAAATGTTTTCAACAAGGCACGTTACTTCAGTAACAAACACGTAAATAACCAAATTTAATTGTTGAAATATAGATTTTCTTATACATATTAAATAACCTACCTTTCTTTGTTTTATACAGGAACATTCACGAAAAACGTGGCATTTGCAGGCTGCAATATCAAATAATTTCTGACTGCTGACTTTGAAACTGTTCAATTTTAATTTATAGGAAAGAACATCTTTTCGCTGCAAGTACGGCTTCAGCAAATCCTTGCGTTTTTTTTGGTAGCTTTTAATTAGAGCTACAATTCTTTGAGGACTTAAAACAGGAATTGATGCATTTTTCCAAATTTCTTCAACTCTTTGAGCTACGATTTCTACTACCTCAAATACAAGGATATTTGGTTGGTTGTTCTAGACATTTTATAGATAACACTCAACCTCAACAACAGTCAAAAAACCACTAATCTTGCAAATACTTGTAATATAAACAAATCGAGAAAAATAATGTGCAGGTGTTTCATCTGAAACAGAAAGAGGGGAAAACCCAGCGAGGTAACAAAGGCCACTATGTTTTACAGGCAAGGGCAATAACCCAATATCTTTTGGGGATAAAAAATCACGTTTCTGTTTTATGATTTTGCAAAATACTTACCTGAATAAAAGAAACAGTTTTGGTAAATAACTTTTTGCTTTAATGTTTACTTTCCACCGCCACAACGAGAAAATGTGAAAAATAAAACTAAAGGGCTTGGGGAGGTGGAAGAGGGTTTGATTTTTTTTTAATTTTTATATGATTATTTAAAAACGCCCCATACTTTCCAGAATCAGGCGTACTAAATATATAATTTTCGTTTTTTCGCTCCACCCCCTAATGTTCAGGAACCTCTTCAGAGAGTTAAAATTCATCGCGGGCAGTCGCAGTAGGTATTAGGAGCTGTTTAAGTTAAGCAGAACTTCTACCAGGGAGAGATAACCAAAATTAGTCATTTACTCCGTAAGTATAAGACGAAAATTTATAGAAAATATTTCTACAGGGTAATATGGCGACCTGATAAAAGAGTTCTGATCATTTTCGCTGGAAGTTTATCCCCCCGTGCAAGTCATCGTATCACATTAATTATGTTGCCCGGCTTCCGACAAAAATACGTAAATTCAAATCAAAAATGGAAATAGGACTATAAAGGTCGTAGTAAATCTCAAACCTCTCAAAAAAAAATATATTTTTTAACCGCAAATCACTCCAGATCAGCTCAAGCAATCCTCAATAGTGGAGTTAAAACTTCTACAACTTTAGAGTGTCCTTGGGAGATAATAAAGTTCGATCAATCGGTCAACATGGCATATTTACTAGCATCGCAGAAACACATTGAGTTGTCGGTACCAAAAGATTTAAGAAGGGGAAAAGTACAGTGGTACTGGTTAATCTTAGGTAAGTAAAATGTTTCGTTCAAAAAGTGCAAAAAAAAGGACAAAATAAAGATACAAGCAGTAGGGATATTTGCTGTGATTTGAGATTGTGCTGTACTGGGTAAAACGAGTGTTAGCACTTATTTTTATTAGACCATGGATTATCGGTGTGGAAAAGTACTTGGGAAAACAGGTAACCGATTTAAATTATTAGTAAATTTTTGGGGTTTCAAAAAGTGAACCGTTACACACCCTCTCTCCCTGGGGAAAAATATTTTACAAAGGGAAACATTTTTAGATAAAATAATTCTAGTACACCTAAAACTAAAGTCAAATCCGGGATTTTTGAGTCTATATTTGGGTACCAAATGTGCGTTCGCAGGTAAAGCTTTCTAAGCTTCAATAATTATCGAAACCACGACCCTGATTAATGTTTACAATCTCACTTTTTTTTACCAAGAACCAAAAAAAAATTATTACAGAGACCAACTTTCATACATTTTCAAACATCAACATTCACTGCCACATTCACGCTCACACTCACATCAACTAGAAATGACCTTAGTCCTGAAAGTCATCTTGATTTAGATCTTTTACATGGCACTTTCTACTCAACAATTTATTATTTTCGTCTGCAAGCTTGTAGACTAATTTACCGAAAACTTCTTTAATTATAGATAACGTGGTGCTAACTTCAAGGAGAAATTATTCACCTTATTGGAAAGGACATAATTCCGCTTCCAAACCTTATCACCTACACCATAAACATCTGCATCTCTTTTCCTTAAATTATGTTGTCTTTAGATTTTAACATATGCCTCATTTGGCTCAGTTAAGTTTGCCCCCCCCAGATCGATTTTCTCAAAAATTTTTATGCAAAAATTTTGCACACATTTTGCACAATTTTGCACACCACAAATCAAATTTTGCACACCTTCCTACGAGAAACTACAGCCCATTTTCTGTGGGGGGGGGGCAAACTTGACGTTGCCCCCCCCAGTCAATATTTTTCAAAAATTATGATGTCATTTGAAAGGTCTTATTTTGCACAATTTTGCACACCCATTTTAAAATTTTGCACACCTCCCTGTAACCCACACGAAGGTTCTGAAAATATCAAGTTTGCCCCCTCCAGTCAATATTTTTCAAAAAGTTTGGTGTCGTTAGAAAGGTCTTATTTTGCACAATTTTGCACACCCATTTTAAAATTTTGCACACCTCTCTGTAACCCACACGAGGGTTCTGAAAATATCAAGTTTGCCCCCCCCAGTCAATATTTTTCAAAAAGTTTGGTGCCGTTAGAAAGGTCTCATTTTGCACAATTTTGCACACCCATTTTAAAATTTTGCACACCTCCCTGTAACCCATAAGAGGGTTCTGAAAATATCAAGTTTGCCACCCCCAGTCAACATTTTAAAAAAAATTTGGTGGCGTTAGAAAGGTCTTATTTTGCACAATTTTGCACACCCATTTTAAAATTTTGCACACCTCCCTGTAACCCACACGAGGGTTCTGAAAATATCAAGTTTGCCCCCCCCCCAGTCAATATTTTTCCAAAAGTTTGGTGTCGTTAGAAAGGTCTTATTTTGCACAATTTTGCACACCCATTTTAAAATTTTGCACACCTCCCTGAAACCTACACGAGGATTTTGAAAATAGCCCCCCAGTCAATATTTTTTAAAAATTTTGGAGTCATTATAAAGGTCTAATTTTGCATCATTTTGTACACCCATTTTAAAATTTTGCACACCTTCCTCTAACCCACACGAAGATTCTGAAAATATCAAGTTTGCCCCCCCCCCACCGAAATTTTGTGTCATTCGAAAAGTCTATTTTGCGCAATTTTGCACACCCTTCAGTACCCCACAAGAGCGTTCTCAAAAAAGTTTGCCCTCCCCCAGTTAATATTTTTCAAAAAATTTATGTCATTCGAGAAGCCTAATTTTGCACAACTATTTTTAAATTTTGCACACTTCCCATGCCGTTTTCTTTTTGTGGCGTTTACGGTTAAACTTGGTCCTAAAATTTCCCAGAAGTATAAGCAAACGAAGGAGACCTCGATTTTGTAATATCTTTGAATATTGTTTAAATTTACAGATAATTGTTTATGTTTACATTTGTATATAATCAAAAGTTTTCAATTTTTATGAATTTCCGGATTATACTTAAATTTTCATATCAAAAATGAACAGAAAAAATCGATGTAGACAGCGCATCCTGTCATGTTCGATGCCTTGAGAATCGGAACCAGCCTATTTTGCCGGTTCAGAATGGTTGCGGTTCTCAAGGTATGGATCTTCACAGGATGAAACCCAATTCTTTACTGATTTGTTGTCTGTCTGTCTGTCCGTCGCCTCGATATGCGCCACTGTAACTCAAAAACTCCTGCACCGATCATAACGAAATTTTACACAACGATTACGTGTATTGACGCACGGAGCCCTATTGTTTTTGAACTTTCCTCCATTTCTCCCTTCGGAACTACCCCCAAAATACCTCATCCCTAAAAAAATCTTAAGACGTATCTCTATCTTGTCGGCCAATTAACCAAGTACACTTTTAAATTTATGGCGAATGCATGACATCTCCAGCTGATCGAAATGACACGTTTTTGTTGATAGAGCAACGTCTTGGGTGAAAACTACGTAACGTCACGTCTTCTTACGTGTTATCCTGACACGTATTGCAGGACAGGGTACCTATTCTTCAGTTTCGAGAGAACACTCCTATAGGAATGCTCACATTAGTGATTTGGACCAATAGGATAGTTTGACTGCTTGCACTAGCCATCCGATATCAGTCGAGCACCGCCGGACATTACCGGGCTACCGCATATCAAGAGAACTCTCCTACAACTTACATCTGCTGGTTATGGGGAAGAGAGCGGGTTCTCCTGCGCGGGCGCCGTGGAGCTTTTCAGCTTATCGAACGTTTCGTAACCGCATTGGGGCTTGCTTAATGGTTGAAATAAAGGATGTGATCGTTCCTACACGAAAGTTTCTCTCGAAACTGAAGAATGGGTATCCAGGGGTACTTTGATCAGCTGGAGCTGTCTCGCATTCCCCATATATTTAAAACTGTACATGGTTGATTGGTCCACTCGACAGAGATACGTCTTAGGATAGTGTTAACTTTGATAATTGGCTTTAAGAGTCTAATAAAATAAAAACGTTAATTTTAAGTTCCATAAAAGTCTTTGTCACGCAAGTTAGTGGAAAGTAAGTAAATCGTATTTGCGTGTTGTTGCACTTCAAATAGTAAACTTCGTTGATAGATAAAATAAACACCTTCTTTTAAAAAAACGACGCTTTGTTTTCTTTCAGATCTTTCTACTTTCCCGCACGCATATTTTACTTCAATAATAAACCAAAATAAAAGTTATATATATAATACTTACGGGACCGTGGAGTTAATAGGAGTACGCCCTAATTCACTCCATGATTCCGTAAGCTTGTTTTTATACAACCTACACTTTTTTAACCTGTATAGTTAACTTATAAAAAAAAAACAGAATTTTTTTCACGCCCAGACGTTTTCGTGCTTCTCGTCCATCAAATTCATTTCTTCCACAAATACACACTGCAAAGTGTAAAGACAAGATGACCAAGGTCCAAGAAACGTCAAAATTTGGTGCAGAACACCCAAAAATTTAGGTAGGTCCATTTGGGGAGTGAAGGATGAGGAAACTCTCACTTTCTATGAAGCTCTTACCGAAAATGACTAAGAACGCCTATAACGCCGCATTTCTATCTTTCTCTTTTACATGTCAAGAATACCAAAGGCTTATCAAATTTCTAGAGGGCTGCACTTACCCATTTTGGGGCAAGTTTCACCCGAGGTCGAACGCACCTCCGATTTCATGGGTGCGTCCGAAAATTTTCATCTGGATAATGGTGGGATCACACCTTGCTATTTGCGGACAGCGGCTACGGTAATGACGCCCACCTTGATTTTGCAGTTCACACCACGCGTTTGGCGTCTTGGTGTGTCATTAACTAGGTTTACATCAAAAAATTCCGTCCGTCAATAATTATAATTAGAAGAAGTCGTTTAATTATTTCTACACATGAACATTTTAGACATTTTGTTTTTGTATTTCATGCACTTAAAATGGCAAATAAGAAAAAAATTATTATTCCTTTTATAGATCGAAAAAAAAATCAAATCGAATTCAAAATATATGTCATGTAAATTTGACTCAATTCTCAACCCAAAGACGGAAACAACGCCTGCTGCAAATGGGATGACACCAATAGGTAGAAAGTTAAAGTTCCATTCATACTTAAGATCTTTGTTTAATTGGTCAGTGTTTTTGTCTCTTTCCTTATTATTATTGTTACTTCTGCGACTGCGCAGTTCCATAACAGAGTTCGGAATTTCCGGAGGAATTACTTTATGGTTATCGTTATTTAATTTTTTTCGTAATATTTTTGGAAAATTGATTGATGAGGTACGTATCATCGACTACAAAAAGTAAAAAGTAAGTAAGAACGTTAGGTTATATTTACCGATAACCACAAAGTAATTGCGTAAACTGAGAGGTAGTGCACTTATTACGTAACCCTTATTTTGTCCAATTTTGACCCCAACCCGCGACCCCCTATATAACGCTTTGTAACGTTTGGGACTACTCCAGTCTAAAATAACAAAACGTTTTGCTGCCAGAGACCCCCTCTTTTTTTTTTTTTCACTCGAAAAATTCAAAAAGTTGTTTTATTTCACAATAATAATTTAAAAATTGCGTTACGTAAACCCCGCTCACCCCTACATAACCCCTATAAGCGTTACGCCTAGTTGCCACCTATGCGTGCTCACCCTGACATTAAAAACGCATCACGCGACACTTTTAAAAAATCGGCAAATGCATGGCTGATCACGTGATGCATTTTTAGAGTCAGGGTGGGCACGCATAGGTGAGAACCAGGCGTTACGTAATGTTATGTATTTTAAATAGAGGCGTTCACATTGACTTTCCTGCCGAAATGGAACGCCACCATTTAAAATACACGTTGCAAACTTCGGAAATTTCACCCGAAGTCATTCTGAATCATGAACACAAATAAAACTAGGCATTGCTAAGCGACATTTCAATATATTACATAAAAGGCCTTTGCGCGTGGTAGGTGTAGGTACACACGCATTCCTCTTTACGGCACGTACAACCTCCCGCCTCCCGCGGATACCTGTCCCGAATTCAGATATAGATGCATATACCTACCTACTAGTTTCTGGAGCTGTTTTATTTTTGTAGCGGTTACGGTTAACCTTGGTTTTAAAATTTCCCAGAAGTATAAGCAAAATAAGGAGACCTCGATTGTGTA
Organism: Oxystoma pomonae; assembly: GCA_963921995.1. Taxonomy (NCBI): domain Eukaryota; kingdom Metazoa; phylum Arthropoda; class Insecta; order Coleoptera; family Brentidae; genus Oxystoma; species Oxystoma pomonae. The sequence goes on along the minus strand of OY998168.1, from coordinate 62,232,133 downwards.
ATATCTTCGAATATTGTTTAAATTTACATATAATTGCTTATGCTTACATATATGTGTCTATAATCAAAAGTTTTTAATTTTTATGAATTTCCGGATTATACTTAATTTTTCACATGCTATGACATCATCTAACAAATGGACGTAGATAGCACATCCTGTGAAGATCCATACCTTGAGAACCGCAACCATTCTGAACCGGCAAAATAGGCTGGTTCCGATTCTCAAGGCATCGAACATGACATTTTTGATATGAAAATTTAAGTATAATCCGGAAATTCATAAAAATTATCTGTAAATTTAAACAATATTCAAAGATATTACACAATCGAGGTCTCCTTCGTTTGCTTATACTTCTGGGAAATTTTAGGACCAAGTTTAACCGTAAACGCCACAAAAAGAAAACGGCATGGGAAGTGTGCAAAATTTAAAAATAGTTGTGCAAAATTAGGCTTCTCGAATGACATAAATTTTTTGAAAAATATTAACTGGGGGGGGCAAACTTTTTTGAGAACGCTTGTGGGGTACTGAAGGGTGTGCAAAATTGCGCAAAATAGACTTTTTGAATGACACAAAATTTTTTGAAAAATATCGACGGTGGGGGGGGCAAACTTCATATTTTCAGAATCTTCGTGTGGGTTAGAGGGAGGTGTGCAAAATTTTAAAATGGGTGTGCAAAATGATGCAAAATTAGACCTTTCTAATGACTCCAAAATTTTTAAAAAATATTGACTGGGGGGCAAACTTGATATTTTCAGAACCCTCGAGTAGGTTACAGGGAGGTGTGCAAAATTTTAAAATGGGTGTGCAAAATTGTGCAAAATAAGACCTTTCTAATGACACCAAACTTTTTGAAAAATATTGACTGGGGGGGGGCAAACTTGATATTTTCAGAACCCTCGTGTGGGTTACGGGGAGGTGTGCAAAATTTTAAAATGGGTGTGCAAAATTGTGCAAAATAAGACCTTTCTAACGACACCAAATTTTTTGAAAAATATTGACTGGGGGGGCAAACTTGATATTTTCAAAACCCTCGTGTGGGTTACAGGGAGGTGTGCAAAATTTTAAAATGGGTGTGCAAAATTGTGCAAAATAAAACCTTTCTAACGACACCAAAATTTTTTAAAAATGTTGACTGGGGGGGGGGGCAAACTTGATATTTTCAGAACCCTCGTGTGGGTTACAGGGGGGTGTGCAAAATTTTAAAATGGGTGTGCAAAATTGTGCAAAATAAGACCTTTCTAACGACACCAAACTTTTTGAAATATATTGACTGGGGGGGGCAAACTTGATATTTTGAGATCCCGCGTGTGGGTTACAGGGAGGTGTGCAAAATTTTAAAATGGGTGTGCAAAATTGTGCAAAATAAGACCTTTCTAACGACACCAAACTTTTTGAAAAATATTGACTGGGGGGGGCAAACTTGATATTTTCAGAACCTTCGTGTGGGTTACAGGGAGGTGTGCAAAATTTTAAAATGGGTGTGCAAAATTGTGCAAAATAAGAACTTTCAAATGACATCATAATTTTTATAAAATATTGACTGGGGGGGGGCAACGTCAAGTTTGCCCCCCCCACAGAAAATGGGCTGTAGTTTCTCGTAGGAAGGTGTGCAAAATTTGATTTGTGCAAAATGTGTGCAAAATTTTGGCATAAAAATTTTTGAGAAAATCGATCTAGGGGGGGCAAACTTAACTGAGCCGCCTCATTTAATTGTTTTATAACTACTTTATACATTTCGGGGATCTGATCTACTTCTTCACAGTATTCTTGCCACTAAAAAGATTCCACAGTAGTATTAATGCCCTTAAAATCTCCATAAAACTTACCATTGGCAGGAAAATATCTACTAAAATTCAAATACGAAGGTATAAAACCATGGGCTTCATGCCTGTACGTGTTCAAGGCGAACTGTATTTTGTAGATCTCTTCGTCCCACGATCTATGGTCCCTATCTTTAATATATGACTTTACTGAAGTTTCCAATGTTTTATTTACTCACTCAGATTGATTTTGTTGGAGATGATAATTGGGATTATAAAAAAGCCTAGCTCTGTAACTTGAAACCATACGCTCAAATTTGTTACTAATAAATTGACAACCATTGTCACAATAGCAGGATCACCATAAACGAGAAAAACACGGTTTACAAGAAAATCGGTATTTTTTTTTGCTTGCGGCTTTAGGTAAGGGCAAGAAAAGACAAGACAGTTACCTTTACGAGAACGGGGTAATGGATCTATTAAATCTACTGAAATATATATATATATATATTATATTTTTGGGTTGTCCCATAAAACCTGGTCTCGCTTGTGTAACAAAACTCGATTTTAAATAAAGAATTAAATTTTTTTTTATTTCGCGTTTTTTTTTGATCCGCGATATGCTCGACGACCGCACTATCAGAAGGCGTCTATTTTATTCGGGTTCACTTGTGGTTTGCAAATTGCTAATAAATGGTATTTTGGTGCATTTTAATTTTTGCCTAATATTTAAGCTAGTGTGAAAGATTATACCTGTGCATTTTTAGGTAGGTGTTTTCTTTTATATTTTCTATGATGTATTTTCTATGTAACCTAGAGTAGGATTCGTTATTTACATTTCTTGTACATCACGGTTTTGCATTTTTAAACCTTCAGTCAATTATTGTCAACAAACCCCTAACCAACAAAATTGTTACATCTGGCGCCCAACGTGGGGCTCGAACCCACGACCCTGAGATTAAGATTCTTATGCTCTACCGACTGAGAATGTGAACGGAGTTGGAAGCAAATAGCGGCACCTCGGCCACCTTTGCAGGCCCTTCTTTACAACAGCCGGTTTTTCCTCAAAACAATGTAGGTACCACACCCTCGGTACCACAATATCAGTCTCAAAATATAATGCCACTGTTTATGCCCTGATACAGCAGGCACTACTAACACAACAGATGCCACCACCGGCGCAACAGGCACCACTATTATGGTATCAGATGCCACAAGGGCATATATCTAAATTACCACCAGTGGTAGATTATAGTAGGTTAAGTAATGTGATAGGCGAATCAGTTCGTAATATTAGAGCGTTAATAAACCATCAAAAATGGTCATACCGTAACAAAAATCGCTTATTTTTCTCCCGTATGCAAAAATAACCGAATCGGAGTCCGTTACTTACGGAGGCTTACGGGACCCGTTCGGTAATTTTTTGAAACCGACCAAAATCCTTTCCATGATATTTGCCTAACTTCTGAACTGAACATTTTTTGAGGTTATTGTCCGTGTGTCTTTGTTAGTGGAAGTTGATTTTTTTTCTTAAAAACTTACGATGAATTCGGCGAAAATTAGAGAGGCTGTCTCTATAAATCCATTCGAAGTCCATGCACGATGGGAGGAAATCAGAGCTCATGTAGAAAATGTTACAGGAAAACATACCGATTTATTGGTGAACAATTTCCTTAAAAAGGAGAAAATTATGAAAGATAAGTAAGTATATTTTATATAGGTAACATAATCCATAACATAAAAAATTACCATTAAGGGCGAGTTTACCCAAATTTTCATATTGATAATTTATAACCTAAGCACAATTTTATTCATAGTCATAATGTTAAATACATTATTTGGATTCTAACTCTCCTACGTGGAGCATTTTTAATGTAAAACAAGAAGTGGGTTGACGTCCTAACTCCACAGGGTTCAAAAGATGACGAAAATAACAAGGCATAGTTTTTAAAAAATTATAGCTCATTTATTTCCATTCAAACATTTTCCCAACGCGTATCGGCCTTAATGGGCCATTTTAAAGGGTTCTAAAATAAAATGACGTAGTTAAAACTAAAAACAAAAAAAAAACAATAAAAGAAAATTTAAGGTTAGTCAATTACCTTCTATGGTCAAAACTATAACAAGCAAACAAAAAAAACATCAAGATGTAAAAATAACATTAACAAGTTGAAAAAAAGAAGGACATTAGGACAGTGGTTAAAACTTACATGAAAAAACAAGTTTTTGAAAACAAAATTTCGCCTTGTTATTTTCATCATCGTTTGAACCTTGTGGAGTTAGAACGTCAACCCACTTCTTGTTTTACTTTAAATACATTATTGTTAATAGAAGTGTTTAACCAAGTTTTCATAGTTATAATTCACAATTCATAAGCACAGTGCATAATTTAAAAGTTGGTTAATTTTAACTTTATGCACTATCAATATGAAAAAAGTAAACATTTTGGTTGGGTGATTTCAGAATGGGAGCAATTGATTTTAGTTAATATTAGAAAACAGAATACCTAACATGTTGAGGTTAGGTAAAGAAAAACATTTTTTTCCCTTCTTTTTTGTCAATTTGGTATGTCAATTTTCAAAATTTATCCTAATGCACTATGCTTATAAACTGTTGGATAAACAGGTGCTGTTAAATTTTGTATTAACACTAAAATTGTGCTTATACACTATGAATTAAAGTTACGAATATGAAAAGTTGGGTAAACCTGCCTGTAAATTTACAAACAGTCTTACTCATGCATATACCAGTGGGTTACGGTACACAATCCAGACAGAAAAACAATACATTTTAGAGTGCCGAGTCTTTTTGAAAAAAGTAGTTTACCAATTTAAAAATTTATTTAAATACTGAAAATTAAGAAAAAGACTACCAGTGTTAGGGCCGGTTCATCGAGAACTAGTACTAGTAAGAGCTTTTTTTGCTTTTTCACATACTTATTTAATCCACTTTTTGCACTGCAAACAATAGTTTATCACATATTTTGTCCAAATAAACACTAAAACTTGCATATTTTTACTTTTTCTATCTTTTTTGATCAAAAGTTTTTTTTAGCTTCTTACCAGTACTAGTCATTTTATAGTTTAATTAAAAATTTTTTGACTTGACCAATTAAAACAAATGAATTATTCCTCAAATTATGTTGTGAAAATCCTCTCATTGCGTCTGAGTCAACTTGAGCCAACCTAACCCAACTTGAAAGACAGAGTCGGCAAGATATCTTTTTAACCATTCACAGAAACTATACTACAATAGTATGTATGGATCAAGGATATTAGATTTGTTTTAAGTTCTAGAAGACCAAAACGACAATGTTTGTCTGTTAGTAAGCGTGTTTGTCTCTATACAGAATTTCTCTAGAACAGCTAAACTCTTTAAAACCTAATCTTGATAAGTCAGTATGACACATACCTAATGATCTATTTTCTAACCTTAACATATTTCTTTTAAAAGTTTTTTTGGTTTTAGATCTGGAATTGAAGAAGTTTGGACTGAAAAAGATGTCCTTTTAACTGACATAATTCTCCTGATAAAGGATTTTAAAAGTCGTCAAAAACCAACAAAAAAAATGCTATACAGGTCTTGTGAAAGAAAGGACAAGAAGAAAGAGACTACTGGGCAGAAAAATTTGAAAATTTGGAAAACATTGAAATTCAAAACTCTCTGTTTTAAAATGGTAATTTATAATAAGGTTTAGATTATTTACAACATACCATATAAAAGTACTCCTTTGCCCACAAGATCTTTTTTTAACTTTTTTAGTCCACCTTACCAATATGGTTTGGGGGACTATTAAAATTGTGAAATTTTGACTTTTCAACGAAAAAAAAAAGTTGTTTGTTGTCTGTCTGTATACATGATAACTCAAGAACGCCTTAATCGATTTTAATGAAATTTGATACAAAAATCCTCTATCGGCTCACCATGAACTGATTAATTTTTGGGTAGGGTGGTGGTGGTTTGAAGGGTGGAAGAAGGGGATAAAATATTTTAAAAAATTGTAACTTTGGAAAAAAAGCAAGTAGAGATATACGGTTTTCAAATTTAAATTTCCATGAATATGTACTACAAATTTTGTCATAAACTCCAAATTCGTGGAAGCTTGAGTTTCAGAGTTATTTGAAAAAACGTTAAAATATATTAAAAGAAATCATAACTTTAGAAGTAAATTATACAATAGCAGGCATATGCTAGTTTTTGAGGCAGTATTAATGATCCATAACTTAATGGTGATATAAAACGATATAACTATCTAACCAGGGTTTTTCAGCAGCCAACTTCAACATGATAGTGCAAAATATTAGGTTGGTTCAGTTAGGTTGGGTTCGTTTGTAAAGTATGGGTAGGGTTGGGGTAATTTTAAGATGTTCTCTGCAATTTTTCTTTGGAAAACCCAACCTAAACCATATTTTAAAACAGGCTGCTGAAAAGCTGCTGACTTAATGCTGGTAGTAGTTTATGGGTTATTTTGTAATTCTACCTAAAATAAATTGTGGCAGCATGCCCTTATTGCTTTCCATAAACGTATTTTTTTATTACCTCAAAAACTACAGCTCTGACAAACTTATTTATGTTAGCACAATTTTTGTTGAAAATTTAATTTTTCATCTAAATGTAAAAACCATCAAAAACTACTAATTAAGCTATCACGTCCCAGACAGTTAGACTAACTAACAGAAAGACAGACACCATCACAAAATTCTGTAAATAGTTTTTTTTTATCCAAATAATTCATTCTTAGTGAAAATAAAAAGTTTTTTTTCAAATTTTAATAGAGCCTTCAATACTGATATGAATGGCTTAAAAATGTGTTACTTTTTACAATTATTGGATTTTTCCCTGACCTTTTATGTACAGTAAGAGAATAGGCGCTGCGCATATAGAGGAGAGTCCGACTTTTAATAATTTCTTGACAACTACTGCACTGATAAAAACAATTTAACCCACTCTGAATTCTGCTTTGTATCCCTCTTCTTTTATAACCCTTTTTATTTTTTATAAATCTAACACTTCTCAGAAAAGAAAACAAAATTTAGTTGGTATCTGATCAATTTTTTTATATTTTTCTCAAAAGCTGTTTGGGAGATAATGTTAAGAATGTAAAAGATGAGAAATCTTGAGAAGAATCCAAAGTAGGTTCAGCCATTTCCAATAGTGCAGTAATTTTTTTTTCTAACCAAATTATCATTAACTGAGAAAAAATTTTAGTGGCAACACCAAAAAAGAGAACCTGATTTTTTTTTGAAAATGCTCTGTCACCGCCGATTGGTATAATATAGAAAGGGTCAATCAAAAATCATGTCATTACAAATTTGTATAAATTTCACTACATCGCTGGCCTATGTGCAATACCTTGCAAGTGCATTTAATAATTTTTTGGTACACTGGATAAAAAATTTCTTATTTTGTTAGTTGTAGGTACATATGTGTTTTTGCGTGGTTAAGCCGACGGTAATTTGTGTATGCTATTTTTGATGGCGCTCTCTCTCTCTCTCTCTCTCTTAATCTTGAATTTTTTGGTACTTGCGAGGGATTGCACATAGGCCAGTGATATGCAACAAAACTATAGCTATAGTTTCAAAAATAACTACTTTTTTCCCAATTTTGGACCCAACCGAAGAAATTATAATAATAAATGCAAGTAATGGTAGCCTAGAAGAATTAGTGAATGTACCAATGGAGACATCAAGAAGTAATGAAATGCCTCCAGTAAAAACGCCAACAATTGAAAAACAAAGAGTCTCGGAAAATCAGGGAGGCGGACGAGGATCTAAAAGAACTTTAGGTATATTTAGTTTAAATTTATTTAAACATTTTTTAGTGACAATCAAGATTTTAAAGGATTGCTCGTCTCCGGCCGAATTTAAGATTTTGGCATTAAAAGTGTGCTGAAGGTATCAGGATTTAAATGATGTGCTTCATTCTGCTCTGTGTTGCGTAATTGCAGAGATATTCGTGATTTTGTGCCACGTGCAACTTTATGTATATGTTATACTTTTTTATAATATTTTTTTTTTAATTAATCAACCTTATTTCTAATCAAACGTTGAAGTGTAGACTTAACAGTGACAGTCATCCTGGCATTTAAAACACACAATGATAATCTTAGTCAAAAATACGGTTAAAAAACTGGGTGAAATATATACAAAATTCAGTCAAAAGCATAACATACATAGATGAACTTGCACATGGTATAAAACCACGAATGTTTCTGCAACTACACAACACAGCAGAATAAAGTAAATCATTTAAATCCTGGCGTCTTTAGCACACTTTTTATGCCAAAATTTTAAATTTGATTGGAGACATGCACAGCCCCTTTAAGATCCAATTTGTTATATTTTATTTTAGTTCCTGTTAGAGCTAGGGCCCGAAGGCATGCTATGTAACGAGAAGGGTTACAATATTTAGAAGAGTATGATAAAAGACAATTACAAATAAGAGAAAAAGAGCTAGAGTTAGAAGAAAGAAAACTAAAACTGCAGGAAAGACAACTAGAGGTTGAAGAAACAAAATCCAGAATCCTGGAGATAACAGTTGACACATTTGTAACACTTGTAGCAAACAAAATAATTTCTTAGTTCAACAATGTTATTTAGTTTTTTTTTCTGAGTTATGTTTGTTTTTGTTTCTAATGTATGTTATTAGTGAATGTTCGGTTCTTTACAAATATTGGCTACTAGAAGAAGAAAAACAAAGTTATGATTGTTTTCCACAAACCAAAACTACACTTTTTTGCACTCGGCGCGCGTTTGGCTAACAACGTTAGCATCATCAGTTTATTGTTTATCGTCTCCTGATGATGCTAACGTTGTTAGCGAAACGCGCGTCTCAAAAAAAAATGCTGATGATGCTAACGTTGTTAGCGCGTCGAGTGCAAAAAAGTGTAGTTTTGGTTTATGGAAATCAATCATAACTTTGTTTTAGTGCAACCAAAGGTTCCAAATTCCCAACATACTAGAAGAAGGTTAAGTATTAATCAGTCATGAGATAAAGACTACTTTAATCAAGATTTAAGTGTAGATTTAAAGAGTATTGTTTTAGTTTATTTCAGTATTATGCTATTGTGCTTATTTTGCCAAATATAGATATAAAAGATTCAGAGAGGTTATTCCTAAAAAGCTGGATAAGTTGTTTTTTTATAGTTTTAATTACTATTCTTAATAGCTAATATTTTAAATATAGGTTTTCCAGTTTGTTCAAAGTTATTTTAATCTTGAAATAAAAATTAGTTTCGTGTTTTTTATCGACAAACCATTAAAATAAATGTCCAACGGTCCACGTTTTTATTATTCACTGTATATTCAGAATGGATGTAATCTGAACATTGCTTTTGTGCATATGTAGATGCTATATATATTCAAAAATGTAATGTTCAGATTACATCTATTTTGAATATTCAGTAAATAATAAAACAGTGGACTATTGGACATTCACAGGATGTTTTTTGGACATTCCGAATGTTTCAAGAATATTCACACACTATATGAATATTCTTGCTATGTGGGTAGTATATTAGTGTCTTTAATTATGCAAAAAGTAGCCAAAATATACATTACAAATATATACCCAAAACTACCCTGAATATTCTTCCAACACAGCAGGTTGAAGTCCAAAAAATGATGTTGTTACCCCAATATGGTACATACATGTGTGGCAGTTTGTAAAAATAATGGCTGCTTTATAGATAGCTTCTATATCTTACAGTTGCAACTTTTGGTTTTAGAGAAATGAAAAATACTGCAGTTCTTACTACAGACATGCTTGCACTGAAATTTGCTTGAACGGCATTTTGTCCATTTCCAGGAAATGGTGTTAATATTAACTCCCTCAGTCCATACCCTTGGTCTGCAAAAAGAATATATTTTGTCCCATCTGGAAACACACATTTTTCCCCCAACTGTTCATAGAAGTTTGTTTCCCTTAATATTCCTGCATCATGGCGAGCACCTGGAAATGCTTCCATACTGCTAACAATAATGCCATCGGGACACATATATGTTTGATATTTTACACAATACTGTCTTTTGTGTCCAGAATAGTATAGCTGGTGGTCAATTGACGATGGGCGACAAATAGGTCTAACAGTACCATCCAAGAACCCCCAGCAGTTACCAACAGCAGCCACTTGGTTTCTTATACCCTAAAAAAAATATAGAAGTTTTTTTTATCAGAATTCTCTGCAAAGTTTTCTTTCTAAATCATCAAATGACTTAACTATTATTATGGTGTTATTATTTATGCACAAGATGTGGTAATTAAGTGTAAAAATCTATTTAGATCCCCAAGCCCATTCGAGAGTAAGGTAACAGTATAGTATCCAGTTTTCTTTTATTTTAAGCTTTTCATAAAAAATTCTATATGTAGGCACTTTCTAGTGCCCTAAAGAATAGAAATTTACCAATGCAGATAATTTGTTTCTATTTCTTTGTCAAAACTAACCCAAACCAAAGGTCAAAACTAACCTAATCCAAAGGTTAAAAGACGAATGTATTTATGATGAAAAATTAATAAAAACACTTTTACATTACCTACAGGCTAAAAAACGCTAACCTAACCTAAAAAAAATACATCTGCATCGGTAAATTTGCATTCTTCTGGGCCCTAGGAGGTGCCTACATAAGATCACAAAAAGTTAAAATAAAAGAAAACTGGATACTAAGCCGGATCCTGTACAATTACCGATAGTAACAATAAAGTGTCAAAACCTTTTCTTAATATATTAATAATAATATTATAATATTATATATAATATTTATATAACAGAGAATAATTATCAATATGATAAATATTTATTATCAATAATTAATGGTAAAGTATTTCATTTATTTAACAAAAATAGAGTAAAATGAAAATTAAAACTTACCTGGGCATAATATTCCATTCTCTCTCTATTGAGCAACGGAATTAAGCGGATATCCTCCAAAAGGTATGCAAATTCCTCAGCCATAAAATTAAAAACAAAATTGGAAATAGCTGACAAGGCCATGATGCTTCTGTTAAATATTTTTGCCAATTCATAAAGGTGATTGGGGTAAGCCAATCTCTTTAAAGCTATGCATAGAGCTTCCATTACTAAAATAAAAATAAATTACTTAAAATATATCAAAAATTGGTTGGCAAGCATGTTGTGTTCTACATACATAGAAAAGCAAGACACTAAACTAATATACAAACCTTTACAAACATACCCTTGAGGGGTACGAATTTCATTGGGAATCCTTAGGGCCCTGTATAGTCTTCCCATGTCTTCCTTTTCAAATCTAAATTTTTGAACTACTTCCAGAGCACTCATGTTTTGTAAATTAAACATTGGCTGTAATGGTGGATCATCAATGGGATGTTTGAAGAATCAAAATTCTAGCTAAATTAGGATCTCTTCTGTGATTTAAAATTAAAAATTCTAAATCCATGTTGAAATACAGTAGGAATAACTTTTTTTTTAAAGCGCAAACGAGAAAACACGGTTTTAAAATTTTTGGAAAATTTGGGGTTATTGTGTATCTTTTCTGTTATATTTATGGGCAGGTCGTATGTGGGAAAAAAGACATATGGCTATCCGACCTGAAAATTAAGGTTACTGTAATTATTGGTATTTGTGGTTTAATAACTCTTTTTAGCACCTCAATTACGGCAATACTAAATAGCACGAATCGTAATAGCACAAACATTTCAAATACGCTAAATTTTTCAAACATCCCCAATTTTAACGACGAGGGCAGCCTTCACCCTGTAGAATTTGTAGAACAAATTAAAATGTATCTCAAATCTACTTAAATTGTCTTATCTTATCAGTATATTCGGTATATGGGGCAGGGCCTTCGTAACGTCATTTGCTGATTTTGACGAATTTAAAATGCGGTTTTTGCAATATTTTTGGGACGATACTAAACAACTGGAAATACAATCACAAATTAAATAGGGGTTTCTACAGAAATGGTTCTTATGTCTACCATTTTTTAAAGAACGTAGGGTTAGCAAAGCATTTTTATCCTCCATTATCCGAAAGATATCTAATTAGGACTATTTCTCGTCATTTTCCCACTGAGATTGCCTCTAACTTGTTCGGTCTAAATTCGATCCCAGATGCAATTGACCGGCTTAAGCAAGGTGACTACGTAATAAGTCGGGAGATCCCCTCTAATACGATAAAACCTTCGGGGGCTAGTTTTTCTAGTCCAAGTCAGCGGTATGAAAATAAAAATAGGAGCCCATTTAACAGAAAAAATTTAAATAGAAACAACGTATCCACACGTTGACCATATCTGACGAACACTTTCCTGAAGAAAACTCGCGAAATGAGCCTCCCCACCACCAAGCCCAGTGAGTAGTGGGTTGGGCATTCATAGGACAGTAGGTATTGTAAATAATACTTCGGATGACTTGCTAAATGAGTGTGAATCAGGGTTGCACATAGTAGATTAACGCACACCCCTTATATCGCTGTTTATTTGTAATTTCTCTTTTTCTGCCCTTTTGAACTCGGGGGCGGAAGTGTCATGCCTTTCTTGCGATGTGTTTAATCAATTAGAGGCTTTTCATGAATAAATACCATGTTTCCCAGTTTCTGGGGTAAGAGTCACGGGGGCGTTTCGAACCAAAGAAAGAAAAATAACGCATCAATTTTTGTTGTCCTTTTCTATCTCAAATGTTAATTTTGAGAATGAGTTTTTATTAATCAATGACTTGATTTTTCCTATTATCTTGAGGGTCGACTTTTTAAATATTACTTGCGCAAAACTGTGCTTTTACGAAAATAAAGTATTTTTTAGAAACAGTTTAGACTTAAAGCATAGGACAGTTGAGTCGACTTTTCTTTCTAATTTTCATGAGTTTACAAATAATTTACACACATTTTACATAATACATTTTTTTGCAAATAATATAACGATAAATAATTTGAGTACGCTGATCCTGGACTTTGTCGATAAAATACTGCACATTAATAAAGACCAGAAAAAACAGTTGTCTCGAGTATTGTCTTCTTATCAACACGATTTTTCTGATACTCCCGGGTGCACTCATTTATACGAACATGAGATTACTTTAAACGATTATACATCTTATATAAAAAAAACAATATTCGATACCTTTCGCTCGAAATTAGAAAAATGGAATCACGGGGCGTAATAGAACAGACGCCAACGTCCTTTATTAATTGACCGATGTGAAGAAGCGTCCCTCTTGGTGGTTCTCCCCAACATAACAGCCCTAAAGGAAGACATACTTAAGTCATTCTCGGAGGCGCGCTATAAAACATGTTTGGATCTAAGCTTCAGTTATTTTCAAATACCACTGCGATCTGAAGACAAAAAATATACTGGATTCGTGATCGAAAATGAAACATGACAATTTACGCGGCTAGCCTTCGGTCTATCTACCACGGTATCCTCATTTACTAGGTGCATTTCACAAATCCTGAGGTCTGAATTTGAGTCTTTCAATATTGCGTTTATAGACGACTTAATAATTTTTTCCCCCACTTTCGACCTTCATATGGAACATCTCGAGAAGTTCCATTCTAAGCTCTCCTTCGCTGGATTTACCCTAAAGTTTAAAGAATGTAGGATCCTGCCAGAAGAACTGGAATATTTGGGTTACATTTTGAATTTCGATGGAATTAAACCAGACCCTAGCCGTGTGGAAAGTGTAATGAGATTTCCGACACCAAAAAATTGCCGCCAAATTCAATTCTTTTTAGGGTTTTGTAACTTCGACCTTGTTTTTTGTGAGGCATTTTCCGCCAAAGTCGAGCCTTTAACGTGACTTTTACGCAAGGGCACCAAATAGTGCTGGTCCGATGAGCAGCAGTGTTCTTTTGACCTCCTTAAAACTACCATGGCTAATGATGTATTTCACCTTGACTGAAACTTAGATTATTACGTTTAATGTGACGAAAGTACCAGGCAAGTTGTGGCCTACGCAAGTCGGTTATTACTGGACAGGTAAAGAGCATTTGAGAAGGAGGTTCTTGCTGTTGTTTTTGCGCTTACTGGTTGGCGCAAGTATCTGTTAGGTAACCACTTTCACATCTTGACAGACTTGTAGATTACACGGTGGGCTCTCGCACTACAAGAATATGACTATATCTTATATTAGTGGAAAAGAAAATGTGGTCGCCGACGTTCTGTCTCGATTTTCATGCGCACGACTGCCTACTCCCTTCGATCGCTGTTTTCGTTTAGTCAATTTTGCCATTAAATCCCCTCCAGCCCTAAAAAAACTATTAGAAAATTTCGAGATACTACAATCCGAAGACTCCAATTTTGGGCCCATCAAAAATGCTCTTTTGCTGGGCCAATCTCAAAAATTCCCGGGTTATATAACTTTTAAGGATTTGCTTTTTTATAGACCTTCCGATGACAACCCCTTTCTTCTCTGTGTCCCAAGTAAATTAAGTAGCCAGTGTGCCCAAATTTACCATGATACTCTAGGACATTTTGGCGTATATAAATTATCATTAAGCATGATCTTTACTGGAAAGGTGTATACAAAACGGCCAAAAATATTATTAAGCACTACCAGGTTTGCCAAAAGGCAAAAACTTCTATTTTACCTCATCCAACATTACATCCTATTCTTCCCACCAAATCTAATGAAATTATTTCTTTGGATTTGTATGGTCCCCTACCAGTTTCACGGGCCGGAACTACTTTTATTTGGGTAGTCATTGATCTTTTTTCAAAGTATGTTACGCTATACACGCTAAAGCTACATCTCGGACTATTCTTAACCGGCTAATCATGGATTATTTTCCGAAGATTGGCAAAATTAAAATGTTAACTGACCATGGTAGCCAATTTACGAGCACCTCCTGGTCGAATACCCTCACCCCGTTGGAGGTAAAATGTATATTTTCTTCCGTACGCTATCCGCAGTCCAATCCAGTGGAACGATCCATGCGCGAGTTGTCCCGCCTTTTTAGAACTTTCTGCAGTCAAAAGCACACACGGTGGGCTTTTGAAGTTCCGGTACTTACTAAATTTATTAACGGCGCCGTCCATGAATCCACTGGTTTTTGTCCTAAGGAAATTCAATTTAACGAACCTCCCACCAGTTTGGTTCGGAAAAATTGCAGCTTTCCCGATTCGCCCGGATTACCCACTCATGAAAATAAATTGGTGCGGGCACGTGAAAATATGTTAGGGCGTGCGGCTCGGCGGGCTGCCGCCAACCCAGGTCGCCCTTATCGAGAGTTTCTTCCAGGAGAGCTAGTACTTTGGCGTGCTTACCCTACGTCATCGATCTTAAATTCGGAAATCAAGAAGAGCCCCTATGAAATAAAAAAAAATCAGCTTTGCTACTTATGTACTTTGTCATCCGGGAGCTAACAACCAAGAGCGTGGTGTAATATGGTTATAAAGCCACCTATATATATATTTATTTTGTTCACTTTGTTATCGATTTATTATTAATTAATATTGATGAATATAATAACATCAATTGCAGGGTAATCATTCTTTCAAAAATATAGCCAATAAGAACCTAATTAGAACAGAGGTAATTTGGTTGTTAACATGAAATGCTAAGAAAGAATAAAAACGAAAGTCTTTGTACTACTAAAAAGGTAGCTTATGTTTTTATGTGAAATAACTACTCAAGCTACAACCAGTAAAATACTACATTATTATATGGCGACCTACGACTACGACACGAATCAATGGACATCAAAATAGAATACTTGTATGAAAAAATTATTTTATGGACAATATTGGCAAAATTTTAAATTGGAAAAATGTAAATTGTAAATTATTTTTATTAATTATTAAGTTTTGCCAGGTACAAATTTAATCAGCTGAAAAATGGTAACATATGGTTCGAGAGTTGATGATGCAGCAAAATGTTGGACAATTGTAATTTTTATGGAATGTAGGTTTGTGGAAAATATGAGACAATAATATGGTTAGAACGTGATGCGTTAGCAAAAAACTTTAGGTCTCGATCAAAAACAGAATAAACCAATATTATTGACGTTGATAGTACTTAACGAGAGTTCGAAATCAAAAAAAACTTATATTCTTCTTATTGGCTTATCTTATTCCATTCTTATTCTAAAATTAGGCAAAATGACGTCATTCGACCTAAAAACAGCTGTAAGTTTACTGCCAATAATGGATGACACAAAAGGACCACGAGCAGATTGATAGATGCTATAGAGCTATATGAGAGTATGCTCGACGAAGCAGGTAGAAAACTTTTGATTAATTTTCTCATTACAATTAGACTATCCGATAGCGCGAAACTTAGAATTTCCGAGACTTCTTGCACAATAATTGATAACGTTGTTAAAGAGACGAAAACTCACCTTTTCTCTAAAAAATCTGACACAGCTCTTCAAATTAAGTTATTAAGAGCATCCCAAGGTCAAAAAACAATCGAAGATTTTGGGAAAGAGTTAGAAGAACTTTTTCTAAACTTAACGCATTGTCAAGCAAACGGGGATAAAAATTCATACAAAATGTTAAAATCAAAAAATCAATAAATGAAACCAGAGACTCAGTACTCTCATAGCTTCACGAAGTTTTTCCACCTTAAAATACGCGATAAGGTCTGCTTTGGATGAGGAAGTCACATCTCAAGGATCTCTTCAAGTGCTATCTTTTGCAAAAAGAGTTAGGGGAAATTTTCTAAAAAATGTCTCACGAGGCTTTAGACGTCAAAATAGGTCTTTTTCACAAAATCCTAGTTATAATAGCTTTGCAAATAAAAGTTCATATATAACAGGGGATCTCAGCAAAATAAAAATAAATGTAATATGAGAGGCCATTCATCTCGAGGTTTCTATAACAGTAACCCTAGGACGTCAAACTATAATATTAATCCTGCAGGTTCCAGTAATGACCCAGATCTGGAACGAAATAATGAAAGTAATATGCAAAATCTAACAAATCAGGTTTTTCGTGCCCAAATTTCATAAAAAGAACAATTTTGTTTTCACCTATTCTAGTAATTGCTTAAGTTCAGTAATTTTCTATTTACACAATGTAAGTTTTGAATTTTTACTAGATACTGGTGTTTCATTAAGTAAGTCCTAACATAAAAATATGCAAAGAAAGCCTAAAAGTTAATGGTATAGGAGGCAGAATAGTGTCTCAAAGATATATTTTCTTGAATTTGACTATTAAAAAATTTAAATTTTCTGAAATTGGATTATTTGAAAGGTGAAGAACAGACTACGGTAAGAGATATTTGTGCATATTTTTCATTTACCGGGCGATAAGCTTTCAGTAACTAATCTTTTCAAACCTTAAAAGAAAACGCTGTAGCCTCATACGTAAAACCTTATCGAATACCTCATGCTCAAAAAGAGGAAATAAATGGGCATATTGTTAAAATGTTAGAGGAAGGCATAATTGAGAGTTGTTAAAATGTTAGAGGAAGGCATAATTGAGAGTGTGCAGAGCGAATGGTCATCTCCTGTACTACTGGTACCTAAAAAGATGAATGCTAGTGGTGTGAGAAAAACAAGATGCGTGATTGACTATCGCTTAGTCAACCGTCAACTTCAGGATATCAAATTTCCTCGTGCAAACATCTCAGAAATACTCGATTCTCTCTCAGGAGCTATTTACTTTTCTCATTTGGCTCTTAGTAATACCCTTGATTATCAATTAGAGCTTACTGAAGATTTTTAAAAGTATACTGCTTTAACAACAGAGGGTCTAAAACATGAAAAACAAACACAAAAATTAATGACATAGCTATGGCAGGTTTAAACTATGAAAGCTGTTTTGTCTATCTAGATGACCTTGTTATTTTTGAGAGAAATCTCTTTGAGCACAATAAGAATCTTCTCAATGTTTTCACTAGACTGCGTAAGGTAAATCTTAATTTAAATCCTTTAAAATGCGAATTTTTTATAAAGCAGATGCTATATTTAGGACATGTTATTTCAAGCTCAGGAATTTTACTTGATCTTAGCCAAATTGAAGTTTTACAAAAATATCCTCGTCCTCAGAATGCTGATGAAGTAAAACGTATGGATGCGTTCGGCAATTATTATAGGACGTTCCTAAAAGATTATTCTGAAAAAATGATTCCTTTGAATAAGTTATGTAGGAAGAATGCAAAAAATTGTACTATAAAATTAGGAAGTTTGAACTATGTTCCAGGGGGTTCCACTTTATATGTTTGTCCTGATCCTCGATCAGCATTATCGCAAGACGAAATGTTGAGAGACATGACTAGTATGAGTGAGAAACTAAAAATTGATGAGTTTGTTATAATAAAAAAATAATGAAAATAGGTAATTCATAAGTTAGCTATCCAAGCAAATAAAGTATAACTCGACATATAAGGGCCCGCGTATATGTATTATTAAAGGAGTTACAAAAATAGTGAACAAAGATAATAAAAATGTAATTTTAAATGATTCTCATTTACTTCCTACTAGTGGTCATGCAGGGATTTCAAGGATGATACAATCAAAAAGTATTATTTTTGGACAGGAATAGACAAAGATGTCAAAAATTTTGTGAGTAATTGCAAAATCTGTTAAAAGCAGAAGCACACAAATAGGTACATTAAAGAGCCAATGGTTATAACGCCCACAGCAACTTCTTCATTTCAAAAAATATTTTTAGATATTGTAGGACCTTTCCCTAGAAATATCAACGAATTTAGCTACATTTTAACTCTGCAGTGCGATTTAACAAAATTTTTAGAAGCTTACCCCTTAAAAATGAAAAAACGAAAGATTTTAATAGTGTTGCAAGAACTTTTGTCGAAAATTTCATTTTAAGATACGCCATTCTCTTCGAGATCGCTACAGATCAGGGAACGGAAATTGCTTAATATCAATCAATTGCAATCAACTGCTTATGACCACCAAAGTATAGGCGCGTTAGAAAACTCTCATAAAGTTCTAGGAGCATATCTTAGATCACAGGTACAAAGTCATGATGCTGCGCCATTTTGGTGTTTTTCGTACAATACAACAGTACACATAGAATTTATTTTGACGGGTTTGACAAATGTCCTGTCTTATTTAGCTTCCAAAAAAGATGCCTTTTTCCAAAGAACTAGAGGAAATCAATTATTGTTCCAAAGCGAAAGGCAGCGAAAATAAACCTGGTTTTCATAATTTTTGTGACTTAAGACCATCCAGTTACAAAAAATTGCCTGTTTCGCGCTATAAGTCAATTCTTAAATAAAAATCAGCTTTCTTTCAATAAACTTAGACAAAAAGCCGTGGAATATGTTTAACAAAATTGGAAAAACCTTTCGGATAATATATCAAATAACAGTTCAATGGCAAAAACGGCCACAGAATGTTTAGTTGTAAGAACAACAGACAACATTTTCCAACTCAAGAAACAAATACTCTAGAAAATTTGCTAATCCGTCCCGACCGAGGAATGGAAATCAGTAAGTCAAATCAACCCAATACAATAAATCTTCTTTTTTCCGGAAGCCCAGACTCCGAACATTTTGATCTTTTGGTACTTTTAAATGATCAAGAAAACATAATATGCTCTATTTGCAATACATTTTTTAAAACTTCCAAAGGTCTTAAAATTCACGAATCGAAAATGCATTCAACTAATATCCAAAACTCAGTAAACACTTCTTTAAATATAATTTCTCAACCAAATTTAAATTCTCAAACATGTTCAGAAAAATCAGAAAATTTTACTTTGACAACTGAATCCCAACAAAAGGGCTTAAACATGAAGAACAATTTAAAAATCCAATGTAGTGATTGTGGAAAGTTACAAGATTCAAACTTTTTTGACCCACTTGACATAAATAATTTTTTAAGCAAACTAAAATCATCAGTGAAAGTTATTAAAATAATCCCAAAAGGAGCACGCTCGTGTGTTGCAGAGGAACTGACCACTCTCTTACACAACTGTGTTCACAAAAACACTCTTGAAACATGGTTACATCTTTTGGTCTTTGTATATGCTGTTCTAAAGCATGGGAAAAATCGAAAACTTTGTCAATTTCTGCATTTTTGGAATAACAACTACTCGGTTGATCTTCTATATTAATTTTTAAAAATTCAAATAATTTTCAAAATATATACAAAAAAGTCGAGTCAAAAATAGCTGAAGCAGACATCAAAGGAGGCAATTCGCCTTTTTTCTTCTGAAGACACTTTGGCTCAGAAAAACGAAGAAACCATAAAAAAACTGGAAGAAAAACATCCAAAACATGACAAAATTCAGAAATTCACAAATGTCCCTTTGGAAACATCTAATTGTATTTTTTATTTTAGTTTTAAAGACATTAGGAAGGCAATTCTTTCTTTCAAACCAGGCTCGGCTGGTGGACTAGATGGACTTAGGCCTAAGACCTAGGTACTATTTCTCTAAAACTTTTATCTTCTCTTGAGTTTTTCTTGACACACGTGCTTAATGGTTTGGTTCCGGAAAAAATTAGTCCTATATTTTTTGGTGCCTCTTTGTGTGCATTTAACAAAAAGGATGGAGGAGTACGCACAATAGCGGTTGGGCTCTGCCTTCGTCGTTTAATCGCTAAACTTGTTTGTTCTTCTATTTCTTACATCATTAGGTTCGCTTTTTCGTCCTCATCAATTGGGTTTTGGCACAAAGACTGGATGCGAGGCTATTTCACATTCTACAAGACGTTACCTATCTTTTGCCACAAAGATTGTAAAGTTCTTTTAAAAATTAATTTTTTAAATGCTTTCAACATGATTAATCGAGAAACCATTCTATCTAGGGTGGCGGAATATATGCCAAAATTTTATTCTTTTATTTCGCAATGTTACAAAAATCCATCCTTTTTATCCTTCGGAAACGAAGTGATACATTCTCAAAGCGGTGTCCAGCAAGGAGACTCACTAGGTCCACCACTTTTTTGTTTAGCCCTCCATCCTATAGTTTCCAATCTAAAATCTGAAATTAATTACTGGTATCTTGATGACGGCACTCTTGCTGGAGATCCAAACATAATTTTTGAAGATTTTTTTAAACTACACGCTTCATGCTCAGAAATTGCACTTAAAATTAATTTAAAAAAATGTGAATTTCCAATTGTTAACTTTACTTGGATGTCCTTTCTATGAAAATATAATCAAATCAGTTTTAAATTCTAAAGCCTTAATTTTTAAAAGATTGCATATGCATATATACATATTGCGTACTATCTATTAAGACACTCTTTTGCTATTCCTAGAATTACCTACCTTCTTCGTTGCGCTCCTTGTTGGAAGGCTTTCTAATGTCTCCAAAATTTTGATACCAAGCTTAAACAATGTTTAGAAACTATAACAAACTGCTAGTTAGACGCAACCGCTTGGATCCAATCTTCATTACCAATTAAATTGGGTGGTCTTGGAATAAGAGACTCTTCAAGTCTTTGCTTCTCTGCCTTTCTTGGCTCTACAAATGACGTTTCTATACTCCTCTCATCTCTCTTACCAAATTATATCCTTGAAACCAATGACAATGCATACGAAGAAGCACTTTTCTCGTTTAAATCAATAACTAATATTCCAGATGTATCTAAAATTTAGTCCCAAAAAGAATTTGATTTAAATTTATGTCAGACTACTTTGAAGCAAATATTATCCAATGAAACCTCTTTAAAAAACAAAGCTCGTCTCCTTGCCTTGCAAGAACCTGAGAGTTCTTTTTGGCTTCATGCCCTGCCTTCTTCTTCCTTGGGCAACCTGCTAGACAAGTCGTCTTTCCGTTTGTCTGTCGCTCTACGGCTTGGTCAACCTGTGTGTGAGCCACACATCTGCACTTGCGGCAAAACAGTGGATGTTTATGGCCATCATGGCTTATGCTGCTTAAAAAGTGCAGGCCGTCTGGCGAGGCACAGGCTGATTAATGATATTATCAAGCGGTCTCTCACGTCTGCAGATTTTCCTGCAATTTTGAAGCCGCCTGATATTTGTCGTGGCGACAGGAAGCGGGCAGATGGTATGACTTTGATACCTTGGAGGAGGGGCAAGGCATTAATGTGGGATGCATCATGTAGGGATACACTAGCTGATACCTATATTAATAAAACATCAATAAATTCTGGGGAGGCAGCACGTGTGAAAGAAGTTCAGAAAAGGGCGAAGTACAGAGAATTGGAAGAACGTTTTATTTTTGTGCCTTTCTGTGTTGAGACCTTGGATCTGTGGGGAGATGAAGCTAAGAACTTAATTTATGAAATAAGTCATAAAATAAATCATAAAAAAGTGAAAAGCTTCATCTCTCAACGGATAAGCCTCGCGATCCAAAGGGGCAATGCGGCTTCTGTCTTAGGAACCATTAAGCCAGAGACTGGTTTGGAAGAAATTTTTTATATATAGTATTTTTATATTTATTAATTTTTTGTTTAATTTTTAATTTTTTAATTTTATTAATTTTTTACTATTTTATTTTTATTTTCTTCTCAACTGAACGGTATAGTTTTATTTGTTCTTAAAGTAGTCTTGTCTAATTAACAATAATTTGTATTATGTTATGTTAATAAAACCGTTCACTACACACAGAAACTAAGTACACACCTTTCGAACTTATTTTTGGGAAAAAATGTAATATCCCAGGTAACCTTGGAAAATCTTTAGAACTTATCACAAATTGGGACAATTATTCAATCGAACTAATATACAGGCTACAAAAGGCTCATTCTGACACGAAATCAAATTTAATTATCTCAAAAACTAAACGAAAAGAGACTTATGATAATAACTCAAATCCTATCTCGTATAAAAAAAGGAGATTTAGTTTTATTAAAAAATAAAACTGGAGACAAGATTTGTTTTTTGGGACCTTTCCCAGTCGTGGAGAAAATAACTCCTAATGTAAAAATTTTAAGAAATAATAAGGAGTTAGTTGTTCATAAAAATAGAACTAAACTGTATAAAACTTAGTTTAAGAGTCTATATAAATTTAGTTTTAGTAAAAAAATTATTTTTTTTTCAGGTGATTATAATTTACATATTTATAATTTGTAATTGCTATTTTGATTTTATTTTATTAGGTATATGTTTTGACTTAATTTTATAATTTTGTTTTTACTTCTGTTTATTTTGGTATATATATTTTTGGATGTGCATTGGACTTATAGCATCAAAATTGTTTCACGGAAGTTGAATTATCGGAGCAAAAAATGTACTTTCGGACCAAATATGTCATTTGAAGTATTCGTTTGGAACGGCGATTATTCACATTTAAACAATTAACAAAGCACCTCTCAACTGAAAACACGCGGAAACTAATTTTATTACCAGCTCGCCCCCGCGACTTCGTTCGCGTGTTTAAAACTGTAGATTCCTCCTCCTTCTCCACCTTACCCCACTTTCATGCCCTCAAACCTTTAGCCCCTTAAATCCTTCCATCTGCTCGAGTACCCGCTTTGCCTGAAGTTTTTTCCGGTTTTCTTGCTTCAAAGAATCATAACTTTTGTTATCGTGAACCGATTTTGATGAAATAAAGCCTATGTACTCCCCAAAAATCCAAATACACTTTCTTTGATTCCGGTTTTATAGGCAACCATTTTTTTACAAATTCCTTGTTTTTATCGAACAAAAATAATAGAAGAAGCACTTTTTTCGATTACAGACTTTATATCCTTTAATTTAATACCACACAACCCATATTTTACTCGGTCAATATTTTCATTAAAAATGGAATTGGGAGGGGGGGACGCGTAGTAAAAAATTGCAAAAGTTATCAGAAAAACACCTTTTTTGATTCCGGACTTTATTTCCTTCAGTTTAGTACCCAAAAACCCATATTTAACCAGATTAAAATTTTTATCAAATATGGGAGATAATCTCTCCTATTAATTATTAGGATAGTCTACAATACCAATTACTAAACCTCTTTGACTTTTTTCTTCTGAGATACAGAAGATCTCTTTACCCCCTTTGAAATAGAATTACCTCTATTACTCCACCCTTAGTTGAAATTTCGGAAAACGCCAAAGCACGTGTGTACTTATTTTATTAGTAGAACCTACATATAAATTTCCAGATCTCTGCGGCTTTCCGTTTCCGAGATATACAAAACCCTCTTTAATTAATTTCAACCACTATTTTTACTTTTTTAGAGGTAAAATTTTCAGAAATACTTTCTTATTGAGCGCTTACGTCATAAACCCAATATGTTTTCAAATTTTCATAACTGTAGGTCAAGTGGTTTGACCTGTGCGTTTATAGTTGATGTATGGTCCATGGTGTTGACTATACCATTCTTTTCTTATTATAGATGTTTTAACGGTTATTGTTAATATTATGACACCTGTAAGCCTCCTATATACACCACTATTTATACACACGAGGATCTCTACTTTTGCGCAAATTATAAACAGATCTCAGTCTACCTTATTTTTATCAAAAAAAAAAAAAACCGTATTTCTTTACCCCTCTCAGCGATTTCCCCTTATATTTAACGTGTGCAGGAAGTATTTAAAATATATACTTTAAAATCTCTGTCCCTTCTGATGCATCTCGGGTTGTCCAAGTTTTATTCGGATCTCAATTTGGTAAGAAAACATATATATATACATTGATACGCCTGACTTTGTCATCTCACAGTTAAGGATATGACCACCTGACCTCACCTATTTCTAGAATGTCAAAATAGAGGAAATGATTTTTTTTCAAATCTTCAAATCAAGTTGTGACCTCAGGCTGATATACAATCTGCTGATATGAACAATACCTTGCAACCTCAGGCATTGTTGCCACTTTTATTGAGGTGACAACGTCTAGCGTTTATCTAGCTAAATAGAAACAAGGTGACAACGTATAGCCTTTATATACTTATATTTTTTAAGAATAAAAATCCTAAAGTTTTCTTTTTTGGTAAAATTTGCTTTTTTATGTTTAAAGCCACACACTAGCTAAAGATCCCGTAGCTTCGCCTGTGGTTTTACCCATTTTTATTGCTTTAAAGGGTAATCAAAAAAATTATTAATGTAAGGTATTACCGCTAGTTTCAAAAAATCAAAAGAGTATATTTTTTTTGTAAAATTTAGTTACACACTTGACTTTTTAATAAAAATAAAGTAAAGTCACATGTCACACTAAAATTCAAAGAAATTTAATACTTGTCCTTATATATATAAACCAATTTTGAAGTGCACTAGTGCGGAAAAGTGGCACTTTCAAATCTTAGTAAATAATAATTTACCTAACAAGTGTGGAAAGTTATACTTTTTCGCACGCACCGGCGCGGCGTTTGCACGAACGACGCGCCAGCGGAGCTCGGGCAAGCCGTAAGTGCGGAAAATACTTTTCGCACGCGTTAGATACAACATTTTTTCTACGAGCGTGTGAAATATCAAAATATTTTGTCATTATTTTAGTTAAACCTAGCAGACTAAAAATGAAAAAAATAGTAAAAACTACGAATTTTATGTTTTATTCAGAACTAAACTTTAACAAGCTTAAAAAATAAATTTTTATGGTAATTATTAATCACGGTAACATTGCTATGTTGCTTAATGCCATCGTTGACTTCAAGTCTTCCTGATTCATCACTGAGCAACAGCGTGCTCAACAACAAGCGCGCTCTACAGCGTGGATAAAAATTTTTTTTTGTTCAACAGCGTGCGTGAAAATTTTTTGTTGCTCAACAGCGTGCAGAAATTTTTTTTCACGCACGGTGTGCGGAAAAGTGGCACTTTCCGCACGGAAATAAGTGCGAGAAAAGCGTTTTTTCTAACTAGTGCCGAAAGTAATACTTTTCCGCACGCGATGGTAGTTGCACGAACGACGCGGAGCGGAATTCGGGCAAGCCATAAAGGGCAGAAAAAAAAACTTTTCGCACGTGTCAGGTACAAAATTTTTCCTACTTGCGTAAAAACCGTCTAGGCAACATTATATCTCCATTGTTAGGTATTAAAATAGCAAAACACTGTTTTTTTAATAATAGATAACCCACAAGCCTACAGGTCTGTTTCATCTTTATTTGGAATCATCAGGGTAACATAGGACTGTAGCTGTATCCCTCCCAACAAATTTAAACAAAACTTGCCCAAAAGCGTAGGACATGTTTCGTTTTTTGAGCTGCATACAAGGGGGGGGAGTACTGAGGGTAATTTAACACACGCCCCAAAAAAAAAAACTCCAGGTATATACCGCAAGACATACAAATTCAAAATTTACACCTCAAACTTTTAGATAATGTTAGAAACGGAAGTAACTAAAAGTAACACACTTTTTTATAAGACGATGTTATTCCGGTTTTACCATACACAGTAACGGATACTTCACCGCCTCCTCCATTGTAATTTAGAAAAAGTACGAAAAAGTCAAATTTTTACTTTAAGTTTCAAAAAGTCATTGATTACTAGAATTTTAGTTTAATTTTTTGTTAAATTTTCTGGTTGTACAGCCAAAAATTTTGTCCGCCGTCGCTATAATACATTGATTTTAAGAAATTTTTGTCAGCGGCACTTACGTGTAAAAGACACATTTTTAGAATATTTTTACAAAATTTTCGCCTGCGGCGCATTAATGACATAATTTTAACAACAGATCCAGAATTAGGACCAGATCCCACCCCAAATTAACCCCCCTTCGCAGCTAACTCAACCCAGTTTTTTTAATGTTATTAAAAAAAGGATCACAATTTTTGAGAAATGTTTTGCAAACTGCAAAACATTACAAACAGTTTCGTCAAGGGTATTTTAAACATGAAAAAAAATTGCATATTGTAAGATAATTTTAGTAACAATTATAATCATTTAGTTTTTTTTATGAATTTTTATCAACATCTTTTGAATCGTATAAAAAGGTGCAATTTTGGAATAGTTTTCTGAAAATTTCATTTGCGGCGCATATAAAACAGGTGATTTTTTAATTTTGGGGTGCTTGCTTCCTTCGTCATCTTGAATTAAAAATGATTCAACAAGAGTGTCCTCCGACAACCAGGAGGTAACACAGGGAACCGAACAGATACCCAGTAAAACCTCTAAAGATAAGGATCAACAAGAAACTGTTCCAGGACCCAGTAGATGCTCTTCAATATAAGAGGCCCGACAGAGAACTGCACAAGTAGCCATGAACAATCTACAAACGCATCAGGGACGCCTATGGACGCCGATAATGTAAACAAATTGGCCAAGGAGCTCAGGAAGCTCCATGTCAAAATAGTGGTCAGCCTGGACGGTCCAACCGAAACAGAGCTCACTGAAGAGCACCTGCTCAAAGTCCTTGCTTCACCTAGGTATGAAGGAAACAGGGCTCCTAACAGGACATTGTTTCCTCAACAAGCACCTACAGACGCTGGCAATCGCCGGAGACTCAGAGAGTCGATGGTGCGCATGTCCTGCTAGAGTGTCCGGCTCTGGCCATATCAAGAGAGTTGCACCTTGGGAATTATCTGTTGGCTCCAGGCAATGTAAGAAGATTGCAGCCCAGAAAAATATGTTCTTTTGCGAAAGAGGCAGGCTTACAGGGCTAAACAATGAATAGTGGGCGTGCAACGAGCCCAGCAAAGTGGCCTAGGTACATGGGAATTGTCCCACCTACACTTCTACATTCATTCATTCAAGGTTCTTATTTAAAAAAATCGATACTTATTTATAAACCGATTTGTAAATTTTTATGATTTTATGATCTTTAAGAACTATCACCCATACCTAATTACAATACCTTGTCGTTTGCGGTTTGAAAAAAAACGCACCGTCGCAATTTTTTTTCAGCTTACTATAGTTCTCTTTTTCTAAAAGCATTCGTCCGAGAGAGATCCAACATACTACAAGATACCAGGAAAATGGCCTGTCAGGCTTGCTTTTATACACCCTTCGACCCCGTATATCTGTCAGCGATAACTGTTTATAGTTCTAAGTTCATTGGCAGAGAGGTGCAAGTGGAGCATTTTCTGGTAAGCTTGATATTCCTCAGACTGATGCAATTGAAAGAAGAGAACAATAGTTACTATGTTTAGCTCACAAAAAATTGCTATTTGTACTGGGTACATTGCGTTAAATTAATTATTGGTAATAGGTTCTCCCAGTAATGAAAAATGAAAAAGCATTACTTTCATAGTTAAAAAAACGCTTAAAAAGCCGTTTTATAACGTTTTTTGGAAAAAGGCTTATTAAGCGTTTTTTCACTATAAAAATAACGTTTTTTTCATTTGTGCTTAGTGGGAAACAAACTTCTAAATTGGTTCAAAAAAAATATCTCTCTTTGTAACTATTTGTCCATAATAAACTGAGAAAGTTGAGGTCCCGTGTTATCTATATGCACAAGGTGTTCCAATGAAAATAAAAGAGAGGCGTTTTAGAGTATTTAGGGAACAATTTTCAAAAAACCCTGGAACACGCCGATTTGTTATTCAAGAGCGACACTTTTTGGCTAGAGAGTTGTTTCACCACCAGAATTTAAATGAGGAAAGTGGGTCAAGTAATAACTTGATTTGAAGGTATTTTAAATGCCTTTACAAAAGTTAGCATTTTAAAAATCTAGCGATTAGGTTTCGAGATATTTATTTTCAAAATTGTCTGGACCAATGCAAACATCGTGTTTTCTTGCGTAACTAATTTTATTTTTGAAAAATCCCGCGACACCTCGATTTTGTTTTCATTAATATTACTTCCCCCGCCTTAATCATTTAATTTTTTCTTCTGGGAATACATTCCTACAAGGGGGAAATTTACCTTTGTTTATAAAGGGAAATTTACCTGTTCAATTTGAGCTTACTTTGAACGTGAATATCTCAAAAACAAATTGCCACATTTTTAAAATTTTAACAATTTTAAGAAAGAGGAAGACAAAAATTACAATATAGCCAGTATCCCCCTTAAATAACAAATCGACGTGTTTGAGGGTTTTTTGAAAATCGTACTTTAAATAATCGACAACTTTAGGATGGCCATTTCTGTATATTGAATAATTTTCTTTGACTGATGCTGGTTTTTAACCAAATAATATTTATGAGAAAAATTCAATTTTTAGAATTTTGTTTGTTTGGTCCTACATCACTCAAAAACTACTAACTTATTTTGATGGAAGTTTTACTGCTGTATTCTTTAAATTTTTGGGAAGGACAGACTTTATTTCATCAAAATTGGTTCACCAGTTTCGAATAAAATAAGATCTCTGCGGGTATTCTTGAAACTGGTGGAAAAGAATATTCACCACGACCCTAGAGTTTTCGGGAGTACTTACTGGTGAGATTTACCGAAGTAGATCGTACGCTAAATATGACATTGCAAACATGGCTTACAAGCAAAAAAGTAAAAGTGAAGTAATGGTGGTGAAGTGCGTATAAAATAAGTGCCTGTCTATTGAAACAAAAATTCGTCCAATTACCAATTCGCCACCCATTTAAAATTCCGCAACACATATTTTTATTATCTTCAAAACCCTTCCCCCGCCCTAAATTAAATTTAAAAAATTTTAGATTCTATTTTATTTGGTTTGATTCCCTACAACCGTTATATGAACAAAATGCGTCCATATTTTTTTAAAGTAATTATTTAGGATGGACATATCTACGTCCATCCTCCATCCTAAATAATTACTCTATAAAAAAATACGGACAAATTTTCAGATTCCAGATTCTATTTCTTTTGGTGTGATACCTTTGACAGGTTAAAATACCTATCGGTTTTTGGTGGAGGGGGGGGGGGTGCTTTCTACCCTCCCCGTTTTTTCAAAAATCCTGTCACACCTAAGTATCGAATTTCTTTTAAAGACAAAGCTAATTCCTAATTTTCATCTTTATATTGGTATGGAACTTCAAGTAAATTTGTACTTGTACCCCCTTTAAAACAGAACCCCCTATCAAAATGTAGAAAAATGCCGAAATACGTGTTTGTTTAATTTATTAGTATATAGAGTCAACATACCAATTTTCAGACCCCTTTTTCCAGCGATCGACCAGTGAAGAAAAATAAAATGTTATTTGAAAGGTGATTAAAGGACAAACACACACACACCTACACACACAAAAACTTTCGCATTTATAATTGTAAGTAGGTTTATGTATGCTGTTTTAACCGTTTTAACCAGTTTTTATTCACCAATGCCCTTCCCAGTGGTCCAATAGTAAATATATTGAGTAAACAGACAAAAATTGGTTTTTTGGTATCTATTTATCATTTGGTAAAAAGTCAGCAACATTAATTTTTTTTAAATATATATTTAATGTTGTTGTTGCCTCAAAAATCTAACTTGCAAGGTTGCCAAATTTCTGAGGCCACAACAATATGGTTTTACCGAGAAAAAAAGGTTTTATACTAGTGAGGCGGCAGAGTGGACTTCCTAGCTTTAAACAAAACGACGCCAGCACCAGCGGTGGGTACGTGAACTACCCGGCCAAAAAATAGGTATATATGGTACTTTGTGACTTCACATCGAAATTTTGCACACCGCTTCCTGAGAGTATCAAGAACGAATCCTGAAAGTTTCATTGAAAAACGTTGTCACCTCAGAAAAGTGAGGTGACAGCGTTATATATGAGGTGACAGCGTATTGTATATACTTTTTCTTGAGGTGGCAAAGTACCCTATATAGATGTATATATATATATATATATATATATTAGCTTTTCATGTTAACAACCAAATTACCTCTGTTCTAATTAGGTTCTTATTGACTATATTTTTGCAAGAATAATTACCCTGCAATTGATGTTATTATATTCATGAATATTAATTAATTTTTGGCAGTTGTACGAAATTTTTTTAAAAATAGGTAGTAGGAAGTGACTAATATTGAAAAAAGCCGGTTTTCAAGTTTTCGGAAGAAATATAATATAATAATAATAATAAATATAACTGCCAAAAATTAATTAATATTCATGAATATAATAATATGAATTGCAGGGTAATCATTCTTGCAAAAATATAGTCAATAAGAACCTAATAAGCCACTATCAATTGACGTCACAAGCTAAAAACAGTTGAGCATCGGCAGAAAATTATTTTTGCCCATCCCTACTTTAATTTTACCCATAGAAATTTAAAATGGTTCATTGATTGTCATTACAGCCAAAATTTTATGCTAGGGTATTGACATTTTAAGGTTATAACATCTTTCAAGCATTTTGTCAGTGACCTACATCAGAAAATTTGCAAATTTTAGATTTCTGAATTATAGAACTGATATCTTGTGCTTTTAATGTTAAGAAACTAGGGGCTAGCCCTTTAAAGTGTTCATTTAGTTTTTTAAAGAACTTTTTGTTGTCCTTCCAGTGTACAGTGTCTTAAGGAACTCTTTGTAGTCCTTCGAGTGTATAGTGTTTTAAGGAACTCTTTGTACTCCTGTTGTGTATTGCCAGAAAACAATAAAGGTAGGTATATAAATAATAGCTTAAAATAGCAAAACAAATACCTCCTTTATATGGGCCCATTAAAACATTTAAAATAAAGGGTTTTCTAAAAGAATGTGGGTAAAGTTATGACTGTCCCTATCTATTTGCAAAATGGCAAATGCTAAAGTTACAACAGTTGCAGAAAACCCGATTTTTTCACAAGAACACCAACAAAACTGAATCATATTTAGGAAAATCTGACCTAATGTAACTTAATCCAACACAAAAAAGCATGGTTATTATGCAGTATACAGTTCTCTGCCATTTTTGATTTAATATGAAAAATTCTTTATGGGGGCACCTACTAGGGTCCCTAGGGGGGCACCTACTAGTGTCCCTAGGACCCCAAATCCGCCTGCGCTGGTTGGTTTTTTTTCAATTATTTTTTTTTATTTCTTTTTCACTAAAACAACCCAATCCAACACAGCCCAACCCAACCTATTCCAACCCAACCCAAAACAATAAAAAAAACACATTACAACCCCCCCCCCCCCCGGCGGCACCTTTTTTTCTCTTGAAAAAAAAACAAAACAAAAACCGGCGCAGGTGGATTTGGGGTCCTAGGGACCCTAGTAGGTGCCCCCGTAAAGAATTTTTCATAAAAAATAAAAAATGGCAGAAAACCCTATACTGCATAATTACCAAAAGCCATTAATCAATGCAACTGTTGTAGTTTTGTCCGAGGCTTTAGCTTTCTAAAAATCCATGCATAAAAACTACATAAACTATTTTAAGAGGTCTAAAGGCTCATTTATAATAGCATGCAGCAGCTTATGCTAACAAGTGTCAAATTTTTTGTTTGTTAATTTATAGGTGAACAGTCCAAATTTTTAGGAGGACAGACCCTGATTTTGAAGATGTCTTGTAAATAGTTCTTTACTTTTGGTCAGTGATGGGCTGTACACTTAAAATACCCAAATAAAAAATCTGACACCTAAAGCGCTTAACAGGTATCAAGTTTTGTGCTATTCTAAATGACCCTTATATACATATTCACCAATGTGAAAACTCTGATTAAGTTTTAATCATGATTAAATATAAAACACCACATTCTAAACACCAATTAGTATCTAATCATGATTAAAGCCTCGATTAAAGCCTAATTGGAAAATTTTTGTCTTGGTGGATACAAGCATGAATGGGCTTTAACTGAAAACATATTACCTAGGTAAATTAGGCAAAAACCAAAAAACTTCTATAACCTAAGATTTTCAGGGTTTCTTTGATATCAGAAATTCAAAGTAAAAATATAAAAAGCACAAAAAAAAATATGAAAGAGGTACTTTGCAAGTTTATTTGTTTGATTAAATAAGGTTGACAGTAACGGTTCTATAGTAAACAGCTAACCTAAAAGCATTTTTAATTTAACTAAGTAAGTAACTCAAATACGAGCTTAAATATTAATATTAACTAAGTTAAGATTAATTTTTATCAAGGTTCAAAACAATAAATTTTTTAGCACTTAGATTTTAATAACAAGTACATCAAAAACACAAGTTTACTCCCTGTCTGCAAATAAAAAACACATGGCATTTTTGTTTACTGCAAAACATTTTTTTATTGTTCAGGAACATAAAGAAATTATACTTACTGTTTTTTGCATACGAATGTCAATAAAAATGGAGTAGCCATTGACGAAGTAAATGCTTTGTGTTATAGTTTTTTTTATGTTTTTTCCATTTTTTATGTTTACAACTCGTAGCTAAACTGTGATTTTTTTACTCATGATTTTAATTTACTCACAGCGCTCGTTCTTTAAAACCATGCTTGTAAAGAAAGTAATATTTTAGTCACTAGTATTAAAAACTACTATAACTTTTAAATTTCTGTTTCTTTTGGGAAAAAAAAAACGATTTTTTTGCTCGAGTTCTTCCCTTTCTTGGATAATAAATTTTCTTGTGAGTTTCGAAAAAAATTTAGAAAATTTTTGCATGAGGTACTCTAACACAAAAATGATTTGATTTTATCTGTTAAAATTGGCAGGTATGAATACTTACTCGTAAGTATTTAAAACTGGTGGTTACTCCAAAGGCTGAACCGGGCACTACAGCCTTAAGAAGGCCTGTTGTGCCCAGGAGTCTACTGAAATTGTATAGATCATAGTTAAAACAAATACGATCCAGAAAAATAAAACCCCTGCAGAATACAAAACTTGATTTAGGTTTAATACTTTTCTTATATATGCACATTTGGCTTTCACTTAAGCTTCAACTGGTATAAGTTAAAGAAAAAGTATTGTTTTGTAGTCTGAAGAGGTTTTAGTTTCCTGGTTAGTATGTGTTTTATTTACACTCTTCAAAATCTCAGTAGATTCCTGGGCATAATAGGCCCACTTGTTATTTTTATATAAATCTTCATATGTACATAAAAACTTTACTTTTTTACAGAAATGCCTGCTATGTGAAACATTTGCCATAAGTACAAAACATCAAAGGCCAAAAAGACAAACAAAACATCGGAGGAAAATTTGAATTTTATAAGGCACCGTCCATCAAAAATAAAAACAATAAAGTGGATCCTTGAAGAGTGAAGAGAAGAGAAATATGGTTTAAAAACATTGGAGCAGATACTGGGCAAACAGTACATGTTCGTTCCAATCACTTTGTTACTGGTAATAATGTTATACCTACATTCCTGTGCAGAAAATTCTGCATCATAATACATTACATACCCAATTAGATATGTTACATGATATTAGTTTGGCAAGGATTAATTATTTCATGACACTGAATTTATTCAAGGCCATTTTTGTGAAGCTGTAGTGTAATACATCACCTCTCTGTTTGAATGAAACAAAAAACAAACAACCTGCATAGTTAACATCTTAAAACAACCACATAAAAGGAAACAGTTTGAAACTCTATTGACGGTGGTTTTTGTATTCTTTGAAAAATTAATTACAAACTTGGTCAAAATTAATAAGAGCATGTTCTTTTTAGAGCATGTTCTTATTGAGTGAATTTCACAATTTTATTTGACTTCAACTTTTGTATCACATTGCTGAAATAAAGCTCAAACTTTTTGACCATTAAGAAATCCATGAATTAGATATTCATATTCATAAAATCATTAAAAAAAATCGATGTTATTCACATTCACATGTTTTTTTTTTTATCTTGAGGGCAATGAGTAGGGGGTGCAAAACTTTTTGAAGTTTGTAAATATACGAAAAGGTTTAAATTATTGCAAATTTACTCAAACTAAAAAAAAGATTACAAAATCCGAGTGGTTCCGGAGAGAAAAAATCGAATTTTTTATTTTTAGTTTGTTGCGCCTTTATTCTTAAAGATGTCAAAAAAGGCTTAAAACTTTCTACAGGCACTTTTTTACGATGTACCTGAATGACAGGTCTGTTTTTAAGATTTGACATTTCAGTGTGACAGGAGCACTGTAAAGTTAATTTTTCCTTATAACAAAATCTGTCATTTTTAAGATGTCAAAAAAGGTACTGCAAGCGTGTTCCCAAAATATCTTGAGTAAGTTAAAAGCAAAATTTGAATTTTTGCTGATGATGGTTAATTAACCCAAAACGTCAGGTGACTTGTCAAAATAATTTTGCAAAATGTTATCTGTCATCCTTTATGAACAAAACGGCAGGAGAAAAAAGCACGTGTCCATAAGAAAAAATGAACTTGGCACTGCCCTTTCACACTGAAATGTCCAATCTCACATTAAGTAGATCTTAAAAGAGTGCCTGTAGAAAATTTTAACCGTTTTCTGACAGCTTTAATAATAAAGGCGCAAACAAATAAAAACTAAAAATGAAGATTTCGGTTTTTCGCCTATCTCCGGAACTGCTTGGATTTTGTAAACTTTTTTTAAAGTTCTGAGTAAAGCATTAAATTGCGCAACTTTGCCCTAATTTAAACCTTTTCGTACCTCCTACCGTTCAGGAGATCCCATGTTGAGCATCGAATTTGGAACACCCTGTATAGGTGATCAATAATCGAATTATAATGACACTGTTGCTAAATTTTCTTTATTTTTTTTTTGTTTTATTTTAGGCAAACCTTGATGGGCAAACCAGTTGAGGATATTGATCACCCAGAGTAACTGCCATCATTTAATATGCCATCTATCGGAGTTGAGGTAAATATCTTGGTAAATAACATATATTCTTGATTTGCAATTTTCCCCTTACATAATTAGGTATAAATATTTTTTAAATGATATACTAAATGAAAATCATTATAAAACTAATATGCCTAAATTAGCAACATGTTTAAAAACTATTTATACAAGTATTTACGTTAAATAAAAAAATCCTCAATAATATGCTAGCCTCAATAAAATCTGCTGTGCTAACTTTTTTTTTAAAAATTGTGCGTCCTTCTAATTAAAAAACAAAATAAAAAAATTGCGCACACTAGCTTTACGTAAACGTAGCCACCCCAACCTGAAATAAATTTAGAAAATAAAGGGCACAAATTTTTTTAAGCGGATATAATTAGTCCATGAGTAACACATTGTGAATTCCCTAATAAAAATTTTAATTTAGATTTTTGTATACCTATATTATAGGAAACCCATCAACAAGATTTGACAAGTAATGCCATTGGAGAAGAAGTGAATGAGTTAAGGTTGAACCTTTGCACTAACCTGTGTGAAGAAAACTCATCACCTACTTACTTACCTATATTATTATTTATTGTATTTTTTTTAAATAACTACTAACAAGCATGCAATGTTTTTCAATCAAGTGGGCTTTTCTTTGCAAAGATGCGTATTAAAGGGCTAGCCCATTCATAAAGCAAAATTAAATAATTTTAATTTTAGACGTTTTATGTATAGGGTAATTGTTTATAATTACAATAATGTGTTTCATTATATTTTTACCCTCTAACATCGACTTGAGAAAAACTTAGTAGGTAGGTTATAAAAAAACGCAAAATGTTATTTAGCTACAAATATACTTTTTGGATATCAATTTTTTGCAAATTTTTAAGGAAAATGCATGTATATACCATAAAGTAAGGAACTACTTTATGTATATACCTATACCTTTTTAGAGTCAACCAATGAATCAAAAACTTTATTGTCTTCTTACACTGGATAGGTATATAAACATGCAAGATGATACTTACTTTTCTCACATAACACCCGGTTCACACCTAGCCTGCCCACCCTGCATCAAAAAACGCATCATGTGACTGCATTTAAAAGTGGAAATCCAGGTTCTGTCACATTGTGCGTTTTTTAAAGCAGGGTGGGCAGGCGTTGGTGTGTTTGGGGCTTAAGTAGTCAAAAGGAAAATAAATAATTTTAACGTTTTATTACGTCAAGAATTATAGTACTTATACCTATCTAAGTTTATTCCAAATGTTGAAATTTTTTCAGCAAGTTTATAAAATAAATAATTTTTTGCAATTCAGGGATAAACAGCTTTGCATTTTGTATTCCTCATGTTAGCAATAAAAGTTACTTTTCAAATTCAAACAGGGATAAAAAGTAAAGGTAAAGGGACAAAAAGTGACATTTTAAATAAAGTGAGTAATTGGGACAAAAAGTGACATTTTCAAGTGTGTAATTTAT
Source organism: Oxystoma pomonae (assembly GCA_963921995.1). Lineage (NCBI taxonomy): Eukaryota > Metazoa > Arthropoda > Insecta > Coleoptera > Brentidae > Oxystoma > Oxystoma pomonae. The sequence continues at coordinate 62,195,598 of OY998168.1, read as the reverse complement.
CCCCTTTGATATATTTTTTGGCATTAATATTTATTTATATTTAAATGAAAGACCCCATAATTTTGTTTTGAAAATTCTCAGAATTGGTATTACTTATGTTCCTTTAGATGAAATAAAGCACTTCTATAGAAATAATAGTTTTATTTATTTTCATTAACACAATACAATTTTTTTAATGATTGATAAAATGATATAATTTATCAAATAAATGTTAATGTCAATCACAGATGATGAAACTCAAATAACCTAAGAGTAAAAAAATAATAAAATTATCAGTTAATTGCCACCTTAGAACATTAAACTTCAATGTTCTAAGATTGCCATAGTCTTTAATTAAATGGTCTATCTACGATAGAGGCAGATTTGTTAGTGGCAATTAATAAAAAATTTCATTTGCATCAGCATGTTTTGAATTCCCTGAGCTTACTTTAGATTTTCGCGATGTAAGTATAAGAGCTAATGTAGTTTTTCTTTTTGCGGTTAGCTTCTGTTTTTGTCATATAACTATGAGATAGTATATCGGCCCTGCCCTTGCATTTTCCGAAAAAAAGGCCGTAGAGATAATAACTCTCAATTAAGTTAGTGTATAAATTCTTGTCGGCATGAGTAGATTTATTGTTACACATTTTGCGACACTTCGGCCATTATAGTATCTCATAGTTATATGGTTTTTGTCCTTCTCGAATAGAGAAAGTGACCAAAAAAAAGTTGAACAGTTCTAATTTTTTCGCTATTAAAGAAAGAGGAAATAGAAGCTAGCTGAAAAAATAAACACTGTGCATCAAAAATTTGTAAAACAAATATACCCTAACTCTAACTAGAAGCTGTGCAAATGATCTTAAAGAAACAGTACCTATCTATTGTTTTTTTGTTTGAAGGTGAAACCACTGGATTTTACACCAACGGTTAGCACACTGCACCATTTTACTGCCATCATCAGGTTTTCTGCAGTACTCCCCTTTCACTGCCATATTGCTTGTAATAGCAGATAATTTTGTAATGTTGCATGGGTATCTTCTTCTGGAACAGTTGATGTTGCTCCTGAAATAATTATATACAATTAATTTAAAATTGTACTCACAACTGAATCAATCCAATCCAAAATTGTTATTTTCCTAATGCAGTTACCGAGGGGAAGACCACTCATATTACCCATATAAATTAACATGTACATGTACAAATTTTAGATCAGTTGTTACCCCCTTGGCAGTTACTTATGTAATGAGCAAGCAAAGCAAGGTAAAAAACATTGTTAAATAACTCTAGTTTTTAAGATATAGTATAAAATAACAAGGCAATATAACTTACAATTTCCATGTACTCTGTTGTTGACTGGATGTTCAATTTCTAAAAATCAAAAATAGTATTTATTTTAGATGCCTAATTGTGCTTTTAGATATCATAAAATGTTTTAGGTTTGTAACTGTAAATGTACTTTATTGTTTTTAAAATTTACATTTTTATACAATATTGTTTTAAGCCTAGAAATTTTTATAACATTAGGAAAAAACCTTACAACAAAAAAAAAGGTTTGTATTTGCAATGATCCAACAAACAAAACTTTATTCTAGGGCAGGGTCTTCAAGTTAACTTTATTGATTTACAAAACAACTTTTAGTAGCTTTTTAATTTTTTTAAATTTTCGTTCTGTAAATATGTTATTTTATTCTTTATTCAAGTTGGCCCCAGCTTATTTAAAAAAAAAAACATTTCATCAGTGTTCAGCCAAAATTTATTAAAAAATTCCTGGTGTTTTCCCAGTCTCTTTAGACTTTTTCCCAGCATTATTTTATTATTTAATATTCACTTTATGCAAGGGCGGACTTAGTCTAAAATCTAGGGGCAGGGTAATCAGATTTGGAGTTGTTGATTTAACTTAATTTTTTTGCCAATAACATGCTTAAAAAAAAGTGGACAGCTGCCCAAGGGGGCTGGGTTGGGGTGAAATCCAGTATCAACATGCTATAAATATGCTGCAGGCACAAATTTTTAGAAAATTGGAATAAAAATACCACTTTTTTACATCTTTGTTGAAAATGTCATAAAAATGCTAAAAAAAATTTGTAAAATATTTTCCAAGTAGCTCAGGAATTAGTTCTTTAAACTCACCAAAGTTGGTTTCAGTAAACATCTGCATTTGGATCTGATAGTAATACAGATGATAATCTTTGAGGGATATTCTATTCTCTCTTCCTTCTGTAAACAAGAATTTTTAAAAGAAATTAGTGTAGTATATGGGCACTTACACAACTAACAACTCATTCTAGGCAATTTAAAATTTCATCTGGACTTGTACCAAACTATGGGTAGCTGGGGTGCAAAAATAAAAAACATTTTGAAATTTCAGCTGATGGATGTTCCATTTTGTGATCTATCTTAAATGTTTCTAAACCTTATTTTCATATTAACAACCATAGACACCAGCTTTTTTTCAGAGGAGGGGTAACAGATTTTTTTGAGGGTTTTCAGGTTTTGTCGTACATGGAGATTTAAAGCTAGAGACTACCCTTCCCGCTTAAAAATCAAACCAGGCTTTTTCTTTGGCTTGATTTTCAATAGATAAAGTAATACTTTTGCTTGATCTTCAGTAAATTTTATTTTCCCAGTGTTCAATTAAGTGTCAATTTTGTGTAATCCTTATAAAAAAGTATTGCCTTTTGCATTTTTTCATAAGGCCTAATACTAAACTGACTAGCAGCTACAGAAACTCCACTACAGAAACTCCAAAGCTATGTAATTTCCCAAAAAAATCTAACCTATAATATTGAAGTGGGCAGCAGATCTGCCTGCCACACGCAAAGTTCCGGGTTCAAATTCTGGCCACACAGTGGATATTTTGTTTTTGTCCCAAAAACTTTACACTTGGATCTCACTTTGGCAACACTGGGCATTGATCCTAGAATAGATGGAAAAGTCCCAGTAAAAAAATTAAAAAAAAGTTGTTGGTCTTACATTTTTTTGTAAATTTACATAGTTCTGGATTTTCAAGTAGTCTTTTGGGGTTCGAAAAATTAATATAAGTTAGTTCTTTGCAATACTCTCCTTTTCATGATGGGCTAATCCACTGGCAAAGAACATCTGTCACTGATTGCTTTTCTGATATGTGCATGAACCTAATCCAGCGTGGCAATTAATAACAATGAGAGGCTAATATTTCTGAACCTATGATAATCCAAGGCATTAAAGGGGGTGCAGCTCATCTTGTTCTAGTTTATATGAGTCCTTTCTATTTATGAATTGGAGTTTTTCTTGGTAGCATTTGTCCTAAAAAATATATGTAGCTAAGTAGGTCATTATGGGCAGTAGGTAAAGTTAGGTGCCACATTGTCCAGTTATTTAGATTTTTAGAAAACAAACATTGCAAATTGTTCTAAACAAACAAAATATATATAGATATTAAAAATCCAGTTTTTAGGACTTTTGTCTGATTATATGTCTTTTTTTTGTTCCAAACTGCATTTTTTGGATTGGACAGTACATACGCTTTTCATCAAAAAATTATGCTTTGATAAGAACTTGCTCAGAATGGGTACTGGCTTACTTCATATGAACTTGAGGTTGAAAATTTTGCTGCTTGGATTTGGTTTGTTTGGTTAGTTAGTTCTTTGCTTTTTAGTTTTGTTGAAACTGAGGATAACTTACTAAAACAACCAAGCTAACTTAGTAATCCTAACCAAACCTAGCCAACGCCTTAACCTAACCAAAGCAAACCTAAAAATTTAGTTTTTTAAGCAGTTTAAATCCTCCATAAATCTCTTAGACATTTTGCATTTCATATGTGTACCTACTAGCAATCTAGTATTTTTCTGTGTCATACAGTCTTAAGCTAACTTAGTAAACCTAGCCAACCCCTTAACCTAACCAAAGCAAACCTAAAAATTTGGTTTTTAAGCAGTTTAGTAAGCAATTAGTATTTTTCTGTGTCATATGGTCTTAAGATTGCCTTTGGCATTATTTCTAGGCACAAATCAAAAAATCATTACCAAAATTTTATATTTTTTTCCAAACTTAAATACGAATATTTTAAGCTAAAAACCTACTCACCATTTTATGCTTCAAGGTAAGTAGCAGGTGTAGATCAGATTTTACTTTATTTCAAAGGACTACAAAGAGTTCCTTATCACACCTACGAACAGGCACTCAAGCACTACGAAAGGACTGCAAAGAGTTCCTCACTAATTTCACTTTTAAATTTTTAGTTTTTTTACTGCAGTTTTAAAACGGGTAAAGAACAGTCGCCCAAAAAAAATAAACAATAAACATAACCTCAAAAATAGTTGTTTGACAACTGTCATTCTAAAAAGTAGGGCTGGGCGAGAGCGAAATTTTCTGCCGATGCTTCGTTGTTTTTTTACGTCGGATAGAGTGCTCTGACCGCTAATAGATAGTACCTAATTAGAACAGAGGTAATTTGGTTGTTAACATGAAAAGCTAAAAACGAAAGTCTTTGTACTACTAAAAAGGTAGCTTATCTGTTTTATTTGAAATAACTACTCAAGCTACAACCAGTAAAATACTACATTATTATAGTGGCACGTTCCATGCTAATCATTTAAAACTTTTTCACGGGTCCCTGACAGACGATAATAACTAAATCAACCCTAGTTACGGTACCTTTAGTTAGGGGGGCGGTTGTAACAAAACTCGATTTTAAAGAAAGAATTAATAAAGTTTTTTCTTTCGCGTTTTCTTTGTTCCGCGATATGCTCGACGACCGCACTATCAGAAGGCGTCCATTTTATTCGGGTCCACTTGTGGTTTGCAAATTGCTAATAAATGTTATTTTGGTGCATTTTAATTTTTGCTTAATATTTAATCTAGTGTGAAAGTTTACACCTGTGTATTTTTAGGTAGGTGTTTTCTATGTAACCTAGAGTAGGATTCGTTGTTTACATTTCTTGTACATCACGGTTTTGCATTTTAGTGAAATAAAAACTACCTGAGATTAAACCTTCGGTCAATTATTGTCATCAAACCCCTACCCAACAAAATTATTACACTTGAGTACTTAGTCTTTGAGCATTACAGATACCACACTTTTTGACATATTTTCTACCGTCTTGCAACATTCGTGACCAATAATACAATTCTCTTACTACCTAAGTGAGCGGATAAAGGGATATCATGACATTCCTTAAAAACTAAAACAAATTAATAGTAAGATTTGCCGAAGCCAAACGTGAGAAAACAGCTTCTAAAATTTCCAAATGTTTTTCAAATGAAGGGCTCAAAATGTCGTCCAAATAAACGAATACAAAGAGATCTAACTCGGGGCCGAGCCCTGAATCCATAAGTTTCTGTTGTATTACTGCTGAATTGCAAAGATCAAAGGGCATAACCACAAATTCAAACAAACCACGACCTGGAACAACGAACGCCGTCTTTTCGCACGATTTGGGTGACAGTGGAATTTGCCAGAATGCTGATTTTAGATCAACACTGCTTAAAAACTTGACTCCAGACAATCTGCTAAGCACGTGGTCTACCCATGGAAGGGGTACGCTGTTTTTTTTGAAAAAAAAATTAACTTTCGTCCATCAAAACAAAAGCGTGGAGACCCATCTACCTTTTCTTTCAAGATGGGACTTGGGGTTAGATGGACGAACCACTCCAGCATTGTGTCTAACTCATCATTTAGAATCTTCAACTTATATGGCGACATCACGTGATGACGTTGTTTAACAGGTTTGGCATCGCCAGTATCGATATGATGTACAATTTTATTAGTCCGGCCCAATTTTGACGAAGACAAAGTTCGAAACTTTTCAATAACGTTCTCACACTGGATAGACTGCTCTTCCGATAACTCCTCTTGGAGGCACACCTTGCTGATCTCAAAAACCTGAACATTACAAATCGAAAAATTTGTCAACTTTCGACAAAAATCTGATCCAAGATCAAAACTATGTGCTACACCAGGCACTATTAAAACTTTCAACAAATTGACCACACCATCAAGCTACACCGGCAACTCCACGTAACCTTCTATACTTTGTTTGGTTCCATCAGCAACCTTAATCTCTTTCTCAAAGTTTGCTTCAAAAATCTGAGCTTCCAAAATATCCAAAAGTTCTCTACCAGGGCCACCAATAACTGAATGAGTTGCTCCGCTATCAACTAACCTAACAACAGACCTGCCAAAAATGCCATCAGTCGACCGACCCCGACAATTTGCATTACCACGAAAATTTCCTGAATTACCACGCTGACAATTATTTCCAATTTGATAATTAGATAAACTAGGACGTGAAGGACTTTTACAATTAAAACTACAACTCCGGATACTTGTATTTTTATCTAACTCATAGTCCAAGGTATAAACTGCACGGGTGTTGGAGGATTTTCTTGGAACCACGTCTGCATCTTCCAACTTTGTACAAATTTCTGCAAGCTGCGCAAAGTTAGTAATATTTTGCAGTGCTAGGTGGGGTTGATAACTAGACAGTTAATTTTTCTTAATAGTATATTATTTTTCTTGGCCACTAGGGACACATTCTAAACCGTGAAGCATGTTCTCCATGATAGAAATATATGCTACTCCTGAAACAAAGTTATGATTGTTTTCCACAAACCAAAACTACACTTTTGTGCATTCGACGCGCGTTTCGCTAACAACGTTAGCATCTTTAGGAGACAATAAACAATGAACTAAATTAATCTACGCTCTATCTTATATACAATCCTTTAGTGGGCGGAGATAAGACTAATAATTTGTGATTGATCACGATTTTTAATCATATCTCCGCCCACTAAAGGATTGTATATAAGATAGAGCGTAGATTAATTTAGTTCATTGTTTATCGTCTCCTGATGATGCTAACGTTGTTAGCGAAACGCGCGTCGAGTGCAAAAAAGTGTAGTTTTGGTTTGTGGAAAACAATCATAACTTTGTTTTCATCATTTCATCCGTTGTTTACGATTTAAAATTTGAGCACGCAATTTGTCATCAAAATCATAATCTAAAAAATCTTTTCTAAGTGACTTTACCAAAGTATCCCAATTGTTAAATCTACTATTTCTTAATTGTGCCCTAAACCACTCTTTAGCTATCTCCTCCATAAGCTTGCAATTGAGCTTTGTACAAATCATCCGTGCTACATCTACGCGCCGCTCTTAGTTGTTCGACTCTTTGCAAAAAATTAACCACTTTATACCCCACTGACATACAGGGACAAACCTACTACTACAATTATCCTGAAAAGAAGTAGACGATGTTGTCGGCGTTACCGATCTAGACTGGCCAGGGTCATTATAAAGTTCATCAAAATCATCCTACAAAATTGTCGTCTTTACGTATTGCTTACATTTATACTTGCTCTGCGCTTGACTATTTTCCTCTACCTCAGCTATATAGGGAATTCTACTTAAACGACCCAAAAGATGCCTAAGTCGACTAGTTACCCTCAAGTAGACCTCTTTATTTATCTCATCAAAATTATAAACTTCCTCTTGAATCGATTTCGTTTTTCTCATTCTCAAAATTAAAATTTTCTAGAGTGTAAACAATATTTGGTCTAAACCTATCAACCATTAAAGTCCTACGTGAGTATTTTCTTTTTTCTTCCTGAGAAATACAATCAATTTGATGACCTGTTCTAGGCCTAACCTCATAATTAAGCTCTGGCAATCGCAAATGATGAGGATCAATATCGTAACTAATTTAAAACATTTTTTTTTTTTAATCGGTTAGATCAATGTTTATAATAAATATTATTACCGAAAAACGCGATAGCCACTGCAATCTAATATAAACAGCCGGTATATGTTAACTTTTAAGACCACTTATAAAAATATAATAACAATATAATTGTACCTGAAAATAAATCATGTTGTAATTATCCATTCATATTCTATATTTCTCTTTCTAATGTTTAAATTAAATTCTTTTATTATTTTTCCAAACGTTAAAGTTTTACCAGCAAAAATTTCAATGAGATATCATCATAAATGAATAAAATAAATTTATCTTGCAAATTGAAATGCCAAAAAAAAATTTTTGTTTGCTAAGGAAAAAAGGAAAGGTTAACGGACTCGCTCGCTAACCCGATTGATGTTAAAAATCAAAAAGAGCCCCACGTTGGGCGCCAATTTATGTAACCCCTACTTATAGGGATGATAAACTTTCCAATTTAGATTTTATTAACTAGGCCTGTCAGTTCATTATGTCGCAGAGCTAGCGACATTATTTATCACTTTTCAAAAATCACCAAAATTATATCTGTCAACAACTGATCTAGCAAACTCGGTGGGCGCCAGTCAAAACCCTACGTTTTGACAGAAGGGGAGTAGCGAACAAAAACATAAATTAATTTGTTTTTACAATTTTAATAGAAAAATAGGACCTGAAAACATAAGTAAATGTATCACAGAGAAATAATTAAAATATTGCTCACTGGTGTTATGCGCACGTTAAAATTAAATTTGATTTAAAAACATAGTTAGTAATACTTGTTTTCTCGCGGTAAAATACTAAACTAAAAATAGTTGAGACAAAAATTAACATTAAAAAAACATAACCTTAAAGCTACAAGACAAATGATTTTAAAACTAACATTAGCACATCTAGAGTTTCATTAGAGAATTTTTTGTTGGATTGGAAAAGAGACATTCCTGAGGTTTTATAGCATCTTAAGATCATTCTATAACAGAAAAGTTGCCCAATGTCCATCACACCATCTATGCAATACAGTTGATCTGAAGGAAAAAGCCTATTCTTGCCAAAAATCAATTTGAGTACCCACTTTTGAATTACTTCTAAATTCTTTAGGTGTGTGCTTAAAGCGCCCCCCCCCAACCAATAATTCCATAAGTAAGATGTGTTTGTACTAATGCAAAATACAGAGTTCTTAGATGTTTTAAGGACAAAAAATCTTTTAAATACTTAAATTTTGGTAAAATTCCTCTAATCTTTTGAACGATATAATTAATATGTGGTTCCCAGCGAAAATGATTATCTATTACAATTCCTAGATATTTAATTGTTTTTGTTGAAGGTATTATACAATTTTCTACCTTTATGCCTGGGAAGTCTGAGTTGGCCTGATCATAACTTGAGAAAAACATGCATTTGGTTTTTTCAAAGTTGACTGTAAGAAGGTTATGAATGAACCAGTTTTTTATTTTAGTAAATTCTCTTTCAGCTTGTTCTATAACATCATCCCAAGTTTTTCCTTTAATCAAAACAACAGTCTCATCAGCAAAAGAAAGTATCCGCCTAATCGTCTCCATCCTCAACAGCCCGTTTATATAGATAACAAAAAGGACCGGGCCCAACACTGTCCCCTGCGGTACACCATAATTTACATTCCCAGCATTACTTAGCACGCCCCCGACTTTGGTATACTGCACTCTGTCACTTAAATAACTTTTTAAAATGTTGTGTATTTTTCCCCTTAAACCATACTTCTCAAGTTTTTTTAATAGCAGTTCATGTGAAACCGTGTCAAATGCTTTGGCTAAGTCGACAAAGACACACAATGTGGGACTATTTTCATCAAGATTTTTGTATATTTGTGATGTAAGACCCGCGATTGCATCCTCCGTCGACCTGCCTTCCATAAATCCATATTGATGTTCTGAAATTAAATTGTATTTTTTTTAGAAACTTCATTATTCTGCTTTTTAATACTTTTTCAAAAATTTTTCAAATAAGAGAGATTGGTCTATAATTAACAACATCAAGTTTACTGCCTGCCTTATACAATGGGGAAATAACACCAGCTTTCAAAGATTTAGGAAAATACCTTTTTTTAATGCACTTATTTATTAAAAAGCTTAGAGGATGTGCTATTTCTTTGGCAATCGATTTTAATATTTCGGAGCGTATACCATCAAGGCCGGGCGATTTTTTTGATTTAAGGCTTTTAATTATTTTAATTATTTCTTGCTCGGAGGTGGAATTTAGCTACATGCTGTTTTTCAGTTCGGGTTCCTTGTCAACACAATTTTGTGGCTGTATGATTTTTTTAGCAAATGTTTCACCCACAGAGCAATAATGATTGTTAAATATATTTGATATTTCTTTTTTATCTAATATTATAGTGTCATTGTATCTGACTTGTGTAATTTCTTGAGGTTTTTGTTTTTTATTACAAATTTTGTTGACTGAGTCCCACAACTGTTTGCTGTTTTGATGGTTATTAATTAAACTATCAAAATACATTTTTTTTGATTCAGCAATGGATTTTGCAAGATTTCTTTTACATATTTTGTAATTTTGCTTTCATGTTAAATTGTTTGGAAAAGCTTGTATATTTTGGTACAGTTCGTTTTTTGTATTAATAGCTTTTACAAGATTCTTGCTAATCCATCCTTTTCTAGAAACTAACACCTTGTTTATCTTTACCTTTTTTGTATTGTTTTGGACAAAATCTGTTATAGAATTTATAAGTATTTGAGTCATGTCATCTATGTCATCACATGCATAAAAGTAATCCTATTGTAATGTTTGAACGTCTTGCCTCAGTTGCTTGTAATTAATATACTCTTTGTAAACATTTTTGTTTTTATTAAAATCTATTTGATTTTTGCCTATTTCTAGAATAGTAGGATAGTGATCTGTAACTTTGTGACCTAATAAAAATACTTTGATATCCTCACTACTATCAGATTTGACAAAATAATGATCAAGACAAGATTTTTGTGAATTTCTTTCCCATGTACAAACATCATTTATGTAAGATAAATAAGAGTTGGCACTAAAAAGGTTTAAATAAGTTTGTACATGGTTTATGTCATGTTTTTCTTCCATAATATTGATATTAATATCTCCACAGATGACATGAGTATCTAGTTTAGGTAAAGTTGCTATATAATTTAACAGATCTGTGTTAAAAATGTCGACATCTGTTGCTGGTGGTCTGTACAAAGCGGTGATTTTAAATGATTTATTTCTGATGCATATAATATCTATGTCAAGGATTTTGATATTAGACAAATATTTAATCTGATATTGGTAACTTAATCTATGACTAATATAGACAAGAACACCGTCATTTCTATTTATACTGCCACTATTATAAAGCAAATAATATCCTTCTATTTTATAAATATCAGTATTTTTTAGTTGGAAAGTTTCTGTAAGGACTATAATGTCAAACTGTGCGTTAAGTTGTGAAAAAAGAATCAACAGATTGTCTAAGTTTTTTTGAACACTACAAATATTAAATTGAAATATTTTAATTGAGTCTTTAGCAACACAAACAGAGTTAAAACTTGCTTGATCTCCACACACTAAAGTTTTATAGTTTTTAACTTCAAAGTTTAAAATATAGGGATACATATTAATAACAAAAAAGTCACAAAATAGTATAACTAGAATAAAGAGTATTTTTTTACCTACTTAATTCTCCACCATTGAATTGACGTCTTCTTCACTAAATATTCTTTTTTTTTGGCAGTGTTTTCTGGAATGCCATATATCCTAAGCTGACATAGCTTCATACTCTGCTCCATTTCGTCGATCTTGGACAACATTTTAGTGTTCTCATTTTGGAGACATATTACGTCTTCTTGTAATACTTTGTTTTTGGTTTTTATATCGTTTAGCTCTTTACTAATCTCCTGTGATATTTTTGTGCACAATTTATCTGCCAGACTCTCGATAAAAGTTTTTTCCTCGATAGCGTTTTGTATAACTTCCGAGACAATGGTTTTTAACTCGGCTTTTTGGCGATCAGTGAATACTCCCATATCCTTGTAATTAAATTATTTTCTTATTATTTAATAATTTAAACGGTTTCACTTAAAATGTATTAGTTCAGTTTTGTAGTCCGTAAAAAACTGTAATCCCTGATACAAAAACTGTGAAAAAATTGCACTTTATCTACTTTTATTTTAATGAAATACGCAGAGCAATAAAATATACGTCCGTACACTACACGGTACAATGGTACGATTTTTTTGTATCTATATAGTTTGGTTTGAAGCCAACAACAAAAATTGATTTTGTTGATTAAAACAAGAAATGTTCCAGAATTTTAATCAAGGAAATATATAAATTATTTAGGTCGCGCCTTGATGTCATAAAATCAAAAAGTAGACGTTACATATATACTTTTTGTATTTATTTGCTGTAAAATAGCTGATAATAAATAAATAAAAATAAATTGCATTTTCAACAAAAAAAAAGTTTTTTTTTAATCGAGGCGCATCTCACTTCGGCAATCGCAGTTCACTTACTAAGAAATCTTTTGGAAATCACAAAAATCCTTAGGAAATCGCTAATGAAGAAATCGGAAATCCCTAAAGAAATCGAGAAATCGCAGAGATTTCCAGAAATCGCTGGTTAAATATCCAAGAAATTAATTATTTACGCAAGTATTTTTTATTGAGTTGCTACTAAAAAAATGATAACAGTTGATATTTAGAATTCCCTATTTCATTTCCAGCGCTTCTCGCGCACTATAAAACTGATATTTAAGCCCCGCCTTGTCATTCTGTAACGTCATTAGTCTTCACACATTATTATTATCCAATCACAAACAGAAAAAAAAAGGTATATACAAGTAAAGTTCAGAGGTACAATTCGGTCCGCGATGAGGCTTCGAGCGAATGTCTTACTCACAACCTCAGACTAATAACTAAAGAAGAGACCAAACATTCCCTTTGAAAATTCTCTTGATGTTTACAATACACCCTTCTAGACGAATACATGAGGAGAAAAGAGATAGACGAATAAAATGGCAACACTGTTTAAAGTCGCTTTTCCCATCACCAGTGGTGGCGACTTTTACGTGCGTCAACCCACTCCGCTTCCATCATAAAATAAAATAAGTTTGTAGTCAAAATTAAAATACTAGCCACCTAATTAGAGTTAAATTGATAGTGGTGTCCTACAGCTTCCTACTTTGTTACTCACGGAAAAAAGAATAGTACAGTAAAATTGTCATTTGAAGTCGAAAAAATCCGGGGAGGCTGAGTTTTTGGTATATAAAATCTATATGTTTGTGGCGGATTCATAATGTCGAAACTACTTTTTTGGGTTTTTCGCCACTAAGTTAAGGAAATTTTTTCAAAAATATGTTAAAACCCACTGCGTAAATTCCTAAAGAAAAAAATTTGTTCGTTAGTCAGTGGTTTTTAAATAAGATAAAAAATTTGCCTACACACACGCAAATCCTAACTAGAATCTAAGTACTTATCTGACGTTTCGGCAGAAATTCTACTGCCGTTATCAAAGAATTTTATCCTCCTCAAAAACTTTTTTCGATTCTTTTTTAAATATCTGTCTGTTGTCATACAACTGACTGACTTTGACTGATATATATTTCAAATATTAACTTGACAGTTTGGTGCGTCGATAGTAGCCAACAAGGTATTGGGTGAATTTAGTAAAATTTAAAATCAAAATTATATTTGTTTGAGTGTTTTCGATTTTAGATTACTTTATAAAAATACAAAATTTTTATTTTAAGATATCAATTATAAAAATTATCTTTTGACTAACTTTAAGAAAAAATATATTAGAAACCCAAAGAACATCAATGCTATTTTTTAATTTATTTTAAAAAAACCTTTTTGAAAATCTTGTTTTAAAATTGGAAGCCAAACTGTATTTATATCAACTGATATGCTAGCTATGCATTCATCTTCATTAAGATAGATGCAAGCTGCTTCTTTGATTTTTCGTTTAATTTTGTCTGGTTCTTTTTGTAATATACTGGTTTCTCCCCACATTACTGTATGATCATTTTCAAAAGAATGTTGGCAAATTTTAGACTTCTCCCAGTCTCCCTTTCTGTGGTACCCCTTATGGTCATTTATTCTAACTTCAAGAGGCCTTGAAGTTTCTCCAATATAAAATTTACCACACTCGCAAGAAATTTTATAAACGATATTTTTTGAGTTTTGCTCAGCATTTAATGGTTTTGTTTTGGTTAGAATTGATCTAAGAGTATTTGATTTTTTAAAAATTGTTCTAATATTATAAGTATTAGCGATTCGTTTAATTTTTTCTGAAATACCTGGTATAAAAGGAATTATTAAATTTGTTGGTTGTACATTATTATGTCTACGTTCGCGTTGTCTTGGAAATTCCCCACTCCTCGGGAACGATCCGCCATTTTGAAAAATCTTTGTAACCGACTTTTCTCCATTTCTATTGGTCGGAGGTGAAAAAGGCTGAGAACAAATATATTTGGCAAAAAAATTGGAACATTTTTGTTCAAGTTCTCAACTTTACTCAGTAAAATTGTCATAAAGAAGGGGGGTACTAATCACAATTTTACTTTACTAGAAGCCTTGCACGGACAGCACTACAAGGCTTTTACACTGCGACGAATACCAACAGCGTTCCACTGCAATAGTTTAAAATTCGTTTTCTTAAATAGTTCAAAATTCAAGGCATTCGCAAAAGTGTCAACAGTCGGGAGTTGTTCCTTGTATCTGCTTAATTACCTACTCGACTTAGGATATTGAGTTTACCAACGTATTCGCCAGAATTCTAATATATGTACTGGTGTTGTAATTTAAACAAAGACATTAAGTTATATATCTTTATGGATTTAAAACAATTTGATTTAAAACAGTTTGAAGTTCTCGGCCTTAGATTAAACCTAAAACTGCTCCCACTGCACCTGAAGACGATCAGAGACTGTACTGATCGAAACGTCGTGTATAAATAAAATATAGACAATGCAAGTCCGAAACACAGAGTTAATTCCAATACTTTTTTGTCATTCTAGCAATTTTACTCATTAAAAATATAATTATAGTAATAACTCAAATTGCAAAATTTAGTTATTAGTCTGAGGCTAATTACCTTGTATAAAAATGCGTATTTAGTTTTGTTTTTATCAAATCCCACGGCAAATTTATGGGAAAATGAACCTTATGGATGGTTGATCGGGGTAGTATTGTTTACTGTTATTATATATCTCTTTTTATTTTTTAATCTAAGCTCACAACAAATGACAAAGATTCCCGATCTATCGATTGGATCCGGGTGTAATCGGATGGAAAAATTTTGCCCAGAATTTTAAAAAAGCACGTGTTAAAAGCTGGCACAACGATTTCGCTTTTCTTAAATTTTTTCTGGAGTTCGAATAGAAAAATTATGGTACTTTAGCGGTGTTTTTTAAAGAGGGCTGTTTAAAAGGAAGGTACGTATATTATTATATGTTTGATTGATTTTGAGTTTTTTAAAAGGCAATGATTGTAAGTAAAGCAATGAAAATATAATGCCGTAAAAAATTAACAAACTAGGACAATTATACAGGGGGATACATTAACCGGAATTGTGCTTTAGAGAGGAGATTTAAAAAAAAGGTAAAGGCGAATCTTTAATGATTTTTTGAGGACTTTCCGTTCATGATAAAGAAGAATTTGGAACCCCCAACTGAAGGCCCAGGTCCCACCAACTATTTTTTCTTTAAATATGGCACCTATTTGGAAAGTTTGTTAAAAAATAAATTTAGCAAACTATTTTTTTTACATCTGTCAACCAATGTGTAAAAATGTAAAAAAAGGATATATACTGTGTTGTGGTTTTAGGAAAAATAACAACACAAAAAAAATGTTGAAAAAAAAATAAAATAAGAAGTACAAATGACCTTATATACCATTATTTTAGGAGACAAATTCGTATTTCGCAGAGAAGAGAAAGAGAAACTAGGACGAAACAAAGTAATGTGCAGCGAAATGCGTAGCTTCGAAAGCATTACCAGAACTCTAGATGAAGCTAGAAGATCAACAGTGGCAGAATGTATAAAATTAGGATTCAACCTAACAAAGAAACTTAAATGAAGAAGAAAAAAATTAAACCAAAAACGATTTAGAGGTTTTAAAAGCATTCAAAGATTTTAATATAAAAATTATAAAATAAAAAATAAAGAAAAACTAAAGACAAGTCATTTTTTAAAATAAAAAAAGACCACAAAAAAATATGTGTGAGAAAAGGCACGCTTTATTAGCTATTAACGTTTAAAAAGGGAAGAATACCAAATGACAGATTACAAAGATGTAAATTTATGACCGTTAAAGCACCTGCAACATTGCAAACCAAAAAAAAACTCAAGGTCTTAAAAATAACACGTTTTACGTAACTACTGTATTACCACTAAAATTTGAAAAAAAAACTTAAAATCTAATAACTATAATTTTATAAAATACGCATAAATACAAATATTATATTATAATTCTATTCTAATACCTCTACAGCCATCTAGGGGAAAATCAGTAAACTTTTAAAAAGCAAATGTAAAGATTTTTGTGTTCTCTTTAAACATCACTAGAACTAGATTCCTTATTTTAACGAAAATGTAGAGCGTGAGCCATCAGGAATTTTAAACTTCATATAAAACAGCTTAATAATAATAAAAGACTCATTAAATAATAGAATAAAATATAACTACTATAAGAACTCATCTGGGACAACTTCATTGAAAAGTGGGTAATTTTCTGTTAGTGTATTGGAAAAAGATAGCTAGAAATTTGCTTGTAAACATAGATTCCTAACCTAGAAAAAATGCAGCTAGGAATGTCAAACTAGGTATAAAGAATATTATTGTGTGTTTGTGTAAATAGATTGAGTAAAAATTTTGTGAAATATTTAACAACCAAAGCAGAAAGTGGATATTTTAAAAATTGTACAATTACCCAGTGTCAGTGCTTTTCCTTAAAACGAATTAACCTTCTACGTCGTGGAGACTCACACACCCTAAAAAAATGGGATAAAAAACTGTTTACTCTTAAATCTCGACTGCTATTGGTCCAACAATTTTAGGTAGGGAACATCCACCGATTTCTAACTTGAAACGTTCTCTTTTAGGTGCAGCACTGTAAAAGGCAAGGCAACATAAAGCTATTTTTAACTCATCGCCGTATACGTATCCGCATCTAGCGAGAACCAAGCACATTAATTGGTCAGAAACTAGTACCACGTTCGAAAAGAGCAGATATATGCTAATCTAAGGTGTTCTTGAACGCGATAGGTGTTGAGATGCGTTAGGTATCACGTATCGGTACGGCACACGTATCGTATCTCAGCACCTATTGCGTTCAGAAATACCTTAAATTAGCATATATTTGCTCTGTTCGAATGTGCTACAAGTTTCTGACTAATCAATGTACTTGGTTCTCGCTAGATGCGGATACGTATACCGCGATGAGTTACAAATAGCTTTATGTCTCTATTATGTTCTAAAAATCTCTAAATTTGACCATTTTCGGTTAATTTTTTCTTTAATTCCTTTTGCGAATTAATCACAATAATGTGGAAAATATTTTGATATAGTTTTTTATTCATTTTTATTTTATCTAGTTATGCTAGAGGACATTTTATGGCAACCAATTTTTTTTTGTTAACATGCCTTTGATGCGTTTTTTTTGGTCTTTTCGTCACATTGAAGTAACCGATTTAAAGGTTTTTTAACTTTTTTTTTTGTGTTTGTGTTCTATAAGGCGAACTTACATGGGTAGGTTTCTCCGGTGTAGATATCCCCACCCTCACATGGTACCTGGTAAATGCAGTTCTTGGAGTCGTGGCGTTGTGGTTTAGTTTTTGTTAATTGACTTCTTATTGTGGTGGTCGTTTTGAAGACAGTTGACTATTCTTCTTTTCTTTTTCTGAGATACCTTTGATGTATGGAATTATAAGCGTCGCCTTCCTTTCAGTATTTACGTCTGTCGTCCTTTGTGTTGGTGTGGTCTGAAGAGTTTTTTTGATCGTGTAGTTATAAGTTCTCTAATAAAATATAAGAGATTGGCAGACTTCTAGATCAAATTATGTTAAAAAAAATTGCGCCAGCAGGCAAGTATAGCCATCCCGAAAGTCATCCATAAAATCTTTAAAAAAAAAAATTTTTTCGAGGGACGTCTCACTAGGATTTCCGGAAACCCATTGCGATATCCACGAAATCGCATGAGATTTCTTACTAATACTTTTATTTTTAAGTTTTTACCGAGGTTTTTACTAACTATATCTGTCTTTTCTAATTAACCCTCATTCGTACCAACGTTTTCGTGTCCTTAAACCAAAACCATCTTTAACAATGGGTGAAAAAAGAATGGATAGTTTTTGTCCTTATCGCTCCCGCTGTTAAAAGAAGTTTTAGTTAAAGGATATAAAAAAAAAGTCGCTGGGAATGGGATTCCCATAAAAATCTTCTAAACCAGTAAGTTAATGGAGATCGAGTTTTAACAAGAAAAGCTTAGTTCATTTAAATAACAGTAGTTGTTCATTATTAATTTATTAAATAACTCATAAAAAAACGAACAAACTATATTTGCTCATCAGAATTCGAGTTATTCTCTATTTCTGTTTCACTTTTCGGTATGTATACTCTGTTTCAGTCATGTCAGTATCAGTGTCCACTCCCATGTTCTTTCGTTTTTTCTCAGTATTATTTTTTTTGCTTTCGTATATTGTTACAAAAGAAAAAGCAACAATAGCGTTAGGTACCAATTTGTTAAAAAGAATTTATTTGTTACATTATTTAGTTGGTCAATTTGTTAAAATAAAGTTGTTTATGAACCAATAAGTTGGGTAATCTTTTAAAAAACCTTTGCCACGGCTAAATGGGTCGTTTCATTGCTTACCTATTTCGATGTTTTCTTTCTCACTGTCGTTCACTTTTTATCAAAACACACTATTTTGTGGTTTCAAAATTGAAACAACATATGACTTAAAAGCTATAGGGTGTTTAAAATAAATTTGGTGATGCAAAATAAAAGATTTTGGTTGGAAAACAAATAAACAAATGTATTTGTCAAAATAAAAAAAAAACATGAGATGACAAAATTCAACACATAATGTTTCAAAATTGTGTTCAACTTCAACAATGTTTTTTAGCCATTATATTTAAAAAAAAAACTGTCATAATTTTAAGATTTATCACCTTTACATTCTCTAGCATTTAATATAATGTAATATGCTATAAACCTTATAACAGAAAATTAATATACAACCTTTCGAAGAAAAAATAGAAATTTAAGATATTGCTTGCTTTCCTCTAGAGTAGTCGTTAAACAATAATACCAAAATACCTGACTAAGCTAGAAGAAAAGACAATCAATAAATGTTCTCATAGTGTTCACATTAAAATCGGCAAGTGGTTAAAAAAAAATAGATATTTTTATTTAAAACAAATGTAGGAAAATATTTTTTTTGTTAGGAATAAGTCCAATCCAGGCCTCATTTACCAAAATAAAAAAAAAACAGACAAAAGGTAGACCATAGATAAAGGTATGCATGATAATTTTTTACGGCAATAAAAGTAAAAAAAAAAACATAATCAGCATGGTTCGTCAAAGCACTCTGTACTGGCTAGTCAAAATTCACACAAAGATATGCATAGCGCACATTGATATAAATAACAACATAAATATTTGGCATACCAGTATCAGAGTCTCTTCAACAGTAGTTGAACTTCATGCCAAGAACATCAACTTTGTGTAGTCAATTAGTCACTAAAGAAAAATAAAAAAAAATAAGCCCTTAGGGACACAAAAGGTAGGTAGGTACTATGGCTGGTTGTTTATCTAACTTTCTAACCATGAATTCCAGATTAAGTAGCGTTTTGGTAAGTGATGAACCCAAAGACTGCACAAGGCAAAACTCTATGAGTAACGGTTCCCAAATACCATGCTAAAAACTTCAAATAAAACACAGCAGAAACAGTTTTTCAACTAACCAGTCCATAGGAAAGGGTGTAAAGCATTAAAGCCCTTTCAGGTAAATAAATAAATTTTTTAAATTTATTTATAAAACCTAATCTTATTGTATGTGTTCAGTGAACCATAAAAAAAACCTGTGTTCAGTGAACCATGAAGTATACACGTCGCCCATGGGATCTCCACTTTCGCCGGTAGTTGCCAACATCTTTATGGAATCCTTTGAAGAAGATGCTCTGCGAACATTTTGACAGAGACCAAACTATGGCTCAGATACATGGACGACATATTTATCATCTGGGAAAAGAACAATACACTGGAAAAATTTTTCCATCACGTCAACAGCATAAGAAACTGCATCACATTAACTCTGGAAAAAGAAGAAAATCTTTAGCTTCCTTTTCTTGACGTTCTAGTCACCAAAAATAATTCAACCATAACCAATTCGTATATCTCAATAACAATATCTAAACTTCAAATCAAACCACTCCACGTCAACCAAACTGTGAATTGAAAAATCTATCATAGATCGAGCCACCTGCATATGCAGTACGGAAGAAGCTTTAAATAAAGGCAAAAATTTGATCCGATCTCCGAAGGAACGGTTTTTTTAACTACACGATCAATAAAACTCTTCAGACCACACCAACACAAAGGACGACAGACGTAAATACTGAAAGGAAGGCGACGCTTATAATTCCATACATCAAAGGTATCTCAGAAAAAGAAAAGAAGAATAGTCAACTGTCTTCAAAACGACCACCACAATAAGAAGTCAATTAACAAAAACTAAACCACAACGCCACGACTCCAAGAACTGCATTTAGCAGGTGGCTCGATCTATGATAGATTTTTCAATTCACAGTTTGGTAGCAGGTGTGAGGGTGGGGATATCTACACCGGAGAAACCGACCCATGGAAGTTCGCCTTATAGAACACAAACGCAAAAAAAAAGTTAAAAAACCTCTAAATCAGTTATTTCAACCGAAAAAAAACTAAAAAACAAAAGATCAAAAGATCTTGGGTGGAAATAACGAAAATTCAAACTTGAATGAGCATCCCACAAGGAACACACAAAAGATCAAAGCAAAAAGAGAAATGATTATACGATGTATCGCCCTGTGTAACCAGCGTGGGCTCATCAGTAGTTTCACTGGTCACCCTCCACTCCCACGCTGGTTACCCAGGGCGAAACATCGTTTAATCATTTCTCTTTTCGCTTTGATCTTTTGTGTGTTCCATGTGGGATGCTCATCCAAGTTTGAATTGAATCAACATTGTTGGGACACATGATTTTGAATGGAAAGAGGCAAGGAGGAAATTCTATTCAAGTGGAAGTTCAAAGACACAGCATTTATACAGAGGAACCATAATGTATTTTCTTAACAAAGCGTCACCTTCAAGGATATTTGAAAATCCACACTTTTCGAAGGTAACAGACAGCAAAAGGGC
This sequence comes from Oxystoma pomonae, assembly GCA_963921995.1. Taxonomy (NCBI): domain Eukaryota; kingdom Metazoa; phylum Arthropoda; class Insecta; order Coleoptera; family Brentidae; genus Oxystoma; species Oxystoma pomonae. Next base: position 62,174,535 of record OY998168.1, on the reverse strand, counting down.
GGAGCCAAACAATTGTAAACTTCGTGGTTCACCGGAAACAGATTTTTGATAGTTCACAGAACACATACTAGTATATAAGATTAGGTAATCTTAGTTTTTGTTAGTATGTACCTGATGACGATTGAAGATACAGAAGCATTCGAAAACTTGTGAAAAAAAAAGACAATGGAAGTTCGAAACTCTAACTTACTCTTTAAGTTCAACATTGTCTTCAAATAACAGTAAACAAATATGTGTTGTTTTCTTGGAGGGTACCTGATGAGTTTTCCCCTTTTCCTGCCAAATTGATATATTTAATATCAGAAGCTCTTGGCCTTTACTTTTGTGGAAAGCTTACAGAAGATATGAAAGGTAGTTGATTTTTATTTTTCTCGTTGGCTTATTTTTTGATCAAAGTTAAAACTTAATATTATTTCCTTCTAGTGTATTGATTTTTAATAATTGTAGCTTTTACAACTGTGGCTCAAATGTTGCTTTTTTACAAGCAAGGTTTTAAAGAAACGAGCTTATTGAGTGATTTAAAAACGCGAGTAAAAAAAACAGTTATAAGCTTTTTTTTTTAATTACCTTTATAAAAAACTGAAAAAGGTGGAAATAAATAGAAAACAAAAACCTTTGACTAGTCACAATTTTGCAATATAAATGAAGGACGTCCATGGCGTTACACAAAAGCATTTGGTTTGCCACCACCTACTGCGTTTTTATATTTCGCACATTATTCTTACTGTTACACCTGGTTCCTTCATACGATTTTTTCGTGAGTACCCACTCACGCGTCACATGTTAATATGAAATGTTATGACAGTCATGTGACGCATGAGTGGGCACTCACGAAAAAGTTGTAGATGGGAATCGGGTGTTACCCATTTAATATCCAGAAAAAACGGTTTTTTTTTTGCACCGTTATTCAAAAAAGCCATTTGTTATTTGCGGACAGTGAGTAAAATCATGTTTTTTAAACTTTTTCTAACAGGCTTTTGGTAGAGAATTTTCTTTTTACAAATTTTTTTTTCAGAAAAAAGCATGTATAACACGGATCAATTAAATTGGTTAAATATAGGTACCACTGGTAATACCCGTACCAATATGTAAGCACCCAATTTTGAATAAAAATTGTTTCCAAGTGGCTAATATTTCATAAATATTGTACCACTTTTGAGATGAATGATGTCCTTAAAATTAAAAAGTTTTTTGTTTCTTGCTTAAATACATTATTTTATGTACACATATTCAAAATCTAGTCGTTTGTTTTAAAAAAACTGTGTTTTTTTTTTATTTTAGAACCTTATAAAATAGGTAAATTTTGTGTAGTACCAAAGAACTCTTTTAAATATTTTTTATACATGTGGAAAGAATGTTTAGTGTCCGACAGAAAGAGATACAAGTCATCTTCTAATATATTGCCTAAAGCTTTATATCTCAGATTTTACTACCTACTCCCTATCTCGTGTTTTTAATTTTTATGAGTACTATAACAGATAAAAGAATTATGACATTTAGCCGATAGCTATTCCCAATGTAGTTTGTGCAAGGTTCTTTAAGTTAATGTTTTTTTTTACTGGGACTTTCCATCCATTACAGGATCAATGCCCAGTTTTTGCAAAATTAAAGACAAACACAAAATATCCATGCCCCTAGCCGGGATTCGAACCCGGAACCTTCCGTGTGATAAGCAGATACGCTGCCCACTGCGCTACGGCGGCCGTAGCGTTAATGTTTAATTCTATTATACACAGGTTTTGGTTGTGCTAATTTACAGTTCGATAACTTTGCTGAGAACACTTTAATTTTAACACTATTTGACAGTTCAAACTTTTTGGTACAGATCTTACGTCGACGGCCAAAAACTATCTAATACTTACATGGGGATGGAAAAATTGATGTTAAATCAAACTAGACTATAATCGAATAGATATTTTTACCTGGACGGACTTCAAAATACACTGGAAAGAGAGAGAAAAAGTCCAATTTTGTTGATTATTTTTTTATGTAAATTTTTCAAGTATCTTAATTACAAAAAAAAACATATTCCAGAAGGCTTTTTCTGCTTCAATTGGCTATTCCAGCGCGTTATTTAAGTCAAGATGTGTCCCTGGAATCTCTTTTAATATTTTATAAGTAAAATTTAAAACAATTAATGTTAAAGAAAACAATTTTATCGTGGTCAAAAACGCTTTAGGTATTGGTGAGATAAGCAGTGAACGAACGTCTGTGATAATTTTTTTCCCACGTTTTTGCCTCAGTTTCTGATTTCTCACAGCATCACATATTTAGCCGAACGCCAGTGTCAATGTAGTTTGTGCACGATTTTTTAGTTTTAAGTTTTATTCTATCATAAATAGATGGATAGGTATCGAAAAAATGATTATTCTTCGCTGTTGTCCTACATGATTACTACAACCTGTAGTATGCATTTATTCATACGACCAGCATAGACATAAAAAAAAACACCCCAAAAAAACTTGACCTTATCTTTGTTAACCGTTTTGCCGCTTACTCATTGCATTCTTTTGTACGGGCCAGCTACGTCGTTTGTTTATAAATAATTTTAAAAAATAACGAAAGTGAATAAAAAATCAGCAAAAAAACGCAACCGGGATGCGTTCTCCGGGAGTGACAGGCACACAAGTACAAAAGATGTATGTGGTGCGTCGCAAAATGGGAGAAGCCGGAACGCAAAAAGAAAGATCAAAAATAAGAACTTTTGTTACAAAAATTACGTCAGATCGAAGGTGATATCCTAAATACGCTTAGTTCAGATGATGAGAGCGACTTTGAAGGTAAGTTGATCTTGTTGTCTTAAAAGTAATGGACTACCGTATTACATACCTAATTTCTTTAAAAAGAAAAAAAACAAATAGGTTGCCTAAATATGCAAAGTAATTGACGAAATGTCTTACTTTTTATATATCCAGTAATAGACTAATGTCTTAATTGGTTACTGTACGGTAATAGACTAATGTCTTAGTGTAGGTCATTTTTTTCTACTTGTTTTAGAATCTGAGGAAGAATTTAATCCCGTCGCGTCAGGCGGAACACCCTCGGGAAAACCCAGTTGAACAGACAGAGGGTTCGTTTGAATTGATCAATAATCAGGAAAATTTGGCACAGACCAACACCATAGATCTAACCAAAACAAAAAATTAGGAAAATATAAGACACACAGAAGTCTGTGTTAGATGGGACAATTTTATCCAAAAAGGAGTATAAAAAGAGGCTATTGAAGAACTGAATAAAAAGTATCCGTTGCCAAGCAATTTAAAATCGCATCAAACACCTCTCTTAAACGCTGAAATCGATGTTTGTCTAAGTCGAGATGAAAAAAAACAGGATCGCTATTACAGCTACAAAATCAGTTAGCTGCTGTTTTGTCGGCTATAGGACCAAAATAATTTGTTCATACTGTGCTGTCTACACTTGCGGATAGTGATCAAATATTGTGCAATATTTTTCATGGTATGTTAAGCCATCGTGGATTCCTTACAAAACCTTTTTTAAATATTCAGTCTGAAAAATCTGTAGTCAAGCCAGCAAAGGAGCTTAAGCAATCTACGTCGGCAGCGAGAACTCCATGGTATCCAAGAATGGATCAACCATATCAACCAATGGACCATCTGGACTATCAAATCACAGATTTAGAGAATCCAATTCTTGAAACTTTCAGCGTCCGAAAAACAAAACAAGATTGAAGTTGTTATCCAAAGACCACAACAGACGAACACGGGAACAATAGCCTTACCAACAGCTTTACCAGAAAAAGCGATTCTACAACCGGAAACACCAGTAAGCCCTGTCGGCTCTATCACTAATCAGGTAATTGAATGGAGAAAAATAACAACAAATTCTCGAATTTTAGACTGGGTTGCGGGTGTTTAGATTTCATTTACATCCGAACCAATCCAACCTGTTTTTTTTAAATGGTATCTTTGGTAAAAATACTGAAAAGTCCTATAAACAAGCAATTAAAGAGCTCATTAATATGGGTACTATTTCACCATGTAAACCTATAAAAGGAGAATTTTTATCACCCTTTTTTCTTGCCAAAAAATCAAACGGCAAAAATACGTTTATTTTAAATTTGAAAAGTTTAAATAAATTTATATCGGCTCCCCCCCTTTAAGTAGATAATCTCAGGACAGTTTTAAAGTTAATTTATAAATCTTGTTTTTTCAACAGTATAGATTTGAAAGATGCCTACTTTTCAGTGTCAATCAAACAAGAGCATAGGAAGTATTTGCAGTTTTGTTATGAAAACGTTAGATATGAATTTAACGGTATGCCTTTTGGCTTAAATATTGCACCATATGTTTTTACGAAATTGATCAGACCAGTTTTAACATTTTTCAGAGAAAGAGATATATATTGTTTTGCCTGTTTGGATAACTTTTTGGTAGTTGCCCGTGATAAAACAACTTGTCAAAAAAAAATATTAAGTTTGGTTATGATATGCTGACAAAGTTAGGTTTTGTGCTAAATTGGGAAAAATGTCAACTTTTACCAAAAACGGAAATAGTTTATTTAGGTGGATCATTAACAGTGAAAAAATGGTAATAAGTTTACCACAAGAGAAAAAGTCAAAAATATCGGAAAAAATATCTTTTATTTACAAAAGAAAAACGTGTTCTATCATAGAGTTCGCCCAGTTAATCGGACTGCTGGTTTCCACTAAAGCGACGACAAAATATGGCTCGCTCCATTTAAAAAGTTTGGAACGTGAAAATTATATAGCTCTTTCCTTGAACAAAAATAACTACAATTCAAAAATGGCAGTTTCCGACAATTGCAGATTAGAACTAGACTGTTGACTAAAAAATATCCCAAACTGTAAACAGAATATTAAAATGAAACACTTTAAATTAGAATTTTTTTCTGACGTGTCTGAAACAGGGTGGGGTGCTAGTTGTCTGAATCAAAGGGCACATGGATTCTGGAACTCAGATGAACGAGCTTGTGGCTTAAATTCCTTGGAATTGTTTGCAGCGTTTAATGCATTAAAAACTTTTACCAAAATAAAACATATTATTGCAAATTCATAGCACTACTGCAATCGATAGCATAAATAAAATGAGAAGTTTTCAATTCGAAAGGCTTAACGCAATTCTCATGAAATATGGAGCTGGTGTGAATTAAAGAACATTTTTATTTTTGCTTCATACATAAGTTCCGCAGAAAATTCGGTGGCAGATTTTGAATTCAGACTAAAAAATGTATCCACGGAACTGGAATTGGAACATAAAACTTATCGTAGTATAATAAAACGGTTAGACAAGCCGGAAATAGACCTGTTTGCTAGTTACCAAAATAATAAATGTGAAAAGTTCGTTTCTTGGTACCCCGATCCAGAATCCACGTTTGTTGATACATTTACCATCAATTGGAAACCTTATTATTTTTATGCTTTTCCACCTTTTTGTTTACTTGGTAGAATCCTGGAAAAAATTATAAACGAATGGCTACTGGAATTTTTAGTGGTACCTGATTGGTCAAGTCAGTTTTGGTACCCAATATTTAAAAAACTATGGGTTAGTGAACCAATAAAAATCACCTGGTTTAAGGGTCTGCTTTTGTCTCCTTATAGGATGCTAGACTCGATTCCCAAGACTACCCTGGTGGTCGAGAAGTTATTAGGGGGTCGTTTTTATCAAGAGGACTACCAGAGACAATAATTCCTACTATGTTCATGCAAGGTAAAGGTCTTTCGTTTTCTTCTTTAAACGTACATCGAGCCACAGTAGCACTTATTTTTCCTCCAACTAAAAAAGACGACTATATTTTAGAAAGATTTTTTAAAGGGCTTTTTAATGTCAAACCTCCCCAACCAAAATATGCGGCAATTTAGGATTCCTAAACGGTTTTGCTTTATCCAGGGAAAATGTATCCCCTAGAAAATTTATCATTAGAAAACCTTAGCTATAAATTAGTAACCTTACTAGCACTCACCTCTGCCCATAAAATCCAGACCTTAACAAAAATATGTCTTGAAAATATTACAGAATTAGAAAATGTAATAGAAATACGAATTCCAGAAAGAATTAAAACTTCGGGTTATAAAAAACTACAACCACTATTAGTATTTCCTATTTTTTTAGAGAAACCAAACGTATGTGTGGCTAAAACATTATCTTTTTATTTGCAAAACAGATTTCAATTAAGACCCAAAAATCAAAATCGCCTTTTTATTACTTGGAAAAAACCTAATCACTTAGCCAGTTCACAGAATTTAAGTCGATGGATCAAAAAAGTGCTAGAAAACGATGGAATTGATATTTCTAAATTTTCGGCTCATAATATCCATCACGCGAGTACGTCTGCAGCTCTGAGGGCAGGGGCAAATATAGAAGTAATTAGAAGTACTGCTGGGTGGTCACAGAAATAGACCAGTGACTTCTTGCCCTGAGGAATTCGCTCGAATAACTTTAGAGCAATATACAGAAAAATCCAACTTGTAAATATAAAATTTATATAATTGTTAACTTAAATTTATTTTATAAATATATGTAAATTAGTTTAATGTTTAATTGATAACTATGCTATCTGCAAAAAATTTTCTTTTATTTTGATATATATATAATTATAGATAAAATATACCAGTTATTTCAATAAATTGTTTATATTAAGTAATCTTCCCTTGCTATGCGTAACAATTACTTGGTATTTACACAAATTTAATAAACAGAAACCATACAGTTATTTATAATCTTAAATAATATATCACACAACTTAATATTTTGAAATCACAATCTAAAATAGAAAATAATGTTTAATATTTTTATTGAAGACCTTCTCTTTACTTTCTTAGTTCAGGCAACCCCAAATAATAATAATATATATATTATAATAATTTAAGCAGGGTTAATTAGACCTTAAGCTTTGGACATCTACAGGGTGTAATAATCATGTAGGACAACAGCGAAGAATAATTTAGATTGCTCTTCCTACAGGTAAGTCGATCAATCTATTAATTTTAAACGAAACAAGACCTTAATCTTAATTACCTGAATTTTTACTCAAGAATAGTTTTAGAGGTTTCCTTTATATTGTTATTTATGGGCAACTGTTCATGGCTTAATTTGAGAAAATCAGGACCATTTAAAAATAAAGAACAGTTAAGAAATTCACCAGGAAAAAGTCCTCTTTAGGCAACATCGGAAGGATTTTGTAAAGTGGACACATGGGTCGCGATTCTTCAGAAACGACAGAAAATCTCACCTGTCAGAATTCTGGAAAGTGGCGATTTTTACTTATCGCCTCATTTAAAATAAAAACACAGCAACCTTTATATTTATCCTAGCGTTGTAAAAAAAACTGCGTCATTTTTTTATTAACATTTTGTAAATTTAATATTTTAAAGATATTTACGCGTACCAATAAACGTCGAAAATTCTCACCATGTAAAAGGAAAGACAGAATTTGTGTGACTTTTCTGAACAGTGACATCGAAATATTCCATGGCTATCTATGGTTATGTATGTTAAAAGTTTTAAAGGTTTGTTTACACATAGGAATATTAGCAAATAGTCCCCCAAACTCAGAGATAAGCTATCAACTTTATAGTTTTTCAAATCTGATCGAAAATTCGTAATCCTCGACCCCAAAAACCGCTATATACCCATTCTGAGCTAAATCTAAGATACTTGGATGATACCCCCCCTTCTAAAGGCTGTCAACCAGATTTCAAAAATTCTTAATTTTCAGATCTAACAACACAAGATACTAGATGGTATACCCCCCCCAACTCAGCGAGAAGCTATCAACTTTATAGTTTTTCAATTTTGATCAAAAATTCGTAATCCTCGACCCTAAAAACCAATAAATACCAATTTTGAACGAAATCGAAGATACTAGACGGTACACCGCTATCAACTTTATAGTTTTTCAAATCTGATCGAAAATTCGTAATGCTCGACCCCAAAAACCGCTATATACCAATTTTGAACAAAATCGGAGAGCTTTCAACTTCATAATTTTTGAAATCTGGTCCAAAAATTTAAAATCCTTACCCCTCCCCCTCCCTCTGAATTTTTTGTATACCCCCCCTTCAGAAGCTTTAAACTTAATTTTTGCCTCCAAAAACCCCTTTATACCAATTTTAAACAAAATCGAAGTAACTAGATGGTACGCCCCCCCCCAACTCAGCGAGAAGCTATCAACTTTTTTTCAATTCTGATCAAAAATTCGTAATCCTCTACCCCAAAAACCGCTATATACCAATTTTGAACAAAATCGAAGATACTAAAGATACTAGACGGTACACCGCTATCAACTTTATAGTTTTTCAAATCTGATCGAAAATTCGTAGTGCTCGACCCCATGGCAATGCTCTGATTTTTTTGTGCGCATTTATCCAACTCTACCAACTAACTTTTTTATAAACAAAATTTACGACAAATAATAAAAAAGAACATTATTTTGATCGCACTCATAAACGAAGTCCATCTTTGATCAAATATTGATTGCGCGCGCAAAAGCATGTGTCGCAGTTACTTATATACGCTTGTTTTTTGTTTGAAAACGAAATCTGAAAACTGCATATTCCTAGCAGCTTTGGTTCAAAAGTTATGAATTTTCAAATATATTAACCCTCTCAGTCACTCCCCACGAACGTAGTTTTTTTTTAACATTGTTTACTCACCAAACCTATCACGCACACCACATGTTATAAAAATAGGATCATTATTTTTTACCCACATTGTGATTTAACGAAAAAGTGGCGTTCTGACCATATTATTACTAGACTTTATCTTTCTAAACAAATTTTAGAAATAACTATTTATTTCAAAGATTACTCAGAATTAATAAATAATATTTATAATTTATTATTTATTAATTAAATAAACACTCTGTATATAATGTTAGTTTGCACATAAAATAGATTTAAAAAATCCAATTAAAACACGAATAATTCACAGCACGAATCTAATTTTTTTACATGTACATCATCTCTTGACTGACCTATAAATTGTTTCTCTCAGAGACTGCCCTGCCACTTTCGGTATAGAATTGTATTTCGTAAATTTCGCTTGTAAGGGTTAGTTTGTCCCTAAATTTAAGCGACAAAAATGTGTTTAAAAAAAAAATTGTTTTATTTGATAGATGAAGCTTAGGTCTAGTGTTAATTTTTTCATTTTTTGTTTCTGGTTCCGTGTGTACAGTGCTGAAAATGGGCAAAATATGTCATATTTACACCAATATTGTACAAAAATAACAACAAAAATCGAAAAACTAACACTAGACAACCCTAAATTTATCCTTTATCTTTAAAACGATATCAAAATTATAAAAAAATTCCTTCGCTAAGACCGAAAAATTTGGGGCAAGAAATACCTCTGCATCGGACCGTTTTTTTAGCGAAGACTATACTCTTAAAGAAAATCGTTTAAGACCGAGCATTGTTCATTTTAGTGGTTCCTTACTAGCCTAATGAATATTGGTTTTCGCTTTTTCTAAAATTAGCTGTAACAAAACCCATAATTTTTAAATCTAATAAGCATCTTCTTTTATCTCCTTTTAGAAAACGCCATCCATTTTGGAAGAAAATCCCACTGATGGTATGCAAATTATCCGGGGAGCTTTTTTGAGGAAGGGTGTACCTGAAGATGCCATTCCCGTGCTTGTAAATTCATTGAGTAAAGCTACCTTATTGCAATATTGTGGAACATTAAATAAAATTTTTGTAAGAAAAATGGGTTAGACGTTTACGCAGTAAGTGTCGGTCATATGATCTCCTTTTTGAAAGAACTTTTTTCAAATAATATTTCATACTCTTCGTTAAATTATTAGAAAATCATAAGGCGGTTTCTAAACGGGGCTTTTAAAGAAAGGCCTAGCTTTCACAGGTACAGTCGTACTTGGGACCCTTCTCTGGTACTGAATTTTCTTAAAGACTGGAAAACTTATCCTTAGAAAAGCATGTAAAAAAACTAGTAGTTTTACTTGAATTAGCTTCGAGTCAGAGAATACAAACAATATCAAAAATAAATATTAAAAATATTAGGCAAAGTAATTCTGGGATTGAAATTTGCATAACTGACATAATAAAAACATCTTGTTATAATAGAGAACAACCCATGTTAAAATTAAAATGTTTTGAAAATCGTCCAGACTTTTGCGTAGCTAGAACTTTAATTAAATATATTGAAGTTACACAAACAGTCAGAAAAAATGAAGATTACTTGATTGTAACTTGTCGCAAGCCTTTTCATAGAGCTTCTACACAAACTTTGAGCCGCTGGATTAACAATAGACCGCTCTTAGATAACACGAACTTTGTTGAACTAATGTTAAGAAAAATAATAAATATTTGGTTTATATTTAATTTTGTACCTATGTGTAGTACATTGATTATATTTGTAAAAACAATGCCATTATACAGTGTTTTTATTTACATTTGCTATATACTACTTAGATACTCGTATATTTATATATTGTAAAATTCCTTTTTGAGTTTCGAATAAAGGGTACTTTATGAAATTTCCTCGCATAATAAGGAAAAAAAAATAGTTGCTTTAGTCTTTCAACAACTGCTTGTGTAAATAATTCGAGGAGTACCTATATTGGGTAATATAATTAACAAAATAAACGACTTATCTGTAGGAAGTTTTATTTCCAATTATATTACCAATATAGGTACTCCTCGAATTAGTTTCCCTCCCTTGATAACCCGCCCTTGGTTGGCAATATTTTTTTTAGGAGTATCAGTGTTACAAATTAGATAGTGTAATGACGCTGGTACGTGGCCCGGGGCGAGGCGCGCGAAGTTCTTATCTTTTAACCGTGCTAGAACAAAGCATCCAATGATGTAGCTGCTTGTGTAAATAATTCGAGGAGTACCTATATTGCTAATATAATTGGAAATAAAACTTCCTACAGGTAAGTCGTTTATTTTGTTAAATATATAGGTAGATAAATAAATTGAAAATAATTTAATGCGACTTTTTTCGTTTTATTGTTTTTTAGTAGGTGTGATCAAAATATGTCAAATGTAATAAAAGGTTGTTATTATTCTTATTTATTTGTTCCCAATACATTAATCAAGTTTATTGCAAGGAATGTCATTTACCCAACTAGCACAGGACGTTCTCAGAACATCCGATTTAGTTAGGCCCGAATGTCTTGGGTTCGAAGTAGAAGTAGGACGTCTTTAAGATTTACTTTTTGGTAATTATGCACTATATAGGGGGTTTTCCGCCAATTTTTAGTTTTAAGGTTAGAAAATTTTCAGATTAGGCCGATTTCCGTAGTTCCTTGAAAAAATTTTGAAAAAATAGAGCTTGATCGAGATTTAGCGAATAATTAGGATTATTTCCTCATTACACACCGGATGTCGTCATTTCTAACTCTTCCTCTGTGAAATGCGAAAAAAACGTTATTTTTATTTCCTTTCAAAATCATTATAACGCTTTGTTTTCATTTGGGCACTTTATAAATATGTTTATATGAATGTAATAATCATTAGTTTAATATCCCAAATATGTCCTGGAAACGTCCGATTACAAATTTACTAAATACGTCTTAAATGGTTTAAAATGTCTCCAAAACAATACCAAAAATGTCCTGGAACTGTCCCAGAAATGTCTCAGATTTGTGCCTAGGAACGTCTTAAACCGTCATCCTTAAGACGTACTGGAACGTACGTCTTATGGACATCTGGTTTTGTGAAAAAAGATGTCTTAAAGACGTCCTTAAGATGTTGAAAGTCCTAAAATGGACGTCCCAGGGACGTCCGAATGTTCTGAGCGGACATACTATGGTCGTCTTTGGTACATCTTTGTGTTACTTGGGTAATTATGAAACCCACCAAATTCTGTCAATATCTTATCCTCTTTTAAAAGAAACATCAATTTTGTACACAAAATGTTAAATACGTAGAAAAAACTTAAAAAGTGAATGAATATGTAAGGAAGCAAAATAGTTTGGTCAAATATGTAAAGAGAGAGTCTTATAGTTATCGTAGGGACCACTAATAATAATAATATTTAAATATTTTATCTAAGATCAGTTCGATAATTAACAGGCATTTTTGATTTTACAGTGTTACAGGTTTCGCCTCATCACACTGACTACTTAGTCCAGGGCACTTAGCATCCTAGGGGGAAAAATTAGAAACAAGCTGATCCTTTTTTCTAACATAGTAATAGTTAACATTTTCCATTTAAAAAGTCCCAATCACAACAAGGGGTCGTCACCTTTAAAATTCCCCAAACTCTATATGACCTTATTACATACACTCAGAAAAATTTCCACTTAACATTTATAAGAATTAACTTACGATGAGACAAATGGTAAAAGGACCGATCTATTTATTGCTAATAAAAAACTACAATAAATATAAACTTAATTTGGTGTCAATACATTTTCTACTTAACTTAAACCACGGATAACTTTTCGGTACCCTGTGGCACAAGCATTGAGCTTCGATATTACAGCCTTAGCCACTAAACTCCACGATGTTGCGGTTTGCTAGCGACTACACTAAATGGCATTGATTTAGCGACATTTTTAGAGCCATCATGCGTAATTCGAATATAAGAGACGTAGATAAATTTTGTCATTTAGAAGAAGCCTTAATAGGAGGACCAAAACACTTAATAGCGTCTTTAAGTGCAACGGACGACAGTTACAAAATCGCTTGGGATTTATTAAAAAAGCGATACGATAACAAAAAAATTATCATAAATTCCCATATTAAAGAAATTATGGAAATTCCCTCGGTTACACGTGACTCTCATTCCCAATTACGAAGTTTATCAAATAACTTTTTAAAAGCATTCTAGTGTCAAAAATTCTCCAACTATTGATGATTTTAATAAATTTTTATCGCAAACATATCAAATTTTAGAAACATTGGATGCCAATAAATCTTTTAGTTTAAACGTGCACACCCATAAAAAATTCGAATCGAGACCATTTCATACTAAAACAGAAAATGCTTTTTTATTTGTTTTTTGGCGAGCGTTTTAAACAACTTTCAGATTTTAATCGTAGTGAACAAGCTAAAAACTTTAGATTGCCAGTATTCAGGTTTTTTGTAAAATGCGACATGCTACTTTATTACACATAGATATTAAAATTCTAAAATCCCACACAAATTCAAACTCAAATACGAATAATAATAGTACAAATTCGAGTACAAGGGGTTCCACTGCATCGGCGTATATCATGACCGACACTGAGACGTCAAGCTCAGCTAAGGACAGTGAATATAAAAACAGCAGCGAAAATAACGCAGAAACGTCCTTGTCAAACTCGTGTCAAGATACAAAAGAGTCATTGAACTTACTATCGACTGCTATCGTAAATATCCTCGGTAACGATCGGAAACCTATACCATGTAGTGTTGCTTGATTCCGGGTCTCGATCGAATTTCGTCTCAAAATCTGTTAGAAATAAATTAAAATTGGAAAAAATGTAGCATTATTTTTCTTTCGAAAAATATTACCACAAATACACGCGATAGCTTTTTGTCGGTGGTACTGGGCATGGGTTATTGTTTAAGAAAATGGTATACTTATTGTTGTTAATAATCTTCTGATTTTTTACTTCTTTGGACGCCACTAAATCTTTTTTTTATACAATTTATTAAGAAGATTTAGAAAAACTTATTTAAAAAAAAGAATGCAGTTCTTATGTTAATTAACAGTAAAAACTGTTCTTTTGCACATTGGTTTTTAGTTGAAGATTTTAATAAGAGAAACAACAAAATTACCAAAAAAAAGATACACACTTAGGATGCAGGCCGTACGTTACCGATAATAAATGAAATAGAGAATATATCTTGTGCATATTTACTATGTTGGGAATTTGGAACCTTAGAGATAAAGAGAGGGACTTGAAGAGGGACAAAGCACAAATAAAAACAGAGAAAATAGTATGGACCCAAGAGAAAGAAAAGCATTGATTTTGAAAAATCAAGAGAATAGTAGGATAGTGTTAGAAACGATTAAAAAGACAATGAAAGACGGTTAGTACACCGGAAAAACTAAAATCAAAAGAAGATCAATTAAGAGCTGCAGAAATGCTAGAAAAGGTAGAAGGGTTAAACATCAAGATGGATATGATTGAAAAACTAAAGATTAGAATAGCAGGTGTGCTGGCGGGGTATTCAACGAAGGAAATTTTAAATGAACTACTGGAATAAAACAGAAAATTTTTAGAAAACTAGAGAGCAGAAAGAGTCGATAAAAATAATAATAAGTAAAAGGGGCTTTAATGTGCAAAAGGAAACATGGATCTTAAAATGCAAAAAAAATCTAATTAGAGATATTATACAAAAGAGATACCTAAAAATGGACTTCGTAGACTTAAAGGCAGAGGAATAAATAAAAGTGACTGTCTGTCTGAAATGTTGTGGATTTGGTCACGTCACCAAATACTGCACAGAAAAGGCAAGATGCTATAAATGTGCTGAAAATCACGAAAGCAAAGGATGCGAAAAAACGGACAAAGAAAGTAAATGTGCTAACTGTAGAGAAAGCAGAGAACACAGAGCAAATAGCTACGCGTGCCCTATAGTGATACAAAAAATGATCCTTAGGAGGAGGGCTATAGAACATTAGAAAATGAAGATTTTACAAATCAACGCTGTTCGCTCACCAAGAGTACACGATGTCCCCCTCGTGACAGTGGCAGCGAGGCAGCAAAAGGTAGACCTAATAATGTCTAGCGAATCAAACAAAAAATTATTGGAAAATAAAGAATGGATCATAGCTACAAACGCAGATGTAGGAATATATTTTCTAAACAAAAACATAAAGGTGAACAAGATAATGGAAAGAAATGGCATTGCAGGAATCAGAACAGAATCTTTTGACATATATGGCTGTTATATATCACCAAACATTACAATAAACATATTCGAAAGTAGATGATCTCATAAAAACAGTTAGAAATGGCACTAAAGACTCGGTAATTTTAGGCGACTTTAACGCAAAAGCAGTGAAATAGGGACCACCATTGTCTGATGAATGGGGACAGATGCTAGTTGAAGCGTCTGGAGAGTTGGGGCTCCTAGTAAAAACTTTTGTTAGAAGAGAACAAAAATCATTTATAGACATAACTTTTGCTACACCCAGTCTCTAATCAAAAATTGATGAACCAAATGAACCACTGAAACCACACAGGCACAATGAATTTGAAATAGCAGATAAAACTAAAAAAAAAAATTAAAGGCAAGGTATACATAAATAAAAACCTAATGAAAAACAAGTTAACATTCGAACTTTCAAGGAGGACAACAACAGACCTTACGGCAAATTAAATAGACAAAATCTTTAGAGAAATATATAAAGCCTGTAGTGGTTACTCTCATAATTCCGCTCCTTACTGGTTAAAGCTCGGAGAAAATACACACGACAAGCCGCAAATGAAGCAATAGAGAGAGAAGCGGCACGTATATGGGACGAATACAAACAAAAGAAAAAAGTTTTAAGGGAGATGAGAAGAAACAGCACTGGGAAAAGCTATGTAAAGAGTTGGACGAAGATGTATGGGGACAAGGCGCCTTTGCTTGCTGCTGCTGGAGATGAGAAGAAACAGCACTGGGAAAAGCTATGTAAAGAGTTGGACGAAGATGTATGGGGACAAGGCGCCTTTGCTTGTGTTGGGTTGCAGATTGCCAGATACAAGCATTAACCCGGCCCAAGGGGACCCAGAGCTCCCTTTTTTGAATCCCACTTGGGTAATTCTCAACAGGTGCGTCCAAGTTGCAGGGGTGGACCCGACTGAATAAGTCGGTGACTGGGGGAACGTTATACCGCAGTCCCCTTGAACGAAGCTCTTTGGGGTCGGTGTGCCAGAGATAGGGAGCACTTATGTGAACTCAACTCTGGTTTGTTCTCGACTTCTCTGAGTGGTGGATCGGGGACGGGTGTTGGTGCCTTGGCTTGAACTCCCGGGCCGCGTGTATGAGGTACCGCAAATGGGAACCAGGCGCAGCCTGTTGTATATAGCCCTATCCCTGAAGTGCTGAGGAGGTGATTTTAGGCGGTTTACTCGTATGTGAGGGAACTGCAGAAGGACCCTCCGACGACCAGGAGGTAACACAGGAAACCGAACAGGTACCCAGTGGAACCTCTAAAGATAAGGATTAACAAGTAACTGTTCAAGGACCCAGTAGATCTTTTTCAACACAAGAGGCCCAATAGAGAACTGCACAAGTACCCATTGCATACTCTACAAACGCATCAGAGGCGTCTACGAACACCGGTGATTTAAACAAATTTGCCAAAGAGCTTAGGAAGCTCCAGGTCAAAATCGTGGTCAGCATGGATGGTCCAACCAAAACAGAGCTGACTGAATCGTGTGTGAGGGAACTACAGAAGGAACCTTCGACGACCAGGAGGTAACACAGGGAATCGAACAGGTGCCCAGTGAAGCCCCTAAAAATACGGATCAACAAGGAACTGTTCAAGGACCCAGTAGATCTTCTGCAACAAAAGGCCCGACAGGGAACTGCACAAATACCCATTGGACACTACAAACGCATCAGGGGCACTGGGAATCTTCGGAAACTCAGAGAGTCGATGGTGCATGGAGGACGAAGAATCGTCCTTACATATCCTGCTCGAGTGTCTGGCCAAGTCAAGAGAGTCGCACTTTGGGAACCATCTGTTTGGCCCCAGGCGATGTAAGAAGGTTGCAGCCCAGAAAAAGCTGTTCTTTTGTGAAAGAGGCTTCCTGGGGTAAACCATGGAAAGTGGGCGTGCAACGGATCCAGCAAGATGGCTTACGTAAATGGGAATTGTCCCGCCCGCACTTCTACATTTATTCAATCATTTATTCATGGGAACAAGGCTAACAGATAGTCAAAAAACAATTTAAAAATACCTTTTAAACTTAGCAAAGAAAAAACTGAGGAGATAATAATAATACTATTCCCTAAGAAAAACGAAATACTACCAGTAGCAATAACCACCGATACAGTGCCACTATTACAATAAAAGAGCTAAAATCAGCCATAGAAAAAATCAAACCAGGCAAGGCACCAGAATTAATCAAAGAACTAGTACAAATAGCACCGGACATGATACTGCAAACTATGAATGGTTTGCTTTAAAAAAAGCAATTCCTATGCAGATGGAAAATAGCAAAACTGGTCCTTATATACAAAAACTTGAACTAAAATTAACACAGAAAATATTTGTGGCGTAGAGGGCAAAATGTGAGGGAATAAATCGGAAAAAAGTTTTTCCTCGACCAGGATTTGAACCCGGGACCTCTAGAATACCTCTGAGCCCCGTTCTGCGCCAAGTTGCTACGTAACCGGGTTGTGGATTGTTTTCAATAAAAAACTGAAGTGGATGGTTTTTTATATTTCAGTTTAGCTAGATACAAGTAGAGAAAAAATAGTTAAAAAGTTATGAATACGGCTTTTTTTTAAATTTAGTTAAAAAAATAAGTAAGATATTTAAATTGCTTATAGAGCTTGATTATAGTTATTTTAACAAACCAATACGGAACTTTAAAAAAAAACTATTTGACAAAATTACAATGAATAATTTATGCAAAACTTTACTGCGCAAAAGAAAACGTATTACAAAGAAAAAACGTAACCTACCTAGATACAAGTAGACCAGCACACTTTAGGAAAGGTAATTTCAAAAAGTGGGAACTTTTGGATCACACTTGGTCTAGCGAACTGCTATGGTAGCGACTAGAGGAAAAATGGCAAAGGGAAGCTCACTCTCGCGCCAATTTAGTTAAAAAGTTAAATTAAACACCGGGCGTTAAGTGATAAAAGTTGGAAGAAAAAGAGAAAAATATAATTTAATCAATAGGTTGAATTTTTATACCTCACTAGATGGGGCTAGCCTAAACTTAAAATTAATAAATAAAACTATTCTTTCTCACCAGGGAGGGTAACGACAAGTTGGATCGTTAGTGCGGCTTAAAAGAACCTTTAAAATATATAGGAGATAACAAAGTTATGATTGTTTTCCACAAACCAAAACTATACTTTTTTGCACTCGACGCGCATTTCGCTAACAACGTTAGCATCATCAGAAGACGATAAACAATAAACTAAATTCACCTACACTATATATTATATACTATCTTTTAGTGGGCGGAGATAAGACTAATAATTTGTGATTGATCACGCTTTATAATCTCCCCTCAATTAAAGAATAAAGTGTACTAAACGGAATGGGGCCTCTATCTGTATTTAAACTATTTCTGGATTTAATGATTTCCATACTTTCATATGCATTCAAAAGTATTTTGTTTGGTACACTTTTTAGAAGTTTTAGGTTATCTAATGTGAATCTATGGTGGTTTTCAAAAGCATGCTCGGCCACACTTGACTTTTCACTTCTTCCCTATTTTAAGTGTGCTAAGTGTTCTTTGAATCTTGTTTAATTAGAGCGTCTCGTTTGGGCAACATAGTTTTATCCTTGGGATTTCCTAGTAAACGTCTTATTGTGTTTTCGGATTGATATACTAATTTAAGACCGGTGTTATTAAATACTTTTTGTAATACTTTCGTATAACTAGAATTATAAGGAATTGATACAAATTTACAGTCGAAGGTATCTTTTTGTCTGAAAAAAATAAAGGAAAAAGGTTTTTCTATTCAAAATTCCCTTAAATTTATCAACAAAGTTAAAGATATTTCACTCCAAGAAGGTGAAATTTTAATCTCGTTTGATGTTAGTTCGTTGTTCCCTAGTGTGTCGATCCCCAAGACCTTACAATACCTGGAAAAACTACTAAGAAAAAACAATCTAGAAGACAAACAGACTTTGGAATACCTATCTTTAACAAAACTCTGCATGAATCAAAATTACTCTCGACTATTACCAACACTTAGAATGAAGCACAATGGGTAATAGTTTATCACCTTTTATTGCAAACTTCTTTATGAGCAAATTTGAATCAGATATAAGTAATTTGAGTATTTCTCCACAGTATGGTTCAGGTATGTAGACGATGTGTTTGCAGTATTCAACACTAAAGTAACTAGTGTTGAAAATTTTATGGAAAAAATAAATAACAAATTTCCCACAATTAAATTTACTTCTGAAACAGAGAACAACGGTACACTGCCATTTCTAGACACTTTAGTTATAAGAAATAAAAGTAAATTAGAATTTGACCTATACAGAAAAGGAACGGCCACCAACAGGTATATTCCAAATGATTCTTTTCATTGCTTATAACATAAGCTTGCAAGTTTGCACTTTTTTACTTATAGATTAGTAAGTTTTCCCTTAAACAAAGAAAGATTTGAAGCAGAAGAGAAAATAATTAGGAATATAGCTGGCGAAAACGGTTACGACGAAGGCTTAATAAATTAGCCGATAAATAGACATTCTTTTCAAAAGACCTTTCGGAATTCCACTTTTTTCAGACAAAAAGATACCTCCGACTCTAAATTTGTATCATATCCTTATAATCCTAATTATACGAAAGGATTACAAAAAGTATTTAATAACACCAATACAATAAGAAGTTTACTAGGAAATTCCAAGGATAAAACTATAGTTCTAGAAAGAAACGAGACGCTCTATTCAAACACGATTCAAAGAACACTTAGCACACTTAAAATAAAGAAGAACAGAAAAGTCAAGTGTGGCCGAGCATGCTTTTGAAAACAATTATAGATTCACATTAGATAACCTAAAACTTCTAAAATGTGTACCAAACAAAAGACTTTTGAATGCATATGAAAGTATGGAAATCATTAAATCCAGATATAGTTTAAATAAAGGTAGAGGCCCCATTCCGTTTAGTATACTTTATTCTTTAGTTGAGAGGAGATAGGATTATAAAGCGTGATTAATCACAAATTATTAGTCTTGTCTCCGCCCACTAAAATATAGTATATAAGATAGAGTGTAGGTTAATTTAGTTAATTGTTTATCGTCTCCTGATGATGCTAACGTTGTTAGTAAAACGCGCGCCGAGTGCAAAAAAGTGTAGTTTTGGTTTGTGGAAAACAATCATAACTTTGTTATAGTGCAACCAAAGGTTCCAAATTCCCAACATAGTATACAGGAGATATTAATAGCTAAAGGTTTTATTTACATTTTTCTACTTCAAGACGAATGAAAAATCCTTGGTATACCTACTTTTTCGGAAACGACATTTTCTTACACATCAGATTGAGTTTTTATTTGAGTACAATAAAAACTGTCCTAAAACTTAAAATATGTAAACTTATTTTATTTTTAATAAGTAGACACGGCACTATCACCAAGAAAGAAAGACAGTGACAATTTTTAATTCGTCAACCTAAAATCATGTCATCTCGAATTCTGACAAGAGAGAGTGTCTTTTTTCTGGGTGACAGTGGCGTGCTGTCTACTTATTAAAAATTTAATTAGTTTAATTATTTTATCTTTCATTACTCAAGTAATTCTTATCATAAGTTAAATTGAAAAACCCTAACTGATGTGTAACAAAATGTAATTTCAGAAAAAGTTAGTGTACTAGATGGTTTTCATTCGTCTTGTAGTAGAAAAATGCAAATGAAAATTTTAGCTATTAATTTCTCCCGTGTTTTAAATATTTCTTCAAAGCCGTAGGTTTTATTAGGCGTTTGCACTGCCTGCAATCAAAAAATATTACAAAAAAAAATGTAAAATGTAAAAAAGAATATATTTTTTCAAACTTGTCAAAATATGATGAAAAAAATGTGTTCACGCCTTCAAGTCTTCAGGCATAATGACATAAACAGAGCGTTTCATTTATAAATCAAAAGTTAACCTGGAAACTGTGAGATTTTGACATATGCCAAATTTTCAGAATTCTATTGTTAAAAATAAAGACGCTAAGTCGCCGTACCTATCTCTTGTTACACCCGGTATATTCCAGAGTAGGGGCCACAATACCGATCCTTGCGGGATGCCTGCTGATGTTTTAAGACTATTTTGTTTGTTAAGTATGTATCGTTCTTTGAAGTAACTAATTACGGTATTTAAAAGATATTGGGGTATACGAGTGTCTCTTAGCCTTTCTTCTATTCTCAGCCACGAGGCAGAGTTAAAAGCATTTCTAACATCCAGCACTATTAGCACTACCCACTCAGTTCTATTTTTGTTAGGATTTGTTTCTTTTGCTATTCCAAATACCATTTTTTACTGCGTTCATAGTAGATTTGCCCTTTCTAAGCCCGTATTTTAGGAAGAGTTTATTTTTCGCTTACAATTGTCAGCAAGTATTAAGCAATTATTCTAAAATAAATTAGTTACACGCTTGTCACATGCTACAATTACTAACACCCTGTTATTTCTTGAATTTTCATCCTGGATATATGCTTTCCATTTCTTGTGATCTTCCATTCTCAATTTGAATATTGGCGGCAATTCTAACACCTTTTTTTACTGCGTTCATATTAGATTTGCCTTTTCTAGGACTGTATTTTAGGGGGGACAGACCTCAATTTGTCTCCATCTGGTACTCTATTCTGTTTTTTATCAAGTGTTCATATGTTTTAGCAATCGTGTTAATTTTTACAAAATGAAGGGAAAATTTAGCGCCCTAATAAATTTACAGAAAAGATTTGTGGCGTAGAGGGCAAAGGGTGATGAAATAAATCGAAAAAAAGTTTTTCCTCGACCAGGATTTGAACCCGGGACCTCTAGAATAACAGTCTGAAATACCAGTCTAGACTCGGAAAAAAGTTTTTCCTCGACCAGGATTTGAACCCGGGACCTCTAGAATACCAGTCTGGAATACCAGTCTAGTAGCTCTAGCTAAACTGAAATACAAAAAACCATCCACTTCAGTTTTTTATTGAAAACAATCCACAACCCGGTTACGTAGCAACTTGGCGCAGAACGGGGCTCAGAGGATAGAAATGCCACTAGAACACTCACCACCGCCTCGAAAACTGGCTCAACAACCATCACCTCCAGGAATCGGCAGAACCCGTAGGAGCCTTCTCCTAAATAGAAGCCTGCCTGAGAGGGATGCGAATTCAATAAGGGTAACAACCCAGGAAGAGCAAGGTAACAATTTTCCTTATTCACTAACAAACATGGCTGGGACGAACGCTTCTACTAGCCAAAGCAATCGTTCCAGCGAGCAGAACCCACCCCCTTTGGCACCTTATTGGCAGCAATCGCAAATCCAAAGTTGGGGGGGGGGAAATTTTGCCTCAACAACCAGAAAGATCCAGGTGTAAACCTCCTGTGGGTCCATCGACCGAAGATATTGCAAGGGTATGCTACAGGATGATGTCAGAGATAAACGACCAACGAAGATGTTATTTACCAACTGTTTCTAGTAGACTAGACCCTGGTTTTTCCCAAAATAATGTCTTACCACAAAATTTAAATAATTTGCCTCAAAATTCAAATATTTTTCCGCAAAACGTAAATTATGTTTTAACTCAAAATGGTGGCAGGCTTTTATTTCAAAGCAACAATTTTTCCCAAAGTTTAAGTAATATTCCACAAAACAATTTACCTCAAAACAACAACCTGGGGGGCAATTCCAGTGGGCTATCGTTATGAGATAACGATCGCTATCGCCATTATTTTCACTGTTACGGCAACATCGCTTATTATTAATAAAAAAGAAGGCGTGAATAGCACGCAACCCGCAATACTTTCCCAAAACAACTGTCAAATGCCGACAGTCAGTCAAGTTTGAAAGAAATTTCGGGAAAATAATAATTTTCATGAACATTTTGCACGCAATATGGACTAAAAATCTGATCACAATGTGATGGTGGACGACTGTTATCAATTTTTGATTGAATTTTGTTCGGAAAAGCCACGTTCTTTGTGAAGAAAAACCCACATGTACCTTGTGTGTTGTGTGGAAGTGCCGCCAGAATTTTTGTTTGGGTAAGTAATTATACTTACTTTATCTTATGTTCTATTCTGTTCTTTTTGGTGCTTAAAGAACACTACTTACATAATGTAAACAAAAAGATAAAGTAGGTTAGTTTTAAGTTCAGTTTATACATTTTGAAAAGAGGTGAGCCAGTGGTCAAAAAACCGAAAAATAATTTTACAAAATATTCAAACATTATAAGAAAAAAACGTTGGAAATTAAGGCAGGTTTTCCCAACTTTTAATATTGATAATTCATAACTTTAATTCATAGTATATAAACACAATTTGATTGTTAATACCAAATTTAGCAGCACCTGTTTATCCAAGAGTTTATAAGCATAGTGCATTAGGATAAATTTTAAAAATTGACATACCAAATTAACAAAAAAGAAGGGCAAAAAAAATGTTTTTCTTTACCTAACCTCAACAGGTTAGGTATTCTTCCTTCTTGCTAAATTTCTGTTTTCTAATATCAGCTAAAATCAATTGCTCCCATTCTGAAATCAACCAACCAAAATGTTTTCTTTCCTTTTTTCATATTGATAGTGCATAAAGTTAAAATTAACCAACTTTTAAATTATGCACTGTGCTTATGAATTGTGAATTATAACTATATATGAAAACTTTGTTAAACACTTCTATTAACAATAATGTTTTTAACATTATGACTATGAATAAAATTGTGCTTAGTTTATAAATTATCAATAAGAAAAGTTGGGTAAACCCGCCTTTAGTCAAGAATGCAGGATTTGTTTGATCCAAGGGTAATTACACTGACTTTTTATTGAAAAAAATCTGACATCAACTAATATCTACCTATATATTGAGAAAAATCAAATATAATTTATTTGGACACTGACACTTGCTCGCCTATTTATCATGCATTGTATTTATGATTGTATTTTTTGTGGTTATCGCCAAATTACTAAATATTATCCCTTGTATAAACGATAGTACTTATAATAGAACGCATTGACTACCTAGTTGAAGACAGGCGGCTGATTCTGAATTGCTATGCACCACCAAGCAAAAATTTTGCATCCCTTCTCATTCTATCCCCCCTACTTCAATGAATCCTTTTGCACAGGATAGTAGAACTTTTGAACTCTCTCCCTCTGTCTGCTATCACCATTTAAATGGATAAAACCAATTGATTTTGCTAAAACAAATTCTCATGTATACATTTTCTTTTTTTAAGGTTTGGAAAGTTTTAATGTTTTAATGTAATGTAATGTACTGTTCTTTTTTTTAGGTCAACTGTTGAAAATCTACAAGAGCAAGACCCACGCTGTAGTGCTAATAAGAGAGAAAATAAATTATGAAGTCCGGGAATAAACACTTACAACACCTGATTTTAAATTTGTAGGTACATATTGTCAAGTAATGCAAACTTTCCTAAGATTTTGTCTCATACAGTCAAGTATTGTCAGGTATTATCGAGTTTTCGTACACCTATTGGAGGTATTGGCCTCTCGGTTTTAGATTCTGAGTTTTAAAAATGTTTACTTAAATCTCGAGTTAATAATCAGGCATGTTTAAAAAATAAACAAAAACTTCTAGTAAATTTTACCATCAGTTTCTCAATATTTTTAAAAATTGATAATTTTTGACACTTATATAGTATAATTTACATGTATTGGTTAAAAAAACCTAGATTATTTTTTTCTCTGTTTGTAAATAATATGTACTTACTTGCTTATCATTCAATATTGTGGTTTCAATAAAGCCAAGAAATCTGAAATTATATACAGAATAGCTACCTAATAGTAGCTTTCAAAAGACCCTGTTTAATTGGTCTAATTTTTTTAAATATATTTTTTAGGTAAAAGAAAAAATTTAAAATAATTTAATAATAATAAAATGTAATTTTACTCGGAAGTCATTTTGTTGGGATAATTTGAGATAATTTCGTTTTTTTAACCGGAATCAGAGAGTTTTTACACTCCCCCTTCCTTTGGGACGCCACTGGGTAACCATATATACCTATTTAACAAATCTTATGCATTTTTGTTAGGTAACTTTGAAAAAAATTGGAAAAATATTGGGAAAAAACAAAAAAAATAGCACATGGTATTGCTATTGTCTGAAGTATTAATTCAAGTGAACTAACTCGTTAGCTACTATAGATTTGCATACATTACACCTATAATAAATTACTTTAAATTTAATTTCAGATCAATGATTTCTCGTAATTATTAAGATGTATGATGAAGACATTTAAGCAGGCAGCACCCCACCCACGCAACTAAACATTTTAACAAAATACGGCAAAATCATATGAAGGACAAAACACATATGGTAAGCTACCTTCACATTAAAAAGAAAGCATTTTAAAATCCAAAAATTCATCAGTAAAAAAAAAATTTGGCTACTTTTTGGAAGATCGTTGTCGTTTCAACCAAATATAAATTTCCACTTCTTGGTGGAATAGAGTTTTAAGGTAACTTTGTATGTCCACAGGATATTTAAAAAAAAAACAATAAATACAATTAAAGATCTTGGGGTAACTAGGGGATAAGCTACACTTATTTCGTTAATTTACAAGAAAAACTCAGGAGTCTTTTTCCACTTGGATCCCAACTTGTTAGATTTTCTGAACTTGTTCCCTTTGTTTCCCCAAGCTTTTTAATTATTATTTACTGTCTTGACAGTTTTTTTGATTAACAGTTTACATTATTTTTTCTAAATAATATATACAGAGGCCAAATTCATATTGTTTTTTACCACCTTAGCCAGAAAGTTGTTTTATCCTCTCCCTTAATTTCTAAATCAAAGTGCGTTGGATCAAATTCACACAAGCATTTACCATCACTTAAGTTTCTAGTTTACCTTAAATATTAAAAAAAGAGTCAATAATAAAATTTTCAAAGTTGAATGTAATGTAAAACTTGGTCAGTACTTTTCTAAAAGAATCTAAATTGGCAGACAGCAATACAACTGGTGGCCAAAAATTTGTGAGATATAGTCGATGTAAGTCTAATAAGTCGGATTATACCATCGATGTACTAACCTAGTACGTCGATGGATTATACTCTTTAAAGGGCGAGGTGATTAAAAGTTACTATTGATGTAATTGATTGATTTTACAAACCAAACCTGAAAGCTTTCAATCTTAAGTAGCCAGTTCACTGGCTTACATTTTGAAATACATGTTATTTTTTGTTTCAGGTTAGCAGTGCCCAAGCTGATGAAAGAAAAGACGCAATCCACCAATTATTCAAATATTAGAAAACAATTTTTAATTCTAAGTAACATTTAAACCAATAAGTAAAATAAATCAGTTTTTTATCCCAAATTTTATTATTTTTTAATAGCAGTGTTAAGAGTGACAAAATCAAGTCAAATCAATTTTTTCTTTGTAACATAATAAATTGGTAATATAAAATTAAAAACTAGTATAAAGTATAAATCTAGCCAAAGAATTAAATTTACCTAAATGCATTGTAAAAAATTTGTCATGTTAGTCAGTAATGCTTTAAAGTTAATTTAAAAATGCAGCATACATTTTAGGCCCTTTATTTGAAGTACTAAGTAGCTTTCTAAAAATTATATTACTCAGCTTTACATTCATAAAGATTGATTTAAAGTATGGTATTTTCAAGGGTATTATTTATAAACATAGGTTTTTGAGGTAAGCATTTATTTGAATATTTAGAATCTATAACTTTGAGTTATTAGTTTTTCTGGTAGCCGTAAAAATAAGTTGACAAAGCAAATATTAAAAAGTTGTTAAAAATTAAAATAATTTGCTTAATTAGCCAACTGCTTTATAAATATCATGCTATGTTATGTGTGTGTATATCATTTAGGTAACTTAAAAATGAATGTAAAATGATGAAGAAATATCATTTAGGTAAATATTAAATCACATGAGTCCAATTTAAAAAAAAATCTTTATCAATTCTTTTTTATAGCAACCAGAGCTAAAAATAACTTAATACTCTACTTAACTTTCTCCACCAAACCAATCTAAAGGCACTTGAAAAAAAACTGCCTTATTTTAAAAAGTTTGCAATAACTTATATTAATATGTTTAAAATAAAGTGGTTTTACAGGTGTGGCGGTGAGCAGTAACTGTGACCCACTCTGCGAATTTTCATAAAAAATGTTCTTAAATCGTAATTACAATAGGTCCAATGTTCTATAACTATCACTTAAGTGACATTTAAATTTTTTGATTTAAACAAATGCGGCCTAGCAGAATTAAATAATAAAATTTTATTTCCGTACTATATTTTACACAACTTTTTAATTCATTAAGTTATCTTATTATTTTTTTTTTTTGGAAGAATGAATAACATTTAGCATACATGTACGTATATTGCATAAGTTTCTTCTGAAAGTTAGTTTCACTATGTCTATTGAACATCGAATCTTTGTCTACTTTCATCTAGTGCCTTGGAAGGTTGGTCTATGTCTTACTTGAATCCATCAATACTTAGTTTGTGGCCCGAGTTGTGGTACTTAATCGGAGACTTGATCCTACTAGAATGATTTTTACATGTAGCTCCATTCACATACCCTAGCATGTTATACCTAAAAAGAAGAATACATTTTAAGTTTTATCAAAATAGTACTTATACAAAATCTGATCACAGCTTTAACTAGTTATTTTTTATTTGGTGAACTGCAAGAATCTAAGTCAGTAGTTTTTATTTTAAATAAACTATCTTAGTAGAACTCAAAAGATATATATGGACTCAATGGCCCTCGCTAATGCGCCCATGCATACACGGATGCAAAGAATATATATGTCATATATGCTCACTTATTAACTTTAAATCCAAAATTGGTAAAGTATGTTGCATAAACTAAGCTTTAATTTCTTTTCTTACGAGTATGTTCGCTAATTACTAATACCTTCTTTATCGGTGATAAACATACACAGCAAAAACACAAAGAACATGTCTTTTTATTTTTTCTGCATCTGTCATTATTTGTTTTGTTAGACCTATGTTCTTGAAGCTCTTTGGCCATTTAAAGCATTTTTTAGCTAACAGAATAGTGCAACCGGTTTTTTGTTTTTTAAAAAGACATTTTATGTATTAAAAACAAACAATCACCTCAACGTATCACATTCTCGTCCACCCTGACTTTAATATAAGTAGATAATAAACTTCAGCAAACTCAACTGCTTATCTATATTCTGCCAGTCTCATATAAATAGCTAGTCGGGAACTTATGATGTACAGTTTTGGGATGAGAAGTAAAATAAATATTTCCCTATAACAAAAGCTAGTTTTACTTACTGTGCTGCTCTTTGTGGGCTCCAAATATGGTGTGAACTGCAACCATCTCAGAAGAAATCATGTTAATTTTTCTCAATCATTGTAGCACCATTATTAGTCAAAAGTTATATTTTTGTGCGAATTTAGTTGTCAAAGTTGGATTGACACGGCCGCGGCCATTGTGAAACAACAAAAAAAACCGCGATGTTGCCGCGATAACGAATTCGCTACGTAACGATATCGGTATGAGCCACTGGAATAGCCCCCCTGGTGCGCAATGATAATAGATCAGATAATTTCTTACCACCTTTTAAAGCTATAAAAATTCTCCCTATTTTTAACTCAGAGGGTGGGACGAACCCGGTTCAATTTTTGAACGCATTGGAACGTTCTGTTGATATGGAAAATACACCTTTTCAATTTTTAATCCTAATTTTCAAATCTTCTTTGAAAAAATCAGCGGAAAAATGGTTGAATGCGGTAGCTTCAACAATCGGGAATTACCAACAATTTAAAGAATCCTTTTAATTCAGGAGGTTTCTTACACTGACCATTTCAAACAATATGTGGCTATGGCTAGGAAAATAATAAACGTTTTTCTAGCCAAGAAAATCAATTTAAAAACAAAAATAATCATTTTCAACTGCGTTCGCAACATATCGCTGCTCTAGGGATAGAACAGGAAGAAAATTCGGATTTTTTAGAAACGGGAAACGGGGACGATCTCCAATAAGCCCAAATGTGGGGGTCGCGTCAATAGGGGCAAATAATATCAATATAGCGAATAATCCGACCGATGAATTGTTGTGTGATTGTGCTCAGGACCAAACACTAATATCCTAAACTCGCACCCCAAAAATTTATTGAATAATTTTTTACAGTTTTTTTTAGCCCTTGTCGATAGCGGCAGCGAAATTTCAGCTTTATAGGAACAAGTGTGGCTACAACTGACTCCATTTCACGAAAAAATCGCATATTTTAAGTGTTCGGGGCTTAAAGTTGTCAAAAAGTAGGCATTCAAGCGCAAATTAAATTTCACGCAAACAATTACGAGTTATCGCATCGCATGATCAAAAATTCGTGATCATTAATACCCTCGCGTTCTCGGTTATTATAGGGAGTGATTTTTTGCGAACCTATAAAGCAAAAATAGATTTTATGGGGCAAATTTCTAAATTTGAAGGTTAAAGAAAAATGGGTAGAAATTCCGGAAATAAAAAATCCGCCTAGTGTTTCGCATGAAAACATACATTTAATATTTCTTTAAAGAAAAGACGATATTTCTTCTTATATTTTAAATATTTGTCACAAAAATTACAATTTAAATTTGGGTTCGAGTTTGTGTGATAAAAAAGTGTAATTCGACGGTATTTAACGTTTTTAGTATAGAAAACGTTAAATATAGAACTTATTTTTATCTCAGTAAGTTGGTAAAAAGCCTTTTAATATGCTTAACGGACGGACTAGCAGAAACAAGCATACCTTCATTTAGTTTTGTATTATTTATTTATCTGCCAATAGGACCTCAGAAGATACCAAAACTTAATATAAGCGTAGAGCTAAAATCAGACTTTAATAATATTTGTTACTATTTTGCCAAAAAAACAAAGAGTTAGAGAGAGTTCCACTCAAGATAGAAACATTATTTAAATTACAAAAAAAGTGATTTACGCAAAACGAATAAGTCTTGGTAATACTAGCAAGCCTACTTTATTTATTTTTTATAAAATTATTTCATGAATAGCGTGTAAAAATATTTGAGAGTAAAAAGTTTAAACTGATCTTTTAATATAAAAAAACACCCGAGTTTCGTGTTTTTGGCATTTTTTTGACACAAAGAAACATTTTAAATAACTTTTCGAATTAAAACAGTTTTAGCCTCTGGAGGCAAATTAAAAATTATATAAGTGGCCACAAAGAGTAGGTTAATGCCTTCGGTAATTCGTATTTTGTGATATTACCCGTGGTGGACTTTTAGCTGGAATGGCTGTATATACACGTTAATCCTGGACTCAAATAGAATAGCCCTGCCCAAATTTTACCCCCTATCCCCCACCCTTGTAAAAATATTCACAAAAATAATATAAAAGCTAGCTGACCAGGTACTTCTAGGCTGAAATCAGCTTCAAATTTGACATGCTTATGTAGTTGCGGTGACAACACAATAATATAGTGATAAACTTGAAATTTCCCCCCTACTCGAAGAGCGATTTCAACTAAAATTGGTATACGGAAGTTTTTGAAGATATGCGAATTTTTGATCAGATTTGAAAAATTCAATATTGAACAAATTTTAACTGACTTATACACATCCAATTGTGTTCAAATTTGGTATGCGACGATTTCAGGTACAAATCCAAAAATTAGGGGTGTGTGTTTAAATTTGGTATGCGTTTATAGTTCCGGTGACAACAAAATAATATGGTATTATCAGGTACCCAGCTCCCCCTAACAAGGGACGTGGAGGGGGCAAAATATTTAGTTTGTTCTTGGTCCATTTAGGGTACAAATGTAAAAATTAAAAAACTAATTTTTATTTAAAAAAACTTTGACACACATTGACGATTAACCTAAGAAACAGTTGTATTACTTTATAACCTAAGGACATTTTCAAAAGTTTGGCAAGCACGGCAATCTTAACCGTTCTCAGCTTCTTTAGATGAAAGCATTATATTTATTGTCACCGTAAAGTTAAAATTTTTAATTTACGCTCATCGCTTTTATTATGGTATTAGAAAGATGAAAAATTATTTTATACTTTTTACTGCATTTAATAAAAGTTTTTTTTTTAATATTAATCTTACTCTGTTTTAGCTCGGAAAGTGTTGTGTTATTTTCTTTTGGCTTACAAAGTACACTACAAGTGTAGTGTTTTTAAGCCATTTATAAATGTCGTAACAAGTACTATCTAGACAATGAAAATCAACTTATTTCGAATTTGCTCCCGCAACACCATAGGTTCATTGATAAGTGCACCAGACTGTTAATAATTTAGAAACTTACTTTATTTGGAAGGAATTATTGGTCCCCCTATGATCCAAATCGTGACAAAGACAGCCAATCATCAAAGCAAGACATTCGATTTCCCCGAAGATGGTCCACCACTGTGTAGCCTACAAACAAATGGGTTCCAATAAAAGTTAAAGTAGTAACATAGATATAAGGGACTCATTATTATTCATTGCCGATAAGCATTTATTGCGACTCGGCGGGTGATCAAATGAAAGCAGTGACGTACTTATAGTGTTGTTAAAAGATCAGTTAAAGTTCTACAGAAGATAATATGTTTTGTTAACGGTTCGGTCTAAGAAATTATTTCGCTTGTATAAGATGCCGGTATTTTTACACAAGAAGAAACGGTTTTTCCGTTTTCACTGGTATTTTGATTTTTGTAAATGGTACAGTGGCAATATTATTTATAAAATACAATGTATTGAGATTGCTATGTTGCGGAGTCAAATGCATCACGAGGTTTACTAAGTGTGGAAAGTTTACTTTATAGAAAGTTTGTAGAAAATTAGTTTTAAAAACGAAAACATTTTTCTAAACACACAAAAATGCGGACAGATATTCTTAACGATGGAAAGAAAATATATATACATACCGGGTGGGCCATAAAAAATCAGACAAAATGTTTTCCGTTATAACTTCCAAACCATACCACCGATTTTAATGCAATAAACTGCTCTTTATAGGGAATTGAGCAAGACTTTGAGTGGTGAGCATATATATTTTTTTTTAAATCGTAAGATATCGGAAAGAAACAAACTTTACCTTTCGAAACCAGCCACGTTTATTCTTATGTTACGGAAGATTTTTGGATTTTTTTTACGAATTCGTAAAAAAGCTCTGTTTCTGCCACGCAGAACGAGGGATGAATCATTAAAATCGGTTAAGTGGTTCCCAAAAAAAATCAATCATTGTTTTACGGATTTTCTCATAAATTCATCATAGTGTAGGGGCATATGTTGATAATTTCTATCCCGTGGAATTTTTAATGAAGGAGTTTTCTGACCATGTAAGATTCATAGCTCTTTAGTCAAACAATCAAGTGTTACCGGGTGTTTTGTTCGCATCCCTGTAGAAGAGGTTGGCGGCCAAAAATCATAAAAAATACAACTTTTGCAACCGTGGCATCGTTATACTCGATTCCATATAATTCGAGGACGAGGATTCCAACAAACTCACTTTCAAGGTCATCCGACCTTAAATGGCCTTTAAAATCGCAAAAAATAAGATTATGACCATTTTCTCTTCAAAAAATGTTAATAATTCAACGATTCGTCAGACCAACTTCAAATGTACCTTAAACTGTTAGGCATGTATGTCAAATTCGATTCTTAGAGTTTAATGCAGTTTGAAGCTTCATTACCCTAAAAAAATCAGTAGAATTAACATATTACAAAAATATCATACTAAAAGGTGCTATTCATCAACTATTAAAGCGAATAGGACCGAAAATTTGGTAAAAAGGTCAAAACCAACAATACTGTTAAAAAAAATTTGGTTCACCTATGACACATTTCAATGTGGCGGCTGATATATCAAAATGGTGACCTATAACCACATTTTAGTTTATCCAATTTCGTAAAAAAGCAAAAATAACAAGGTGGCCATCCATCCAGTCTTGTTAACTTATCGCCGCTTATTATGAAAAAAAAAGTTAGTAGATGCATGACCTTGATTGACCTTGATAATACCATATACAAGTGAAAACCAGCTTTATGTAGGGTTTCATTCCAATTTACCACTAGACAAAAACTTTAAGTGCCAGAGATGAAATTAACATCATATTCATAGACAAACACTTCATTTTAAACCTCCCCACCATTTTCTTAAAGAGATAATGGTAAAAATCATGTTTTTTGCGATTTTCAAGATCATTTGAGGTCGGATTACCTCGAAAGTGATTTTTGTTGAATTCTCATCCTAGAGTTATATGAAATCGAGTTTAATCATGCACCGGTTGCAAAAATTGTATTTTTTATCTAAAACACCTGGTCCAGAATATGGTAATGTATATCTAACTTATGCTAACTCTCTTATAGGTAATTTAAATGACTTTGTTGGCTAGACAAGTGAGTAAAACATTAATTCACAGTTCCGAAACTTATAAAAACGATAGGCATATAGGTCATTTTTACCAGGGTATAGCATAAGCATCTGGGACGCCAGTCAAAAAAAATGGTGGGGAGGTTTAAAATGAAGTGTTTGTCTAAGGCTAAGATATTAATTTCATCTCCGGAACTTAAAGTTTTTGCGTAGTGTTTTTTACGAAATCGGATAAAATAAAATGTTGTTATAGGTCACCATTTTGATATATCAGCCGCTATATTGAAACGCGACATAGCTGAACCAAATTTTACAGTAATATTGTGCATAACTTTCTTATCTTTTTTACCAAATTTGGTGCTCTTCGCTTTAATAGTTGATGAATAGCGCTTATTTTTGCAATATCTTAATTTTACTGGGGTATTTTTCAAGGTCGTGAAGCCTCAAACTGCATCAAACTCTAAGGATCTAATTTGGCATATATGCCTAATAGTTGGAGGTACATTTAAAGTTCGTCTGACAAAACGTCGAATTATTACGATTTTTTAGAGAGAAAATGGCAAAAATCTTGTTTTTTGCGATTTTCAAGGTCATTTGAGGTCGGATGACCTTAAATGTGAATTTTTTGGAATTCTTGCTCTCGAGTTATATGGTGTTGAGTATAATCATGCTCCGGTTGCAACAGTTGTATTTTTTATTATTTTTGGCCGTCATCTTAAAAGATGACGTCTTATCAACCCCTTCTTTACAGATGCGAACAAAACACCCGGTAACACTTAATTGTGTGACTAAAGAGCTATCAATCCCACATAGTCACAAAACTCCTTCATTCAAATTCCCACGGACTTACACATGGCATCATGTCGAAAATCGATTGTTTTTTAACCACTGCTATTGAAATTTGCCGCCATACTGAAATCCAAGATGGCGGACAAAATCAAACTTGACCCTTCAAAAAGACTCGTTTATTCATATTTTCTAAAAACTTTTTATTTTTTTTATTCGTAGAAAAGTTCTGCTTTCGCCACGCACAAAATTAATTTTCGTTTCCATCACTGTTTTCCAGATTATAAGATTGCCTTCTCAATTCCGTCTGCCTTAATTTCCTCATAAATTCATAATTACTGAACGGATTTTACTTTAATAAAGAGCATTATGACAAAGATTGACTGAACTTTAAAGACCACTATTGAAATTTGCCGTAAATTGTAAAGTCAAGATTGCGGACAAAATCAAATTTTAACCTTCAAAGACGCTCGATAATTCTTATGTTTCGAGAACATTTTCGACTTTTTTTTAATTCCTAAAAAAGCTCTGTCTCCGCCGCGTATTACTAGCATTTTTCTTTCGTGATTTTTGTGAGCGATCGGTTGTTACCATGTTGCTTTGTATTTCATTAAAATCGGTTTAGTA
This sequence comes from Oxystoma pomonae, assembly GCA_963921995.1. NCBI lineage: Eukaryota > Metazoa > Arthropoda > Insecta > Coleoptera > Brentidae > Oxystoma > Oxystoma pomonae. The sequence goes on along the minus strand of OY998168.1, from coordinate 62,140,061 downwards.
ACAATGATTTTAAAAAGAAATCAATGCAGAGATGCAAGAGTCTAAAATGCAAACAATCGTTAAAGAAAACACTGATATCTTAAGAACTACTAAGGCGATTTTCATTATGCATGGCGCGGGGCGTGGAAAACCTAAAAAATTAATAAAAATTAAAAAAAGGGTAAAAAATAACTTGCAACAAAAAAAAGAGCGGCTTTTTTACATGTTGGTAAATTTCAATGGCGATCCTTAAATAGAAATCGATTCTTACTATGATGTTTTTTATTTTATCAAAATCAGTTCAGTAATAATGAGTTTATGAGAAAACAATGGTTAAAACATAAATTAATTTTTTGAGAACCACTAAACCCATTTTAATGATTCGTACCTAGCTATTCGCATTGGAGAAAGGGTATTTTTAGATTCTTGAAACCTACGAATAAACGGGCTTCTTTGAATTCTATCCGCCATCTTGGGTTTCAACTTAGCGACCAATTTTAAAAGTGATCTTTAAAGAATTTTTAATCTTCGCTGATGATGATACTTTTTATTTTCTTGAAATCGGTTGAGTATCAATTTGAGAAGGCAATCAATCGTATAATCTGGAAAACAGTAATGGAAACAAAAATTATTTTTTGGAGAATCACCTAACCTTTATATATATATAAACATTAGGAGTATATATATATAAACGTTAGGAAGATTATATAACCTCCCATTTAATACTAATTTTTAATAATATTTAAAAAGTACAAAAAAGTAGTACAGGGTACAAAAGATATCGTACGGTTAAGCGCTAGGGTTTTTGGAATCAAGGATTACGGATTTTCTATCAGATTTTCATAAAGCTGACAGACGCCGCAGGGGGGGGGTTCCATCTAAATGTATCCAATTTCGGTCAAAATTGGTACGGTATTTTTGCGGTCGAGGATTACAAATTTTCGATCAGATTTTCAATAAGTTGACAGCTCGCCGCAGGTTGGGGAGTAGCCATCCAAATGTATCCGATATCTGTCAAAATTGGTATCCAGGGGTTTCTGGTGTCGAGGATTACGAATTTTTGATCAGATTTTCAATAAGTTGACAGCTCGCCGAAGGGGGGGGGGTAACATCTAAATTTATCCGATATTTGTCAAAATTGGATACAGGGGTTTTTGAGGTCGAGGATTACGAGTTTTAGATCAGATTTCCATAAAGTTGACAGTCCACCGCAAGGGGGGAGTAACATCGCATTTTCTGCTATTTCGTTCAAAATTGGTACAACTAAGCGGTTTTTGGGCTAAAGGATTACAAATTAATTTTCGATAAGATTTCAAAAATTATGAAGTTGACAACTCTCGGAAGGTTGGAGGGAGAATACCATCTAATTGACTCGCTATAAAATAAATAGAACGAAAACTGCAAATTAGGGGAGGGGCTGCACTGCAGCTGCGGGTGGAGCGTCGAGACAAGTGTTTTAATATTTTGCTCAATGTAGTTATAAATCTTATTCAAAACCAACACTTCTTTAAATCATTTAAATTCTGGTGTATGCATTTGCACTCTCTAAAATTTTCCGCAACTGCTTATTTCAGTCATAATGGTTTGCTGCACAAAAAATCTTGCACTAAAATATATAGAATTTAATTGTTTCACTTTTTTATCAAAATACCGCAACCGCTAACGAAACAAAAAAAAATAAATTAATTGAAATTTTTTTGAACAAATTTTTTTCTAACTCACTAACCACTTAAGGCAGAAAGAAATAAATTCCCTGCAAAACGACGTGTTAATATTGTAGGATATAGAAAATAAGCAAGAAATTTAAGAATATTGAAAAATACTCCAAATCAAGATGGCACCATTTCTGCAGAGGGGGCGAGTGTGATCTCTTCGGTTTCAAAATTGGTTATACTCTCTAGGAATTAAATATAGACACTATTTGCTATTTTCTGTGCAAATTATTTTGCACAGAAGATGTAATATTCCTAGACTATTTCCCCAAAAACCGCTTTGTACCAATCTTGAAAGAAATAGAAGATAATGAGACGTTACCCCACCCGCTCGAAGAGACATTACCTTCATAATTTTGGTAATCTGATCGAAAATTCATAATCCTCGATGCCAAAAACACCTTTGTATTAATTTTGACCGAAATTTGATAGATTTAGATGGTACACCCTCTGCGGCGAGCTGTCAACTTTATGAAAATCTGATTGAAAATTCGGAATCCTCGACCCCAAAAATCTCTGTATACCAGTTTTGACCGATTTCAGATACACTTAGATGCTACCCCCCCCCCTGCGGCGAGCTGTCAACTTTATGAAAATCTGATTGAAAATTCGTAATACTTGGACCCAAAAACCCCCATGTACCAAATTTGAACCACATCGATTTTTTTTATCAGTATTTGTTCGGTCTGCTTTAATATTTCTCAGTCTCAACACGGGCCTCACACAACCAAAATTGTGACGTCACAATCTTGGGCCGGTTTTTTTTTCGTTGGTTGCGTCCAGCCAGACGCGCAAGGCCGCAAACATAACCTCACTAATTCTTGATTTGTGTATTTAATTTTCAGTCAATTTTTAACATTTTTTTTTCCAATTTTGGAATCAAACAAACTTTAAAATAAACCGGTATTGTTTTAAAAAGAACAACTGGTCGTTTGATGTGAAAAAAGTGAATTTCAAACCAAAAAAAGGACAATTGCTTACAGTGTGAATTTTGTGCTTCGAAAATGTTTAAATCACCTTTTATTGAATTTTTTCTAGATTTTGTATGTTTGAATCGGGAACAATTCAATAATGGGTATCGTGGTTGATAAAGAAATCAGGAAAATGCGTCGAATAGCTGCATACCAGAAAGTGCCCAGAAAAAGGGCGAGTCATATGTAACAAACTTTTCCTATCCAACTGATCCCTCCCTTTTTGGTAATTTTATATGCAGTATACGATGGGGGCACCTACTAGGGTCCCTAGGACCTCAAATCCGCCGGCGCCGGTTTTTTTTTAAGAGAAAAAAGGTGCCGGGGGGGGGGGGGTTGTAATGTGTTTTCTTCATTGTTTTGGGTTAGGTTGGGTAGGGCTGTGTTGGATTGGGTTGTTTTAGTAAAAAAAAAATTTAAAAAAAAAACAAAAAAATTAAAAAAAAACCAACCGGCGGATTTGGGGTCCTAGAGAATTTTTCATAAAAAATCAAAAATGGCAGAAAACTGTATACTGCATAATTGCCCCCTTTTCTACTAAGCTAGTAAAATGTCACATATTACCTGCCTATTGCTAGGAGGCCCTTCATACATCATGTTATCAGAGGTAGGAAACTTGACTTTCCTACCTTTTTGTTAAATTTACTTGTAAAAACTGTTTTTGTATAAAACACTGAACATTCTTCATACTTAGAGATAATTTAAACATATATAGGTATTGAACTGAGCTAATGAATAAAATTTTACGATTATATGCTAGGAGCTGTGCACAAATTATGTAACGGTCATAGAGGGGAGGGAGGGGGGTAGCCAAAGTGTTACAAAACGTTACATAGGGGGTTTGCGACAGATTTGGAATGAAAATAAGAAAAAATTATTTTTTGGGGAGTGGTGGTCTTGAAACCGTTACATAATATTATGAGCGGGCGTTCACCAAACCGTTACAAAACGTGATATGGGGGAGGGGGGCGGTGGTAAAAAATTGGTAAAATCACCGTTCCATAATTTGTACACGTCCCCAGTTCTTTTGCTAATAATTTTTATTATTTATTTTTTATAGGAAAAGGAGTAGAAAATGGAAACTTGAATGCCTGTAAAAGAGAAAACATGGGAATGCATAATGGATAGATCTTGGGAGGGATAGAGAACTATGAATATGGAAAATAATACCTCGGCACATGTTATTAACAATATCAAGGTAAACAAAGTTAACAAAACTAGCATATTCAAGCACTTTGCAGCCCATATTTTTAACTTACAAATGCCCCTAGCTTCAAATTAATGTAAAAATTAAAAATTTTTATGTAGCCCCTTTTTAGGGGGCAATTTTGGTTTAACTTAGAAGGTTTGAACATAAATGTTCCATCTTAATATTAAATTTGCAATCTTCTTAAAATTTACTTTTAATAGAAATTTATTTCATAAGGTTAAGTAACTTTTAAATGCCCATGTCTCTGAAACTAGAAGGGGTACCCCTATGAAGTTTGGTATCATTTTTTAACGTATTTTTTAAGAATAATCCACAGCTATTAACTTTTTGAGGATAACATGCTACCATTGCCAATAAAAGCGATAGAATGACCTAAAATTCGTATATATTGGAGAATTTATTGATTTAATTCCCTTGAGGTAGTAAATTTTTTAATGTTTTTAGAATGGAAGTAGGCGTTGATGAAGAATATAAAACTGGAGAAAGAGAGGTAAACGAAAAAGGCATCACAATAATACTGTTCCAGTTGAACGGTCCGGAAGTGTCCATTCCTTTTTTGAAAATAAATGATTACCATACCTCCAAATACTACCTAGGAGATAGCAATGGTCAATGGTCATCTTGGTTTATATAATATATTGTAGAATCTACAGGGTGGGGACTTTAACTCAAACAAATTTTCTACAGCTTCAGGGTGAAGAATTTGGGCTTTACAGTCATACTAAAGAAAATATTTCTTCACTCCTTTTAGAAGGCGAAACCTGACCCCACTTGTGGCACTTTGTTGGAAAGCTCTTTTAAGCAAAAAATTGTGCAATTTTTGTTTTATTTTAACTTCATAGGTAATTCATATTTCAAATCTCTGAACCCAATCATTAAAATTTCAATTTTTAATGTTTCGGTTATTTGCTGGCATTTTTAACGTAAATAAAGAATATTTGAAAAAATATTTCGGCAAAAATAATTGATTTAATTCTGCCACACAAATGAAAAAAAAAATTTTTTTTTTAGTAAGTATTTTAACTTTCATTCAGAAAAATCCATTTTAGGCAATAAAGAGTGCAAAATTTCGATAAAGCAGTTCATACACATTGTGTCTAAATGAATGAAAATAATACTGGACCACTAAAAATTGCAAATTCATTCTGTTTAAACATTGCGGAATTTTCTGATATTAAAAAGTTTTTTGAAGCTAAAAGATAGATTCTCTAGTTAGAATGAAATAAAACATAAGCAGCCAATTTTCTTTTAAGAGAGCTTTCCAGCAAGGTGCCACAAGTACTATCATCCCATTAAAAAAAATAGGGTGGGGTTAGGTTTCACCCTCTAAAAGGGGTAAAAAAATATTCCTTTTACTGTGACTGGAAAGCCTTAATTATATCTATCATCTGATACTGGACGAAATTAAAACTGTTAACAATCAGAAAAAATTTAAAAAAGAGATAAAAGTTTGGATTCCAAATGAATCTAGATTATTTTTTGATCAAATTATTTATCAAAGGCTATCCAAACGTTAGGTTGTTAAGTTGTTAGGTATTTAAAAATAATATAATTTTTTCTAATAACTTCTAGTATCCTTGTATATTTCTTTACAAAAGTTGCCTTTATATTTTATTATTTATTTATATTTACAGATTTTATGTTTATGTTTATTCTTTATATTTAAAATTAATAATTTATTTCTTAGTAATAATCATAAATAAATTAAAAAACTTCCAAGCACAAGCCTCATAGCGATTGAAAATTAATAGATATATATTATTATTATTATTTTATGAAATAGTCATTTTATGAAATAGTCAAACAACCATGAAGTCAAGAAGGTCCTAGGAAATCTCTAAAAGTGATTATTTTTTGGATTTGTAAAGTAGGTACCTACTTATTTGTGAATCTAATTAAAGAAAATAAACTTATTTGCAGAAGAATACCGAATTTTATTGAAAGAATTCAATAGAAGGTCCACTCGATGTCAATATCAAGTAAAACAAATAGGTATACACAGTGACAATCCTGTTTAACTAAGATGTCTTGTTGGAGTATGTAACTTAGATATTCTATGTATTTCAACAAGTTAACATTTTTAATTAAAATTCCAGTTTAAATTAACAGTAATTTTCAGAGATGATGGTGATGAAAACAGTAAATCATGACATTGCGAAGTTTGTCTACTTTTTTCTGTATTATTTGAGGTGATGTGAAGGTGTTTTTGTGGATGGAAGGAGAGCCACAATCCCTTCGTAGTATTTGACCCTTAACTTGTCAATGTTGCTTGTTTTGGGGGTGGTTATCGTATAGTGTTTTTCTGTCACACTTTTTTGAAAACTGTGATGAATCCCGAGATCCTCTGAGACAAAGGATCGAAATGCGATTTGATAACCACATTCAAACAAACAACACTAACAAGTTAAGGATCACATTATGCAGAGGGATTGTCGGTCATCCTCCTCTCATAAATACACCTCCATAGCACCTCAAATAATGCAAAAAAGAGCAAGAAAACTTTATGATGTCACTGAAATCACTGTTTCTATCACGTAATTTTTGTTGTTCATCATCATAATGTTAATTTAATCTGAGATTTGTAATAAAAATGTTAACTGGTTGAAACGCTTACAAGACGTCTTAGATAAATAGGATTCTCAGTGCAGCTACCTATGAATAATATTTAATTGCTAATAAAGAATTATCTATCTAAATAATGTTCAATTTAGATCTCTTATGATGAAAATCACACAAACAGCAAAAGTCCCAGATATTACTCAAAAACTGCACTCAAAATGACGTATTAATTAGATGCTTCTCTGTACCGTATTCTGTTCCATTGTCTTACTTTTTACCATTACTCCAATCTTCTATAAGGTAATCACTCTGATGGGACCTGGTTGGTAGGAGACCTTGTGGAAGAACCTAAACCAACATTTAAACCATACCTACTCTTCTCGCTATACGACAAAATATATTCAGATGTCATGTATGGCGACTAAAATATTATTTAGCGACTCAACAAGACAGAAATTATTAATTTCGGTATATAAATCCACCATTTCCAATTCGTGAAATGATCACAAAAAAAACACTAGTCTCCAGCATTTTTTCGATAAATCAATTTTTATTCTGGTGTAGATAGATAGAGCACCTTTTGAAACCTTTCATATGCATTTTATTGCTAACAATATGAAAAAATTTCCTTTTTTCAAGAAAAATAAAATAAGTGTTGTTGTTTACATCAGCCTAACCTCACAAAATACTTTTCCTAAAAATTTTATTATTTGAGACCCTGTGATCTCCAGAAAACTTTTTTAAAATATTAGGATAGTATCAAAGAATATTTCATGGGAATTTGAAGAAAATTCATCGGGTCGTTTAGAAATAATCCCGAAAAAACCTCGGTTCTCCCATAAGACTCCATGTGAAAACCGGCCCAAGATTAACAGCTGTTTTTCGGAGAAAAACAAGCATTTTGCAGAAATTTTAATAATAAACTTAAAATTCGCAATTAAACGTCGAAATGTCCCTCTACATATTTCTGTCACACCCGTGTAATTACACATAGCGATATCTCTCGCAAATCAGATAGCGCAACTGTCTCTCTTCAAGCCGATCTGGCCCGATCTTCAGGATGAACTGCGTGCAAGTGCAAGAGAGAAAATAGTACATGACATTGCTTCTTTTAACTGCGAATTTTGAGTTTATTTATAACATTTCAAAAAGGATTACTCTATAAAATATTCACGTTTAATCTGAATCGTTTTCCACTTTCTCAAAATTTTAATTTTTATTAGCATTACGTCTTTAGGAAAATCGCTTTGTTTACCCTACAGCCACGATTTTTAAAGGGTCATCACGTGATTATTTCAGCAGCATTCAGAACGTCTTAAAAATTAAATGTCTCAAATTTTCAACTGCAGCGCATTTAAAGCATGCCTTTGCCAACAAATTTTTGATAAACAATAAACATGAAATCTGGTTCACCAACCCCACATATTTGTCAGAGGTAACTATCTCAAGAGAGTCCCTATAGTTTGTAAAAAAATACAATGGAAAATCGAACTTCGGAGAAATTATACATCGCAGAAATCGTAAAACAGAAAAACCGTAAAACGTAAAAATTGATAAGGCGAAAATCTGTTGTGTGCTTAACAGCTGTTTGTATGTGCCCTTAGAATAAGAAAGTGTGTAGATCAAGTTATTTTTTTTTAACCAACCCGACTTCTATCAACTTAAAAAACTTAAACCAACCCAAACTAACCTAGATGAATCCGAAACACTTAAAAAAGCAACCGAAACCAACACACCACTTCTTGAAATTTAGCATAAAAAAATTAAAAAATGTCTTTTCTACGCCCTTTCTTATTCTAAGCTCGCATGCAAACACCTGTCAGGCAGAGAACAGATTTCGCCTTACCAATTTTTACGTTTTACGGTTTCTCTGTTTTACGATTTCTTTGATGTACTTTTCTCCAAAGTTCGATTTCTACAAAATACGATTTTGCCAAAGTTTCTTTTATAAATAGCGATTACGATCTTTATTTTATGAGGTCCCTCTCAAGAAGACATTTATAGCAATTTTTTGTGTACTTACTATTGTTACTATTGTTCTCTTCTTTTAATTGCATCGGTCTGAGAGAGATCAAGCTTACCAGAAAAAGCTCCCCCTGCACCCTCTGCCCATAAAACATAACTATCTATTTGATATAGTTATCGTTGACAGATATACGGGGGCGAAGGGTGTACAGGCGGGTCTGACAGGCCATTTTTCTGGTATGTTGTAGTATGCTGAATCTCTCTCAGCCGAATGCATTTAGAAAAAGAGAACAATAGTAACTCTAGTAAGTTCACAAAAATTTGCTATTAGATTGCGGGGTCGAAGGGTGTACAGACGGGTATTTCACTGGTATGCTGGATCTCTCTCAGACGAATGCGTTTAGAAAAGGAGAACAATAGTAATGTATACTATGTTAAGCTCGCAGGAACATACCTTTAGTAACGCCGGACTTCCATAAGCCTTTTTTTCGCGCAAACTTTAAGGCGGATATATGCTGGTTAATAAGCAAGCAAGCAATTCGGAAAAGTTCATCATATGGGAATGCACACAATCGTTTACGCTCGCAAATATCACTTCGCTTGACATATTTCCATATGAAATTTTCTTGCTTAATTTCGCCTTCACTAAACCCGTCGTTAAATTTGAATCGTTGAAAACCGCCTCTAGCAAGGGCAGGCGTGGTGAGAACAGATTCATGCGATGTTGCCACTTTTTTTGTAATTTCTTTAAACCAGGTACGTAATAATCGTCAAAAAAGCTTTAAAAAAAAGTTGTAAATGTGGATAAATCGGACCCCTGAACAATAAGTGATTATTAAGGTGTGGGGATTAGCATTTATAATGATTTTGATTCTGATTATGACTTTACTGTAATATGGTTTGGCGTTAAAATTTAACAAAAATTTAAATATTTTTTAAATATGGTTTTCGAAAAGTTGCAGTGTTGTAGGATAATTTAAAATATTGTTTTACTTACTGTGATTATTGAAAACATCATCTGCGCCACATTAAAAGCATGCCTCCAGTTGTGATAGCTTACGTTTCTGTAATTTTTTTTGACCGATAGCAGCCACCTGCAAAGCACCTCGTAGTCTATATGAAATCTTTCCACCAGGTCTAAGTCTAGGAACATTCTTACGCATGCCTAAAATAAAATAATACAGGGGTAAATAAATAATGGTTTAATCTCAAAATTTTCTTTTTATTTATGTAGTTAATTTAAAAGATTAATTCTATTTAAACTTCGTTTCGAAACAAACGTCTATCTGCTTGACTGACAAAAAATTTAAACTTTATTTAAATATCATAGGTAAAATATTGGTACAACAGCAAATTATACAATCCTTTCCCAAACCAATCAAAAAGTGTGTTATGAATTAATAAAAATAAATTCTGTGACATACGAGCCCTAAAAACATAATATTTTTAAAAAAATACTTGCAGTAAGGGTATCGTCGTCCTTCATGTCGATATCATCAAAAGCGAAATCGTGCAGCCTAAAATGGGCTGCCGAAGGTACCCGTAGACTCTGCAACAAATCGATAAGCTACTTTGAAATATAAAAAAATATTAGTGTCTGTTAAAGTGTTATGCTCAAAATATAGGTAGTAGTATGGAGAGTAAAGAGCAAAAATGAAGCCAACGTTGCAAAAAATGATTAGGCAATGAAACTTGGCACGCATACTTAGTGGACCCTTAGGTAATTTTTGAGATATGTTGTCACCATGAAGTCCCCTGCAGAGCACCTCTGTTCCCGAAAGTAAAAGTCAAAATTCAGAAGATTTTAAGAAATTATAGTGGATGATAAAATTTGGCACAAATCCCAGCAAAATTGTAACATCTATTAATTACTTAAAGTCCCTCAATGAGAGTCCCGACTCTTGACGTAAAACAAAAAAAATAGGAAAAAAACAAATGATCAATAGTAACTCTCCAAAAAGCAATAGAGCTATCAGATTTGGCAAAAATATTTACCGCTTTATGAACCAATGTTTAAGATATGTAGCCACCAAAGAGTTATATGGAGTTATACAAAAAAAATTAAGACTGAATATTTCGCGAGTAAACTAGAGTGTCGAACTTCCATTGTCTTTATTTTTTTCTTTTTCACAACGTTTCGATTGCTTATGTATCTGCAATTATGATCAAGTGAATACTAAAAAAAACTAAGACTACCTAATCTTATATACTAGCATGTGTTCACTAAACTATGAATACACTTAGTTGGATCCACTGTTTCACAGTTGAAATATAGTATCTCCGAAAAGCATGGGTTTCCAAATATCCTTGATGGTGACGCTCTGTTGAGAGAATGCATTTTGATTTTGCCTCTTTCCATTCCATATCATGTTGATTTTCCCAGCAATGTTCAGCTGTTTTTGATCCAGTTGGGTGCCCTTGTCGAGTTTTGCGTGTGTGTTCTGTAAGGCGAACTTCCATCGGTCGGCTGGTTTCTCCGATGTAGATATCCCCACACTCGCATGGTGCTTGGTAGATGTAGTTCTTGGTGTTGTCCGAAGATGGTATTGGTTGCCTATTCTTCTTATCTTTCCTGAGATTCTTTTGGTGTATGGAAATATAAGTGTCGCCTTCCTTTCAGTATTTACGTCTGTCGTCCTTTGTGTTCGTGTGGTCTGAAGAATTTTATGGATCGTGTAGTTGGAGAAACCGTTTCTTCGCAGATCGGATCGAATTTTTGCCTTTTTAATTTAAAGATTCTTCTGTATTGCAGATGTAG